>JBAMMX010000006.1:28132897-29491458 GCA_037126225.1 Dillenia turbinata | reverse complement strand
GGGTCTCATGGGGTGGAGATGGACAAAAGTAAACCCTCATTCGTTGAAGATATCCCAATATAGAAGGATACACCTACCCCTTGATCGACCAAAATTCTTCTGACTTCATGTTGCCCAATCTTGGCGGTCGTCCCAAGTGGATTGTGTCGGCTTGGGTCCCTATTCCAATCAGATTTTTAGTCCGTGAAACCGATACTCGTTCTCTTCTCCCTCGTCGTTTATCGGCGTCATCGTTAGGATTTCTTTTGTGGTGTAAAAGGAAATGCTTTTGGGAGATAGAAGATATGCGTGATCAAGCGTCCTACTTCATTATATGATAAACTATCAAAAGAACGAGGGAGCTTCGGAGGACCCAAACAGCCCCGGATTTAGAGTATTACTCCATCTCTCCTATCGATTGGGTCCTGGAGTAATGCTTGCTACCATCCGCCCGGTCGTGTCGTGGCGCTTCCCTACCGATGACTGACGAGGGGATCTCTCCCTCCCACGATGAACTCTTGTAGTCCTCAATCACGCACCGGGAAATTCTAGTTCATCCTTCTTCTTCTTGCAATCATCCTTGTTGTAGGCTCATAATCACAAGGGTAGTGGCGTACTTTGTTCCGTGTCCTTGTTGGGAGTCGTCATCGGTCAACCGTGGAGGCCATCGGATGTCCGGCTTATCTCCTTAAAGTTAAGACCCTGTTAAGGGTCTCGTTCAATGGAGTGTAATTATTATCCCTCCGTGAAAGAGGGGATTAACGCTTGGCTCTTCCGTGGTGGAGACCTTCCGGTATTCGGTTACGTTCTTTTTCGAGCGGACTGATCCCTCCGTGGTTGAATACCTTAGCATCCTCAACCAATATATTTTTCGACCTCGGGTATAAAATTCCCGAATACACTAACAGAGGGTTTTACGTGATCGACATTTTCATGTCAAAAGACCATGGTCTGTTCATAGTGCAGCGACGCGATTGAATTATTCAAAGATGGAACCCGCAGTATCTCCGGCTTTCAATCTTTCCTCCAGTCCCTTAGGGACTCTTTTTCCTTCTCGGTGCAATGACAATAGTGCCCCTCCGTTTATCACGAAATGTGACTCGACCGCCCTCGTAGTTAGGATAAAGTCCTTATACTCAACGAGCCGAAGAAGGAATTAAACCAAGTTAATGCGTTTTCCGAAAGAGAGTGGTGAGAAAGTGTTTACACATGGCCGCATCGGACTGTCTCCCGAAATCATCAGCCACGAAATGGGCCACATGATCTTGTGGGTCTGTTGTCCCATTGTACCTTTCCATGGGAACCGGAGTATCGTTGCAGGCATAGGCTGCGAAGAGACCTTGGGATCAAAAGAAGTGGAGCATAAGGATGAGGGGAAGATTTGGTCTCCTCGAGCATTGGCCCTCCCTGAGTTCGTCAACAACAAATTGCTCGACCGCTTTTAAAGATCACATGGAGCCAAACGGGAGTTTTCGGATACTCTGAGTGCGGGGCGATGGTCGTTACGGGGGCGCCTAGGAGCCCCAACAGGGGATCGACCCTCAAGCCTGGGACACGGCCAAAGCCCTCCACTTGTTTATTCATGTCCCGATTCTTTCGACTCCACCCTCTCCATCCGGGGCACCGGTATCCTTTCGGCGAGGGGCCACCACAGGCCAGGGATCGCAGCCGGAGGCCCGCTCTCGCGATGAGGCGGGCAAGGGAGGTCGCATGATCACGAACAAAGTGATTGGTGCTATAGGAAGGGCGACTTCGGGGAAGTGTTACAGGCGCCCTTCTACAATGGGGGCTGCTCGAAAATGCTCTAGTTCTCGGAGGTATACCATTGTCGGACAACAAAAGTTGCTCCCTAATCGTCTCCCACGGACCACGCCAATCGTTGGATGTGAGTTATGGTTCCACGGACACCGACTTCTTATAGACTTGAATGTTCGTTGTCACTAAGGGATGTGATACATGCAAAAATCGCCGGAGGGTGGCCGACAGGAGATTCCGACGCTCAAACCGAAAGAGCGGTTTTCGGATAGAAAGAGAAACAGGCCGAGAACTCAAGGGAGTAGATCCTGTGATTGGAGTGCCTAATGTGTGAGGCTTGGAGAGCGTACCCGGCTTGTGGGTTTTGAGATATCTAAGTACTGTGAGAGTCGTGCGCCGTTAAAATGCTTGAACCCACTTTCGTATCGTAGCCAATCCAAAAATCTCCAAGGATTCAATATTCGATTTGATTGTGATTTCTCACATCATTTTGGGAAACTTTTTTTTTGGTGGGATCATTTTCTCAACCGAAAGATCCTAAAGAGGCTGCTCTCAAACAGAAAATAGGAATTATTAGAATCTTTGTGCTTTCCTTAGAATGGTTAGACTTGTTGTCTATCGATCGGTTGTTTGACCGATGAAAAAGGTTTTCATAACTTGTTCGCTTAAAGACCAGGCGATTGAATGCCCGATCGGGACTAAGCTTCTCGGCCTGATGAATCATGTTAGGCTGTCAAGGTGATTGAGGCTCTATTATTCGAAAAATTTGGACGACTGTGCCCTTCGATAAATAATCATATTTGAACACCGATCGGTAGCCATCCTTTGTGGGCCTTTCGTGTGGATCTTTCAAAAACTGACCACTCCAGCTAAGCCAAGGACCATGTCCCATCAAAATCTAATAATAACAAATGATTATCTTATCAGAATTTATAAGTTAACATATATACAATAATCTCAACGAGGAAAAAGATTTTCTTTAAAAAAAATTCAAATCATTGCAAACTCTATATGTTTTAAAAAACTTCAATATCTAAATTTTGTGTATAAAGAATAATTTTGTTTATACAACTTTCTTCTAAACTCAGTATTTTCTCCGTTGTGTACATAAAATCTTATTTTTTAATTGGAATTGACCATTTGAAAGACAAATATATATATAAAAAATAGTATTAGTTTAATTTGTGTAGATTCTTATATACTACTTATTTCTATATAAAATCATTTTCTCATCTAAACTCTTAACTATCACGTCTTTACGAATAAATTGTATACAAATTTTCAACGATTTATTTTTACGTTTTGTTAAATTTTTTATATTTAAATTCTCGATTTTCCTAACTGGTATGTTTTTCAATTTTCGTTGCATATGAAAAAATCATCTCAAACGATACTCTTGTATTTTATTCATAATTGAGCTAATTTCCAACTTATTATAAATTTCTTCGTTTCTAATTCTATCTATTCTAATTTTCACACATCTACATAAATATTCTCATTTCTATTACGGTCATTTTCTATTCTTGTTATTGTTTAATAATTCAATACTTAGTGTCATAAAATAATGCATGTCTTATTATGCTTTTATAGAACTTTTCCTTCAGATGCAAGGCATTGTGCGATCACAATAAATTTTGAATACTCTTTTTCATTTCATCAAACATGTTTAAATCTTATGATTCACATCTCCTATCTATATTGTTATCATTTTAAATAATTGAATCAAAATATCTAAAATATTTGTTTTTTATTACGTCTTTTGCTAAACATATATTTCATATGTTCAGTTTTCGATTTATTCAATCTGAATTTTTTGCATGTTAGTGTGACATTCCATAACTCTAACTTAACGCTAATACTCTCATTAGTTTCATCAACCAACACTATATTATATGTAAAAAACATATACTATAGTATATTATTTTGAATATTTTTTATAATTTTATTTATCACTATTACAAAAAAATAAGACTTAATGTCAAATCTTGATAGAGTCTAATGTTAATAGGAAGTAATCGTTCAAACTTTCGTAAATTTTTATATTAGTTACAGTTCTCTTATACATATTTCTAAAAAAAATTAATGTATTAAGAATATATCTCTAATAAAAATATATCAAACTAACCAATCAAATCAAACGTGAATAAATACGTAAATATAAAAAATATAAAGATTCTAATAACTTTTTTATAAAAAAATAAAATAATTATATTTTATTATAAAAATTTTAAATGATCAAATACATAATTAATCATAACATAAATAGTATAAAAATAAAAATTAAATTAAATAAATAAATAATTTATTATATATGAAAAATATATAAATATAAAAAATATAAAATATTTTTATATAAATATTAATTAATTTGATAGCAAGTGAAAATTATTTTAAAAATATTTTGAAAATAGATAAGGATGTTTAGAAATTTCTGTTGAGGAGGAGTTCACTCAAATTTTAAAGAAGCTTGGCAAGTAATTATATCCATTTGAGAAATTTACGATGTGGTCAGTTCACATGATTATGAGAGCGTAAGACAAACGGTTCATAAGTGCACGTGGGAGTTATAATAAACCGGACAACCGAAGTAATTCGGGCAGAAGGAATCATCATCACCCACCCAAAGAAAAGCCAACTGGCAAAGTCTTGCAGCATTGGTCCAGTGTTGGTCAGACTAAAGTCAGCCAACACTGACCCTGCTATGCCATGCCTTGTGGTGGTCGGTAGCTTTATTCGCCTTTTGCTTTATGTTTCCCTTCCTGGGTTTTCCCTCTCTGCAGGATTAAAACTCGAATCGGTTTGATCCCCGACACGAATGTGCGGATCAAACGTCTAGTTTTAAGCGATCGGTTCATGAGACCCGTGTAACTCTGGCTAATGGGTAGTGTATCGTCAGAGGATGAACTCGACCGACTAACCGATCGGTTGGAGAGCTACAGCTTGAGCGCAGATGTGAGCGAGTGCGAGAGCAGCAGTTGCTTTTCATGTCGTCGGTTCGATCCCGAGGCAGCTACCACTTCTTTCGCGCCATCGCCTCTCCTTCCCTCTGAATGCAAGGGAAAAGGCAGTTTTCAGGCGCCGCCTCCGGTTTCTCTGCTGGATTCAGGCAACCTGCGGGCCAAAATCAAGCCGGAGAAACCGCTGTCCAATGTATCCGGTACGTTTCTTTTCTGCATTTCCTGTACTCAATTTTCATTTTTGCACAACTATTTTCCGGGTTACACAATTTTTACTGTTATTCATATACTTGAATATGATATTAGGCCTAAAATCAGGGCTAGATTTGCTACTAGCGGCAACTGTACATGGAATAAGTGCCAAATGAATCGTTAAAGGCAGTGTTGAAGTAATCTCCAAATGATATTTCGATTTAAACTTGGATCAAGGCGTACGGATCTCTGAACCAATAGACTGAATTTTTCGTGGCACAATAGTTATCGCGTGTCAACCAAATGGACAGAAGCTTACTTGGATTTGGTCTATTTAATGTGGACAGAAGCTTATTTTGATAAATTCTAAATCATCTAAGTTAGAAAGATTCTTTTTTTGTTCTTTGACATGGACTGTCACATCAAATTTGGCCTATTTGGACATTGACTCATTTGGATCATCCAGTAATGAACTATTATAAGATTTAGTTCATTTCCTCCATCTAGCATTACACATGTGCAATAGTGACAATTTCCATTTCTCTAGGAAAAAAATACCTTAAATGTTGGTGGGTTTTGGGATATTCTCATCATGTAATACGTGTATGTTGCAGAAATTGAGTTGATGAAGGAGAGATTTGCAAAGCTTCTACTGGGGGAAGATATGTCTGGTGGAGGGAAGGGGTGTGTACTGCTCTAGCAATCTCCAATGCCATAACAAATCTATCTGGTATAGCTGTATCTCTATAATGCTATTTCTCTGTGAATAAAGTATATGCTTAATATTATTGATCTACTTTCTGGGTTGGGCTAATTAGCAGCTACTGTATTTGGGAGCTATGGAGACTGGAGCCATTGGCACCACAGAAGAAGGCAATGTGGCATCGTGAGATGGAATGGCTTTTAAGTGTTAGCAACTATATTGTAGAGCTTATTCCATCATCACAACAATTTCCGGGTGGTGGGACATTTGAGGTTATGGTGACTAGGCCACGATCGGATCTTTACGTTAACCTTCCAGCCCTTAAGAAAATTGATGCGATGCTTCTTAGTATGCTCGATGGCTTTCGTGATTCTGAGTTTGGTTATGTTGACCGTGGAATCATTGTCACGGGTCCTGATGATTTTGAGCTGGATTCTGTGTCTTCCAAGCAGCGGGAAGGCCTTCAGTTAGGCAGGAAGAGAAGTGGTGGCTTCCATTCCCTAAGCTTCCTCCTAATGGCTTGTCTGAGGACATGAGGAAGAGGTTGCTTCAATGCAGGGAATGTACAAATCAGATTCTTAAGGCTACAATGGCAATTAATAACAGTGTGTTGGCTGAGATGGAAATCCCAGATGTCTACCTAGAAAGCCTGCCAAAGGTATTTTTCGTGTTATTAGAAATTCATGCTACAGGTGCATTTGCTTTATCAGAGGTTGGTTGGTTTGTGTTTACAGCACACTTCTGGTTTTTGCTTGTTGACCATTGTTACTTATAATTTCTGTGAAAATGGACCATCCTCGGCTTCTTCTACGTGGTTCACCTGTTAGTGCTACCTCTGATTAACACTGGTTCAAGCCTGCCCCCACAATAGCCAGTCCAATAATGTCTTGATAAGTTGTCATAAGCAGATGAAAACAGGTCAATTTGACTTATTGTTGATTGGGGTTAATGGATCTTTGCTGCACTTTTGCCTATTCATTCTAATTCTTTTGAGGCAACATCTCTGGGTGCATCAAGGTTGTGTTAGAGGAATGGTAATTGCACGTCCTGGGAATCACCTCCTTTTTTAGCTTAGGAATCATATTGTTATTGTCTGCATATGCCGAGGCAAAATTCACCAAACTACAGGGTTAAAAATTTGGCGGCTACTCTCTTTTTACTGGACATGAATTCTAATTCTTTTGAGCTTTTGTGTGCCTGTTGCAGGATCACTGCATGTTACTTTTGCAGGCCACATAATCAATGTCCCAAAGATCTACATATATATCTTCTCTCTGCATTAATTATTGCTCATGTATTGTAACCAAGTTTGAAAATTCTTTAAATTGCAGCGTGGAAAAGCGTGCTTAGGAGAAATCATCTACCGCTATATAACCTCTGAACAGTTTTCTCCTGAGTGCCTTCTTGATTACTTGGACTTATCTTCAGAGTTCACTACCTTGGAAATAGCTAACAGGATTGAGGCAGCTGTTCATATCTGGAGAAAAAAGAGCCAGAAAAGGTCCTCAAACTATATGAAGTCTGGGAAATCATCATTAACTGGGAAGGTCAAGGGTTTTGGAGGTGCCAAAGAAAAGACTGAACTTCTGGCACAACGAGCTGAGTCCCTCTTACAAAATTTAAAGCTAAGATTTCCTGGCCTCCCACAGACAGCCCTGGACATGAATAAGATCCAGCATAACAAGGTATACCTGAACTTCCAACAATATTTAGGTTATATGCCTATTCTTCTTCCACATTTCATCCATCTGGAGTTCTAGAAAAATGGAGCATTTTGCTCAATGAATTATTGTTAACTGGTAACTATTAACTGTTACTGACCTTGGAGTGAATTAATAAGGCTGCTTAACCCCAAAAAACTGCATGAGCTATCTGAGATATGAAAGAGATATGTATTTATAAATAAGCCATAATGATAGGCAATTAGTGTCTTGTTTTCGGGTTTTCTGTCATTTAGTCTTGCATATTTCATGGTACCTGATACTGATAGGAATGACCAATGAAAAGGATTGGTTGAAACTTACTGAATGTTATGCTTGGCCTTGGGGAAAAAGTGACACATCAAAGTAGAGCTGTTGATCTTGCAAAGCCTCTAAAATTTTGCCTATGTGACAGAATAGCTTACTAATTGAGCAAGTGAAAAGGGCAGAATAATTATTTGCAGTTCTATCCCTACCATGTCATGAGGAATGGATCTTATTGTTCTTTTAGGATGCATTCCTCATTGTTCAATAAGGAATGTGCTAATTAAGGATCAAGGTTCTCCGTGGGCCACAAATTGCTCTAAACAGGATAAAAGTCCTGCTAGGATTTTTTTTTCATACTGTGACCACAATTTAGGGATTCATTTTTTTTGAACGTGGCATTGAATCGATTCCTCTGATATCTAGCATGGAAATTTCTCTTTATCATGCATGACATTCTCCTAAACCCTTCTTTCTGGGTTTGCAGCAATGCTTATAAAATTCTTTGAATGACTATTCTTATTAAGAAAAGTTTGATTTCCTTGCCATTGCAGGATGTAGGACACTCGATACTTGAAAGCTATTCTAGGGTGATGGAAAGTGTAGCATTCAGTATAATGGCAAGGATTGAAGATCTCCTTTATGTAGATGATGCCACAAAACAACGTGCAGCAGAACAATCAGCGTCTTTGTTGATCCAAAGAGGCTTGAATGGTTCCGGCCCACTACAGAAGCACTTCTCACCCAATTCTTTATCAACGAAGTCCACCCCATGTCCCTCTTCCTTTGCAACGCCTGCATATTGTCCCTCGCCTTTGATGGCTGGAAATCTGGGAAGGGCACAAACACCGCGTAAACAATGGAGATCTTTCTGAATCTTATTGTGATGTGAATGAGTAGTTGTGCCACCCAGAATACTTTGATAAGCAAGATTAATCTAATTTCTGAATCTAATTTGTCACCACGTGAATCATTGGGTGTATATAACTGAAATTTATATTAATATAATATATAATAAGTACTTATTTCTTCAAATCTTTTTATCACCCGGTTCCAAAAATGCATGTGTTATGTTGTTTGCCTGTTGGCAACCTGTATCGTTTGTGCCTCTGCTCAAGACATTCGCTATCAATTAATGCTAAACAAAACCTAATACCTATAGAAGCCAGAGGAATCCATGATTCTCTTGGATTTGGGTGAAGGATATTACTTGGCTAAATTTTCCTAGAAAGAGGATTATTTTAGAGCTTTAACAGGTGGACCATGGATGATCCATAACAACTACTTAATCACCAGAAAATGATAGCCATGGTTCTCCCCTAAGGATGCAAAGATCGAAAGCGCAATCATTTGGGTACGCTTCCCTCAGCTACCAATAGAACTCTTCAATGAAGATATCCTATTTGAGGTCGGCAAATGCATAGGGAAACTCATAAAAGTTGACATAAACACCGCAAATATATTGATAGGAAAATATGCAAGAGTTTGCATAGAAATAGATCTCAATAAACCCTTAGTTCCAACCATCAAACTAAGGAAGAAAATGCAGAAGGTCGAATACGAAGGGCTCCACATCATCTACTTCAGCTGCGGAAAGGTGGGTCACAATAGAGAAAACTGCAACGAGTCCAAAGAAAATGGCACATCTCCGACACCGGAAAGTTTCCCCACATACACGCATCAAGATCAGACAGGAACAATTCAGGAAAAAGGGCTAGACCCATGGATGCAAGTTCCTAGGAAGCAAAGACACCCAAAAATGGGAAACTTGAAAGAGAAAGCTCAGAGTAATGGTCTGCAAAACAACTGATACCACCACCTAGTAGTTGACTTTGAAGCATTGGAGCAAGAAGAACCTGAACACAGAAATATTACTGTTGCTGACAGTAAGCCTTCCAAAAGAAGTTGAGAAAGATAGGGCTCCAGACTCGAGGTCTTTAATCAGAAATCCTCTTTCACCAAAAAGAACTCTCTTCTAAACAAATCCCTGCAAAAATTTGTACCAACAAACAACCTCAAAAGTACTGATGGGAGCCAAACTCTACCTACACAGTCAGGACAAGCCAATTTAGAGCACTTACCACAGAAAATGGGCCTCTCCCCATGGGCCAAGCAGAGAATCAAAGCCACCCTACCCTATAAGCCCTTCTTCACTCACCCAACTCTCTCCCTCATTTCTTATGAATTCCCCCCATCAAGAGACTAGGAGTTACAAAAGACCCAAGCCAAGCAGGCTTGGCCCTCCTGACCATTTGGAGGATGAAGGGGTGTGGTGTTTAGACCTAGGAGACCAAGCCCAACCAAACCACCTATCCACCCCGTGCACCAATGATAAAGAAATGGAAGACGAGGAGAAAGTAGAGGATGATGAGAGAAATGAGACAGAGGAACCAATGGAGGAAGAAGCCCGTTAACCTCCTCTTTCACCTTCTTTATCTTTTCTATCCAATAAACAAAAAGATTATTACTTGAAATTGCTATGATATTGGTAACAGCAACTTCTGAAGAGCCTGCAAAGAGATCTGGAAAAATCACTAACCAGATGTTATGTGCCTTCTCGAAACCAAAGCCAAAAACAACAACTTTCATCGCTTCCTTCTCAATCTAGGCATGGACAGCAAATTCATTGTCCCTACTTGTAGAATGAAAGGTGGCATCTGACATTGCTGGAACTCTACCAAAATCAACTTGACCATCCTAGCTCATTCTGATCAGGCAATTCATAAACTATTGAAGAAGACAGCAGGATGTGGCTTCTGACCCTAGCTTATGTCCAACCTTACAGTAGGATGAAAGACTCCTTTTGGAATAGCATGATCAGTTGTGCTGCTTAGGTTCACCTCCCTTGGTTTATCATTGGTGATCTTAATGACATAGTAAAATCTACTGAAACCACCAGTAAGACTTTCTTAAAGTTAAACAAATCTAGAAAAGTTCAAAGCCAGTGGGACTCTTGTAACCTCTCAGACATTGATGCTGATGGTTTGAAATTCACTTGGTCAAGGAGACAAAGGGATAAGGTGGTCCTTCAAGAAAGATTGGATAGAGCCCTTGCAAATCATCAAGCAAGGCTCTATTTTCCTAAAGTTAGAGTCACCAACTTGCCTAGAACTCATGGGGACCATAGTCCTATTATGCTGCAGACCTATGCTACTCATCCCCCAGCCAAGGACAAACGTCCCTTCAGGTTCGAAGCTACTTGGCTGCATCACCCCCAATTTAAAGAGGCTTTCAAAAAAGCTTGGCTCTCTTACTCAAACTCGCTCTTGCAGGCCATCACCTCAACTTCGGAAGCGATGAAGCTGCTTCAACAAAAAGGTTTTTGGAAACATCTACTGGAGCAAAAGAAGATTAGAAGCTAGATTCAAGGGCATTCAAAATGCAAATGCCTACAGCCACTCCATTTTCCTACAAAAGTTAGAGAACGATCTCATGAAGGAATATCAAAGAACCTTAAGCCCAGAAGAAGCTCTCTGGCATCAAAAGTTTAGACTAAATTGGTTCTACTTAGGAGACAAAAATACAAAATTCTTCCAGATTACTACTAAGATAAGACGCAACGCCAACAAAATTGTCACTTTGAAAATAGATGGAATATGGTCTCAGGACCAAAAGCAGCTACAAGAGTATGTTATAGACTACTTCATATCTCTCTTTGCAGGCTAGCAAGTCTCCAGTCCTAATCAAACCTTCATGAGATACCAGCAAAAACTTTCTGATGAAGAGCAGCACCAACTCAGGCTTGAAGTTTCTGAAGAGGAGCTCAGAGTTGTAGTCTTCTCTATAAAAGGCTTGAAAGCCCCACACCCTGATAGAATCTAACCTCTTTTCTACCAGCATGGTCGGGACTTTGTTAAAAAAGCAACCTACAGTTTTGTAAAATCCGCTTTTAGGGAGGGTACTTCCATCCAAACCATGCAAAAGCTCATATGGTATTAATTCCCAAAGCCCCCAAGCCTGAAAATGCCATGGATTTAAGACCTATTACCCTTCTAAACACCTCCCACAAGATCCTTTCTAAAGTCATAGTGAACAGGTTGAGACTCATCTTGCAACAAAAAATTAGAAACCACCAAAATAGTTTCCTTCCTAACCGGGGTACCATAGACAACATCATCATTAGTCAATAGATAATTCACACCATCTGCACCTCCAAAAGCAAGAAAAATTTCATGGTGCTGAACATAGACCTCAAAAGAGCTTTTGACACGGTCAGTTAGAACTATCTTGGCCAGATTCTCCTAGATTTTAACCTTCCTTTGGATATAATTAAACTCATCATGTTTGCGGTCACCAATTGTGAGTTTTCAATCCTTTGGAATGGTAAAAGCCTCCCCTACATAAAACCTGGTCAAGGTCTGAGACAAAGTGACCCTTTATCGCCCTATCTCTTCATCATGGTCATGGAGAAGCTGTTCTACATGATTCAAGACAAAGTGAGAAAAGGAAGATGGAACCTCATCAAACCAGCAACCAATGGTCCCCCCATTTCTCACATTTTCTTTGCCGATGATATTATGTTGTTTGTTGAGGTTGATCACCTTAACCTGAGCTATATTACCGACTGCATCAGATAGTTCTTCTTTAAGAGTGGTCTCAGAATAAACCCATCTAAATCCAAGCTCTTGATCTCTCCCAAGGCTCCTTGGTTCCTTAAGAGCTCTCTAACTGCAGCAAGCAAATTCCGCCTTGCAAATGATTTAGGTGCCTATCTGGGAGTATCTCTCTTACATAGTAAAGTGGGAAAAAAACACATACAACTATTTAGAGGAGAAGTTTCAATCGAAGCTTGCCAATTGGAAAATGTTGATTCTTAGTACTACATGCAGCGTTACCTTGATCCAAGCTGTCACCTCCTCCATCCCTATCCACTCCATGCAATCTACTTGGATCCATGAGCACACTTGCAACCGCCTAGATAAGATTAACAGAGATTTCCTTTGGGGAAAAAATATGGCACCAGAAAACTCTATCCAATCAACTGGAACGTGGTTTGCAGAAGTAAGGCTGATGGAGGTTTAGGTTTGAAAAAGACTAGAAACAACTTAGCTTTACTCACAAAGTTAGCTTAGAGACTTTTCAATCATGATGATGCACTTTGGTGTAAGATCCTTCGCAGCAAATATCTTAAAGAAGAAGCCTTCTTGGAGCACAGGAAGAAGCGTGGCCATTCTGAAAAGTAGAGATTGTTTGAGGAAGGGTCTCTACTAGAAGATTGGAGATAGCCAAAATGTGAGATTCTAGCAAAAACTCTGGGTTGGTGATGATGAGCTGATAAACCACTCTCTCCTTCAAACTCAAGACCCCACGGACAATACCAAAGTCAACCACTTCCTGTCTAGAGGAAAAGAGTGGAGGATTGATTAACTCCAGAGGGTTCTTCCTCCTAACAAAGTAGAAGAAATCAGAGCTACTATGCTTCCTTCTTAAGAGCCTTTTCAGGACTCTGTTTGTTGGAAGATGACCTCTAATGGCGCTTTTACAATAGTCTCAACCTACAAGCTCATCCAACTTCCTTCAATGATATCTCAACCCCGCATGATGATTGGAAGTGGGTTTGGAAGCTTGCTTATTCAGAAAGAGTCAAAATTTTCATCTGGATCACAATACAAGGTAGGCTCCTCGCAAACAATGAAAGATTAAGAAGAAGACTAACAAAAGACCCCAGTTGTGCCATCTGCAATCACCCTGAAGATACCATCCTCCACACATTAAGAGACTACAGCTGGACCAAAGAAGTGTGGAATATCATCTCCCCCTTCCCAACCACCTTCTCCATAAGTTCCTATTCTTCATGGCTTAAGAAAAACTGCTCTGACAACAGGATAGTGCGTGGCATCCCCTAGAGTATCCTTTTTATGTCCACCATCTTGACCATTTGGAAAGAAAAATGTAATCGCATCTTCAACTCCAAGCTCCTAACCCCTAATCTTTCTGCTGCCACCTCCTTGAAGTTCCCCAGAGACAACACTTACGCAGTCACCGCTAGAAACATACTGCATTCTCCCCATTTTGTAAAATGGATCAGATAGGTTCCTCCTGACCTTGGTCTTCTGAAGCTCAACACAGATGGATCGATCAAATCTAATCTTGGTCCTGCAGCTATGGTGGTCTCTTCAGAGACAGTAATGGCCAATGGATCATGGGCTACGTCATCAACATCGGCATAACGGACAGTTTAAAGGCGAAGTTTTGGGAAATTAGAGAAGGACTCAAGATAGCAATGAAGAATAATCTTAATGGTCTCATCATGGAAACAGACTCCCAAGTTCTCACATTTCACCTCAATAATGGAGTGGTCTAGTCTCATCCCCTATACCCCATCATTCAAGAGTGTAAAATTCTCATGCAAAGGCTTGAAATTCCCAGAATTATCCACACGTGTAGAAACATTTGTACTGATCACCTCGCCAACCTCGGCCATTCCAAGCATTCAGGAATCCTCAGCTCCCCTCCTGAAAGCCTTTTCAACATGCTGCAACATGATATTTTGGGCAGGGACTCTCTTAGAGTGAAAAGAATAGGGCCTTTGGTCCTTTTGTAATTCTCTTGTATTGTATGGTCTTTTGGCCTCTCCCTCTTAACAAAAAAAAAAGGTGGGGATGTCACTTTACGGTATCAAAGATTTTGCTATCAACCAACGATCTAATAGGTAAGAGTATCAGATTTTTTAATTAAATTTCAGATTTAAAATTTAGAAATAAAAAATATTATGTTATGAGAGATTTTTTCTAAATTGATTTTAACGACGCTTAAACCAGATTAGTGGAATTGGATATGCCAAAATAAAAATTGGATCTTGCTACCGGCCTCTGGGCCATTTTCTCCCTCCCTATTGTACTATTCCCCCCACCAAAAAAAAAAAAAAAAAAAAAAAAAAGGGAAACAACAACGCAGGAGCCTACTATATTTTGCTACCGGATTAGTGGGACTGGTAATGCCAAAAAAAAAAAAAAAAAAAAAAAAAACCCTGGGCTTCTTACCCTGGTAGTGTGGTAAGACTTCGAAATCCCATATTCTCCCTCCCTATTCTAATATTCCCCCCAACCCCCAAAAACGGGAGCCTACTAGTGGAATTATAGCAACAATGCGGGGCTCAGACACTCTCCGTCTCAAATAGTTCAGTTTCAAACAATTAGTCAAGTAAAACCTGTAGGACTAATTGAGTTTTCACCTCAAAAGCGTATATATGAATATGATATTGAAAAAAAAAAAAAAAAAAAAAAAAAAACCAAATCAACTACTTTCCCTGCGCCCGAGAGAGAGAGAGAGAGAGAGTACATAGGCTTCTAGTACTAAGAAGCACATGTTCCAAAATAGATGCAGATTTGACTGGGATTCAAAATATTCAAATCCGAGATCCAACCAAACGCAAGCATAAGGGCGGAAGAAACCGCAAGCAAAGCAACCTAGAAGAGGCCGCAGCTAAAAAACCCAAACCTTCGACTAAGGATTCACATTCGTACACACAATCAGAATCAGTCGCATCTTAGGCATGGGACCGCATCCCCTTAGCCCAAAACCTACTCTGCTCTTGAAATCTGATCTGCCCAACCCAGATTTGATCTCTCATCTATCCTGATACTTCTACAGTTCTGTTCTGCCTTCTATAATAGCTTTTCAGTTTTTCTGGGATTATTTCCACGCGCCAAAATACTCTAGTTCTAATTAGAATTTAGAACCCGAGGATGCAAACGATCCCATCTTCACGTGTGTATATAGGTAATTAAATAAATTAGAATCTTATTATAAGATTTTATTGAGAAGTTTTTATCATAAAACACTTTTATTAAATCAAATCTATTTAATTAAATATATAGTAAAAAATGATAAATAATTAATTTAATAAGTAAAAATATTAAATTTTTTAATCAAATTTTGAATTCAATACTTAAAAATAGAAAAAACTATATTAAAGAATTTTTCTTTTTGAATTAGATTTGATAATATTTAAATTAGAAAGATTAATTGATTAATAAAAAAAAAAAAAACTTAGGAGGGATACAGCAAAGATGAACCTAAAAAGGGAAATATCGCCCAACATCCTTTTCATGAATTGAACTTTGGAAGCACACATATCCCAAGTTTCTTAGTTGTGCTCATGAATGCTGCACAAGAGTAGGCGTCTGGTCCAACTCATAGAGGGTCAGAGTCTTAAGTAGGCATGGACACGCTATGCCTATGGTTTTGTAGCAGAGCAGTTATGTGTTACAGGGTAGCATGAGACTCGTTTTGGAAATGGGAGTTTTCTGATGATTTTCTCCTTGAAAAACAAAACTCTCTTTTCCGCTTCTTTCCAGCGAGAAGATCATACCTCTCAAGTGATTAAGGGTCCACGTGAATGTGAATCCCAGAACTCGCAAGAATTCCGAGTTCCCGGAGCGGTTTTGGTTTCACGCGCCTAAAGGCGTGTTTGGCTTAAAAATAAAATAAAATTTCCATCTGCTAAATTAATGTTAATGTCAGAATTTCAATCATGAGCCCACCCGTCATGGGGTTCAGGTCTGGCCTGGTAGTAGTAGAGATTAATGAGACCGTATCACCAATCGCCATTAGAAATATAATCAATTAAAAAAAAAAAAACGAAAGAAGCTCCTGTGCCCATATCAAAATCAAATTAAAGAAGGGCAGCGATGGGCTTCGCAAGGAGGGGAAAGACGTTTTCCGGGAGTGTAGCCGGTGTGCCGACCAATTAGCCTTAAAAATCCACCGACTCAAATTCAAATCTTTTGTCTATGATGCTTCAGTTCTTAAATTATTCTCTGTACTCCTAAAAATGCTCAAAGGTCTAAAGATTTTAGGTTCTATAGAAGTTACCTGAGAGCTTCAGCCCTTGTTTAGTGTCTTCTGGGGCAGACCTTTGGCCCCCATTAGCCCCCCCCCCCAAAAAAAAGGAAAGGAAGGGAAAAATCTCACATAAAAAAGGGATGAAGATAAATGATTGCTGGTGGTAGACGTGCATGGATACCATGAACACAATAACCCTCGTTTGATCATTACACCTTTTAATGGTCATGATCATACAACAAATTTTCTAATTTTTGCATCACCCACAAAAATTAAATGGAACAATTAATAATCACAATTACATGAAAACAAGAGTGAGTGAGGCATTGAGAAACAAATTGAAGGGCCAAGGCGCATTCAATGAGTTCGCAGAAATATGGATCCTTCCTTTTCCCAGTACTTGTTTGCCTTTTGGCTTTTGGTGTACATAAGAGAAAAATGTTTCGCATCGATGAACCTTCCCGTGTCAACAACTCCTGGGCTAGATGCAAAGGAGCACAAAAGAAGCTGAATCAACCTTAAATTTTCCACTCTGCAGCTGAACAAATTTACTGCAAAGAGGGAAAAAGGCCAACAAAAACAAATGATCTGGGTTAACATGGAAAAGGACAAAAAAGTACAAAAATAAAGCCCCGGAAACTAGGGTTTCTAACTACAAAGTCATACATAAGAAAACTAGGGTTCTCACAAACAGCGGTCGCCACCGCCACCAACTAGACCGACACGAAACGATCTACTATGAAAAATGGGTTTAAACCCAACATTAAAATGTAGAAGAAAGCAGAAGGGAAATGGTTAAATTAGTAATTTCGTTGGGCGTCCCCGCCAAAAAGGGAAGAAACCCCATTACAGATAAGAAAGTGATGATGAAGTTAATGACCCAGTAGGGGGCCAGATGAAAACGTGAGTGGTAGCATGATCATGCATCACAGTGAAAATAGAAATGATACCATTAGCAAAGACTACATAATAAAAGTAATCATGAGTGATAGGTTGTAAATATTTACCTTGATCACTTACTTTTATAGTCATGGAAAAGAAGTGGAGAGAAACCCTAAAGAGGGTTTGTCGATATGTATATCACAAGGGTTTTACAAAGAGAGGCTAACAGAGCTCAGTTGGCAGGATGCCCACCTCCAAAAGAGAGAGAGATGTCTATTACTATTGATGGGAGGTGGACAGAATGCCAATAAACTCTGTAAGAATCCCTTTGTTAAACCCATATGAAAAGAAGACCTTTCCTTTCTTTGCATTCATCAATCAGAGGGAGAGAGAGAGAGAGATCAGATATGAGAGGGGTGGGAGGGGGGGGCAGATGTGTCTATTTAAGATATCCTCATGAGAGCGTAGTTAATGTGGGAGAGATAGAGGAAAGAAAGGGAGAGAGAGAAACAATTAAGAGGAGAGAGAGGGGCGGGGCGGAGGGAATACAGCAGAAAAGATAATAATCAGATTAGATGGTTCATTCTTTCCTCCTCGCAGCATATATAGGAGTATCAAAGAAAGAAACGAATCATCATGGTTATTCTTCCTCTTTCTCACCCCCACCCCCTCGTTTCTGATGAAGATTGAACCTGAGAAGACCCGTTTCTCTCAACCCCCTCAAGTCTTTTCTCGCCCTCCCCTAGTTTTTTGATGACGACATTTCACACAATTCTCCCCCCCCCCCCCCCAAAAAAAGTACGAAAGTAGAAGTAATTAAAAATGTTAAAAGGACAAATTTTGTTCCATCTTGTGGGGCCTTTTTGTGGTTCAATTTTTTGGGAAACACAAAAATATTAATAAGTTATTGGACTCGTTTAAGAAATTTACGGTATATTTGAGTGTTTTAAAAAGGAAAAGGAAAAAAAAAATTTCTATTTTTATGAGAAAAGTTTTTTATTTTTTTTTTTATATTTAAACTCTTAAAAAAAATAATGATTTTTACTCTAAATTTTTTTTTTTTCTAAATCTTTCCATATAAACAATAAGTTAAAATTACATAAACAATTTTTTGGTAATAATATTATTCATAGGACTTTATAATTTTTAAAAAATTATTTAAATAAAAATATTATAAGTAAAATAAAATAAAAGTAAAGACTGAAGTTTGGATTTCCAAAATGGACCGGGAAATTTTTTTTTTCTAACCAGCAAGAATATTTGATAGAGTAAAACAATACTTGTAAATCAATTTTTAATTAAAAACAAATAAAACAAATTATTATTATTATGAGCAGTTTATTATTACTCCTTTAATTTTATTTTTAAATTTTAATTTTATATTATTTTTTTCTAGATTAAATATCAATTCGTTATCATTGTTTTATGGATACCCTCCATCCATGTTAAGGCAAATTGCAAACGAGATAGAAGCTACTACTCACTTTGCATTGTAATTAAAAAAAAAAGAAGTACCGAGTCGTTCGGTGGTCTTATTAAATAGTTTCTTCTATTTTTTACATTTTTTAGCTTCTTTGTATTCTATGGTGTAGTAAATAGGAAAAACATCTGGTTAATGGGTAAATTTTGATAGTTATTACTTACTTTGATTTGGGAAATATTTTCCACCTTTTCCTGTTAAGAGTTTATTCGGGTACGTAAAAATAAATTAAATATTTAAAATAGATGTAAAACACGAAGATAAAATGCAAGACCACCGATTCATTAGGCTCACATTCTTCTACTCTCTTCATGTGCATCCTTTTTATTTTTTTCAATAAAAATAATATAATTTGTAATTATATATATATTATATTTTCTATTTGCATTTTATAAAAATGAAAATCAGTGTAATGAAACACTAAATAGAAGTGAATGAGTGTGATGGGGAGTCCTTTTCATGCATTCTTCCAAAAAAAAAAAACCCCACTCATAGCATCTTTGATTCTAACATGAACTTGGAAACACAAATTTGGGATGCAAATTTTCAAAGTTTTACTTGTACGGTATGCGGGTGCATTATTTTGGCATTGAACTCATTTAGACTTCTGCGGCTGTACTGCTATATGTAAGACAAAAATGATTTCCATTCAAACATACCTTACAATAAAATAAGTTTCAGTAGCAAAATCTAATCTTTGTTCAAACCCTTTCAGGCTCATGGGCTGTCAAAATGTGCTTAAATGGTCAATGAAGTAATGACCTCAAAATAGACCTCAAAGCACCACTTGTCCAATCGGCCTTAACAACTATGTGATGAGACTTAGTTTTCATGGAAAAAAAAATGAGAATTATATGTTTTGCATGGACAATTTCTATTTTGAAGAGGCCAAAGCCTGGAATAATTAAATAATTAGTATGAGTGTGAGTTAATTTTTATTAGAACTAAGTCTCCTCTATATAGCTGTTAGGAGATTATGGAGCAGGGCAAGAGTGATGGGAGGGGGCAAGTGCCCCCAGAAATTTTTAAGACAAAATTTTAAAAATTATAAGATAAATATATATATTCTTTTACAAAAATTAAGATTTCGTTCTTCTTAAAATTATAACTGTAAATATATTTCCTGTTTTTTATATTGGTCTCTCAATTCGTTATTGTGAGAGAGAAAAGTCGTTCTAATATATGGAGCTTAATCATATATGAGAAAGAAAAAAAATAAAATTTTCATTTTAAAATCAGTTTAAAGTATTAAAATGGTTGCTATACTTTGCTTTGTATTTAATAAAACCATTTTCGATTTTTGACGTAAGGTAACATATGAATGAAATCACAAACGAGTTGAGTGGGGAGCCAAATTTAGGGACTTTTTAATTGTGGGGTACCCCACAGATTGAAATGTGAATGTAGCATCCTAAGTAGAATCTAAGAAATTCAAAAGACGGATGCTTTGAGCCTGAGCCCTTGACGCTTGGAGCCAACTCGTTTGACCTAAGTAGAGAAGTGGATTAAAGGATAAAACGCAAGTCAATTCTTTTAAAAATCCACATCATTACACACTTTGCTTCTTTCTAGAGAGTAGCATAATAGCCCTCCTCCCTATAATTCATTGCAACTTATAGCCACGTATGCCCTTAAGCATACAAAAAACACTAACATATCTACACACTTTCGCACGCCACGCAGATAGAGAGAGAGAGAGAACTAAATCAATCTTCCATTTTGTCGACTGATGTGTCGCATTCATCACTTCCACAACCCACGCTCCTTTTTGCCATATTAAATTCACTCCACCATCTCCATGAAAGATCATTTTTAATGCGCAGGTTGTAGTAAATGTGAGTTTTTCACCAAAATAATATAGAAAAAAGGTCTCTAATCTCTCTCTCTCTCTCTCTGTGGCAGTTGTTTTGCACTTTTCTGTTGTTTGGTCTGCATAAAGTGAACATATAAATTGCTTAAGAATGGGAGAGGATAATCAATTTAGTGGAAGGCTCATAGGTTGAGCACATTATTGTCAAACGTATTAAATGCCTCGAAACTACCTCTCCATCGACCCCAACTCATCCATACATGGTCAGATTGAACTCCCAACAAGTACGTGAAAAGAATAGGAAATTTGAACCCGATACAAGAAATAACGTTAACGTTCTTCGTTTGTAACGTTGGATGAAAATGAATTCTTTCTTCTTTTTTTTTTAGATCTCATCTCATCTAACTACCCTCTTCTTTCATTAAATTTTTTTGGGGGCAGCGACACACAGTTGTCCTTCTGAGCAAACTGTCAGAGAGAGCATGATTGAATCATTGGGACAGCACAAACGAATACAAGATTTTACCTTAGAAATCTCTCTCTCTCTCTCTCTCCAACCCATTGTCATATCCACCTCGTTAATTAGTTTTTGAACAAACAATTGGACATTGCAAAGACATATGTTTACTAATATTTTTCCCCGTCAGTCGCCGAGAACATTTATTATGGTGGTTTTGGAACTGACTTTTCCTCCTTTTTCTTTTATTTTATGTGATATGATATTTTGTATTAATTTTACATGGTAATATTTATTAATTATAATTATTATTTTTTATCGAAAAATAAATGCTTTATAAAACATTATAAATTTATATAATTTATAAGGTTGTTGTAATGATCCAGCCAAATCCTCCTTATTCTTGTCGGCAACAATTGCTTCGCCAAAGTGATTACGATCTTTTCTCACTTTAAATTTTCATTTTGCCACGTGCTTCAAAGAGTGTAATTGGTTCTTGAAATCCTAAGGTTGCAATGGCAATGGTTTTAGGTATGGTTTGACTACCCTATTTTATTTTTTAATTACAATAAAAATCAAATTCTAAATCATAAAATTTCAAAAGAAGAGCTATTATCACCGAACTATTCCCTTGAAGATGACTTCCATTTTTTTTTATTATCAATAATAAATCAAATTATACGATAAAAAAATTCTAAAATAGTAAATAATAGTATTTCGTGGTTCAATTTTCTTTCGATAATTTAACACAATTTTAATTTATTTTTATATAAATCACCAATATTTGATTATCACGTTAGAAGCAAATTTTTTTCGACATCTATTTTTTTTCGTATACAAAATTTGAATTTAAAATCTTACTTTAGAAGTAATATCGAATATTTTAACATCATATTAATCCCATAGTAGTAGTCAATTTTGACTAAATTGTGGGCGGTAATAATGGAAACGCTTCATATTCAAAAGTTTTGAACTGCTTCGCAACCATTACAAATGGAATGAAAGGAAAAGGAACAACACTTTGAAAATACGACAGCGTGCGAAGGAATTAGTCTACCTCGTGAGACATGGAAATCAAACCTCAAAATGATTTACTAGGAAGGATGGCCAAACTAAGTGCGTTTCACTGCTTTTAGTCATAAATATAAATAATTAATTTTCTTTTTTTTTAAAAAAAAAATATATTATTGTTGTAGACAATTAAATTGCTTATAAGCAAGCTACGCGTGTGACCGGAGGGAAGGGCGGCCACATTAAATTTTATGTAAATAATTTAAAAAATTTATAATTTCAAATGATAACTATGATCTCTGTTTGTTGGAACTATAACCTTAAATACGTGTTCTACTTTGCCTCGATGATATTTATTCTTTATTCCATTTCTGCATGCATATATGCATACATACAAGGTCGGGTGACTTTATTTTGGTCTTTTTTTTTTATTTAAAACTTTTATGTTTAAATTAATGTAAATATATATATATTGAAAATTTAAATGATAAAATGTTTGGTAATTTTATTTTAAAAAACTCTTTCAATTGATATTAAAATTTTATAAATAATTTATAAAATAAGTAATTTCAAAAATAATTCTAAAAAATATAAATGTTTTAATTTCATGAATATTATAAATATTCATAAATATTTAAAATTCATATTTTTTGCAAGATTTTCTAAATTCATATTAATAATAATAAACTAATAATTTATATTTTCCATCAATTTTGAAATAATTAGGTCTTTTAAAGTTTATATATTTGACAAAATTGTGATGTTTGAAATAATTAGGGGTAATTTTATTAGTACAGATATTTTTATTAAAAAAGTCAAGCAAAAAAACTACTATTAGATTTTCTCCTTTTTTTTTTTGTTTTCTTCATTAAAAAATTAAATTTTTAAACAATTTTAAAAAAATCTATTTTAAGTTGGAAAAAAAAAATAATAATCCAAACAGTCACGAACCACAGCAATATCATAGCTGCCCCTTGTTTCTCGTCTGAAGCATCCCTTTGGTATGATGGAGGGAGCTAGGTTTGGGTTGATGTGTATAATCCCACCAAGGCATCGTAATATGATCGAACAGTCGTTAAAGCTTTTGAGAGTCAGCAAACACCCAGCACTTGTCAAAGAATGGGAAGAAAGAGGAAGAAGTATAGCATGAGAAGGTCAGAGAACATAAGTAACTTTTCCACTTTTTATTTACTTTAACGTTCAAAAATAGGTGGGGGAAATAAAAAAGTTAATGTGCTTTCCTCTGCACTTTGGGTTGCGTAATTCTCTTTGATCATAACCTTTTGCCCTTTTCTTTTGCCTTTCTCGTTTATGGTTTCCCTTTATGGGAATTGGTAAATTTCGTGTGCATTGCGAGATGCGAAGCGTGTGTTTGTGGGCGCCATGATAGGTGATTTGGCAAGCTGGGACTTCAGTTATAGTCAACCCCAAAAAAAAGTGTTTGGCAACCCAAGAATGTTAGCTGGCATATGCATGACTTAAGTTTAAGGTCTTCCTAAAGAGCTTTAATGTTGTCTACTCCCATCCAAATTATTCAATTTTTTTTTGGGTGATATATCCAAATTATTCAATGCTCATATGTTGTTGGGTCACTTTATGAATTTTGATTTCATTCCCTTTCTTAATTTTCCTTTATTTTTTTTTAAAAATAAAGTATATTATTATAATAGAAAAAAGAAAAAAATGAAACAAATAAATTATCGAATTTTGTCGGAGGGAATACTATGAGATACTGCAAAAGGGTAAAATAATGTGTAAATATCATAAGTTAATGACCCATTAATTAAATTCTTGATTATTCACAAGAACTGTGACGGAGGAAAAGCTTCAAGGAAGTTGATCCTCGCTCACCGCGTGCCCTGAGGCGATTGGGGATGGAAGAGCCCAATAAATAAATAAATAAATGGGAAAGATATGAGGAATATAAACAATTGCGCTGCTCGATGCATGGAATCCATGACTTTCTCATGATTGTGAGAAGCTTTTTTTTGGGCTTTTTGAAAAAAGATTTTCTCAAATCTGATACGTGGGTATATATCATGTTCTACAAGGTCTGTGTAAGTGTGTATAAGTATAAAAAAGAGACACACCACTTGATCATCTGTGGGACCTCAATCCTGTCTAAACAAAGGGTCCATGCCATGGACCTTGGTTCAACAAGAACGGTAGCCATTGATTTGTTAACTCTTTAAGTCAGACACCTATGTAAGTATTACTGAGGGATTGGTATTTGAGTTGTGCTCAAGCAGAAGTTCCTTGTTTTGGGACAAATAGAACAGTCAATTTGGTAACCATATGGTGAAGAAAATAAGTGACGACCAGCGAAGAGGAGCGTTGACACTTGACATGAAAAGAAAGGAAGCCCATTTGTACTCGTAGAAGAAGTGCTCGTCGAAGCTCAATTTTTCCTCTTCTAAATTTAATTTACCCTACTCTAAATTAATACTGAAGATCGCAAGTATAGATTTAACGTGGTGGGGCACGTGAAATTATTCACGGATGAAGCACTCCAAGGTCATTTTATTTTTACCCTTAATACTCAACACCTTGTATGTATCAACTTCGTTCAACAAAGCGAGTAGAGAGAGAGAGAGAGAGAGAGAGAGGACAATGATAGTATTGGTTTGTTGTTAGGTTTGAGGAAAGAGCAGGAAAGAGGGGTGTGTGTTAGAGTTTAAATTTCAAGACAAAAATGATGAGGGCGACGAAGATGTTGATGATGTGATGGGATAGTGTCCCTTTCCAGCTTTTGCTGTCACGTGAATGCGACTCTCTTTCTCCTCTCTCTCTTTTTTTTTTTTTTTTTTTTTTTTTATACCAATAAGATAATGAGTTTTATTTGAATATTATAAAATACATTACAAATTTAATTATTTTAAATTTTATTCTTTTGTTTTCATTATTTAAATAATTTAAAATTTATAATTAACAAAATACATTACTTTATCGTTATATTTATGGAAGTTTGATGACTCTCTCTCTCTCTCTCAAAGTAGGTTTATTTGGAGGGATCAAAACAACCGGTGCTATGTTTGTTCGTATGTGCCACGCAACTGATACCCATTATTGCCAATCTTTTTGTTCCAATGACATGGCCCATCAACCAGATGCACATTTTTCCCTACTACATCCTCAAATCCCCCAAACCCCCCCCCCCCCAAAAAAAAAAAAAAAACAAAAAACAAAAAACCTTCTCTTTATGTTCCTTTTCTCCTTTTTTTTTTTTAGTATTTTTTTTATTAATATTTAGATTTTATCTTATTAATTAATTTAAATACTCTAAAATTCATTGAATAGTTGATTCTCTAAAGTTTTTTTTCTTCGTTCTTAAAATTTAAAAGACTTTTAATTAAAGAGATAAAATACTCGCTCATTCAAATCAAGAAGTTTGATTCCTTTCCCTGGTCTGTATCGGTGCCTAGCCAATGTCGGGTGAAGCGGCAAAACACCTTCTATGATATTTAAGGAGTGTTCGGATATCAAGCGAAAAGATTTTACGAGAAATGAATTCTTTTTTTTTAGAAATATAAAAAATAAACTTTATTATGCAGAACGATGCATTTCTGTTTATTATTAATTAATAAATATAATCTTTTATTAAGACAAAATAAGAAAAAAGATCTATGCCCCATCCAAGCGATGTTTCCTTCCAGAGTAAATATTTGATCTCGCTTACATAGATTATGGAGGACAGATACGCAGATGTTACAAAGTGGAATCTTTATTTGTATGACATATGCAATATGCTAACTCGTATTAAGTTGGCATTTACTTTTTCCATACTGCATACCTGTGGCCACTAGTTGCCAGAGTCCACTCTCTACCAGATGGACACCATGAACCATCTCCAAGCTTCATGCATACTTTCTCTCCAATAATTGCGGAGTAGAGATTAGGCTGAGCCTCCAGAATCCTGATGGATGATCTGCTATGAATATCTTGTCGTCTTCGAATATCCATCTGCAGGGAACATCTTATAATGAGAGAGAGAGAGAGAGAGAGAGAGATAGTTTCATGGTCGCAGATTGAATAATAGCTGGTGATTGGTACCATACCAGCTTCACAATTTGGTTATGAATTGATTCACCCCACTCATAGAAATGGTCATAAAAGACTGATGGTATCCCTGGGTGCGTGAGTATATATGCATAACCCTGCAGGAGTTGAGCAAATGAGAAAAGGTAACGGTATGCCACTCAAAGTGCTTCTAAGATGGCCAGCAGTGTGTCATATTAAAATTGGGTTAGAACCATGATCAAACAAAATGTTTAATCCAACCCAGAAGAACTCTGGAAAATGTCCCATTAATAACCACAGCTTAATGGCAGAAAAAAATTATCAAACAACCCCCCCTCCCAAAAACAAAAAAAAAAACAAAGCGCCTTCTGGTGATTTGCAAACTAAGAAATCACATCAATGCATGAAAAAGTAGTGGTCCAACTGAAATTTTGATTAAATTAAGCAAAGATTGCTACAGATCAAATTCACAATTTCCCATTCAGAAAGTATGCTTAGTTGTAGGAACTAAGACAAGAAAAGGTAAAACCATGGTGTATTATATATATTTTTAATATGTTGGGAACAGATATTCTCAGGAAATATAGAAGTTCAAATATCAGGATGCATATGTACCTCCATAATATGATCAGAAGGAAATGGCCAATGAGCCTGCAAGGGAAAAAAAATATATCACCAAATAAGCAGGTGGGTTAAAAATCACTTGTTTCAATTAGCAACCTCCATTAAGTAGAACTTGCTATTTGCAAAACAAAAGCCGCAGTCAAGGTTTAACACCATCTGAAACTGCTCAGGACACATAATTTGCATAAATTGGATGTCTAATAGCTCCACAGATGCATGAACCACCAATCAAGTTGCTCCATAACCACATCCAAATCCCAATTAAATTGGTAAGACATGAACCTTTCCCTAGACAAGGTCCAAGCTTCAATCCTAGAAAACTGCAGTGGGGTGGTTTTGAGCGCCACACACCAAATTTTCCTAGCGCACTTGCTCGGTGCGCAAGGTTTGTGGCTATTGCACATTTCCATTGGTTTCACTGGCACACAGCCGAAGGGTAGTGTTAATGTTCTTGCCATTATCTTAAAATAATCATAATAAGTTGCTCCATGGCTAGATGACTTTTTGGTCTACCAACTTCACAAATATCTGATCTAGGTAAGGCCTGAATTGTGGATTCACCAGAAGAACCAGGAAGTGGAATCCAACAAACAAAATCTGATCCCAGGAAATAAAGGTCTCCAAGGCGGAGAAGAAAGGCTACGTGCCCACAAAAGCATCCTCTTTCTTCATTCTCAGCCAATGCTGTATCCAGGAATTTGTACTACATTACGGTACGAGACATGATTTAAAAGTTGAATTTCTGACCATATTTATGGGCCAGGCCTTGCATTTCCATCACAATTATCCATAACCCAAAAAGGAAAAGAGAAGATCTCCAAAAGAAATGCGCTCAACATATGATATTTGCACAGAAAGGAACCCAAACAATTTCATAAAATTGATGGGCTGATTGGTGCACTCCGCAAGCATGCATGCGGTAAGAATATCCTGAAGGCAGACACTAGATCTTAGTACTCATCATCACAAGGGATTCAGAAAAAGAGATGTACCTGAGTTGACCCAGTATCATGGTTATCAATAAATGTAACAGCCCTTGAAGGCCACCATCCCATCACACCAGGTGGCTTCCCTTGAGGATCACGAAGACGCCAGAATTCACCTTTAACAGCTTCCTACATAATATTACACTAAACTACATTAAAGGACTAAAAATATAATTTGATCTTGGACTCAATTATAAAGTTAAATTACGTCGCAAAACTAATCAGGGATTAAGACAGACAAAAGAAAAAACCAGACAGTATTACACATTAATTGTAGGATAGATAGAAGTCTGACATCAAAATATATATATATATATATATGGCATGCTTGTCTTAGTTTTACAAGAGAAACGGTTGCAGATACACATCATCGGTAATAAAATACCTGAAGTATTCCCTTTGTTGTGAAGTCAAATGCAGTTGAAAGCTGTCCCGTTCCATCAATCCAGTTGATGATCCTTTGTCTATGACTATCTGCACAAAGAGTAAGAGAACTGGGTATAGAAGGAAATACATCTTTTAGTTGAAGATATTGAGACTTAAAAAGTAATCAGCTTTATTTACTTCTCTCCAATATGCCCAAATCAAGTGAACTTAGCTTTTGATAGAAGATAGCTTATCCATTATGATATCAGAGGTCCATTAGGAAGGAGCTAGCTCCTCCACAGTCCTTAATGCTTCCAGGGATGGAAGTAATAAATATGTGCTATGTTCTTACCATTTTCCTTTATACCATCAACTAGTTTTAGTATCTAACTGTCTGAAATTACAGTTCCACCAATCATATCAAGATTGTATTATTTGGAAAATAGAGAAAAAGGCAAAGAGAAAGAGAGTCCATCTGAACGAAATTAAAAATGGGATCTCATCAATTTGTTGCTTTCTGCCTGACATATGTATATAGACAGGGAAATGAAAATGAAAGAGAACTCCATGGATGGAATTGGTCTGATTTTTGTGACAAAGAAAGAAAATGGTAAGAATGCTCTCTCTCTCACCCCTTGCTGTAGTCCTCTCTTTGCCAATCATATCAAGATTGTATTATTTGGAAAATAGAGAAAAAGGCAAAGAGAAAGAGAGTCCATCTGAACGAAATTAAAAATGGGATCTCATCAATTTGTTGCTTTCTGCCTGACATATGTATATAGACAGGGAAATGAAAATGAAAGAGAACTCCATGGATGGAATTGGTCTGATTTTTGTGACAAAGAAAGAAAATGGTAAGAATGCTCTCTCTCTCACCCCTTGCTGTAGTCCTCTCTTTGCCAATCATATCAAGATTGTATTATTTGGAAAATAGAGAAAAAGGCAAAGAGAAAGAGAGTCCATCTGAACGAAATTAAAAATGGGATCTCATCAATTTGTTGCTTTCTGCCTGACACATGTATATAGACAGGGAAATGAAAATGAAAGAGAACTCCATGGATGGAATTGGTCTGATATTTTGTGACAAAGAAAGAAAATGGTAAGAATGCTCTCTCTCTCACCCCTTGCGGTAGTCCTCTCTTTACAGATAAGGGTAGAGCATCGCAAGTCAACCTTTTTCTATGCTAATATCTGTAATTCAGGATCATTGATCTGATGATACAAGATGGGTAGAGTACTGAAAAGGGTATTCCATAAGAGAGAAGTAATCAGTTTGGTCCTTCAATAGTTAAACAACAATGGAGAACCAATTTATCAATAAAGTAACCACCAAAATATCAACTCTTAGAATGACAAGAATTCAACAAATCTTATCAGAAACAATAAGCTTTAAAATAATACAACTTCATGGAAGGTAACAAGATACCTTGGTTGTAGTCCAAACGATGACCGTGGTAGTTGCAAGAATCCCAGTACTCACCGACAGAAAATAGTGGCTTTGTTTTTTCAATGTACTCCTTCACATATTTTGCAGAATAACTGATACAGAAGGAAGTTCTAGCATAAAAGTTGGGTACACTAAAGAGAGAGAGAGAGAGAGAACTTCACCCTCTTGCAAAATCAAAACGGAAATCTTGGAAGCCGACATTGTTGCGCAGCCACTTTAGCCATCCAATAATATCCTTACGAACAAAATATTGGCTATGATCAATATTTGGAACCCCATGGAAGTTGTCCCCAGTGCTTTTATTGCCCTGTGAGATTTTTTTTTTTATAAATTATTGTGAGCAAAAATAAATTAATAAAATTAGAGGCACGTAGGACTAGACAGGGAAGGAAAGAACGCATAAATCTGTATGGATTCCAATATTGCAGATAACTATTGTTGTTCCAAGTTCCAATTAAACTTATGCCTCTAATGCCTAGTGCTAGAAAGGCACCATAGCAGAAGACAAGTTACTGAGAATTGTAACAACAACATAGTGGGTGGGAAAGTCCTTTTGCACTATATCTAATCCATGCACCATTTTACTTGCTAACCTTAGCTAACCAAACTTATATGGCATTGATTTTTATCCACTAATACAGACGTAAAGAGGGCAGCCTGATGCATGAACCGCCACGAGATTGTTGAATGGGACTCTGTGTATGTGGGTGTGACAATTCTTACAAACTGATGGCATTTTATTAGATTTCTAAGAATGCTATTGCTAGGCGAGTGATGTATGATATAGGTCAGTTACTCTCTGCAATATCACCATACACAAGAAAGTACAGCATATTCTTACCAGTCCACCAGTACAAGATGAAACAGCACGCTCATCCCATGATAATGGAATTCCATCAAAACGGTTATACATTCCTCCATGACCCTTGGTAGTCCCAATCCGGTGATTAATAACAATGTCAGCCATTGCTCTAATATTGTACTGCTTCATTTTCTGAAGCAATGCTCTCAGTAATTGCTCAGAACCGTAGGAGGAGTTCAAGGAATAAAGATTCTGTGGAAGATAACCTGCAGTAAAAAGGTGAAAATGATCATATATATTCTTCTGAAGAGAATAATGCCAAGAATTCAAAAGGATGCTTAACCTTCAGGTGAGAAGGAATGAGTTGCAGGAGGCAACCAGGCAGACGTAAAACCCGATTTAGCAATGTCAGGAACCTTACTGTCCAAATTTCTCCACCAATCATGTTTGTGAGACTCCCAGTTAAAGGCCTGTCAAGCATATCATTATTTGGCATCATATGTCTAGCAAAAAGCTGATTCCAATTCTGAACAAATTTTATATTGCATGGCAACCTACAAAAGGCCAAGATTTAGATCTCGTATTTATCTTAGGTAAAATCCCATCTTATAGAACCTTTAAATGCAATTCACCACAAGTATTTCCTATAAGCTTTGTTTTCTAGTACTCAAACACAATTAAAATTACTTCATAGGTAGCTAAGGAAAAACCCTAACAAATCCAAGTGAAAATTAATTAATTAATTAATTAATTGAAACTGCTTATGCTTATAACTTTTGGTGATTCTTCTCTGCAAAATTCACAATAAGTATCCTGAAAAATAGTACCTGTAAAAGAATTTCCCTTCCACTTCGGATCACTGCAGCTGCAATTGAGAAATAAACTTACAAGTGTTAATGATGTCATTGTCCACCGCTTCAAAAACAAAGTCCTAGAGTGCGTTATATGATTTGACAATCCAGAATTGTGATACATGTTTCTGCCTAATATTTAACCAATTTGCCAGGGAAATATCAAGCAGATAAGCATCCTTTTCCTTTTTCAATCTCTCTTTCTACAAGTTTTTTACATCAATACCTTACACTAAATGTTATTTGATTTCCCTGTAGAAGGATGTCAATAAATTAAACATTTATCCTTCTTATAAGCATTACTAATTGTATTTAAGATCACATCCCCCAGTTTTCTCTGCTCATTTTTTAGTACAATTGAACATGTTCATGTCCATGAAATTCTAGGCTACTCTATAGATAAACTTGTATTGGATATAAATATCATGCATTTTCAATTCCCATGGAAAAATTCAAGGACAGAGGGGGCGGTGGGCTGGCAAGGGCCATGACAAACTCTGACCCCTTTTCTTTTAGTATATTATTTTATTAGTGTTATTCTTTTTTTTTTTTAATACCATTTTACCATAGCTCTCTCTCCTTCTATTTAATAGGCATGGACGCCCAAAAAATAACAAAACAAATTTGTCAAATTCACAAGGCATTACACACGGTACAAGACAAAAATGCCAAAGAAAAACCATCTCCTTGTTAATTAATCCTTACTCATCTCGTCTCTCTCTCTCTCTCTGTGGCGAAATTAACTGCTTCTCTCTCTTGAACTCCTTTAATCCAACGACTGATGGGTCTTTCTTGTATGCTTCCTTTCTATATATTAATTCAGAAATCTATTTAGGATTTTTTTTTAAACGTTGAATATTTGATATTTTTCTATTGATATTGAGAAAAATTAATAGCATGTTAATTAGTTTATAATTAATACGAAAATATTGTTTACTTTTGTTTTGCACTGTTATATACATTAAGAAAGAAATTGTTTAAATTTCAGTATTTATACAAAAATAGGCAATTTTATCATAACGAAAGATCAAAAATTTCAATTTAAATAAAATTTTTATTATTTTATTTAATATATGTTTAATATTTTCATTATAGATTTTGTACTTTTATTTTGTTTTGACGCCAGAGAAAAAAATCCTTGCTCTGTCCGTGGAAAAATTACTTCCACTACATACGTCTGGTTTGCAAACTTGATAGTTTCTACACATCAGTCATGAAACATATCCAAAACAACATTCTAGTCCACATATAATTGTGTTATGCATACTCTGCTAACATTAAGTTAGGCACTATGGTGTCCCTTTAATCTTCTCAAGAAGTGATAGGACTTATGATCTATGTCCCAAATTATTCTCCACTTCAAGGTCACATATTAATGAAATCATAGGCTCAAAAAACTACACAAAAATAAACTTCCAAGAAATAACACTAAACTCATGTGTGAAATTACAGAGAGAAGGAAGAGCATACCAGGATCTGCCTGCAGATTATTATCATCAAAGCACTGCAGTTTTATAAAAACATACCAGAATAAGTTTCATAGTTATAAGTTTTAAAGGATAAAGAGAAATATAGGTGAACTAAAATGAAATACATACACCAGTTAAGTAACCCATCTTGAATCAATCGATAATATGACGCTGGAACTGAATAAGGGGACACAAAGGCCATCATGAGTTGGAATACATAGGGCACAATTATAAGCAAACAAGTATCATGTTAGACTGACAAACATTAAAAAAAAAAGAAAAAAAAAATCATTATCATAATCAGAAGTAAGAACATATAATACAAGAATCAAACAAGATAGTTACAAAGATGATGAAACTCTACCAACTAAAGAGGCTAACAAAATTGGAGGCCTATAATGGTTGCCTAATCAAAAGAATTCAACATAATTGAACTCTACTCTTATGTCTAGTTCAGCAAGTAAAAACCTTCGGGTGGTATTGAGGTGATATCAGGAGATTTTGTAATCAAATCCTGCTTGGGCGATTTATAGGAAGGGGAAGAGCTACCCATTGTGTGGATCAATCTTATCTTTGCTTAAAAGAAAAATCGAGCAAACTAATTACAAAAATGATGAAAGGCTACCAACTAAAAGAAGTTAGCGAAACTGGAAGCCCATAATAGTCACCGAATATTAAGAATTCGACATAACTGAACCTTGCCGGTGGCGGTGTGGACTAGTTCGTCTAGCAAAAACCTTGAGGTGGTATTCAGGAGATATCAAGAGGTTCCGTAATCAAATCCAGGGATTTATGGATAGGGGAAGAGCTACCTGATATGCGGTTCAATCTTATATTTAATTAGAAAAAGAAAAAGACATAAATGTACCCTTGGTTATACCAAAATTCACAATTCCTGAAAGATAGTATTGATCAATTTTCCAATTCTACATGCGTCTGATCAAAACTATAAATAGAACCAACCACCAAATAGATTAGACATAAGATTAGAGTAAAACCCCAGAAAATTGCTCAGAAAAAAGGGTTCAAGAAACGAACCAATTGGAGAGCTCCAAGCTAAACGATCGCGGCGCAAGTTCCTCCTGCGTCGTCTGCGCCTAAATAGAGAACGAAAAAGGCAAAGATTCGATTGATCCCACGTAAGGGAATCAAGCGTTTCCATCCCCCATTAACACGCACCCAATAGGCGATCGAACAAAAGTGGGACTGAAATTTGCGCTAAGTAAGACAACGCCGCTGAATTCGAATTTTTTTTTTAAGGGTTTCCAAGAACAAGATGAGATAGAAAATTCACCAAGAAAAGCGAATCAGCATTTCTTTGAATCGCTTTTGCATTCAATCCCATTCCATACCTGGCATCTTTAGGGTTTGGGGGAAGTAAAACCAACGGTCAAACATTGCGGGAGGGGATTGATGAATCGGACCGCCAGATGGAACATGGAAGATGGCAGAGGGAAAGATCTGACGACTGGGAATGGATCTGGACTGGAAGACGGTGGTCCTGGGGACAGGTGTAGGGTTTGAGGGTGTGGTGTCATGGAATAATATGGGGCGAGAGGCAGCGCATCTTGGAAAAAAGGGGCCTTTTGCGGCTCAGAGCAAGGTCGGTAGACGCTTGGCGTGGAATTTACGTTGCCTGGTGTCTGTAATGTGACTCCCAACGGTTCTTTCTTTTTCAAAATTTTGGAAACTACAGTCTGCCGTGCGTATTTACGGAATTGCCAGAAGGACGGGACGGCATCTTGGTCTATCTATAAAATATATAACAAACAAAAAAAAAAAAAAAAACAAACGTAGATAAATCTAATAATTTATAGTAGTTCACCATTGTGTTTTTTTTTACTCTTCCAGTTAAGTAAGTCGGGATCTAATAACGTGTTAATTTTTATTATGATCTCAAATAACAATGTATAACCACTTATTGATTTCTGATTTTCATATCATGAAGATTATTTTGTACAGTAATAAAAGATTCAACACATACACGAAATCTGATTTATATTAGTTTATCCTTGTGCTTATATCTACTCTTCTAACTAAGCAAGTCAGGATTTAGCAACATGTTAGTTTCTACTATGATCTCAAACAACAATGTATAACCACTTGTCGACTTCTGATTTTCATACCATGAAAATTGTTTCGTTTAACAATGGAAGACTCAACACATACACTAACTCACTTACAAAATACACTCTTACAACTCAAACCAATACTGAATCAAATAAGTATATGTGCAGAAAACAAAGAGACAGAAGCAGATTTTTAAAAGTTTAGAATACAATATTTTCGATCTCCTTTTCTTTTCTATACTTGCTGTTGTGTTTTTCAATCTTCTGCATATTTCGAAGCTGTCTTCATGCCGTTTATTGCATTAGTTCAAAATTCAAATTTCTGTAGTGAAAAATCTAAAAGTTACTAACAACTCAAATAACTTTTTTGATAACTTACTTGAAAAATAGGCTGCAAATCCTTTTTAATTTGTGAGATTTTTCAGCAGTAAATAATTTTGTTATGAAGTTTAAACATCCCTCTGACATATTCAAAAACTATTTAAATTATATCCATATGATATCTTTTCCATAAAATTCAAAAACCACTTTAGAAGTTCAGCTCCAGTTCAAAATTTTTCAGAAAACTTGCTAACTTTATCCATTTATTTTGTCACCAAAATCTCGAAATAATTGTGCTATGAATCCTCATATTTATTGTCTAACTATAATATTATAATGTTAAAAAAATAAATTCATAAGTTCTTGACCAGTGGTGAAGTTACTGAGATCCAAATACCTCTTGAAATCAAATTTCTGAAAACCAATTCTGCTGTGAAAAAATGGGTGACCAATCAACTTGTAGCAGATTTTTCTTCAACATACCAACAAGATACTTTTACCATAAACCCTTGAAATTGAAGTTCCATATACCATCTTTAAAACATTAACGGATTGTCGAAACTATCAAGATTGTCGAAACTATCAAAATTAATACTGATTCCCCGATGCGATAAATTTATAGCAATAGTGGTACCAGATCGAATTTCAAGAGATAAATTGATTTAATTTCTTAATTAAATGTTAAAAATAAAAATGAATGGTTTTTTCAAATAAATTTCTAAATTAAAAATAACAACTAAAAAAATAAGAAACAAATTAACAATGAAAATAATAAATATTAAAGGAAAATCTATGTATCAAAACTCTGATCCAAGGGTTCACAACATTCAATTGTTTCACTGATCATTGGTTAAAAATATTTTTCTTATAATTCAAGCATTTAACCTAAAATTTATTAGAATAGCCGTAATAAATCTTGTGTTTTCTTAAATTAATTGACTAAACCCAGTATCCAATTAAAACTTATCATTAAGCGATTGGACAAAATAGCGTTCCATATCAATATAATAATAGTATTAAGATTTGTGAAAACAGTTAAACCAAAATACAAATAATTGAGATAGCCGCAATTATTTAATTTTGTTCCATTGATTCCCTAAATTAAATATGAATACCGGTAAAAGACCCATAAATAAAAATAACCTAGTTGCTACTTGTACCATTCATTCATGATAATTACAGGTCACTGAAATCCTTGATAGCAATAAAAAAATTAATATTGAATTAAATTGTCAGATTAACCAATACCAATTTTTAATGTAAATAAATCAAGAACCAATGAATACTCGAATTAAAAAGGCAAAAAATTAAATTAAGCACCCAACCTCACAGTGAAGACAATCGAATAAAAATTTCTCTTGAATCAAAAAAATAAACTAACTACTCATGATGATGTGTTTTCAACAAAAATAAAATAAAAAAAAAACAAAAGAGAAAAAAAACATTCTAGGAGAGGAAGAATGAATAATGACCCCAGCTATCCCTTTTATTTATATGTGAATAGTGTCATCCATTTGAGGAATCTGTGGAATGAGCAACATTCTCTTTTGGAAAATTGCATATTTGTTGCCAAAAACAATTGAGAAGGAGCCGTTCTTCCTTTTTCTCTCTCCAATAAATAGTAGTTGCCCCTTATTGTTTAGAAAAATTGTTGTATATTGGACAGTCGGCCCTTGTGAGGAAATTCTTGAATGATTTTGTTTATTTTTTTAAAAATGAAACTTTTTCCAACAAAATAAGAACTCCTCCAAATAGAAAAATAAAAATTAACTCCTAAAACAATTTTACCTAAAATAAAATTTCTACTAAAATTAACTAAAACTAAAAAAAATCAAGTTTCTTCTTTTATTTATGGGCCCAATATGATATTTGCTTCATTTAGTTTCAAATTACCTCTTTAACCTCACTTTATCCAAATCTTCCGATTCCAATTATCTAAAAATAAAAATCAATAAAACCAATTATTAGAACATTAACCAGTGCAAAATTATACCATAATATCAATAATAAATTCAATAATTTGCATGTTATCAAATTCTTCCACACCAAACCAATGTTTGTCTTCAAGCATTCACTATATCAATACCTCTCAACTATTCTCATCTTCTCTCCTTCCTCTCTTTCATTTCATTATCCAACAAATCCGAACAGCACACATTGAAACATTCAAGTCAAAACAACAATCCAGAGAACAAATGATTATAGTATTATAATTTTAAAAGAAAACATAGCATTCCCAACAGACTCAATAATCACATCAGAATTCAATGTATCAAGATTCAATACTCTCACAAGGAAATCACTCTATGCACTCAAAGTGTTTAGGGAATTTATCAATAATTCTCAAGATCAAAATATAGTATGATATTACCATAAGGTTGTTTATTAATCAAATTTTCACCACTGAATATATGAATTCAAAACAAAAATCCGGGGATCTTTGCAAGTGTTGTAACTTGGTTTGGGTAAAGTTAGGGTAAAAAGTAAATATGATCTGTAATGCATACCAAACAAACATGTCAAAGATTACAAAACATTCATACTATCAAATCCATCCCATAACATGAAGTACAATCAACTCAAAGAAAAATGATTTAATCAAGACCTTGTCATTCCTTAATCAAAACTTCTAAAGTTTTTTTTTTTTTTTTTTTTTTTTTTTTAAATTCCCCAACTTCAATTCATGAGAATTTCTCTTTCCTCTTTCATTTTTTTATTTTTTCATTTTTAAATTTTTTTTTGAATAACAATTTCGAGGATGAATGAAGAGTGTATACATAAATTTTTTCAAATTGTATGGATAAATCTCTAAAAATAATCTCCAACATAAAACTATCTCTTTCCCTTTACAAATAACCATCCATTCAAACTCTAAACATATACTTTTTTGATATGAGGACCAAAAAGAAAGTTAAGCACAAAAAGAAAGTTGTGTATCAATTTGTGCGGTTATAAAAAAAAAAGGATAAAGGTTTAATTTGGTTCACTAGGGGATGAATATGCACGAAAAGGTCTTTTTAAGATAGTTAAAATGTGTAAACCTAATTGTCCCCATTATATTAATGCATGAATTCATGGATGTGATCTCAAAATGTATAACAAAACAAGTTCTAAAATAAACACACTATAATTGATAAACACTCATGAAGAAAAATTAGAATAATTATGATGATATGCTCTTAAGACTAAAAAATTCACAAAAGTGTTTAAATTTGTATTAAATTTTGTACATTTTCATCTAATTCAATCATCAAAGTCAATGAGATGCTTAAAACATTTTTATCTAAAAACAACTATTCACACTTATCTTATTCATACATTTCAACTTAAATCAACAACATATACTAACTTAAAAATTATTTTCAGACAAAAATCAAAAGAGTATGAAGTTCCAAGAAAAGTAGAAAAAGTGACATTGATGTATAAAATCCTCCCCACACCTAAATTCTACATTGTCCTCAGTATATGCAAAAGGTGAGAAATGAGAAAAAAACTAGCTGCAACTCAAAAAAAAAAAAAAACTAACACAATTTTAAAATAGCAGCAAGTCTTAAAAAATCACCCAATGCAATATATAAAAATAGGACAATAAAAAAAGAGAGGAGAGAAAACTCTCCTATGGTGATGGTGAGGTCGCGGAGAGTTTTGAAAATATTGAACCGCGAAGATCAAGATGAGAGTTCTTAAAACCGCATAATCATATGGTAAAGAGAGAGAGTGCTTCTACCCAAAAACTTTTATTCCGCTCCTAAAACCACGTGATCACGCCCTAATGTCAGGACTGTTTCTGTCCAAAATTCTGATTTTACTAGTGAAAACCGTGTGATCATCTCTTAACACTAAGATTGCTTCTATCCATTTTTTTTTAATTGATGTGGTGTCTCTTGGTATGATGCAACTCTTAAAATTTTTCATCTCGAGCATCTACAAAAATTAAAAGAAAAAACAAATGACACTAATCAAATACTCATAATTAATTAAGAAATTAAATAACAACCTAAACAAATTCAAAAAATATATATATTGGATTGCCTCCTAATAAGCGCAATTGTTTAACGTCTTTATACTCGATGTTTTTTTTTTTTTTTTTTTTTTTTTTTTTTTTTTTAAGGAGGCTTTAACTTCAATTTGGGAGGTTTATATAATTTCCCTTCCATATCTAATTTTGCATTCGAATCAAAATGGATAACACGTTCTTTTTCACAAATTCCTGCACAATTAAATCAACAATATCAACAAAACAATTTGATTGACACGTATTTGGATATTTCATAGGATCAAAAATATTAAATTTAACAATCTCGCCGTCAAACTCGACGGAGATAGTACCTTCATCCACATCTATTTTTATCTTTGATATTTTTATGAATAGTCTTCCTAATAGAAGTAGAGCTGAATCAATGATTATGTCTCATTACATTTTTAAGATGTAAAAATCAGTTGAAAAAAATTAGTTCATTAACCTGCACCAAAACATTCTCAACAATCCCCTCTTGATAAACATAAGAATGGTCAACTAACTGAATAACAATCTCAGTTTCTTTTACGGAACCCAATTTCAGAACACTATAAATTGAATAAGGCATAATATTTATAGGTGCTTCTAAATCTAGCATGACATGCTCAATTTTTTTCTTATCAATAATACAAAGTAGAGTGAACATATCTGGATTCGTACATTTTTAGGGTAAAGTTCTCTTGATCACATCAGATACATTTTCACCCATCTCATCACCTCTTATCTTATTAACTTCCTTCTCTGGATTCTCCAATTTGTTAGGAAAAAGTGGTATAATTGCACTAGAAGTGTTAGACAAAGAGGATTCGGATGTTATCTTGATTGAATTTTATGCATGAGTTTAACTTCTTTGTCCACCTCCTGCCCTTCATCTACCTTCTTACATAGAGTAGAGCTCGAATTAACTTCCTTCTCACTTCTAACGTTATTGCACTAACATTCTCTTTGGGATTCACCACAATTTGTGAATGAAATTTCCCTGAACTTCGAGCCTCCAAATTGCTAATCGAAGTGGCTAGCTGAGTGATTTGATTTCCCAATTTTTGTAAACTCGCCCTCGTTTCCTGAATGCTAGCTCTCGTTTCCTGAATGCTAACTCTCGTTACCTGTTGAAATTATTGTGTGTTAGTCGCGAGAGATTTTACAATATCTTCTAGTGACATACCTGAATTAAATGATTGTGTCGGTGCATTGTTGGCTTGTTGAATTGCTGAGGAGGATATCTTGTCTGTCCCCCTTGGTTCCCGTAACCCAAATTTGGATGATCCCTCCGTTTAAAATTGTAATTGCTAAAATAAGTATCATATGTACATTGAGATTGACTAGGAAATTCTCCTATGACATTTACTTGTTGAGTTGGTTCTTCTTACAATATTGGACACATATCCGTAGGATGTTCGGGAATTGAACAGATGCCACAAACCCTAGCTGTTTGTAATTGCCCTACAATCAACTGACGAATCAAAACAGTTAGTTCTGAAATTTGAGTTTCAAGATTTGAGTAACTTACCTCAAAAAAAGGTACAATAATTTGAATTAAAAAAGTGTGACAACGGGTAAAAGAAGGATAAGAATCTATATTCAAAATAGACAAGGGATAATAGGGTAAAAAAATTGATTAAGAAATTAGTAAGAATTTGAATGGAAAAGTGGGATAAAAAGGGAAAAAAATTTAATGTCTAAGAAAGAAAAACAATTTGACACAATAAATTTTAAGTCATATCCTTTTTTGTAATAAAAAGAATATATAAAAAAATAGATAAAAATATTAAAAGAACATAATTTTTTTTAAAAAAACACCTATAAAAGACATAAAAAATATTTAAAAAATATAAAATCAAAAGATTTTGTTCTAATTTTACACAATGAAAAAAATTATATTTTTAAAATCAATTTTTTTTAATATTTTAAAAAATTATATTATTTTAGTATTAATATTAAAGAAACATATTATTTTAATAATAAAAATGATATTGGTTTAGAATATTATGTTATATTGTATAATATTATTTTAATGTTATATTAATATAAAATATTTAAAAATTATATTATTTTAATATTAAAATATAAATTAGAAAGTTTTTATAAAAAGAATATAATCATTATTTATGAAATATTGAAATAATATTAAATTTACTAAAATGTTTTGATTATATAAAATGAATCAAATTCCATTGATTTTATACATTTCTTTTAATATTTTTCAATGGCCTCTAAAAGTTTTGAAAAGATTTTATCTTCTTTATAATATTTTTTGATTTCATTATTTTATATATTATTTTTATTATAAAAAAGAATATAACTTTTTATTATTTATAACGTAATTTATTTTAATTTGTTGATTTTATAAGAATATTTTAATTTTTCATTGATTTTTCAATTTTTTGTTTAATTGGTTATTTTATAAAATTAAAATTACATTATAGATAGATATTTTACATTTTAAATACGTTATTTATTTTAAATACGTTATTTATTATGATATAAAAAACTATAATTTATTGATTTTATACAAATTTTTGATAGAATATTAAAAAGTATTACAAAATAAAATTAAAATATTAAAAGAATATGAAAAATATTCTTTCTTGAATATTAAATATATTAAAATAAGATCAAAATTTTTTCATTTTGTATACTTTTTTTAACATTTTTTATTTTTTTTATTTTTTTTAATTTCATAATATAGATATTTTTATATTTCCAAAACACATTTTTTAATATTTTTATATTATAGATGATTTAATATTATAGATGTTTTTTAATGACACTTTTTAGTATTTTTATTTAGTTATTATTAAAAATGGGAAAAATTAATAAATTAACAAATTAAATAAGAATTTCAAAAATCAACAAAGAGTTAAAATGCTTTTACAAAATCAATAAATTAAAATAAATTACATTCCTTTCTTATTATAAGAAACTATATAAAAATAAGAATAAAAAATATTAAGAAGAATATAAAATTAAAAAAAAAACTTTAAAAAGTCATTAAAAAAAAAGAAGATAAAATCAAAAGATTTTGATCACAATTTATATAATAAAAAAATTATATTTTTTAAATCAAAAGTTTTTTAATATTTTTTAAAAATTATATTATTTTCATATAAATATTAAAAAATAATATTAGTATTAAAATGTTGTATTATATTGTATAAATTAATATAATACCATTTTAATGTTAAATTAATATAAATTTTAAAATTTATTTTATTTTAATATTAAAATATAAATTAAGAACGTTTTTATAAAAGAATATAAATAATTATTTTATAAAATATCAAAATAATATTAAATTTAATAAAATCTTTTAATTATATAAAATGTGATCAAATTTTTCTGATTTTATACCTGTTTTTAAAAGTTTCAATGAATTTTAAAAGTTTTAAAAAAAATTATGTTCCTTTTAATAATTTTTTATCTCATTTTTTAAATATTTTTTGTCATAAAAAGGATATAACTTAAATTTTATTATTTATTAAAATCTTTTGATTTTATAAAAAGTGATAAATTTCTTTTGATTTTATATTCTATTTTTAATAATTTTTTGTCGGTTTTAAAATTTTTTATATGCCTTTTAATAATTTTTATCTCATTTTTATATATTTTTTGACATAAAAAGGGATATAATTTTAAATTTATTATTTATAATGTAATTTATTTTAATTTATTAATTTAAAAAATATTTTATTTTTTTCTTATTTAATTTCTTAATTTATTAAAATAAAATAAAATTATTGATATATTTTTTTATTTCGAACACATTATTTATTTCATATACATCATTTAGTTTTAGATTTTTTATAATGATATAAATAACTGTAATTCTATTAATTTTATATAAAATTTTATAGAATATTAAAAAAGAAATCAAAATCTTAAAGAATATAAAGAATATTCTTTTTTTCAATTTTTAAAATATTAAAATGAGACCAAATTTTTTGATTTATTTTCATTTTTAATATTTTTAATGACTTTAATTTTCTTTATAATTTTATATTATAGAATTTTTTATATTTTAAAAATCATTTTTTAACATTCTTATATTATAGATATTTTAATATCGTAGATGTTTTTAAATGACATGAAAACTTAAAAATAAGAGATTTAAAAAAAGTAGAGAAAAATCGTTGAAAACTTGGTTGCAATTTATTCATAAAAAACATGATAGATATAGATTTAGTTGAGAAGATAGTCTTAAATAAGAATGAGTAGCGTAAGAGAATCTACACAAACTAAATATTTTTTTTTCCATTTTGATTCTCAGTATTTTTTTCTCATATAGCTGACCCCAAAATTTGAGATATAAGGTTTAGATTGTTATTGTTGTTGTAGTAGATGTTTTTGAATGATAATTTTAAATATGTTTAATATTTTTATTTAATTAATGTTAAAAAGTGGGTCAAAATTTTAAAAGTTAACAAATTAAAAAAGTTTATAAAATCAATAAAAAATAAAATATTTTTATAAAATCAATAAATTAAAATAAGTTACATTATAAACAATAAATTTTAATTTATATCCCCTTTATAAAAAAAATAAAAAAGAGATTTAAAAATATTAAAAGAATATAAAACTTTAATAAAACTTTTAAAAATCGTTAAAAATATAAAAGAAAGAATATAAAATCAAACATTTTTGATCTCATTTTATGAAATAAAAAAAATTATATTTTTAAATTTAAAGTTTTTTAATATTTTTATAAAATTATGTTATTTTAATATAAATATAAAAAATTTATATTATTTTAATATTAAAAATAGTATTACCATTAAAATATCATATTATATTACATAAATATAATACAATATAATTTTAATGTTATATTAATATAAAATATTAAAAATTTATTTTATTTAATATTAAAATATAAATTAGAAAGAGGGGTACTTTGGTAATTCAGAGAAATGGGTATTTTGGTAATTAAATCAAAAAGTAGGGGGTATTTTGGTAACAAAAAAATTGTAGGGTAATTTGGTAATTTAAGAAAAGGATACTTTGGTAAGTTTAAACAAAGGCGGGCTATTTTGGTAAAATGATATGAATACAAAAAATTGGGGGCATTTCGGTAATTTAATGAGGGCAATGGGGGTAATTTGGTAAATCACAAAGGACAGATGAACAGTGACATACCCAACTCGTGCTTTATATATATAGGGGCAATATATATAAATATTTAATTTAATTTAAATAAAATTTTATAAATACTCGAAACTATTTTATTGTCTCAATTCGTTTGGATGGGAAAATTTAGAGAGAAAAAAAAATTAGAAAAGAAAGTTAAAATGTTTTTTTTCTTTTTTGTTTAGAAGTTTAGATATGAGAGAAAATAAGAGATTTGGATAAATTTGAAATCCCTTCAAATTTAAAATTTTTTTTAAAAAGAAAAAAAAGAAAAGAAAATATTAGAGTTAAATATTTTTATATTCAAAAAAATCTTTTAAAACTAAAGGTAAAATTTTTTATTTTTAATAAATTTTATTTAATTTTTTTTTCATAAAATTTCTAAATAATATGAAAAAAAAAATTATAATTTTTATTTTATTTTCTTTTTTTCCTTAACTTTTTTTTTTCCCACCAAAACTTCCAAATATTTTGTTAATCTCACATGTAACAACTTTATTAATATTTCTATTCCTTTCTGCCATCGCTTCACTTTCGAATTTTACTATGTGTTTTTGCAATCTGAAAAAAATAAAATGAAAAGTGATTGAGCATTAAAAGGTACCCTACTGGTGGACCTAAAAAAAATATAATAATAATAATTGAACTTAAACCCAATTAATGTTGAGGACCTTGTGGGAAACGCATAGCGTAAACAAGAACAAATATAAAATGATATAAAGAAATAATACTTTATAAAAATAGAGAAGAGAAAATTTTGAACAAATACTTAAATATAAAAAGTATAAAAAATTTTATATAAATATTAATTATTTTATAAAAATAATAGAATAGTTATATTTTCTAATAAAAATTTAAAATAATTAAAAATATAATTATTAATCACAGAATAAATAACATAAAAAATATAAATAAATAAATATATAATTTATTAAATATAAAAAATATATAAATATAAAAAGTATAATTTTTTTTTATAAATATTAATTAATTTAATATGTTAAATAAAAATTTTTTTCGAAATAGGAATGTTTGATCCCGTGCTACGCCCGTGACATGACATGCGAGACCAACTGCGTGTCCTGGGGTTTAATGTAGACAATCACCAGGATTGTTCTTTCTCCTCATCATTTTAGGGTTTTATCAGGGTACAAAGCAGCGGCGTTAAACTGAGAAACTGTGTAAACGAAATGACCTCGATCGATTCGAGAAATCAACAATCTCACAACTTCTAAACATGGAAGACCCTCCACAGCGGCCTCAATCCACTGCCGACGAACCCGAGCCCAAAAAACCCAAAATGTCAACCACCACAACCTCCGACGACGACGACACCACCGCTACCATCACCGAGAAAAAAATAAGATACAAGCGCCGAAAAATCGCGATATTCTTCGCCTATTGTGGCCTAGGTTATCAAGGAATGCAAAAGAACCCAGGAGCCAAAACCATCGAAGGCGATCTCGAAGAAGCCCTTTATCTCTCCGGCGCAGTTCCCGAACAGGACCGAGGCCAGCCCAAGCGCTATGACTGGGCCCGCTCGGCCCGAACTGACAAAGGCGTGAGTGCCGTCGGCCAGGTAGTTTCAGGTCGGTTCTACGTTGACCCACCTGGGTTGGTTGATCGGTTAAACGCGAACCTTGCACCCCAGATTAGGATATTCGGGTACAAGCGCGTGACGGCGTCGTTTAATGCGAAGAAGTTTTGCGATCGTAGGAGGTATGTGTATCTTATTCCTGTGTTTGCTCTTGATCCCAGTTCACACCCTAATAGGGAAAGTGTGTTGGCTAGTTTGGGATCTGGGAATGAGCTTGCTAAGTGTTTGGAGTGTTCTGAGAGAGGTCGTAAGGTCGTTGGTTTGATGGGTAAACGTTGTTTTGAGTCGAAAACTTGGATCAATGGTTCTCCAGAGAATTTGAATGGTGAGCCTCCGGAAGATGCTAAGGTTTCGATTAAAACCAAGGAATCTAAATTGCATGGCGAAACTGTGAATTTGGGAGTTTCATCAAACGAAGGAAATACTGAAATTAACATTGTCACTGAATTGAATGTTAATGGGAAAGAGGTTTCTAATTGTGAACCCGTGGAAGAGCCCAAGGATTCAATTGAAACTAGTGTTTCTGAATTACATTGTGAATCGATGAATCGGGCTAAGGTGTTCTCATGCGATGAGAGAGAGATTTGTAATGATGAACCTGTGGAAGATGCTAAGGCTTCTTTTGAAGCTAAGGAATATGAATTGCAGGGTGAAACTGTCGGAGATGGGTGTGGAAGAGAGATGGTGAAAGGAGAGTCCAATTTGGGTGAAAATGGAGATGAGAAGTGTGTTAAGCAAAATGAGTTTAGTTATGGTGAGAGAGAGAGGGAGAGGTTTAACAGGATTTTGAGGTATTATGTGGGCACTCATAATTTCCATAACTTTACCACTAGAACAAAGGCAGAGGACCCTTCTGCCAGGCGCTATATCATCTCGTTCGAGGCAAATAAGGTCGTCACGGTTGAGGGTATTGACTTTGTGAAATGTGAGGTCATAGGGCAGAGCTTTATGCTTCATCAGATTCGTAAAATGATTGGGCTTGCGGTGGCTGTGATGAGGAATTGTGCCCCTGAGTCTATATTTGAAAAAGCCTTTCAACAGTAAGCACTTGTCTAAACATTTGTTATGTTGTAATTTTGCATGATGGAGTGTATTTTCACTAAAATGTTGGTAACAATTTGCAGGGATGTTAACATTAATGTGCCTACAGCTCCTGAGGTAGGTTTATTCCTGGATGAATGTATCTTTGCATCTTATAACCAGAAGTGGAGAGACTCTCATGAAGAGCTTTCTATGAAATCTTATGAGGAGGAGGCAGAGGACTTTAAAATGAAGCAAATATACTCTCACATTGCTTCCACAGAGCACAAAGAAGGAGCTGTTGCCTTGTGGTTGCATTCTCTCAACCACCGTAACTACCCTGATCTGTATGATGCCAATGAGGATGCGCCCATTGATGGCCGAAGTGCTCAAGAGGACAACATGGCCGAGTGATTTTCTCTATTGGGCAATCAATTTTGGACTTTCGGGCTGATATTTCTGGCCATTTTTTTTCTTCTCTAAATCTTAGTTGTGGTGTTGTGGGTTGTAAACACCCAATTGTCTTTGCCTTCTTGTGCTCTGCTGAGAACAATTCTCAGTTGATTAAGATAGCGGAAATCTGTACTTTTGACATGTTTAACTCATGCAACATCATGAATTTTATTAATCCAGAATAATTATTGTTTCCATGTGACATGTACATAGCAGTGGACTGCACAGAATGATCTGATATGTTTAGGTTTGGAGTATATATGTTGTGCTCCCAATACCTAAGTTATTATAATCCCCTTGCAGTTCTAGGATCTGTTTTGTGGGCTTTGGACAATAGGATGGACATGGGCTTATATGGTTTCCATGTGACAAATTCCCCTATTAAGTTTCTGTGTTCATGTTTTATGTGATTTGAAGGTTTTGACGAGCACAGGTTTGGATCCCAGGAATACAAGTAGTCTAGTCTTGAGAATGGCGGCAGAGGTTCTGCGCAAAGGCAAGCACTAGAAATTATGCAGAGAGGTACAGAACATCTCTATTTCTTTTAGCTGTCCGCATTTGCCGTTAGCTCTTCGGATCTTTGTTTTGCATTAGGATTGGTAATTTTGGCGCATTGGTTCAGGAACCTCATTTTACAACAACCAAGTCCAAACTTGTTTTAGCATCAGGTGGTTGGCTAAGTCGATATGGCAAACACTTCACTGCATTTAGCTTCCTATGGGATTTTATTAAGAGAAATCATGCGTGTCTGTGCCTAAAATCTTATGGGATTACAAAAAGGGGTTTTGGGATTTTTTTTTTTTGTTACACAACGAATTTCACATTACATTGTGGGGTTAAAAATTATGATCACTAAATTATTTTTTTAAATCTATCGGTTTAGAATTTTTATGTAGTGTTATCGATGAGGTTGAATATGGTTTATTTTAAACGTAATAGTAATATTATGGTTTGAATCGAAGGATCTCCTAATAAAATGTTGTGACATTTATTTTTAATGAAATTATCTTAACAGATTTATATTTTTAAATTTGAAATCTCATAATTAAATACACAGATATTGGAAAGGGGTAACAATCTTGTTGTCCTCCGTACACTTTATTATTAAAAATTTTCGAATATCTTTTTTCCAATTTATTTTCAGGTGGTTGAGCGAGCCCAATTGCCACTTGAGAGCTAAACAGCCTGGCATGGCAAGTGCCAGCCATCCCTCCTCAGCCACTATTTGGTAATTTGGTGGCTCTCCTCTTAAGCAAGGTGCTAATTTTGACCAAGTATTGGCTGAGTTGTTACCAATGCCATAGCGACACGTAATCAACGACCTTAGAATACGAATAATTGAGGTTCCTGCAAATGTCAGTATATTTCTACTTAAAAAAACTGTCGATCCTTCTGAAATAGTTCAAGATATTCAAGTGCCCTTAGCGTTGCAAGTGAGTTCTGATTTCATAATTTTTGACTCTTCGATGGTTCGAATAGTTGTTATTAACGAGATATAAAATTTATAAAAATTATTGAAAGGTATTATAAAAATTATTGAAAGGTATTTTGATGGAGAAGAATTTAACGTTCAAATCAGAAAAAAATATTTTAAATATAAAGAAACTGACCAAGAACTTAGAGAGAGAGAGATTCCCTATGGTTACACCTAACGTGTAAGGTTGAAAGAACGTACTTGATCTAGAGGGTTTTAAGATATCTTATATCTGATAGAGTCATGTTTTCGGGATATTGTAACCTTACTTTCTTTATAAAAACGATCCAAAAATATCAGAAATTTAATATTTTGAAACAATCACGATCTTTATTGTATGAAAATTTTCCTTATTCGTAAGTCTTGGAGATATCATTCTTAAACAGGGAATCAAAGTTGTTGGCTGTCAGTCAGTCATTAGGCCAATGCGGAGCCTTTGGGGGTCGACAAACCAGAGGATAAGCACCCAATCGAGGAGGTAAATCTCATTCAACAAATATCGTTCGATAGGCGGGATAACTAAGACCTTATCATTCTGGAGATGAGGTGACTAAGACCCTTCAGTAGACCAATCAGTAGTTGATTGATCATACTGGGCTGTGCTCGTCCATTGATTGGTAGTTGTCCCTTGTGGGCTTCCTGTGTGGGCCTTTCAAATGTTGACCATTCGAAGTGGGTATTGGGCTATGCCCCATCATTTGCCCCTATTTATGATGTCTCTTCGTGAGAAAAGTACCATGAGTAACCATTTTTGCGTATATATTGACATCACGTGTTGTCGTCAGGGAATGCGGATCGCCTTTTAGCGCTTATACAAGGCCAGTTGCTCATATACGCTAAATACTTTCGTTCTCTTTTCTTCTCTGATGACCATTTTGAGAAGTTATTTCTGACAACAATTGTGAAAATGTCCGCTACTCAAGTTTACCCAGGCATTGGTGATATTGTGAGTACCATGTCCGTGAAGGAGTTTCAGAAAGTCCAGACTGATATGCTGATAAGTGACGATTACACTTTGGTGTCCATCACGGACGTCGATAGAACTAACATGGCACCGAAGGGATGCGTACCGATATACCAGCAATTGGTGAAATACGGATTATAGATTCCGTATACAGGCCCTTTTGTGGAGGTACTACGTCGTTAGAACACATTTTTGACCCTCTTGATCCAAGTGTCTAGCGTCTGGTAGTTGTCGTAACCTCTCTGTTAAGGTTTTGTCGTCTTTATTTTGATTTTGACATCATGTTATCTATTTTTATCTTGATGAGATACGGAAATAGTAGTTTGACTAAGGGCTGGTACAAGTTACAGATTCGGTCCGAGTCCAATTGGAGATTCTGTTATAAGGAATCCATCGACAAAAATTAAATGCACGAGTTCTTCTTCATGGAGTTTTCGGATAAGAGTCGTGTCTCCATGCTCCTTGAAGCCAATGAGGGGCCTTTTTTAAGGCTAAAGCCTCCGGCCATATCTAAACATGGTCGTTTCATTCGGTAGGTCGGTGGTTATTGCAAGTCCACCGGTCGAAGTATATGGGTTGATTCTCTGCTGGATGATTAGATACTATCTCTAGCTAGCCTTCTGGTTGGGAAGAAGAGGAAGGTCGACAGGCCCCTCTTATTAGAAATAAGAAAGATCAAGCTAGTTGACTCTGTGAACTCTTTCGATGATGCTGTACTGGAAAAAGTTACCACCGATAGGCAGGTTCGGTTGAGCGCAAAGAGATCTTAGGAGTTCATCGGGGCGTCTCTAGCCCTCCAAGAGTCTTCGCCTCCCTTGTTGAAAAGGAGGAAGACTTTGTCACCTTTGTCTTAATCAGGGTGCGGGCCGGTTGTTCTGCTTGAACGTTCGGATCCAACAATGGTTATACCATTGGAAGCCATCGCCTCGGAAGGAAGTAAATCGATGAGGAGTGGGAGCATCGGTAAGGGTAAAATAAGAGGACTGGAGGATGTTTCCTCATCTGGTGCCAAGGTAAGACAAAATATTTCCATAGTTATGATGGAGAAGATAGCGGGGCCTTCGTCTACTGTCCCGGTTTGGCTTTCGCACAAAGGAAAGAGCAAGGTTCCTGATGGGGCTGCTTTACCACCTGTCATTTCTATTCGATCTTTGACGAGAAGAAGGGTTTGAAAGAGCGGAGGACTATTGCTGTGTGCGCTAGGGACATACAGTACAACTACATAGATATGTTTGAGGTGGATTGAATTGTCAGCTGGTTAGACTTTCATCGATGTGAGCTCGATCTACACAGGATATCTCAGGGACAAGTCGGTGGGGCCCTTAAATCTCTTGGTTTGATGGTATCATTCTCTTTATGTTTATTCGGTTTCTTCTCCTTCTTGCTCCTTTCTGATTCATCTTTCTTTTCAGACCATGGCCCTTGCGGAATTCCAAGAGCAGCAGAAGAGATAGGTACTGACCACTTGGAGGGACGCATCGTTGAATTAAGCAAACAATGCAAGAAGTTAGAGACAGAGGCCAAGGTGCACGACACACGTCTCCAATCGGCCGAAAGGCTAGCTCAGTTTCGTGAAGAGTCTCTTCTGGTGGCGGAACATAAGATAGCTAACCTAGAGGAGTCTCGTGCAAGAGACACTGCCTCCTTTAAAGATTCCCAACGTAAGTTGATCGAAAGATTGAGGTGCGCCGAAGAGATAATTCACCAAGTGGGTCTGGGCGATACTCTGCCCTCAGCTGAGGAGGTCACAACGATTTAAAGTTCGACTGTCGTCCTTGAGGCCCCTATTACAGTCTCAATGGCTAGGAGATCTGCTTCTCGTGGAGTCTCATTATTTCCTTCCAACCCTATGTAGCCTCTCTTTAAAACTTTGTACCCCAGTGCCTTTTGCTTTGAGTAATCCTTACTCTTTGTTATCGATTGAGACTGCCTCGTAATCCATTGTTGTAGTTCTTATCATGCTCGTCAGGCAGGATCAGGGCGACTTAGACTCAATGTATTAGCTCGTTCGATTAATAGAAATTTTAGATAGAAGGGTCGTGTCTACCCACTAGGGAAGTTCCACTCCTTTATGATGACATGTTCGATCGGTAAGAAAATTTATATAGGAGGGCCGTGTCCACCCATTCGGAGAGTTTCATCCATTTTTGATAACACGTTTAATCGATAAGAAACTTTAGATAGAAGTGTCGTATTCACCTATTCAGGAAGTTTCATCCCTTTTTGATGATATGTTCGATCGGTATGAAACTTTAGATAGAAGGACCGTATCCACCCATTCGAAAAATTCCATCCCTTTTTGATGACACGTTCGATCGATAGGATCAGGGCGACTTAGACCTGATGCTCCATAGGATCAGGGCGACTCGGGCACTCCGTTATGTAGGAAATGAACGAGTAAGGAGTCCGTCGAGATGATACCTCGCTTATTGAAAAATACCCTCACATTTAAGAGAAAAAGACAGTTAGGAGTATATCCTGGTGATCGCTTAGGGGCAGAAGTCGAAGGCTCCGTATCACATGACAACGTTTCTATCCCCCGTGCCGTTTTGAATTTAATCTTCATGTGTTTCATACTGGGCAGGGCTTCCAGGGCGTTCAAACCCGGCCTGCCTAGAATGACGTTGTAAAGCGAAGGGAGGTATACCACAATGAATGCAACAGGAGCTGTCGCTTGATCGGGAGGTGTGCAAAGGGTGACCGGAAGCAAGATAATACCTTTGTGGTATATCCATTCGCCTGAGAGCCCTTTGACTAGGCCTGCATGAGGTTGGAGGTGCACGAACATAAACCCCATGCGCCTGAAGGCATCCAAGTATAGAAGATTATAGCTTACTCTCTGATTCATAAAGATCCTTCTGACATTGTGTTGCCCGATCCCGGCAGTTATTACGAGGGGGTCGTGATGACTCGGGTCTACCCCAACTAGATCTTCGTCCGTGAAGCCGATAATGGGCCTCTTGCCCTTGGGTTATTTACTGGCATCTGTTGCTAGAACTTCTTGTGGGGCAGAAGGAGGTGACTTCAGGGAATAAAAGATTGGTGTAATTAGGCACCCCGCTTTATTTTTCGACGGGTGGTCCTGAGAATCCGGATCGCCAAAGAAATGGGAAAGCTTTCGAAGGGCATACCCATCCTGAATCTAGAGTATTATTCCATCCCTTCTGTCAATCGGGGGTCGAACGGCTTGCTGGTCTTCCGACTGGTCACGTTGTGGCGATTTGTGTCGATGAACGATTGGGCCGTTTCTTTCCTCCCTACTGATGAACTATTGCAGTTTCCTGTGATACACTAGGAACTCTAGTTTATCTTTTAATTTTTTGCAATTATCTGTTGTGTGATCGTAATTACGGTGAAAGTGACAGTATTTAGTTCTGTCCTTGTTGGGGTCACTTTTGGTTGACTGTGGGGGCCACCGAATGTACGACTTGTTTCTGATCAAGGATAAGAGCTGGCTAGGGGTCTCATTTAGAGGGGTGTAGTTGTTATATCTCTGCGAAGAGGGGAGATTTGCTCGGCTCTTCTTTGGTGGAGACCTCCCAGGTGACCGGTTGCGTTTCGTTCGAATAAATTGGTATCTTCTATGATCAAACGTCTTGGCATCCTCAGCAGCGATATATTTCTCAGCTCAGGCGTAGAATTCCTGAATGGTGGTAGGAGGACTCTTCGTGATCGATACTTTCATTCTCGAAGGTCGCAGTCCAGTTAGCAGCGCAGCCAGCGCGATGAAGTGATTTAGAGATGAAACTCTCATCATCTCTGCCTTAAATCTTTCCAAGAAGTCTCTCAGGGAATCGTTCACTCTCTGATGTAATGACAATAGAGAAGTGGATTTTCTCTTGACCTCTCTACTTATTACGAAGTGTGTCTCGAACTGTTTTCGAAGTTGGGAGAAGGTTTTTATGCCCAACGGCGAAAGTGAGTTGAACCAAGATAGCGCGTTTCCCATAAGAGTAGTGAGGAAATGTTTACACATGGCTGCGTCGGTCATGTCCCTTAAAATCATTACCGTCACAAAATGGGTCACATGATCACGGGAGTTTGTTGTCCTGTCATATCTTTTCATAGGAGGCAGAAGTATATTGCGAGACATAGATTCCAAAGAGGTCTTCGGATCGAAAGGTGAAGCATGAGAATAGAAGGAAGTTTGATTTTCCTAAGCATTAACTCGCTTGAGTTCGTCGGCAACAAGTTGCTCAACCTGTTTTCGGAGGTCGTCAAGGTCTCGTCGGGAATTTCGAATAATTCATGGCACTGGAATGATGGTTGTTGCTGGGGATACCTAGAACCCTCAGTGGAAGATTGGCCCTCGGGCCTAATGGCTCGACTGAGACCCTCTAATTGCTTGCTTACATTTTGGATTTTTGATTCAAACCTCTCCATTTGGGGATGACTAACTTATTATGGCGCAGGGGCATGATCGGCTGTTCTTGAATCGTAAGTTGTAGGACCTGCTATGGATGAGATGGTTGAGAAGAGATCGCACGATCACGAATGAAGCGATCGGACGCCACAGGAGGGGCGGTTTCAGAGGCTATCGTGGTGCGCCCGTCTATAGTGGGAGCGGCTTTCGAAATTGTCCTGGTCCTTCTCCTTGGAGGCATGATTGCGTACTTGATTTGTTGGTCTTACAAAGGTGGTGGATTTGGTCTGATTCCCACAGACAGCGTCAATCTGTTGGAGGTGGGTTATAACTCCTTGATAACTCAAACGATTACTGTCAACGGGATATGAAACCTATAAAAATCGCCGGAGGGTGCTCCGGCAGAGGAGGCTCCGACGCTCAAGTCAGAAAGAGCGGTTTTCGAATGTAAAGAAACAGACTGAGAGCTTAGAGATGGAGAGGTTCCCTGTAGTTAGTGTGCCCAATGTGTAAGATCGAGAGAGCGTACCTGACTTGGAGGGTTTTAGGGTATCTTATATCTGATAGAGTCGTATACTTTCGGGGCGTTGTAACCCTACTTTTCTTATAAAAACGATCTGAAAATCTCGAGAATTCAGTATTCTGAAATGATCACGATTTTTATTGTATGAGAATTTTCCTTATCCGTAATATTCTGGAGATACCATTCTTAAGCAGGGAATCAAAGTTATTGGCTGTCGGTTGGTCATTAAGCCAATGCGGAGCCTTCGGGGATCGACGAACCAGAGGATAAGTACCCAATCGGGGAGGTAAATCCCATTTAACAAATCTCGTTTGATAGGCGGGGCGATTAAGACCCTATCGGGAGATGGGGCGACTAAAGCCCTTTGGTAGACTAGTCGAGTAGTCATCAGATAATACTGGGCTGTGCTCATCATCGGTTGGTAGTTGTCCCTTGTGAGTCTCCTGTATGGGCCAGCTTTGACCCTTCGAAGTGAGCATTGAGCCATGTAACATCACTCAGAATCAGCAGAAAATGGAGGTGGATTGGTTCAACTCAATCCAGGATTGCTCGACAGTCTCGTGAAAAAACTTAAATCTTACGCCGACCACATTCGATTCCGATCAATCTATCGTAGTTGGAAAGCTTCCGTTCCAAAAACGCCTCGCCACCTCCCCCGTCAACTTCCATGGCTAATGCTACCTCAAAACCTTAATCGCCCAAATTACAGAGCCTTCTTAAACCTCTCCAACAACAAAGTCCTCTTCCTCGATCTCCCCGAAGCCGCTTCCAATCGCAGACGCCGTTGCGGTTCCTCTCATGGTTGGCTTGTCATCCTCAACAAAACTCCAGTAATAAATCCACTCACTAAAGCCAAAATTTACCCTCCACCCCTCAACACTTTTCCCAATGTTCTGAATTTCAGTCTCTCCATGGTCGGTCGCGAATACTCTCTTTGTACTAACTACGGTTAATTTTACAAGCATAGCTTGAGGGATATGCGCGACACTTTCATAAAGAAAGTGATTGTTTCCTCAAATCCGTCTAAGGATTCTAATTTCATTGCCTTGGCTAGACTAAATCACACGGAGGATTTGGCATTCTGTAGAAAAGGAGATAAATGTTGGAGATTCATAGACGACGTGCAGTCATACTCCGAGGACGTTATTTATAATAATTTCAATAAATTGTTTTATGCTGTTACTAAATACGGAAGTGTTGCAGTTTGTGACATTAATGGCGCTTCTCCTAAGGTTTCTAACATTGAAGCTCCACAGCAGCAATTCTTGGGTGATATGCGGTATTTAGCCAGATGGGTAATGGGGATGGGGAATTATTATTTGTTTGAGACGATTCTTGACTTCACAGATTTGGTTCTTTGTAACTTGAACATGCGCTCGATTAAAAGGTTTGAAACCTACAAGAGACCGGTGGAGGAGGGTCAACCCTCAAATCAGAAATAGCAGTTTTCGAAAAGAATAAAACAGACCGAGAGAGAAAAGGAGGACGGATCTCCCTGTGATTTGTGTGCCGAATGTAAAGTCAAGAGAACTTACCTGGTTTCGATGTATTGAAGGATTTTATACAAGAACTGTGTACATTCGGGATATTACAATCCTAATTTTCATACGAGAAGATCCAAAGATTTTAGAATTCAAACATCTGAAATTTGAAATCATTATCATTTAGGAAATTTGATTGTACGAAAAAATATTTTTCTCTGTCGATTAGATTCTCAAGGGTTTCATTCCTTATCCGTAAAATACATTTCGTGCTGAGATCGGAAATAAAAGTTATTGTGAGATTCATTTGAATATTGTCTCTGGTTGATGAGAATCGAAGTTATCGGTCACTTAAGAGCTGTTAATCATCGATCTAATATAGAGAGGGATGAGTATTTGGGAGTATTGAATACTTCCATGGGTCGATTAAATAGACTTCATTATGAGTCAGCCAAATAGCGAATAAAATACCGCAAATGATAGATTCTTTTGATGGGTTGGGATGACATGGCTCATTCAGAAAAATAGATTCTATCGGATATAAACCTATTTGTGTTTAAACATATTTAACTTTTTGAATCATATTCCATATTGGCTATTTACTATTTGACACTTTCGTATTTAGCCATTTGAATGGGTCCATCATTATTGATTTCTAGGTACTTGGAAAACCCGTTTGATGTGGTGCCCGTTGAGTTTGATGGCATTTATAGCACAGTGAGGGTTGAAGCATTCAAGTTGGATTTGAGAGGGTGAAGAAGGTGGGAGAAGGTGAGTAGTTTGGGCGATAGAATGGTGTTTATCGGGGAGAATTCATCCCTGTGTTTGGTAGCTTCTGATTTTCTGGGATGTAAAGGGAATCGCATATACTTCACGGATGATTATAGTGAAACTAATTTTGAGCCATTGCTATGTTATCTGCGCCATTCTCATCCCCGCATACGCTGGCCTCCTGCTCAATCCTTGTTAGCTTCGTCGGAAGCTGAAGGCTAGAGATGGGTTATCATCATTCCCTCCTTGCTCAATCTCTTTGCTAAATTATTTGATATTATGTTTGACATTGTGTTGGATTAAGAAGATAGTTCTTCTTGTTATTAGACTTGTTTTTCAATTTTCTATTTCTTTCATTTTTTCCATTCATCTCTTCACTTTTGTAGTCACCTTACACAGAAAGAAAACTGGGCATCTATAGTGAAAAAGTCCATCTTAGAAGGGAGATTCATGCAGAGGAAAGAAGTTAAATAAGCAATTAATCATACACATTGGCCCTTACAAGATACTAACGCCACTTTGCAAGGCACAAGGAACTAGTGCGTGAAGCTGCAAGTCATCTAGTTATAGACTGCACTTTTCCTTTCCTGGGTACAAATTCTGGGCGGGTGGTTTGTGATCCAATGGAGGCATTCATTACATCTCGTTTTATATTCCACTAGTACTGCGGTGTTGGCCTTATCCATAGCTTTGAGTTGGTGAGCATGGAACCCACTTTGCGCTTTGCTTGTAAGAGGGGGATGATGCTTCACTTTGTGGTCAATCCAGAGTGTTGAGACTAGTAATTTATTGTCTCCTTATTTCAGTTAAGCTTAAGATAGAGGAGATATCTTGCTTGCTCCCATGACAAGATCATCGGCAAACTTTAATTTTTCACACTGCCATGGCAGACAACAATTCATGGCACTGGCTGTGTCTTTTATTGTATGTGTATGCATGCGGTTTAGCGATTCACCTGTTTCTTGTTTTATATGACTTTGCAGGTTGGAGATACAGAGTACCTTCTTAAAATAGTAGATAATGGAAAGTGGGTTTCATTCCCATTGTGTCAATAGCGATGTTGATAATATTGTGAATGGCATGTTAAGGTTTGTAAAATTTGAACATAGATAATGATGAGACATATTCTAAGACCTAGTCTAAAAGAGTTAATTTTTAAAGGATCCACGAAAAAGGTGTTTGTCGATCAATATCTAACGACCATAACAATAATCTATTGAAGGGCCGTAGTCGCCCCAATCGATCTACCTAAGGGTCTTACCTGCCCTGATCTACCGAACGATAGGGTCTCAGTCGCCCCAATTAACCAATCGTGACTCATCAAGCGGAGATAGTCACCTCGATCAGTCAAGCAAATGTCAGTCATCTAACCGAGCAAATCTCAAAAGACCCTTTATCGGTCAATCAACCGAACGAGGGGCAACACCCCTATGAATTAAAAAAGGAAGGTCAGAACTTCCTTTATTTCAGTTTCTTATTTCGTAACAGTAATTCCGAGATCTTTCAGATAAAGAAAGCATCACTCTCGAAGAGGAAGGTTTCTCAATATATGAGGATCGTAATCAATTCGTAATATTGACTTCCGAGATTTCCGAAATCAGTTCGATAAGGAAAGTAGGGTGGAAGTCTCTCAGCGGTTCACAACTCTCCTAGGTATAAGAGATCTCAAACCCCTAGACATCAGGTATGCTCTCTAAACCTAACACAGGGGGTACATTGATCACATGAAACCACTTTCCCTCAACTCTGAGTCTGTTTCTTTCAAACGAAAACCGCTCTTTACTGACTTGAGCGTCGGAGTCTCTCCGCCAGAACACCCTCTGGTGGTTTTTGCAGGCGTATCCACCATCGACGGCAACCGCTCGAGTCAATAAGGAGCTGGTATCTGAGGAGCCAAAACTCATCTCCTTATATTGGCGCCGTCCGTGGGAAACATATTAGAGTAGTTCTTGTTCCTCGCAACGATCATGCCTCATAGAACCAGAGCGTCCTCAAAAGCCGTCCCTCCTATAGAAGGGCGAACTGTCACGCTTTCTGAAGCCGCTCCCCTTGCGGTGCCTAATCCAGCCATCCACGATCCGGCAGCTCCCATGAGATCACCTCATCAAGAACGGGGTTTACAACCCGCGCTTCCTATCCATCCCATGGCCGACCCATTCCAGAGCGAGTCAATCGCCCCCAGATAGAAATGCTAGAATCCAAACTTCACGACGTGAGTAGACAACTATAAGACCTTAATCGCGCTCTCAGACCTGAAGTCCAATCATCTGTTGGGGGATCTAGACGTCCTCAACAACGACCATTGCCCCCACGTGGGGAAGCATCTAAAAATTTCAAACTAGTCCCGGATGATTTTCGAAAGCAGGTCGAACAACTAGTAGCCAAGGAACTAAAGTGGGCCAACCCTCAAGGAGACCAAATCCCCTCTTATTCTTATGCTTCACCGTTTGACTCCAAGATCTCCTCAGAGCCCATGCCTCGCAACGTATTCCTGCCTCCCATGGAGAGATACAATGAGACAACGGACCCCTGGAATCATGTGGCCCATTTTATAATCATAATGATCTCCAGGGACATGTCCGACGCAGCCATGTACAAGAATTTTCCCACTACTCTCTCAAAAAATGCGCTCACTTGGTTTAACTCTCTCCCGTCGATGAGTATAAAGACTTTCTCTCAGTTACGCGAACAGTTCGAATCACACTTTGTGATAAGCAGGGGAGTCAAGAGGAAGTCCACCGCCTTGCTATCGCTGCATCAAGGTAAAGAGGAATCCCTAAGCAACTTCCTAGAAAGGTTCAAAGAGGAAATGATGAGAGTTCCTTCTTTGAATCATTCAATCGCATTGGCCACGCTATTAACAGGTTTGCGGCCCTCCAATATGAAGATGTCCATCACAAAGAAACCCCCTGCTACCATCCAAGAATTTTATGCTCGAGCAGAAAAGTACAATGCTGCCGAAAACGCCGAAACATCCGATCATAGAAGAGATCAGACTGCTCGAAAAGAACGGAACCAGTCATCCCAGATATCTCCGCCTAGGAGAAACCGGGCGAAACCCCCTCCTCCAAGGAGATACAACAACTACACCCCGCTGAGTGAGACCCCTGGCCGGGTCTTAGCCCTTATCAGAGATAAGTCATACGTTCGATGGCCCCCGCGATCAACCGAGGAAGATTCCAGCAAGGACATAACGAAATACTATCACTTTCATCGTGACTACGGTCACACGACCGATGATTGCAAGAAACTGAAAGACGAATTGGAATTCCTAGTACGTGAAGGAAGACTATGGGAGTTCGTCGCAGGAAGGGAAAGAGGTCCTCCTGCCGATCATCGGCGTGAACCGCCGCAACGTAACCAAGAGGAGGAACGCCAAGCTGCTAGGCCTCCGACCGACCGAAGGGATCGGGTGATTCTTCAGGTCCACGATGGACCAACAGAAAATGAGGCCAGGCGCCTAATCACACCAATTTTCTATTACCCGAAGGCAATTCCTCCTGTACCACAAGAGATCCTAGCAGCGAGCACCAACAAACGACAAGGTGAAAAAAGGCCGGTCATTGGTTTCACCGACGAAGATCTCATTGGGATCGACCCGAACCGGCACGATCCCCTTGTGATAACCGCCAAAATTGGATAATTTGATGTTCGAAGGATCTTTGTCGATCAAGGAGCCAGCTGTAATCTCCTATATCGGGATGCTTTTGGACAAATGAGATTTACTCCTGCCGACCTTCAGCCCTACGCGGGTCCGGTTAAAGGGCTCTCAGGTGAATGGATATATCATGACGGTATTATCTGTTTTCCGATCACCCTTGGAACACCTCCTAATCATGCGATGGCTCCCGTCGTGTTTAATGTGGTAAACCTCCATTCGCTCTACAACGCCATTTTGGGCAGACCAAGTCTGAACACTTTGGAAGTTTTGCTTAGCACCAAACATATGAAGATCAAGTTCAGAACATCGTTAGGGATTGGGACTCTCACATGTGAGTCGAAGCCTTTTACTTCCGCTCCTAAATAGTCATCAGATTTTATTGCTGGTATTTCTCTAAATTGCAAGGGTATTTCCCAACGTTTGTGAAATCACTTATCAACAGATCTCTTATATCTCCATGTCCTGGTCCTATTGCTAGGAGGGCCTTAGACGCCCAGAATCTATCAATCGTACGCGTCGTCAATAGGAGATGTAACTCTCTGGATGGGTGGACGCGGCCCACGACTTACAATAAATTCTTATCGCTAGGAGGGTTTTAGTCGTCCAAGATCTACCGATCGTACGTGTCGTCAATAAGGGATGTAACTCCTCGGACGGGTGGACGCGGCTCACAACTTACAATAAATTCCTATCGCTAAGAGGGCTTTAGTCACTCAGGATCTACCGATTGAACGCGTCGTCAATAGGGGTTGCAACTCCCCGGACGGGTGGATGCGGTCCACAACTTACAATAATTCCTATCGCTATGAGGGCCTTAGTCGCCTAGGATCTACCGATCGTACGCACCTTCAATAGGGGATGTAACTCCCCGAACGGGTGGACGCAGCCCATAACTTACAATAAATTCCTATCGCTAGGAGGGTCTTAGTCTCCTAGAATCTACCGATCGTACGCGTCGTCAATAGGGGATGTAACTCCCTGGACAGGTAGACGCGACCCACAATTTACAATAAATTCCTATCGCTACGAGGGCCTTAGTCGTCCAGGATCTACCGATCGAACGCGTCGTCAATAGGGGATGTAACTCCCCGGATAGGTGGACGCGACCCACAACTTACAATAAATTTCTATAATTATGAGGGTCTTAGTCGTACAGGATCTACCGATCATACGCGCCTTCAATAGGGGATGTAACTCTCCGAACGGATGGACACAACTCACAACTTATAATAAATTCCTATCGCTAAGAGTGCCTTAGTCGCCCAGGATCTACCGATTGTACGCGTCGTCAAGAGGGGATGTAACTCCCCCGACAGGCGAACACAGCCCAACTATTTAAACATCCTCTATCGTACAGAAGGTTTCAGCCGCTCAGCCCCAGTGGATCGCGCGCTTCACTAACGAGTTATACAACCTTTCGAAACAACAAGCATGATCGTCCCGTTCTAAGCTAGACGAAAAGATCTAAGTCCCCTTGGTTCTACTGAAACAATACAATGAAAAACAAAGAAGATGACTTATATTGGAAAACACACACGAATCTCTCATTCAACGAACAGAGGCCACTTAGTACAAAAACCCGAGCAGAGGTTATACAGTCGGATTTGGAGTATCGATCTCTTCTTCGATTAAAGGCAGAGCCTCACTTAGTCCCATACTACGAATTATCTTTTCGACATATTTTAATCTCTCGGCCAGTCAATGGTGGGAATCCTTCTGGATGATGGCTTCCCTTGCGCGGGACTCCTCAAGTTCTGCAATCTTACGTTCTGCTGTTTGAAGAGATTCCTCACGAAACTGAGCCAACTTCTTGTGCACCAGAGCCTCTGACTTCAGCCTCTCGCATTACCCTTGGCACTGAACCAATTCCGATCGAAGGGATCTCAACTCCTATTCCTTCTGACTGAGTAGGGCATCGGATATGTTTTCAGCGACCAAAGACTCTCCTCCCCGAAGGGAGACTGATTCCCGCTGACGAGTCAACTCAGAGAGCCGTCCCTCTAAATGGCTTATTACCTGCCTCCCCTACTGTCCCTGAAATCGAGCAAGGGCCATGGTCTACAAAGAAAACCAAATTAACGAATGATAAAAGAGGGAAGAGAATTCAAGAAACAAAAGGAGATTATTACTATCAAGCCTAAGGACTCAAGGGGCTCTGCCGACCTGTTCGTAAGACATTCTATGAAAGTCAAGCTCACAGCGATGGAAATCAAATTGCCCAGCAATACGCTCCGCTTCTGCCAAATCTATATGGCTATACTGCATGTCTCCAGCACAAACGACAACGGTTCCTTGCTCTTTTGAGCCTTTCTTTCCATCAAAGGACCGAACAGGGATGGAGGATGAAGATGATGCTCCTCCCGAAACTTTGCGTTTTCCCTTGCGTGAAGGCCAGACCGGAACAGCGGAAGAAGGTCTCTCCATTCTGTCCCTTGCAGCTCGAGAAACATTCATTCTCGCTCCGACATCAAGTAAAGGAAGACCTCCGGCTCCTCCTAACTCGTCCGCATCAACATTTGTTCCGCTCAGCGGGTTATCTTCATTTGAGACAGCTCCCTCCATTGGTATAGCCTCTGTCGGCTCCGGGTACTTAGACAGAGCCCCCAGCGCAGATGGGAGCAAGGAAGCCCCCCTCCTTTTCGCCAAAGAAGATGGTGACCCACGAAAGATCTCAGTCGCCCCTGAAGAAGACTTAAGTAAGGCCTCAGACGCCACAGAATCCTCCTGAAGAGGTTTTTTAGTGCTATGATGAGTCAACTTGTCAACAGTGACACTTTCCAACAAGACGTCGTCAAGATGACTCAAAGAATCGACTAGCTCGATCTTCGCTCACCCCAACAGAAGGGGCCGATCAACTTTTCTCTTTTCCCAGAGCAGTAAACCAGTCAGGGATAACATCTGTTCGTCCAACAAGGACTCAACCCATATACTTCGACCGATGGACTTGCAATAGCCGCTAACCGACCGAATAAAACGACCATGTTTCGAAGCAGTCGGAGGTTTCAACCCTACATTGAGCACCTCATCAGCCTTGGGAAGACAGGGTATACGATCCCTGTCCAAGAACTCGACAAAAAAGAACTTTTGTATCAAGTTCTTATTAATGGATTCATTGTAGAAAAACCTCCAACAGGACTCGGGCTGGGTCTGTAGTTTGTACCACCCCTTGGTCGGCCCGTTACTCCCACATCTCATCCGAATAAAAATTGAGGATAAAACGTCAAAATCGAAACGAAAACGACAAAACCCTAATAAAGAAGCTACCGCGACCACTAACCTCCAGACACTGAAAATCAGGAGTGTCGGGAATATGTTCCACTGACGCAGAATCTCAAAAAAATGACCCGTACATGGAACCTTCAAACTGTACTTGACCGATTGAAGATACATCGGCACACAGTTCTCTGATGCCCTGTTAGCCCTATCAACCTCTGTCGCGGATAACAGAAAGTAATCATCCCCCAACAGCATCTCAGTTTGTACTTCTTGGAGCTCTTGTGCTGACATGACGCTCGTAATATCACCAATGCTCGGAAAAGCCTGAGGAGCAGACATATTTGTCACTGATAAAGACTCTTTGGCAGGGAGAGTGAGAGAAAAACGTAGAAGAGATGGAGAAAGCAGCGACGAGATAAGTTCTTATGGGATGTGCGATAAATGGTTTACCAAGACCGAAGCGACAGCGGTTGTATGAAAGGATCCTCAAACCTCTGATTTAAAATCATGACTCATGGCGTCTCTTTCCAAGAAAACCATGAGTCATGGGCAAATGATGGGATGTATTCCAAGACCCGATCCAAAAGAGTTAATTATCAAAGGGCCCATGAAAAAAGTGTCTGCCGATTAATATCTAACGACCACAACAACAATCTACTGAAAGGCCGTAGTCACCCCGATCGATCTACTGAAGGGTTTTAGCCGCCTTGATCTACCGAACGATAGGGTCTCAGTCGCCCTGATTAACCAATCGTGACTCATCAATCGGAGATAGTCACCTTAATCAGTGAAGCAAATGTCAGTCCTCTAACCGGGTAAGTCTCAAAAGACCCTTTATCGGTTAAGCAACCGAACGAGGGACAGCACCCCTATCAATTAAAAAATGAAGGTCAGAACTTCTTTTATTTCAGTTTTTTATTTCGTAACAATAATTCTGAGATTTTTCAGATAAAGAAAGAATCCCTCCCGAAAAGGAAGGTTTCCCAATATATGAGGATCGTAATCAATTCGTAATACTGACTTCCGAGATTCCCGAGATCAGTTCGATAAGGAAAGTAGGGTGGAAGTCCCTCAGCGGCTCACAGCCCTTCTAGGTATAAGAGATCTCAAACCCCTAGACATCAGGTACGCTCTCTAAGCCTAACACAGGGGGCACATTGATCACATGGAACCACTTTCCCTTAACTCTGAGTTTGTTTCTTTCAAATGAAAACTGCTCTTCACTGACTTGAGTGTCGGAATCTCTCCGTCGGAACACCCTCCGACGGTTTTTGTAAGTGTATCCACCATCGATGGTAACCGCTTGAGTCAATAAGAAGCTGATATATAAGATGCCAAAATTCATCTCTATCAGATAATATACGTTTGACGACGAAGACTTATATGTGTATAAATTGGAATACATAATTTCAGTTTCACCATCCAACTCGGTTGGGGTTGGCAGTGTTTGGACTTGAAGCCCAATAATACTCCGGCGAATAGTATAGCTTAGGCCGAGGGTTCTCGAATTTTGTTGGAGAACCAAGGCCTGTTCGGCCCTACCCCTTCAAGACCCCAAGGGACGCCATTACAGGGAGAGTTCTTGCTACTTTCTCTATTTGATAGGACTGGTTGGAATGGTCATTCAGAGTCCATGCGTGCATACTCATTTAATTATACTTTTTCAAAATTCAAAGTGCAACAAGGAATGAAGCCCTTGATTTCAATTGGTCTTGGAGATCGTAGTTTTTATTTTTTAACTATAATATTTTAATTAAAAAGATTAGTTTTATGTATAAAATGCGAAAATGTTTATCAAGAATTTTTTTTTTTTAATTTAACATGAAATAAGATAAAATAAAAATAAAAATAAATCAGAAAAAGTTAAAAATTTTCGAACGCCCACCATCTCTAATTCTTCTAATTTCATTTTTCTACAATTTATACAGAGAGAGAGAGAGAGAGAGAGAGAGGTTGTTTTGAAATCGAAGGACTACTCAGGGTTAAAGCGCCGCGCCTCCCTGTCTCGTTTCTCTTCATTGGTATTGGCTATGCTATGAGATACACCTCATGGAGTACATAGCAACAGGAGAGTCAACAATGGGTCCACAATAGCCCCTAGGATGATCGCTCTCCAAACCAAAGTCCATCATCGGACGGTACTCCATCTCCTCGTCGTGATCGTACACGAACTCCGGTATTTCTATCTCATTTCTCTTCACGTGTTCCCACAAGCACTCCACCCTGCTCACATACTTCAGTTTCGAATACAGTCTGCAACCACAAAACCCTTTTCTCATTTTTTTTCCCCGCAGGATACACCTTACTCCGTAAGTTCGAAATTTTAAAATCGACGGCGGTTCCAATAAAATTAGGAATTGAATTTAAAACAGAGAGAGAATTCGTACCCTCCGGTGAAAAGGAAACGACCGAAAGTAGCGAGGAAGAGACGAGACTGAAGGCCTGGATGTACGAAGTAAACAGCTTCGAGATTGTCCTTCACGTTGCTAGGAATGGCCTCGTAGATTGATCGGAGGGTTGAGATTCCTGGAAAGTTTTCGCCTCTCTGAACATCCGTGTGTATATAAACAACAGAGAATGGTTTTTTTCCCAAGCGAGGAAAGATCTTCTCCTCCAAGTACTTGTTCAGACATTCAACACTCACCAGCCGCCGAGCTAATACAAAATTACAACGAACATAACTGTCATTTTCAATCAGAAAACACGAAGACGAAGAAGAAGAAGAAGACTCTTTTTTTTAAATTTACCTGGAAAAAGTTTTCCGACAATGCGAAGGACTTTACGTCCTTGTTTATCCTTGCCTTGGATCTTGAACAGTTGGAGTTTCTCTATGAGTAGATGTTGCTCTGAATCTGAGAGATTTGTAGAATTCATGTCTTTCGAATACTTTTAATTTGAATGAGAAGGGGTGGCCTGTGGGTATGTGAGTGGGACTATGTATATATGGAAGTGTAGAGAGAGAGAGAAGGGGTGTGTGACGCGGTCAGACACAGTGACTTATCCGTTTTGAGTTTGGAGTGGACCGATGGAAACTAATGATATGATGAGATGAGATGAGATGAGAGATCACCAAATGGGATATTCCAAAGAATCTTCCGTTTTCTGGAGCGAAGCGAGACCGAATCGGATGTCTGATTTCGTAACTCGACTCATTCTTCCTGACACGTCTCTCTCCGACTCCTCTGTGGCCTTATCTTCGTATTCCTGTTTTCGAAGTAAGGCTTGTCTGGTTCGGCCTTGGCCCGAAATAAAGAAGAAATTGTATGAAGTAAAATTCTTTAAATTATTTAAATTAAAAATTTTTTACTTGAAATAAACAATTTTACAAATTTTGTAATATTTAAAAATTATAAACATAAAATTCTTAAATTTGACAACACTAATAAAAATACTTCACAAAGGATTTTTACATAGTACATTACAATATTATTTTAATGCAAATAACGTTATTTGTAGGTCATTTTCCTAGTGTTAGTATTAACATGTGTCGTGACCCTTGAGAACCTCCACAGCATTAAAAATAATATTATTTTTTTTTAAATTGTTGACATATTCACATGGGGACATTACCATAAATGCATATAATAATACTACATCGTATGGACTGGGTAATAAGATATTTTTCTGTCACTTTCACTAGGAAAATGACCTAAAATTACTTTTCCAAACCCTTTTGAACAGTCATGGTAAAGAGATCACCAATAATTGAACAACTAGTTACCTTTTTATATAATTATTTATATTTTTAATTTCTACATAATTGAGGAAATAGTTAAACAGTTAGTAGTCTGAGAAAGGCCAAAACAGAGAGGCCCAGGATTCGGGACCAAGGAGAAGAGTCAAAAGCAAGTGATGAAAGTGAAAGGAAGGGACTTTAATTAGGGTAAACCCATCAACTACAAAATGAGCCAATCTGTCCACAAGAGGACCCCATCACGGATAGGGCTAGCACAGCAAGAACAAAAACGTCAGTCAGTTGGGGGTCACCCCATAGACTTCAATAACCATTATCTAATCGTGCAACGGGTATGGACCACTATTGTGTGTGTGCATTTTTTCAGGCTTTTCCTAATAGATGGAACGAGGTTTCATTAGCGCAGTATGTGTGGGCCAATCTTGTGTGAGATAGTTCTCAGTTCCTCTAGCAGGTCTGTTGATGGTGATAGGCCTGACCTGACCCACCACTCGATCATAATGCCCATAAGACAAAAAGCGTTTATAGCGCATTTGATAAACCAGGGGTGTTGTTGAAAAACATTAATTACATGGGGTTCGTATTCTATGAACTTATAGATAAAGGGAATATATTAATCTCGTATGGTTTTTGGAATTTAGAGATTTTTCGTTTTTTAATTGAACGGGAAGGTTCCGCAACAATTTCCTGACCTTGTGAGTCTAATATTTCATATTTTAACAAGGACAAATCGTTTGAATGCCCCTAGGAGGCCTCCATACTTGGTACGTCTAACATTTTGTATACCCATCCAGGTTGAAATTGAAAAACCAATTCTACAATTCGAACAAAAACCTATTATACAATTGTAAGACATGCTTCTATTTTAATAGTATTAGAAGAATATGACTTTGGAAAATGGGAATTGGAAAGAGGAAGTAAGCAACCAGTTTGGCGAAAACCATGAGCGGAGGAGTTGCAGAAAAATACAAAACATCAAGGTGTACCTAGGGATTCAAAATAAGGAATATGCAGTGGATACTTATCATGATGCATCTACCGACTTTGACGGGTTGGAGTTGGGGGTACAATGCACCGAACAGGAACAACGTGATAGAAGAACAACGTTTGGGGTTGGAGTTGGGGATCCAACGTTTCTTCAAAGAAATAATCTAATGGTTATAATCTTATCAAAATTTTAAATTTAAATTTTTATGTAATAAAAAAAAAAGGAAAAAGAAGAGATCTAACCTAGGAAATTCTGTCCATCGGCACTAAATTCTTTCTAGCAGAAATAATGATAAATTCATCAAAACTTGTAAAAGAATATAATTTTTTATTGGGAAAGAGTTATATTGAATCTAATAGAGATTATACCAAAATTCTACAAACATTAGTAAAATCACAAATTAATTATTTCCAGGCTTACGAATAAGAAGCATGCTTTTTAGCTTTACGGCGTCGGACAATATTTCTTCATCCGATTATCTACTGAATTTTCAGGCCCTGATCTAATTGGCTTGCGCCATTCGGCCACTAGGATATATCATGAGAGCCCACGAGTCTCCGTAATGGGCTTCTTTAGTGAACCGGAGAGAAAGGGCCTTTATCTAAACACGTCCCTGGTTTTTGGGCTAGCATTATCTTAGCCCAGCCCAGTCTTAGATTGGATCCCGGTCGTTCCAATACTCCTTATTCCATTTCTTTCCTTTGGGGATTGTTTTATTGTTTTTTTTTTTTTTCCTTTGAATATATATATATATATATATATATATATATATATATATATATTTATATATAACTAGCCGCACAACAAAGCTAGACCTGGCCACAGTTCAGCTCGGAACGGACCCAACTTAGAACCGTACGAAACAAGGGTAAGGTCACGAAACCGGTTTATTCATGTTTTCGACCCTTGAGCAATTCTGATTTTTTATCGGTTGAATTAGGGTTTTCTGGGCAGTTATAGCTATGGCTCTCGGTCAGTTTGGATGAGTGAAACCCTTGTTTGGTACACAATGCTTGAGAAGTCTAACGTAAAGGGAAGAAAGCTCGTGCCTGTTGGGTATGATATTAGATTTTTTTCTGAAGCACTCCTCGTTTTCCCGCAAGTGGAGCCATTCGTTTTGAATTTTCTATGTCTCCGCAAATTGCATGCATACAGCTTCGACCTATTAAGATCTCTCCCGCATCCAGATCAATGCCCTAACATGAAGCATTCCTGCAGTATGCATTATGGATTTTTTATGCATTACGTGTGATTTCCAATGCGATGAAACGTACACTGAGCACCAAGAAAAGAAGAGAACCCATATCCTTCTCAGGCATTTCGCCTAACATGTTCTCTGCACCTGCCAAACCATCAACATCCAACAGGTGTCCTCATATGAGGGGAGAGAAGGGGTAACCAAAAGATTCGTTTTAGCTTGGGCCGATGACGCAGCTAGTGGGGTAAGCAAGGCGCGTAATTGGAGATTGAAGACTTCTTCGAAAACACCCTTTTGGGCCTGGCCTATGGGGCTCTGGGCCTAATCCAGGGTACCCTACGATTCTTCCGGTCCAATATTTGTAAATCTAATATTTATATATCATCTACACTCTAGTTTTAAATTTTACCCGACCCATTCCATACTCATATTTTATTTCATTAAAAAAATAAAAATTAACCTTTTATTTTTAGTTTTTAACAACTCTTTGGTGTACTTTTTTTTATAAGAAAATATAATCAAACGGGATCGAATTAATGAATAAAGAATAAAATCAGAAAGAACTCTTTTGTGTATAACTGTGTCCTTTCAAAAAAATTTCGAATTTAAGTATGCTATTAATTGTTGAGCAGCTAGTGAGAACTAACCATTACTAATGCCAACAAATCATTTATGACAATTTAATACTTTTGGTGTTCTAGCTTTCTTGTTAATGCAATTTCTTCCCTATTTGAAAATTGATTTAATAATTTTTCTCTAATAGCCATTCATTTAACACTTATATTTCATTATTCAAAAAAAAAAAACAAAAAAAGAAAAAGAAAATGTGATCTTCGAAATTTGTGACTCGAATTAAATCCAGACCGTAGATTGGATGAGAATCACTGTCAAGCACACATAGGCTAAAGTAAGGTAAGCTAATAAATTCAAAAGGGCGTCCGCTTTTTTGCAGAGGGAGAAGGGGGGGCCAGATGTTTGTAAGCACACATAGGCCACACGAGCGTACGCTTGGAGATGGTTGTGATCAGTTCTGAGTAGCCATATCTACGAGACAGAGCCCCCAAGTGTAAGTAATCTTTTTTATACGTTTTTGATATGAAAGACAGATAAGACTCATGCAACCATAGAGCTGTCAGCTTCCAACCGAGAGAGAGAGAGAGAGAGAGAGAGAGAGAGTGTGCGTGTGTGTCTGTAGAGAGAGAAATGTAAGGAAAAGTAATTACGAAAGTCCGCCGGATGACAAAATTAAAGAGGGGGGTTCATTACAAAAGTTATAGAGAGGTTCAGACACGAAGGCCGGATATCATATCATGGAGAGAGTTTGGCCATTGATTTTGGTGGTCTAAGTGATGCCAAAATCTTCATAGCAACCGTTACCTTCCACGCGTCTTATTTACTTCTTAATTACACTTTTGGGTCACGAAGCTAGTTTCTCTCTCTATCTCCCCCACCCCCCAAAAAAAAATACACTCTTTATTATCTTCTCAATCACACTTTCTTCCGTGTTTTACTTTTAAATTAAAGTTTTACTTTTCCGGCGAACACAATGTCGTCGCCGCCTCCGCCGAGAAATGGAATACACGTCAAGCAATATCCTGAGCCTCTCGCTTCTCATGAAGATGTTGTTAACCATCCTACCCTTTTCTGGGACACTCTCCGCCGCTTCCATTCTCTGCTGGGCACCAAGTTTATGTAACTCTTTTTCTTTTTTCTTCCCTCTCCCTCTCTCTCTCTCTCTCTCTCTCTCTCTCTCTTCCTCTCTCTCCCCCCTCTCTGTTTTGATGACATTTTTTTCTTTGTGGTGAATTGTAGGATACCCGTGATAGGAGGGAAGGAGCTAGATTTGCATGTACTTTATGTGGAAGTTACCAAAAGGGGAGGTTATGATAAGGTTAGGTATCATTTTTTTTAATTATTATTTGATTAAAGTTGTTAAAAAATGTGGTATCTAATTTCATAGGATGATTTTAATTTCTTTTCTTTTTTATTTTTGGGTGTCGGGGGTTATTTAAAATTGGTTCATATATATAGGTTGTTGCAGACAAGAAATGGAGGGAGGTGAGTACTGTCTTCATGTTCTCTCCGACAACAACCAGTGCTTCTTTTGTTCTGAGGAAACACTATTGCAGTCTTCTTAACCACTATGAACGGGTTTACTACTTTAGATTTCAGGGCCTCTTGCCTGCTGAATCCGGTAATTTCCCCTCATTAAAAAGCCCTAATGGTTTGTTTTTCCCTTGTAATATATATATATATATATATTTATTGGTTTTGTATAACCACGAGTGCAATACCTTTACGAGAGGGAAGGGGGTTTTGGGAGCTCGAACCCTTCGCACTGGTGAAAGGAGAAACCCTTAGACCATGGGTCAGGAGGCCTAGGGTATCTTAATAATTCAATGGGTCTCTCTTTATTTATTTATTTATTATTTATTTTTGTTTTGGTATATTCTATTTTATATTTTTCTTGTTCTTTTTTTTTTTTTTAAATATTCTTTCTTAATTTGTTTGATTTGATCTCTGGTAGCTGGATCTCCATGCAGACTTGATCTGATAGAATATTGCAAAGAAAGATATGGAGAATGCGGAGCTGAAGGTATGTTTCTATTCTCCATGGTGCATAGGCCAAACTTTGTAGTAGGAGATAATATTATATAAATCACACACCACATATGTTTGTTGTAATTTCTCTACCACAAATGTCATATTTATAACATGTAAAATGTATTGCTCGTGCCACTCAGATAAACGGACGATTTAATTTATTGTAAAATCTTATGGATTGTATATATATGCTTCCGATAAACATCACTCTTATTCCCTAGGGTCCTACCATGCCCCATGTTCTTATTTATTCCCCCACAGGGCTGTGATTGTGGTTATTGTTCTTGTAATTTATGGAATTGTTTCTAGTCTTTGTCACTGTCCTAGAAATGCAGCAATCCTATGGAAACTTTAATTAAATTTTATTATTAAGATATAGAATGATTAATAATGCCTAATTTAAGTTTTTGGAGTGAGCGGTGGTTATTAAAATATGGGGTTAATACGAGGAATATCTACTTATGAAACGGATGATCCTGCATTTTTTTTTTTTTTTTTTTTTTTGGTTACAAGAGGAAGACCAAGACACAACTAGCTTCTAAAGAAGGCTATGCCTCTTACATCATTGTTTAAGAGAGGAAGAATCCCCCTAGGAGGAGATTGAAACCTATGAATTCCTGGAGGAAATCTGTGACCCAACTTTGCTATGGCATAAGCACAAACATTGCCCTCTCTAGGGACATAGTGAATATCACGGATTGGGATCTGACAAATACACTCGTTTAATAAATGAGAGTTGGGATGGAAAATTGGGTTAGAAGACTTCAACATTGTTTCCACCGATTTGGAGTCAACCTCTATGACCACAGGAGAATACCTCAGTTCCATCAAGATTAAAAGCCCCTCATAGACTGCATGAATCTCTGCAAGATCAATATCGACAATTCCCAAATTTTCCGTAAAACCAAGAATCCAAAAACCATACTCATCTCTGAGAATACCACCAACGCTTCCAAATCCAGAATGCAAGTAGACAGAACCATCCGTATTGAGTTTATAGCATCCCGAAGGAGGAGGATACCAACGGATCCACCGACCCATCTTATGGAAAGATTCTCGACTTTGAGCGGTAGCCGCAAAGGAGTTTTTTGCAATAACCTACAGCAAGATGGAGAGCTCTCTTTGGCTGGAATTCGCTACCATTGAAGACTACCTGACATCGTAACTTCCATAGAGCCCACACCATGGACACAAATAGGATTGACCAAGGAAGATTCATATGGATTGCATGAGAGCGACAGTTCTGATTCAACCAAGCAAAAACTTCATTAGAAGAAAACGTCAAGTGATGGAGATAGGATTCTCCTAGCAGGAGCTCCCAAGCCCAAAGACTTTTTTCGCAATCTCTCAAAATATGTAAAATCGTTTCCACCTCCGAATGACAAAAAGGGCATTGGGCATCTATGGCGCAACGCCTTCTCACCCGTTCTTGGTTCGTTAAAACTCTATTATGGGCTGCTGTCCAAAGAAAATATTTTATTCTTTCCTGACACTTTAGATTCCACACCCATTTCCAATCAAGAGTCTCTCGCTGATGATCTTCTCTTCTGCTTTGTAATAAATTGTACATCGATTTAACTGAGAAACAACTACTAGAATCCGTTGCCCAATACAATTCATCTTTCGCTCAGACATCTCGAGCGATAGGGATTCCACGAATTTCTTCCACTCGATCCCGGGGCAAAATGACAGCAAGACTACTAATATCCCAGTGCCCCTCAGGAGTGATAAAATGATTCACCTTAATTCGAGCATCCTCATTCGATAATTCCTCCACTCTACTCTGGATCAAAGGACTGGAACCCACCAAAGATCGTACCAGAAGTTAATATCGGAGCCATCACCAAGTTGCCATTTAAGGCCTTGATGAAACACATCACGGGCTCGAAGGATACCCCTCCACACGGGTGAGCAGTTTGTATACCGGTTGTGAGAGAAGAGATTACTCCCATTTAAATATTTCCCTTTTAAAACCCGACACCATAAATTAGAATCCTCCCTAGTCAACCTCCAACCCAATTTAGCAAAGAAAGCTCGATTGATGTCTTTACACTTGCGAAGGCCCAGTCCTCCCTGATGGCGGGGGAGACAGATGGAATCCCAACTCACATTATGAATCCTTCTGTCAGACTCCGACTTGCCCCAAAGAAATTTGCGATTGCACAGATCCGGTTGGTTACAAAGGCGCTTTGGGAGCCAAGCAACCTACATTACATACGAAGGGATTGCCTATGTGACGGCTTTAATAAGAGTGCATCTGCCCGCTGCACTAAGGAGCTTCATCTTCCAAGCTGACACACGATTGGCTACTCTCTCCAACAAAAATTGATAGGATCTGGTTCGGGCTCTCCCATGAACTATGGGGACACCTAAATAACACCCCAAATCTTCAGTAATTTGAAATTTACATAGGTTGGCCAAGAGAAGTTTTAGAGAAGCCGGAGCTCGAGGGGACACAAAAAGCTTAGATTTTGAGGGGTTGACTTCCAGCCCACTATAAGAAGCAAACTCTTTGAGACAATCCAAAATAGACTGGAGATAGATTGGTTTAGCTTCCGCAAACAACATCAAATCATATGCAAAAAAGAGATGAGATATCCTTGGCCCCGATCGAGAGGATTTTGCCGACCCCCATCTTCTATATCTCTCTCTATCCTGAATCATATAGGATAATTTCTCCATCACTAGAATGAAGAGATAAGGCGATAACGGATCTCCCTGACGAAGGGATGATCCTGCATTTGTAATTTTAGTTGCCGAATGTTTTCCAACCTATTCTAAAGTAAGATGTCATTTTCACCAAAGAGCACCGCCATGATTGCAACTCCTAAAAGATGCTAGTGTGTTGACTACTCCTTGCCTTTAAATTGATCAATTTAGTCTATGAGATTATCTAGTCCTGTGTGGATTGTTGATTCTTGAATCCTAAGAGTACTTTGAAGTATATCAAGGGATTTTTATGTTATTTCCTTTTGATCTTCTCTCTTTCCTTTTCCACCTTCATGTAAGATAGTTTTCTAGTTTTCCAGTTCCCTTTCTGATCCAGTGAAGTCCCTTTTAGATTTGGTCATGAAGCAAATCAAAAGGCTGTGGGGCCTGGCTACTCTTCATACTTATTCTGTACCTTCTCATGTGCCATTGCTTTTGCTCCCGGTGGACCCCTTCCCCAAATATTCCATTGAGCTTCTAATACAATACCACATTTTACATGTCCAAAAATAGCAGGTGGATCAATTTGAAATATTTATTGGTCAAATGAGAATGCATTTGGTATGTCTACTCATAATGAGGCCCTTGCATCTCTTACACTTATCCTAGTTAATACTTCATCGTATAAATGTATTGCAAATGGCAGAATTCAGGCACATTGCTCCGTATCTTCTTGTCCCGTCTTTTTTTAGAGGCATGGAATTATCACTGGCACCAGTAGAGAGAAAATATTATGGGTTTGAAGTACCATCTACCTAAGAGTCATCTTAACCCAATTAAAACCTTCTTTGGCTTCCAATTAGACCTTACTGATATTTTTCCTCTAATCATTTGACAGGCCTTCCCTCGTGCTTTTATGCTGTTGGAACAATTGATGGGAAATTCGACTGTGGTTATCTGGTATCAGTGAAAGTGGGTTCTGAGACCCTTAATGGAGTGCTCTATCATCCTGAGCAGGATATCCCTTCTACCTCTACTCGTCATCCATTGGCTACTGCCATAGTTCCATATGCCCCCGAACCAGGGCATTCTAGGAGGAGGAGAAGAAAAAGAAGAGGCAGAAGAGGAGACCCTAGTTACCCAAAACCTAATAGGAGTGGCTACAACTTCTTCTTTGCTGAAAAGCATTCGAAGCTCAAAGCTCTTTATCCAGATAGAGAAAGGGAATTCACCAAGATGATTGGGGAGTCATGGAGCAATCTCAGCCAAGAGGAGAGGATGGTATGTATTCTACAACCAAGCTGCACCATAATCTCCATGGTCCGACTCTTGTGATTATCATAATATACTTTAAAACTATGATCTTGTAGGTTTATCAGAACATTGGACTGATGGACAAGGAGAGATACAGGAGGGAACTGAAAGAATACAAAGAAAGGCTCAAGCTTCGGCAACCCATGGAACTGAGCACCTGACTATTGAACTGTAGTTTGTACAGCAAAGAGTCTTCCATGGCTCTAGCCTTTCACTACTTGTGAAGTCACAAAGCACATTCATATGGTGTATAGGCTGGCTGGCTTGCGGCAGCCTGATGGACCCATGAATAGGTGGGTGGACTGCTGTTTTCTAAGAATGTGCATTCTCTATGCTCAAAATAGGTATATGGCTCATTGGCTTTTCTAATCCAAGTTGTCTGGTAGTTAAAGTATTGGAATTGTTTTAATCTTTTGTGACTTTCTTTGATCGTTGTTAATTTAGTGGTAATGTCTTATTATGTGATGGCATATTCTCATATTACTACACCGGTTCTGCCCTGATCTTTCATCGAAGGCGGCGAAAATTCAGTTCATGGTCTATTACTAGTTTCGCTTTCAATTGAGTTAAGGTTTTTGTCTCAGTCCATTGAATTTGGGAAAGGGATCGACGTGTATATAAAATTTGTAGGGTGGTGCATGATTAATGTGGACCAAGGCCCTGAGAACTTTTTAATGTAAAAATTTATTAATATAATAATACATATATGTTTTTAATTTTGACCTTTGTAATTTTTTAATCATTTGATTAAAATAAAATAAACTAAAGGAAAGCTGATACTACATCAATGGAGTCTTAAAAGGCCATGATTCGTTATAAATTCATTTTATTATCTTAGAAAATGAGAATAAATTGGAAAAAAGAAAATGTTACAGATATTACTGTACTTGAGAGCCGTTAATGGAGGCCTGTCATTTTGGAGGTTTGCACGTATCTTGTGCGTACCTATCCGACCCATCTCAAGTAATTGAGGGTTTAGACCCGAGGAATGGGCTCAATTTTTAAGAACATGCCCAGTCCAGTATGTGCTAAAGTCTTTATTGGTCCAACAAGACTAGGCCCAAATCAGTGCAATGTGCAAGTCCACTCATCCGACCCATCTCAAGTAATTGAGGCCCATATCTTGTTTGATTGGTAGGTCATGGATTCAAGGTTTGTTCCCAATTTAGCCCTATTATTTTTATTGTACAAGGCTGGCCCAGAAAAGAAAAATAATTATAATTTAGTGCGGCGCTGTATTTTCCTGGAGGTCAAAGTCTAGTGCTCGAGTGGGGTATTTCTGTGCCCAAAAAAAAAAGAAAAAATTAGTGCAGCGAATTTCTTTCTATGTATGGTAAATTGGCTAATATATTCGCTTTCCATGATTAGGGGCGGCCACATTCTTCCCTAATACATAAGATTTGGATGATTAAAGTGGAAACAAACAACCCCAAGAAGGAGATGGCAGCCAAATCTTCTTCTGGCCTTGTTCGTCTCGCTCTTCCTCTCTTTCTTAATCAGCTTAATATAAACACCGGCTTATTCAAATCCGTTAATCTTAGCCACATTTCTTATTTGCCCTTTCGGATTCTGCAACGCCGTGAATTCGAAGCAAGAGAATTCTTTTGCAACTTTGGGTAATGTTGGCCACAGAGAGAGAGAGAGAGAGAGGCTTTGTTCTTAGCCTTTCTTTTTTTGATTTTGCTAATGTGTTGACTCTGTTGTTTTATTTGATGTATAAACTAGATCTCCAGCCTCGCGATTGCCTTTTAAAACCAAGAGCAGTACCTGTAAGTGAAGCCCAAGAGCTTGTTCGACAAGGTCATTGCTACTTGGATGTGAGGTAGCCTCTCACTTGTCTGCCACTTCTGCATCATTCTATTCGGGTGATTAAGGGTCATCATAATAGAAAATGATAAAATCAGAAATCAGAAATTCATATTAAAGATAAAATATAGTATGTATTCAGAATTATAAAATGATGAGATTATGATGTTTTACAGAAATTAAAATGTTTTAATTATATTTTTTAAATTGTTTTCTCGAAGTTGTGAGGAGTGCAACTAACACTACTCTCTTCACCCCAAACCATGTTCCAATCAAATGGTGGAATGGGGAATGAACTATGTATTGCCTTGTTTATGATGTGATGTTGAGTCGCATTTTTGTCATGCATCAATAATGATTATTTTAGGATAAGTTTGTGATTGAAAAAAATGAAGTTTTATAAATATTTCGCCTGTTGATGTTGATGGCAGAACTTTAGAGGAGTTCAATGCGGGTCACCCCACGGGGGCCGTCAACATTCCTTACATGTTCCAAACTGAATCAGGTGCTACAGATTTATGATCACGACTTTGTAATGTGAGGTTAGACCCTGCTAATAAACATACTCATTCACTTGATTTTTTGTTAATCCTTGATGTTTTCTCGCACAGGAATGTCCCCAAACCCCAGGTTTGTGGAACAAGTATCTACCTAATTCGAGAAAAATGACAAGATTGTAATTGTGAGTTTCTTATCAACTAAAGAATTCTTCTGTTGCCTTTGCAAAATGTTTTTTCTATCATAATTTCCAGGGATGTGAAACGGAGAAGAGATCATTAATGGCTGTGGCAGATCTATTATCGTTTTTTTTTTGACACAAGGAGATATAATCAAGAAAAATCGAACCGAAAAAAGGGAGAATAGAAGTAGGGAGACACTATCGTTTGAACTGTCTCTGAACAACTGACAGATCTATTATCAGCTGTAAGTAGAGATGTCCTAGCACCTGCATTCCATAACTGGCAAAAATACCAAGTTACAGAGAGAATGGCTTCCAAGCCGTGTCTGTTGTTGAGCATCGATGCACATTACATTACAGCACGGGGGACTTGAGGGATAGTAAAGTAATAAATTTATATTGGAAGAACCAAATATGATATACATTTTAGATTATAAATTCAGGAATGAGATCGTAATTTTTATGGGGTGATGACTATATAATTTTTGAAACATAAGCAGTGTATTATTGTTTGTGGAGGGATTTATACAGGTAACTGATGTAGCCGGTGGTTATACATCATGGACAGCACATGGGCTCCCCATAAAGACCATTTACATTGCAAACCCAGATGCAGATCACTAATTCATATGTAGGATACTTAAGTCATACATGCGGATGCACATTTTTAACTTCCCACATTCTACAGTTTCTTTCCTGAGATCCACTGTTAGCATAAGATTAGAAATGCTGGCTATGCCAATAAGCTTCGGTTTAAGCGGCACATCTCTCCGGTCTGAGTCTCATAGTATGCACCCCAAAAAAAAAAATGCCGGCTACTTATAAGTTCATCACTTTTCTAGTGTTATCCTCATCAGCTAAAGCTTCAAATCCCCCTCCCCCAAGGGTTTTGCACACTTTACTTCATTTTGAAAATTATGTCAATTCTTTTTCTCTGGTCGAATGCAAAATCGTAAAAGCAAATAGCTTATTTGACATCTTGGTAAGACTATAATAATGGTCTCATCTAACAAAATCTTGATTTCAAAACTTGAAAATATAAAAGCCAATGTCAACAAAATCTTGATTTTGAAACTTGAAAATGTAAATTTCGAAATTTGAAAATGTAAAAGACTATCCCGCTGGAATTGTTTTTTATCCAATCAAATTGGTCTCATCCTAATATAGAGCCTCATAGCTAGAAGCCATGTTGGTAAGCAAGAATAAGGGTCCTACCCACCTTTGGACTCAAGGTCGAAGCCAAAAATTTATATAAAAGGCGAAGTAAAACATGAATTTTAACTGAGCATAATCAATTGGATCAATTGTATTAGAGGAACAAAAGCTCAAGCAATAATACGCAAAAACAATGGCAAAGGCAATCAAGCAGGCGGGGCATTTTGCATATCAACGACCTTCTTCCAAGACTCGCGACCCGAAATCTCACCCCACCATCGCCACACATTCTTCTTCTCAGTGAACAAACCCCTCGCCCTATCCGTGGCGTGAACCAAGTACTGAGCGTTGGGCAAATGCGACAGATCCGCAAGCGTGAACTCTTCACCCGCTAAAAACCGACTCTCTTCGAGCCTCTTCTCGTACACATCAAGCACTTTGGACAACTTCTCCTCGTTCTGCTTAATCACTCCCTCGTCTTGCTTGATCTTGAATTTGGGCGCGAACACCAGCTGAAACACCAATGCCGAGCTTGGCTGGTTAAAGCTCTGCGCCTCTGCCTCTATCCACTGATCTATTGAAGCCTTCACTAATGGATTCGTTCCGTACAGATTCTTGTTTCCTCGGTTCCCGTGTTTCTCACACAAGTACCGGCATATTGCTCTCGACTCTAAATTGTATGGTTAATAATTTACTCAAAATACAATTAATTAAAGGATAATCTTATGCAAAATTTCAATTATAGAACTAAAATTAAGAATATTTACGTTTTTAATCTTCATCCTAAAACTAGCATTTCGACAAGGGTTTTGCAATAATCTTAATCTCCGACAAAAAGTGCATAATTAACACAAAAGAAGAATGAAATTGATTACCGAAGAGAGAGATGGAGTCGTCCTGAAAGGCAGGGACTTGACCAAAGGGTTGGATCTTGAGATACTCGGGAGACTTGTGTTCGCGTTTCGACATGTTGACGTTTATCAGCTGAAACTGAACTTCCTTCTCGAGAAGACAAGCGAGGACTCGTGACACGGCTGTGGATGCCGCTGGTCCATACACTTTCACCGGAGTCGCCATTAGAGAGGTATGAGCTCAGGTCAAATCTAGACACGGAGCACAACTTCCGATTTGAAGGGTTGGGTTTGGGTTATTAGCTATCTCATCTCTTCCTCAATCGCTGTCACCACAGTACAGGGTTTTTCTGTGGCGTGTTTCCCACTTTATCCTTTTGCTTGTTCAAAAAAGAACTCTTTAATTGGGCCCAAATGGGCCTCCCGGCCCATGCATACATATCAAACATATCGAGTAGAATTAAAACTCCTAATTGACCCGTAAGAAGCGTTCAATGGTCATAATTCCTCTCCTAATCTGATAATTTTGATTTTAAATTATAATATAAATAGGAAAAAAAATCATAGTTGAGTCATGGTAATAGAAAAATGAAATTTGGGATAACAAATCCCTCAATGGGTCTCACAATATTCAGACCGGATTAGTCAAACGAAACATGTGATGAAAAAAAAAAAAAAGAAAAAACATAGCCCAAGTAGTCTGATGCTGTCAACGAAAAGACAGCAATTGCTCTGGGGTTTATGACATGGTTTACACTTGCTGGGGGAGAGGAATCAAGAAGCTCCGGATTGAAATGGACTAGCTGGTGCTAGTAATGTATTTAAGGCCACGCTGGGCCTTTTTTATGTTGTTTGGGTTGTTCAGGGTTTTAGTCTTTTTTAGCTGGGGAAGAGGGGGGGTTTGTGTGAGGCTCATTTGTTTTTGGGCCCTAGGCCAGTCTCTCTAACCACTCTCTCTCTTCTTCTTCTTTTTTTTTTTCTTTTTTTTTTTTTTCTTTTTCTCTCCCTCTTTCTTCGGAGACTCGAGGGAGGAAGATGGTACCTGAAATTTATTAACCAGTTTCTCTAACCTTTGTGCTATCGATAAAGGTCCCTTCGAACCCCTTTCCTAGGCAATGACAAGACAACAGTGTACAAGGGCAAAAGAGGAAACAAGAACAATATTGGAACACAAAAAAAAAAAAAAAACCTTCCTCCCATTGGCCAACTCTATGTGATTGGCAGATTGTTAGGAGAGCAAACCCATCGGAGGACATTGCCCATTTGCAAATTCTATGAGCTATTCTATTTACCCTTGTAGACACATTCAAAATCTCCCAAATGTCAATAGAGCCGAACTCTGTTTTTGCAGCACTTTGAACATTTTTTTTTTTTTCATTTCGTTCATTAGTTGATGAAAAAAAAAAAGCAAATAGAAAATTTTATTTAACAAAAGAGTAGTGCCACGATCAATCAATGAAATGGATTCGTACCCTAGTAAAATGCTACTCGGTAATATTTTCAGTTGTTGTGGAAGGTTCTGCAGGCGTTTGCCAGATAGAAGGAAGCCTGTCCGCACCCGACAAGTTTCGGGAATTGGTGTCTACAGGCAGTTCACGATATTCAATATTTAGTTCCCTCAAGATTTTGATCAGTTCCTCCACAAGAAGAGCTCTCCTCACCAACACCTCTCGTGCGTCCTGTTTGTTCATTCGGTGTTTTGCTATTATTTTCATGTTCAACTTGTTCATGTTCTCCACCCCAGTGGTCACCACACTGGGATCTGAATGCCAGTGCTTGTTTTTGCCCTCGACATAGCTGCAGGTTAGGGCCCAAATTAGAAATTTGAAATATAATATATAATTGAGATTTACATACCTCTTGATTTTACTCTTCATCTCAATTATCTTACTCATGGGCGTTGAGACACTGATACAGAACTCAATGACCTCGTTGATAGGTCCACTGCGGTGGAAATTGGTTATACATTTGTTAGATAACATACTGTTGGGGTAGGTGACCAATTGGTTATCTGCCCTCCGAAACACTGTTGATAGTATGTTCATTTCATCCACAACCATCTGAAAATCCAAAGGAACAACAAACAGTTACCTTAATTCACCCAGAACAAGCAATGCCTTTGTAATTTTTACCTCGTGTCCATCCACTTCACAGCGATCGCCAACATCAAACGGATGCGTTACGAATAGGAAGACGAGTGCTTCAAATATTGTTTTGCAGGTGTTCCCAAAGATGAACACCACCAACAGAAGCTGAGAGCTTATGAAAAGAAGGAAATGGGAAACTGGAACTCCAAGTATTAGAAGAGAGACGATCGGTATGATGACAGCAATGATGCAGTTTAACATATTGTGAAGTTCATCCACAGCAGTGTGCGTGTCATTTAGAGATGATGCTAGAATTTTCCTCTCCTTAAATGCATTAACCTGGAAAATAGAGTGCAACATCTGCTTACATTATCATCCACCACATGTATCAAATATTACTCGACGGTTAATCTCAATATATTTTATAAATTTTGATGGAATTTTGTACATATTTTGACAAATTTAAAATACTCGTATTCGAAAAGATTTGATTTTTGCTGGTATGAATTTATATATGAAATCTAATTCATTTCATATTTGACTTATATGATCAACTGTGCTTAAGATTACTTGATTCATGGAATACTTTATTCCTTGTTATAAATAACTTAACTCTTCACACATATGCCCATCCAAGACATTATCGCTTTGGTTCCCTAACTTTATGAAGATCCATTGGCAACAGAGTAAGCAAATCAAACCTAACTGTCCTCAAATGGCAACAAGAACCACAAGATTGGCAAACGAAAACATCACATTACCACCCATTTCTTGAAAGTTGATTTGCTTATTCGGTGCTGTCCTTCTACTCCACACATGAGATCCATTGCCCTGGAAGCTTTATCTTCACCCAAGAATCTCTCCAGGTCCTCTACGTGGATGTATCTTTTAACAATAGCAACAAGTGAAGAAAAAAAAAGTTACATCTGGTTTAGGAATTGCAGGGGAATGATCATTATCTGAAAACATTTAATTCAAAGTTGTAATTGGGCTGGGCAAAAAAGGAAATAAATGACTTACTTAGGATCTGTCTTTGCCACCTTATCAAATATTTTCTTTGCTGCGGCTCTGGCCTCGCAGTTGTCATCATCAGATAAAGATTGATCATTATCTGCAACATCTAGCACTTGCTCATCCAGGGTGGTTAGGGATTGGTCGCGAACAATTTCAACCAATTTGCTCATGCTCCAAGGTGAAATATTATTTTGACTTAGACTGTGCAGCTGATCAAATTTTATCTCCGAAAATTTTGAACTCTTCTCTGCCCTGGGGCTGGGGTTCACATTCAATCCTTTGCCAGCACTAGTAGGAAGAAGAGGTGCCTTGAGTTGAGCAGACTCATTAAACCCGGCATTTCTAGAACTTTGATTCTCTTGGGCAATATTCTTACCTTGTTCTGGATGACTTAGACTTCCAATCTCAGGGGCATTTGAAAGCCTCTTAATTATAAATCCACTGAGTATGCACTTTTGCATTCGTTCAAAGAAGGTATTCACATGGAAGGAAAGAGCAAAAATCTTGACAACAATTGTCTTGAATAACCATATAACAGTACCTGCCAGGAAACAGACCAAAATTTTGGTCACGTATTGCAAGATCTTGCCATTAGAGTCCTCCTCTTCAACCTTTTCGTTGAGTACCCAGTACCAAACAGATAAAACAAGACCTAACCAAAGACAATTTTGCACAGCATTTCGCAGCCCATAAACGAAGTACAGAACCTTCTGTTGAAAAAGAAAGTTGTGTTCAATGAAGAATACAAAAATTCGAACCACCCAACCAGATAGGAGACGGCCACAAATCAGAACAAGTATCAATATCTCCCACTTCCAGAGTGGTAGATCCCAAAGAGTGTGTTTTCTTACTTTAGGAATTGCGAAAGTAGAAGCCAGTGCTGATAGAATTAACACAAGACTCGCACATTCTGCAAAAGTCACAGCATTGCAATACTTTACATCGCGGTCATTACATAGATCACCAAAGTTGTCAATCTGAGCCCTCTGTCGAGTTGCTCTGCGCGAAGTTGGCTTTGGCTGAAAGGAAGTGCTGGTTTGACACTTCTCAGCATCTTCGTCATTAGACCAAAGCTCTTTGTTTTGCCTTTGAATTGAAGGTTCACCGATTTTGCTTGAATATTGCCCATCAGTTTTAGTGGGATCAGTTTCAACTTTGACAATAAAATCTTCTCCCCTCATAGGCTTGGTAAGGATGGGGAAACTCTTGCTCTTGGTACACGGATTTGTTCTCTTTTAAATGTACAGACTCATTAAAAAGCTGGATGCCGGACCCCATTTCAAAATGTCTCCATCGACCATTATTCGATGCATTCGATTCAAACTAAGGGCTGATAGTAATAAGGAATCACGAATGAAGGAGAAGATTAAGATAGTTACTCTTATTATCAGAGCTACAACCATGGGTTGTCCAGATCTTGATCCTGATCCGAATCATACGACTTAAAGTCTTTCAACAATCGACATCCTCCATAAGATTCCAAATTAGTAGGATCTTAAGAAACATGGTATTCTTACAAATAAAAGTCCAGACAAACTCCTACAATTTCTGCTTTGACATTAAATTTTTAGCCAATGAAAAACACACATGTATAAGAATTTTCAACAATGATGAAGGATCGTACTTAAGAAAATGGTAGTGAAATAGTTAGTTTCCTATTTTGGTAATTCACTTTTCAATTTTTAATTAATAACACAATTTTGACATTTTTCCTTTTCGGTGTTTGATTAATAATATAATTTTGAGGTTTTTCCTCTCAACAATTTTATATATTTTGTGGGCAAATTTCGATTGCAAAGTTTTAGGATATTGATTCATTAAATTCAGCGACATTCTTTTACTACAATTATACAAGCATTTCTTTTATAACATGCGCATTGTAAATGTCCATTTTTGACTTCAAAATTTTACTATGTTTCTGAGACCCCCACGGTCAGCACCTAGTTTGAGACTCGGGGGCCTTTTGTGGAGGTTTCAATTCTTTTTGGGGAAGACAAACCTCTTGAATTATACTTGTTAGAAAAAGCAGAATAAAGCAGAAAAACTGAGAGAATAAAGAAAAGCAGACTAAGAGAAAAATGACTTGTGTATATTGTATATACAATAGATTGTACAATAACCCTATAAATAGGGTGATTCCATGAGGTTAAACCCTAGAAATATAAAAAGAAAGATTACATAGAATATTTACAAGATTGTAAAGAATAAACTAAATAATTACAATATTGGAATTTTAGAAAGTCAATATTCTAAGACTTCTTTAATTTGGAAATCTCCAAAATTTATTCCCAATACTTGCAATATTAATTCCCAAGATATTTCTAAAATCTCTTCAATTTAGGAATTGCCAATATTCTTTACACCCCCCTCAAACTCAGGATGGGTGTAGAGAAGTCATCTTGAGTTTGCATAATAGATCATCATAACGTCCGGGAAGATGAGTCTTGGTAAAAAAATCAGGAGGTTGATCGACAGAGCGAAGAAAGAATATTTGAAGATCACCATTAGTTATATGTTGACGAATAAAGTGACAATCAATCTCAATGTGTTTAGTTCGTTCATGAAAGACATCATTATGAGCAATCTAAATAGCACTCTGATTATCACAATATAGAGGACTTGGAGAAGAAGTAGGTATACCAAGGTCACAAAGAAGTCTCTGAATCCATAATAACTCTGCAGTAGTGTCAGCAAGTGCACGATATTCTGCCTCCGTACTAGAGCGAGCCGGGTAAAAGTTTGTTTCTTACTACGCCAAGAGATTAAAGAATCACCAAAAAAATACAATAACCCGGTAGTAGACCGTCGATCAGTGGGATCACCCATTTCAGCATCAGAATAGGCACGTAGCTGTAATGAGGATGAGACAGAAAAATGAAGTCCATGAAATAAGGTGCCTTTAACATAACGAAGAATCCGTAAAACGGCAGCAAAATGAGGAGATCGTGGTGCGACCATAAACCGGACCGACAATGTGAAGCATAAGAGATATCAGGACGAGTGGCAGTAAGATAAATAAGACTGCCTACTAATTGCCGATATAAGGTAGGATCAGAAAGAAGGTTGCCATCTGTAGGAGAAAGTTTAACATTATGCTCAAGAGGGGTGGAAGCAATTTTATTATCTGAAATGCCTGAACGGGAAAGAAGGTCAGAGGCATATTTTGCCTGAGACAAATAATAACCAGAAGATGTAGGAGTAACTTCCAGTCCTAAGAAATAACTAAGATGACCGAGATCCTTCATTTCAAATTTGCCACAAAGAAAATGTTTGAATTTGGAGATTGCAGCAGTATCGCTTCCGGTGATAATCATATCATCAACATAAAGAAGAAGTAAAACAGTACCATGATCAGTTTTCTGAATGAAGAGTGCAGAATCATAAGCACTAGGAGAGAAACCAAAATCATTGACAGTACTGCTGAAAGTAGAAAACCAGGCACGGGGAGCCTGTTTTAGGCCATATAAAGCACGACGAAGACGACAGACTTTGTTGGCAGGATGTGAATAACCCGGAGGTGGTTTCATATAAACTTCTTCCTTTAGAACTCCATTGAGAAAAGCATTTTTAACATCCATCTGATACAAGGGCCATTGTTTAGGCTGCGCAAAGACAAGCAAGCTACGCACAGAGGTAAGACGAGCAACGGGAGCAAATGTTTCTTCATAGTCAATGCCATATTCATGTGTAAATCCCTTTGCGACCAGCCGAGCCTTGTATCGTTCAATAGTCCCATCTGAGTGAGTTTTGATTTTATAAACCCACTTACATCCGATAAGAGTTTTGTCTCTAGGAAGATCAACTAAATCCCAAGTATGTGTGTTCTCCAAGGCTTGAAGTTCTTCTTGCATAGCTTGCTGCCAAAGAGGATTAGTACTAGCCTCTCGGTAAGATTGAGGCTCATGTAGAGTGGAGATTGTAGAATAACAATGATAATCAAGAAGACGAACAGGGGGTGCTCTTACTCTTGTTGGTCGAGGAGTGGATTCATGAGGCAACTCAGTTTCAGTGGAAGAGGGTGCAGGTCCATCATTTGGGAGAGAATCTGAAGGAGAAGCCGTAAGAGTTGAAGTATCTGTCAATGTATCAGAACTAGAAGGAAATAAATCAGAAGATACATTAGTAAGTAATGGAGATGTGGTACGAAAAGGAGATAAGGAAGAAAACATGATATTTTCCCAGAAGATGACATGTCGAGAAACTCGAAGACGATTGGAGACAGGATCCCAACATCTATATCCTTTGTGTTCAATGCCATACCCTAGGAAACAACATAATCGTGCTCGAGGTTGTAACTTATTATGCTCATGAGGTTGAAGTAACACAAAACAAGCACAACCAAAGACTTTGAGAGAATTATATACTGGTGAAGAACCATATAACCGCTCATAAGGAGAGATATTAGAGATTGTAAAAGAAGGTATTCTATTGATGACATATATAGCTGTAAGAGCTGCCTCACCCCAAAATTGTGATGGACAAGATGCAGAGAAAAGTAAAGACCGAGTTATATCAAGAATGTGTCGATGTTTTCGTTCTGCTCTACCATTTTGTTGGGAAGTACCTGGACAAGAACGTTGGACAATGGTTCCTTGCTGTTTAAGAAATATAGTAAGAGTAGACTCAAGATATTCAGATGCATTATCAGTGCGTAAAATCTTGATGGTTTGAGAAAATTGAGTTTGAACCATTGATGCAAAGTTTTTGTATATTTGAGGTAATTCTGAGCGGTTTTTCATCAAATAAATCCATGTAAAACGGGAGTAGTCATCAATAAACACAACAAAATATTTTGACCCACCCATAGTTGGTGTAGGAGATGGTCCCCAAATATCAGAGTGAATAAGATCAAAGGGAGCATTAGAAATAGAATCATTTGTATTAAAGGATAAAGCCGGTTGTTTTGCAGTTTGACATGAAATACATTGAAGAGATTCATCAAGATATGGAACCTAGTGAACCCGAAGAAATTAAAGAACGAAGTTTATTAAGAGATAGATGACCTAGACGAAGATGCCATAAGTGAAAGGATGAAGGAACAGTGGCAGCACAGTAGAGTGAGGAACGACTAATAGGAATGTGAAGAGAAGTAAGCTGGTATAGACGTCCAACCTTACGGCCTGTCCCAAAGATCTTTCCCGTCCCCGAGGATCCTGCACACGACATCCAATAGAAGTGAATATTATGTCAAATCCAAGTTCACATAATTGACCAACAGAGATAAGATTTAAGGTAAGTGTAGGGACAAAAAATGTATCCGGTAAATCTAAAAAGGAGTTAGAAAGATGACCAATATGAGTGGTGGCATGGTAGAGCCATCAATTTATGAATCATAGATGGTGTACTAGGAGCGGATAAAGAAGTAAAAGAATGAGAATTATGGGTCATATGGTTAGAGCAAGCAGAGTCAAAAAACCAAGAAGAAATACCTGATACGGTAGAAAGTGCAGTATGTTTGTGATTTTCAGAAGAAAGAACTTGTTGTAAAAGGGTTTGAAGATCACCAAGAGATATTGTTGGTGAGAAGAAGAGGTGGTAGTGAGAATCCTCGGTGGCAAAGCAATAGCAAGGATTGTGAGATATGTCGAGAACCCGTAGTGAACGATTTTGGGATTGAATGACCTTCTTTGGGCAATTTTCAATAAGATGACCTTTCTCTTTGCAATATCTACATTCAATCATAGGATTAGCAAGACATCGACTAGAAATACGTCCTCGCTTCTTGCAAAACCTACATTCAACAGTGGGACAATTAGGAAGGATATGACCGACTTGACGATTCTGACGAAATTTGGAAATTTTGGTCCTCGAGTAGTGGTGGCCAATACAACATCACTATGTTGAGGTTGGAGTAATCCCAGACGAGTCTCTTCTGATATCAACTCAGAAACTGCGGTGTTCAATAGTAGGGAGAGGATGTCGATGAAGCGAGAAGCTCTAACAGGCTCAAAATCTGATGTTAGAGCCATAAGAAATTGGACCAGACGTCCTTGGTCTCGATATATTGCATATTTACTTGCGTCAGTTGTGCATTGCCAATGGGGTTCGAGAGAGCAAGTTGATCCCATATTGATTGGATACGGGCAAGAAAATCATTGATTGACTGACCTCGTTCTTGTCGCAAAGAGTGAAGTTCTTTGAGCAATTGATCCTGATGAGCCGATCCGATGTAGTATAGCGACTTGCAAGAAGGTCCCAAACTTCTTTAGCCGTCTCAAAACGACTAAATTGCAGATGAATAGAAGGTGCAGATGTGTTACGAAACCAAGTAAGAATTTGGTGATTTTTGCTATCCCAATCTTCAAGACGGTTGCCAAAATCATCATCCGATTCGTCATCAGATTTTATAGGCAATTTGATATCTCCTGTAACATAACGCCATAGCCTCCTACCCTTAAGAAAACTTCTCATCCCTTGAAACCATGCCTGATAGTTGTATCCATCAAGCATAACTGATATAGGTTGAGAAATATCTAATTTCTCCATAACTCGACAAAAAAGAAAGTGTTTAATTGATAAAATAAAATCAGATCGAACACCTAGTGCTCTGATACCATGTTAGAAAAAGCAGAATAAAGCAGAAAAACTGAGAGAATAAAGAAAAGCAGACTAAGAGAAAAATGACTTGTGTATATTGTATATACAATAGATTGTACAATAACCCTATAAATAGGGTGATTCCATGAGGTTAAACCCTAGAAATATAAAAAGAAAGATTACATAGAATATTTACAAGATTGTAAAGAATAAACTAAATAATTACAATATTGGAATTTTAGAAAGTCAATATTCTAAGACTTCTTTAATTTGGAAATCTCCAAAATTTATTCCCAATACTTGCAATATTAATTCCCAAGATATTTCTAAAATCTCTTCAATTTAGGAATTGCTAATATTCTTTACAATACTCAAGTCACAAATCCAAGCAATTGAACTTACTCTTCAAGAAAACCTCAGACACGCTAAGGAGGCTGGTGGTTCCATGCACCTCCCGACTCCACTGCGTGTCTTGTTTGAATTCCATACACGGGAGAGCTCAGGCAAATGATCTGGCGGAAAGGGTGAATGGGTTTTCAGTCGAGCACCAACAAATGATTATTAATACATATAAAATTATAAATTATATATTACTATTATTAAATACAAATAAGAAAAGAGGTACATGAATTGACATCTTCCTTGTCTCACAAAAGGCTAACAAAGTGCCCATATAATTTAGTGCTTTGATTTGAAATCTAATTTTAAATCATTATATAGTAATAATAAAAAAAAAAAAAAACCAAAGCAAAAGGCTAGAATGATTCATTGGGCCCATGGGAACAATATTTGGGTTCATGGCCCATGTGCAAAGAGATCAGAGATTACAGTAGATATGAAATTAGACTAATTTTGATTTGAAAATCTTCCCAACCGATCTTGAAAAGTCCGAATCAAAAATCGGCACGAGTAAACAGCAATTCAAAATTGGATCATTTCAGCTATAGTAGTAAGCCATTCCGATTTCATGGTTTTTGGAGTTTGGAAACCGGCTCGGCACAGGCTCAGACTTGGCACGGAATCGGCCCGAGCCTGGAATCGACCCTGCGGTTCCAATATTCAACTGGAACTAGCCCAGTCCGAACGATTCCAACGGCCATTTCTTTTTTTTTCGATTTTTTTTAAATTTTACATATTTTAATAATTATAAAACGGTTAGTTTGAGAGGTATGTTGGTCCATAAAATCAAAAAATTTTCCTACAAATAAGTTACACCTCATTTTCAAATCTCACATAACAAAATCTCATATTCTCTCTCATATTCTTATTCTCTTAACTCTACTATACCCTCTCAAAATCACTATACAACAACTCTATTTTAATTTTTTACAACTTTCTCTCACATTAAACATATTTTCATCTTCTACTAATCACATCATTTCCAATCACTCTGCCATTTCTATTTTCAACTCATTTCCAATTTCCTTAATTACACCACCTACAAGATTTATCAAGATTTGACAAAATTTCAAAATTGAAAACTCAAACTTTTAAAATTTAACGAAAAACAACCGTGATTTCCATCAAATTAGTAATATTTAATTTTTTTCAAGTTTATCTTTTTTGCATAATTCATTTGTATTTATATATATATATATATATATTTAATCCTAATTTTTAAAGAAAAAAATGAGCGGAATACATTTTTCACAACCTTCCCAATAATCTCCTCTCCCCTCATTTTTATTTTTTCAAGAAAATATTTCGAAACACATAGATATTGAAAATCTTTTTGAAGAAAATGAATTTAGTAACACACAGTTTAATACAACACGCACTAAAAAAAATGATTTTAATGCATTAATTTTTTTTAAAAAAAATTATGATGAACAAAAAGCAATTTGTAAAATTTATCATCAAAAATATAAATTTTTAAAGGATTTGGGAGTAAACACACTTGCACATAATTAGAGATTATCTGAATAAATTATCGCGAACTAAGCAAACACAAATAGCCTCCAAGGAGAAAATGTCACATGTATATTTAGGTATAATGTGGAAGCAGAAGAAATTGATCAAATAAAATGAAAAATAAGAAAAAAATTACCACTTAATATAGTTGAATGTGAAGTTCTTAAAAAATATGTTTAAAAATATTTACAACCCGATTACAAAAAAAAAAAGTAGTAGAAAATCTGATAGGAGGTCACTAGATTGATTTCAAATCTTAAAAATAGTTTAATTGCAAATTTTATGAACACTAATTGTAAATTTTTATTAATTTTGGATATTTAGAAAAATAAATTAAAAAAAAAACATTTTACTGTAATAACATGTCATTGGGTTAATGATTTTTGGGTTTTAGAAAAATGAATTTTAACTTTTCAACGTTAGGAAAACCCACATTTTAGTGCTCACATAACTAGTATAATTACAAATGTTATTTATGAATATGAAATTAGTGATAATTTTATTTTTATATCTGTTGATAATGATTCGGCTAGGGTTGACTATGATTCAAAAACCAAAACCAGAATCGGAGGCATATGATTTAGTTCCAGTTCGTAATTTTTAGGAACCAAAACCGGAATCGAAGTCGGACCGGAACCGAAATTGGTATCGAAATCGGAAACAGAACTGGGACCGGAACCGGAACTGAAACCAAAATTGGAACCGGAACCGGAACCGGGACCAATTCTTTTTTTTTTTTTTTTGAAAGCGTAACCGAATCTTTAAAAACAAGTGATTTTTACTTTTAAACAAATATTAAATTCATTCAAAATTTAAATTTTCATTATTGTATTACAATCATAACAATAATCATACATAAAAAAAAGTCATTTAAAATTCAAATTTTTCATCATTTTATTACAACAATCAACATGTATAAAAATCAAAATCCTTCAAAATTTAAAATTTTCATTGTTGTATCACAATCATAATGATAAACATGCACAAAAATCAAAATAATTTAAAATTCAAAATTTTTATTATTGTGTTACAACAATCAATATGCATAATGATCAAAATTATTCAAAATTCAAAATTTTCATTATTATGTTACAATCACAATAATACCTAATAATGCTCAAATTCAAATTTCAAATTATTGTGGGAAACCTAATTTCAGTACAATAATGATCATAACAATAATCACATATAAAAAAAAATTATTTAAAATTTAAATTTTTCATTGTTGTGTCAAAATCAAAATAATGAATAGTACCGTTGTTGTGTAATAAAATTCAAATTTCAAATTATTCATAATTATTTTTATACCCTTCAAAATTAATTGTTATATAATTTTTAGAATGATAATTTTAGTCTAAAAAAATATAAGACCTCTATAAATACCACTTCAATTTCATTTCCTTTCACAAATCAATTCTCACTTCTTATTTCTTATTATCAATATACTCTCATAATTTCACTCTCAACTTCTCAACTTTCAATTAATATTTTCAATTTTTCATTCTCTCTCATATTCAATTGCTCTTTTTTTTTTTTCAATTTCTGATTCTATTCGATTTTATTTATCAAAAAATTATGTCGAGTGATAGAGGTAAAAGTAAGGTTGGGGAATCTTCATAAAATGAGCAATTTTATCCTAAGAATTTTTCTATATAAAAATCTTAGCATATCAACATTGAAGTTAAAAATGATGATCAAGAAGATATGTGCGCAAAAAAAGAAAAATGTTAAAATCAAATATTTTTAAGATACATTTTAAAAAGAATTGTTTATCAAATGATTCAATACAAATTATTTACAATTACTGTGGATAACAATTCAATTTTAAAGAAGGTGGAAGATACGAGATATTTAGAAAGTATTTGAATAACAAATATCAAACTGAAGTTGGTATTGATAGAACATAAAATCAAATATCTGGATTTATATCTTCTAATCCTCGTTCTCTTTTTATTTATTCCGATAAAAAAATACAGAAGAATTAGTTAAAATGATTGCTATTGAACATTTATCTTTTAATTTTGGTTATAAATTGGATTTATTAATTATTGTCAAAATGTTTTACATCATTCTGCAGAACGTGTTCCTGGAACCATTGTTATACGTACAACTCATAAACTTTATAAAAAGGAGCAAAATAATTTACAAAAGTTTTTCAAAAATTTTAATGATAGAGTTTCTATATGTCATTATACTTGGAGTGATCATTAGTAAAGACATTCATATATAGTTATTACATGTCATTGGATCGATAATAACTTACATATCAAAAACTTATCATTACATTTAGAGTTTTGGATGAAAGACATACGACTGAAAATATTAATAAAATTATTAGTTCAATTTTATAAGAATATTATTTAGTGAATAAAATTTTTTCTATTAGTTTTGATAATAGTTCTACTAATACTGCTTCTATTAGAAATTTAGAAAATATTTATAAACTTATGGCGTCCGAATATAAATCAATCCTTTTTATTTGACTTGACCATAATTGTAAGGTAAATTAGGGAAAAACTTAATTACCCAAGTCTGAATTTTCTAATAAATCGAGAATTTCAAAGAACTCTGAACTCTGGTCTCGTGTGGTTCATCAATTGGGTTAATCTTGACCTTCTTGTTATGGGTCAGGCATCCTCTTCCTTCGTTTCTAAAAGAAAAAAATAATAATAATAATAAAAAAAATGTATGCAGATATACAGCGTTGGTGGAGCAAAATGAACAACAAGCAGCAAGGGAGATGAAGAAAGTATTGGATGTTGAGTTGGAGCCAATCCCAAAAGAGCCAGCTGAAGTGCCACAAAGCCTATCATTGCCCAGCTATCCTTTCTTCTCCAAAACATTTATTCGTCTCCATGGTCACAATCTCTTTGGCTGCGCCTGCACTTGGATGTTGGTTGATGTCGTCTTTTACACTTTGAATCTCTTTCAAAATCAAATATACGGTCACCCAAGCCATTCGACAGATGCCAACACTGCCAAGGTATTTAAAGAAGTCATCAGAGTTGCCGCACTTCAAGCACTTATAGCCCTATACTGTACACTTCCAGGCTGTTTTGCAGCAGTGAAGTTAACGGAGTTGATGAATTGAAAAATAAAATAATCAAGTCGACCTATTAAAGGGACGAGAGAATTAAAATTAAAGAATTTAAATTTCGGTTCCAAACGATTCGAACTAGAACCTAACAGTAAGGAATCGGAACCGTTAGTAAACGGTTCGATTCTTGTTCTAGTGGATGATGAAACGGAACCGCCGGTTCTGGAATCGAAACCGAACCATGAGGAACTGGAACTAGAACCGTTGGTAAGCGGTTTGGTTCCGATTATAGTAGATGATGAACTAGAATCTAGAGTTTCGGAATCGTGGTCACCCCTAGATTTGACTAATACTAATGTCGCTAATAGTTTAAAAAATACTTTAAAAATAATATCAGAAAAAACATTTTTTCATAATAGGTGTGCATGTCATATTTTAAATTTATGCTTTAAAAATGATTTATAAATGACGAAAATAATTTTACGACCCATTTATAATTTAATTTATCAAATTATAAATTTTTTGACAAAAATTTAAGAAATGAGACAATTATGTTATTTACATAATATAAAATTTAAAAAATTTAAACAAGAATATGATAATAGGTAGAATTCAATTTATGATATGTTACGATGTGTATTTTCTTTTAAAAATATTTTAATTAAATTTGTAAATTTTAATTATGAATATGGTTTTATTGATATTATCGTTTTTAATTTTATAACCACACTAACTCAATTATTAGAAATTTTTTATACATGTACAAATTTATTTTTCAGAGTTTACTATTCAACAGTTTATTTAATGTCACCTAATTTTTGTAAAATTTATTTTGTATTTAGTCAATCTGAAAAGGAAAATAGGTTTAATGACGTTGTTCAACTAAAGAAAATGAAAATTTTAAAATATTATGAAAAAAATTATATTTTATATTTAGTAGCAAGTATTTTAAATTCACACGTAAAACTTGAAAGTATTGAAACTCTAATAGATTGTTTTGTTGATAATTTTCTAATAGAAATATGTACAAGCCGACAATTTTTAAAATAACATATATCCGAAATTTTAAAAATCATATTTACATTATATGAAAAGAAACATAATAATATAAATGATAGTAATGTAGATAGTAATAGTTCAACGACTCGTTCATCTTCAATTTTTTTTAATTATTTACATATGTTAGAAAAAAATAAACAATTTCTTCATCGTCATTAAATGAATTAATTTTATACTAACAAACACATATGTCAAAAAATTGTGACGATGATGATTATTTTGATATATTAGGTTGGTAGAAAAATAATATATCATACGATCCAATTTTGGTCAAAATAGCCAAACATATATTAACCCCTCCAGTGTTCACAGTACCATCGAAAAGTGTTTTTAGTGTATGTGATCGAGTATTAACAAAAAGGTATACAAATTTGGTGGACAACATTTTGAAAACCTTAATTTGTATTAAAGATCGGAAGAATGTGAGGGGAAAAAAAAAAAAAACGGTAAGGCATGAACAAGAACTTGATTTGGAAGAAGAAGAAGAAAAATAATAAATTTTTAATGCATAGGAAAATTACGTAAAGATGTAAAAATATATATATATCCTGTGTAAATATCAAAAAATTTAACTACAGAAAATTAGTGAATTTTAAAATCCAAGTGAAGAGTTTGGTAGTAGATGTATATCGAATTCGATGGAACCACTCTAAAAATTTTTTGTATCTCTAATTTCTTTTTTATCTATTTATTGATTGATTTTTTTTTTTTTAAAAAAAAGCGAGTTTAAAAAAAAAAAAGAGAGTAAAAAAAAAAAGAAACAAAGAGAGTTAAAGAAAAAAACAAATAGAGTAAAAAAGAATTAAAAAAAAAGGAGATTAAAAAAAAAAAAAAACCAAAGAGTTTGAAAAAAAAAATAAAGTTAAAAAAACCCAAAACCATTTTTAAGAAAAAATTTTATGGAACCGGCCTGATCCTGTCTTGGAAAGGTCTCGGAACCGTGGCCAAACTGGCCCGCGGTTCCTAGGCCTGCCCAAAAACTGGACCGGAACTAGCCCAACCCGACGCGGTCTCATCTCTAGATCATGGTCTTACTGGGGCCTAAAATCGAGTAGTCTGAAATTGCTCGTATGCTAAGAGAAATACCATTTGTTATGGATCTCACTTATGTTTTTTTATTTTGTTTTTACTGACTCTAGACCTAAAAATCAAATTATTATTATTATTATTATCATCATTATTATTATTATTATTATTATTATTATTAAAATTGTCCAATCATGCTTTTCTATATACAAAAGCTTATAAAATAATTCATGAGAGAATTATTCAAAAAGCATTTTCTTTCCATTATTTTGGCACCGAGGGGCATGCTGATCAGCATTGGAGCTTTGACCGTACACAATATATGGACATTACTAGATTGATAACTCAGCGGGGATGTTGTGTTTTACACAGGATCAAAAGGCAACCGTCATGGAGCCACCTTCTGAACATGTTTCCCAGATAGAAGGAAGCTTGGCCACACCTGGCATGTTTCGGACATTCATGTCCACAGGCATTGCACGGTATTCAATATCGAGTGTCCTGAAGATTTTGATCAGTTCCTCCACAAGAGCAGCTCTCCTCACCAACCTCTCTACCACGTCCTGGTTATTCATTCGGTGTCCTGCCACTACTTTCATCCTCAGTTTGTTCATGTTTTCCACATCAATGGTCACCACCAGATGTTGGGAAAGCCAGTGCTTGTTTGTCGTCTCAATATAACTGCGGGCAAAACTTAGTGAAGCAGTGTTACATATTACGAGCAGAAAATAGCATCAAGGTGGTAAGTGAAGGTGCTAAACTGCCCTAGATAAATATATAGAAGCAAAAGCAATAAGATAGGCAGTCTAAACTGTCAATAGAAGGCCAGCCCCAAGGGGGCATTACCCCCCTAAAATTTTTAAAATAATGGTAAATAACATATTTTATTTCTCTAATTTTTTTACTTTTCTATGAATCTCTAAAAGTATAGTTTGGACCTGAAAAAGAAAAAATTGTAGGACCACCACAGCTACTAATAGGAAGAGATGACTTGCACATGGGCATAGATGAACTGATCCATAAAGCTTTTATGTATGTACCTCTTGATTTTACTCTTCATTTCAGCTATCTTTCTCATGGGTGTTGAGACATGGATACAGAATTCAATTCCTTCAGTTATATCTCCACTGCGGCGGAAATTAGTTATAGATTTTGTGGATAAAATACTGTTGGGGTATATGATCTTCTGGTTATCTGGCCTTTGAAATATGGTTGTCAATATGTTCATCTCCTCAACGACCAACTAAAAAATCCAAAGAAAAAGCAGGGTATTCCCCCAAAATCATTCCAGAAAGAATGTTTGTCATCCAAACAGATTTGACCCAATGAGAGCAAATTAGTCTAGTAAGCTTAATTACCTCATGTCCGTCCACCTCACAACGGTCGCCAACATCAAATGGATGCATTATGAACAGGAAAACAAGGGCTTCAAATGTTGTCTTGCAGGTGTTGCCGAAGATGAACACCACTAACAGAAGCTGAGAGCTTATGAAAATAAGGAAATGGGCAATTGGAAGTCCAAGTATAACCAGTGACACAATCAGTATGATGATAGCTATGATGAAGTTTAACATATTGTGAAGTTTATCTACAGCCGTGTGTGTATCCTTCAGAGTTGAAGCTAGAATTTTTCTTTCCTTAAATGCATTCACCTGAAAGAAAGATGGTCAATATGATAAAAGCAGTGTTTGTTCATTAAGAGTGAGCATTAGCGAAAAACCTAATTGTTCTCAAATTCCAACAAGGGTTACAAGAGTAGTAAAATGGAGATATCATATTACCACCCATTTTTTGAAAGATGATTTGCTTATTCGATGCTGTCTTTCTGCTCCGCACATGAGGTCCATAGCCCTAGAAGCTTTATCTTCCCCCAATAATCTCTCCAGATCCTATAGGTAGATGTACCTTTTTACAACAGGAAAAAATGATCATTACCTGCAAACATTTAGTTCAACATAAAGTTGCCATCAAACAAAGGATAGAAGAAACAAATGACTTACTTAGGATCAGTCTTTGCCACCTTACAAAATATCTTCTTAGCTGCAGCTTTTGCTTGGAATTCATCAGTTAGAGAGGAAGATTGATCATTATCTGCATCATCTAGTATTTGCTCATCCAGAGTGGTCAGGGACTGTTGAACAATTTCCACCAGCTTTGTCATGTTCCATGGTGAGACATTTTTCCGATTAAGTCTGTAAAGGTGATCAAATTTGATTTCTTCATCATGCCAACTAGGCCATGAAAATTTTGAACTCTTCTCTAACTTGGGAATCTTCATTGGTCCTCCTGTCCCTGTCAGTTTCCTATTTCCAGGACCCCTTGGAAGAAGAAATGCTTTGAACTCAGCAGAGACATTAACCCCGGCATTTCTTGAATGCTGGATTTCTGTAGCAATACTCTCACTCTCTTCATGCCGATCCATGTTTTCAATCTCTGTGCCATCTGAAAGATTCTTAATTATGAATTTACTGAGTATGCACTTTTGCATTCGATCAAAGAAGGTACTCACATGGAAGGAAAGTGCAAAAACTTTGATAAGAACTGTCTTCAATAACCATATACAAGTCCCCACCAGGAAACAGACCAAAATTTTGGTCACATAGTGCAAGATCTTGCTATTAGAATCCGTCACCTTCTCGTTGAGTATCCAGTTCCACACAGACAAAACTAGACCTAACCAAAGACAATTTTGCACTGCCTTTCTCAGCCCGTAAACAAAGTACAGAACCTTATTTTGAAAAAGAAAGTTGTGTTCAATTAAGAATACAGCAATTCGAACACCCCAACCAGATAACAGACGACCACATATCAGAACCAATAACAATATCTCCCACTTCCAAAGTGGTAGATCCCAAAGACACTGTTTTTTCAGTTCAGAAATTGTGAGACTACAAGCTAATGCTGGTACAATAAACACAAGACTCACCAACTGGATGATGGTTGTTGCATTGATATACTTTGTGTCATCTTCATCCGGTTGATCATGGACATCATCGACCTTCAAGGTTGATTTTTTATGAATGGAATTGATAGTTTGGCACTCCTGAGCATATTCATCCCTAGAATGAACCTCGTTACTGCTACTGCAGCGGCTTTTAGTTTTGGTGGGATCAGTTTCAAATTTGACAACGAACTCTCTTCCTTCCATGGGGTTTGGTGTTGGAAGAGAAGTCACGCTTAGTACATGGATTTGTTCCATTATATAGATGCTTGTTCATCCATGAGTTGGATGCCAGTATCATATTCCAAAGAACTCGGTTCAAAATATCTCAATCAACAATTATTTTAGGCATCAGGTTCAAAATTATGAACTGATAGGGAATCGGGACAGAGACAGACTACCAGTACCACAGTTGAGGAATAAAGAACATGGACACGCAGGCACGAGGATCCCAACTTCATGGAGGTGCATTGCTCTTGCTACACTCTACAGAGAGGATACAATGATAAACTTAGGTCCTCGGAAAATGGGGGCATATGAGATTTTCATCTCAATAGCCTATAGTTATTTACAATTTGTTGATCAGAATTTAAAATAAGTACACAAATTTATGATGGTCACCTAGGGAGTATTAACAGCTGAATTCTCAGAACCATACAGCTTAGCAGTTTTGGGGGATTAATCTTAATTGAATAAAAGTTTTGGGGGATGTCCTAGTCATCAAGCCTTCTTCACCATCCCAATTTTATACTCATCAGAATTATTGTCTTGGGTTATTTATCTCTCTTAAAGACCCTTTGGTTGTTGATCTATTTATCGAAAATGAATCAACGGCTAGAAAAAGAGATTCTGCAACATTAGTGGAGCATGTTAGGAATTTAATATAAGCTTGTACTCGCGATTGATCCCATCTGCAGATTTATTCTTTAAGATTTTTTTTTTGGAAGCATATAGCTGCTTTTGTTTTGGCCAGACATCATAGCCTGTCGTATAATCACCAGGATTGGTCTTACTCCCCATAGCCACAGCTACAGATAGTAGAAAAGCAACGGGATATGTTCTAGGATTTATTTCACGACTACCATATCAACCTGACCGATCAACTTAAATGTGCTCTTTGCTTTCTCTAAGAACCAACAGAACAATCAGGTTCGCCATCACATTACTAGCCAATGGACTGAATCCTATGTGACAGTATTGATTTGAATTGTATTTTGACGGATGCGTTACTCTCCAGTCTCCACCAACTCATGCCAAATGTGCTCTTGAAGCTCTAATATCCGAGATGTTTCTGGCTGACAAATCAAACCCGTAAAAATGAAAAGGAGACAACACAGAAAGAGAAAAGCAAGAAGAATAGAGCAACATCAAGTAGGAATTTCAATTTCCTTTCAATGGCAGCCTTCAACAGTCTTTTCTTCTCAATCTGGTCTACTCCTGAGGTTGGACGAGCACTAATAATATTCCTTGTGAAAATTTTTCAAAATTCGTCTTGGTACCTTTTTCTTGCAATAGGCAGATTCCAAATTATTAACCATCCAATAGTCTTTACTTCTACTTTCTTCTTGCTCCTTGCCTTTGCCTCGTGTAACTCGTGGGGGTGTTAATGCTCATCTCTTGTCCATAAGCATCACTATTCGCATTCCTACATATAGTTCCATGCATTTGAATGGAAAAGGCATAAATAGCTCGAAGAATAAAATACAAATGACACCAAGGATAAGTCAATAATTGCTCTCATTTCATAGAATGCAAAATATCAAAGTTTCTGATGCTTTTGATGATTAAGAAATAAGAACTTCTTGGAGAAGAGAGAGAGGGAGAGAGAGAGAGAGAGAGGGATTATAAACTAAGATTGTCTCAGAAAGGCAATAACAGTTACAAGATAACCACAGAATTTCAAACTCCCCTCCCCCCCCCCCCTTCACAAGCACACTCGTGCGTATTATGCCGGGACACTTGAAAAAACCGAACCAAAATTTATTGGGCTACAGAGGCAATCGGATAAAGACAACTCTGCAAGCCAGTCCCTCATCCCTTAAGAAAAATATTTCATTTCTAGTTCAAGTTCTGAATGGAAAATTCAGTAAGTATTCAAAAGCTCTAGATATTTTGTCTAACAATACAATCAGATCTCTCCTAGAACTACAGTCAATTGCCATATGCAATGATGAGTAGACCAACTCTAATCCTCTGATGGAACCGGGTGGGGGGGGGATCTTCCAACTAGACAAATTTTTGCCGTATGCCCTCGTATTCTCCTCTCCCCCCCCCCTCTCTCTCTCACCCCCCCTCCCATTTGTAAAGCCGTACCAAAAGAAAAATGCACAGGAAAAACATAAAGAAAGAAGACCTGAGGAGTCATCAAAATTTCTAAAATGTATCTTGGTTGGTTAGCACTCCACAGAAAAGGGAATATTAGAAAACTTATCCACTTATACAAGAAACAAAATTACAAAGTTGCAAATGATTTCTAGGATTATAATTCATCTCACATTCTATCAATTGTTTTATGTACACACTATCCTTCATTTGGAAGATCCACCGAAAAGAATTGGAGAAAAGGACACGTCCTAATGGGCACTCAGGTCATCGATTGCTTTATTCTACAGGTTGCGGCCAGTGAAATCTGACTCAGACACCACAGACATCTTAAGCTATACACTCCTGGCTGCTACTAGATATACAAACTGGTCAGAACTTTTCTTTAATACAGGAAACCAACGTATGTTACTGTGAACTAAACAATTAAGGATTCCTAAGCATTTGGGCCAAGAACTTGATAACTACCACCTACTAAGAAAGCATTCGAGTGCCATAGGCCCAGTTGCTTTGCTCGTAGAAGCTGACCACCAAAAAATCATGACAACTCTCCACTTGTGAATCATCCTTACCCCACTTTGATTTTACATTCAACATATCAATCACAAATATAATACAACATGAAGCAAATAAATATGGGTAAAGAAATGACCAGCATGTCAAGATGTTAAGTGAGTATTATTGTCAGCCCATGTGTCCCTTTGCCTGCTTCAGTGGCCTCCTTCGAGTATTCATAGATTTCTCTTTTAACGCCTTCCCCTTTTGCCCGTCGTTCCTCTCTTCTGCAACCTGATCCAACCTCCAACAACTCATGTTCAGACTCTGGGAATGAAGTCTTACTTGTCCGAGTCTTAAGACATTTCTTACCTGCTCTGATATTTGCTGCAAGATGTTTATAATTTCATAGAATTCAGGTCTTAGAGATGGTTCTCTCTGCCAGCATCTCTCGAGTAATTCCACAAGCTTGGGATGGGTACTCCTTGGTATATTAGGCCTCAGACCCTGAAACATCATACTCATGTTAAGAAAGTATGTTCTCCCCTGAACTTCTTTCCAGAGAGAGAATATAACAAACTTGATTAAAGAGATTGTCATCTAAAATAAATTTAACCCCCATGCTTCTATACAGCCATTTTCTCAATGAATTTAAAACATAGTTTTGCATGCCTTCTCAAACTAAGCACTTAAAATTTGGATCTCAAATATAGTGAAGCAGAAAATCGTTGTTGCATACCACTGGCAAGAAGAATGCAGTAGTCTTAAAGCATAATTTCACTCTTAGACGAAAGGATAAATGGACATCAACAACATGCTGTAGAAAAATTATACCTTCTGAACCACGCCTACTGCTGCTTGTAATGGGGTTAAGTGCTCGTAAGGAAGCTGGAAGGTCAACCATAAAACACAAGATGATTGGCATCAAGTCTGTCCAGTGACACAAACTAATAGAAATGATAATGAGTAGCAGATCAAAACTGAAGATTGCTGTGTTCATCATGAGAACTACTTGCCATATGAATTCTTATTATTTGCATACATCTCCACTACAAGATATTACCTTCCCTGTCAGCAGCTCCCACAATACAATCCCAAAGCTGAAAACATCGACCTTATGATCATATGCCTTGTGTTCAATAACCTACCATGGGGGGCCACCAACTATGGTCACTATGCATATTTCAAGAAAAGCCACTAACAATAGCAGAAAACATGAACTACAGCATCAGGTTTCTGATTTCTAAGATGGTACTAAACATCTTCCTGAAAGGAAGTTCCACTGAAAAGCACATGGATGAAAAGCATTCATGATATAAAACCAAAATCTTTCAAATTCAGCATGTATCCGTCAACTCCACAAGTGCATGCACAATAAAAAAAGAATTTAGCTAATTGAAATTAATGGTAAGTCAATTAGCAGGAGCCTTGGTTCAAGTCATGTCATAAAATACAAAGTAACAACCTCTGGAGCCATCCAACGGTATGTTCCAGTTTCTGCAGTCATAACTCCTGATTGAGCTCGGACTCTTGATACACCAAAATCGGCTACCTTAACAACCTGTCAAATGAATTTTGGACTTTTACTTGTACTGAATATCAGGACAAGACATTATCTCATAGAATTTTAATCATAAAAATAATGCCAGCTATCCAAGAGGGAAAACACAGAAAGTGACAAATTAGCAGCGAAAGCAATTAAAAGGACAGTGGAGAGTATTAAGCAAAAACATAAGCTTCAGAAAGCGAACAAAAAACTAAAATGACGACATAAGAATGTTTCTTTGGACTGGGAGTAAAAGAAGTATTTGAAAGGTTGAACTACCTAGCTAGATCCCTATTACTTAATCACCATTTATAATGGGAAAGTCAACCACCAAATAAGAACTTATGACTCCATAAGTTGTAATATGTTTACTCCCGGGTGACCTCAATTAGATATGTTCAATTGTGTAAGAATCAAGGATATTCACAATCGCATATCCAGCCACTTGAAGAAAACAACTGTAATTCATGAATCTGTTGAACTGTGGAGATAGTCACTAATGGGAACTTAGAGAAATCAATATGGGCAATGAAAATCATCAGCACAAAAAGTCCTAAACTCAGTTCCAGACATTTATTTAATGCAAGACAATCTAAAAGTTCAAGAAAATTGAAACAAATTGCAAGAAAATTTATAGAAATAAAAAACAAAATTTTTATTTGCGTACACCTAAATTAAAATGTGGCCCTTATATAAGAGAATCCATCAGGACAAGTAATTACATTCATCACAGTCCATAGAAGAATGAAATTCAGTATCTTTTTGTGGTATAAAAAGGAAAGTGTTAAAGAAAATGACAAATGATGAAAACTCATACAAAGCCATTCCACTAGTCAGGCCAAGAAAAGCATGGATCTTGACAATGATGTTTACAGATAACAAGAAATAAGACAAGTAAGAATATAAATTCAAATCACATTCTCTTGCCTTCTTTTCATCCATTAAAAGGTTAGCAGCCTTGAGGTCCCGGTGTATTACATCATTTTTATGCAGATAATCCATCGCCATGGACACATCCGTTGCCACTCTAAGTAATAATGGAAGCCTAAAAGCCCCATTTTTTTTATGCACAAAGTCATACAAACTTCCACCAGACATATATTCTGTTGCAAATCAAAGGAACCAAATGCTCTTAAAATTAATTTTACAATTAAATACAAACAGGGAAAACAAGGATACAATTGGAAATTGGCTTAATTGCAGTTGCTGGTTATCGACACAACAAGGAAACACTTGATTCACCTGTGACTATGCACAAGATAGGAGGCCTTGTACACGCACCAACAAATCTTACAATATTATTGTGTTGAACCCTTCTGCAAATTCAAATGAATGTTGAAACAGGGAAATTGAGTCAAACTATCACATCTTGTAAGCAAAGGTAAGTTAATTGAAGGAGATAGTTCGGTATATGGAATATAAGGACCTCATAATATACACTTCTTGAGAAAACTCCTTCTGCATATTTTCATTTAAATGCTCAGACTTAAGAAGTTTGATAGCTACATCCTGACCATGAAAAGTACCTTTATATCTGCATCAGCGGTGTACATTGTCAAAAAAAGCAAGTGAAGACAACAAAAGAATTTCCAGTAGAATCAGAAAACTCACAAATCACCATAATAACTGGATGCAATTTTGCTTTCAAATTCCAACCGTGAAGCATCAATTTCCCAGATATCAATATTGTCATTGGAGATGTTCTCCTGCTTAGGAGTAAGACTGACCCCAATTTGCTCTTGCTGAGCAGAAGGAAATTTCTTTAAATGATCTGACCAAAGTTTTCTCTGTAGTGCACCTCGAAGTATCAGCAAAATTCAAATCATTGTCACAAGAGCAGATATAATCTTATTAACACCTAATCATACATATGTAAGCATAAAAAAGAAAACTGAGAAAAATGTGAATGGTTACCTCAAGCTTTAGAATTTCCTTTGCCAGTACACTTTTAAGCTGCTCAGTATCCTTCCAGTTTCCAAAAAAACAATACCTCAATCAGTATGAACAGACATGGAAGGGAGCAAAAACTGAAACCATATAAATGTTGCCTTCAGAAGAATCCATTAAAATACCTCATATTCACAAATGTCCACAACAAAGACATCCAAGGAGTATCCATCCGTTGTGGAAAAAGCATGTGCTTCTTGAATGTTTAGTCCAATCTCAGAGAGTAAGGAAGTTAACTGAAATAATTTTTGAAAGGAGAAATCAAATGGAATAATTATGCATATCTTGGATGACATGCTACCACAAGCATAATAAAGAGAGATTTTTTTTTTTTTTTGGGGGGGGGGGGGGTTTGCATTCCCTATGTGTACTGTCAACTGCATCAACATAACATCAGGCCTTAGTTTTATTTGCTTCTGGATACATATTATTAGCTGCATAAACAAAGCATATCTAATGCACTACAATTGCTTTAACAAAGCATAGCCAACTGGAAGCCTGTTTGCAACAGGATAGAAAGTAGTCTACATATCTCTATCTGGATGTAAATGACTTATAGCAAGGTCTGAATGAGAAATGAGTTTTAAAATGCTATTTTGTCAGGTTCCATCAATTGGATGCATGGCTGAAGGAAACAGGCTTGAATATCTATCTCAGCAGATCTATGCCCTTGCCTTATTTTCCTCTCTTCTTGACAAGTTCAGGAATTTTATTCTTTAAGGCACAGAAATTTCTCTACTCTAGCCTCACAATGACCAAAAAAAAAAGAGCAAGATTTGACAATAGTTATAATCACCCCAGATGCAAACAATGTTGATCAAAAGTCATTATGAAAGAAGAGTGGAATGAATTACGTAAAGCATTATAACATGGTTCCTCTGAGAATGTAGATCCAATTTGGAATGCTAGAGAAGTCAAATTCAGCCAGCAAACATAATCAGTAACTCCTTGCTACCTAAAAGTTTAAAATCTGGCAAAGGGTCCTGTATGACAAAGTTATCACAACAACAATTACAATACTGTCAAAACCAAATATAGGGGGAGAAAATAGTTGCAATGAAGCATGTCAAATGCTTGTCCATCAAAGGAAAAATGTCCAAAAGTTCCTCTTACGAAAACCAAACAACTGTAGACAATGATGAATATGTGTAGGCTAATTACCTGACAGAGGAGCTTTGGCTTGTCAATTGTTGATATTGTGATTTCATGCATGGGCCTGCAGCAGGAAAAATGAAGGCAAAAGGTGTGAAATTAGTCTGAGAAAGCACTTGTAGAAATCTCATGCAGTCACGGATAATTTAACTCCTTTTAAACTTTTTTTTTTCCTTTCCATCTTTTGTCTAAACAAAGAATGTGAACGTAGTTGGATCATACTATTCTTTCAAGAAGAATAAAACAAGTCATGACAAACAAAACTTAGCAGATGGAATAGAGGGGGAAAAAATTACCTTGAAGAGCACAGAATTGCATCCAGGTCATTCTCTCCGACTTGAACATGAAACCCATTTTCTCCCATGGGAATTTTGACCGGCAATGATCCAAAGGCCGGGGGTGGATGCACTCTGAAAGTTAAACCAGTGAGAGTGGAAGAGTTACATCACATCATTGGAAAAAAGTAACATCAACAGCTAAAAGATATAGTCCAAATAAATATTCACATAAGCATGCCTCTGTCTTCCACAAGTAGAACTTTGATCCTCCAGTTTCTTCACAGAACAGGAATGAACTGAATCACCATCAGAGAGTGCATTTACCCGCAATGGAGACTGCCAAGAAGCATTTGGCCATGAAAATTTTGTCTCACACAGTCCATAAAAAATAAATATACACAAAAGAAAACATGAAACTCACACTTTATCATAACAGGAGTAAAGGGAAGGGAAGCACAAGCACACTAATACAAACACGTCGCTAAAAGTTTGCAACCTGGGTTTTGAGAATAATGAATTAAGTTCAGATTACATAATGTCATGACAGCAAATGTTGGCACACATACAAATGGTTGATATGTATCATAGAAGTCATACAGGACATTCAAACCAACAGATTAGTAACTTCTGTCTCACACTCATACAAGTTATTTTATGAATGCAATGAATTAAGAACAGTCAAGAGAATCACACCGTGTAGTTCATTGTAGATATTGAATTCTATTTTCATACCAAAGTGGAGATTCAACATAAAACAATATAAAAGGGGATCAATTACTTTGAATAGCTGAGACCATAAAACATCTCAACAGGACTAGGAAATTTAAATAATATTTAAGAAACAAGAAGGTCCAATCAAGCATGAAGCAGGTTATCAGCTGGTGGCCCACAATGACATTTGCCAATTACCAACCACTAAGGGAAATTCATTACATTTATATCGAGTTGAAGAAGATGGCAACTGAATTAACTATCATTGGAAGTGAGGAACACGGACAGGCCAGAGGTTCATGTCTGCATCTAATGTTGAACATGTCATCACTTCTTAATTTTAATCCAAACGGCAGTTTCATCTCTCCATTTTAATATTGAACTTGTCATTACTTCTCAAAACAACATAAAATAACATAATATAATAAAAGGAAGAAAAATATAGCCAACCTACCTACAAAAGCACAAACACGGAGACACATATGTACAAATAAGTGTGTTTTTGTGTGTGTGAACTCGTAGTTCAATTGAGAAGATTCTCTCATCATCATAGATTCCACCTCACCCAATTGTCAAGTGGCTTTATTAATTTGAAGTTGGTGGGCCAACATTAAGTTTAAATGAGTAGTTGACCTAATGAGCCCTAAGGAAGACCCAGAGAGAGATCTGTTTCCCCCTGTTTCCAAATACATCTGATCCTCGTCATTTTTCCAACAGTTCTATCAGGGCCTTGTAAGCTACATGCCGTGTAAGTTGTTCAGTGTGATATCCAATCAAAAACATTGAATAAGATCAGATATATCATTTTTTTTTTTTTTTGATATAATAAATCATAAAGTTCTCTCTCTCTCTCTCTCTCTCTCTCTCTCTCTCTCACCAGGTCTCGAGCCCTTAACTAAAGAGCAAACCAAACATATATTTCATTTTTCAAATTGAGAATTACCTGCACAAGACGGACCTCAAATGCAGGTCTAGTGGCAGGGTCATGAGCCATATGCAATAACCTTTTGTGTATAAGAACATCTTCTGCTCTCTCAGGATTCACATCTAGCGCATACCTATCTCGCCAGTAACATCATAATTATTCCCTCGGTTCACGCATAAACAAATAAAATTAACAAGAACAAAATCAACAGGTCCTGATCAGATACTTCAAGAACAAATTCAAGAAACTTCACTGAAATTAACAATCAAATTTATAAGTAATTATCCATAACTTGAAAAATAAAATCGATTCTGAAACCCAAAAGTCAAAATCAAGAAACGGCAAAAGAAAGCGACAATGAAAAAGCAGAAGAAGAAGAAGAAGAAACGAAAACAAGAGCAAGAGTTGGGATTTGGATTACCGAGAAGTTAAGCGACTGAAATGGGCCCAAAGTTCAACATCAAAACCAGGACGAGACGCTTCTTGATGATTTGAATCCCTGAGTCGACTCAGAACTTCATTATAAACCTCAAATTTATCTCTCTGTTTCCGAGTTTGCTTCGGCCATAGATCTCCTCCCACTCTACTACTGCAACTCTCGTACTCCTCCGACGCCATCAACACTCAATCAATCCTCAACCCAGACGACTTCAAAACCACATAAAGAAGACTCAAAAAGTTAATCTACCAAACCACCATTCGACGACGGAGCAAACAAAGTTCAATTCGCTCGCTCTGATTCACGAGAATCGATCGTTCCAATTACAAACAAGAAAAAAGGGACTGATCAAAGACGACCTGGAAAAGAAAAAGTCAGAGATAGAAAAACGGATAGAGAGAGAATGCATGCCTAGGGAGGTTCAAAGTAGGAGAGGCGGTTACACTTGCAGTACCCTCTCTCTCTCTCTCTCTCTCTCTCTCTCTCTCTCTCTCTCCCTCCCCCTCCTTTCTTTTCTCTCTGCTCAGAGGAAAAGAACGTGCATTCCGCGTCTTGAAACAACTTTAGTTAGTTTGAAAGTTGAGGAGAGAGAATGGAGGAGGAGAAGGAGGAGGAGGAGGGTGCGAAGTGCGCACACCGCAACGTCTTTGCCGACGTGGAATTGTGGATCCTTACAAAGCTTACCCGCTTTGCCTCTGTCACCCCCATCTAACCCATCTCATATTTTTTATTTAATTCGGATTTGAAAATTCAAATTAAATTGAATTGAGTTAATTGGTGACTCACACTCACGGGGAAGGGAAAGGTATCCCATCCCACCTCCGTTCCCGCCGATGGGCTTCTTTTCTTGCCTCACCTCCCACTCTGGATCTTCCCAAATTAAAATAAGTCAAGAGCATAAACATCTGTTGTAAATTTAAGAAGTTTAATGTATTTTAAATTATTAAATAAGAAAATTTAAATATTAAATTAAAAAACAAGAGATCTTTATCATTCGATATGCCTGCAAGGATAACAATTGCATTTTGTATGAATTTAAATATATTTATTACGTGGCTGAAGAAAAGATTTGTAATGCGATGACGTCATCCAACAATTTTGCCAGCTGGACAACCACCCTTAGAATCAGAGGGACACTAGTTTTATCATGGTTTCTGAATCTGATAAACAGATTACCAAAGTGGATATGATAAAGAGTTGATGTTGAACCCAAAAAGTATCAAAATTGCTTTTATGCCCCCTCCAGGCTCCGACCCTTCCATTTCAAGGGCCTCACCTCAACTCGACCTAACGTGTCGTATGGGAGAAGGACTTGTTTATTCCGGGGGCGCAACCCCTGACCTTTGCCGCTTTCAATGTTTTTATTAATAGGGACACATCTTGTCGTGTCGACCATAGTTGAGTCAAAATTCTTAACTCTCACACGTACCGTTTGTTCGATATTGCCACGGTTAAATTTTGTTTATACCAAATAGAATGTTAGGTGTTTTAAATAAAAATAATTTTTGAATTCAAAATTTAAAAATATCAAAACAATCACACCTGAAATAGAGTTTTATAGGCATTCAAAATATATTAGTCCAAAGAAATTGATTTTGAATAGAAATAAAAAAAAAAAAAATTGTTTATGCTCTGAATTAATTAGTTCCGCGATGTTAAGGACCTGTTCTAGGTTAGGGACCGATAGTCAAGTATCAAATGGTTTCAATTCGAAGAAATCTTAAATCTTAATAAAAATTATATTCTATATTGACTTTGGTGTCAATAATATAAAGTGAAGGCCGAAGAAGATCTGAATCTGGAACTGATGAAACTTGCGAAGGAAAGAAGCTGATCTAAAAGAAGGATTAGTCACGGTACAAGAGTTTCAAAATCATCTTTTCAAGTATTATCTGAAGATGGATGAAATTCAGTGAATGATTCCTACCCATGACTAGGAAAATAACATAAATTGGGCTTTTGTTTGGGCATTTGGGTTTCTTTGCTCTCCTCTGAATATTTTATCAGTTTTTTTTATTATTATTTTTTTTTTTGGGGGTCTAATATAAGATATAGTTATATAAATTGATGAAGTTTCAAACATGATTTTTTTGTTGCCCAGCCGCTGATGCGAATTTTAGAGTTCAAGATGATTCAAAAGAAGCTTTTCCAAACTGTAAAGAGGGAAAAGAAGATGAGATGCAATTGCCCTGCCGGCTTAAGTCAACACTTGAAAAGATGTACCACAGAATTGAGGGAAAACAAGGAGGCCGAAACAAGAAGCCTTGTGTCAAAATTGCTGTCTAACCTTTCATTTCGAGTGCTTCACGTTGGGGGGGGGGGGGGCGAGAGAGAGAGAGAGTGAGAGAAAGAGAGAGACATTTTCAATCAAAATTTTACATTCCTCTTCCAGTCCAGCTGCCTGGCACCAAAAAGGGGGCCTAGTGTTCTTTATTGGGGCCAGACGGTCGTCCAAGCCCGTAAAATCTAAGTGGGCCTGGAACGAGATAGCGATCGGGCAGCGGTCGCGTCTCTGAGTAGTTTCCCCCGAACGGCCACTCCCATCGCAGCATAGCTCTAGCAGCGCCAACTGCAAAAATATTAAAAATTGATGGCGACTTTTCAATTAAAAAAATATATATATATATTTGTCTTTTCAAAATAATTGTCGGCAATCTTAGGATGGTAATAAAATAATGTCATCAAGCCTACGTATCACTCTATCAGGGCAGGAAAAGGGGTATAAAGGGCATCTGCCCCACAATTTTAAGGAAAACATTTAATAGGTAAGGTCCACTGGTGACATTTAACAAGCTATTATTAAAAATCTCAAATTAGAAGTTTTGAAAATTTCATTCTAAGATATTAAAAAATGCTATGATGATCTTTTTATTTTCCAAAATTATAATTTCCAAAATGTTATTGTAATCTTTTTATTAAATAAATTTTTGTAATTTATAATAATATAAAATTTTATTTTATTTTTATGTATATATTTAATTTCTCGTAAAATTTCTAATAGCGTGTTTTGCCTACTCTGATCGAAGAGAAAACAGAGTAGGGTTATATGCATATGTTAGCTTACATACAAGTGGAGGGGTTAATGGCGGTGAGGGTAACTAAATGGTAACCAACAACGGACAAATTTGTCTCGTTGATCTGAAGAGATTCCACATATAGCAATCAATATACACTTCCAGATGAAGAGAGGGCTATGGGGCGGGATTCCCTTTTTATTAATGTTGCAGTCTCTGTATTCCTGGTTTGTTAGGGAAGAGAGACAGAGAGAAACAGAGAGAGAGAGAGAGAGAGAGAGAGTACTGTGCGATTCCCGTATTAATTTTACTATAGGCCCTATACCAATTCTTACGGTTAAGTTAGAAACAGAGAGAGAGAGAGGGGGGGGGGAATATTATGGGGTGAAGGTTCTTATTAATGCTCTGGTCCTTCTTTTGGGTTTGGTAGTCGAGGATTTTAAATGCACTCGGCAAGGGTCCTCTATCTTCTTAAATTCTACCCAAGACATTCCCATTTTTTCTCACCTCTCTCTCTCCCAACCCAACTCCTCCTCCCATCTCTCCCTCCCCCTCCCCTTATATGCTCTTCATCGTTCATCCATGGTTTTCTCATCCTCTTCTTCCCCTTCTTTGTTCTTCAGATACTTCGCAACAAATTTTTTTTTTCTGTGCATTGCTTCAACAGCGAGGAGGGAACGTGTTTTGCATGTTCTACTTGAAATAGTTACTGCGATGTTGGCCCGGTTCACTCAGAGAAGCAAACCCGCATTTTAGGCTAGAACGTGCGGGAAACAATTGCTTTGATTGAGCCGTGCCAATATCTTAGTACTCTTTCATATTCTCTCTCTCCATTTGGGCTCATCATTTCTATGTAGTCAAGGTTCTATTTCAAGGTTTGTATATTCTTGTCTGCTTGTTAAAATTTGGATCCCTAACTCAACTAAACGGAATCTTAATCCTTAACTACTTTTATATCTGTAACACAGATTTGATTAAAACAAAGGTATAAAGTCAAGATTCCATGTTTTTACATCTGTTTGTATGGAAATCTTGAAGGGCATTACAAGTCTTTTGGAACAAGATGCCGCCCTTTTGAATCTCAAGTGGACCCCATAGCACGTGACAAGTTTGGGTTTTCCACGTGATAACGAAAGAGATTTGTTTGAGAGACAAAACGAAGTCGTTCGGGCTTCATGAAAGATCTCATTTTCCCGCACTTTTTCTTCTGTTCTATGCATTCTACCGGCACTAAGGCATCGCATTCCTCCGACTTTTGTTATTTCACTTTTTTCTAATTTCTCTCCTTCTCAACCTGTTTTTATTTTTCTTTTTTTTTAGAAGGCCCTTCAAATTTCTTTTTAAAAAATGATTTCTCCATTTTTTGGGAAAGAAAAAATGATTCCCCTTTTGTCTAATGTTGTTTTTATTCAAATTTCCTCCTTATTTTTGCTGAAACAAAATGGGGAAAATGCAGGACGAAAACGACGTGATGGCAGAAAAGGAAAAAGAATAGGAAGACGGAACTTTCTGAAACTATTTGGAGTAGGAGATGTTTCTTTTTCTTATCTGCAATTGGAATTGAATGATAAGAGAAAAAACCCAATCATTCGATGATACGGACAACGCCAAGCAGACACTAACATGAAGGCGAAATATCAATTACATTCTCAATTAACCATTTTCCTATAAGTTTCCAATTTGAATTTCGATGCTATAGTTATATGGTTAAAAAAATGAAAATAAAGCCAAATATTTTTACCAACGCAAACATAAATACACTTTTTTTTTGTCAGAAAAAAAAAAAGACATAACAACATAAACAACTCAAAGGTAAGTTATATGCATATAATCATAGTACATCAAAATTGCGAGAAATGAACTATTATATAAAGTAAATATTTTGACAAACCTTGTTTAGTCGAGCACTAGGAACAATTGTACCAATGACTTGTGTTCTTAACTAAAATTTCGAATTCAAGTTTTGAAAATTAAAAAATAAACATTAAGAGAGTCAACGATAAATTGAATCCCACAGTGACTCGAACCAAATTAATCTGGATTTTAGATATAGATGATGAATTATTTAAAAAAAAAAAATCACAACTGTTAGCTTCCAACTCCAGGAGGAGTCATGAATTTTGGAGACTATTTTTTTATTAGCTCAAATGAGTAGCTATTTGGGACTCTAATTGAACATCTAAGTTTTGATATCCAAATTGGTGGCTAGAAATAACTCATTTTTCAGGGTCTTGCTAGAACCGAAGAAGCCCAACTTACATCTTTAGCAAAACCAGTGACCCCCTGAGCCTGATCATTGATGACACCATCAGCACCTGCTAAGCTGGGTTCCCTATGAAAGACCCATTCCACCAGTATTAAGTAGCTCCAAGGGGGTTGTCGCTATTTAAAAAAAGATATACCTATAATTCGCGAGTTGGACCCACATTAGCAAGGAGAGCAAACTCACTGGCTTTGGCTTTTGAATTGGATGGAATCGATCAAAGAGATCACAGCCATTGCTTGGAAGACAAGTATATAAACACACTCATTTTTTGTTATATATATATAAAAAAATGTAATTAAACAGAATTTAATAAAAAAATAAGAATAAAAATAGAAAGACTAACCTGTTTGATCTGTCAAAGGGACATATAAACACACTCCTTCAAGACATCATGCCTTGGGCACTATTTCTGCCTCTAATAGTCTTATATAAACTGCTATATAAATGTAGCACTTATAAAATTATTGCATATTCACCGATTTAATTTTTCTGAACTTGATATAAACATGAAAAATTTCCATCAGTATCAAAGCCACATTAATACTCACGTACAACCCATCGGGACAGATAGGATATTAAAATCCCACATTAATTAACCAAGTCTTTTACAACGTGGTATACATGAGAAATCCAACTTAACAACTATTTTAAGGTAAGAACCTTTTTTTAAGATAAAAATCTGATTATTTCCTAATAATCACAATAGTCTCAAAGGAGCAAAATTTTATATAAATAATTTATGACATAGTCTGTTAAAAAGATTCGCTCATTCACTCATTTAAGTTGAGGTTTCTCAAAAATCACTGTATGAACTAATATCATTGTTAAACAAGAAAGAATTAAGAGAGATGGGTGAGAATAGACAAACACAGGGCCACTTAGAGAAGAAGAGAACAAATAGGTGAGGATCTAAATTTCATCTTAAGTAATTGGAAAACAACAAACAAACACACACACACACACACACACACACATACAATCTACCGGAATTGTTGGAGAGGAAAGAAATATCGAAAAAAAAAAGCGAAGAATGAAAACTCGTTGATATATTCTTTATTATGCAAAAATTGAAAGATTTGGGTTTGGTCTTTTAAACTGAAAGCAAAAATTGTCAGATTCATTGACCGTAGAGAGAGAAGTAAGATCAAAACGCATAAGAACCTATGGGCTCAAGGGAATGGGTGGTTCAAGGTAACAATGAAGGAAAGGAAAGTAATTCCAATCAATTTGTGGTCGGGTCTAGCTACGAAGATAACTTAGGAAGAGTTAGAAAAGATTCGAAAGGCGCTGATGAGTGCTGAAAAGTTACGGGAAGAGGCAATGGGAAGTATGCACATGATGAGGCGACCCAAAAGGCTAGCTTAAGTTTTAAATATGATAAGCTTCAAATTGGATGAAAATGATCTGGAATGGCTAGGGCAAGTGTTGTGGGCTATGTAAAGGAGCCGCAGAAAACACCCATTATTCAAGATCTGATGCATGTGGATGATTTTCTTCATGTAAGGTGATTTCAATGGGCAATGTTATGACATTGTTAACATTTCAAACTAAAATAGAGATAGAATATTATGCGAACGGGGAGTGTGGATATATATCTTGCCAAATGGTTTGGGGCTGTAATGGAATGAGATTCGAGAGATATAACCTAAGTCTGATTCACAAGACTAAGATGTGAAAACATACCAACTCATGGATAGAATTAAGAACTGTTCAAAACAATTGGGTGTCTGTAAGGTAAACTCATATACACCCAATAAATATAATCAAGAAATTTGAATATAAATGGAATTTGAACAGGGTGTTCTTATTTGTTTGCATGGGTAAACTCATAAATGAACGAGGTTGAACCAGATTTCTCTACTCTTCAGTGAATAAGACTTTGCAAACTTGTATGATCTCTATCCAAATTCTGTCCTTTTTCAATCACATCTATCTAAATTGCACTTTTATTTACAATTTTTTTTTAAATATAAAATGATTAACTATTATAAGTAAGAATAGCACCCCAAAAAAAAAAGTCAGACCAAGAGTAAGCTAAATAGATTTCCCAAAGTGGGCCTTGGTGATAAGGAGGATAGGTAGTACCACTGATTGTTGGTGCTGTTAATAGCATCTAAGGTGGAGCAAATTAAGATGGTTTTGGCGTGGGCAAAAGTTAAAAGTTATTTATTAATATAGGCTAGAAAAGGTCCATCATATATAGAACAGATATAACCAATGAAGAGAAACTAAGAGACTAGTACAAATGAAGTATTGGCTATAAACAGTACTTTTCTTGCAGTGTGCAGATAGTTTTTTAGAAGGTGACTGTTCAAAACTTGTGACAATACATAGCCTACAATAAATAAAAAAGACCCTAAAGTATAAAAGCATGATGCAGCATTGGTTAATATGAAATTTTGAAGAAGTTAGCTGAGGAGAGTAAATGAGATGTGAAGAGGGTTGGGAGCGTTGGGGGAATCTTTAATAAGAGTAGGAGAGTAAATTTTCATGGGAGTGGTGAAGGGTAAAAATAAAAAACAAAAAAGAAGTAGCAGAAGAAGAAGAAGAAGAGGAAGAAGAAGAAGAGAGAAGGGTAAAAACTGTAGACATTAATTTACAAGGAAGCCCAGCTACAGCTTTTACTTTTGCAGTCAGACAAAGATTCCAAACCTTTAATATACGTCGCATGCTGCCCCTTATTTATTTACTGCGATTTGTACAATCCTTTCTTCCTCCTCCTCCTCCTCCTCCGCCTACATTTGGGTCCCCCGTCACATTTATTTCGGTTTCAGAATCTGTGCCCTCTAAAACATTTTTCAAACCAATGTGCATGTGTATATGCCTGTGTCTCGCATAGCAACCTCTCTACCTTATAGGCTATACAAACCTAGACTTTGTTGCCTTGCCCATTAGTCAATGTGAAATTTTTCTATTTATTAGTTAGATTTTGAGATAAAAAACAAAATTATTTTAATATAGTATCAAAATCATATTAAATTTGGGAGTGAGTTCTATTGTGATAGAATTAGAAATGAGTATGGTAAAACTAAAAAAAATAGATTTTAAAATAGAGATACGAACTAAATTGGGAGTAAGTTCTATTGTGTATAAAATACGAGAGTATCGTTTGAAGTGGTTTGGACATATGCAATGAAAACTCAAAAATTCACTAATTAGGAGAATTGAGAGTTTAAATATAAAAAATTATGTGAAATATCGAGATAGACCATTAAAAACGTGGATATAAGTTATTCGTAAAAATATGATAGTTAAAAATTTGATTGAGAAAATGACTTTAGATAAAAATGAGTGGTATAAAAGAATTCAAATAAATTAATAATATCTTTTGTCATTAATTTTATTTTTATTTTTTTCGTTGTATAGTATTAATTTTTTCTTTTGTTTTAAAATTTTAACTATATATATATATATATATATTATCTATCTTATATTTTTCTCTCAAATGGCTGACTTTAAAATTTGGAATCAAGAAGTCTGATTGTTGTATCAAAATCATATTAAATTTCATCAACCTAATCCTAGTATTTTCCAATATATGAAGTTAGTAACGTGAATTAACTCAAAAACCATTCACCTTAGCATGACTAACTCAATATTTGAAACTTGGTATATAGGCATGTGAATATATATAAATATGAAACCCCAATTTTAACAAGTAGTTTTTAAAATAAAAATTAAGTTACCTCTTAATATGAGAAAATAGACACATAAAATATTTTTAAAATATTATTTTAAAAAGTATATTCCAATATTTATTTTTTAAAAGTTACAATATCTATCTTCTAAAATTGTATTCTCAAATATATATTATAGTTTGACCTGTGGTTCATAGGCTGCCTCATGTCTTGTAAATGAAAAAAGCTTTGTGTGATGGAGAACTCCATGGAAAAGGAAAATCTGTTGTTTATTAGCACTAAAAACTATGATAAATAACAATTTTTTTGGATATTTAACAATCAATATCCAAAAATCAGACTAATCCGGAGGTTAGTACTTTGCCACTAAACCCACGGGTCATTGCTATATGGGAAAGAACTCAAGATTTTTAAACCCAGGCATGCAAAATTGTATGAAAACTAATTAAAAAAATTATTGAAAAATATGAAGAAAACCAATAAGAGATCTTTATTTTCTTAACCTATGTTTGAAACCAAAAGAAAAAAGAGGTCAAACGCTTTACATTATAGAGTTCTAATTATGTATTTAAAACCAAAAAGAAAAATATAGAATTCTATTTTGTTTAAAACAATAAAAAAGTAAATAAACTTTTAGATCTAGCTTGGTACAAAATTAACTCTAAGTCGAAATTTTTTTAGTTAGAATAAAAAACAAAATTGAAATTCATTTCTAACTTATCAAAAATTATAGATTTTCATATCCGTGAGAAAAGGTGGAATTTTCGACTAAATTCCACAAGAGTTTATGAGGTCGATTTAACTTTCGTAATTACAAATTTATTCTATTTAACTCTGGGAAGGAAATATATGGGAATTAAGTAAATAATAATATTTAAAAATGAATTTGATATCTTATTTTTGTTGTTTAAATTACTCCAAAGTTCAGTTGATTTCATGAAATAAAGTCATTTTTCATTTGATTTTAAATAGCGGTTGTTAGGTTAGTATGGTAATTAAAAATTATCAACAACAGTGAACTTAATGGATAAAAATATTAAATTTCTTAATCAAATCTCAATTTTAAAATTCAAAAATAGAAAAAATTATGTTAATAGAGTTTTTCCCTAAATTGAATCTAACAATGCTTGAATTACATTAATCAGAATATGATTTTAAATACCGATTAGATATACAAAAGAAAAAATGGTAATTAAAAAATAGGTTCATTTACAAATTCTTTTTTTTTTTAATTTGGAAATTTATATTTTGTAAAAATTAGAATTGAACTCTACCTTTTTTATCCAAAAAACAAAATTTGTAATCGGAAATAAGCATTTGGTTCAAAGTGTAACCGAGACAAACAAGGCAGTCGTGCTTATATTGCCCATACTCTTTTTATGGTGGCCTCAGGTCTAGGGTCAACAAAAGGCCGAATGGCAGTGCCATTAAATTGAAGGGCAGAATTAATGGTGGGATCAGACTTTTAAATGTTCATATTCACAGGAATGAAGTTGTACAACCTCTTACTACAACCCTTATAGTACTTACCATTTTCGATCTTACACACTTAATTACTACGACTAGAGTACCCTTTCATGCAATAATAATCATGCCATGAGGCTCCATAAATAATTTCCTACAGGTTAAAATGAAGAATCTCAATACGTTATGACAAATAGTAAAGATATATTTATTGAAGATTAATTGAACCATTGCAATTAGCAACCAAGGCCGAGAAGGATGCATATGAGATATAACTTAATTGTCACCATCTCTCTTTCTTTAAATATCTTGAGTTCAAGTCTATCCTATATATTTATTAAAAAAAAAAAAAACCCTCAAAATTTTTCCAAAGATAGAAAGAAAGAAAACAGGGGTACACCTTGAGAAAGTTGAGGATAATGAAATGGACAGAAGGCAATAGGAAGACCACCTTCTGCACGAGATATGACCATGATCTGTCTCGATTTACTATTTTGGGGCGTAGACCATGGAGGAGCTTTCAACTCACAACCCCACTGGAAGTGGGAGCCCAGTTCCCAGAGAAAAGCCCAAAAATATAGTCCATGCTGTCTAGCATAGTCCAAAAAATGTGTTGAAGGACTAATCCTTTATTCCCCAACAATCTCATCTCAAGGGAGTAGTAAAATCAAATGCAAGTCCCCTAGGGTCGTTAATCATGCCTCGTAAAGGTCTTGCTTAGCATTTATACAACATTCTAATTTAAGAGTTAAAAATATAATTAATCCCTTTTGAGATTAGTAAGAAACTATTTATACTATCACATTAGTGTCAAATTGAAGGTATTTTTCCTCAAAAACAATAAAATTAAAATCATTGTCTAACGTAACAGTTAAAACCTATTTCTACTCGAAGATGGAAATATAGAGCCCATTGTCCCCAAGGGAACAGCCGCGGGGGGGTCACAATTCTCTTCGCCAACTTGGTGATCTCGCGTTTAAATCAAAAGTAAATTATTTGGCAGATAGGATGTAATGTAATGCTTCTCATTCGCATAAAATAAAAATAAACAATCTATAATAAATATAAAATTATAGATTTTATTACTTTATGAATAACAATAAAGAAATGATGCACAATAGAACCCCCGCCTACGTTCGCAGTTCATAGAGGCCGGCAGATCGAGCATTGATGCTAAGACACTAAGATTCAGGAAGAAAATACCCCGTCCTACCTCGGAATAGAAGACCCACAAAGGGAAACAAATGATTGGAAAATATCTTAAATTAAGATTTGATGAATTGAAGAATGCCCCCAACGTACTAATGTGCCAGGTTCGTATAATACCTTTAACCTTGAGTCCTAATCTGTTTATCATTTGGTTCTATACACTTTCTCTTAATATTCAATAAAACATTATTCGATTAGTTAATGATTTACACACAATAATTCACAAATTTATCTGCGTATGTATCAGCCACGAAATGGATCAAAGAGAACAACAATACTCACTCGCAATCTATGTAGCCACAAATGAAATGCCATTTGGGACAAAGCAAATGAGGCTGATAATTCAATTTATTCAGTTCATCTTCAAGACCACACAAAAGAGAGAAAAATAATAATAATTCAATTTATATAGGTCAGAGAACTCATAGAGCAGACAGGAAAACAAGGAGATAATTACGTGCTTAGTCACTAAATTTTACCTTAAAATCATAAATTAGTCCTTCAATTTCAAAATATTACACTTGAAAACCTAAACTTTATAAAATTGCTACACTTTAGTCCCTCCGTTAGTAACGATGACACCGTAACCGCTAAATTATGAGTTGGAACGGCATGCAATATCTGAGTTGGCTTCCACTATGGATGTAAAAGCACTAATGCTTTGCCACATCAGCCACCTTAAACGACGATGGAATCTCTCTCTCTCTCTTATCAACGGTTCTCTCTTCCTCTCTCTCTCAGACATATCCTTCTCTCTCTCTCCCGCTCGCTCTCTCTTGCGCACGTAAATTCCATGCGCCACCATCATCTTCATGACATTTCTTCTTGAATTCAAGCTGATTTATGACCCAAAACTTTTGATTGAAGACTGTAAAACTATCCCATCAACCTTAGATTTCGTCTCCCATATCCAATTTCATCATCTCTCACCAAAAAATTCATCTTAAAGGTTGTTCGAAGGGAAGACAAAGGCTATTTAAAGTAATAATCAAGACCACATTTGAAAAAGAAAAAAAAAAATTACAAGGAAGACAGAATTGGGGTCTAAGAGTGAGAAAAATAATCATCTTCAATTGTCGAGAAATTATCAAAAAATTGACTAAACCCCTTGCTCAAAGAACCATAGAAATCAATCGAACGAGTCTCTGACCTTCTTCTTCTTCTTCAAATTCATTTAATCGGCACATCTGGAGAGAGAACTCATCTCCAAGTGTTTGAACGAGTCTCTGACCAAAACCCCACATCCTCTTAACAAATCATTCAATCAAAATCAAGAAATGTGTCTTTTCCAAATCCTAAACCTTTTAATTGACAGAATTGGAGAGAGAGAATCGAAACCAAAACCCCAATAAAACTCAGAGCCGTTAAAAGAGAGAGATTATTTGGAATTTTGGACCAGTGATGTTAATCGAAATTAAAACCCCATTCAACACATCCGTTTTATTTTTTTTTTAATAATTTAATCCCAAGAAACCAAAAGGATGAGATTTGGATTTGGGTTCGGGTTTGGATTTGGAGAGAGATAGAGAGAGAGTTCTGGCTGTGATATGAGATGTGGCTTGGGGTTTGCAGGGGAGGAGAGAGAGAGAGAGAGCAGTTAGAGAGAGAGATCGTGACATGCTTGAAGGGCTTGAAAAACCCTTTTGGATCTTGTAAATTTGTTTGGAAAGCTTGAAGGGCTTGAAAATCTATTTGTATTACAACTACTCCGTCCCAATCTTGGTTTTAAACTGGTTTAATCAACAACTGAAACAAGAAGAATATATTGAAAATAAAATGAGATTTTCTCCAAAATTTCAAAATTTCAAATGGGTTCTTGTTGCTTGAATTTTGACACCAATCATATTGAATTTAATTACAAATGGGATTTTCTCCATGGTCATGCAATCTTGTTATTTGAAGTGTTTTTTTTTTCTTCCGATGAGAGAGAGAGAAGAGAGAGAAAGGGAAGGGGAGGAGAGAAAAGATGATTTAATTGAGTCAAAAATTTAATTTTTTCAAAAATAATCCACAGTGGAAGCCAACGATATTGTATGTCACGCCATATTCTAACTCATAATTTAACTGATTCATAATTTAATAATCACGATATCATCAATACTAATGAAAGAATCAAAGTGTATCAATTTTGCAAAGTTTACTCTCAAATGTAGTATTTTAAAGTTTAGAGACTTATTTATGATTTTGAGGTAAAATTTAGGGACTCGGAAAGCAAGCATCCCAAGATCCAACGAGCCGACCATTGTCTATCCATCTGCGCTGTGTTTCCAGCACAAAGCACCACTCACATACAAAACCCACTAGTACCGGTCCAAGTCCAACCACGTGGGTGACGTGTACCGTCCAACCCTTCAGGGACTCTCGCACGTGCCATACCCCCAAAACAACCGACGCCACTTGTGAAAATCCGAACAGAATCAAATTCAAAAACATTTTGGATTCTTCTGATTTTGAAAATCCAATTACAATCCAACAAGACGACCAAAGACCAGAAACCGCGAAATTTGCGGAGAAATTAGAGGAACCGTCTTTTCTGTTTTCGAAGATTTTTGACTTTGAATTCATTTGTTCTTCACAATCATAAGCACCAAAACGAAATTTAAAAGGGCCAAAAAAAAAACACTTTAGATCCTAAAACGGAAAAATTACAAAAAAGGAAAAGAAAATATTAATAATTGTAATTAAGGAGAAACCTTAAAACAAAGCGATGGGGAAAATAGATAACTAAAAATTTTGATTGATCAAATCAAGACTGTTCATCTTCAGCAGATGATTTTAGTGGCTTTCTGCAGAGAATCATATGCATCGGAGTGAAAATCCCTGTCTCTCCACCTCGGGTGAGATAATCAGCCGTCTTGAATAGCATCTCGTGAACATCAACCGTTCCTTTGGGCGCGATTCCCAGAGCTGCGAGTACAGTGATCATCATATGGTTCCTCCAGTAGGCGATTCTCCCCATCTTCAACCTCAGCCACCAAGGCTTCGCCGGAGGCTTGGCCAGATCCTTCTCTTTCACAACCTCAAACCCTACTTTCCTCGCCGTCTCCGCAATGTCGGTATTGCTTCTCAATCCAGGCAACGCGTCTCCTCTCTCGATTCCCTGAATGATCTCCACGTGTTCTGCATCTTCGCCTCTGTACTTGTCTGTGGTAACCCACTCGTAGGACACGTACATGGATCCAGGCTTCAAAACCCTAAAGATCTCGGCGTAGACCTCCTCGAGCTTCGGCGCGTGACAAGTGGCTTCAATCGAGTACGCGCCGTCGAAGCTGTTATCCGGGAACGGCATCTCGAGGAAATTTCCGCAAACGACTTCGCAGAGGGAGTCGAGACCGGCCTTCCTGTTGTGCAGGCGAGCGCGATTCACCTGGTACTCGTTGATTGTAATTCCGACGACTGTGGCCCGCGAGTGAGCTGCAATCGCGCGCATTGGACCGCCGACGCCGCATCCGACGTCCAGGATTTTGTCGCCGGGCTTGACATCGATGAGATCGACTGCCATCTCTTCGTGGAGGCGCGTGGCCTCGCGGTGAGATTTTCCGGGGACTGAGGGAGAGAAGTGAAAGGACTGACCCCAGCCCCACTCGTATATGTCGGTGACGAGGTTGTAAAACGTGTCGACGAAGTCGGGAACTTTTTCGGCGGTTTCGATCTCTTTCGGCCGTCGGAAAAAGGACCAGTACTGCTTGTAGCTGTCTCGGACACTCTCAGCGGAAATCGAACCGCCGGAGAGATCTACAGCTCGCTTTCCTTTCTGCTCGGCCGGACCGAGAATGCAAATGAACCAGTAGAGTCCACCGGCAAGTAAAGCACCGGTGAAGAAGAGAGCGAGAGAATCCATTAGAGAGAGAAAGTGGGAGAGATTGTGAGGGTGGGGATTTTTTCTCTCTTATCCCGTTTTGAAAGGCTGGAGAGAGAGTGATTGTGATTGGGGATTTTCCAAGTAGTGCTGGTGGCCGTTTTGAAAAGGTGTGTGAGTTTTTCCTCATATTGGTGTCCATGCGTTGGCCTAATCCCACTTTATTTTGTTCTTTCCTATTTTAAACAACTCGTGCCACCCTCTTCGTGGACACCCCCAACTTTTAGGATTTCCTTCGTTAAAGAAGAATCTATGATCTAGTCTTAAATATTAATTTTTTTTTTACCATCCCATATCTTTCAATTATCGTGCGCTCGCGGTAAACTTAAGAAGACAATTATTATTAATGATCTATTAGTCTAATGATTCCCGAGGGATAGACAATGACAATAACTTTTTTTTTTTTTTTAATAATCTGAAGTTCGATTCTTATCGTAACAAAAAAGAAAAAAAAAATTCATGAGCCTAATGATAAGGTTTTATATTTCACTAATCAAAATTTTTATTTTAAATCTTAAAAAAAAAGGTATACGAGAATCAATTTTTAAATTAAATTTTATAACTTTTGAAATGAATTAATATGATTTTCGAACATGGGTAGTGATGCTGTTAAAGCAAATTCCTTCCTACTAGAGCAATTTTTATTCAAATGCCAACTTTACTCTTAATTAATCAAACTTTTTTATTTTAATTGATTTTATTAAAATTCATTATACATTAATTACTCTCTCTCTCCTCTCCCTATTTAATTATCTATATTGTTATGTGATTTATTAAAAATATTATGTATTTACAAAATAGTACCTAAAAAATAGAAAAGAAAGTGAGAAAGAGAACCACTCTCCATCTAGGTTGTCCCATTTTCTCATAATTTTACACAAGTTTTAATTAATGAGGTCAAGTATTAAAAATAAATCAAACGTAGGAAAGAATACAAATGTAATTAAATTGATAAATTATTTATTGAGTCAAATATAATAATTTTTATTCATATAAAATATAAATAAATCACTCGTGACATCTGCATAAAATTACAAATTATATCACTCTTACTTAATAAAATTATAAAATAGTGCATATGAACCAAAACTATATGATAATTTCTCAAATAAATAATTAAATTCAGATTGATCAAATAATAAATAAATATATTTCAATTGACAACTATGATCAAAAACCATTTTGACCCCCTAAATTATAGAAATTGTGAGCAAGATATCTACCTATATTAAGACCCTTTCACTATTTTTGTTAGATTACATAAGAACACGATTGAACTTTTGAATCATAATATAAGATGTTTTGATTTTTTTTTATTCTAAAAACCTTTTTAAATACAAAAATAAAAATATAAAACGAAAGAATGAAACGATAAAAAAAAATAATAATATGTTTTGGAATGAGATTTTAAATGCAAATATAAATATAAAAAAATAATAATATATTTTTATATGAAATGATAAAATAATATATTAAAATGAAAGAATTTTAATATAAAAATAATTAAATAAATCAAATAATAATATAGATAATTAAATGGGGGAGAGAAGAGAAAAGAGTAATTAATGTATAATGGAAAAAGAGAGAAAGTAATTGTGTATAATGGGTTTTAATAAAATCAATTAAAATAAAAGTGTTAGATTAATTAAAGATAAAATTAATAATTAAATAAAAATTGCTCTGACAGGACAGGAAGGAATTTGCTCCGGGAGGATCACTGCCTGGTTAAGTAAATGGATAAAAGGAAAGTAAGTATTGGTGGCTTGTATTTTTGGTCAAATATTAAGGCTTTGTTTGGGGTTGCTGTGGTCGAAATGGTATGGGAAAAGTCATTTGGGAATCAGATGTGACCCATTTGAACCCTTCGACTGAAATGGTAAAAGAATGCATGGTACTCATAAATGGAGTCTGGATTTGCGAATTGTCTTACATTTTTAAAGAGGGAAATAAGTGCACAGACTCCATTTATGAGCACCATGCAAATTGCCTTGCTTGTTGAGTGTGTAAAGTAATTAGCCTTCCCTTGACTCCCTAGGTCCGCTCAAAAATATTAATAGTAATTAAAGTAAAAAAAGTGAAAAAAAAAAAAAAAAAAAAACAAGGGTGATGCAGAGCTTTTCTATTTTAGTGTTGGCACCCAAAATTATAGTCTGACCTTCAAACAACAAAACTAGTAGTGACATTTTACCTTGTGATGCTGAATTCACAACTATTATTTACTGATCGTTGCAACAAACGTAAACTAAATAGATTTATTCAATATATGATTATATGCAATAATAGAATAACGACAATAATAACAAATTAAACTTTAATCTCAAAATTTAAAACTAATAATTTAATAGACAAATATAAAATAAAAGAATAAAAAAAAAACCACCACACGTATATACTATCTAAATACATTTACAATACAAAATGAAATGATTTAACTTATTATAATTTTCTTATATCACTCGTTCTTGTCCGAAATCATCTTTTCACTTAATCTCTTATCTTTGTCATATCATTACGAATACATTACATCCAGATTTTTAACGATTTTGCTCGTCGTTTCACAAAATCTCTTATATTTAAATTCTTGATTTTCCTAACTGATGTGTTTTTGGGTTTTCGTTGTATATGCCCAAACCATCTCAAGCGATACTCTCGCATCTTATCCACAATTAAATTCACTCCCAGTTTAATACGTATTTCGTTATTTTTAATTATATCTACACACAACCATCTTAACATTTTCATCTTAGTTACAGAATTTCTGTTCTTATTTTTGTTTAATGACCCAACATTTAGTGCTATGTAATAATAGAGATCTTATTGTCATTCTATTAAACTTCCATTTTAGATGGAGTGGTATCTTGCGAACATAAAAAACTTCAGACGCCCTTCTCTATTTCGACCAATCCACTTGGATCCTATGGTTTACATCCCGATCTATGTTGCTGTCATTTTAGATAATAGATCCAAAATATCTAAAACGCTCACTTTTTGATACATCATATTCTTCTAAACAAATCATTTTTTCATCGTTCTGATAATTATCACTAAATATGTATTTCATATACTCTGTTTTAGATCGATTCAATCTAAATCATCTGCACTCTAGTCTGTCTCTCCATAATTCAAATTTAGTATTAATATCATTTATCAATATTATATCATTTGCAAAGAATATACACAATGATATTTCATTTTGAATGTTTTTTGTAACTTCATCTATCACTATTGGAAACAGGATTAGATTCAATACCGATCCCTGGTGAAGTCTAATGTTTATTAGAAAGTTATCACTTACTCCTCCGCAAGTTCTTACATTGGTAACAGTTTCATCATACATATTTTTAATGAAATTGATGTATCTAATGGAAATCTTCTTCTTTATCAACATTCACCATAATATGTCTCTTGGAACCCTATCATACGCTTTTTCTAAGTCAATGAATATCATATACAACTTTTTCTTCTGTACCCTAAATGTTTCCATCAAATTTCTTAGTAAGTGGATTATTTCGACAGTGGATCTTTCTGACATAAATTCAAATTGATTCCAAAACACATTTATCTCCAATCTCAATCTATACTCAATCACAATTTCCAACAATTTCATAGTATGACTCATAAGTTTAATTCTCATATAATTGGAACAATTTTGTATATTCCCTTTATTCTTATATAATGGTATAAATGTTCTCTCCCTCTGTATTTTGGACATCTTCTTGGTTTTCCAAATTTTGTTAAAAGATCCGTTAATATTGTTATCTCAACCTCCCATAAACATTTCCACACCTCAATAGGGATGCTATCGATTCCTATGATTTTATTATTTTTTATTATCTTTAAAGTTTCCTTTATTTTATGAGAATGAATTTTATGTTTGAAATCTCTATTAATCTCTTCTACAGGTATCGTGATATTACTGATATCTTTTGTATCCCCAACATGAACAGATTATCAAAATAATCTTTTAAAAACTTTCTTATATCATCATCCCTCACAATTATATTATTAGTTTCACTCTTCATACATCTAACATTATTTAAATCTATTCCATTTTTCTCCCTTTATTTGGTGATTCTGTATATCTCTTTTTCTCTATGTTTGGTCTCTAACTTTTTATATAATTCATTATATAATTTATTTTTTGATTTTTGTATAATCTTTTTTATTTTTCTCTTTGCATTTTCGTATATTTCAAATATATCGTTATTTTTCCCATTTTTAAGATTTCTATAACATCTCTGTTTAGTTCGTATAGTAATTTGGATTTTCTCATTCCACCACTATAATTCCTTACCTATTAGAGCCCGCCCTCTAGATACACCAGGAACCTTTATACCTATATTTTTGATATTATTAGATTTTTTACCTACATAGTTTCTGAATTATCACTAACCGACCAAATTGATTATTGCATAAATTTTTTTTTAAAGATCATTACTTTTTTTTTTCAATTTTCACCACTTAATTCTTGACTCTATCAACGGACGATAATCTTTTTGTTTTTTAGGCACACGCACAGCTATAACTAAAAGCCTACGCTGGGTTGTTACATTTTTCCCCGATATAATCTTACAATCCTTACAATTTATTTTGTCGCTCCCCCTAATGCGAAAGAAATCTATTTGGTTAGCATTCAACCCACTTCTATATGTAATTATGTGTGACTCTTTTTTTTGAAGAAAGTGTTTATGAGTATCAAATTAAATGTTGTAACAAACTCTAGAAAGGTGTTTCCTGTCTTATTCCTACTATCAAAACCAAAGTTTCCATGTACAGTCTCAAATCTTTCGTTATTCTTCCCTATATGTCCATTAAGATCTCCTCCAATAAATAATTTCTCTGTATTAGGTATGATCTGTATAAATTTATCTAAATTTTTCTAAAATTATTTTTTATTAATTTCATTTATATCTATTTGGGGTCCATATATGCTGACTATGTTAATTATGTCTTTTCATTAACCATCTTGACAAATAAAATTCTATATCTTTTTTTTATTATTTCCACTATATTCTCACATAACTACAATTATTTCTATATCATTTCTAATCATATCCCTGCCTGTATACCAAAACTTAAACTTATAAATCTCTATTATTCTAACATTCTCCCCTACCACTTAGTTACTTATAAACACATAATTTTAATTTTTCTTCTATTCATTATTTCACCTATCTTTTTAATTTGTCAATTAAGAATTCTATATTCTAAGTGTCTAGATGAATTTTATTTTTATTGTCTCTCATTTTTTGAATTGTGACAAGAGATTTTTACGCTAACTAACAAGGGCAGTAAAATAAAATAAATTAACAATAAACTAAATTCCACTAAAATTTTAATTAAAGAAAAAAAATAAAATAAAATATCAACAACAATCATAAAATATATATAATAAAATTAAAGAATAAAATAAAATAAAATAAAAAATAAAAAAATGGTGAAAGTTAATTGTAAAAATAAAATCATTTTTATTTGTCTTTATTTTAATTTGACAAAAGATTTTATGTTGATTGTCACCCTATCGTAATCCTACTCTTTTGTCATAATTTGAAACTACTAGTAAAGTTCTTAAGATTTAAATAAAAAAAAAAAAAAAACTGTGTATACTTCAAAATGTTCTAACAACAATAAAAAATCTAAACTTAACTTAAGAACAATCAAAAGAAACATAATTAACTCAAGAACAGAACACAACTCAAGAACAGAACTCAAAACTTAATTGTAGCATAAATGAACAGAAATGAACTCAACCCAAGAACAAAACATAACACAAAATACATTAACGACAATGAAGCAGAAATGAACAGAATTGGAGCCTAAATTCAGGAATGTATTCTACAATGAAACCTAAATTCAAGAACAAATAGTTAATGACAATGAAGCACAGATGAGTATAAAATCACCAGAAATGAACAAACTCCAATGATTGCGAGAATGAACAAACTCACCGGCGACAAATTGAACAAAAGATAGATATGAATGCTAGAATGAACTGACCTGATCAGATAAGAGATTGATGAAATCACCGGTGGCAATTTGATCAAAAGGAGAGATTGAACAGACCTGTTCGAATCGTAGATAACAGATTTAAACTCACCAGCAGCAAATTGAATGTGTCTCCTGATTGAAGAATCTGCAATCGGTGCTATAAGAATGTGCACATGATTTTAAAAATTCTCAATATTAATAATTAATTTTTAAGATGCAAATTAAATTCTTTCCTTTTTTTTTGGTGAGTCGAGACAAAAACAAAACAGCCAAAAGACACAAAGGGAACCTCACGCCCCAAGAGGGCAAGCCCTCATCTTTCTGACCCAGAACCTGCCAGCCGCATCCATCTTGAGCAGCTCCTTGAGTTCAGACGGGGGAGAGAAAGTATCCCGCACACCAAGCTCAAATCCATCCGCAAATTAAATTCTCTGATGTAACGTGAAATATAGACTCAAATCCATCCAGTTGGAGTCTTTCAATTTATTCCCATCAAGCATATATAAGGTTAGCTATGTGAGTTCCCTAATAAGAAAATATAATATAAGAATCAAATTATTAAGCTTTGCAAACACATTAGTCCCACATGCACTTAATTCTCGTTAGTTGCAGTAAAAATGCAGAGTAAGACCATGCGAATATTGGTCCACACTTCACATTCCTAAGCAACCCCAGGGATTTAAAATTTTCTATTATATAGAGAACATGGAAATTATAGAAATATATAGATTTATAAAAGTTTGAACACCAAATTTCAAAGAAAATATTTAAATAAAAAATTTTTATCACTTGAGTATTCCTATAAAAATTATGGAGGGATTTAAAATGACATTCATATTTCTTTTCTTTTGATTTTCGAAAGATCAATACACCTAACGTATTTATTATCATACAACCATCAAATAAATTAAAATCATCGTCAAAATTTAAATATATTCTCTCGAAAACATTACTAGCTGCTTTGCTTCTGCGATAACACCCTATATTAAATCATAGTTTTATCTCTTTAATTAATTAATACTATGTTTTATTTCATTTTTATGTACCAAACTAATGGAGGTGGGTTATGACTCCACAGATATCAGTACTTTCTTGACTCGAACAGTAATCGTCGATGAGTGGATACACCTGCAAAAACCACCAGAGGGTGTTTAGCGAGGAGGCTCCGATGCTCAAGTCAGTAAAGAGCGATTTTCGTTTGAAACAGACTAAGAGTTAAGAGAAGGCTGCTCCCTGTGTTCTATGTGCCTAGAATATTAGGTTTCAAGAGCATACCTGATATCGAGGGTTTTGAGATCTCTTATATCTGTGAGAGTCGTGCGTCGTTGAGAGTCTTCTACCATATCTTTCTTATCGAGCTAATCTGAGAATCTCGGGGGTTAATTTTTCGAATTGATCACGATCCTCATTTATCGGGAAAACTTCCATCATCGGGAGGGATGTCTTCCTTATCTGGAAGATCCAAGATTTGCTGTTATGAAATAGGAGATTGAAATTGAGGAAATTCTAACATTCTTTTGGAATCGTTAGAAGTGTTATATACTGTTCGATCGCTTGACCGATAAGTGTTATTTCATTTTTATGTACCAAACTAATGGAGGTGGGTTATGACTCCACAGATATCAGTACTTTCTTGACTCGAACAGTAATCGTCGATGAGTGGATACACCCCAAAAAAACCACCAAAGGGGTGTTAGCGAGGAGGGCCCGTTTTCTGCTCAAGTCAGTAAAGAGCGATTTTCGTTTGAAACAGACTAAGAGTTAAGAGAAGGCTGCTCCCTGTGTTCTATGTGCCTAGAGTATTAGGTTTCAAGAGCGTACCTGATATCGAGGGTTTTGAGATCCCTTGTATCTATGAGAGTCGTGCGTTGTTGAGAGTCTTCTACCCTATCTGTATTATCGAGCTAATCTGAGAATCTCGGGATTAATTTTTCGAATTGATCACGATCCTCATTTATCGGGAAAACTTCTATCATCGGGAGGGATGTCTTCCTTATCTGGAAGATCCAAGATTTGCTATTATGAAATAGGAGATTGAAATTGAGGAAATTTTAACATTCTTTTGGAATCGTTAGAAGTGTTATATACTGTTCGATCGCTTGACCGATAAGGGATTTTCGAGACTTGTTCGATTGGGAGATTGATATTTGCTTAATCGATCGGAGTGACTGTTTTTGCTTGATGAGTCACGGTTCGTTAACGGGACGACTGAAACCCTATCGTTCGGTAAACTCGGATAATTATGACCCCTTGATAGGTCATCTGAGCGGCTAGGGCCCTTAAATAAACTATTATGATAATTGTTAGATATCGATACGTAGGTACCCTTCATGAGTTTTAAAAAAATTGATTCTTTTGACCCACACTATTGGGTCAGGTTCCACCACAAACCAACCATGATCTAGCCATCACGTGGTCTCCTCACATTATTAGTACTGTTTGTGGATCTTTTTGCGGACACAGACCCTTTTCCAGCACTTCTGGTCCACGCGCGAGTCCATTCATTTTTAAATAGGGGGACCAACCAGCCCCTATACAGTCTTTGGTGTCCCGTCCGATCTAACACAAAAAAAATGTTACTCTGTCTTGGGGCTATATATTTTGTTTTCCACTTCATGTTAGGGAAAAAAAAATTCTTTTCTGAGCACGCCTAAATTAACATAGAGAGTTAGCCAAAGTAACACTTAACCTTCTTTTTCTTTATAAAACTAATCGCCTCGTTGGGACTTTTAATATAATAAAGAAAAGAAATGATTAGCCATATAAATAAATAAATAAATATTAAAACGGTAGAGTAAAGGACTGTGAAGTGGGAACTCACGTGGAAGCTTCCTTTCTTCGCTTTATCGATTCGCATCGAAATATTTTCTCTCCGTTTTCTGAATGTGAATATTTTTTATGTTTAATTATCCTCTTCACCCTTCCACATCTCTCTCTCTCCCATCTTTATGTCTGATATGACCCGACTCCACTCTACTCTTTCAGGTCATTTTGAGGAGCTACACTTGAATACCTAGTGACTTGGTTTCTCTTCCCATTTTCTTTACGTCTGTTGTCGCAGCATCTTTGAATTTTGGGCTCACAGAGACGACCCAAGTGTCTATGTTCCTTGGTTCACATATCGGAGGAGTGACGTCGAGTCCCACAATAATGATACTCACTGGAGAGGGCCAGGAACGTCTACATGTACCTTGTCTGCGTCCACTCCAAAATTTACCTCCATAGAACATTTGGGCTTCGCCCAATCTTCACTCCTATATTTGGGCCATTGCCCATCAGTTTGCACTCGGGTATGAACATCTTCACGCTTCTCCACACCAAAGGTGAAATTATATAATAAAATACTATACGAAATCAACAATTTATATTAAAGGTTATTAAAATTTTTCAACCGTAAAAAAAAAAAATATTAAAATTTTTAATAAAATACTTGGAACAACCCCTCCTTCCTTCGTCCTTGCCAATAATTGTCCTCAGGCAAACAAAAATATAAATGATTAAATTCTGGCATTTAGTATTCTGTTTGTAGAAAAAAGTGCACCGGTCCTGGCTACCAAAATAATTTCCCTTCAAGCATTTGTTGACATCTGGTACCATTTAAATTTATAATGTTTTTAAAATATTTTAAATGACTCAACTTTCCTTTTTGAAAAAAAAAATCTATAATTAATAATTATTTTAAATTTGACTAAATTTAATTCAAATCAAATTAATTTTTAAACAAATAAAATTCTTTTATTATTTATTTTTATTATATATAATATTTAAATATAAAATTTTACTTAGTGTCCAGCAACCAACTAGTTTCAGTAAATGACTCAACATCTCATTAGCCCTTGAGAAATTTAAACCAAGATAAAATGGCAATCAAAGAAACAAAACAAACCGTACGGAGGGATGTCTCGGTGTTGCTGCAGGGAAGGGATGTCTTGGTGTTGCTGCGGGGGAAATTTCCCCTTAGCTTCAGCAGTGGAGTCTGCTTTGGCCGTTTTGCGCCTCTAAAACACGGAGAGTAGCTGAATATTCATAATCCAGAGGGGTTCCTCAAATGTCTCTCTGCAAATTTAGACGCCCAAAGCAGCCCCCGATCTTACTTGTCTTGTCTGTGCTCACTTTACTTGGTTGTCCAATCAAGAACTCGTACTGCATTCCATCAATCTTATTTCCCAAAACACAATACTCCTTTCCAAGCAGGCCGTATTTGCTTTTGCCTTTGGGAACCAATATAAGATGCTTTAGAGGCTCACTGGCCAGAGCCACCGGGTGATCCCAAACACGTAGTCGGTCGGCATTCTTGTACATTGCCTTCCTTTTCCTTATTTCGCTTCCGGATTTTATTTTCACCATAAAAGCTTATTTCCTTTTAGCAAACTATAGAATATATTAGATGAAAATTTAATTTCCACTTAAAAAATTATTATTATTATTATTATTTGGTATCACTTCTTGAATCTCATTTACCACATATGAACTTTATTATGAATCCAACCTAAAAGAATTTGAGTTTTGTGTGAATAACGTTATTTTAGAAAATAATATGACTTTTATATTAAAAGTTGACTATTAATATGTGTAATATCTAAATTATTTATTGTTTCAGAAGAAAAAAGAAGGGACAACTTTGTCTCTCAAATTATAACTATAAATACATATTATATATTATTTATTATTATTGAAGGTGAGTTATGACTACACAGATACCGACTTCTTCTATACTTGAACAGTTACCGTTGAGAGGGCATATACCTGCAAAAACTGTTGGAGGGTGCTCCGCCGAGAAAATTCCGACGCTCAAATCAGAAAGAGCAGTTTTCAAATGAGATAGAAACAAAGTAAGAGTTCAAGTGAGTGATTCCCTGTTATTCGAGTGCCCAGTGTGTGAGGCCAAGAGAGCGTACCTAACTCGTAGGGTTTTGAAATACCTTATACTTGTGAGAGTCGTGCGCTGCTGAAGTGTTTCAACCCTACTTTCTTTATCGAGCCGATCCAGAAATCTCAGAAATTCAATATTTTGAATTGATTATGATTCTCATCCTTTAAGAAACTTTTGTTTTCTAGTGGGATCCTTTTCTTAACTTAAAAATCCTAAAGAGACTGCTCTCAAATAGGAAATATGAGTCGTTAGGATATTTTGACCTTTCGTTAGAGTCGTTAGAATCATTGTCTATCGATCGGTTGTTCGACCGATGAAGCGTCTTTAGAACTCGTTCGCTTGAAGGACCGACTGTTGAATACCCGATCAGGACAATTACCTTTACTTGACGAATTATGTTCGGCTGGCGGGACGACTGAGACTCTATCATTTGGGAGATTTGGGCGATTGAGACCTTTCGGTAGATAATCATATTTGAACATCGATCGGTAGTCATCCTTTGTGGGCCTTTCGTGTGGGTCTTTCAAGAGCTGACCCCTCCAGCTGAGTCTTGGATCACATTCCACCATTTGCCCCTAACTCATGGTGCTTTTTCTTGAAAAAAGTGTCGTGAGTTATGACCGCTGGAAAGGCGCAAAGCCTTTTGGTACAACTTTTGTTGTTTCGATTTTTGGGAATTGTTTTCCGCACGCCTCATAAGTATTCGTATTCACCAGAGGGTTACACACCCCATTACCTTTACGGGTGGCTCTTTTAGCCCTTATTTGAGATCGGTCAGAAAGTCATTTCTAGAAACGATGGTGAAAATATCCGCTTCTCAAACCTTTCCAAGCATTAACGACATTGCGAGTACTATGTCCCTGAGGGAATTCCAAGAGGTGCAAACTGAGATGCTGATGGGGGATGATTATACCCTGGTGTTTGCCATAAAAGCCGATAGGGCCAATATGGCGCCAGTGGGTTGCGTACCGATGTACTTTCAATCGGTTAAGTATGGGCTAAAAGTTCCATACACAGGTCCCTTCGCGGAGGTACTATACCGTTGGAATATATTTTTGACCCTTCTGATCCCAAGTGTCTGACGTCTGGTGGTTGTTGTGGCTTCCTTATTGGAGTTTTGTCATTTTCATTTCAATTTTGATATCTTATCATCTATTTTCATTTTGATGAGATGTGGAAATAGCGGTTCGATCAATGGTTGGTACAAGTTACAGACCTGACCTGAGTCCAACTGGAGGTTTTGTTATAAAGAATCAATTGACAAGAGCTAGATGCAGAAATTCTTTTATGTTGAGTTCTCGAATAAAGATCACATGCTCGTGCTGCCTGAAGCCGATGGGGTGTCTTGTTTGGGGTTGAAGCCCCCAGCCACATCAAACATGGTCATTTCATTCGGTCCGTCGGTGGTTATTGCAGGTCCACCGGTGGATGCATATGGACCAAGTCCCTACTAAATAATTAGATGTTGTCCTTAGCCGGTCTACTGATTGGGGAGAAGAGAAAAATTAACAGGCGCATTCTGTCGGAGAGGGGAAAAATTGAACTGGTTGATTCCTTGGATTCTCTTGACGACATTATGCTAGAAAATGTCACCGTTGATAAACTGGTTCGACTCGATGTGAAAAGGTCCCTTCAAGAAGACATCGAGGCATCTAAGGCCCTCATAAGATCTTCTACCGGGGCGTCTGAGGTCCTTTTGGAGTCGCCACCTCCTCCGATGAAGAAGAAGGCAATTTCTTCTCCCTCGTCTGCATTGGTGATTTTACCTGATCGTTTGGTCTCGACCGTAGTTACACCAAGGGAGACTATCTTTTTAGACGAAGGTAGTCTGTCGGGTGAAGTAAGTGCTGGTGTGGATAAATTGGAAGGATCGTGATGTGATTCTTCGTCTGGCATCACGACGAAATCGAATGTTTCTAGGGTCGCAAGAGGCAGGATGGCAGACTCTCCTCTGCTATTCTGGTTTGGCCTGCACGTAAGGGAAAGCGCAAGGTTTTTGAAGGGACGACTTTTTCACCTATTATCCATGTTCGGTCCTTCGATGGTAAGAAGGGCTCAAAAGATTGTAGAACCGTCGCTATTTATGCTGGAGATATACAGTATAACTACATAGACCTGGTTAAGGCGGATCGCATCGCCAACCGGTTTGACTTTCATCGATGCGAGGTTAACTTCCACCGGATGTCCTACGAGCAAGTCTTAAGTCCTTAGGCTTAATAGTATCGCCTTCTCTATACTTGTTGGGTTTTTTTCTCATTTTTACCTCTATTGACTCAGTTTTCCTTTCAAACCATGACTCTTACCGAATTTCAGGAACAGTAGGGGAAACAGGTGATACGTTACTTAGAGGGACGTTTTTCTGAGTTAGCTTGCTCGATTCAAGCGCAGGAGGAGGTTCCTGTTTGGGAGAAAGAGGCCACAAAGATCAAGAGCATGTCCGGTGCATTGCTCAATCAGAAGGAGGAAGAGCTGAGAAGATTTCGATCGGAGTTGGTTCAGTACCAAGGGCAATATGAATCGTAAAAATTGGAAGCCACGGCATGCGATGCACGTTATCAGTCAATCGAGAAGTTGGCCTAACTTTGGGAGGAGTCGCTTCGAACGACGAACCGCAGAATAACTGAGTTTGAGAAGTCTCGTGCAAAGGATGCAATTATCTTCAAAAACTCCCAACGCAAATTATCCGAGAGATTAAAGTGTGCTGAAGAGATAATCCGTTGTATGGGTTTAAGCGACGTTTTGCCCCCAGTCGAAGAAGCGACAAATACTCAAAACCCAGCTGTATAGCTTTCGTTTGAAATTTTGTACTCAACGACTTTTGCCTGCTCAATAAGAAACCTTCACTTTTTCACCGATAGATGTCATCTTGTTATTTTCAATTGTAATCCTTGTTACGTCAATTCAACAGAATTAGGGTAATTTAAGTCCTCTACTTTGTAAGAAACTTTTAGGTAGATGGGTCGCGTCTGCCCTTTCGGGGAGTTCCATCGCTTATTGATGTCGCGTACGAACGATAGAGGTTGGGCGACTTAGACCCTCCGAGCGATAGGAAACTTTTAAATAGAGGGGTCGCGTCCACTCGTTCGGGGAGCTCCAACCCTTATTGACGATGCGTACGAACGATAGAAGTTGGGCGATTTAGACCCTTCGAGCGATAGAAAGCTTTTAGATAGAGAGACCGCGTCTACCCATTCAAGGAGTTCTATCTCTTATTGACAACGCGTACAAACGATATGAGCTGAGCGATTTAGGCTCTTTGAACGATAGGAAACTTTTAGATAGAGACGCCGCATCCATCCGTTCGGGAATTTTCATCCCTTATTGACGATGCGTACGAACGATAGGTATTTGGTGAGTTAAACCCTCTGAGCGATATGAAACTTTTAGATAGAGGGATTGCGTCCACCCATTCGGGGAGTTCATCCCTTATTGACGACGCGTACGAACGATTGGAGTTGAATAACTTAGACCCTCCGAGCAATAGGAAACTTTTAGATAGAGGTGCCGCGTCCACCTGTTCGGGGAGTTTCATCCCTTATTAACGATACGTTTGAATGATAGGAGCTGAACGACTTAAATCTTCCGAGCGATAGGAAGCTTTTAGATAGAGGGGTCACGTCCACCCATTCAGCGAGTTCCATCCCTTATTGATGACACATACGAACGATAGGAGTTGGACGACTTAGACCCTCCGAACGATAGGAAGTTTTTAGATGGAGGGGTCGCGTCCACCCGTTCGGAGAGTTCCATCCTTTATTGATGACACGTACGAATGATAAGAGCTGGACGACTTAGGCCCTCCAAGCGATAGGAATAGGGAGTGGTTTGCAGAAAATCCATTAAATCGGTGTTTCAATGGTTTGAAAAATACCCCCGCAGCCCGGAAGGAGAACTATTGACAGTAGAGCTTGATAATCACTTAAGGGCGGGAGTCGAGGGCTTCAGATCACATGACAATGTCCCGATCCCTAACGGCATTCTAAACTTGATCTTTTATGTGTTTAGTGCTGGACAGAGCCTCCAGAGTGTTCAGACCCGACCTGTCGAGGATGACATTGTAGAGTGAGGGATGATCCACCAATTTGAATACGACGGAAGCTACTCCATGGTTGGGGGGCGCTCCGAGGGTGACTGGAAGTGAGATAATACTTTCAGAATATATCCATTCACCCGAAAGCCCTTTGACTAGATTTTCGTGGGGTTAGAAATAGGCAGAAGTAAATCTCATTCGTCTGAAAGCATCCCAATATAGAAGGTTACAGCCTACCCATTGACCGACAAAGATTCTTCTAATTTCATGTTGCCCAATCCTAGCGGTCATCACGAGGGGGTCGTGTCGGATTGGGTCTATTTCGATTAGATCTTTATCTGTGAAACCGATGACGGACCTCTTTTCCCCTATTGTTTATCGGCGTCTGTCGTTAGGATTTCCTATGGTGTAGAAAGAAGTACCTTAAGGAGATAGAAGATAGGCGTGATCAAGCGTCTTGCTTCATTTTCTGATGGACTATCAGAAAAACGAGGGAACTTCTTCTGGAGGATTGGTCCGTCCTAGATTTGGAGTATTACTCCATCTCTCCCGTCGGCTGGGGCCCGAGTAGCTTGCCGGTCCTCCGCCCGATCGTGTCGTGGCGATTCACGCCAGTGATTGGCGGGGGGACCTCCTTCCCTCCTGACGATGAACTCTTATAGCCTTCTATCGCGCACTAGGAATTCTAGTTCCTCTTTCAACTTTTTGCAATCATCTGTCGTATGACCATAATCACGGTGGAAATGACAATATTTTGTTCTGTTCTTGTTGGAGTCGTCCTCAGTCAACCATGGGGGCCATCGGATGTACGACTTGTCTCTGATTAAAGTTAAGACCCGACCAGGGGTCTCGTTCAATGGGGTATAGTTGTTATACCTCCGTGAAGGAGGGAGATTCGCTCGACTCTTCCTTGGTGGAGACCTTTCGGGTGATCGGTTACGTTCTTTTCGAACTGACTGATCCCTCCTATGGTCGAACGCCTCAGCATTCTCAGCTGCAATGTATTTTTCGGCTCGGGTGTAAAATTCCTGAATAGTAGCAGGAGAATTCTTTGTGATTGATACTTTCATACTGGAAGGTCATAGTCCTGTTAATAACGCAACTAGTGTGATTAAATAGTTCAAAGACGCAACCCTCATCATCTCTGTTTGGAATTTTTCCAGGAAGTCCCTTAGGGATTCTTTTTCCTTCTAGTGCAACGATAACAGTGAGGTGAACTTTCTCTTGACGCCTCTGCTTATCACAAAATGTGACTCAAACCGTTCTCGTAGTTGGGAAAAAGTCCTTATACTCAACGGTGGAAGAGAATTGAGCCAAATTAGTGCATTTCCCGAAAGAGTGGTGGGAAAATGTTTGCACATGGCCACATCGGACATGTTTCTGGAAACCATCAGAGTCACATAGGTCATATGATCCCGTGGATCTGTTATTCCATTATATCTTTCTATGGGGGAAAGAGTACGTTGCGAAGCATAGGTTCTGAAGAGACCTTGGGATCGAAAAGTGAAGCATAAGAATGGGGGAGGTTTGGTTTCCTTGAGTATTGGGTCGTTTGAATTCGTCAGCAACAAATTGTTCAATCTGCTTTCGAAGATCACAAAGCTAATTCGAAGTTTTCGGATACTTCAGGGCACGAGTACAACAGTCGTCGTTGGGGGCGCCTAGACCCCCCAACAGAAGGTTGGCCCTCAGGCCTAAGGGCATGGATAAAACCCTCCAATTGTTTGCTTATGTCTTGAATCTTCAACTCCAACCTTTCCATTTGGGGGCGGCCGATTTGCTTTGGAACAGGGGTTACAATCGGCTGGTCGGGGATCGCAGGCTGCAGGGCCTGTTCCTGATGAGGCAGGTAAGGGGAGGCCGTTTGATCACGAACGGAGCAATCGGGTGCTATAGGAAGGGTGACTTCAGAAAGTGTTGTAGTGCGTCCTTCTACAGCGGGGGCGGCTTTCGAAGATGCTCTGGTTCTCAGAGGCATAGTTATCAGACTAACAGAAATTGCTCTAGTCTGTTTCCTACGGACGGCGCCAATCTGTTGGAGGTGGGTTGTGACTCCACAGATATTGGCTCCTTGTAGAATTGAACAGTTACCGTTGAAAGGACGTAGTACCTGCAAAAATCACCGGTGGGTGTTCCGGCGAGAAGACTCCGATACTCAAGTCAGAAAGAGCGGTTTTCGAATGAGATAGAAACAGACTGAGAACTCAACGGAGTGATTCAATGTAATTCAAGTGCCCAATGTGTGAAGTCAGAGAGCGTATCTGGCTCGTAGAGTTTTGAGATACCTTATACTTGTGAAAGTCGTGGGCCGTTAAAGTGTTTCAACCATATTTTCCTTATCGAGTTGATCCGAAAATTTCGGGGTTTCAATATTTCGAATTGATTGTGATTCTTATCTTTTGAGAAACTTTTATTTTCTGGTGAGATCATTTCCCTAACTGAAAGATGCTAAAGAGACTGCTCTCAAATAGAAAATAAGAGTCGTTAGGATACTTTGACCTTCCCTTAGAGTCGTTAGAGCGGTTGTCTATCGATCGGTCGTTCGACCGATGAATGGTCTTTAGAACTCGTTCACTTGAAGGACCGACGGTTGAATGCCCAATCAGGACGGTTACCTTTGCTTGGCTAATTATGTTCGGCAGGCGGGACGACTGATACCCTATAGTTCAGGAGATTTTGACAATTGAGACTTTTCGGTAGATAATCATATTTGAATATCAATCGATAGTCATCTTATGTATGGCTCTTTCAAAAACTGACTCCTCCGACTGGGTCTAGGAACACTTTCCATCAATTTTAAAATTTTTATGTCTCGCTTGTTAATTTTAGTAGCAATTTAAGTTTTTATCATTATTTAAGAAAACAAATTAAGACCTTCAAGAGGCACTCGGAGTGGTGTTAGTATACGAACTTGCACGTCAAAAGGCGGAACGGAAGCACATCATTCACGCGTCTAATGGGGCCAATAAGTTGAAACATGGAGGCTAGACAAAACACGAGAGAATTTGTACGTACGTCCATGAACTTACAAGCTACGCTTCCTTGTTTTCCTCACTCCGCTTCTCGTACTAGACGTTATAAGAATCTTGGGATGCTACCGTGACAGCCCTTTACATCAGCGCCCAATATTTTTGCATAGATCTCCCACCCACACCGGGCAAGTCAACAATTTGGAGTGAAGTTTGGTGCCCACTTTTCCACAAATCAAAGAGTTGTGGTTCGACGGTCATTTCACAAAATTGACACCTCAATAACTCCGTAGCTCTCTCGCTTTTGGCAATTGAAATTGACAGGCACAGTAAATGTACGAGGCCAAGTTCAGATAAACGCATCACTGTACCCATTATAGAGTTGTTTATTATTTGAAGGCACGTCGCTGTTTCAAAAGCATTACGTGCATTTTGAGACTCGAAGACTATTGGGTTCTTTTGTTTCAAGAGCATTCCCCTCCCCCCTCCCACCAACGCCAGCTCTCTCTCTCTCTCTTTCACTCTCTCTTTCTACCTGTTCTTGACACAATCTACAGTCAGAGAGAGAGAGAGATAGATGGGAAGCATATCAAGGTTGAGTCATCTTTTCATGACAGTGTTTCTTCACAGTTTCTCAACATACATAGTTGTTCCGGCCATCACCGATGTCACCATGTCGGCGCTTTGTCCGGGACAAGATGAGTGCTCTATTGCTATTTACCTCACCGGCCTCCAACATGTGGTAATTGCAGTTGTTATTCTCTTTAATCACCTTTTTCTTTGTTTTGTTTAATGTTCCCCCGATTATGTCTCTTGCCTGAATTTTCATTTTACGTGATACCAAATGATTCTTTTCACATTTTATGCAAACCCTATAATTTCTAAATTGAATTCAATTTATTTTGAAAATTTGAGAGTCGTGTATGTTAAATTAGTTGAGATCTAAGCGGTGCTTATTATTCAACTAATTAAACTTACCAATCAGACTGTTGATGTTCGTTGAAACCTGGTACTTCTTTTTCTGGGATGATATTAGAAACTTAGAATATATTTTTTTTAAATGACCTATGTTTTTACCTTCTTTGCTCATGATACCGTTGTGCTGTAAATAGAAATTTAGAATATTATGTAGGAATTTGCAAAATATTAAAAGGATTTAGTTTAAATAAAAATTAAATATATACATATAATTAAATAATCAAAGAAATAAAGCCAACCGTACGGAGGGCTCTCTTGGTGTTGCTGCGGGAGAAATTTCCCCTTGGCTTCAGCAGGGGAATCTGCTTTGGGCGTTTTGTGCCCCCATCATTTGTCTGCAACTGAGTGTATGATTCTACGGAAGAACTTGATATGATCGTCCCATCCAAATGATGGAGAGGGGCCACGGTGTTCCGAAAGCACTAGAAAATTTCCTGGGTACATCGTGGTCCCACAAGTACTGTTTAACATTGCCAAATGTTAAGTATTTCCAATTTTAGTAAGAGATTCGTTATGTGCTTTTCATTGCCTTTCTGGCCGTTTATTTTGGCGCCACTCCATCTCAATGGCTCAAAGCGGAGCGGAGGAGAGACCTTGTTTGATTCCTGTACCAGAGGCTAGAGCATAGGCACATCTTCTGTGTGGTTGGGCCCATGGGGGCATCACGAATTTAATTAAGTTACTCAAATTTGGGATCATTGCTTTGATTCCCATCTCCCCTTTCGGATTTGTCAGCAAGAAATGGTGATTCTGATAATCATAGTGTATCGAAATCGCATTACTAATCTAATGTAGCCATCTCAATGTTGATGGTCATTTCTTGGCCTTTTAATAGCAGCAAAGGAATGAATTATGAAGGCATAAACAAAATATCTTGCCTTTGGTTGGATCATAAAAGGACTGGAACTGAAATGATACGATCTTGGAATTCAGAGCAAAATATAACGCATGCGTAGTGAGGGAGGACAACAAAACTCCTCTCCTTCGCTTTGCCACTTTTAAATTAATTACTAATATTGGCTATGCAGGTTATAGGATCGGGATCACTAGTGATGATGCCTCTGTTAGGAAATTTGTCAGACAGGTATGGAAGAAAAGCACTCATCACACTCCCAATGACCCTTGCCATTACCCCCTTAGGTAAATGCTTCCCTATCTTTGCAATTGCAAGGAAATCTGTGCATGTTCACTACTAGCCTGGATTCAATTGTGCTAAATTCATTGCTTAATAGAATTTTTTTTGGGCAGCAATTTTGGCTTATAGCAGGACTCGAAACTTTTTCTACTTCTACTTTGTGCTCAAGAGTCTCACTGCTATGGTCTGCGAGGGTAGTGTTCATTGCCTCGCTCTTGCCTATGTGGTACTACTATCTTCCCCTTGTAGTCTACCAGCTAATCTGTCCTCAATCAAGCCTTTTAAATCCGCTCTCTACCCACTTTTGCCTTAGAGCATAGTTGTTCTAATACCAAATAATGGAAATGAATATATTTCTCTTGAAAATTTCAAAAATTCCAAACTAGAAGAAAATCCTGTAAAATAATATTTTTAAGGAATATTATTTTAAAAAAAATATTTTTCCTTAGATATCAAACAATCAAACATACAATGGTATAAATAAATAAATAAATGTAAGCTTGAAACGTTTCTTTGACACTCGGACTTAGAAATTCTCCAAACTGACCTTAGATTTGAAACCTGGGATTGGGTTAACCTTGACAAAGGTTTGCCCTCTAGCGTCGGTATTGCCGTTATCAAACGGGACGTTTCCTCCCCTTTATAGGTCCAAAAAACTGGAAATATTAATAGATTAAATAAATTATCGATCAAATTTTATATAATATTTTATATCCGTATACGTAATTAAATGATTATTTATTTTAAATAAATATTTAATTATAAATTAATCACAATATAAATATCATTTAAAATTTAATTTATCTCATTCATAATTTAATTTATTCATAAATATTATTTATAAGAGTCCGTTTGATAAAGATTTTTTTTTACTTATCTTCTCCTTTTAAAGAGAAGATCTATCAAACACTATTTTAAAGAAACTCTTAAAAAAAATAACTTTTTTTTAATGAATAAAATAGAGTTTTAACAAAAACTCATTAGAAGAGCTTTTGCTTCTCTTTTTCTTTTTAAATTTAGCTTTTTATTTTTTTTATTCGTATTATACCCTCACTTAAAGGATATGAAATCTCAAATATATCCATATTATAAATTCATTTACCCTCATATCCTCTTTTTTACTTTAATTTTTACTTTTTACTTTTTACTTTTAATTTTTTACTTTTAATTTTATTTAAAAGCTATCAAATAAGTTTATTTTTAAAATTAAAATTACCAAACAATTTATAATTTTTTTTTAATTTATAATTTTTTTTTGAAAAGATAAACTAAAAATAAGTATACCAAACGGTCACTTAAAACATGCCAAATCAGTTCATTTTATACTGATGGATTGGTTTCGATAGGCAGATAGTATTCCAGAAGGCCAAAGGGTTTCGGCATTTGGAATCTTATCTGGCATTGGATCGGCTTCGTTTGTATGTGCAACTTTAGCAACTCATTTCCTCTCCACTTCCTCCACATTCCAGGTCTCTCTCTCTCTCTCTCTCTCTCTCTCTCTCTCTCTCTCTCCCCCCAAAATCCAATTACTGACAAAGAATGAATGGTTTTATGTGGGTTCATTAGGTAGCTGCTACGGTAGCTATACTGGGTTTGGTTTACATGAGAATATTCCTCCCCGAGTCGATCATAGACGGCAGTGTCTCAACTCAGCCGCTACTAGTGAAAGAAGCTGAGGTTGATGCTACCTGTTCCAATTCCGATGCGTCTGCAAAGATTCAGGTGATCAGACCAATGCCTTCATTGGGAGATATGCTCTCTCTCCTTAAGACCAGGTTCCTGATTGTTTCTCCAATTTTTCTTCCTCGTTTCACTCACTGCATAAATCTTTTTTTATGATTCTAATACAGAGTCCTCGGCTTTTATCTTATTCAAGTAAAAGACTAATGTTGAGGTGTATGGTCACATGGGGTTTGATCTATTTAGTCTATCTCGGTCCGTTTAACATTATTCAAAATCAAATGACTTAGGACACAATTTTGTGTAGCGTGATTCATTATCCATTTGCTTATTTCAATCCATGACTTTTTTCTGGTATATGCAACATATGTGAAACTACACTATTGAGGATAAACCTAATTCTTCTTTGGGCAAAACAGTTTTCGGTTATTGAGTAGCAGATAGTACAATCTATTCAAAATTTGCTATTGCCTCCAAGTCAGAGCCATATCGAGTCTGGTTGTAATTTGAAATGTTGTTGTTTATATGGCAGCCCAGCATTTTCCCAAGCTGCAATTGTTGCATTTTTTCACAACCTTGGGGATGTAGGCGTCCATACATCGTTAATGGTACATATTCTTCCTTCGCCCTTCCAAGCCTTTGTAATTTTTGTTCAGCTGGTTAACTCCCCCCCCCCCAATCTTTTTTGGCTTTTGCACTTTGCAGTACTATTTGAAGGCTAGTTTTCACTTTAACAAAGACCAATTTGCCGACTTAATGCTCATTTCTGGGATTGCAGGCACCATTTCTCAGGTTTTAACGCCCTTTTATGTACTTATATACTAGTAACAAAATTTGTTCTGTCGATGTGGCCTCTGAAATCCGAAAATTGTTGCAGTTCCTTCTTATGCCAGTTTTAGGGCCTGCTTTAGGAGAGGAAAAGCTACTATCAATTGGACTTCTTTTCAGCTGTACACATGTAAATGACATGTGCATGATGCCACCGCTTACCTTTACTTGCATATAAAGCTTTGCTTGGAGAACAAAAATAAGAAAATGTCTATTGCCCTTGAATTAACTAATCTATGTTCTTGAATGCAGATTTTCCTTTATGCCATTTCATGGAGTTATTGGGTATGTCTCTCTTTTCTGTCCAGCTATTTTTACTGTCCAATGTGGATTCACCGGAACACTTGTAGAACCATCTATTACTAATGCTAACAAGGTCGAAACTGCAGGTTCCTTATGCTGCTGCAATGTTCTCCATTTTAATGGTCTTTTCATCACCATGTGTGAGTAGTTATTCTCTTCATTTTGCTTCTTTTTCCACGGTGGCTTTTGACTTGAATTCCTTATTTTACTACTTACATTTCTTTCACCATTTTTACCAGCTGAATTTGCTGTGTTACCATGTGTAGATTCGCAGTATTGCATCCAAGCAGGTGGGGCCAAGTGAGCAGGTAATTTACCCTTGGGGCTTATATAGATATCTAGCTCCATGATTTGTACCCACCCCAAGAAATCTGCCATGACTTCTACTAAAGATTCTGGTTCAAATGGTCACCGTCCCAACTTGACACTATTCTAGCCTGTGTGCTCGGCAGTTGTTCATTCAATCGAGTAACTCAGACTATTTTTTGGTGACTGCAAATTATAAATGTTGCAGGGAAAGGCTCAAGGTTGCATTTCAGGCATTATGTCTATTGCAAATGTGATTTCTCCCCTTGCCTTCACCCCTCTAACAGGTAAGGCTTGCAGCTTGATTTGCATTTTTGGTGGGGGGTTTGAATCGAAGTTTAAAGGTTTTGAGTTTTCTTTTCCCATGCAGCTTTGTTCTTGTCTGATGCTGCGCCATTTCATTTTCCTGGTTTCAGTTTAATGTGTGCTGGATTTGCTTCGGTAAGAACCTTAGTATTACTCTGAAGATGGACCATTTCTAATGATACCACCATATATATTAAGCCCAATTAAGCTTCTATATTTTTTCATAGCAAAACATTGTTAGTTCAAACAAGTAATCTGTCCCACGCTTCACTAAGGTTGCCTAGAACTTTGATATGATTTTTATGAGGCATATTCTTAATTTGACGTTTTGAAAGGGGTATAATATTTATAATGCACTTGCAGGTTGCTTTGAATTTTGATTGTTGATATTAATATTGTTGTAAATTTCTTTTTTTTTAAAAAAAAAAATTCTTTTATCCCTTTTTTAATTTGCTTTTTGATTGCATCGGCCCATTGTTAAGAATATTTAGAATTTTTTTTTTCTTTTTTGTGTTTTGCATGAAATATATTTTATAGTTAATAAAATTATTTTGTGATTTTACTTGCACAAGCCTTTGAAATTACCATTTTAGTGTTTTGATTTAGGGTTTTACTATGTGAACGTAAAATCTCATTATTTTTGTAGTAATATTTATCATAGTTGTTAATTTTATTACCCTTTTTCCATTTTTTGTCCATTTTATCATTGTAACATGGGGTTTAGGGCCCGACCCGCCAAGCCATCCAGGCTGGGGTGTGCCAGCCACCGGTCCAATATCTCCAAATGCCACTTACCACAACACCAAGCAAAACGACGCCGTTTTTCTTTCTCTTTTAGAATCTATGATAATGTATGTGTATATCCACTTGACCCTTTGCTTTCTAAAACCTTGATCATATGTAAAATATAATTGTTTGCAGACAATAGCATTCCTTCAGAGTACCATGATAAGAGCAGAACCTAATTCCATACACAAGGCAAGCTGTTGCGGCTCGGTGGAAGCTTAGTTATGAATGATGCAAATGTCCGGCACGAGTACATTCACCTATTTATCCTTGCTGCCTCACTGCCATTTGGGGTAAAGTGTACCCTCCATCCCAAAGCCATAATCTTAATTTCATTTCTCGTTAGTGAATTATCTTAAGATCAATTAAAATATTCGGAGAAAAATTTTGTCTACTACTAAATCCAAAACTGTCTGTGTCTTAGTTTATCAATAACTTTTCTTTCCATAAAATAGAAGAAAAGAAGAAGTTGTTGTAATAGTAGAAGAAACACATTGTATTACTTCTATTACAGAAAGAAGTTTAATTTGAGCTGGCATAGTAAGGCCTTGAACTTTAGGCCTCAAGGGTGCATGTGTGTATGTGTTGGTAGTAACGTGTAATACAAAGATCGGATCAATAAAAATTAGATATGCGCTTTTATATGCGTAGCATGTTGGTTGTTGGAGCTGAGTTATCATTTTTTTTTCATCGATTAATATTCGAATTTTATTTGACTAATCTGATTTAAATAGTATAGGGTCTATTGAGAGATTGACTCTCCCAATACATGGTGCCATGCCATGTCATGCCACGCTACCATTTGTGCCGAGCTGTTGGATCATGAATTGCTTCTTTCCCTTTCTGTTATCTTGGAAAGGCAAAATTACCAAAATATGAATTCACATGCAATTTGGATGACCAGATTTCAAGTATATTAAACGATAATTAATTAAATTATGAATATGTTTTGATCAATTCAAATAAATAAAATAAATTATTATATGAAATTAATTTTATTTAATTGACGATTCCAATCCAGCATTACTATGTTTATTTTATTGTTCATTACACGTGTGCCAAGCTTGATATCCGGATCTTGCAATTAGTATCGACCATTGCTGCGTCCTGGCTGTGTGTGTGAGCACGTGTATTGACATATTACCTGGATTGGATTGGGTCACCATAACCGATCATTCTTTTTCAAAGCTTTTCTTCTTCCTTCCTCAAGTTAAAAGCATGTGATGTGATTGTGTTAAGAATTATTATTTCTATCATATGTGGATAGTAAAAATAATATAAATATAAATATATTATTTTATATAATTAGAAGAATATGTCTATATATGCAATCATTATTATTCTTATTATTTAATTTTAGTAATTTATTTAATTTTTCTATTTTATATGAATCTTTAAATTTAAACATTTTGTTCATAATATATATATTTGTGTCTTGTGTGGTAAGAATATTTAAATAAAATGATTCAATATAAAAATAGTAATAAATTATGTGAATCAAGAAAATTAAGAGGAGATCAAAGGGGTATTCTATTGTTTATTATAACATTTTTTCTCAATTTTGTGATCTCAGTTTTAAATTTCATACAAAAAAATATATATATACTATTTGAGTTCTATACTTACACTTGTACTTCTTAAAACAACAGTAACAACAACAATAATTAAATATTTATGATTATATAGATTTTTTTATGTGATTATAATTTATCTTATATCTTGTAATATTTTCTAAAATTTTTCAAAGATATCTTTCCTTTTTCTTCCTCTCGGCCCCTCCTCATGCAATGCATCAATCTCTATTCGCAGCCACACTTTGCTCCAAACTTTTCTTTCCCTCTTTGTTTCTTTTATTTGCTTCTCTTTTCTCTTTTCTTTTTTTTTTTTTTCCCCTTCTCCAATATTTCCTTTTTATTTTCCTATCACCCAAAGCGAATTTTAAAGGGAAAATTTAAATAAAATGATTCAATACGAAAATAGTAATAAAATGATGTATAAGAAGACATAAAAGGGGATTTCAAAGGGAATACAGAATTTGGGTTCTAACCTACAAATTGCGCAAATGTATTTTCTTATTGTTTTAGGTCATGCTTGGATGCAAATGAACTTTACATTTTCCTTTATCTAATAATTCAAAATAATAACACATGGGAAATATTTTCTTATTCTTTTAAATTTATAATTTAGAGTTTCGTTTAGATAAATCTGTGTATTAATTTTTGAAAAATACTATGTTCGAAAAATAAATATCCACAATATCCTGAGATGGTATTTAGCATATTTTAATTAAATTCAACTTGTTTCAACTTATTTTTATTTTACCATGTTTAATATATAATATTTTACAATTATATTAAGAAATTTCGTATATAAAATAATAATAATAATCCCTTTTTAATTTTTGTATAATATTTTTAAAATATACCTTGCAGTGGAATATTTTTCCTATCAATCAAAACGAATTTTAAAGGGAATATTTAAATAAAATGATTCAATATGAAAATAGTAATAAATGATGTGAACAATAAACTTAAGGAGACATAAAAGGGGATTTCAAAGGGAATACAAAATTTGGGTTCCAACTTGCAAATTACACAAATGTATTTTCTTAATGCTTTAGGTCATGCTTGGATGCAAATGAGCTTTATATTTACCTTTATCTAATATTTCAAAATAATAATGCATGGGAAATATTTTCTTATTCTTTTAAATTTATAAAGTTTCGCTTAGATAAATTTGCGTATTAAGTTTTAAAAAAAATACCATGTTCAAAAAATAAATATCCATAATCTCCTGAGATGGCATTTAGGATATTTTAATTAAACTCAACTTGTTTCAAGTTATGTATATTTTACTATATTTAATATATAATATTTTACAATTTATATGGAATTATAATAATCCCTCATTTCCTAATTAGGGAGATTATAAAGGGAATAAAGGGAAAATAATATTTTATAAGGAAAAGTTAAAGTTTAAGATAATATTTTTAATAAAAAATATGAGAATACTAATTTGGAGAATATGTTCTCCAACACACTATCACCAAATTTAGATTTGTTGGGGGATGGGGGAGCGGGTGAAACCCAGAGCCAGACGTGCGGGCGGGGTAAAGGCAGACACAGGCTGTCCATGTCCATGTCCATGGCCAGGTCCATTGATTGGAGTTGGAGTTGATAACGCCAATGCCACTTCCCGAAAGCTACGTTTATCAAAATTCCCTAAATAATGAGTTGCGGTCACATCTCGGAACTTTCTAATTTTTAGGTGCATTTCCAACCCTCATTTCCCCCCCCCCCTCCCCAATTTTCCCCCACGTGTTTTCTATCTTCCATTTGAATTGAAAATCTTACGAAACAGAAGGACTTGGAGTGCAACCCTCGCCCAACCACCGCCCAATCCCACACACACAATCTCTCTCTCTCTCTATAATTTCATCTTTTCTTCAGTTACTTTGTTTCCATTTTTCTTCGATTCCGTGTTTATAACGCGTTCGCGCTCTCCCTCCCAACTCTATCTCCGAGCAGCGTCGGAGAAACCAAAGGAACGCGTTTGAATTTAAGATTCTGTAACCGCCCATTCCCCCATTCACAGCGTTCGGTTTCTCCGACCACTCCATTCTCTCTCTCTCTCACGTTACATATCTACGAATTCTTTGAAAAAAAAAAACAAAAGAGAGAATTGGATTGTTGAGGTTTAATGGCTGTTAATAATAATAATGGGTCGGGAAAAGTAGTTTGCCTTCATGGGGATCTTGATCTGAAGATCATTGAAGCTCGATGTGTACCAAACTTGGACATAGTCTCCGAGCGAATCCGTCGCTGTTTTGTTGCGTTCAATACTTCGTGTCGAAAACCATTCGAAGATCGCGAACGGAAACGCGACCACCACCGGAAAATCATAACCAGCGATCCGTACGTCACCGTATGTCTCGGCGGAGCCACCGTGGCTCGAACTCGCGTAATCTCCAACTCTCAACACCCTAACTGGAACGAACATTTCACAATTCCTCTGGCTCATCAGGTCTCTCAGGTCGAATTCCACGTCAAAGACAACGACTTGTTCGGCGCAGATCTGATCGGAGTCGCCACATTGTCAGCAGAAAGAATCAAATCCGGCGAAACCATCTCCGATTGGTTCCCGGTCATCGGACCATATAGTAAGCCGAGAACAGCAATTCGGCTCGAATTGAAATTTACTCCGTGCGAAGAGAACGCACTGTACAAGCACGGAATCGCTGGAGATCTGGAGAAATTAGGAGTTCGAAACAGTTATTTTCCGGTGAGGAGGGGAGGATCGGTGACTCTGTATCAGGATGCGCATGTTCCAGATGGAATGCTACCGGAGATTGAATTGGAAAATGGGAATTCGTTTCAACATGATAAATGCTGGGAAGATATATGCCACGCGATTTTAGAAGCTCATCATTTGGTGTATATTGTGGGATGGTCTATTTTTCATAAGGTGAAGCTGGTGAGAGAGCCGACCAGGCCTTTGCCTAGTGGGGGGAATCTAACATTAGGTGAATTGTTGAAGTACAAATCTCAAGAAGGTGTTAGGGTTTTGTTGTTGGTTTGGGATGACAAAACTTCCCACAGCAGGTTCTTTGTACAAACGGTATGGTTTTTCACAGTTTTTATTTTCATTTTCATTTTCATTTTGGCAAAATATTCGTTCATGATTTCTCCGGACATGTTTCGTGCGCTATATATGGTTTTGGAAAAGTTGTCTCTCCTAGGATAGCCTAAGCCTTACTTTTGGCATTGCTTGGACATTGATACCCTCGGAGTTGCTACAAAGACCCTGCTTCGGATATACAAAATCTGAAGCCATTTTGTTCTCAAAAGTTTCTGATATTTGAATTTCGTGGAGCCCATCTGCATAGTATGATACTTTGAGCATCATGACTTTTTGAGTGATCCCAACTAGTTTGAAATTGAAGGTTCAGTTGAATTGAGTTTTGTTTCGCGGAACTCATTGCAATCATGTATCAACAATTGAAGAAAAGTCATTTTGAGCTACTTCCCAATTAGAGACTGTGTTTTGGATATAGATTTCAAAATATGCTCCGTTACTTCAAGACAAGTATCATGGATTTGTTGTTGTTGCACACTTTCTTATTTCTTCCCTTATTATTTTTAATATAGCATTCTAAATTTTAACATAATAGGGCTGTGAATGCAGGCTGGAGTGATGCAAACTCATGATGAAGAAACACGGAAGTTTTTCAAGCACTCATCAGTAACCTGTGTGCTATCACCTCGTTATGCCAGCAGTAAGCTTAGCATTTTCAAGCAACAGGCATGCTTTATGCTGTGGACACAGTACTATTTATTTATTTATTTATTTTTTGGCTTTTTTTCTATTACAGCTTCATCGTTAATTTTAGAATCTAATTCTTATTTCTGAAAGAGATTTGAATTAGGACAAATCTAGGGCCACAAATAGTGGCTAAGCCTAGAAATGTATGGGCGGGAGTTATAATTCCAGGAGGGTGGAGGTTATAAAATTTTAGTGCGCTAGCAACCTTTGGTTTATAATTTTTTATTATATACATTTTTTTTTGGGGGACGGCTGCCCCTCGCCCACCCCTCCCTTTTCCCTGGCGGCAAGCCTTACAAATCTCCACTGTGAAACCCATTTCGAATTGTCTTGTTTTCCTATTTTGAGGTTATCTTCATGCTGCATATTGATGCTATTTTTTTCCACCATTTTCTCTTAGTACAAAGAACCTCAAGCGTCCTTAAGATTTTTAAGTACAAACAAGACTAATTGCTAGAATAGCATGGCATCAGTGTCTCTGGAAATGAGCTCAATGTGATTTAAGCCAAAAAAAAAAAAAAAAACGTCTTAGATAGGTTGGGGAAGGCTAATTTCCAGCAGGTATAACTTATTCAACTCTCTGCCCTATTAATTTGCTTAGGTTTATACTTCTATTAGGTGCTGTAATTGAAGCGCAATCATAACAATCAAGATGAAACAACTCTATATAGCGTACTTGAATGTGGTTGCACATATAATTAGGCATATTTATGCTGATTTTTGTAATGGCACAGTTAATAATAACTCATTTGAAAATTTTGCTGCTGTTCCCTTTAGGTTGTCGGCACACTCTATACACACCATCAAAAGTGTGTCCTCGTGGATACACAGGCATCGGGAAATAACAGAAAGATAACTGCTTTTATAGGAGGTCTTGACCTTTGTGATGGCCGGTATGATACACCTGAGCATCGATTGTATCGAGATCTGGACACAGTCTTTCGAGATGATTATCATAATCCAACATTTTCTGTATGTATTTATCCGATTGGTATCTATTTTGTCTACAATGCATTTCTTAAAATGGATACTGTTATTGTAACATGCATGTTTTAGTACCAAAAGAAATGGAAAAGAACATGTACTCTTTTTGACCAAGTGCACTGAAGGAGGCTGGATGCTGATGCATCAACTTTAAAGAGCTTTTTCTCAAAAAGAAAGATTATTTTTCCTGTTATATTACATATTCCTTGATCTGTGAATTTTTTCCTCTGTTACAGGTAGGAAGTAAGGGCCCGAGACAACCATGGCATGACTTGCATTGCAAAATTGAAGGCCCTGCAGCATACGATGTGCTTGCAAACTTTGAGCAACGGTGGAACAAAGCCAGAAAATGGTCTGAACTTGGACGTCACTTCAAAAGGATATCTCATTGGCATGATGACGCTTTACTAAGGATAGAGCGTATCTCATGGATTCTAAGCCCTTCCTTGTCTACTCCAAGTGATGATCCTAGTCTATGGGTTTCCAGGGAAGATAATCCTGAAAACTGGCATGTTCAGGTCAATTGTTAATTTGCTTTTCTTGCTGAGGTTATGCTTCTATCATTTATTATTATTATAGGCAATATTGATATTTGAAACTTCATATTGTACAGGTTTTCAGGTCAATAGACTCGGGATCACTAAAAGGATTTCCTAAAGATGTTCAGGAAGCTGAAGCTCAGGTATACATTCGCCCATTTCCTATCATGTACAATTATAGGATAATGTATTGGCATTCTTGTGCTGCTTGTTCTTGCTCATTTGTAATGTCTAACTTTGCTGGTTCATTTTTCTCACATGTATTCCAGAACTTAGTTTGTGCTAAAAGTCTGGTAATAGACAAAAGCATCCAAACAGCTTATATCCAGTCAATCAGATCTGCTCAAGACTTCATATACATTGAAAATCAATATTTTCTGGGATCATCATATGCGTGGCCATCTTACAGAAATGCAGGTTTGTGCATCATTACATTTTAAAGTTCATTGCTTGGTATTCCATTGTGTGGCCATTTTTCCCATGGAAAAAAAATTGGTTCCATTACGAGTGTAAAACATGCATGCACTCAATGACCGTCAATGATATTAAAAAAGCGGAGACAATATTCTACTCTTCAATCCTCAGATAATATATGTAATCAAATCTTTAATGATGCATCACAGTTTTGAGTCGGGTAATATATGTGCTTTTTCATCCACAAATTTTAATTTGAACATAAGTTGAGCTGCAAAATTTTAGACAACTTAAGTATCCACGTAGCGTGATATGTTGATTCTCAGTCCTTTGGTGGTGGATTATTACTAGCACAAACATTTATTTGTTTCCTCTGTTTCTAAGAACTTTTCTGGCATTTTCAGGTGCTGATAACCTAGTCCCTATGGAATTGGCATTGAAGATTGCTAGTAAAATCAGAGCAAAAGAGAGATTTGCTGTTTATATCGTCATACCAATGTGGCCTGAAGGCATCCCGTCTTCTGCCTCTGTACAGGAGATTCTCTTTTGGCAGGTATCTTTTCATTCTGAAAATGACCAGCTACAAGCTGTTTCGATTAGTGAAGTTCAAATATCTAAAATATGGTGACTTCGTCTTTTATTTTTTTGTGTTCTGCTGCATCATTTCAATGGCAGAAGTTGATTTATTCACTACTAGTTCTTCCTTTGCCTCTTTGTAGTGAGTATAAATTCGTGACTACTTGGAATTTATCTGTGGTTTCTTTGTTTTTGCAGGGACAAACAATGCAAATGATGTATGAAATAATTGCACAAGAGCTGAAAGCTATGCAGATTGAGAATGCACACCCACAGGACTACCTGAATTTCTACTGTCTTGGTAATAGGGAAGAACCGTGCAAAGATGTGCAGGATTCAACAAACCAATCTAATAATAGCGATGCGGTGAGAAAATGATGCCTATTTCACTTACTAATGCATAATCAACCTCTCCTTTGTGCTGATGAACAGAGGCAGACTGCTTACTTCTAAGCCATTATAGAATTCATGTTTGGGCTTCTGAGCTTGATAAGCCTATGCACCTATCTGTGTTTTTTAAGCTTTGCACGTGCACACAAACTAGAAGAGAAGTATAAGCTTTGATCTGGATCTGAACACTGGGCTCGATTGTCAAACTGATATGCTTTGAAATGCATCAGAGTCACACATAGAATGTTTGAACATATGGCACCATTTTATACGCAACTTTATCCAGAATGTTTCTAAAGTAAATTATTTTGTCATTACATTAGTTTATATGATGGGTGAAAATCATGTAATCACTAACTGGACTGAACTTGGTTCATGAAATGCATATGGCTTATATGAGGTTGACTCATCTGCCCTCCTTTTACCTCATGCTGTCATCCCTGGCTTTGCTTTAATATGATTGCCTGTTCATGTGAGTTGGGACAGCAACGTGGACTAATCTTGACAATTTCACTTAGGTATTATTTCCATTATATTCATGTGGATTGGACTTGACGTTTGCTTGTAGATTTCTTGTGATGTAAAGTAACAATTTTTTTGGACCCTAAGCCCTATAATGATTAATCCAAAATATATATTTCAGGCAAAGTCATCTGAGAAGTACAAGCGATTCATGATTTATGTGCATGCGAAAGGAATGATTGTAGATGATGAGTATGTAATATTGGGGTCTGCAAATATTAACCAACGATCTTTGGCTGGTTCAAGAGACACTGAGATAGCTATGGGTGCATATCAGCCGCATCATACATGGGCCAAGAAGAATAGACGTCCACATGGACAGGTTTGCTACTTCTACAATGTCAGATGTATTTGCCCCATTTACATATGTACCACTGCCATGTTTCCCTACTAGCTTGCTATCCTCAGGTCATACTATACATTCTTCTTACATGCTCACAAAGGGGCCAACACAAATAGCTAGAATTCACTCCATGAAAGGAAAAGGCAACAGTTGGCATTCTGCTTGTATAGCCTCTTACTGAACTGCTATCATAAAAGACTCATGAACCAAGTTGACAGTTTTGAGTCCAAGCCAGGTTTCAATTTTGCATAGTCATTCTTGAGCAGAGAGAATTGATAGGATGTGGTTTCATTGCAGATTTATGGATACAGAATGTCATTGTGGGCAGAGCACTTGGGAAAGATGGAAGGTTACTTCAAGGAGCCAGAGAGCATAGATTGTGTTAAGAGTGTGAATAAGGTTGGAGAAGAAAATTGGAAAAGGTTTATGTCCGAGGAATATGAGCCATTGCAGGGACACCTTCTCAAATATCCTGTACAAGTAGATGCCAATGGCAATGTTGGCCCCTTGCCTGGACAAGAGACCTTCCCTGATGTTGGTGGTAAAATTCTTGGTGCTAGCACTACTCTACCAGATGCTCTTACCACTTAATAGAAACCATCTCTCAAAATGAACCATTTTATTTTAGAAATCTGTATATTCCTTTCTCAAACTTGCATGGGAGGAGAAGGGGGGGGGGAGAAGGTTATGTTGGCATTGGCTGCCCAGAGGTGCCTTACACTGAGTTTGCATGGTGCTTGATTTGCAGCCTTTGTACCTCGCAATTTGTTATTTTTTACATTTTAACATAATCTGTTTATACTTCATGGTGAAGTTTTGGCTGTTTACTTTTAACTGTCACTTTCCCAACCATACCGGCTCCTTGGTGAGGGCTACGGTAGAAAGAGTATGGGCCCTTTTCCTTCAATGTGACTGTGAAAGTCTCTCCGGGGCCATTAAGCAAAGCCTCTTCGGGCATGGAGATTGCTGCAACGTCAACTCCGGATGGAACTCCGTCCTCATCAAACACAACATTCCGAGGGAACCCTCGATTGTTCTTGAATATGATCTCCCAGGGGCAACACTGAATTCACTTGGATCGAAAGTAAGCTCCCTGCCATCACCACCTAGCAAGACCTCAATGGCCATGGCATTGCCTGCGAGCATTGTGCTTGCGGCTGTGACTACAACTGCTACATAAGGCCGGTGAATGGTGGGAAGGCAATGGTGGCAGCGACAGCAGCCGTCGTATAGAATTGGGATTAATCTCTTCTTATTCCCAGCTTTCTTCTTGGTTTTGGAAATCAAAAGGAGAAGAGGCGGATTGTAGGTTATATGGTGAATATGAGAGGGGAGCACTGGCGGAGCCATGTTGAAGGGTGTGAGGGCAATTGCCCTCACTAAAAAAAAAATTATTAAATTTTATATATTAAATTAAAAATTATCCCCCACACAAAAAAATACCCCTATACTAAAAAAAAAAAAAAAATTACCCCCCACCAAAAAAATATATATATATTTGTGGCTTAAAAATGTCATTTCATTTTATAAAAATATTTTATTCCATGAAAATATTTTACTTTTATTGTCATTAGATTCTGAATCCGCCACCGGAGGGGAGTCGTGTGGTTTGTGTTTTTGGAGCGATCACTGGGGAAATAATGTATGACACTGGGTAAATAATGTATGACAAGGAGGATGGTAGAGGGTGAAAAGGTTATACCCCATGCAGATTAATATATTGGCTGAGGCAGATTTTGTGCCATGACGTGGCATGGATTTTCTGATGTGAATATTTTTGACAATGGGAAGCAGTGGATAGGTTTTACAAAAGGAGAATTCCAAATTCTAGGTCAATAGAATCAACTTGCATCGTACCAGGTACATCTAATGTCAAAAATCATATCCAAAGATAAACTACTTCAGTTTGTCCGAACATTGAGATTATGTTAACAAAATTAGGGTCTCACTCTTACAAATCATAATGTTTAACAAAGCTCACAAAACATGAAATGGTGAATCTGTCACTAAATATACAAAACGAAACCACAAAACAATTACTTAAAAAAGGCTATAGTTATGCGTAAAGGCAACGTGTCGAGCCATGGAAACCAGGCAAGTATATGAGGTCCTAATTCTTAGGGTTTGACAGAAAAAAGGACCATGATGTTAAATGGAGAGAGCAAGGAAGAAGAAGCAAGCAACGGATGGGTGGAATAAACCAGTATATAGAGACATGCACATGTGGTAGTACACAGTACACACCCCTGAAATTGAGAAGCGAACTGCATTGCATTGTACCGCGTTGGATTGCAACCTCACATGGTACAGCCTCATATGTAACCAAGAAAAAAACAAAAGTACAGCCCCACAAGATACAACCAACCTCGATTGCCATGCGACAAACACCAAGCACTTGCAAGGGGGAAAAAACCCAAGCTCCTGTAATTTCCTTTTCCCACCATTTTCTTACTGGAAATATAATCAACACACGCCCACATAGTTTTGATCATCTCACTTATACGAAAATACAAACAGCAGATATCATTGAATGCCATTCCAACCCCCAGGAGATCCCCCCAGCAAAAAAAAAAAAAAAAGGAAAAAAAAATCTGGGTGCTACTTATAACAGTAGAAAGAACATCAATGGACAGTTCAAGTCTCGCCTAAAGACCAAAATGTTCCTGTTCTTAACTAAATTTAAGCATCGGGTACTCCTACATTCCGTTTCGGACATCCTAACCGTGATCAGAAAACCTCGTCAGTTTCTCTCCTCTACTCTGCATTATGGCTTCAGGCGGCAAGAAGTAATAAGCTTGCGATGTCCTGAAAGTTAGAAGTGCTTAAAATGCTGGTATCAGACAGTATATGCGCTGATAGAGAATGAATCAGAATACCTTCATAGGTAAGATTATGAAGATTCACCACGCTAGACGAAAAAGGATTGTACTGCTAACTGCAGAGTTGAAATCCAACTCCCATTGACAACAATGTTACAATACATAATCCAATATATGACCCAATAATGCATTTGATTTTTCATTATAAATATATTCAACAAGCCTAGACCAGCCACTGGGATACCATGCTTAGCCACAGGCAGATCAGCCAGCAGCGTAATTGACCACTAGATCCTTCACAGCCTTCAGGGACATGGGGAAAGCAAAATAGTGTCAAGACAACCATTCACCAAATTCAGTTCGAAGCTGCAGAAATTACTTTCAGTCTATCTCAAAATTCCCAACTCTGTCAAACCTGCAGACATGAAAGGAAAAAGAAGAATAGATGACAAAAAGCAAGTTTGCAAAGAATCACAATCTACCCACATCCCTCGTCAGGCAGTCTCAGACAGGTATCTAATTCATCATAGCTGCAAGAAAGGTTGCTCAAGAAAGCATCAAACTCCAGTCCTACATTCTCCTTTACTCCACAATTCAGCCTAAGAACAAAATGTATCTCCCCCGTGACTTGGCCACATTTTCTTCCAAAAACAATAACTTCAGAGAAAAAACAAACCCACAAAAAGATTGGACTAAAATTGAAAGAAGGAAGAACTATGATCACGCATAATCTTATAAATATAACATATTGCCAACAGAAATCTCCCAACCAAGTTTGGTTCACGTTATGGCCAAAAGAATTTCATGCTCTCTGAAAATAGAAAACATGCTTAACAGAAGATAAGAAAAGAAGCACGCTGCAAGGGCAAGATCATACTTCAAACTTATGTTGAAGCCTTAATGTGCAACCTGACTATTGTAAAGATTAGCACTTCAAGAAACCTCCCACTGACAACATGAGGTGAGGCGCCTACAAAGAAGCTCATTATAATGAATCTTGAACTTTCAAATCCTCAGCAGATATAATTGTTCGCTTATTTCTGATTGTTCAGAACAACAAAACAATGTCAAATGAAATCAAGAAGATCCATTTCGTATCCAATATTTCCTTGTATCTCTCGTGTGTCATAAAAGCATAAAAACTAATACAAAGTAGATAGTAATCCTTCACATAAACTACAATCTAGTGTAAGGAACACAGACTGATTGGCTTATACAGATACTAATTATTCAAATTCTGTTTAGGATCACTCAAACAAATAAAGATCAAGATGAAAGAAATAGGAATATACAAACTTCTATTAACCTCAGAAGATCGGGAAAACATCGTCACTGCTATCATCATCTATGCCGAGATATTTGAAATTAATATCTCCATTCCTGTAATTGAAGCTTGGATTCACATAACACTTCATCTCGTGAAACAGATTCAGATTATCAACTAACTTATGGAACACATTGCACCCGCCACACTGCAATAAACAAATCAATTCAATTAAAAAAAAAAAAAGAACCGAGAGAGAGATGAAAATTAGCGGCAAAGTATTCAGAAAATACCTGTACAAAGACGGTACCGTCTGTGTAGGCGTGTGGATTGATGGCACGAGTTGTTCGCTGACCACAAAGATTGCAAGTGAAAGCAACAAGCATCCTACGACGAGGTGATTTGGTGAAGAGAGACCACGGGAAGGTGGAGACCTGCTCCGTACCTGATTCCGACTCGGGTCCTGCGGGAAGAGACGGACCTTCCATTCCTGAATCAGTCGTCCATCCCCTCACTGAGGCCGCACTCAATACCAAACCCATCGCCGCATCCTATCATTCCCCAAATCAAATGAAACCCTGATTTTAAAAATTCAAGAAAGAATTCCTGAAAAAGTAACATAGAGAATGAAATGAAACCTTGGAGAGAGGAGAAAGTGAGGTTCGATTGTTAAAAACAGGGACGATGCTCAAACCGCTTGAATCGGAGAGAAGATCAGCTTCACTATTATTATTTTTGTTGTTGTTATTGTTGTTATCTGCATAATAATAAGAAAATTTTCTATCAGAAAGAGAGAGAAAAAAGAGGAGAGGGAGAGATAGAGAGGGGGAGGGATTACTCTTGGAAGAGATTTGAAGCCGATGGAGTCTAGGTGGGAGCTTTGTCTTTGGAGAGAAGATCGGGAGAGACGGAGACGAAGACGAAGACACGATCGTTGCAGAGGAGCTTAGAGCTTCCATGGTGTTACAGAAAATCTGCGACCGAGATTCCGCGGGCCACCTTCGCGTTTCGATTTCACAGTCTAGAGTGGTTTTTTCCAACCAATGATCTCGTCATAGGGCGGTGATAACCGCTCAATTCCACGTCGACAGATGTTATAAGCTCAGTGGAGTCTGTTAAGCGTGTTTAATTACGATTGGGCATTAAATTGGAAATTTACAAACCGACTAAACATTTTTTATAACAAATAAACGGCGTAACTGCAGTAATTCTTTTCAAAAGTTTTAATGGATATGCGTTTTTTTTTTAAAAAAAATATTTGACATACTAAATTAATTAATTTTAAATATTTTTATATTTATATATTTTTATATTTAATAAATTATTTATTTATTTAATTATAACTATAATTTTTATTTTATTTATTTTATAATTAATAATTGCACGTTTGGTCATTTAGATTATCATTATAATATATAGATACTCTATTATTTTTTATAAAATAATTAATATTTATATAAAAATTATTATATTTTTTATATTTAGAATTTTCTAATATTTTTATATTTTATATTTTTATAAAATATTATTTTTTTATCATTTTATATTTATTTTTATTTCTTATTTTCTTTTTCATGCATCTAGAATCATAGTTGTATTAGTATTATTAACGTTTTTTTTGGGGTGTGCTTAGATTTATTAATTTTCAGATTGATGGAATGCTGGTGGAGGGAAAGTAAATGAATTTACGATAATCTATACCGTTGAATAAAAGTAGTGTTTTATGAAGATTGAAGGGAGTATCACATATAAAATAGATATATATCTTTTTATTTTAAAAAAGGTTAAAAATTTAATTATTTATTTTTTTAAAGGTATAATTAATGAAATCATTTGACATTACAATATTGAAATTATTTGATAGTGGATTAATATTTACTATAATTTTAATATTATTATATATATAATGTATTAAAATAATATAGAAATGTTTTTGTTTTTATGTTTAACATTTTCACCTTTTCCTCATTAATTTACATCCATTTTTTTCTGTCTCTTGAGTCTTGTCTTTACATAAAATTACGGTGATCAAAATTTCTTTCTTCCACTCTTATGACAAGAGCAAGAAAAGTAATGTCTTATGGAGATTGTAGGGAGTTTAACTCCTGTAGCAGAAATAAGAAATTATTGACTGATAAAAATCAACTTTATATTACAATTAAATAAATTATTATTCTATTTAACTCTATATTACGATTCTATTTAATTTATATTCTATGATAGGGAATTCCGTCAATAGTGTAAGCGCGATCATGTGATCTAGTATAAATGAATTGAGTTTATAATTAGATTAAATTAAATTATACTATTATATCTAAAATATAAATTGAAAGAACCACTTCTCCGCTTTGTAACAACAAGGTGTAATAATATATGCTATGCTCAACTTAGATAAAATAAGGTGCGATGCATGACTTATGGTTTAACCCTATGTAATGATTCTTTGAGTTTTAATGAGAGGCGATTCCACCGTGGTAATGTAACTAAGAATGAAGATTCACAACAAATTCATACGCTGCTTTATTCCCAGTCCTAACACCCTTTTATACACTTCCTTACTATATCTAACCATTGAAACTTCCTAACAACGTTTAGTTATTTTGCTTAGTTGTCCAACTACTTTAACAGTTTTAGTTCTTTCTACTAGCCGTTAGTTTTATTTAGTCATTCGTTAAGGTTCATTACAACAATTCCCCCCATTCGAACTATCCTTGTCCTCAAGTATTAAATGTTGGAAATTGGGCATGAATGAAGTATAAGTCTTCCTATGTAGGTTCTTTTGAACTGAGGTTTACCCATTTAACCTGAGTCACGAACTGATTGTTTCTCCATATGACACATCTCTTTAGCACTGCTTCCAGTTCTACAAGAGCTTGCTTGTCAATTCCCAGTAATGGTAATGTAGGTATGGTAGTCTGAGTAGGAGCTAACTTTTTCTTTAATAGAGACACATGAAAAACTAGATAAATTTTTGAACCAAGTGGTAGCTGCAGTTTATATGCCACCTCTCCAATCCTGGCAATGACACAGAAAGGTCCATAGAATTTCGAGGATAACTTGAGTTGTTTCCTCAGTTCTACTGACTGCTGCTTGTATGGTTGCAGCTTCAAATAGACCATATCCCCAATCTGGAATTCTCACTCTGTTCTCTTCTAATCAGCATACATCTTCATTCTATTTTGAGCTCTGCAAAGATGATCTCTCAAGATCTGGATCATATCCTCCCTGCTTCTAATAAACTTACTTGCAGCTGGAGTGACTGAATCAACACAAGGTCCTAAAGAAATATGTCTAGGCTGATAACCATATAAGGCTTCAAATGAGGTCATCTTAATACTATTGTGAGAGTTAGTATTGTACCACCACTCTGCCAAACTAAGCCATTGTACCTGGTGTGTTGGCCTGTCAGATAACATACATCTCAAGTAACATTCCAGACATTGATTTACTCTTTCACCTTGGCCTCCCTATAAGTCTAAATAACTCTTGCCAAAATAGACTAGTGAAAACTCTATCCTTATCAATGATGATGGAATCAGGAAGTCCATGTAATTTGAAAATATTGTCTAAAAATAATTGGGCTACCTTGGCTGCTGAAAAAGGATGTTGCAATGCCATGAAGTGACCAAACTTAGTGAGTCTGTCAATGACCACTAGAATGGTATTATGGCCTTGAGAGTCCGGCGAACCTTCAATAAAATCCATATTTATCTGTGTCCATGCCTGAGTTGGAATAGGTAATGGTTGTAACAATTTCGGATAAGGAATATTTTCATGCTTATTCCTTTGACAGATGTCACATTCTTGCACTACCTTGTCAACAGTTTTCTTCATTGATGGCCAATAAAAAACTGTTCCAACTCACTGTAATGTTCCCAGTTGGCTCGAATGACCTCTAATAGCTGAGTTGTGCATATGTTGAACTATCTTTTCCCTAAGCTGCGATCCACTCCCTATCATTATCTTCTTTTTGTATTTTAAAATTCCTCCATGACACTGAAACTCAGTCTTACAATGAGACTGAAGAGTTAGTTGTACTATAAGGTTTTGACAATACTCATCATATTTATAACACTGAAGTACCTCTTGGATCCAACTAGGTTGGATTGCAGAAACAGCTAAAATAGTGTAGTCTGATGATTCTTTTTTCTTTTCCTGAAGTTCCCTCCTGGAAAGAGTATCAGCAACTCTATTCTCTGTCCCTCTTTTGTATTGGATCTCATAATTCAGTCTAACCAATTTTGCCACCCATTTGTATTGCAGTGAAGTTTTAAGCTTCTGTTTCAACAGATATTTTAAACTCTAATGATCAGTCCTAATAATAAAATGATACCCAAACGAGTAATGCCTCCATTTGGTGACTGTCATCACCACTGCAAGTATCTCTTTTTCATAGATGGATAGACCTTTACTTCTTGGCTCCAATGCCTTGCTCAAATAGGCTATGGGTTGGTTTTCTTGCATTAATACTGCTCCCAACCCATTAAAAGAAGCATCTTTCTCTATGATGAATGATTTTCTAAAATCAGGTAATCTCATTACGAGGGCTATGCACATTGCTTCTTTGAGATGATTGAAGGCTTTTTCAGCATCCTCACTCCAGCTGAAGCTATCCTTTTTCAAAAGGTCATTTAGAGGCCTAACTATAACCCCATAACCCTTCACAAACCTTTTGTAATATCTTGTTAATCCTAGAAATCCCCTTAAGACCTTGACAGAAGTTGAAGTTGGCCATGATGATATATAGTTCACTTTCTACAAATCCATTTTCACCCCTTCTGCAGAAACTATATGCCCCAAATATTCAACTTGGATTTGTGCAAAAATGCATTTAGAAAGTTTGGCAAAGAGTTATTGCTCATTGAGTGCCATCAGAACTAATTTTAAATCCTATGCATGAGAGTCTACATCCGGACTATAAATGAGTATGTCATCAAAAAAAACTAGAACAAACTTCCTCAAATAGGGTTTAAAATGTGATTCATCAATGCTTGGAAGGTAGCAAGGGTATTGGTGAGTCCAAATGACATAACTAGAAATTCAAAATACCTATGGTGTGTTTAAAAGGCTGTTTTTTCCACATCAGAAGGTTTAACTCTGATTTGGTGATAACCTACCCTTAAGTCTATCTTGGAAAAAATTCTAGACCCATAAAACTCATCTAGCAACTCATCTATGTTAGGTATAGGGTACCTGTCTTTGATGTCAACTGATTTAACTGCTTGTTGTCTACACAGAAATGCTAAGTGTAATCCTTCTTCCTGACCAATAGAATTGGGGAAGCAAATGGACTAGCGCTGGGTCTGACAATGCCTCTGTTGAGCATTTCCTACACTTGATTTTCTATCTCTGATTTCTGAGAGTGTGGGTACCTATAGGGTTTGAGCTTAAATGGTTGAGAGTCTGATTTCAAGGGAATTGAATGATCATGATGCCTCTCTGGAGGAAGTGTGGTAGGTGTTGAGAATACCTCCTCAAACTCAGTCAGTACTATAGTAATAGTTTTTGGAAGTTGAGGGTTGTGTTGCTTGCTTGTAATGACTAATGTCATATAGCTTTGTAATTGTTGTTGCCTGAACATTCTTGTGTCCTTGCCCCGTGTCAATTTCAGAAGAGATTGCTCAACTCTTTCTTCTAAAATTACTTCATCTCCCTCATTGAAAAGTCTAACCTGAAGTCTTTTAAAATCGAATGTAATGAGACTGTAATTATACATCCAGTTTACACCTAATATTACATCCCAGCTGCCTAGGGATATTACCCTTAGATCAAATGAAAAAGTATACTTCTGGATGATCCATTTTATATTGCTGACCTTAGTAGAGCTGGAGATCTTACTTCCATCGACTATCTTAGCATATATTATCTCTATGGTTTCAGTATACAACCCCAACTGATGGGCTACTCTTTCATGTAGGAAGCTATTAGAACTTCCTATATCCACTAATATGGTGATGCTCAATCCATGAAGAGTCCCTTGTAAAGCAATGGTTTTCCTATGCAAGGAATTGGACAATGTACATAAGGACACTTGGACTCCCTCTTCTGATTTACTCTGCAACATATCTCCTTCCTCTAGTATTTCATTGAGGCTTTCAGTTTCTTCTTTGTCCTCTGCTGTTATTATGACATTAAGATGTCTTAGCTTATATTTATGTCCATGAGTGAATTTCTCACCACATTTAAAACATAGATTGTTCTGCCTCCTAAATTGTATTTCTTCAGATGTGATTCTTGGCCATGAACCCCCAGAAGTAACTCCTTTTTGACCAACTTTGTTGGAGCTATTTTTCAACTGAGATGAGAAATTGGTGGTTCCTTGATTTTTATTCCCAGCTTGAACTTCCCCAACATTTCCTATTTTGTAGACCCCTACCTTCCCTTTCCTTACCAGCTCTAAAGATTGTTCCTATAGAGATGCAATTTCGAAAGCCTGGAGGAGAGATTGAGGTTTCATAATCCTCAACATAGGTTTAATATCTTTCCTCGGTCAACTAATGAAGCTTGCAATAAAGTAAGACTCAATTAACTTGGGGTTCTTCTGTAGCATAATTAACCATAATTCTTCAAACCTCTCTTGATAGTCAGACAAGGATCCACATTGCTGCAATTTATTAAACTCCTCTACCTCATCATAGAAGCCTCTAGTTTCAAATCGTAAACATAGTTGGGTTGGAAACTCTTCCCAAGTAAGCTCTGATCTGACTAACCTGAGACCTTGATACTAAACTTCTGCCTTGCCCTCTAAGTACATCTCTATGGTGTCAAGCCATACGTGAATGGGGATTTGGTAAACACTAAAAAATTTCTAACATATCCTTTACCACATCCTAGGATTTTCCCCATTAAATAATGGAAGTTCAATCCTTGGAGGATTAGGTAGTAACCCTCAGTTCACATAATCCTTTTTCATAGTTTGGAATCCAGATTCTATTCGTGTTTTGCTTTATGATGGTGTAGGTAGAATAAGTGATTTAGCAATTCTTTCTTCTTTTGATTTATCAAGCTTATCTTTGTTTTTCTTTTTATAAAGTAAACAAAGTCTAGTGTCTACAATGGTCAGTATAGCTTCTATTCTTTGGTTTTGTCCCTCAAGTTGCTGATATATACCTTTTAACTTCTTTTCCATGCCTTTGAACTTCCTTTTGATCTGCAATTTGTGTTCCTGGAATTCACTTGTCAATTCCTGTGCCTTGTGTTCTTGTTTTTTAATCTAATCTTTCATTGTTTTGTATCGAGTACTTTCCGCCATTGATTTTGAAAAAAAAGCCAAGGAATTCACTACTCTGATACCACTTTGTCATGATTCTTTGAGTTTTAATGAGTGACAGTTCCACTATGGGAAAAGGCAGTTCCACCGAGAGAGAGATTGAAGATTCACAACAAATTCATACGCTGCTTTATTCCCGATCCTAACAGCCTATTATATGCTTCCTTACTCCACCTAACCGTTGAAACTTTCTAATAACATTCAGTTATTTTGCATAGCTGTCCAACTACTTAAACAGTTTTAGTTCTTTATACTAGCCATTGGTTTTATCGAGTCATTCGGTAAGGTTCATTACACCTTGCACGCCTATGGACCGACATAACCTAATAAACCATGCCCAACCAGGCCTTTTTCCCCGCTCCGTACCTCTCTCATCATTTATTCTTTTCTTCTAGGAGTAACCAATATCCAACTTAAGGGGAGCCGACGATGACCAATGAAGTGTTCCAAGGTTTTTTTTTTTTTTTTTTAAGTTTTTCTTCTTTTAAAGAGAATCAAATATTAATAATTTTTGAAATAAAATTAAAAATTATTTGATATTTTTATTTTTAAAAACAAATTGATTTCATAAATTTTGAAATAAAATTAAATTAAAAATTAAAAGTTAATAGTTAAAAGTTAAAGTTAAAAAAAAAATAATCCAGAGTTGAAGAATATGAAAATAAATGAATTTATGATATGAATATATTTAAAATTTTATATATTTTAAGTGAAAATATAAATAGAATAAAAATAAATATATTTTTTAAAAAATGACGTATAAAAAATAAAGAGAATAAAAAGTTTCTCTCAGATTTTTTTTTAAAAAATTATTTTTAAAATTTTTGTTTATAAAAGAATATATTTAATAGGAGTTGAGAGGCAGAAAAAAGACCGCCAAACGAGCACGAAGAAAGGAACGATCTTGCTTCTTTTTTTTTTTTCCTCTCTCCTTTCTCTCTTTGTTTTTTGGTAAACTTACTTTTCCCCGGTAGGGATTAGAGGTAGCGGCCGGTTCAGTTCAAAATTATTGGTATTTGCATCGGTAAATAAAAGGCATCATGCTGGACCGGAAGCGTGGGAAGCGGGAAGGCTGTGGTGTGGTAGTGGCTTGGCAGGGTGAATATCAAGAGGCTCGATTACACGTGTCTGAATCAGGTAGCTTATATCTCAGACGGGCTGTCAAACTAGTTTTTTCTCTACCCTAAATAAATACCCCCACCGAAACAGATCTGGCCAGCAGTTTTAAACCCCAAAATCCCCGAGGAGACGCGCAAACCCTAATATTCGCTTGCTTCCCACCATCGCTTTCGTCTCCCCTAATTCTGACTTTGTAATGGTGAATCCTCTCTCTCTATCCATCCACGACGATCTAAGTCGAGTTCTTTGATTTCATTCCTTCTTTTTTTTTTTTATTTGATCTGATTTCTCTCTGCTTTTCTTCTTTCTCGCAGGCTTCACCTCCTCCTCGCAGAAGGTAATTTTCTTCTATCGTGTAATTTTGAGGCGATTGACATGCGATTTCGTTGAAACCGTTTATGAATATCGGTTTTTTTTATTATTATTTATTTTCTATCTGCGCTGAATCCTTGTAGGATTTGAATTGATCTGAGCATTCATATGTTTTTCTTTTTGATCTGTTTGTATTGTACGGATTATTTTTCAAGTTCTGAATGGATTTGCTTATAGAAGACGAGATTAATATGCTCATGGTTGTGGCGATCAGTCCTTGGAATTGGTCTAGTGATGGACATGATTTCATAATACCATGCCTGGAGTTGTTTGTTGAAGGTGTTGTTTTGTATAATTTCAGATCGAATGTCGAGTGTTTTAGATTTCTGACAACGTTAAAATTGATATCTACTGCATTAATACACGATGTAGTAGTTCTATAATCAATTTATTTTTCGAAGAGCACAAACATTTATTAGAATCTCAGTTACGTTGGAATCTTCTGTCGGTGTATGGGATTTCTTTTTCAGTTTGACTTCTAGTAGGAGGGACTTCTTGTCTCTTTATTTTGCTGGCTTTCATGCTTACTTAATGACTATCTTCGGACATATGAACTTCCTTCAAGTTGAAAGTAGTCAGATCTGGGACAAAAAGTGAATTTACTCTGTGGGCTTTTTATCTAGTTAGGCTTATTATATGTTAGTGGTTTTGAAATTTATTCTTTAGGAAATATCTCTCAATGTGGGGGTAGAATTTTCTTTTGAAGTGACATGAATATCATAACAATTGAGTTGCTTTTTCTGGATTCACAACTTTGGGTGCATTCCAAGATAAGTACTTGGAGGGGGGCATTTTGTCATTTTAGGGCCTGCAAGCTGGCCAACCTGGGTGCACTACAGATACAAACTGCTGTAGCTTTTGGGCTGCGTTTGCCAGCAGTTATCTTAGAATTTATCCAGCACATCATCTAATGTTTTGTTGGCCTTTCAGTTCAGTGTGTTGGTACTTTTTGAGGACATTAGTCTGTTGACTTTGTTGCTGTGGCTTCTTTTCACACTGAATGAATTCTATTAATTAGATGCCAATAATTGCTGTGAACGACACAGCATTTCAGTATCCCTGTTTTATTACCATGGGATTGTACCTATGCCATAATCTTATGTCGGATGCATTAACATGTTAGGTATTCTCGATCCCCATCTCCTCGGAATGTACGATCTAGATCTCGATCGAGGTCCAGGTCTAGATCCAGACCACCCATGTCCCGCTCTCGCTCCCGATCATGGTCCAGATCAAGGTCTAGAAGTCGTGACAGGTTTGTCTAACTGATACCTTTAATTTACGTGATCTTCGCGTTTCTTGAGCTATGTAATGTTGAAAATATCTGGGTGATTTTTCAGGGGTGCTGAGGCTGCAAATCCAGGAAATACCCTTTTCGTGACCGGTTTGTCATCAAGGGTCACTCAGAGGGACCTTGAAGATCATTTCTCAAAGGAGGGAAAAGTGACTGCATCAATTCCTTCTGCATCAGTGGATTTTCTCCTGCTTTTTCGGTTCATCATCTGACATTCCACTTTTCTTGTCAGGTAGCATCATGTTTTTTGGTTGTCGAGCCTCGCACACGTGTTTCTCGCGGTTTTGCTTTTATTACCATGGACACCCTGGAGGATGCTGAACGATGCATCAAGTATCTTAATCAGTCAGTTTTGGAAGGCCGATATATAACAGTGGAGAAGGTAAAGTGATCTCATTTTTTAGAACAAGGGTGATGAAATAGAGGGCATTACCTTTTTATCCCTTCCTTCATAACTTGAGGGTTTTTGGTTATATTCAGAACACATTGCTTCAGCTATGTTGGCAGCAAAAAACGTTGATGAGTTCATCCATCTCAACTTAAGTCAAACAGCTTGATCAATGGCCAGCTTAACAACATTTCTCATGCATCTGATCAACATTTCTCAATGGCCAGCTTAACAACATTTCTGATCATCTAAATTTTGCAAATATTGCCCCAACAACTTAACAACTCAGCACTCACCAACTCTCTCAACTAATCAACGGGCATTTACAACAACCACATCTCTCTAATTGAGCATTTATGGTACCTTATGCCTGGAGTTCATCTGATAATGCTGTCCCTCTTGGTTTTTTTCTTTTAAATGATTTTTACCTCTAATGTTTTCATTCTTGTGCAATTTTTTTTATCCTTGCTTTTCCAAGTTTGCCTTAGTGTATATTGTTCTTTTACGTTACCACTATCATCCACATTCCTTTCCAAGCTGGCGTGTATTCAAGAGGTACAAAAAAAAAGTAAGGTGCTTTTGTTACATTTCAGTCAAGGAGGAAACGTCCGAGGACACCAACACCTGGTAACTATCTTGGTCTGAAGAATGCGAGAGACTCAGGTGACTCGCTCTTCCTGCAAAAATTTTACCCAAAAAAAAATGGTGTTGTTTTCTTTAGTTTTAATCTTTTGTATTTTCACCTATTGACTTGTTTTTATCTTTAATGACTGCTAGGATACCGTGGTGGTGATCGTGGCAGATACCGTGGTGGCTATGGACGCGATGACTACAGTTATAGAAGATCTCCAAGGCGCTCACCATACCGAGGTGGAGGTGGAGGTGGAGGTGGTCGTGGTTATTCTCCTCGACGCTCGCCTTATGCTGCTAGGTCAAGAAGAGAGAGGTCAAGGTCCTATTCACCTTATGGTAGTCCAGAAAGAGGATATGGCCGTCGCTAGTCACTGAGATTGTTCCTCACTGATACAAGGTTTGGATATTCTAGAAATAGAGACTAGGGGATCTTCATGGAGTGCTTTAATTTCATGGAACTACTGATAAAGACTGTGGCCTTGTAAGATATGTGTAGTACTGTGGTTGCTTAGTTTCCTTGCTGTCTTCGGATGCAAATGTTTGCCATTCTATCAGTTTTTCAATGCCTGAACTATCTTTTAGGCTTGAATTGAATCCTTGGTTATGCTTTTTATTCATCTTTCTTGTTTTTCTGGATGATACTGAAATGAGTGATTTCCCACCCTATGATTTTTATGCTCGACCATTTGAGGAGTTCAAATCAAACTGTAGGCTTTCCCCTAAAAATCATCAGAATAAGCAAAAAGCAAATAAATGAACATGAATAATGAACTTCATTCGCCATTGAGCTTTAGTTCAAGTGGTATCTTCCTCTCTCTTTGTAATCGGTTCGGGTTTGAGTTTTCACATGCATAAAAAAAAAAATTAATGAACTTCACTTACCAATTTTTGTGCGGGCTTCTGCTTTTGGAGATTGGTGAATCTCTGGAACATTATGTATTCTATTTCCCTGCCTCAGAAAATGGTTTCCGTACTCTATTTCCCTGCCTCATTCAAACATCGAAGGGTTTGAAGAGACTCACTATTTGTGCCTCATTCAAGAAAGGGAACATAATCGATCATGTCATGGAATTGCCAAAACGTGTTGAGACTCCGGTAGAAATTCAGAAATCTACGATGATTTCTACTCCCACTTTACCGATGAGAACTTCCGCCGCGCTATGGGATTACCCCTACCCTAAGCGTGATCTTTCACTGAAAAGAATGTTGCAATGAGTTCAAAGGTTTAACTTATTATTATGAATAGGGGAGGACTTTTTGAGATTAATGACTGATCATCATTTTTCCACAATTACGTGCTGTGTAGGTGGCAAATGTCCATGAAAGGGAATTGTTGCAATTTTGTTACAATTATTTACCAACCTAAGAGGCTGACCCTAGGTCTTCCTCTTCGTTCCTGTGCTTTTCTTGATCGTGTCAACGTGTGCAGCATTATTCTTAAGCGCCCATATGGAATGGCTTCTTGCCATCCCTTATTTAGAGAAAATAAATTACCATTTCATCAATAAATTACTTTTTCTATTTTCTTCTTCTGCGATTTAAGTAAATGGTGTAGGAGAATGATGTCTGTATGAGTTTAGTTGCCACAAACAAAGTTTTTACGATGCCGGGCATCTTTACCTTTATGTTTCCAACTTGATAACAAAATCCACAAAACATTTCAGTATTTGCGGTGGAGACAAGCTCTTGCCAGGAAAATTGGTTACAGGAACCAAAACTGACCGACTATTTTATTATTAGTAATGGTTTTTTTTTTTTTTTTTTCCTTTATTTTTTCTTTTAATCTTATTACTTAGGAATAACGATAGATCAATTATGATTCGACTCATGTTAATACCGTATCCGACCTTAAATCATAACTATAATATCTATATCCAACTCTAACCCGATTCAGATTAAAAAATAAAAAATCATATCCGACCTTACAAATTTTTCTAAAATCCAATCCGAACCGATCTGACGCGATATATTACATAATTTTAAAAAATCGATCAAATCCAATATTAAACCGACTTATATTCAACACATACCCGATCTAAACCATAGACTAATATATTTTTTAATTTAATAATATTTTATTTAAGAATAAAAATAAAATTTATAAATTATAACAGACTCAAAAAATATTTTTATTTTATTTAATAATATTATATTAAAATAAAATTTTATTTTATTATAAATTATTATCAAATCGGATTATTTATAACATAAATCCGTATTCAAATCGATCCAACCACTTTAATATTAAAACCCGACCCTAACCTGATTTTTGAGAGAAAAAACCTGATCTATCAGATTTGATTTTTTGGATATCCATCGAATCGGATCAGATATTGTCATCCCTATTATTAGTGTCACTATATATAAAAAAATTAAATTGAAAAGTAATTTATTGATCAAATGGTTCGTGTGCGACTTTGGGATGGCTATCAACAGTGGGGGCGAAACTCAAGCCACTCCAGACTTGAGGTACAGTGAGATAATCCAAATTTAAATTAATGGTAGGTTATTAAAATTCACTTAGTTTTTTTTTTTTTTTTTTGACCAATATGGTGTCTACTTACTTGATTAATTCAGTTCTGAACACCGTGAGGCTTAGTGTGAATATATATATAACTTGAACCAAATTCAAATATCATTGATGTACGAACAAAACACCAATTAAATAAATAAGATAATGAACACATTTCTGTAACCTTTTCAATTTGAGTTCTCCTAACAAATTCAAGTGGAGTTCCTTCAAACCACTCCCATCAAGGTCATGTCTGTGACAAATCGGTGCTTATGCTTTGCTTGGTAGAAATGGAGGTGAATATTGACCAACATTGCTATCCTCTTTAGAAGTATTGTTATAGAGTTTCTCTTGTTATTTATATAGAGCTAAATATTTAAGTCCATACACAGGGTCCCCTCTCTGCTCACAACAATGTCAAAAAATGTAGTTTGCAGAATCCCCCAAGTTGCAGAAACTTTTCTATTTTGCGGTTTCCCCAATTTGCAGAAATCGCTAATCGGCCGTTTCCCCATTTCAAAAATGAAATATGATAGAAAGCATACTGGAATTACCTCGTACCTCATTTTTTTTTTCTTTTCAAACAGTTTCGTGTTCGAGAATCGCCTTGTACCCCTTCTCTTCCTGATTTCAAATCTGGGTCTCGATCGAAGTTGGCTAACATCAGGTGTAGTCTAGGTTGAGAGAGAGAGGAGAGAAGGAAAGGAGAGAACGTGAGTGAGGTAGAGGGAGAGGGATACACAGACGCTCTGGGTTTGGGTAAGAGAGACAAGGAGAGAGGGAAGAGAAGAGAGCGCGTTCAAAACAAGGAGAGGGTAAAATGATGAGTCGGCCAACAAAAAATTTTAGGGAAAAAAAAAAATGTAAGCTTTTCGGAGACTTGATACGGTTATATGAATCCCGGCCCAAGGGCGCCCAGCTCGCATGGAAAATTGGATCTCGTCATTAACTTGGGCTGGTTGGGCTTCGACAAGAGTGTTTATCATAAATAAAATATTAATTTATCAAATACACAGAAAATAATAAAATAACTTAATTTGTGAACGATATACTTGAATAAAAATGTCTAAATAAATATTTATGATTTTGACTTTACATCTATATGTTTAGGCTTAGCAAAAGAGTTGATCTATTATGTAAATTGTACTCATGATCGTAAACCTATTTATGCACCGATGCTTAATTGGTGTGTTAGTAGCGCAGGCACTTTTAAGTAAAATTTTGAATTCGTATATTATATATGAAGAAATGAATGCAAGAAAGTTTTATTCCTTAAGAATTCAACTTGACTCGAATTGATTTAGTCGGATCCAAAATTATTATCATTTCAGGACTCACTCCAACTTGAATTGATTTAGTCAGGATTAAAATGATTACTGAATATCGATACTATATATATATATATTACCTATTTATGCTTGAGCAAATTTTACAATTTTAATGTAAAATACATTAGATTCTTAAATTCACTTCTCCCATGATTGGCTAATTGCTTACAATTTTGAGACACTGGCATCATCTTGAAGACCATCTTCTGCAAAAACTCCCTGGCAAAAAAAATAAAAATAAAAAAAAAATAAAGGGCCAAACAAACGAACAAAAATCAATTGTGGCAACTCAGAGCCTGCCGAAAAGGTAGACCAAAAGCAAAACGACGTGAAGGATTTGAAATTTGTTTCCCCTATTTGGCGTTTTCAAAGAAAAGGTATTTTATTTTCTTTAAAATAAAATATATTTTATGCAAAAATGTATTTTACTGAATAATGAATACTATTGAAATTTCCCTAATATTAAAATATTTTACTGAATCAAATCTCTGTTTTTGCTTTGAAACAATATTAAATTGAAAAATCAAAAGGAGAAAAACAAGAACAATTGGAATAGGACACAAGAAGTTTCGATCTATTTAGCAGTCATCATATATGTGCATGATATTCAATGACGCTCTCATAGATTTGCATCGTTTAAAGATCCAAATTAATAAAAATAAAAGGAAAAAAATAACAAAATAATTAATAAAAAAAGGAAAAATATCAAATCTAAGATAAGGATATAATCCAACTATGCATAATTAATGGTATCCACATCAAGTGGCTTTGGTGGATCCATAGTTCTTCTCTTCCATAGATTAATCTGCTTCCTCGGCTCCAACGCAACGGATCCTCCACCAACCAATATAGGAGCCGAGAAAGGAATTATACTTTCTCTCTCTTCCTCCTCTTCACTTCCGTCATCTTCTCTTCTCTCCTCATCAGAATGCACCTGAGCCGTCCAATCAAAATTCGCAAGCGTATCACGACCGCTGGCATACCTCCTCATCTGTCCTAACGAAGGCGCTCCAGTGGGTACCTGCGACTTCTTCTGATCATCTGAAATCTCGGACTTCTTCTTCTCTTGTCTTCCTCGACCGAAAATCCTCCCAATCCCAGATTTTTTACTCTTAATCTCTTTAGAAGAAGGCACTAATGGCGGCTGTTTTGGTTCCTTAGCTGGTAGAACACGTCTTGATTTGGCTTTTGAGGACCTTGTTCTGCACATCTTTTCCTTGTGCTTGATCTGTCCCATGCACGAAACCTTCGGCGACGTCGGTTCTTGTGAATCGAATCGTCCGCTCCTCGACTTCCTTCGGATCTCCGAAGGAATCATTGTTACGATCGGACCCGAAAATCCTCTTCCATGATTAACGTGTGACTTGAGCTTGTTGCTTGCATTTTCTCTACCGGGACTGAATTGCAAATTCTTAAAAGTTAAGGATTTTGGCAGGAACTTTAAAAGGTTGCTTCTTGCTCTGTTGGGTTTCTCCATGCTTGATTATCTATCTTCTTGTTCTTTCCCTCTCTCTCTATGTGTACTTATCGACGTGAGGGGAAGCTTTAGATAAATACAAAGTTTCTGCAGACATGGATTTGCAGAACAAAAGCAAGAATTTTTGACCTTTTCTAAGTAGAGAGGTAAGGTCGGTTTGGTCAAAGGTTGTGATTAAATGGCTAAGCCATTTGCCCTTTCTTCGCCCACCAAAATTTAATACCACTGGAGTTTGGTTTTCGTGATAGGGTTTCCTTTTCTGCGTCGTATAAATTTGTATTAAAAGTCTAAACTCCAATTCTAACGTTATTTTCATGTTGACTACTGATAACTTACACGAGCTTTCCTTAAATAACCTTTTCTTTTTCATCTGCAGGTGAGATGTTTGATTAGCATGAATCTCTTTCATATGATTGATGACCACTCCTTTTTTTCTTTTTCTTCTTTTTTTTTTACTTGGACCAATCTATATCTGTAGTTATACTCTGACTAATCCGTCCTGAACTGCTGTCTTACCCTCTTTAGGAAGAGTTCCTATTCAGATTTTATCTTGTTTAAATATTATTTCTTTTTACCAAGTATTTAAATATAATCCAGATTTCACTTTTTCTTTTTGTTAAGTTAAAAAATAATATTATATAAACAAAATGAGTCAAAAATTAAATAAATCAAATTTTATAAAAAAATTTAAAATTAAAAGTAAAAAATTAAATTTTTTAAAACTAAAATAATTTTGATTTAATTAAAATACTTTTTAAATCAAATAAAAAATTAATGTATGTTAAGGTGGATTGTCACCCAAATTTAATATATTTGATTTTTAAGTCGTTCGATTTTTTTAAAATTATTTTAAAAGAATAATGAGAAATGACTAATATTATTATTGTTTACAAGTATTGTCACAAAAACTATTTTGCAATTGTGACTGTTTTATTAAGGTATCAATTATATGAGAGAATAAGAAACTCAAGTTGATTTGTTTTTATTCTTATTATAGAAAAGTCCAGAATCAATTATAAAAACATTTGATATAAAGACAAAGAGCAAATCACTTTCTCCAAATTTTTTGAGAAGCCATTGGGCTTTAACAAATTTCACAAGGAAGGGAGAAGATGAATTCCGTGTGCCTTCCGAGATGTTAGTTTGGTATTTTTTTTTTTTTTTTGGGTACACAGGAGAGTTGAACTAGAGCATTTTTATAAAGGGAAGAAGGACGGTACCAAATATTAGGGATGTATTCGAATCAAGTAGATTTCACGTATCACTGTTTTTGAACTTGAATTTGAACTCGACGAATAATAAATAATAGAATTTGAAGTCGACTTGATTGTGTAATGAAATTATTCGAAGACAAGTCGAAAACTCGATTATTATATAATATATTAATATATTTTATTTTATTTTTTATATTATAATCATATATAAATATATAAAATATATATTAATATTGTTATTGAGTTACTTGACGAATTTTCAAATCTAAAATTTTATTACTAAAAAACTCGAGTTCAGTCAAAATCAAATTGAGTCGAGCCATTAACCGAGCGACTCGTTAATGACTCGAACTCGATTCAATTCACGTAATAGCTCTAAGTTGAACTATAATTTATTGGCTAGATTGATACATAATAATGTTGCAAAATTTTAGTTAATTTCTCTCCATTATATTATCTGAAGTTCCTAATTTCCTCTTATTAAAAGTATTATATACATGTGTGTGTGTGTGTGTGTGTGTGTCGGTGAGTTCAGTTTGGTTCAACAACCAAGTTGATCTAAGGCTGTTGAGGGAATATAGAAAACGTATTTGGTGAGAGGCATTGAGGCCGTGCTGAAACTTTCAATAGAGTAAAAATTAAAGAAAGAAGAGCCGCGTGGGCCACCCCCGCCAACACCTTCCCAATCTTGATAAAATGCATTTAATGGTAGACTAATCAAATATGGGAGGGAAGGGACCGGATTTGCTCATTTTTTAAATAGATTTTAGAAATAATTATGATACATGAACCACTTAGTAAAAATTAAATGAGTTAAATTATATATCTTATTTTCAACATATTTTATTTAATATTTAATTAAATTATAGAAAAATCAATACGAATAAATTAAGTTCCTATTCCATTTGATTCACATAACATTATTTTTCTGTATTAATCTGAAACTTATATCTTTGTGCTCTAAAAATGCTAAAGTATGACGTATATGTAAAACGTAAGGTCCACATTAGATCAATACTTTAAATCGATGATCCTGGCAAAAAGTATTGTCAAATCTTGGAATCTTATGTAAACTTCGTATTCACACCCAGAATTCTCATACCGAGATTGAATTCTCCCACTTGTTTGTGCCTTGTGCTTAGCAAAAGTTGTATATAGATCCATCCGGGGGTAAGCAATATGAAGCCATATGCAAGGTTCTTAATATTTAGTTGATCTACCGGTTGAAAATTGATACTCCTTAATTAAAATTTTAAATTAAAATTTCGTGTAGGAAGAAAATAAAAATCCAATTCAGATCGAATTGGATTTAATCGATTCCAAAATGATTATCAAGAATATCAGGACTTGTATATTAAAAGAAAAAAAATACCATATTCAAGGGTAAAGGCGACGTTCGGAAAATAAGTATAGAGTGCTTTAGATATGATAATTATAACTCAACTACACATTTTGCAATAGAATAAAGAGAAATATTAATCAAATATTAAATACAAAATAAGTATTCAAATGTGAAAAAAGTTAAAAAGAGGGGAATGGAGGGATCCTTATTGAATGGGTACAATACAAACTATACGGTGCAACTAGTTGTAGCCCCAGTATGCATCATGTGATGTGTACAGTGGAAGATGAAGGAATGGAGGGCTTCAAATGGCCCATCCAGTCTACACAAGACCCTATTAAATGCAGCGGTTTGAATTGAAAGCTGTGTTATTTATGGACCAATATGCATGGCCTTTGAGAGCGAGCTTAAGAGGATGGGTGCATTGACACATTGCTGCCTGCCAATGCAGACCACACCCTTCACGGATTTGGTAAAAGGGCTGACCTAATTGACTTGTCCAAATTATTTGACTAAAATGTCTCAATTAAAATAAAAATCATCATGCTACAAATAAACTCATGTCTAATTGGAAAAAAAAAAATTGAGAAAAAGAAAAACATGACCCTCACCTCACCAAAAGCAAAATTATACATTAGAAATGATTAAAAAATTCCAGTCTTTGCGGTATTGGGTACACCGACCCAACAGTTGAAGCCCTATGGTCATTTGTCATACTTCTACAAATGAACAACGAAAGGCTTGAAGTTCTATCAAAACCAGAAATACCAGAGAGAGAACTGGTCTTATTTACACGCACGATTAATTCATTCTTTCTTTGAAGTATGTGGTCTGAAGACTCGTAGATCTCACTCCCAACCAGGCTGGCCACCAAAAATTTTTCATTGCAAAACATAAATGCAGTTTTAATAATATATCACAAGTTAACTAGTTCACGGTAGGTGACAGCGTTCTCAATAAACAGCACAGAGAAGCTACAAAAATTTGGATTTTGATCAGGCTAACGTTCAGCTGAACATGTTCCTAGGACAAACTAAGTTACGAAGCACCCAAAATCTGGAAAATGTCGCTTTGGCAACATTACAGCTAACTATTCTGCACATTACTAATGATACAGCGGTGGTAAGGTAAGCACCAAATTATAATATGATTCTATAAAACCCGTGTCCTCCATACTTTGAAATCGGCAATCCTGTGCTTCGAGGGACTAGGCATTGGTACTGCCATTGCCAATGTATTCCCGTACAACAGAAAGGTACTCCGCTAATGCTTCGGCTCCAGCCCTAATCCCGAGAGAGATGATTTACTTGTTGCTCGAGTTGTCCTTGTTGCTCATCTCTGGGGTATATTGACTTGTAGAAGATGGTGAATATCCAGGTGCACTTGGCGAATAGCCTGCGCTAGGACTGCAGAGCAAACACAGGCAGACGGGAGTAGAAAAGGATCAAAAGAGAGAACCAACATTAATAATATATGGTTACAAAAAAAAAGGATCAAATGAGCCAATAGCCAACACTATCGAAAACCAGAAAAGAGAAGTACGCCCACCTGTAAGGAGGGGAACTAGGGCTATAGTCTGGGCTAGCGCCAGAGTTGTAAGGGCTGTAAAAATTAAAGACAGCCGTTATCAGGTCAGGTACATAAGTAAATCAGCAAAAAGTGATTTGATCAAACACAATATGTTACTCGTAATCTAGGAAATATGATGGTCGTTCAAAATAACTACACTGCAACAGAATGCTTGATTAAACACATCTCCATTGGTTTCAAGAAGCACTGCATATTCAAAATAATAACAGCAACGAAACAAAAACATTAGGCATGTACCTGCTCGGGCTGTAAGTTGGACTTGCACGAGAATATGTTGGAGATGTTGGTGAGTATGATGGTGAAGTTGGGCTGCACAACAAATGGAAACAACATGATCACAGTAAATATAGGAATTATGGAAAAAATGCATCCACAGAAACAGAAAGCAGATAACATGATCTGGAAAGTTAGGGATGTTAGGAACTAAAACATTATTTTACCTGTAATTTGGGGATGTTGGGCTATATGGGCTGGAAGGTGACAGTCTTGGACTGCTTGGGGAGTACGCAAGGGATGGACTATATTTTGCAGAAGAAGGATTGTAACTTGGAGAAGTAGGGCTGTAGCTTGGGGATGTTGGACTGTAACTAGGTGATGTCGGACTATAACCAGGAGAAGTTGGACTGTATGCAGGAGAGGTTGGGCTGTAAGATGGAGAAGTTGGACTATAAGAAGGAGATGTAGGGCTATAGGATGGAGAAGTTGGGCTGTAAGATGGAGATGTAGGGCTGTAGGATGGAGATGTAGGGCTGTATGCAGGGGATGTTGGGCTGTAAGCCGGGGAAGTCGGGCTGTAGCTTGGGGAAGTGGGACTGTAGCTAGGAGATGTTGGACTGTAACTTGGAGAGGTTGGACTGTAGCTAGGTGACGTTGGACTATAGCTAGGAGAGGTTGGGGAATAAGATGGACTGGTAGGTGAATATGCAGGACTGGTTGGACTGTATCCTGGAGAGCTTGGACTGTATGTAGGGGAAGTGGGACTATACCCAGGTGAAGTGGGACTGTATCCTGGCGAGGTCGGGCTATAACCAGGAGAGGTTGGACTATATCCAGGGGATGATGGGCTATATCCGGGGGAGGAAGGACTGTATCCAGGTGAGGATGTTGGTGAGAAGGCCATTCCACCAACATATGGCGAAAATTGTGCATCTGTAACTGGCGACAAGCGCAAATTTGGGCTCAACAGGTAATTTGGAGACATCATTCCATCATGATAAGGAGTACCAGTTATTGGTGAACGGGCAGGTGTCATGCCGAACTCAAGACCTTCCATATAACTCGGCAGCTGCAGTTCAATTGCTTGTTGCAGCATTTGATCATTTAGGTACAGGGCACAGCCTCCTGTTCCAACCGGAGCAAGCTGGCCCAGCATAATATTTTCAGTGACACCTCTTAGATGATCTGTCTCAGCATATACAGCTGCATCTAGCAGAATATCCACAGTTTCCTCAAAAGAACATCTCATCATCGGGCCAGTGTCATTCCGGTTGATACCATGACGAGTGATGGCCATCAAGTGACCGCGGTAAGTCATAGTATCACACAGAATAGCCAAGTGCCTGTAGTTAACATATGATCCATCAAAGGAAATGACCACCCGGAGCTCCTCTAGCAACGCACGTCGAACAGCTTCAATCCCAAGAACTTCAATAACTTCAATCAAGTGATTACTGGTTGTCCTCCGTGCATCCACATCTTCATGACATATGACAGCCAAAAGATTGACACCTTCCGTATCCAGCATCCACTCAACCTCTGCTTTAAACCCTTCATTCTCGTCAAACTTGTTCACTTTACCCGATTTAATGAACACCTTATTAATATCAGGAATGCCTCGAAGAGCCATCTCCGTCAGCATATTGCTCTCAATCTTTTTGAGAAAGACATCATCTTCTGCAGATTCATCAGTCAACTCCCCTTTAGGAGCCTCATCGTTCATAATCCGGATACGCAAGATCAATTTTTCAGCATTATCATCATTGAATATACAGGTTAAATCATCATCAAACTCTTGATTGATCTTTTCAGCAATGTCAGCCATGCTCAACTTCTTATCAACCATCATCTCCCGATTCAACTCTATGCGAAGCAGCCAAGGAGAAATTTTGTCAGGGGAAATTTCTTCATCCGGCATCTCATAATATGACTTAACAAAGTCAATATCTTCTTCAATAATAGTGCTCATTGGATCAGGATCATACCATACTTCAGTGGCTTGTGTCACACTCCTCAGAGTAGTGTATTCTAATGCACACTGCACATTCTTTGCCTTTTCCTTTGTCTTGTTGACTTCAGGCTTAAGATAAACAGAAAGAGAAGGAGTTTTTATTTTCTTAGCCACATTAATAATTTCCCTCAACCTAGGGACACCGAGTGTGACATTCTTGGCACTAACACCAGCATAATGGAAAGTGTTCAAGGTCATTTGAGTAGCAGGTTCACCAATGGACTGTGCAGCCACACAACCAATCATTTCCCCAGGTGCTACAAGTGACTGCAAGAATCGTGATTCTATTTCACCAATTACCCAGTCAAATGCTTCACGAGTCAACCTGTATTCTTTCAACACTCTCTTACTGGCAAGTGTGCTACGGAGCAATATGTTGAAAAAAAGGGTGGCATTTTTCTGAGCTTCCATGCTCAAAAAATCATCACCAGGGACAACCTTAAGCCTTTCCTGAAGCTTATCAACAGCCTCCACAATTTCCATTGGATGCATGTCGGAAGGCCTTCTCAGGTCAACCTTGAACATCTTCTGTGCATTCCATATAAGTCTCTTGAGATTCACAGGCATAGGCCAAGAGTTATCACCAGTAGTTGCAATCTCAGTAGCAAGCTGGTATCGATCTGCCTCAAGTTTTTGAACTTCAGCATCAAACACATTGCGGAATTCGCGAATGGTTTTCAGATCCTCAACATGCTCTGGTAGCATGTAACCGGGGTTCCAATTCTCATCATCAATCTCATATTTGAAGACCCTGTCAAACTCGGATTTCTTAATTTTAAGGGAATCTAATTTTTGGCTTTCTATCCAAACAGCATCCATACCATCTTCCCCGTACAGAAACTGTATAACATCCCCAAGTGAGTTCCTGACGGTACCATCATACTTGACCATGATGTCTTCCATAGCCTTCACAAGTCGCCTCTGGATATACCCAGTCTCAGAAGTTTTGACAGCAGTATCAATCAAACCTTCCCTACCACCCATAGCATGAAAAAAGAACTCTTGTGGTGTCAACCCCCGAAGATAAGAATTTTCCACAAACCCACGACTCTCAGGTCCATAGTCATCTTTCGTGAAGTGAGGAAGAGTCCTATCTATGAAGCCATAAGGAATTCGTTTCCCCTCAACATTCTGCTGTCCCACACAAGCAGTCATTTGAGATATATTAATGAAACTACCTTTTGATCCTGCTGTAACCATTGCCTTGAGATTGTTACTCTCAGATAAACTCTTCTGAGCACTACTTCCAGCATCATCACGAGCCTTGTTCAACACCTATAACATAAGTCTTTGTTAATATTAAAGTATCCAAACATGAAGACCATTTAAGGGAAATTAGAGTCTTGGTTTACCTGATTGACTCTATTTTCAAAAGATTCCATCATAGTTCGCCCTGGCTCAGCTTCTAACTGCTTTTCCTGTGCTGCCCTGATAAGTTCTTTCACTTCATTTTTGGCTTTTGAAATTGTTTCATTGATCTTTTCCATAGTTGCAGCATCAGCAATTGTGTCTCCAATACCAATGCTAAAACCATTTTGCAAAATCCAGTAGTTAACGAGCCATTGTGTGTGTCCCAAGAATTTGCGAGCAGCATCTGGACCAACCTCCTCCCTAAAGAAACAGAGTGAATCAGTTCTCTCTTGCCAAAAGCAAAAACAATATTATGAAAGGTTAGGTTTTGGACCATCATACCAAATGACATGTATAAGACTTCCAGTAGAGGTTCCAAGGGTCTTTTTGCAGAGAGTGCCAGTAAGAAGCTCGCCCTTTTCTATACGAACTTGAGTATCCCCAGGGGTTATAAATCCAGTTTCAGATTCTGAGTGCCACGCAGCTACCCTCATGAGATTTATTTGCTTAGGAATGATAAGATTGAACACTTGTTTTCCAGTCCAAAGAGGTCTGGGCTTTAAGATTGCCGGGGCAGGTATCTTCCCATCAAAGTCCTCCCACCACATTAAGATATTCATAAAAACATCCTGAACAAGCCACAAAACCAGTTAGGAACTATGAAGTCAAGGGAAGTAACCAACAAGAATGGTTTTACCTTTTCTATGAATGTATCCCTCTTGGTGATTTTACGACAACCCAGCAAGGTATCCTGGACAATACCCATAACAGGTCGATTTGACTGTGGTGACACTATGCATTTAGGCACCATCATCAGCTCCAATACTTCTGCTCTGGTTTCAAATGACTGAGGAACATGCATGTTCATTTCATCTCCATCAAAGTCTGCATTGTATGGGGAGGTGACAGACAAATTAAGACGAAAAGTTGAGTAAGGCATAATCTTGATTCTATGCCCCATAATGGACATCTTATGGAGACTTGGTTGTCTATTGAAGAGAACAAAGTCTCCATCATTTAAGTGCCGCTCCACCTGCAATCATTAAGCACATAAAGCATCAACTCCAGCTCATAATCAGGACCAGGCTAACATGACAATTATGATGCCTTGCCTTGTATCCAAGCTCCAGATGGTGATCACTGCTTTTCTTCAAAAAACGAAGATCAAGCCTCTGACCATCTTCCCTTATAATGTACTTGGCGCCAGTTTTCCCAGGAGGAGGATGAGGACCATATTCAACAAGCTCCTTCAGCCTGGCCAATAAAGGTCATATTTCAGCTGCTGGACAAGTGAAATTGAAATATAGTGTATAAAGAAGCTAGTTCAAGATCTCAACCTTTCAATATTGTAAGGAGTTACAGTTTCTGGATATGTTAAATTCAAAGCAATACTCCAGGGGACTCCAAGTTCATCGATATTGATGGTTGGATCTGGAGTGATGACAGTACGAGCAGAAAAATCCACACGTTTCCCCATAAGATTACCTCTGATCCGACCCTCCTTGGCCTTAAGCCTACTGCATATTGACTTTATAGGACGACCAGATCGTTGGGTGGCCTGCAAATACCAGAAGGTTAAGAACTTGGGCAACATTGAAGAGGCAATTTAAAATTGAAAGAAGAGAAGGGAAAACAAAGCAGACCCTGGGTTGGCCAGGAAGCTCGTTGTCAAAATAAGTAGCAACATGGAACTGCAATAACTGTGCAAATTCTGAGATGATATGTGCAGGTGCCCCGTTTCTTTCCTGCCGTCTAAGATTCTCATTGTGTCTAATGATCATTGCCAGCTGATGAGTCAAGTCATCCTGTTCGAACAATATGGTCAAGACAATGAGGGTTCGTTTAACGAACTCCAAAGACAATAAATAAAAACGTTAAAAAATATGGTTATGACAACGGAGGTTAGTTTTATAAAATCTCTCAGATGATAAGGAAAACATTTAATATGACAATATTTTCCCAATCATCATTTTGTTCACATCATATTGTAAAGCCCCCATGACTTGGAAACAAACACGATAAACTTCTAAAAATCAACATAAGCCACAGCGAAAACAATCCCATGAGAAGCAAAGGGCTTGCCTCACTTCGAGAGGAAGTATCCATCATCACTGAAGGTCTCACAGGAGGTGGAGGTATGGGAAGAACTTGCAAGATCATCCAATCAGGTCGAGCATACTTAGGATTTAATCCTAACAATATGCAGTCCTCATCACTTATCCTCTTCAGGACATTCAAAACCTGGGAGAAAAGGAGGGGGAAAAAAGTAAGAACCAAACAGAAAAACACATAATAAAAGGTGAAAGAATAACAAGAAGCAAAATCAAATTGCTACCCTCTCTGCTGAAAGCTGCTGCTTCCTTTCAACAGGTTCGGGAAGCTGTTCAGCATCGTCAGTTTTCTTCCTTTGTATCTTGTATTCAGCAATCATTTTCATACCTTCAATTGTAAGCTTTGGCTGCTGTGCACCACAACCTCCTCGACCCTTCTTAACAGGTTCATCATAATCTTGATTCTGGCTTTCAATGTCATCACCCCCTTCACATTTGGTTTTGTTCTTACAGGCATCTAATATCTTTTTTAGCCTATGTTTTGGGTTTTTGATTTTCAGAGCTTGCTTGAATTTGTGATCCTCCTACAAAGTGAAAACCGCACATGTTCAAGTCCCTCATTTCTCGTATGATACAGAAGTAAGAAATCAAGGACTCTTCGTGGTTAGAGGAATGATAAATAAGCATTCGACAGCAACCCCCCTACATATGCTAACTTCAATAACTACTTTCTAGCGAAGCTAGAATTAAACCACAAGAGTCCTTCATCAAAAAGGCTAGCGAAGCTAAAATGTAAGCAATATGAACTTCAAACTCAATAAACAACACGCATATGAGCAGCAGCATTCAAAATACAAATGCAGGAGTATCGCAGATGAACCACTAATATCATATTTTAGCACCACTCCCACTTAAATTTTATTGATTGAATTCATACTGTATACAAGTACAAATTATTCAATGGTTTTAGAACACATAAAAATTAATCAGTTTAGTGTTACGGGAAGTTTCCTTGTTCTTCAAAGACAACTTTGGATAGTTTAGAAATGCTTGCTAACTGCTTATCCTGCAAATTCAGCCTAGTTAGCATGGAAATCCCAACATTATGCCATACGAAAGCAAAGCGGCCTTCAATAATTTGAAAAGCAAAATTGAAGGTGGAAAAACCTCATCGGCGAGGATCTTCGAGCAATTGAAGCAAACGCAACGCATAATACTGAGCACCGTTTTCATAAACCCAATATGAAACATGGGTTTGGCGAGTTCCAAATGCCCAAAATGTCCAGGACATTCAGCCATGTTAGCAGTGCAAGTCTCGCACTTCATCTTCCTATCAATAGTCCCAAGCCGAGGGTCACTTAGACCCCCAAGCTTCGGCTTTCCTCTCTCCGTCGTCTCGCTGTGCTCTATCTGAACCACCGACATTTGTCTCTGTGAAAATACAACAAACAGATTCGGCTCAATTTGAACGTAAAATTTCAAAACCCTAGATTACTAAGTCGGTGGAAAAACGAAAATAGGGTTTGGGGTGAAGAGTTTACGATTTCGTCGGGGCTGATTATGCCGAACTGAACCATGCGTACTTTGGCGACTTCCGCCGGCGAAAACGGGAATCGGTTATCCATGGTTGCCGATTCAGTGAAGCCGACAAGACCACAATACAAATTAGGACTTCAACTGAGCTAGGTTAGTTCTGGATAGGTGATCAGTCGTCCGAAACAAAGTACTCTGTCGTGCTTTAAATTTGAAATCTGTTCCTAGTTGTTTTGAATTTCAGGTTTTAGCTTTCGCTTCGTTCAAGCCCTTGACAAACGTCAATCCTCCCTTTCTCTCTCTCTCCCTCCATCCCTTGAGGGTTTCTGATGAGGTGCGGTCCCTTCCAACGCACCGTATGGAGTTATTTATATGTGGTTGCTCGGAGGTGAAACCGTCATTTTACTTTTAAGATGCATTTGGCAGATGGCTAATTCGGCTTTGCCGTGTATTTTTCCTTTTTATTTCCACAAATCGGCGGGTCCTATCCAAATTATTTAGTTATTTAATTATAATTATAATTTTTTATATTATTTATTTTCTAATTAATAATTATATATCTGATCATTTTAAATTTTATTATAAAAAATAATTATTCTATTATTTTTATAAAAAATTAATATTTATATAAAAATTTTTATATATTTTATATTTACTTATTTTTTTTAAAATTTTTATTTCTTATATTTTTATCAGATAATCCCAGGCGAATCTATAAAACATTTTCACCCGACATAACCCTAGGCAATATAAATATAAGTGTATTAAAATAATTTAAAATTTAAATATTTAAAGGGAGTAATCATTTTCGATAATATATTAATTCATTAATCCATTAATCAAATAACAAACAGTTTTTTAGAGTAAAAAGAAGAAAAAAAAATTAAGAAATCTATCGATTTTCAAAAATTAATAATAAAAACAAGCATTCTGGTTTCGTGTCAGGTTTTTTGGACCAATCGTTGCTTATAAATAGCTCCTTTCAAGGTCAAGTAATTTTTTTTCTTTTTGTGATTAATCGGTATTCGAAATAATATTCAGATTAATCTGATTTAAATATTATCAAAATTTTAAATAATTTTTTTTTATTTTTAAGTTAAAAATTAAGTATTTTTTTATCAAATGCTTGAAAGATTACCAAATCTTGGGTCGCATATTTGTATAAAAGTAGGCTACCAGTAAATCTTGTGTCAATCCCTAAGACTTCCTACACTCCTTGGATTCTGAATGAGGTCCAAGTCTATTTTTGCCCCTTGTTATAGGTCCAACTGAGCTCAATTCATGCCACGAATCATATTCTTTAAATTATTTTGAATAAATTTTGTTTTAGGATTTTCAAGATATACTCTTTACTTAAATGTAATATTATATATCAATTATTTTCTTTTTACCGTTTATAAAGAGGAATAAAAAACGAAAAAGAAAAAAATCAAAGCTCCCTTCATCAAACATTCCCAAGAATCTGAGCTTAACCAAGTTGCGAAACTGTACAAATTTTAATTTTTAAAAGTTTAAATTTGAACTAAAAGTAAATTACCCTTTTTTTAGTGAAAAATTATATATATATCTATATACTAATCATTTCGATTAATTCAATTTAGATATTATAAAACTCAATTTAAACGACTCTTTTAATATCTAATTTTATTTTTAATATTTAAATCTAAAAATTTAATTAATTAAGTAAAATATTTTATAGTATTTTGTCGTTAAACTCCGTCACTAAACCCTGAGAGGTGTCTCGAACTCTTTTACCCCATTGTTTACCATGCAAAACATTTTGGACTGAAAATGCAATTATCGTTTATATCACTTTTGTAAGAAAACAAACAATGCCTAAGGCCTCTTGAAAAAGATGCATTGTGGGCGTTGTTGGTACGCCTCCATAATCCAAGTCCCTTCCCTCGAGTCTCTTCGCGCTCGCGTTCGTCACTCGCCGCATCGGAAATCCGACCACGGTCCGCTGCCGGAGAAGCTGCACGAAGTGCTACCCTCTCGCCCGTCACCGGAAGGAAAGAGAGTGACCTCCTTAACTATCCGACACAAAGGTACGCACATCATATTCATAACCATTTTCATTTCGAAAATTAGAAATGATCTTGGGTATTCCTGATTCCAAAAATCGAAACCCTAGATACCCATTCACACAAATAGGAAGGGATCATCGTAGGCAATTGAACTCATGATCCAGAAAAAACCCAGAATTTAGATTAAAAGTAAAATTTCCAAATTGTTTGAATGCAATAAATCCAATTTTCAGACTCGTGCTTATCCAATGCTCGATGCAATGTCTGCGAGGAGTAACTCTAATATTACCCCAGATCTTTTTTGATTTTTGACGTTGGGACATACCAAGTGAGAATGATTGGCAAATGCTATTAATTCTCGTACTAATTTTCATATGCATCTGTATGTGAGCCAAGAAGTATCTCAATGACGCTTGGAATAACTGTTAAATAGAGTACTGGTTACCTTGAACTCTTTCTTGCTTTGACCATTATATGTACAATTTATTTTAATCCCATTTTTTTATACTATAATGGTGTAGAGTAATTGCATGTCTCTGTGATTAAAGAGAATCAGAAATGGTTCTCTCCTTTGACTTGCAGGGTTTTATTCTCCGTGCTCAAGTATTAAAACTGTACAGACAATCACTGCGAATTGCTCAAAGAGCTCCTGCCCGTGCCAGAGGTGAGGTTTCTGATTCTCTGCATTGCTTCAATTGAAGAGTATCTCATTGGGTGAACCAACAAGCGGGGAAAAGAATCTTTTCCGGTATTTAGTCCTTTCTGGACACACAGGGGGTAGCCACTTTTGCAATAATTTCAGAATATGCCTGTTGTTGGAAGCTAGTTACAACGTTTATGGTTCTTTTCAATTTGTTTTTCTTGCTGCTGTTGTCTACCATGATGCCTGGGTCTTATAGCATAGAAAAATAAATTTGAAAGAATAAATGTTGTGGTTAATGGGCAGTCTTTTTTGGGGACATCAAATATTCCTGTTTTTCAATGTGAGCCAGTGTTGCAAAGCAAAACAATTGCAAATGAGATTAGAATAACTACCAATTGTCGGTTGGCCTAGTGGGATGTGGGCTAGGTCTCTTAGCCAAGATCTCGAGTTCGACTCATGACTTGGGAATGGAACAGATTACGTTGGGTGGGTAGCCCCTAAATAGACACAACAACTTCCCTAAATGGGCCACAGCAACTCCTGGACCGAATTAGTCGAAATATAGCTCCGGATACCAATTGGTACAGTACCAAAAAAATGAGATTTGAATAACTTGAATTCATTTTTATGACTCACATATAATTGCAAAGTGATGAATTTTACTATTACTGATATCTGAAACTTGGTAAACCTGCTCTCCTTAAATTTTGCATTGTGCACAAATTGAATGTTTTCATACTGTGATAGTTCTTTTTGCTTGTCGCAAGTGCTCTCACAAAACAGTGCCTGCAGTGTTCTGACGACAGTCAAATGATTTTATCTGCTGCTTGATACCATTGCTTTGTGCTTGCTATTTAATTAGAAATCCTTTCAAAAAGTAGTCTCTCATTCATTAATTATTGAAGAGTAACTGTTGGTGTGTGCTAAGAACTAGTAAAAATGCACTTTTCATGTTCTGTTAGCATGTGTGGGCACGTTACTGAATTTCTTTTGAAAATATAGTTAAACTGTCAAGATGACGTCTTAAGGTTTCTTTAAGAGTTGCTTTGGAGAGCTCTAACAGCATTGCCTTCTTTGTCTTGGTGAGTTTGAGCAGCTGAATTAAGACAGACAATTAGACAGGAGATGGAGAATAATCGCAATTGCAGTGACAACCAAAGAATCCGTTTCTTGATCAGTGAAGGACTACAGAGAGTGAAGGGCCTGGATGAGATGCTTGATATGCAGGGTAACTGATGGCAGGGTTAATACATGAATAGTAAGTGCAAGTTTTTTTATAGTTTCCAGTGTATTTTCCTTGATAGCATCTCTCGGTCAACTGCAAGGTGCTCCAATTAACCACTTGATCCATGACCCAGATAATTGGCAATTAGTTATGTTTCAGGAATAAAAGAAGTTACTTTCTCTTTCTTCATTTTTTTTCCCAAGGAAAATTAGAATTGTTGAAGATCATAATTTCAATGCACTCTAGTAATCTGGGTTTTAAAAAATTAAAGGTGAACAGGAAATCAGGTTTACCAACTGAGAGGCGTATTTCCTAGTACAAACTGCCCAAAATGATCTTGTGTTCTAGAAATCAACTTAAAGTATGTTGGCTGCAATTGGGCATGACCACTGTTAAGGTTGTGTAGCCTGTTGCATTTTTCCTTGTTCAGTAAAGAGTTAAACTACAACAACCTATTCGAAGCATTTTAAAGTGGAATTGCATAGCATCAACACACATATACCACCACTAAATTCTGCATTGAGAGTATGTTTAGATAGTTAGTAGTATATAATGTGTACTAAATTCATAGCTTCTCTGAAAAAATTCTGTTGATGCACTTAACATAAAATAGCTGAGCATCATCAAAATTCTTTTAAAGGAATAAACACTTGAATAATATAAACGGGTATATTGACTAGGAATTCCACGTGCACTCATCTTTGCAAACAAATTATTGACTGAAGACACTTATGTACTGGCAGCTCTTCATTGCACAACCACCACATCTTTGTTAGGCGATTACCTTGCAATCCTTAGCTGATAATGATGCCTGCCAAAGCTGAAGCTGATCATTCTCAACCACCTACTCTGATATCCACAACTAAAATCATCCATGTTTCGTGTTGAGGGTGATTTGTGGTTTTAAATTTTGTGTACTCTTAGCATTGAAATCTCAGCGTTTGATGCATAATTTTTGATCCATGGCTGCAGGATGAACGTCTCACTGCTTTGTTCTCGTAGACTGATAGCTTTGGCGGGGTCCTGACTTTTCATTCTTTTGTAGTGCCATTGTTGTAAATTTTAGTACTATGTATCGGGAAGAGAGCCTTTTGAAGCTTTTGAGATTTTTTTTTTTTTTCCTTTCCTTTTACCTTGGATTCGAATAAATTTGGTTTAAATTAGGTTGGGTGCCTAAAGAGTTAAAACTCTTTCAATCCCTCTTTTCGTCATACATAAGACTCAAACCTAAGACTTTGCTTAGGGGTGTTAGTGTTCAACCTCTTATCAACTATTTGAAATTAAGAAAATCCGCGAGTTTCAATTCTGTCATTTGTCATTTTTGCCGGAAATCATATTTCGGCTCCCTTAGGCCTTATCTGGTTTCTTGCACTAAGAAAAATTTAGTGCTCTAGCATCTTTATCTGGTTTCTCAATGTAATTTGAGGACCAGCTTCCTGGGGCCTTAAACACATCTCCAGATGAAGTCAAGATTGATATCAACACCATTGAGAACCATGCAAAGGGCTATTGAAAGAGATGAACCAAAAAGGAAAAAAAATGGATATATCAAAAAGAAACGGAAGTATTTCATTAGCTTTCTACTGTAGCTTTTATATCTAAGCATGTATGGTATACAATTCCACGTCCATGCAAAAAATAAAGTGAAATTACATCCATCCCTCGGCCCCTAAGAGGAGCAATAAACTTTTTTATTGGAACCACAAACTAATCTCAACCAGAAACGAAGCTTGCTGATTTCTTGCTCAGAAGCACACGAAGTAACCAATCGATCTTTGGCTTGGTGGTTCATCTTGAATTTGATAAGCCACTAAGTCCAGTGTTCGACACTTGGTAGACTAGGAGAAGCTCACGATGTAAGCATGACGCAGGATTATATGCTGCAAATTTCTGTCCGGCAAATGCAGAATTTTCCTCTGGTTGAGAGGTTAGATCTGTTCTTTCTGTGAGTTCAGGAAACAATGTTGTTCTATCTGTTGAACCCAGTAGTTGTGATCTCAGATCATTTGTCAGCTCTTTTAGCATGCCCTTTGTGCATCTCATTCTTTCATCCGAACTTGTTCACCAACCCCTGAACTTTTTCACCTTCATCAGTTCCATTAATCCTTTAATGTGAACATGTAATACAGATCAACATACTTCTTTCTGTCCCACGGGACACTTATCTTCCATCATTAAGACTCGGGTCTACTTCCGTAAATAGTTGAACCTGGTTGAACAATGAACAGGCAAAACAGTTGTCTGCATTATTTTTGCCCAACGGATGTTCCTATACTACATGAAGAGAATCTGTAATTATTGGATAGTATCTGCCATGCGGTGAAAGGGCTGCAGTGAAAGGGCACCCAATCATCATGGTCTAAAAACTTGGTCACCGGCGACAAATAACACACTCCAAAAGAACTCATTTTGATTTATATGAATTTGCAAAGACCAACCACAAGAAACAAAAGTTAGGCCACTCATGTACCATGGAACACTCTGGCAATCGAAGCAGCACATAAGGCTAATGTCTACCTCTCTGGCATAATGAGAGAAGTGAATATTACCCTTCTAAGGAAATAAGTAACCAACGCCAACATTTGCAACTACAGAGGGCGAGAAGCAAACCCCCTGTCAACCATCTTCTCCACTAACTCCTCATGCTTTTTTATCTGCTCTGCCTTCCTCAGCTGCTGCAAAACCATTTCATAAACTGGCAAACTTGGTTTCAAGCACTTCTCCTCAATCATCTCCCTTAAAAGCTTGTGGGCATTATTCCAGTGCCCCATCCCACAATACATTGTGATCAAAATCCGGTAAGTGTTCACATTTGGCTCAACTTCATTCTCATCCATTTCCTTCTTAAGCTTGAGAACCATATCAGTAGATTTTGAGTCTGCAAACATCTGCATCAGTATGTTGTAAGTCAATGTATTTGGGTTACATTTCAGATCCTTCATCTTTGCATACATCCTGTGAGCAGCATTGACATCCTGTGACTTTGCGATGCACCCTAAGATCAAATTAAAGGTTTGTGCATTTGGGTTGCATCCTTTCTTGACCATCATATTAAGCACCTTAACAGCTTCTTCACAATTCATATCCTTGCAATGAGTGTCTATGAGAAAATTGTATGTAATTATATCAGCAGGGCAATTGAGCCTCTTCATCTGATTATACACTTGCAAAACCTTTTCCGTCCTGCCTGCCTTCACATGAACCCGCATTAGATTGTTGAAAGTAATTGAATTCGGCTCACACCCAACATCAATCATCTCCGCAAACACATCATGAGCTCGCGTTATTTGACCACATCGACATAATGCATCAATCACTATAGTATAAGTATAAACATTAGGCTTTATACCTGCCATTTTCATCTCATCAAAAACCCTCTCAGCCTCTGAAATGTTCCCTGCCCGGCACCATCCATGAACCAAGCTAGTGTATACAACCACATCAGGCTCAAATTTATCTTTCAAGCTATCAAAAAATGATTGAGCTTCAGAAGCTCTTCTCTTCTTGCACAAAATACTAAGCACCACTGAAAATGCAATCTTATCAGCCTTGCAACCATAATCTTCCATTCGATTAAATGCGTGGACTGCCTCAGCAGCCAATCCAGCTCTCACATACCTCCTGATTAGAACTGAGAAAGTTTCAACAGGAATTTCTATACTTTTGGTCTTCATCAAATCAAACAAGTGCCAAGCCAAGTCGAATTGCCTTACCTTTCCCGCGAGATTAATCATTTCGATGTAGGGTTCGGGAGTGTGGACAAAATCGTCCTGGCCTATTGCCCAGTTGAAGAAAGCTAGAGTTTGGAAGAAAGGGAGACCATGACGAACTCCACCGCATTTTTCGACCACTCGGCGGACGATGACTGGGGTGGGAGGATTTCCCGCGGCACAGATTTTAGCAAAGTCAAGGGAGAGTTTAGAAATGGTGAAATTAGGGTTTGGTGGAGTTGGATTAGGGTCAAGGTTCTTGCGGTAGTGGTCTCTGATTGTGGCGTGAAACTTCTCAACCACTAGGGTTTCTATAGGTGATATTTTGGACTCGTAGTTCTCATTTTTGTCTTCTTGAAGGTCCACTTCAGTGGCCAAAGAAGAAGAGGAGAATGAGAAGAGTTTCGGAGAAAGGGATTGGCACGAAGATAGTACTCGTCGTTTCGACCTAATCAAAGCCATTTTTAGGGTGGTTTGAGCAAAACCTGTGTTGCAGTCTCTGCCCTAGACTAACTATCGTCGGGCGGAAAAAGGGCGCGGGCGGCGGGAAGGTTGCGGGAGATGCCCTAAACGACAGCATTAATCCAAGAGAACAAGTAAAACGACGTCGTTTGGTTTAGAGTTTAACATTTTTCTTGCTCTGCCAATTTTATTCTCTGCATGCGTTTGGTGTAGTGCTACTGCTCATGTTAATCTTATTATTTTTCTTTTTGGCCTTGGTCAAGAATAATGTTATGGTAACACTAAATGAATCAAAAATTAAATAGGGTAAATTTTATTTAATAATTCATCTTGAAATTAAAAGGTATTTTTAATTAATTTAAAATTAAAAAATTTTAAATTTTTATTATTATATATTATTATGTAAAATTTGATTTACCTAGTATTACGCTATATTTAAAACCTATGAATGAAACTAACCACGATTTATTTGTGTATTTATTAATTAGTAGTGTGAGTTATTTGTGTTCAAATCTAAGCAAAAGCAAAAACAAAAAGCCCTAGTGAGGTTTATCTTACTTTACTTCATGATATTCGGGGGTTAGTTTGTTTCAAAAGTTAATTTTTTCGTTGCTTTGTAATAAAAAAAAAAAAAAAAAAAATGAAGCAAAAGTACTAATGTGATTTGGGCTCTCCTCTCCCGCCTCCATTATTATTAATATTATTCTTTTATTCATTGCGTTTCTTTTTATCATTGGTACTCGGGTAATGAAGTTGCCTCAATTTTCAAAATTTGAATTCTATATCTTGATTAAAGAGATTTAGCATTCTACTACTACACCCATAGGAGATTGGTTATTCATTACCTCTCTCAATAACCCCATATTAATTTTTTGGCAAAATCATTTTTTTTAGAGAAAATAAATAGTAGCTTTTTTCTCAAACATTTAATAATAATAATAAAACTCATTGGTTCTTTAATCATTGAAGTAAACAAAAATTTCCACATATAATCATTAAGTAAAAAGCTGGTCCGAAGGCAAACCCACTTGCTGGGTTTGACATAGATGCAACATACCCTAGCTCTCATAGAAGCAAGTTGGAATCAATTTAGGATTCCTAATAGAGTCCTACCCATTTAGAATTCCTAACATAAACGGAACAGGACACATATATTTGTACATAAGTAAAAGAGCTCTACTATTGGTCCAAACATGTTTCCTAGTCACAGAGTTTGTAGGAAATACTAATCCACTGACTCTATATATACATCCTACCAAAACCCTTTTAGTTCTTTTCATCTTTCATTGTTTTCCCGCTGTGATTTTTTACTTCCCTGCTTAAATCCAAACAATGGCGAATTCAAACATGGGCTATGTTTCCTTCAAAGACCTCATGCAACAAAAGCCATGGGGAGGTCGGTGTCCACCTTTCTCTGAAAGCAAGAAAGTACGTTATGTCAAGGTTAAGGAAGAATTGTTTAGAGATGGGAGGAGAGTTTATTGGAAAGTAGATTCTGCCGCACAGGAATATGAACATGATGATGGGTTCAAAAGTTCGTGTTTTGGAATATTTGGGCTATTTTGGAAGCGTTTGTTCGGAGCTTGCTTTGGCTCTGTGTTTTCAGAAACACAGAATTCTTCTTCTTCTTGGTTTTTTCTTTTTTGTTTTTTCTTCTTCCCTTAATGGTGTAGGGAACGATGTTCTGTTGCCATAAACAAATATGTCTTTCGTACATAAGCGAATATCTAATCTCCATTTTGCTTTAAAACTGTACAACTCAAATCTTTACTTTTATGTTTCCAACTTGGTGACAAAATCCTCACAAGACTTAAGCATTTGAGTTGGAGACAAACTCTTGCTAGGGAAATTGGGTACAGGAACCAAATACCTGTTCATGGCTCAACCTTTACGGATTATTTTATTTTAGTAAGGTTTCTTATAATTTTATTAATGCCTGTTTATATAAAAACTTTAATTAAAAATGATTTATAATAAATGGTTAGTGTTGATTCGGTAGATGGTCATGTGTCGACGATACTCGATACTCGAGCCACTCCGATGTTAAGGGTAAAGATGAGATGATCCAAATACAGTAGTAGGTTATCAAAATTCCGTTAGTTGTGTTTAGAATTGAGTTTTGAGTATTTTTTTCAAAAAAAAGAAAAAAAAATGACTTAAACCAAATTCGCTTCCAAAAAAAAAAAAGGAAATTGGGGCATTTTTTTGTTTAACATCTTGGTCGGTTTCAAATTTTTTAACAAAATATTGATGGAAACATTTTAAATATATTCCACCTATTTTCTTTCAAAAAAAATTGTAATTTTAATAAAAGAATGGAAAATTATGACTTTCTTTAGAAGGATTATTCTTTAAGGTAAACAAAAATTTCTATATAATCACATTATTAAGAACACAAGTTGAAATAAGAGAATCCAAGCCAAACCCACCTGCTAGGTTTGACATAGATGCAACATACCCAGTAGCTATTAGAAACGAGTTGGAATCAATTTTGGATTCACTATAGATTCCTAGCAGTTTTATAAGTTTTGAAGAAAATAGAGTTCTAACATAAACAAAACAAGATCCATAACATTCCTAAAAGAGCTCCTGTTTAGCCACATACGTTTCCCAGTCACAAAGATGATAGAGAAATACCAATCCACTTACTCCATAGCTCCAACCCATTTTTTTGGTTTTGGAATATTTTTTCGTTTTTAACTTACAAAAATTATTTTATTTCCCGGCTTAAATCCAAACTATCCAAACGATGGCAGATTTGGACACGGGCTATGTTTCCTTCAAAGACCTCGTGCAAAGCTCTTTAAAGTAAGAAAGTACCTTATGTTGAGATGAATGTAGTTTTTTTCATCCTCAATTCTTAAATTTGAATTCTTAATTAAAGAATTTAGTATGGAGTTAGAGTGTATTGGTAAGTACATTCCGTGGCACTGGAACAATCATTCAGTATTATGTATTATTCTGAATTCAGGGCAAATGTAGGATTTTCATTCTTCCACAGAAGGGCACATACGGGCAGGTAATTAACATTCGAAAGGAGTTTTTGATTTGAGGCGCGCTGCTGAAAGAATATATGAGACGACGTGTCCTCTGGGCCTCTGTCATGTTTAGCATTTTGTTGAGGAAGAGTATAAATATTTGTGAAACTATGAGCTTTACCTAGTTTCTCGATCTTTTAGAATCTTGCCAATGTAACCTATATGACATTTATGCATTTTGGGTTCACGATGATACCGTAATAATATCCGATGTTAACGTTATGGAAGGTGTTAGTGGTGGATTTTGGTTTTATAAATTTTGACTCCTTTCGACTTGAATTGTTAGTTGCTGAAGCGGTTTGAAATCTGTAAACGATCATCAGAGGATAGACTCCGACGTTCAAATCAGAAAAAATAATTTTCGATATAAAAGAAACAAACTGAAAGCAAGAGAGCGAGTGAGAGTGAGAGTTTCTCCCTGTGACTTGTGTGTCAAGTGTGGAGGTCTCCGAGAGCGTACCTGGATTTCTGTGTTCTGAAGGTTTATATGTAAGGGCGTCGCAAGAGCCGTGTGTATCCGAAGTGTTACAACACTAGTTTTTTTTTTTTTTTAGAAGATTCGAGGATCTCGGAATCTTATAGTCATATATTTTGAAAAATTCATGATTTTTATTACTTAAGAAGTTCCGTGATATAATGAGATTTTTTCTCTTATTGATTAGATTCTAAAAATTTCATTCCTTATCTTAAAAATATGATTCATATCGAAATAGGAAATAGAAGATCAATATGATATTTAGTCGAATTTCACATTTAACTAGTACGATCGGTTCCTTAGAGAGCGTTTACTCATCGGCCAAGGAAAAAGGGACATCGGTTCGGGCTTGCCGAACACTTCTATGTATCAATTGGAATATTTGGAATAATTTGTTGCTAGGAATTAATGAGACCCCAAGCATCTGCAGGGGCGACGTCCAGGAATGGATGAAAGATGGAGCCTCAAGAATTACAAAGAGAAGAATAGAGAATGAAGATTTGGTGTTCATGATGGCTGTTTAGGAAATTTGGAAATCAAGATGTTGTCTTGTCTACCAAAAAGTTTAGTGCCCCTGCCGATTGTGGCCAATAGAGTGAAGAGTATGGTAAGATCTTATGCAGAGAACTGCAATAGGAGTCTCAAGAGTACGAGGGAGGTTCAGGTAAACTAGGCTCGTCCCTCGGAAGGTGTAACTAAACTTAATATAGATGGAGCGGCTGAGCTGGGGAGAGGGAAGGCAGGCGCAGGGGGTCTGTTCAAGAATTTCAAGGGTGAATGGATGTATGGATACTGGGTCAATGTGGGGCGCACCGATGAGGACATGGCATAACTCTGGGGTCTGAAGGAAGGGTTGCAATTAGCAAAAAGGCTAAACTTTGGGGCTCGAGGTGGGGAGTGATTCTCTAAGATTAGTTAGAGCTATCAATGAAGATGTTGGGGAGAACCATCATTGGAAATACTTGCTTACCGAATGCAAAGTTCTGCTAAATGAGCTAGAAGTTCAGAGGATTAAGCATATCTTCAGGGAAGTGAATAAGTGTGCAGATAAATTGGCTGATCTAGGTAAGTTCGCAGATTTTGGCTTACATGAAATTAGCAGCCCTCCGGAAGAATTGAAGGATCTGTTGTTACTAGGTGCTGGTGGAAATTCCTAGGTTAGGAAGAAGAGATAGCCTCTCAGTGGTTGGTGTTCTTTCTTGGTTCCTGTTGTTTGTGTAACTTCTTATCACCCAAAAAAAAAAAAAAAACCTTCTTTAGACTCGAAATCCATACTTGCTATTGGTATTAGCAATAGTAGGAGTTATTATCAAACTGTTTTAAATTTGAATGATCGGAGATTCTATTTTCTTAATCAGAAATTTTGAGTTTGGGTCTTATAATAGAAAAAATAGATTTAAAAGAGTTAATTTTCGATAGATTCTATAGTATTCAGATAGAATTAATCAGATAAAATTCAGATATCCATAGATTTAAAAAAATGGGGAAACCAAGAGCCACCGAAGACGTACAGCCCAAAATCGAAACACAAGGGTTGGCCCAAATTACCTTTTAGATGTTGGGCCTTTCTTTCGGGCTTATGTAGACCTGAAGCATCATGTGCGGACTTAAAGCACTTTGTCCCATCCTCTGAAGTCGAGTAGCATATTCCAACCAGACCGAGAAGTGTCGAAACTCTCCGTCCGGCGACGCCACCTGAGATGCTTATTCAAAAAGCGAACAGCCTTGTAATCGCTTTCCGCCGTAGCCATTCAATCCTTCACCGACGACTATTACACGAAGGTCCAGATACCGTAGAAGAACTATTGGACAGACACTTAGTCAAAAACGAGAAGAAGAAAAGCTACGGCCACGAAGAGGACGAGCTCTTGACTCGTCGACGACTCACGAGCACTCGGCTTGAGGCATTGAGTCTCTACCGAGACATAATTAGAGCCACCAGATTCTTCATGTGGACCGATGCGCGTGGCAATTTGTGGAGAGACGTCTTGAGAGCCAACGCGCGTCGTGAGTTTGAAGAGGCTCGCTTCGAGAAAGATCCAGAAGTCGTGACTCGATTGCTTATTGGCGGACGCGAAGCTGTCCAATCCGCGCTTGATAAGCTTGTTGAGAAACAGAAGGAACGGATTGCCAAGGAACAACGCGGCGATGGAGATCGACGTTGAGATATTCGAATTCATGGGTAATATATAGTGTATGAATTCATGGGTATTTGTGCAATTTAGGGGCTTCAATTTTGATAACTGATCAATTTTTGAAACTTAATCGATACCCTAACTTAGTTTAGGAAGGTCTGGGGAGAATATATTCTGCAATTTGAAAATTAATTAGACTCCTGAGAAAAAATTGTCCGACGAATAGATGAATGTTATGATTTGGTATTGTTTATCACTAGTGATCGATGATTTCTTGGCCATCATCTGGTGTAGTGCCCCATGAAATTGATGAGTTTTCCTATAACTTACCCCTATAATCTCTTACAAATCATAGCCCAAGTTTTTCTGGTTGTTCATGGTGGAATATGATTCAGGATGGATGAGATATGGATCCTAAGGATGGATGAGATATGAACCTGGTAGCCTGTTGAAAACATATTAATTTAGCTTTTATTTTTTTTGGGGGGGGGGGGATGACAAACCCTGTAATACTAGCATTGAGAAAATCTTAATTAGGTACTGATCTAGGATTGATTATTACATTGTAGAATGATTCTATTTGGTCAAGAGTTTGGTGTTTTATGTGACGTGGATGTGAGCTCAATAATATGGCCAGATAAATTATCTGATCCAACCGATTAATGAATGAAAGTTAAGATCATTAATGGACTGTTTTTCTCATGTGTCACTAACCATTCCCTGCTTGTGCTTTTGTGGAGAGAGAGAGAGAGAGACATGGAAACATGTAATTTTTTGTGGTGTCTTCTCCCTTTTGCTCCCTTTTAGATGGTTATATATTGAGAAGGATGATGTTGGATTGCTTATGCAGGCTCAGAGGCTCCCAAAATGCACCATGTGTTCATGCATCAATACTAAAGTAGTTTTAATTCTTGCTTCTGCTTTCCTGTTTTATATCATGTCATCTCATTTTAGAGAGCAGAACAACAGAAGCTTTCCCCCAGCTCCAAAAATTATTTTCCCAAATGTGATTGAGGCAGATTGAAAGTTGAGTATGAGTGGCCGCCATTGGGTCGTAGAGTGTGGCAAATTGCACCAGCACACTCAGAGTAGAATGCATAGGGCCTTATTGGTTTCCATAACTTGGCATTCATAGGGCTAGGTTTCTAACTTTCCTGCTTTTAGTAATGTTATTGGCGTTACGACACTAAAAGTTTGTGAATCTCCGGCTCCTGCCACCTCCTCACCGTCCCTACGGTGCACCGAAAGGAAAAGCCAAGAAAGAAAAGGGGGGAGGGGGAGGGAAGAGCCATATTGCCTGTTGAGTTCTAGATTTTGGGCACAAGATGGGATAGTTCTTATACACATTATGCATAACTTGTCCTGGGACCGTTTGGAAAAGTTGAGGTAACGATTAATTGTGATTTGGTGGGGTTCTCCGCGTAAAAAATTATTGATATAATGATGATTTTATTTTAATTTTATATATAGAAAATAAGGTTCATGGCATATGCTCCCACATTCATGCACTTGCAGCAGACGCTATGGCTATTAAGTAATTCAAAGATTACCTTCAATATATATTTAGTATCAACCACAGGCTGTTGAGGCTAGCCTAGCAAAATTCAACCAAAAAAGCTCTTGAGCTTAAGGGCAGATCGTGCGTGATCAACTTAATAAGGACCATGCGAGCCACTGTGGTGTGGAAGCACTCTAGAAACATGGTTTCACAAATGAAAACAACAACATCGAGAGGCCCTACACCACAGCAATAGATTAATATAATAAAATTAACATTAACCTAATACAAACCTTGGAATTGCCTTGACAATTCATGCTTCGATTTTTATTTATAAAACGTTCATCTCATTTCTTTTATGTTTGGCATCAGATGCATTTTCCCTTGATTTTTGCAATTGTCCATATCCTCTTTGACTGAACCCTTCTTCCTTATACAACATTAACCTTACTCCCCCCATACCTTCTCTTACTTTTTCCACAGAGACATCTTTCCTTATTTCCTTACTCATTTTTCATATTTCCTTCCTTTTATTTGCTTTGCATGATGTAGGTTCATTTCATTGGACATTTTTTTTTACCTTTCCCACTAAAAAAAGAGCAATGCCTTAATTTATATAAGAGAAGAGTTGAGAGAGCCCGAACCATCATCACCCATGAAGGATGATCCCCTTTTGTTTGTGAGTTTATTATCAGATGAATGCTTTGACTTGAAGACTTCGTAAATATTTTACAACTATGAAACAAAATTATGTGTTGTTAAATTGTGTGAAATTATTTTAAAAGATATGGTTTAATTATTTCCACCCCTTAAACCCATGAGTCACATGAATATTAAGTTACGATGAATATGATAAATCATGGATCGCCCCATGTTGTGAACCTCTTTGTGCCCCTAGGGAACTAAATGTATGGAACTCGTTAGATTAATTCTCAATATGCGAAAACGTGGAAAATTACAAAATAAATATATCAAAGTTTTGGAATAAATACCTCAATATGTAAGTTTCCAAAAATTTATCGCAAAGAACTTTTGAACAAAACGCACGATCAGAATGGCAATTACAAAATCGGATCATCACCACAATATCACAACAACACAACCCAAAATCCAATGATACAATGATAATGAGAAAATTTCCTACTCAAAATTTTTTCAATCTCTCAATAGTATGCATGTCCCTCGCAATCTCTTTAAACAATTCTCAATTGCTCTTGATCTACACTCAATGTCTCATTAGAGAGGTTAATCCCTAATCCATTAAAATATCCCACAGATTATTATGGGGAGTTGTGGCGAGTGGGATAATGGGAGTTATCCTAAAATGTCCCACAGATTATCATGGGCATATTAATCAACAGCACTGTTCATTCAGTTCGAGAGAATAAATTATCACTTTTATTCTTATATTATGCCAATTATGCTGCATAATCATTGAAACTAACCATTCTAGGAAGGGCAATTTCACTAACGAATATATGCAGGAAATGCCAGAGGCAACCATGACAAAATATGCCTATAAAATCACTGAAGAAATTAATTCAGAGAAAGGAACAGATCCACAAGCATCGCAACAATCATGTATAGTGATTCCCCCCCCCCCCCTCCTAAATGGCCCAGAAAAATTACACATTGGATTGCCACAATAAGCACAACGAAATCAATCAGAATCTGAATTCAAAGGAATATTAAATGTCATTTAAATAAATCTTACCAACAGAAGCCATGGAATAAGACAAAAGTCTTTCATTATCATTTGTACCGGTGGCGTGCAGCATGGCAATCCCAATTTTTTTTTTTTTTTTTTTTTTTAAGGGGGCCCAAACATGACACCCCTCCCCCCGGGGGGCGGTTGGGGCTGCCATTGCCCACTAGTGGGGGTAATCTTGCACGTGCAGCTACCACTACCCAAGTGAGAAAAACACAGGACAACAAAACAAACACAGAGCAGAAGGCAGCAAGTTCAAATTTTGTTGGCGAAATAATAAATCGGGCAGCTTACAGGGTACAGGCACTATTCCTTCAAGCCAAAAGTTGAGAGTTCAAATAAAATATGAGCCTACAAGGTTGTCTAGTCTGAAATAATTAGTAGCAAGGATTGGAATCTCACATCGTCGAAGCATAAAACTAATGAAACACGTCGTTTTTTTCTTCTACAGAGTGACAGGAGTTAGGTAGGCTTTCAAAATATATTTTATTACATATATCATACAAGAATAAGTACAATGGGCAGGCCACTCCAGACTTCTACTAGGCTGGGGGGAGGGCCATCCCCAATTTTGGTGGACTCAGAATATAAGAGATTAGAATTCTAGATGCAGAAGAGGCATAAAAAAAGAGTTCAATAGAAGTTTCAAGGTTGTCTAGTCTGAAATAATTAGTAGCAAGGATTGGAATCTCACATTGTCAAAGCATAAAACTAATGAAACACATTGTTTTTTTCTTCTACAGAGGGACAGGAGTTAGGTAGGCTTTCGAAATATATTCTGTTACAGATAACAAACAAGAATAAGTACAATTGGCAGGCCATTCCAGACTTCTACTAGGCGAGGGGAGGGCCGTCCCCAGTTTTGGTGGACTCGGAATATACAGAGATTGGAATTCTAGATGCAGAAAAGGGATAAAAAAAAAAGAGTTCTATAAAAGTTTAAGAACAGAGAGAAAGTTATTGTGGAATGGATCTGAAATGTGCTCAAGAAGGTTCTGTACAGGGCCCTTACCTGTTACAGCTGCTTGTAGATAGAAGCCTAACCAGGCAACCATTGCTAAACGCCCGTTTTTTATCTCTTTCACCTTCAAGTCCTCAAAAGCAACAGGATCTCCAGATAGCTTTAAAGGGTCAAATAATGCTCCACCAGGATAGTTTATGTCACCTGGCAAGTAAATTCCAAGAGGCTCCAAAGCTTCGATGCCACAATACCTTGCATATTCTGGTCCAACCTACTTAGACATACAAAAGAATATTCAACAAAATTAATTCCAAGGCCTACAAAGAAAATTCAAAAAGATGCAAAAAGAATAATGTTAGATAGACCAAACAAGTTTTTAAATTAGGTGTCTACGTAGTAGCACACGTAGGATATGAAAATTATTTGATTTGTTTTAGTTCTGATTCTATTAATTGACCAAAATATGTCTACATGAACTACCACATAGGCATTTAGTCCAAATTTTGTTTAATCCATCAACCATGACTCATGAAAAGAAATATATATTCACTGTAGAATGAACACACTACTGCATTACAGCATTTAAAGGAATTTCTTGATGTTGAAATAGCATTTAAATTTGGTGAATTCTTCGGAGAAGGCATCACTCAAGTTGTAAACCCCAAAGTTACTAATCTACATAATTTTGACTTTCCATTAAAATCACCCACTTTCATTTCCTCAACCAATAGTAATGGAAAAAAACCAACCATCCCACATTCATTTTCTCCTCCTATAGAGTTCTTTTTTTTTTTTTTTTAATGTTTGGGGGAGGAGTTGACGGCTATAATGGAAAGGTGATGGATGACACAAATTTAATGGTGAGTTGTGTAAATTGTTATTGTATGAAACAATTGTGGACTAAGAAAGCCACAAGGTAAGACTATTACCATTAAAAGAGCTTGACATATGGCTATAACGATCACGCCCTGGCTCCCCGCTAAATGCAGTCCTGGAATGCCAAGGTAGTCAAGTGTATCTCCCTGTCAAAATAGAGGTAGTACAAGGTGGAATGGAGATTTGTGTTAGTAGTATTACTCGGACAATGGGGTATTTACGATAGACTGGAATGAGATAGAAGTTTGTTATAGAAAGCACTTTCACGTTGCATCTTGCTTTGCCATGAAAGATGACTGCTAGCTAATATAAACCAAAGAAGACAAAACAAAATAGACAAGAAGAAATTAACTACTAAACTCTTACTTAAAAATGATCCAAATAAGACATAGCATCTATTGCTTAATTTAAGTTACCGAACATAACTGAACTACCAAGCCTCCTGGAGATAATCTCTATGATACTTGAAAACCAATCAGCACAGGACTTAAGTTCAAATATCATCCACTTCACTAGCAACACTAAGAACACAGTTGTCTACCAACATGGATTTTGCATTCTTCAATATTGACCACAATTCCCAGGTTATATCGATTATTATAAATCCTATGGACTTACGCTAGCATTATATAATAGTAGGCTTCGGTCATGGAGGCTAAACATGTTGACAATCATTCCAACATTCCCGAAAGATGCAAATATTTTCATTCATCCCAGGGAAACACTGGAATCCTAGCTCTATATTAAAAAAGAAGTCACCATCACCACATATCAGTAACAGATCTAACAACACTTAATGGACAGAGTATAATCTTTCCTCTATCCACATATAGAAAACAAATTTTGTTAGGAAAAGGGTGGTTTAAACAAGAAAAGTAGGTGTTCGCTTTCAACTCTAAGTCAAGTCATACTCATAGGATACAAGAGATAAGATTGTAACCTTGAGTTTAGAATAGCCAACACGCCACCAAACAGGTTCAACAAAGTGAGATATCCCTAGTAAATCCAAGAGTTCAGGAATCAGAGCGCCAAGGGCCCCGAGCATAGCCCAGCGAGCATGTAATATTTCAAAGCTGGAAGATGAAAGAGAAGAAAAGCGATGTTAAATCAGAAATTGCTGCAATAGGAGAAGTGGGTTTTGAACATCGCGGCATAGACAGCTTGGAGAACAAAAATCAAAGCAACAGTAGGCATATAGAAAGGAGAAGTACTGAAAATTCTTACGTGGGGTGTAGTGAGGATTATTATTGATGGATAGAAAATATGAACCGCCAATTAAAGTGTGAGAAATGAAAGTAGAGAGAGGGAATTAAAGGGAACATACTTAAAATATTTTTGAAAAGCAGCAGGGTCCTTGGCCAGACCTGCTACATCAAAGCCATAGTCACCGGGTAGTAGTCCAGTGAGATAATCTGGATAATCATAAGGAATGGGGCCGAGCCACCGAGGACGATTTTCTCCGTACCACATACTGTGTGCCAAAATTCGATTAAACTTTTTTTTTTTTGGCAATCTCTTCTTCGTAAAATTAGGATAAGCTCAGTTAAATTTCTGAATTACCTGTCGTCCCTGGCCTTTTGGGATAAGGCTTTGAACTTGGAAGACTTGTCGATGGCGTCCTTCTTGGTCTCCTCCATCCGCCTCTGGAGCTCCTCCCCGAGGGGACTGTTGGCTATGGCCTTGACTGCCGTGAATGGAATCGCCGAGAACACTAAAACCCCCGCCAGCTTTTTCCAAACAGAGCGTCATTTCCATCAGAATCAGAATCAGAATCAGACTAAGAGTATAACTTAATTCATATGATATGGAAACCCTAGGAAATTTTCCCAATCACAGAGAGAGAGAGAGAGAGAGAGAGAGAGAGAGCGAGCGCAGAGTTGCAGATGCAGACCTCTTGCCACGAAGCCTTGCAAGGAGAACATGACGATTTACGGGGCCTGAGGTTCAAATGTGTGTACGGAGATTTGATGGGAATTCGATCTGAACCAAATCCGGGCACAAAAGAGGAAGAAGAGGATGAGCTCACGCTAATTCCCGAACACAAAGCCCATGTCTGATGCTGAACAAGCTTACCCATTTGTTTTTGGGTTTTCAGCGATTTTCTATTTTCACATTTATAGTTTATATTTATATTGGTTTCCGGCTGCTCCTTCTATATAAGTTTCTATTTTTTTTCCATATTCTTTCTTTTCACTTGCAATTTTTTGTGAGTATGAAAAATATCAAACTAGAATTTGCTGCTATTTATTCAAATATTAAAATTTCAAGCATCCGATTATTCAAGAAAATAGAAATTTTTTCTAATAATCAATTTTTTTTTTTAAATGTTAAGTCAAGTTGAAAAAAAGAAAACAATTTGACAACAGAAGGCAACATGTGTAATCACCAACAACAACAATAACAAACTGAGTCTTAATCCCAACTGATGAGACATAGTCCTAAACCCAGCTAAAAGGGTCAACACTTGAAAGGTCTACACAAATAGTCCACAAAGGACAGCCACCGATCGATATTCAATATTCCTTATGACTACTTACAGAAGGGCCCTAATCTTTCAGATCTCCTGAGCGATAGAGTCTCAGTCGCCCCGCACCGAACATGATTCATCAAGCGAGGGGATTCAATCGTTGGTCCATCAAACGAACAAACTCTGAAGACCCTTCATCGGTCGAACGACCGATCGATAGCCAATGGCTCTAACGACTCAAAGGGAATGTCAAAATATTCTAATAGTTTCAATTTTCTATTCGAGAGCTGCATATTTAGAATCTTTCAGTTAAGGAAAGAATCTCATCAGAAGACGAAAGTTCCCTGAAGAGTGAGAATCACGATCAACTCGAAATATTGAACTCCTGAAATTTCCGAATCGGTTTGATAAGGAAAATAGGGTTGAAGCACTCTAACAGCGTACGACTCTTGCAGGTATAAAATATCTCAAAACTCTTCATGCAAAGTATGTTCCTTGAACCTCACACATTGAGCACTCTAATCATAGGGAACCACGCCCTTGAACTCTCAGTCTGTTTCTTTTTTATTCGAAAATCACTCTTTCTAATTTGAATATCGGACCCTCCCCCGTCGGAGCACCCTCCAATAGTTTTTGTAGGTCTCATATCCTTCTGACGGTAGCCGTTTGAGTCAACGAGGAGCCGATATCTATGGAGCCACAACTCACCTCTAACAGATTGACACCGTCCGTGAGAAACAGACTGATTTTTTGAAAACTCGTAACGATATCTACTATAATCACCCTCGGTGTAGTGCCAGCCAAGAGAAGAATGCCAGTCATAGGTTTTGATGATGATGATTTGTCAATAGTAGATCTCCATCGTGACGACCTCATAGTTATTACCCTCAATATAGAATCTCATATCGTGAAGAGGGTTCTTGTTAATCAGGGGGCTGACTGTGATCTCCTTACTTGGAACGCCTTTTGTCTAATGGGTCTTGATCCGTCTCGATTCTTGCCGCCCATCGGGTCCCTTAGAGGACTTTTAGATGAGCCCATATATCCCGAAGGTATTATCTACCTTTCCATGACTCTCGGAAAACCCCACAATCATGTGACTGCCTCGATCTTGTTCCATGTGGTAAAACTCTATTCTCCTTACAATGCCATTCTCAGAAGACCCAGTCTAGATGGACTCGAAACATTGCCAAGCACAAGACATATGAAGGTGAAATTCAGAATACCGTAAGGGGTCGTCACCATACGCAGCGATCTTGATCCTTATATCCTCTTTGCGGCTCAAGACGCGCAATAAACTTTTTCAATCGATGCCCTAGAACCTAGGGACGGTACCAAGCCAAAATCAAAACTTGAGCCAGGCGAAGAAATGGTTGGGATCCCTTTAGCAAGCGACCTCAGTCAAACCGTCCGGATAGGAACCAACCTATCACATTCCTTGCGAGAGGTCTTAGTCGCCTGTTTACAACGACACTCTAAAGTTTTCGCCTGTGCCTTGGAAGACATGCCAAACAAAGATCCATCCGTCATAACTCATAGGCTAACAGTCATTCCTAATTTCAAACCAATGAGACAGAAGAAGAGAGTATTCGCTTTCGAACGCCAATGTGCCATATAAGAAGAAGTTCAAAAACTATTAACGGCTGGTTTCATTCAGAAAGTCAAGTATCCCGAGTGGTTAACTAACGCGGTTTTGATAAAAAAAGCCAACGACAAATGGAGAATGTGTGTGGACTTCACCGATCTCAACAAGGCAAACCCGAATGATAATTATTTACTCCTAAATATAGACAAGCTCATAGACAACTCTTCGGGACACCAACTTTTGAGTTTCACGGACGCCTATTCCGATTACAATCAGATCAGAATGGCACCCCGAGGATGAAGAAAAAACCAGCTTCATTACCGAGTTCTACACGTATTGCTATCGAGTCATGTCCATTGACTTAAAAAATGTTGGATTCACTTTTCAGCGGCTAGTCAATACGGTCTTCAAAGACCAGCTGGGCAAGAACGTTGAAGCATATGTTGATGACATGTTAGTAAAGAGCGTTACCGCAGAAACCCATATCGCAGACCTTGAAGAAACCTTCCAGACATTGGAATGATATAACATGCGGTTGAACCCGACGAAGTGCACCTTTGGGATCGCCTCCGAAAAATTCCTAGGTTTCATGATCACTGATCGAGGGATAGAGGCCAACCCCGAGAAACCACTAGCGATATTGGATATGTCGCCTCCAGAAACATTAAAAGAAATACAACGTCTTACTGGTCGGATAGCGACTCTAAGTCGTTTCATGTCCATGGTCAACGAGAAATACAAACCTATATTTGATGCATTGAAGAGATTTCGACGGTTCGAATGGACGTTCGAATATTAGGCAGCCTTCGAATGACTAAAGGAATACCTGATGAGTCCACCACTACATTCGTGGCCCATCCCCGGGGAAGAACTTTACTTATATCTAGCCATCTCCGAATGAGCACTCTGCTCTGTGATGGTAAGACAGGAATCCGCTGCCCATAAGCCAGTCTACTATATTAGTAGGACATTGAGATTAACTATCGGCCAATCGAAAAGGTAGCCTATGCCTTAATCATCTCAGCGAGACGTCTTCGACCATACTTCCAGGCCCACACCATTGTGGTGCTCACTGAATAACCGCTAAAACAAATTCTCCAAAAGAGAGACATTCCAGCCGGCTTATCAAGTGGAGTGTGGAACTGAGCGAATTCGACATCCAGTACCAATCGCGACCAGTGATAAAGGGCTAAGCATTGGCCGATTTCATTCTCGAATGTACTTTGCCTATGGCGTCCGAAGACCAACCTCCTGACCCTCAAAAAGAGTGGTCGATCCCAGAGTGGACTATTCATGTTGACGGATCATCAAATTCCTCAGGAAGTGGCGTTGGGCTTATACTAATAGGACCGAATGACTTTAAGACAGAATACGCCCTCCGGTTCGATTTCCAGACCACCAATAACCAAGCAGAGTACAAAGCCTTACTAACAGGCCTTCGGATCGCCATTGACATAGGGGCACGAAACGTTAAAGTATTCACGGACAGCCAGTTAGTCGTGAAACAAATCGAATGGGTCTATGAAACCAACGGTGATATCTAAATTTTGGGTAAGTTGCGCGAGACGATGGGACAATTGGGTAAGGTTGACATCCAGCAAATCCCTCGGTCGTAGAATGCACGGGCTGACTCTCTATCGAAGTTGGCTAGTTTCGATTCAGTTGCTTCTAGTCAAACGGTATACATCGAAAACCTGTGGTGTCCCAACATCGACGAGCCCGAAAAGGCTCTCTCTATCAATCGATCTCCTAGTTGGAAAGACCCTATAGAAGAATATCTAAGGCATAGAATCCTCGAAAGAAGCGATAAAATTGAAGCGAAAGACAACACATTACGCCATAATCGATGAAATTCTTTATCGGAAGTCATTTACTCATCCATATTTGCGATACCTAACTCCCGAAGAGGGAAACTATATCCTCTAGGTGATTCATGAGGGGATCTGCGGTAATCACATGGGCGCTCGGAACCTAGTTTATAAAACCCTTCGTCAAGGGTACTACTGACCAACCATGAAAATCAATTATGACAATTATGTAAAGGGATGCGACAAGTGCCAGGGCTTCTCTTCAGTGCCTCGACTACCTTCCACCGAGTTCAACCCTATTTCTAACACCTGACCTTTCGCTCAATGGGGGATGGATATTCTCGGACCGTTTCCCCCAGCCAGAGGGCAACGAAAATTTCTTATAGTAACGATCGACTACTTTACCAAGTGGGTGAAGGCCGGGCCTCTAGCTCAGATCACAACAGCCAAGGTTCAATCATTCATGTGGGCTCATATTGTTACTCGTTTTGGCATACCGCATATCCTTATCACGGATAACGGAAAACAATTCGACAACAAATACTTCCGGGAGTTCTGTGAAAACTTCAACATCGATTTTCATCGGTTGCTCACCTACAAACCAGCTGGCTGAAATAACCAACCAAACGATCCTACAAGGGTTAAAGAGGATGCTAGATGACGCCAAGGGGCAATGAGCTAAAGAGTTTTATGGTATCCTCTGGTCATATCGCATTACACCCTGAAGAGCAACGGGAGAAAAACCGTTCGGTTTAATTTATAGAAGCGAAGCCGTCATACCCGTGGAGATAGGTATTCATTCACTTCGAGTAGATCAATAAGACACTGGACAAAATGAACACATCCTGCGTGGAAGACTGGACTTGCTTCCAAAATTACGAGAATCCGTATCGGCACAAATGGCGGCCTATCAGCAACAGATGACACGATATCACAATCGAAGCGTTAAGAACCGAACGTTCAGACCCGATAAACTGGTACTAAGAAAGGTAGAAGCTACTGGTTAACCTCAACCCAGAGACAAACTCGCTCCTAACTGGGAAGACCCTTATCGAGTACATTTCGATGTTCAATCAGGAACCTATCGACTCGATAATCTGGACAGATCGGCAGTGCCTAGAACCTGAAACTCAGACAACTTGCGCATTTACTACCAGTAAACTCGGGAACCATTTAACAATCAAAAGAAGCAGACTAGAGAGAATCTAAAGACTTCTTATTGCTTGGAGGGCTTAAGTCGCCCAACTCCTATTATTCAAACGCGTTGTCAATAAAGGATGAAACTCCCCGAATGAGTGGATGTGACCCCTCTATCTAAAGACTTCTTATTGCTTGGAAGGTCTAAGTCGCTCAATTCCTATCATTCGAGCGCATTATCAATAAGGGATGAAACTCTCTGAATGGGTGGACGCGGTCTCTCTATCTAAAGATTTCTTGTTGCTCGGTGGGTCTAAGTTACCCAACTCCTATCATTCGAATGCGTTGTCAATAAGAGATGAAACTCCCCGAATTGGTGGACGCGACCCCTCTATCTAAAGATTTCCTATTGCTCGGAGGGCCTAAGTCATTCAACTCTTATTGTTCTAACGTGTCGTCAATAAAGGATAGAACCTTCCGAACGGGTGGATACGACCCCTCTCTCTAAAAGTCTCTTATCGCATGACGGGTCTAAGTTGCCTAGATCCTATCGTTCGAGTGTATAAGAGATGGAGTTTCTCGAATGAACCTATCTATCGAACGTCTGACGGTTTAAATGGCCAATATTACTTAATGCCTCAGTATGGAGTCTCAAGTTAGAAGCATATCTACTCTGATGAGAATAAGAGAAAAGCACATAACCAGACAAGAGAACAAAAGATGACAGAGACAAAACTCAAGTAAGTAAAGCGTAACCTTTTATTTACCTTTATGCGAGAGATACATTTGGTTACATGAGTATGTATACAAGTCCCTAAGTCGGATCAATTATAGCTAGAAGCACATAACTGGGTCACTCAGACCACAATCCCTACACTGAAGAGTATAAAAATAAATGTAGTGCTAGGAACAGGAGGAGGCGAGTTTGGGTCTGTCACCCCCAAACAACTTGAACCCGACCTACCAATCCAAAAAACGGTACGAGAGACATCCTTACCGCATTTGGATAATCATCTAAGGCGGTACAAGACGCACCCCCATTGGTGATGGATGATTTTGTTATGCTAACTGAATATCGACCGACATAATGAGATCTCATTCCGTTGGTCCCCTTCCTAAATAAGATATCATCCCAACAGAAGTTACTTGAGCCATAAAGTTTCGCATGCCAAAATGCCTCACAAAAGAACTCTTAAAAAGGAGCCATGCTCAACAAAAACTCCCAAAAAGGAGAAAAAAGCTTCAGTTCTTTGTGAAAGAAAACAAATACCCCTCGTAGCTATTTATAACAGTGGAGAAGCAGACCCTAATTAATTCAGGGTAGGTGAAACAGATCATCGAGAATAACCTATCATAAATGGAGAAATAAATTGTCTCCAATTCCCCATGAAGGAGTCACTTTCGAAGAGACACACCCACACTTATGGCAAGAAAGTGGAATAAATTAGGATGAACCTAGCACCCATATGCTTCTGTAATGTATTAAACACGCCTCACCCTAATAAATCTCTACTCATGGCGCTTCTTTACCAAGAAAACCATGAGTCGGGAGCAAATGATGGGATATAGTCCTAGACCCAGCTAAAAGAGTCAACACTTGAAAGGCCAAGACAAACAGTCCATAAAGGACAACTACCGATCGATGTTCAATATTTATTATGACTACTTATCGAAAGATCATAGTCGTCCAAATCTGCCGAATGTAGAGTCTCAGTTGCCCCGCACTGAACGTGATTCATTAAGCGAAAGTAACCGCCCCGATCGGGGATTCAATCGTTGGTCCATCAAACGAACAAACTCTGAAGACCCTTCATCGATCGAACGACCGATCGATAGCCAACAGTTTTAATGACTCCAAGGGAACGTCAAAATATTCTAATAGTTTCGATTTCCTATTCAAAAGCAGTATATTTAAGATCTTTTAGTTAAGGAAATGATTCTATTAGAAGATAAAAGTTCCCTGAAGAATGAGAATCACGATCAACTCGAAATATTGAACTCTTGAGATTTTCGGATCGATTCGATAAGGAAAGTAGGGTTGAAGCACTCTAGCGGCGTACAACTCTCACAAGTATAAAATATCTCAAAACCCTTCAAGTCAAGTATATTCATTAACTCTCACACATTAAGCACTATAATCAGAGGGAACCATGCCCTTGAACTCTCAGTCTGTTTCTCTTTCATTCGAAAACATTTATTTCTGATTTGAGCGTCGAATTCTCCCCCTCTGGAGCACCCTCCGACGGTTTTTATAGGTCTCATATCCTTCTGACGGTAACCGTTCGAATCAACGAAGAGTCGATATCTGTGGAGCCACAACTCACCTCCAACACCAACAATTTGAGATCCGTCATTTGAGAGACAAATATGAGAATTTTTTAAAAAATAAAAATAAAAATAAAAAAATAAAAAAATAAAAAGTAAATAAAAAAAGAGGAAGAAGAAGAAGTAAATTGATTTAGTTTGTGCGGATTTTTCTACGCCACTCAATTCTATCAAATGCTATCATTTCATTTAAACCCTTAACTACCATGTATTTACGAATAATTTGCATCCAAATTTTCAACGGTTTATCTCTATGTTTTACTAAATCCCTTATATTTAAGTTTTCGATCCTCCTAATCGGTGCATTTTTGGGTCTTCTTTACACATGTCCAAATCACCTTAGATGATATTCTCGTATTTTATCTATAATTGAGTTGACTCCCAACCTATTGCGTATCTCTTCGTTTCTAATTCCATCTCTTTTAATTTTACCACATATTCACCTAAACATTTTCATTTCTACTACCGCCATTTTTTTTCTTCTTGTTGTTTAACAGCCAAATACTCAAAACCATACAATAGTGTAGGTCTCACCGTGGTCCTATAAAACTTTTCCTTCAAATACAGTGGTATAATGCGATCGCAAATAATTCCGGATACCCTTCTTCATTTCATCCAATCTGCTTGAATTCTATGATTTACATCTCCATCTATATTGTCATCATTTTGAATGATGGAATCAAAATATCTAAAATGTTCACTTTTTGGTACAATTTGTTCATCTAACGTAATCGTTTCTTCTTCATCTTGATGATTATCGTTAAATCTACATCTCATATACTTAGTTTTGGATCTGTTCAATCTAAATCTTCTGACTTCCAGTGTTGCCTTCCTTAACTCTAGTTTAGCACAAATACTTTATCTGATTTCATCCACTAACACTATATTATCTGCAAACAGTATACACCATAGTATTTCATCTTAAATGTTTTTTGTAATTTCGTCTATCACTATTGCAAAAAGGATGAGACTTAATGCTGAACGTTGATGGAGTTAAATATTAAGAAGCTGAGTTCTATATTAATAGGAAAGTTATCGCTTAGACCTCCGTACGTTTTAACATTGGTAACAGTTCTCTCATACATATCTCTAATGAGATTAATATATTTTAAGGAGATTCCTTTCTTTATCAGCGCCCACCACAATACCTCTCGAGACACTTTATCATATGCTTTTTCTAGATTGATAAATACCATATGTAAATCTTTCTTTTGTATTCTACACTTCTCCATCAAATGTCTTAACATGTAAATTGCTTCCGTTGTGGATTTTCCTGGCATAGATCCAAATTAATTTTGAGTCACACTTATCTTTAATCTCACTCTATGTTCTATTACTCTCTTCCATAATTTCATGGTATAACTCATAAGTTTAATTTCTCTGTAGTTGGAACAATTTTGTATGTCTCATTTATTTTTATATAATGACACAAGTGTGCTCTCCCTCCACGTTTGAGGCATTCTCTTGCTGATTTTGTTAAAAATATCTGTTAATATTATTATATCAAATTCATCTAAACACTTCTACATTTCAATGGGAATTCCATCAGGTCCTATTATTTTATTATTTTTCATTCTCCTTAGAGCCCTTTTCACTTCATAAGACAAATTTTACATTTAAAACCCATATTTACATTTTTTATAGATATTTCGATATTTTCTACATTTATTGTACTCTTAACATCGAAGAGATTATTAAAATAATCTCTTCAACGTCTTCTTATGACTTCATTTCTGACAAGTATATTATTGGTTTCACTTTTAATACAGCTAACACTATTTAGATCTTTTCCCTTTCTCTCCCTTAATTTAACAATTTTATAAATCTTTCATTTTTCATCTTCGGTCTCTAGTCTCTAGTCTCCCAACGTGTGTAATCACCAATTTTTTTTAACACTTTTATACCTTACTATACCCTCACCACACCTGTTGCAATTGAGAATAATTTGTATTTTTTATTTATTTATTTTTTCAAAACTTTAACACAAAAATATTGTTACTATAAAATATTTTTATCATCAGTATTCTACTAAAATGTTAAATTTTAATAACATTCTTGTTAGCAAATATTTTGGCCCAAATTCTAACTCACAGTTTCAAGATTTTAAATATCAGTTAGCTAATTATTTTAAGATAAAAGTAATAAAAAGTTTATGATTATTTAATTGATTTTTTTTTTTAATTTAAAGTAATATAGAATAAAGAATATGATTATCCTTGGTTCTTGATATTGAGTATTAAAAATTCAACGTGAAATTATTCGTAATGAGCTTTAAAAATTTGATACAACACTCCTTATAAACATTATTTATATTAGATTTTTAAAACCAGACGTATGAATGATAAATTTTAATTTTTTTTTCTACATTCGTTGTTTGAAAAACTTTTTTTTTTTTTTTTTTTTTTTTAATATTTTGGTGTCATTTCCGAACAGCACTCTTTTGTCGGCCAGTCCATTATCGGTTCTCATTTTTTGGTAGTTTCAATTTTGCTGCACTCAACGGATAGTTAAGTGATACAAGGGCCAGAGACCCTAATCCCTCCTCTCAATTCTCATTCGCCTGTTTTCAAAATTTGAAGTACCTCTCTTTCTCTCTCTCTCTCTCGCTCGCGCGCTCACACACGGAGACAAACATGGAGGAAGTAGACAGGATGGATCCAGAGACGGAGTTACTTTACTCAAAGGAAGAGACGGGAAACGAGTGTGTGGGAAATGTTCAAGGAGAACGCGACGCCCTTGAAGATAGGCCGCAGCATTGCTCTCCTCAATGAAGATCTCAAATCCCACACTGACAACCTTCTCAAGAAATCTCTCTTCGAGCATCACAGGTCCTCCCAAACCCCCATCCCTTTCCTTCCACTTGTTCCTATTTTCTTGATCTTATATGCTAATCCCACTTTTCTGCTTATTCATGAGGTTAATTGAGGCGAAAGATGCGAACCAAGGAGACGATCCTCTCCAACCATGGCTTGAGTGAGTTTGTTATAACCTCCTCTTTAACTTTATCTTGTCGCTATCTTGATGTTTGAAAGATCAAGTGTTTTCATTCAATTTCGACTAGGTTTTCACAAAATGGTGAGCCGGATCTGTAATTTCTTTAACTTTTCTTTGAAATAACCTATTGTTTGATTCATTATTGTTAAGCCTTGATCATCCCGTTCGACCATGTGGTATGCTGAATGCATTTCTCTCTCTCTCTCTCTATATATATATATATATTACCCAATTCATGATCTTTATTGAATAGTTATTTATCTTGTTTCTTATTATTGTAAAGGTGCATAGAGCGGGAGACCGCTCTGGTCTTGTTGTGCTGTTCAAACAATGTGTGTGATCTTTTTGGCATTCAGATTGCTACAAGGATGATCTTCGCTCTCTCAAAGTTTGGTTGGAATATGTGCAATTCTTTTGCCCCATATCATCTCTTCTCTGCTCCAAAATCTTATGAATAGCTACTGATTTTGTCTATCTCCTACTGCAGGCTGATAACGCAATGATACAGAAGTCATCTTTAGTTTTCTGGATTCTAACCAGATTGGAGAGTCACATTCTCTGAACTACATGGCGTATGCAAAGTATATGGAATCCAGGAACATAGTTAAAATTGCCAATTACATTTTCAATCTAGGCATTGCCAGGTAAGCTACATCTAATGTTCAAAATTTTTCCACTAATTCAAGAATATAAGTTCCGTTGTTCGTTGACCACTATAGTAATAGATTAAGCATATCTGAAGAATAAAAAACACTCACAATACAAGTGTTGCTGCCAAGAATGTTATTCTGCCTTCCGTTGAACCTACAATTCCAAGGTCAACAGGGCGGCACCAACTCTTTCATCTACTACACCCTTGTCATCTAAATGGTATGAGGAGAAAGCGTGGTAGATATACTGCATCAGCTATGGACCACTCTCACTTGTATAACTTGGCAGCGGAAAAACATCAATTTTGTGACACTGCTGCTCTACAAGACTTGGAAGAAGTGGCCGCATTTTGTGAAAATGCTCAGAATTTGAGCCCATCGTACTTTTACATTTCTGAGGAGGTGGCAGGGGAGGTCTCTTTGGTAGAAGACTTTTCAGGTGATGATTTCAGGCAGTGTGACTGAATCACCTGAAATTGCCAGCAGGCATGGGGTGGACTCTGAGGTTGATATTGGTTATCTTCTTAAGCATCTAGAGGTGGATGATGAAGGTCAGATGGGTTATCAAGAATTTCACCTTTGGAGGCAGAAAGCATCTCATTCAAAGACTGAAGATGTTGCGAAGGACATATTTGCTGTTTGTTGCATCTTAGCAGAACTCCATTTGGGAAGACCATTGTTTAATCTGGCTTCATTAAGCATTACTTGGAGACTGGTGTCCTACCTGGCTTGATTCAGGTACTTCCTCCTTGCATTAAATTATTGGTTGAAGCATGCATAACAGAAAGACTGGAGGAGGTATTGACATCTAATACCCCTTTTATATGTTTGTTAGAAAGTAGTTCTGGTCAATTTTTTGAAATCGGAACCTAGAGTAATCTGTTTATTTTTTAGACAGCTTTGGATTTTTTTTTTCTATTTCTCAATTAATGCGTTCATGATCTTTGCAACAACTGGGAGGCCATCTGGCAAAAGTCTGTTGGAATCTCCGTATTTTGATAGAGCAGTGAAGTCCTCCTATCTCTTCCTTGCCCCACTTCATCTTTTAGCAAAAGATGGATCCAGGCTTTCTTATGTTGCAAATTTTGCAAAACGAGGGGTCTTTAAGGCAATGGGAGCATCTGCAGCTGAAAAGTGTGTACCCATTGCTTACCACTAATTGTGACTTCCTTGTCAGATAATGAAGCTGAGTGGGCCTGTATGCTATTGAAAGAATTCCTAAGATGTTTAAGATCAGTAGCAGTAAAGAACTTGATTTTACCCGCCATCCAAAAGATTCTACAGGCTAGAACTTCTCTTTTCTTTAACTTTCAATGTTCGCTTTTCCCATAGCTGCATTTATTTCATGCTTATGGAGACTTCCTTTCAGGCTACAGGTTATTCACACCTCAAGATATCTCTTCTCCAGGATTCATTTGTCGGGGAATTATGGATCCAGATTGGTAAACAAACATATCTGGAGGATATACATTCTCTCGTTGTGTCAAATTTGCACAATGCTCCTGACAAAGGTTCAGCTGCTGCTGCTTCTGTTCTGCTGATAGGCTCCAGTGAAGAGCTTGGCATGCCTATAACAATTCATCAGGTTAATTTAGTTCCTTAGTTTTTGGAATGAGATGATAAATTTGGCATTCTTGAGTTCAATTCATTTGAGCAAATGGGAAACTTCTCTCTCTTTCTCTCACTATTTTTCTTCTTTTTCTTTTTGTGATTACTACACACTAAACTGAATATGTCAACCCAGACGATAATGCCTCTGATTCAATGTTTGGAAGAGGACTTTGTACTGATGGGATTGATGCCCTGGTTAGAATTGGTATACTCTTACTGTTCAATTGTGCAGTAGATATTCTTGCTAGGTGTTATTCTCAGCATATAAAGGTAGACTTTTTTCCTTTTCAGGTGGTCTTTTTGGGAGAATTTCATAGTCAGAAAAATATTTCCATTGCTTAAAAGTGTTGTTCATTCCAGTGTTGATGTTTCATTTGTGAATAAGCCTGAGCCTGTGCAGAGTTGGGTTGCTTTAGCTTTTATTGACTGCTTCATGACATTGGATGATGGTGTGGCCGCGGTCTTGCCCATTGAAGAGATTGTAAAAAAGCTGATTGAAGTACTGGATTTGATTTTCTAGTAGCTTCATTTTTTTGTTCCTTGGATAAATTGATGATGTTCAATGAGTTGATTGTCTTCTCTTGCAATTTTGCACTGTCAACTGTGCCTTTGTGTTAAGGTTCTCATGCAGATGAATCTGGAAATGCCTGTACTGGTTTTTTTATTGTTCCATCCCTTCTATTTTTTCCTTTTTCTTAAAGTATTGATTACTGCCGAAAGTGTTGAATTACTGTTAAACTATTTCCACGAAGTTCCAGATATTTATTGAGGATTGTTTTCACAAAGTATCAGTTTTTGACATGTATTGTATGCCGAAGCAGGTTCTTTAGTCTTTGGCACACTTAAATTTGATAATCAGCTCATTTAGTTTCCCAACTGTGAAGTCGCTTGTCCTGCCTAGCAAGCAAAAAAAAAAAAAAAAGGCAAAGGAAAGGAATAAATATGTTAAGACTGACTTGGGAATATGAATGTTTGGCTAATGTGTCTTTTGAAAGAAAGTGCTTTCCGGGTTTAAGCTTACGGCTTATCTTTCCTCTTCTGCTCCAACTAAGAGATCTGATGGAGAGAAGCTGAAATCCAGCTTCGAGATGTCGGCATCTTTCCCTAAAGTAGACACCTTTAACCGAAAAACTCTGAGGCAAATAATGGTATTGGCTTCAGCCATATGTTTCACTTTATATTAAGGTAAAGGTTTTCAATGGATTTCCAAGTTATAAACAGCTAAATGAAGAAAAGTCCAGAATGTTGGTGCATGCAAGAACCCAGGGGAGGGTAAGGGAGAAAAAAGAACGCTTGTCTGGGACTGCATCGATTGTGATTGGGAGATAGTGCTAATGCTTCAAACTTTTACCTCTACTTTTGGTCTTTCTGTACAACAACTTTCCTATTGTTTGCTAATCAATAATGGCCCAAGCCATCAGATTTAAAGACTAAGCAAAGTATACTGCTTTGGCTGTTTTGCTCCTTGAATTTTTTGCTTTTTTTTTTTTTTTTTTTTTTTTTGACTATTTCGTTTATTATCAACTAAAGAAGAGATTAGAAGCATCCTTGTGCTTTTAGCTGGTTGGTTCCATCGATTTCCAAGTTATTGGTTATAGCTTGTCTTCCTTTAGTATCTGCATGCATAATTTTGCTTTTCCATCTCTTGGTTTATTGTGTTGTTTAGGTAGTTGTTTTCTCTTTTACTGCATCCTGTGTTTTAGCTTAATTTTTATTTTAAATTTGGGTTCGTGCTTATTTTCCAGGTTGCTGCTGCCTCTCTCATATCTGTTTGTCAGTGGGTTGGAGCTGACTCAACAGCACTTCATGTCTTGCCACAGCTCAAAGAAGGTTTTTTTTTTTTTTTGGTCGGAGAGAAGCGCAATGCAAGAGGGAAATTGTGAGGTGGGGTCCATATGAAATTGCGAGATTTTTTTTTTTTTTTTTTTTTTTTTTTGGTGTTATTTGATGAACTTGCTTTCTCCCAGGAAATTGTCAATGGATCTGGTCCTCTTGGAAGAAGATTAAGGGTTGCAAAACAAAAAGTTAACGAGGAGGCTCAAATTGAGACTCATATGGACCTTGTGTAAGTGCAAATCAAATCATATGGTTTGCTTAAGGTTTGAAATGGTAATTATCCCAGCATGTATCGTGTGTTCTATGAATTTGCAGGTTCGTCCTGTATCCTTCTCTTTCATCTCTTCTAGGAATAGAGAAACTTGGTCAATGTTGTGTCACATGGCTGCTTCTTGAGCAATTCCTTCTACGAAATCATGGTTGGAAGGTATTCTTGTTTTGAACAAATAATCAAATTGGAATGCAAGTTAATGAACACATTACTTTTAAATAACTTTGCAATGATTCAGTAGGAATATACAGGAGAATCATCACGTGCTGCTGCAGAAGTTGTAAGCACTAAAAAGCCTGCTTTTAGAAGTTCAGCACTTGAGTGTTATCCTGCTAAACTGTTACTTAACAGAGTTGGTTGGTCAATACTGCAATCACAAGGAAGTAGAGGCCCAAAAAATTCATGGCTTCTAAAAGGTTTTACAAATTGCATCAAAAATCAGTTCAAAGGCATGTGCCTTCATCAAATCATGGAACTCATGAACCCTGGTTTTGGTTTCCTAGTCCAGCTGCTAGCTGGGATGGACCTGATTTTCTTGGTTCGCGTAAGTGGTGTAAAAGATGAATTGCCATGGAAGATCAGAGCATCTATTGTATCCTCTGTTCGTGCCATCATGGAGCTTTAAGATCGTTGGTTGTTTGTCCGGATGAGTTAACAATTCTTACGGCAGGCGTAGGTCCTGGGTTTAAGGGAACCGCGCAGAAGTGGGACTTGACAAGAGTTGATTGTGTATCTGGTTGTTATGGTCATGAGGAGGTTTGTTTCCCTTGTACTTTTTTGTGTTTAAGCTGGAATGTTGTGTAATATATTCTGAGTTCCAAAAGGACTGGTGAACTGGGGCCTTAATTGGGGGAACTCTTCATATTGCATTATTCTGCTTTTTGTTCATAATATTCTTATTTCATAAACTTTTAAACTATTTTTTATTGAAGTAGGTAGCAATTCTTTTCTCCATGTCAGTTTAGTGTGCTACTGAATTTGTACCAAAACCATGTTGCTTTTACTACATGTGGTGCTTAAATGGATATCACTGGGGGAAATCTTGTCTCATTTGAATGGTTATTTTTTTTACTTGGTGATTTATATGCAGTGTCCACGTGTAGTTAGGGCGTTTGAGATTTTTTCCTGCATTTTATGTTTTCATAACTGATGTTTAAAGCTCCTGATTACATCTTCTACATCTACCGTTTTTTCCCCATTGCTAGGTCCTATTATGATTATATAATTGTTTTGGAACTGTCAGATTGTGAACGATATTCGTGTCTTGTCATCCAGTGGAAGGATCGCTTCTTGTGATGGGACATTGCATGTATGGAATAGCCTCACAGGAAAGCTAATATCGGTTTTTGCTGAATCTTCCGTTCATTCTGCACATAATGCAAGCCCTTCGTCGCCAGCATCAAAAGTTATAGTGGATCAGGCCAATATGCTGAATTCCAACACATTGTTAGGTGGTATACTGAATTGTGCATTTGATGGGAGCTTTTACACTTGCTTGCATCACCTAGAGCACACCGAAAAGCTTGTAGTTGGCTCTGGGAATGGTTGTCTCAGGTAAATAATTACTTTCGTCTGGCTTTCAACTCTTGTGGGTGCAGTTGCTTCCAATCTGATTCTGCTTTCTGGATTTTCATTTTACCATGCAAGATTCATTGATGCTGTACAAGGCCAAAAACTACATCTATGGAAGAGCGAGTCGACTGAATCAAGTTTTTCTTCTCTTGTGTCAAATAAGCTCATCTGGGACTGGCAAAGCACAAACAGATGAGGCTGCTTCCTCACCGGCTTGGATTGCTGCTGGTTTTAGTTCTGGTATTTGCAAATTGCTTGACGCAAGGAGTGGCAATGTTATAGCCTCTTGGCGGGCTCATGATGGATATATCACAAAGGTATGGTTGAATTGCCTGTGCCTGACGTCAATTGTTTTATTTGTAACTTTGCTGATGCTTTTGTATGTGCAGTTGGTGACTTGGTGGCACCACAAGACCATTTGCTTGTTTCCAGTTCTCATGACAAAACTCTGCGGGTTTGGGACTTGAGGAGGTATTTCGAAATTAATGTCAAAGTTTTACTTTTTCTTTTTTCTTGATTGACTTCTTGGAAATATTACCTCTCTGTTCCCAGTATGTAGAGATTGCTGTCAAGGCATGTTTTTGATTTCTTTATGGGGTGTAGAGTTTGACCTCCAACGTAGAGAGAGCTGGAAAGTTAAAATTGCATTAGCAAGTCTTCTTGTGTTATTTAAATATTACAATGGAAAGTAAAACATATATGTACGTTCTCTCAATATAACAGCTAAATTCATATTTCTTTTTGGTTGTCCGAGAACCAATTCCAGCTCGATGATTTTTGTTATCTGATTAAATGTTATCTTCATTAAAAAAAAATTCTTCAAAATTATCCATATGTTTGATTTGAGTCATTTATTAACTCTTGCAGGAACTATCCACCAGTTTCCACTGTTTTCACTGGTGACGCAGTTGGTGTATCTGGTTTCTCCCTATGGGGACATGATGTGATCTCTATTTCCAGAGATAGGATTGGACTCTCAAATTTATCTTGATCACCAAATGAAGTATGCAAACTTATCCCTTTATTGTATCTTTGTCAAGCATGATAACTGAATCAGAAACTAAGTTGGGCAATTAATTGCAAATCAACCTCATGTACAATCAAACACGTGAGAAGTTAAAATTTTTTTAGGCTTATTTTGCATGGTTTTCCCACATCTATAGGGACATAAAGATTTTATATTTCCTGTTGCAAAAGTAAAATTGAACAGAAATCTAACTTCTTACAAAGGACTCATATGGGCAATTTCTTTCAATGAGCTCGGAGAACCACTGAGGAGCACATTTTCTGTGTAAAGCTGTCCTAGCATTTTCCCCTCAGGTTGCTTCTCCGGCAGCCACTTAGGTCCCAGGCTCTATGTTTCTAGATGAGGCGCTTACAGTAGCTAGGTTAAACGCATAAGCAAAATGGGCATGATAAATTGATAAAACACGGACCCATCATTGCATTCTTTTGCCTTTCTCATTTTCCACCCAGTGTTTTTTATTCTTTTCCCTCCTATACTTGTTCGGTTTCACGCTTGTTTCCTATCCATCATCTTGAGAGTTGAAGAGATTTCCAGGAAAGTGGAGTTGTGGTCCATGGGAAATGCTTTCAAGTTCCTGCCCTGTCATTTGTTTGTTTCAAAATTTTTTTCCTGTATTCCCTGTGTTAAAAAGATTTAATAGTATTCAGATGATGTTAATTTTGATCTTTCCTCTTCTGGGTTTTGTTTTTGTTTGCATTTATTTATCCTGTAAAAATCAACTTGGTACTGACCGTCCTATGCTCCTCCATGCATCAATATTTGTATGTTATATTTTTCTTATCATTGGATTGTTCTCTTGTAATTCTTATGCTGTGCTTCTGCATATGCGTGGTAACCATGTGCGTAATGCGTTGCCTGCAGAATGGGAAGCTCAGCCTTACACCTCAGAAACTCTATAATGCCGACAGCGGGATGAGAAACTTGTCAATGTTGTCCAGCATAAGCATTCTGCCCTTCTCGAGGTTATTCCTTGTTGGTACTGAAGATGGTTATCTGAAAATCTGTTGTGAGATGTTGCCGTGCGATAGAAAATCAATTCTCTCTCTCTCTCTCTCTCTCTCTTTATATACTGGGTCCAAGCTATATGGAGGGTCCATTTCATTTCATCGTAATTATGTCATACACTTAAAACTCTCCACATTTAAACTAATTACCCTGTATTGTATGATATAATTCAAAAATAATATCTTAATTCTTTCTTAGCAACCAATTGTCATTGGGATATTTGTTTTAATTCTATAAATGTTTTTAAGGATAATTAATTCGTAATAATCATTATAATTTGATAAATATATAATTAGGGTTTTTCTAGATATTTCCTATTATAGTTTACTTTTGTTAGAGTGTTGCGTTTTTAAATTGGGTACCAAAATTAAAATTTTATTTATATTTATATAATTGAAAAAGAATATAATATAGGGATGACAAATTATTTAATAGCTGTTTTAGATAAAAGAATAAAATCTTATTTTTGAGCATGCGAATGTGAAGGTTACTCGTCTTTCTACCACCCCACCACCGACCTCGAGGCGGGCTGGGCTCCAAAATATAAGGCCACTGCTCTTTTTTTTTTGTTTTTTGGGTGGGGTGGGGGGGCCTTTTTTCCGACGAATAATTTCACTTGTTTGAATATATTTCCCGAGAGAGAGAGAGAGAGAGAGAGAGAATATTGGGGTTTCCTGTCCTCGTATTGTGTTCCCAAGCCCTAGTTTCTTGTTAAGAAGGTTTGACGTTAAACCCTGAGGTTGTGCAAAAAGGCATGAGATAATTTGTGTGTATTGGAATGAAGGAGAGAAAATATGGGGAGCAGGGTAAATGAGGGATCATCAACATCAACTTGTAGGGCCGACGAGGAGGAGGGTGTGCAGGTCACGTGTTTCAGCCATGTCGTCGATGATGTTCTTCTCCATTTTCAAATAATCCGTCTTCACAAACAGGTTCCTTCACTGTCAAACAAACTCCTCATCTGCAATTTATGCACCTCCCGCCTCCTCTTCCTTTACTTTGTTTTTTTGGGTTAAATGATTTTTGTGATTCCAGCTTTAATGTTGGTCTGTTTTGTTAGATGATGAGCACGGTAATGTCTCTCTCTCACACACAAACACACGGATACAATAAAGTTTAACTTATCGGGGAGAAGGTCTATTCCCATTTGGAGAGAAAAAAATAAAATAAAATCAACCCTTTTGAAGGGGGGAAAAAACAGCAGTTTGAATCTCTGAACCTAAAATCAACATCTCTCTCTCTCTCTCTCATAGATACAATACTGTTTATCCCGTGGAGGGTATATTCCAATTTTGGTGATTTTCGTTTACTTTAGCTGTTATGGCTTGTTAACAAAATTCTTTGCTCACCAAATTGGGGACGTATAGTGGGGGAATTCAGACACTTATTTGGGCTTGTATATGTGTTCTATCCATTATAATCCAATTCAGATTTGGAAAATATAATTAAATTGTGAACTGGGTAGAAAATTTTCACCCCTCATAATGTGGTGAGAAGAGAATAGTGATAGTGCATATTCTAGCCCCATATCCGCAGTTCCCACTATGACTATGACTTTCCCTTGACACACTTCACCGCAAGTTACTACATCTCAGCTAGTACCCTGTTCTGGGATTAAGCAATTCAGCATTTTCTAACCCCCCCATTCTTTCATACATCTAATCAAAAGGTACTCAATTAATGGCTTATCTTGAGCCTACTATGTGTTTAATGGATTGATTTGGCATGGGGCTGCAGATATATGCGTGGATTGGTTGCAACTCTGCCAAGCTTGGACACCTTTATGCGGCTGCAACTACACGACCGGTAAGTTATTCTTCAAAAAAAGTAGCACAACCAGTATTAAGAATAAAAAGAAAAATATGTAATTTAGAGTCACTAAGCATACAACTCAGCCTTTGTTTGATTGATATCCCATCAGTTTATTGTCACATGCCCACCATCTTCATCTTCATTTTCATTATGATTGTTGCTTTTGTTTAGCTAAATTTTGCTCTTCGATCGTTTTGCTCAGAGCAATACGGTAAGTGTTACTTCCATTCTTGGAGGAACTTCTGATAACACAGGTTCTGGCATTGCTCGTCGATTAGGTAATTGTCTTCCTCAGATATACTTCATTTGGGCATTTACCTTTTTGTGTTGCATTAGGCTAACATGGCTTCTATACCTTCAGTTCTGAAGACAGGTGTTAATGTAGTCCTTGCATGCAATATCCCCAAGAATTGCCCAATGCTTGAGGTCTGATCCGTCTCTGAACTACAATCAACCCTTTGATGTCAAACTTCTCCTTTGTGCACATTGGGATATCTGTATGTTGCTAATGGATTTTGTTTATGTGTATAGGCTGCTGCTGAGAAGAAGCTAATAGAGAAGCTAATTTGTCTTGGATACACGAAGCCTAAATCTGAAGGATGCTCATTTTCACAACAGAGATTTGTGGTGGATACTTGATGGTTGAAAGCTGCTCTTTCAAGAGAATTCTGAGTCAAGGGATACCCAGCTGAATGGAATTCTAGGGTAATGGTCTGTCACCCATGCAAGGAGCAAGTCAATGAAAATATCTGGTCAGTCAGTGTCTGCAAACTTATTTTAATTTCAATTTGTTTGGAAATCGACTCCTTGGCGTGATGTTGTACAAGTGATTTAGAAGAAAAACCTAATTAATTTCATTTATATCAAAAAATATATTTGGTCTTGGCTTAGCTAGTTGAGTTTATGGTTGGGAAGGGTTTGAGGTTGATAGCTGATTGAAATGGCATTACTCTGTGACTCCCTTTCCCCATGAAATGATTAAGTTTCTATTTTTTTCCTTATGTTTTTATTCTGGTTGAGTATAGTTTCACAAGTTCAAACCAGATTAGAGATACATGTGGGACCGGCATTGTAGCTTTAAGAACCTGGCTACCAAAAATAAGGAGGAGAGAAAACACTTAATGGTTCAAATTGTAATTGATCAGAAACAAATTCTGAAAGCTATAGAACGGTAATACTTGTTAAATCCAACGAGTAAACCTCCTTGAATCTGCATATTCACGGGTAGAAAAGAAACAGTACATATATATGCACGATATATTGTCACATTGTTTGTACAGACACAGAAACAACTTTCTCTCTATACATACTGCATTTGCTGGTGCCTGGTGTGATCATCAAAGAAAGAAAGAACAAATGAAAATGGATGCGACATCTGGACTGAGCAGAGCAGAGAGCAATTCAAGTGGATGGCATGCGGACTGGACCCTGTGGACACCTTTAGTTCTGCTCCATCTGTGTTACTTGTCTTTGTAAGTTTCCAACAACTTCTAATCTGGACACCAGCTGATGCGCAGGTACAACTCCAAATCTTCCAGAGAAGGGTGCAAATGGGAAGCGGAGTGGGAGTTTGGCAGTTTCAAAAGCAAAGGATAAAAAAGCTTTACCCAGAAAGAACTTATCCTTAATATGAAACAAAAATTGTACCATCATACTATGGAAAACATTTGTGATGGAAAACAGAAATTATTGCAAAAAATGTTGTTTTTAGGAAATGGCATTTCTTGGTGTGTTTGTGGGACGATCAGTAGTTACCGGTCTTTCTTGTATCCAGTGTTTCCCTTACCCATATGTTTTTTAAGCCAACCATGGTTCATGAAATGCATCACAAGTCTCTATCTGCAATATAGCAAAGAAAAGAGAGTAGAATTTGCCATTTTGAATTTGTCCAGCAAAAGGTGAGTATTCTTTCTTTCTTTCTTTCCTTCCTTTCTCTGTAGAGGATTCCTGTTTCTTGAGTGGAAGCAATCCTCAGGAAAGGAAAGCATAATTATCAGTCTCCAAGGCATCGAAGTGCTCATATAAAATGTCTTTAATAAATGTTGTTTTGGACAATTTCCATCTAATCACTCAATTGCTTTAGCCATGAACAGTTCAAGCATTGAAAAGCAAGATGGTATGTAGCACTCTCCCACCGATTCGCATGCAAGAAAAAGCATTCTTCCTGCTTTCCCTATTGATAAGCATTCTTTTTATTGTTGTTGCAGGGATCTTAAGATCATTATCAGATGCATCACCTACACATTACATAGTTAAGATTCAATCGTTTTCATCATTCTCTAAGAACTCGGTGAAGAGATATGATACAGGTGAATTTGAAGCTGGAGGATACAAATGGTAAGTTTTAAATATTTAGTTTGGTATGTTTTTCTTCTTCTTCTTCTTCTTTTTTGCGTGGGAGGTGAGGTCAATAAACTGGCTCATCATATCATTGTGCTTACAGGAAGTTGGTTCTCTATCCAAGTGGAAATCAAAGCAAAAATGTGAAGGATCACATTTCTCTCTATCTAGCAATAGTGGACACAAGTTCCCTTGCCCTTGGCTGGGAGGTCCATGCTATTTTCCGGTTGTTTTTGCTTGATCAGAAAGGGGACAATTATTTGATCCTTCAAGGCATGCCTAAGATTATATATATTTCACGAAAATCTTTTCTTTACTTTTCTTTGACCATATCATAAATTGTTTGTTTTATCAGACACCATGGGAAAGGGAAGGTGCTTTCATGGGATGAAGCTTGAGCACGGTTATGATCAATTTGTTCCCCTCAAATCATTCAATGATGCTAGTGGGGGATATCTTGTTGAGGATACTTGCGTGTTCGGAGCAGAAGTGTTTGTCTGTAAAGAAAGGGCCTCTAGCAAGGGAGAGTGCTTATCAATGATCAAGGAACCTGTTAGTTTTAAGCACAGCTGGAGGATTGAGAACTTCTCCAAGTTAGACAGTGAATTCTATGACTCAACACCATTCATCTCTGGTGATAAAAAATGGTACACAAGTTTCTAACATCTCCATTGTCATGTTCTAGCACATTTTACATGAATCTAGCTAAAGCATTCTTCCTGAAGCTTAACCATTATAATTGACTCAATTTTATGAGTGCTTGGTGTAGTAATTTGTATGAGGGCGAGTCTTGGCATAACGGTGGAGTTGTTCCTTTTGTGACCTCAAGGTCATGAGTTCTAGGCATGGAAACAACATTTTTTGCAAAATATAATGGGAAGACTGTATACATATACGTCCACCCACCCCCTATCCTTACACTAAGTCGGGGAACACTGTATGCACTGAGTGAGCCCTTATTTTGGTATAGTAATTTGTATGATGTTGCAGGAAGATACGACTCTATCCTAAGGGAAAAGGCATTGGAACTGGTACTCATGTTTCACTTTTTGTGGCTCTTGCTGAACCTGCAGCCCTTCCTCGGGGCAAAAAAATATGTGCAGAGTGCACTCTGCGTATTATAGACCAAATGCATGCCAAACACCACTCTTGTAAAGGTAAGGCTTTGTTTTTGCTCATCGGTTGAAAGGAGCCACTAGTTTAGCTACCTAATGCAAACTGAGGTCAATGTTGATTGCTTTGCAGCTACTTTCTGGTTCACTGCCTCAAACCAGGAATGCGGTTCAGCAAGATTCATTTCGGTCAGCTATTTTGGTAGATCAAACGTGGGTTTTCTAGCGAAGGATGCTTGCTTGGTGGAAGCAGAAGTTTCTGTCATTGGAGTGACTAATTCACTCTCATAGGCGTTTTGTTCTTCTCATGCATGTGCTTAGGCAAACAGTATCTCTCTCGCAAAGTTGTTCATTGTTGAGAACAAGATGAAACCGAGGTCAATTTCACATCTTATGAAATGGCCCAATGTGTACTTGCAAATAGAACTGAAGGAGATAAAAATTAAAATCCTAAAACACTCTGGGTTTGCTTACAACTATAATTTATCTGCGTGGGGAATGGGACATTGTTATCACCTCCCACCGAAATTGTGGACTGCCCCAAGGCAACAGGCTGTAACCTGTGGCATCAATTGTTGGGCTTTTTTATCTAAATAATGTATTTTTTAATTAAAATTATTTAAATAATGTTGTTATTGTTATTATTTTTGGTTCTAAAACAAGCTTGATATTACTGTTGTCATCATTTAAAAAAAAAAAGAAAAAAAATTAATGAAACGGTTTAGGACCGTGACACTCCCTGACAACAGTGGATGAATACACGCCCACCCTGTTCTCTAACGTCTCCAAAGCAATCAAACACTTCACACAAAATACTGGTTATGTCCTACGAAGGGCTATCCTGCAACCACTGTCTTGTACACAAGATCACTTTTGAAATACTCCGGGCAGACAAACTCAACACAATTCAACACGAGTTATCCCATTCCGACGAAGAATTTCTTTTTTTTATTATTTTTTTAATAATATAATAAATAGAATCAAATAAGAGATAGAGAATAGAAATGGAACAATATTCTCACAAGGAATTTCATGGTTCTTAGCAACCGCATCACTACAGAAGTACACATGATCAGCAATCCTCGAACACTTACCGTAAAATGCCAATTTCTCCCTCTTGAACCCAAAACTCTTTCGGGGTGTCTTCGCTGTCGGTATTGCCCCAGTTCTTTCCCCGGGGGTGGGAGGATGAGGCCAAACCCCAATTTCTCCCTCTTGAACTCAAACTCTTTCTGGGGATTGCAGTGCCATTTGAGAGACAAACCTTATCTTCTTGCCCTAACATCCTTTAAATTTGATGAGATATTCTACAAAATGAACAGAACTCAGATGGGGATAGTTCCAAGAAAGGATATTGAAAGAGGGAAACTGGGACACCGATTTCAGGGCGGTCCACTGCTGTCAGGGTGTTAGAATAGGCACCAGTTCGAAAATAGTGTCGTGGACTTAAACTGCAATATTGATATCGCGGTTCTAAATCGCGATATTAATTTTTTTTTTAAAAAAAAATGGCGACAACAGTGACATCGTGCTTGGAGAGTGCAACATCACTACTTTTTGAATAAAAAAATAAAGTTATTTAAATAATTTTAGTTAAAAAAGGTCAAAAGCCCATCAATTATTGTGAGACTCCATGGTTCAAAATTCAACTTATTGGGCGACCAATCTTTGATATTGTCATCGACTGTATAAAAATTAATCAACCAACTAATTTTTAAAAATCATTAATACATATTTATACAATCAACCCAAAAATTCACAATATGTAATATTGCCTTTCTTAATATTATAACATTATTATTACACAAATTTATCCATCTGATTAATTTTGACGTAAGGAAAAAAAAATAATGTATGTTATTAGGGAGGCTAATCAAAGGTTTAGTCTTATTAATTTTTAAATTTCACCAACTTTGACCTAAAATTGTTATTTATGACATTTTTTTAGACTTATTAATCTTTTTATATAAAAATACTCAAAAAAAAAAAAAAGGAGAAAAATGAGTGAGTTGGGTTGGTAAAATCTATTTTGCTTGTCGTTTTAGGCAAATTTGTCCCCACATTAATCATGAAAATGATGTCCAAGACCTTATTTATATATATAAAAAAAAATGCTTAGAGGAGGATAAATAGGATTTAGGAGGTCCTTCTCCCATTAATGATCACGATAAGCCATTTGGACCCGACCCCATTGCAATTGGGTTGCCAGAAATGATAGTTTTTTGTAATATTCTTTTGATTTAATTAAAAATTCTAAATCAAAATTCCCACAAATTCATTAATGTTATATTAGTGCATTGACCCAGTTGGCAATCTGCTCTTTACTTTTATTCTCCTTGCAGCATTTAAAAAATAATTTCTTAATTAACATTAATTTAAATTAAGTATAATTAAAAACATGGTACATTGATTGGACAACAATCTTGTTCCTTTTGAACAGCTAGGCATTGTATATACATCCAATCCCACAAGTTCAATGTCTAGAAAAATATTTGAAACGTAGTACAGTGATCTCATAAGGGTTTTTGGAAAGAATATATCCAGAATCCAGTGTGTGTATGGATTCTAGGAATAGTGTTGAGAGATGAGAAGTGGGTGTTGGAGGGTAAAACGTGTCATTTTCGTTACCCCGCAGTGTGAACCCATGCCCTGAGATCAGCAGAGTCTCAGTGGCGCCATTGTAGGATGAATCATCAACCCTGGATCACGGGGACCAGAAACAGTGGAATGAATCCAGCCCAGATGTCGCTTTAGGGCCATTCCACATTTTCGGCTATAAATATGGAATTTGCACTCTCCTTCAACTTGCACTCCTCCTCAGCCCCCAACAAAATTTGCATTTCTTACCGTCGCTCACAACGTTAGTTTCTCTCTGTGTGTTTTGTAATGGTGGATGTAATCTGTGGCGACCGAAGGCATGCTTTTATCGGATTTACTAGTTAGTTTAGTTCTGAGTTACATCTGCTTCTTGATTTCATTGATTTTCATTTGATTACGATTCAGCTCTTTTAATTTTACTAGCGAAGTTAATTCTTTTTGGGTTAATATGATTTGGCTCGTCAATGTCCTTGGCTACTCAAACATGTAGACTCGCAGCTTCGTTCTATTCTTAATTGGCAAAGGTCTGTAGGACTTCAAAATTTTCAGATCTCTGGTTTAATTTAACAAGATATCAAAGTGGCAATTAATTTTTTAATTTATTTTTAATTGATTTTGTGATTTGGTGAATCCTGGTTTCAAGAACCGAGCCAATTCCCAAGTAGATGCTTTCTTCTTTTGTACTAAAGGGTTATGCAAAGCAGAACCATATATGGGTTTACTAAAGATTCCTTTTTTAATGTTATCATCAACTGTTGTAGGTGATTTATAACTCTATAGATATCAACTCTTTATTGATTTGAACAGTAATCATCAATGGGTGGATACACCTGTAAAAATCGCTGGATGGTGTTCTGACAGGGAGGTTCCGATACTCAAATCAGTAAAGAGCGGTTTTTGATAGAAAGAAACAGACTGAGAGTTGAAGGAAAACTGTTCCTTGTGATCAGTGTACCCAGAGTGTTAGGCCCAGATAACGTACCTGACTTTGAGGGTTTTGAGATCTCTTATACCTATCAGAACCGTGCACCGCTGGGGATTTTAACCCTACATTCCTTATTGAACTAATTCGAAAATCTCGAGGGTTAACATTTCGGATTGATTACGATTTTCATTTATCGGGAAAACTTCCATCTTTGAAAAGAATGTTTTCCTTATTTGAAAGATCCTGGAGTTGCAATTATGAAATAGGAAATCGAAATTAAGGAATTCTGACTTTCCTTTAGAATCGTTAGGGGTGCTGTCTATCGTTCGGTTGCCTGACCGATAAGGAGTCAATTAGGACTCATTCGATTGATAGGTTGGTGTTTGCTTGCCCGATCGGGGTGATTACCTTGGCTTGGTGAGTTACGTTCGGTTGGCGGGGTGACTAAGACCCTATCGTTCGTTAGATCCGGGCGACTGAGACCCTTTGGCAGACTGATCTGGGCAGCTATGGCCCTTCGGTAGACTAATCTGGGCAGCTATGACCATTCGATAAATTGTCATGGTAACCGTTAGATATTGATCTGCAGGCGCTCTTTGCGGGCTTCTGAAGCATTGACTCTTTTAGTTGGACCTTGACCCATGTCTCATCATTTGCCCTCGACTCATGATTTTCTTGGGAAAAGAAACACTATGAGTGATAATCTTCGAAAAAAGGAGCGCCCCTTTTTAATTTGACTTGTGCCACTTCGATTTTCGTGAACCGTCTTTTGTACATTTCATATAGGTTTATGTTTATCGGAGGGTTATGTCCCCCCATCAGTCTCATTGTTCTTTTGACTTTTCTTTGCGGAACTTCCTTTTGTAGAGAAAAAATGTCGAAAGGTTCCTTCTCATCGAGAGCTGTGGAAAGTATCTAGAATACCATGACCGAAGAGGACTTAAGAGAAGTTCAAAAGGAAATGTCGCTGGGAAGTGACTTTGAGTTTGTATTGCCGGGTAGAAGAGACAGGGCGAGTCATGCTCTCGAAGGTTGTGTCCCAATATATAAGTAATGTGTGAAGTATGGCTTAAGGATTCCATATACGGGCCTGCTGACAGAGGTTCTGAGGTATTGGAATATCCATCCCTCGTTGTTTATCCTAAGCGCTTGGCGCTTTACGATTGCCCTAATTTCCCTATTAGGGTTCTTCCGTGTTCGTTTTGACTCGGAGATTTTGGGTGCCATTTTCTCCTTGGGACGATACAGTTCCAAGGGTTCTACTCATGGCTGGTATAAACTTCAAACTCACAGTGAGTCTCACTGGAGATTATTCTACAGTGAATTCTAAGATAAGCACTGGATGCAGAAATTTTTCTATATGAAGTTCCTGAACAGAAATCTCCTTTTGGTGCTTCCAAATGCTAATCAAGCGCCTTTCTTGAATATGAGGACTCCCAATATTCTTCGTCATTCTCGTTTTTTGTGAGTTGTTGGGCGCTATTGTGAAAAATATCACTGGAGTTTATGGGTGGATTCTTTGGTAGAAGATGAAATGTTGTTGCTATATGGTTTGTTGGTAGATGAGACAAGGCGGATTACCAGATCTCTTTTGCTAGAGCAACAGGGAAAGAAGTTGGTTGATACTATGTCGGTCATCGATGCTCGTCTTTTCGATGAGATTTCCACTGAGCTGGAAGTACGGTCTCATACAAAGAGGAAAATGGTTGATACTTCTCCTGAGTCTCGATAGAAGAGGTCTAGAACTAGGGCGTCTAGCCCATCTGCTGGAAAAGAAGAGCAAGATGAATCTAGAGAGTATGAGCCTTCTCAAAAGCATTTTGAAATAGGAGGGGGCTATCTAATTGGCTACTCAGAAACCTTTGACGCGCCTACCAAGGTCAAAGAGGGAGGTGGTTCCGACGAGGAACTCCTCGAGGTGACCAGGAGCTTTCTGGCTCGAGATCCGCAAAGGTGGGAGGAGCCTCCAGTGACGCAAATCTCTGTCATTCTGGGAGAAATATCAGAACAGTCTCCTCAGGGATCTCAGTGTCTCTTGGTAGATGTACCGGATGACTACTGCGTTCCTCCACCTATTCCGGTTGGAGAGGGACGTAGTTCTGAAGAAGGATCTGTGACGATCTTTATGGAGGGCCGTAACATCAATCTTATTGCTCCGCAGGAAGGGCTGCAGTTGGCCAAGCGATTCCAATTTCCTTTGAAATTCACCCTCCAAAAGATGCCTCTTGAGTGCATCGACAAGGCCATTCATTCTCTTTGCCTTACAGTAAGTATTCTCTTTGTACGAGTTAAAGTTTGATTTTGCCATTTCGTGATCCTGAATATCGTGTTTCTTTCCAGACCTCTGCCCTGACTGAACTTCAAAAGTTAAGGAGGCAAAAACGTGAGGATCAGTTTTCTCTTGTGGGCAAACGAGTGGCAGCGCTTTAGGATACTCTGGAGAACCAGGAGCAGAGAGTTGGGGAGGAGAAAAAATGAAAATTAAGCTCCTTCGGGCGGATTTATCCTTAGCCCACGATTATTGTAAAGAGCTGGAAGTGGCGGTACGCATCAGGGAAGCGAAACTGATGATTGCCGAAACGTTGGCTCGTCTCCGGGAGGAATCCCTTTAGAGTACTGAATGAGAGATGGCCCTTGTCAAGACGTCTGTTGCCAAAGATACTGCTGAAGCCCAGCTCTCTCAACATAGGTTACTTGAGCGCTTGAGGTGTGCAGAGGAGATTCTTCGGCGCATCGTCCAGTATGAGGCCTTGCCCACTCTAGAAGGATCAATGGGTTCAGATCTCGCTCACGCTGCCGCAACTCTTGCTTCCGCTTCGTTGTAATTTCATAATATTTGATATGGAAATTTTTCCCTTCTGTTTTTTGTCGTGCTAGGATGTAACAATTTTTACGAGAAGGCTTTGAAATGCCTAATCTCACTTGTTTGTTGAAGTTGAGGACAATTTGTGTTCGTCGTAAGAAGAGGGAAGTGTCTATTCATTTGGGAAATTCGTCCCTTTCTGAGGGGATGCTTGGCCGGTTGACTTGGGACTCTCGAGGTCTGTCATTCAATTAAGAATCTTCAGGCCGCGCACGTGTCCATTCAGGGAGTCTTATCTCAATTCTGCTATTCATTCGAAAGAATTTGGACGACTAAGACCTTTAGGAGTTAGGGTCGTGTCCGCCCGTTCGGAGAGTTTCATCCCATATTAGCGACACACTCATTCGGAAGATCTAGGTAATTGAGACCCTTCAGTCGATTAAAGACTTTAGGAGGCAGGGTCGTGTCCGCCATTCGGGGAGTTCTATATCAACTTAACGACATATTCGTTCGAAAGATTTGGACGACTGAGACCTTTCGGTCGATTAGAGACTTTAGGAGGTAGGACCGTGTCCGTCCGTTCAGAGAGTTCTATCCTAACTTAACAACACATTCGTTTTGAAAATCTGGGCGACTGAGACCCTTTAGTCGATTAGAGATTTTAGGAGGTAGGGTCGTGTCCACCCGTTCGGGAAGTTCTATCCCAACTTAACGACACATTAGTTTGGAAGATCTGGGCGACTAAGACCCTTCGGTCGATTAGAGACTTTAGGATGTAGGGTCGTGTCCGTCCGTTCGGAGAGTTTTATCCCAACTTAACGACACATTCGTTCGGAAGATTTGGATGACTGAAACCCTTCGGTAGATTAGAGACTTTAGGAGGAAGGGTCGTGTTCGTCCGTTCGGAGAGTTCTATCCCAACTTAACAACACATTCATTCGAAAGATTTGGATGACTGCGGCCCTTCGATCGATTAGAGACTTTAGGAGACACTTTCTCCGTGGGTCATTAGAAATCCCGAGCCACGTGCATTTAGTAGTAGTAGAAAACATCGAAATCTTAATCAAGAGAAGAATGTTGGGAAATCTGGGTCATAGGCAGGACAAATGCTAGTAGGAACGTATGGCTCGTGTCAACCATCTTTACTGTGGACTTGGAGGATCATTCCTCCTGGTTCCTCGCGTGATGGTTTGGGATTTGGCCTATAAAGCGGTTCATTCTCCCTCGATGCGTCATGCCTATCGGGGGAAGACAGATTTCTTCTTTCTATACTGATGAACTTCTGTAGTCTTCCGTTACGAACTAAGAATTTCAGTTCATCCTTGAGTCATTTACACTCATCAGTCGTATGGCCGTAGTCCCGATGGAAATGACAGTACTTGGACTTGTCTTTTTTAGGATCTTCTTTTGTCGGGCGCGGGGTCATCTGACGTATGACTTGTTCTTTATTTGATACAAAACCCGACTTGGGGTTTTGCTCAACGGAGTATAGACGCTGAACCTTTGCGAAGGCGGAATTCCTGGTTTGCCTCTCTTTGGGAAAGGCCGACGTGGTGATCGGCTGCGTTCTTTTCTGTTATGGTGGCCTCTTTGTCAATCGAAGGCCTCTACTTCTTCCGTAGTAATATATTTCTTCGCTCGGGAGTAAAACTTTTGGATAGTTGCCGGGGGCTTCTTTGTAATGGAAACCTTCATATCAGAGGAGCGCAGACCCGTAAGGAGTGCGACCAAAGCGATGTTATGGTCCAAATCAGGGACTTTCAGCATTTTTGTCTTAAATCTCTCCATGAAGTTTCTGAGAGATTCGTCTTTCCATTGATGTAATGATAAGAGGGATGTACATTTCCGTTTAACCCCTCGACTGATTACAAAGTGGGTCTCAAACTGTTGTTGGAGTTGTGCGAAACTCTTGATATTGAACGAGGGAAGATAATTGAACCAAATTAGGATATTACTCTTAAGGGTCGTAGGGAAGTGTTTACACATCACGGCGTCTGAGAGGTCTCTAGAGATCACAACTGTTATGAAATGGGCATAATGGTTGCGGGGGTCATTTGTCCCGTCATACCACTCCATGGGAGGTAGAAGGAGATTCCTTGGAGTTGGTTCTGACAAGATTTTTGCATCGAATGACGATTCGCCTAGGGAGCGTAGGGGATCTTCTCTATCCTTCACGCCCGCTTTTTTAAGTTCAACGGCCACGAACTGTTCAATCTGCCTTTTTAGATCTTGAGGGTCGTATTGGGAGGCCACCGATGGTTTCGGGAATTCTCGTCTGGGTGGCTGTTTATATTCGAATTCTGTAGCAGATGAGTGGTTGTCTGGCCCGAGGGCTCGACTGAGTCCTTCCAACTGTTTGCTCATTCTTTGGATTCCAGACACTAATTTTTCCATATGAGGCTAGTCTGTTTGTTCTGGTTCTAAGGCCATGAATTGTCGTTCATGGGTCGCATGTTGCGGATTTAACTCCGGATGGGACAGTCGGGGAGATGACACAGGATTGCGAATTGAAGGATTCGTTACCGGGGGAACGGTAGGTTCAACGGGTATAGGGATGAGCCCTCCTACAGCAGGGGTGGCTCTCGAAGACGCTCTAGTTTTCGGAGACATGATTATCGATCGACTGAAACTTCTCTAGTTTGTTCCCACAGACGGCGCCAATCTGTTGGCGGTGGATTATGGCTCTACAGATACCAGCTCTTTCTTGACTCAAACGGTAGCAATCAATGAGTGGATAAACCTGCAAAAACCGTCGGAAAGCGGGAAGGCTCCGATGTTCAAGTCAGTAAAGAGCGGTTTTCGATTGAAAGAAATAAACTGAGAGTTGAGAGAACACTGTTCTCTGTGGTTAGTGTGCCCAGAGTGTTGAGCCAAGAGAGCGTACCTGATTTTGAGGGTTTTGAGATCTTTTATACCTGTCAGAGTCATGCGCCGCTGGGGGACTTCAACCCTACCTTCCTTATCGAATTAATTCAGGAATCTCAAGGGTTAATATTTCGGATTGATTACGATCCTCATTTATCGGGAAAACTTTCATTTTTAGGAGGGACGTTTTTCTTATTTGAAAGATCCTAGAGTTGCTGTTATGAAATAGAAAATCGAAGTTAAGGAATTTTGACTTTCATTTAGAATAGTTAGGGGTGCTGTCTGTCGTTCGGTTGCTGACCGATAAGGAGTCAATCAGGACTCATCCAATTGATAGGCTGGTATTTGTTTGCCCGATCAGGGCGATTACCTTGGCTTGGTGAGTTACGTTCGGTTAGCGGGGCGACTAAACTCCTATCGTTATGTAAATCCAGACGACTGAGGCCCTTCGACAAACTGATCTGAGTGGTTATGACCCTTCGGTAGACTGATCTAGACGACTATGGTCTTTCGATAAATTGTCGTGATAACCGTTAGATACTGATCGACAGACGCTCTTTACGGACCTCTCAAGCATTGATTTTTTTGATTGGATGTTGAGCCATGTCCCATCACCAACTATTTTTATTTACTTTGAAACATTTTCCCACTTTTGTCCCTACCTAAAACATTCAGAAAAATTCTGACTTATTGGGGCGCCGAGATTGATGTCTTCAGTTATTGACTATATGCTATCGACATCTGATTCTGGTCGGTTAATACGGTTTGGTTGTCTTATGTCCTTTGCTATTCAAACATATAATAATATTATTATAAAATGTTTAATTTGAATTATAAATATTATTTTAAAAGTGAATTTATCATCAATATTCCACCAAAATGTTGAGTCTTAATAGCATTCTTGTTAGCAAATTTTTAACCGAGTTCAAAATCAGAATTTCAAAACATTAAAATACCAGAGGTATTTATTTGAACAATTATTTCAAGATAAAAATAATAAAAAGAATAAAATTATCTAATTGATATTTTTATTTTTTTAATTTAAAGTAATACATAATAAGTACGTCAGGTATAAATAAAAAGTAAAATTTTTTCTTTGACAATAAAATTTAAATAGAAATTATGAAAAGATAATATTTTAATTTTAAAAATACAATTTATAGTAGATATGTTTATTTTTTTATTAAACAGTGAATTTTAACACAACGTTTGAATTATTTTTTTATAAATTTCGAGATTATAGATTTGAGGTTTAAAAATAATTTTTTTACAAAAATCTAAGAAAGAAATTATATATATATATACACAATCATGTTCATCTTTTCTTTTTTATTTTCATACTAATTTGGAAAATATTTTTATGTAGCGGTGTGCTCTTATGCTCATTTCTTTGTCAATTGTGGAGTGGCTTTTGCTTATCTACTGGTTTTGTCGGCCCAGCCCATCATCAGTTTTCATGTTTTGGTGGTTTTAATTTCTACCCTTCGATCCCGCACTCTAACGGATAGTTTAGTAATATAAGAGCCAGAGACCCTAATCCCTGTCTCTCAATTCTCATTCGCCTGATTTCAAAATTTGAGGTTCCTCTCTCTATCTCTCTCTCTGTCGCGCACACACAGAGACAAACATGGAGGAAGTTGAGAGGATGGATCCAGAGACGGAGTTACTCTACTCAAAGAAAGTGACGGGAAACCAGTTGGAAATGTTCAAGAACGCAAGGCCCTTGAAGAGACGCCGCAACATTGCTCTCCTCAATGAAGCTCTCAAATCCCACACTGACAACCTTCTCAAGAAATCTCTCTTCGAGCATTGCAGGTCCTCCCAAACCCCCATCCCTTTCCTTCCGCTTGTTCCTAATTTCTTGATCTTATTTGCTACTCCCACCTTTTCTGGTTATTCATGAGGTTAATTGAGGCGATAGATGCGTACCAAGGAGACTATTCTCTCCAACCATGGCTTGAGTGAGTTTCATTATAACCTCCGCGTTAAATTTCTCTTGTCGCAATCTTGATGTTTGTAAGTTCGTCTCTCTCTCTCTCTCACACACACACACACACGCCCACACACACACACACCCACACCCACACCCACACACACCCACACACCCACACAGAGACAAACATGGAGGAAGTTGCGAGGATGGATCCAGAGACGGAGTTACTCTACTCAAAGAAACGTTCAAGGAGAACGCGAGTCCCTTGAAGAGAGGCCGCAACATCGCTCTCCTCAATGAAGCTCTCAAATCCCACACCGACAGCCTTCTCAAGAAATCTCTCTTCAAGCATTGCAGGTCCTCCCAAACCCCCATCCCTTTCCTTCCGCTTGTTCCTATTTTCTTGATCTTTTATGCTAATCCCACTTTTTCCGGTTATTCATGAGGTTAATTGAGGCGAAAGATGCGTACCAAGCAGAAGATCCTCTCCAACCATGGCTTGACTGAGTTTTATTATAATCTCCTCTTTTACTTTATCTTGTCACTATCTTGATGTTTGAAAGATCTAAGGTTTTCATTCAATTTTGTCTAGGTTTTCACAAAATGGTGAGCCGGATCTGTAATTTCTTTAGCTTTTCTTTGAAATAACCTATTGTTTGATTCATTATTGTTAAGTCTTGATCATCCCGTTCGACCAAGTGGTATGCTTAATGCAATTTTCGTGCTGTTGTGAAGGTGTACTAGGGTTCTCTCTCTCTGTGTGTGTGTGTGTGTGTGTATATATATATATATATATATATATATGTATATATGTATATTAGACATCACCCAATTCATGATCTTTTTTGAATAGTTGTTTATTTTGTTTCTTATTATTGTAAAGGTGCATAGAGTGGGTTCAGGAGGCATTCCCCCCCCCCCCCAGTGGAGAGGGAGACTGCTCTGGTCTTGTTGTGCTGTACAAACAATGTGTGCGATCTTTTTGGCATTCAGAGTGCTACAAGGATGATCTTTGCTATCTCAAATTTTGGTTGGAATATTTACAATTCTTCTGCCCCATATCATTTCTTCTCTACTCCAAAATCTTATGAATAGATACTGATTTTGTCTATCTCCTACTGCATGCTGAAAACACACTGATACAGAAGTCATCTTTAGTTTTATGGATGCTAACCACATTGGAGAGTCACATTCTGTGTACTACATGGCATATGCAAAGCATATGGAATCCAGGAGTAAAGTTAAAATTGATAAGGACATTTTCAATTTAGGGATTGCCAGGTACGCTCCATCTCTAATGTTCAAAAATTTTCCACTGATTCAAGAATTTTAAGTTTTGCTGTTAGTTGATCACTATGGTGATAAGATAAGCATATGTGAAAAATCAAAAACACTCACGATACAGGTGTTTATAGAAAATGAGTGAAATCACTTCATGTGAAATAGGGAAAAATGGTTGATACTTCTTGTGCTCATGAAAAATACATATCTCCACATATATGAGTTTTGTATTTGGGCTACTATTAAAAATGTTTCAATGATTCAATTTTTCATTTTCAGTTCTATTAGCTCTATGTTTCATTTGATTGCTCCAATACACCATGTTTCACCCAAGTCCTCGATTCTAATTGTGGACGACTCAAAAAGGAAAAAGACATAGTAATAGTTAATGCTCTAGTAAATCATGATTTTTGGGAACTTAGTTGGATAGTTGGTGTTAGAGAAATTTCATGTTACATACTGCCATACAAATTTTGATTCGAGTATATGGTATACTATAATTCATGGAGAATTTGGTTGATTTAGTATATAAATTACAAATAGTCTAGTGTATGGGACAATCTATGAAGCACAAGGATTCACATTGTACATGGGATAAAATGATAAAAAAAATTTATATTGTTGCAGGTTATCAAGTATTCAAAATGGATACCGTTCAAACATAGTTCATTTCTAGACATGTTGATGCAACATCGGTACCATGGAGAAGTCCTTTATTGGCCCTACATCTATACGAGAAGTTGCTTGGTTGTTGATATGAAAGATTCAACTTTTAAGACTATACTGTAACATTTACTTAGAAAATCCTACTATTTTTCGCATCTTTCATGCATTCTTTTTTTGAATCAGCCACCTTGCAAAAAAAAAGTAAGGGGAAGACTGTCTAGGTATTCCCCTACAATGAGGGAGATTCGACATTGGGTACACCCTTTTTTTTCATGCATTTTTTTGCTTGTTGTGCCAAGGCATCATTTAGGTACTATAATCTTGCTCTTGTTTTCCCAATTACGTGATTAGTTTTTATATATGGATTGCTGAGATGCTGATTTAGCAATTTTGGTGAATTAAGAACGCTCGACAAAAAAAAGTTAGCGGAAGCTTACAAGAAGTTTCTTGTACTCTCAATGAGAAGACCAAAAGTGATGGATGTATGATCTAAAATGCCATGGAATAATGAATGTGACTTTGGTGGATTGTATTCACAAGTTTTTGTTTTTTTGTTTTGTTTTTTGTTTTTGTTTTTTGTTTTCTTTTTCATTTCAGAAGGACTTAACGGAGAATCACTTATCAGCTCGAAGCCTTGGAATCATCCTTGCAAGGGGAGAGGGTAGTGAGTCTTGTTCGTGTTGTCTAATATGTTGAATTTTTACTAATTAAATTGTTTTTGATGTTACAGATAGGCACATAATAAGAATTACAGATGGAGTTAGAAAAAAATGCAAGCCCATTAGGTAAGTGTTAGCTGTTCTTTATTTTGTAATTTTAGAGACAAATATTATAGTTGCATTATTATGTTTTTCACAAGATGTTTTCTCCCCTAACCTGTAGTTAATGGAGGTGCTGATTTTAGATTAAAAAAAAATTAAAATTAGTTCTTTATAGATAAATTTTAGTTTTTTCCTCTAAAACCGAGAAAAAAATAAAACTGTTGTATATATGGACAAAAATAAGAAGGAAATTGATTTTAAAATTTTGTATATTTAATTTTAGAGAGAGAAATTATATATTAATTTATTTTTTTGCGAGAAAAAATAATTAAATGATAAGGAACAAAGGTAACTTGTTACTTAGTATGCATATTAAAGATAAAGAGGTGGAAAGTATTCTTTTCTCTTTTATGTTTTTATTCCATCTAAATACTATTAAAGTTTTCAATTACACTTTGAGCTGCCTGGTATGGAGGAGGTTGGTTCCGCTGATATTTCTTGTCATGACATAATTGTAATTCATGCAATTAATTGCATATGTTTTACATAGAACCAAGTAAGGAATGGTTGGTCTGTGGTTGTGCTCAGCCCATCAAAGCTTGGCAGACGTGAATGTGGGTTGTTTTTTAGTATTTTTTTTTGGTATTTTAAATGTGATCTATTATCTAATGAAATTTCTTTTTAACTAATCTAGATCAAATCGCGGTTATATCCTCGTTTGAAAGAGTTCTTTTAACATCATTTTTGTCATTAGTAAAATTTAAATTCTAACATTTAATATAAAATTTTAGCGTTTTTTTTTTTTGTTTATTAGAGCAACGTAACGCTGGTGTTGTTTTTTAATAGTTGCGATGCAGTAAAGTTGAAATGCCTCTTGCCAGCTGCAAAAGGTTCAGTCAGGAGCCTGAGATTTGTACTCATTTACACTATTGGAGGGAAGACTAGAGATCATGCTTTTCATCCAGCAGCTAAGGTCCAATACTTAAATTAAATATTTTATAGCGTGCGAAGATTTTTATGAGAAGTTTTTATAATTTATAATTCTTTTTTTGTTATTGTTAAGATCTATTATTTATGCGGTTGAAAAGTTTATCTTCTAATTAAGTTTTTTAAATTATTTTTTAATATCAAGCAGATATAATAAATGGTGAAATTTTTTCGATAATACTATTATATGATTATGTTATGGGTAAAATTGTTAAGAATCATAATATTCTCTTATTTAACAAAAACAATACTTAGACATTCACAATACATGTAGATTCATATTTTTGAAAATAAATAATAAAAATATTAAGAAGTATTTATTAGTAAAATATATTTAACAAAAATTTTTAAGTAGTATTAATAACCTATTTATATTTCTTGCGATAATATTAAATAAACTAGATTAATTATTGACTAAATGAATTATATTTTATGTGATACTTCTTCATAACATGTTTTGATCAATTTTTAATTAAATTATTAATATATTTTTAAACTATTTAAATAAATATTCAATTAAAATTAATTAAAATATATTAATATATATCATCATATTAAATAAAATTTAATCTATTTGTTGAATACGATTGTTTAATAAAAAAGAAAAAAATTAGAGCCCTTGTGAAGTTATAATTGAAAAATTATTATGATATGCTTAACTTGCGAGATAAATTCAAAAATTTCGGGCGGGCCACGACACAAACCACAAAGCAAATTCCAAAACCAGAAGAATTGCCGTGATGACAAACTTACCGTTAACACGTAATGTTTGTCGATCACGGTAATTTCCCTGTCCAGCTGTCAAAAAAACCCTCCGATTCGCTCCTTGTAAATGGTTGTTCCTGAATTGAGCGGACACTTCCACCAACGAAACCTATTTAAGTCTCGCTCTCGTTGCACATTAATTCTAGAAATTCATAACCGCCTAGGAGTTTAGGGTTTAGTCTGCACAGAACTTTCATTTCAGTTCTCTCCCGATTTAAGAGTTAGGGTTTCGGCGATCAATCATTTGCGCCCTCAAGCTTCTTCAAGAATGGCGAAAGGAAGATATTCTCGATTAGGAAGGGCGGAGATCGTCCGCGTTCAATATAAGTCTCATAGTTCTTGTAATGCTATCGGTCGTTTTCCTGGTGCTTCTCTCCTTGGGAATCCTCTCTCTTCCGCCGTGCACCGACGATTCTCCCCCGGCGAATGATCCCAGCACATATGTGCGTAAGAACGCTAATAGGTATTTGTATCTTGTTCTGAGTTTTTGTAGATCGATCTGGAGATCTTCCTTTTTAATTGATTCGCTTTTCTGTTTCAGCGGTGACGGTTTGGGGAAGAGAGGCGAGCAATGGAGGGAGCTTCTTTCTTGGGAGCTTAGAGCGTTTCTCTATCATAATTTCTTGGTGAGTTTCTTCGATCTTTATTTATTTATTTATTTAAATTTTTTTGCTATTTCTTTGTTTTTGTCCTTTGATTCTTTTGTACGGTCATTGCTTTCATTGTCTTTGATATTAGCTACTTGCGCTTGTTCATATCTCACTTCATTTTTAGTTTTCTTTATATATTTTGTTGGAGATTGTTTCTATTGCTTGGAGTTTGTTGCAGTTGTCATTTTCTCTGGATTCGGGCATTCTATTCATATTTAGGCATTGTGATTGTTTCACTTTAGGTCTTTCGTGGCTCTTGTTTGCTTTATTTTTCCTTTTCTAATAATTATTGTCATTTATTATAAGGCAGAAAGAAATTAGTATAGCCAGCTTGCTTTATTAATGGAGAAAGGAAAATGAATTGTTGAAGATGTTCTGGTGAAAATTGGTTTGAAAGAAACTGATATTCTCATATGTCATCTTTCATTCTGTTATTATATACCAAAACTGAAAATTGGTTTGATATCTAATTTGATTTAAGTACTTCTGGTTCTTCCTTCTATAGCATTATGAAGTTGTGGTGAAAAAGTATCAAACCATTTGAAAAGTGGATTCTGATATGGTAACTATTAATTCTCACTAGTTCCCACACACCAAACAGAGAGATTTTATTGTGTCTCACCTAAAAAAAGCTTGGTTCGGCAATGCATGGTGGAATTATTTGCTAAATGTATTTTTTGAAGTTGTAATGTTTTGGCATTATTGGCAAGAATGGAGCACCTGGCGAGCAGCTTTAATAATCTTAGCACCAGACTTTACTTGCATAAAAGTATGTCGATATTGATTGGTTAAGAAGGTTTGCCTAGACTAATTTAGCAAATGCAGGGGTAAATCATTAAAAACTTGGATGCAAGTTATCATAAAAATATGATAGTTATGTGTGTAATCGAGGAGATGACTTTAAATGGGAATAAGTGACGTAGGAGAATTCGAACAAGTTAAATCACATCTCTTGTCATTTTAAGTTTATATATATATATATATATATATATATATATATAAAATTTTAACTATATATATATATTTTATCTCTCCTATATTTTTCTCTTAAAGGTTGATCTCAAAATTTGATATTAAGGTCAAGATGGTTGTTGTTCTATGGTAAAGAATATAAAGTGATTGTTCAATGTGATATTTCATTACTTCAATTGTTGCATGCGGTTAAGCCCAGGATAGCATAAATTTGCCACAATTGCTTCTTTTTGTTGAAATAAGTGTAAACACGGTGATATAGACCCTGACACAAAAGAATGTGGGGATAGTTGAATTATCTAATGACAAAGTTTTGGCGAATTTTCATATTTATTGTACAAAATATCCTTTGTGACAAAAATGTCTCCTTTCCTCTGTGTGCTAGCTGCTGGATTTGAAACTTTGTAAGGTGTAGATGATGGTGCAAATACTTATGCATCTACAATTTACTTTTGTAAGCTTGCATGACTAAAAGAACCAGAAGAACTTGCTCAAATTGGCATATTCAACCGCTTTGAACATGCATGAACTTGTTGAATTTTAAATAGTTTTGAGACAGAATTGTAGCCTTGAAGATCAATTTGGTTGGTTTTCAGCATTTTTATGATTTTGCTTGTTCTGCTCTGTTGGTTTTGGCGGGAGACATGGACTTGGGATATGTATTTTAGTAAGTCATGGTGTTTATACTCGATAAAAATCTAGCACAGCTGGTTAACTATGTGGAGGTACCATCTCTGGCTTCTAATTGGACATTTATTTTCCTAACCAATAGTTGGACTTGGTGTAGATGGTAAATGAAACATTGAGAACTAAAAGTAACTTCTTGTAGTCCAAGAAGGGAGGACTTCTAAGCTTGTAGGTTACTTCGGGAGTAGGAAATAGATTTATCAAAGATGCAATTATCCTCTATAATAAAATTTTGGGTTAAAACCCTTGCGAGCAACTAACACATTTAAGCTGGAACTAACCTCCTTTATCGTGAAAAGCTGAGTTCCAATATTTGTGAGGAACATGGCCCTAGCAAGTTTTAACTGGTTGAATAGCCCACACTTGGTTTATCCGTTTCTTTCTTTTTTTTTTTTTTTTTTTTTTTGTGTGTCAAAAGCAATATTATGAAGGCTAAGAAGTGAATTTTGTTTATTTTTCCTGAAGTACTCTGGTTAGTTCAATTAGGGGGGAGTACTGTACTGTTCTGGTAAATTGAGGATTTACGCATGTATTTAATGTAATCCAATTGCTCCTCTTCTACCTTATTTTTTATTTATTTATTTATTATTTTATGGTCACATTTTTTATAATTGAACTTGGGAGCCCATAAAATACATTGAACTTGGGGTTGTATGCGTGGCGTAAGACGTCCGATAGTCCATTAAATTTGCCTCATGCTGTTTTTCGATGGGATTCACGATACTCGACCGTTCGGTTGGGATTTGTGTGGGTATGTTGTGGGTCCGAGTAAATGATCAGATCATTCACTATGACGCCTATGAGCTTTATCTCATATGACACCATCCCCTCCTCTTTTCTAGAGGATTCAAGTTCGAGTCTTGTAAATATACCCAAAAAAAAAAAAAAAAAGATCATTCCCTATGACAAAACATGGTCAATTAATGTCGTTTGGGCATGAGTGTGTGCACATTTGTTGATTTCATCTGAATTGACCAACGTTAGGAAATCTTTGGTGCTCAAAGCTTCCATAATAATTTTGGACCCGAATCGTTTGAAATGGGTTCAAGTGAAGATGGAAGCCTAATGGTGGCCCAAATTAGAATTGAAACTCGGAAAAAAGACCAATAATTTTTTTAAATTGGGCCTCATTACTCCCAAAAATGAAAGGCTAGAAATGGAAATGGATGGGTTTGGGCCTAATTTTGAGCACGATGCTCAAGTGTACCCGCTAAAGGGCCCATATTGTTGAGTCAACATCTTTGGGTCTAAGTGGATGCCCACCTTGGCCCAACTCTGAGATTAGGCCAAACCACATGACCGGAAGATTAGGCCCAATTATGGCTCGGGTGGTGACCTCAAGCATTGGGCCGAACATTCTGCTTGGGCGATTCTTCTCCAGCCCAAAATACACATTCTCCTCAGGAGCATGGGCCGAAGAAGAGGCCAAGTTTACGGTGCTTTTCTAACACCCAAGACGCCCACCACATGATGAATAGCCAGGACCAAATAATTTTCTGCAATTTTGCCAGGACCAATTACGTGTCCAATCTGGCCAGGTTAGTCTTTAATTAGCCACAATATCCCTACACTACTACCTCACCGTCCGGTAGAAGTAAATTAAAGACTTAGAAGCTGCATCATAACCCTTAATAAATCATTGACAAGCAACGCAGGCAAACGCGTTACACAGAGATGGAAATGACTCAGATCAGCATTTACGGTTGCACATTCGAAATGAAAAGCCAGGAATTTATAGTAACGCTGAATTAAAACACCCGCTGTTTGCAGGGGTTGGTCAACTGCTATCTATGACTATTACTGTTGGGGAACATAAGGCGTGACCACCCAGCCAAGATAGTGAGTGGGGTAAATGATTGAAACCTATAATGTAGACATTATTCAGTAGTATTATTAAGATATACCATCAGCGGTACCGTTTGCTCTTAAAAATAAGCATCATCTAGGCGGGAGTGTTTACTGAGAAAATTACCTTCTCTGCACCAAATTCGCGAAGCTGGTTCAATATCTCAAATCTATCAGTGGTGGCATAGAAAATGCATGTTCTCTCCACTTTGTGGATGCTTAAACCAAACGCAAAACGGGCAAGAGTAACAGGATTTGTCACCTATGATATTACCAAATGTGAAGGAAGTTTTAACAACATTAACAGATGAGGTTTATTTTATTACCCAAGAGCTAAAGCGGGGAGAAAAAGGCCGCTGTAACTTAGACACCAGTTCTGAAAGTTGACTGTGTCAGTCAGGTGGAGTTCTGGGACGAATCAGTGAGAAGGCCATCCTTTTTGATCCCCCATAAACCTCATCACCCAGTAAAGCGCGTCCAATGTACTTTGCATGTGCACGGATCTAGTTTAGAAAAGCAATCGATATATTGAGACAATAAACTTGGCAAGAACCTAAAAACTATCGAGTCAGTAACTACACTGCAACAAGTTTTGCATCTCATAGATGGCCCCAAGCAACTCAAGCGATCACTGCTCCAACTAAAACAGTATTGGCAAACTTTCTAGCAGCCACAGCATATAATCAATACCACTTCATATTACCATTACCCATAGATTTTGAAATCTTAGGAACAACTCACATAAACGAGAAAAAACTTCTCAAACAACCATGGCACTTGATATTTACGCATGAATGCCAGTGAAATATACAATAAAGGAACTGCAACCCTCCCCCTCACCCAACCCCACCCCCCCCCCCCAAAAAAAAAGTATCGTTGGAAAAGGCATATGGGTTACTTACCCCATGTAATCCATCAGAGATTGGGAACATTGTGGATTTCTACAAGCAGTAACTTCATCCTTCTGCTCAAGTTGGTCATCCTAGATGAACAATCTCATTGATGCTAGCCAATTCAATATTTCTCGAATTGCGTCTGATAATGGTAAATCTAGTCCTACAAGCATTATGGCAATGGGCAATGATCTTTACCCCTTGCATGTTTTGAAGAGTACTGAGGCAGAAGGTAGAGAAAGGGAGAATATGTTCCCTCATAACTATGTCTGTTTATGTTTTCTGATAAGGGGAAGCAGGGAGGGAACTTCAAGACTCAAAAAATTTGACCAACTCCATTTAGAAGGGGATCAAAAAGGGACACAAATTTTCGAAATTATCACCTTCAAAACAAACAAGTGGGAGGTACATTCTCTCCTCTCAATTTGAAGCAGACCAAAGAAGAGCTAATGAGAACTTTTAAGATGTTCCCCCCCCCCCCCCCCCCCGCCGGCAAAATTTATCCCCCTTCCTTCCACTCTCATTCATAGTCAAAACAATCCTTTCCCCTTCCCTCCCTCTCCAAATTTTGTCTATTGCAGAAGCATGAAGGCCAGGCGTTCTGCTTCCATTAATTCCACGTTTAACAGAAAATATGGACAAAAGAGCAGATTTGAAGATGAGGAAAGTGGTGCAAGGGTTCTATGGATGGGCAACACAGATTTAGCCTCAAAATCTTGTGTACGAATTTTCAACAAACTATGTGCACACAGATAACCAGAAGAGAACACAGGCCTATGGCATGAACTAAATATTTCTTCCACTTAAACATGTATCCCAGTATTCATGTTGTCCTAGTAATATGTATCATACCTGATGAGTGCGTCCGCACTGTTTCTAATCTCCACTCAACCAATGCGAACCACCATCGGCAAGAATCTCAATCACTCTATACCTGAAATAGTTGAACTGATTAGCATTAAGGCCATTTAAGGATAAAAGAAAATCATACAAGTCAAGACCAAAAAAAGACCCAGACTAATATATGGTTAAGACTACTGCCATGGAAGTGAATGAAATAGTTAAAGAAAGAAAAAGAATATGACTTAGAGTTGAATGGAAAGGATGAATTTGAAGAACAATTCTACCTATTCCATCCCAGCATTGTTACTAAAGAAAAATCACCTTAATTATTAAAATTTGGCCAAATTTTAGCCTTAAGGACCTTTCCTTTGTTTTCTTTTCTTTTCTTTTTTTTTTTTTTTTTTCCCACAGATTAATTTAGTTGAGATATAAATTATATCAGATCTAATTTACACATAAATCTGGGCAAACAGCTGATTAAATTGAACATAGAAAGAAAATCTGTTCATTGTAACCAAACCTCCCCCCCCCCCAAAAAAAAAAAAAGCAAAAAATGGCCCCTTGCATATCCAGAACCCAAAGACTCCAATATAGTTGTTCTGGCCGATAGAATACCACTACAAAAAACCTCCTATTGCATTGATGCATAACCTCTCGGTAAAGGTTTCTTAAACTTTGAAGTTTGCATTTCTTAGGAATTATGCTCATATTCTATAGAACCTTACAAAATGCCTGCTTCAGATAATTCTTATGATAAAGAAAACCACAAATCATCTACTAGCAACATGACGAGCCCTTTCATGACAAATATTACCCGTTGTAGCAGCCATCCGAGGCCGATTATTCGTATCACGTTGGAACCTCTACCCATCCAGAAACTGGGGAAGACACTCCAGAAGTAAGGCTAATGTATACTCTCTGAATGGTATGCAGCCTAAATTGTTCTGACAAATCAGCATGAGCATGCTGATCCTGAATATATTTCAAAAAGGCATCCAGATTATCACAATCACAATCATTCAGACAACTATGATAAGTCCTCAAGAGAGAAGGAATTACCTTTGCAACAACAAAAAATCCATTAGTACCTTTGTCTAACCTGTGCACAATCCCTGGACGAACAGAAGCCTCAGTGCTAGAACTTCTCCAATCACTAGAACTGGAATCTTCATAAAAGCCACTGAGCTCATCATCAGACACATCATCACCCTCAGAAATTGTATTTCCAGCTATAGAATGAGCTGGAAGACCGCAATGATGAGATTTACCAGAGTGCCACTGGCATTACCAGGAGCAGGATGAACAACCTGGATAATGAAGAAGAACTACTTCGTAAAAACAAAAACCAAGCAATAACACAGGCTATGAACTCTAACATAAGAGATGCAATTTATGTAAATGGAAAACACAGGCTACAGACAATACTAATAATTTAAGGATCTTGCAGCTCAAAATAAAAGACAGAAGTATCACATTAAACACCAAGAGCTGCTCCAGATAGTATGATTTTATTGTCGTAAATCCCCGTCATAGTCTTTTGAAGCACATACATCTTGTAATTCTCTGTGTTTGCCTTCACTCTAGATGATCCATCATATGTGGCACATATATAAGGTTAAAACAGAACCAATCACAGATGATATACATCTGCAATCTTCAAGGAAAACAAACCTAATTAGGTGGATCCAATGACCAGACACTGCATTCTTTCAGCAAACAGAAGTCACAATTACCAGTTTTTATTGTAGGATTTGCAACAAATGGTGAACCTCAAGCATGCATAATTTCTATCATGCCATGTGAACAGGTTAATTGACAAACAGCACATGCTCGTCTTCATAAACAATGTCCAAAGGTAGATCTTCTGGCCTGGCCTTTAATGGCTGCAACTCTGCAATTGCACAACTGACCATGTCCCCAAGTCTAACAAATTGAGAAACCTACAAAGAGATCATGAATTAACCAATATTTAGTTTCACTTGCAGCACATTGGGTATTTAATCTTAGAAGTTTTCTTCTGAGTATTCAGTGTTTTGACCAAGTCATCAGACAACCAAACCTGTCAGATTATAATTATTGAACTCATCCTCAAGGGCAAGCATGAATAAATCCTTACTTCAGGATAATAACATTTACAAAAGGAAAATGACATGGGTCTACCCAACTAGCAAAGAAGAAGAAGAACCAGAAAACAATATCCAAAACCCTAATAAGAAGTATGCACTTCCCTTAGCAAGTATTGATCAATGACAAGAACAGGAAATATCTCATAGAAAGTTTTCCAGATCTTTCACAGAAGACATAATTCATATGAGAGAATAATCTCTCAATGCAATATCACAAAAAAAAAACCATGATTTAGATCTACTTGTCACTCGTTTATTAGTTTATTTCAGAATTTTGTTTATCAGTAAAAGGGCTCATTCGATGCACAAAATACTCCCCGACTTAGTGAAGGGGTAGAGAGAGGGTGAGCGTATATATATGCATTTCGCAAAGAGGCTATTTTCATACCTCAAACTTGTAACCTCAAGATCATCAATGGAGCAACTCTACTGTTGTGTTAAGATTCGCCCTCAATTTCGCTCATCAGTACTGAGAATAAATTGTGCAACAACCATACTTGTTAGGTATAATTATAAAACTCTTCCTCAAGCACAAGGAAAGCAAGTCTCACCCAGGATATGTCTGCAAGCTACAGAAGGCATTATACATGGAGCAAATGGATGTAAAAAACGCCTTCTTACATGGTGAAATAGATAGAGACATATACATGGAGCAACCCAAAGGGTTCGAGAGCAAGTCTCACCCAGGATATGTTTGCAAGCTACAGAAGGCATTATACGGATTGAAACAAACTCCAAAAGCATGGTACGGGAAAATCGCTAAGTTCTTAACTCATAGTGGATTCTTGTTGGCTCCAGCAGATTCAACCTTGTTCGTCAAGCTTCAAGGAGGCAAATTAACAATTGTGTTAGCATATGTTCATGATCTTATGATGAAAAAGGGATTCGCTAGACAAAAGAAAATTTATCAGTTCGTTTCCAAATGAAGGAGCTAGGTTAGCTCAAACACTTTCTTGGACTTGAGATTGAATACTCAAGTGAGGGATTATTTCTAGAGCAACAAAAATATGTTCGGGATTTGCTAAAGAAGCAAGGAATGCTAGACTGTAAGCCTGTCTCAACTCCAATTGAAGAGAATGTTAAATTAAGCTCACTTGAAGGCAAGGAGTTAGAGGATCCCACCCGCTATCGATAACTGGTCGGGAGTTTGATATATCTAACACTGACAAGGCCAAATATCACTTATGCAGTTGGAGTTGCAAGTAGATACATGCAAAATCCTAAAAAACCTCACTTGGAACTAGCTCGTTGAATATTGAGGTACATGAAAGGCACATATGATTGTGGAATTTTTTATAAGAAAGGTGGACCTTGCAAACTAGTTGGATACTGGAGACCGTGATACCCGACGATCTACTACTGGTTACGTGTTTAGTTTTGATTCTGGAGCAATCTCATGGTGCAGCAAGAGGCAACCTATAGTATTATTGTCTACTACAAAGGCAGAGTATCGTGCGGCAACTAATGCAGCACAAGAGGTGACTTGGTAGCGTAGTTGATGAATAATTTGCAACAATTAATTGATTATGTAGTGGAGTTATATTGTGACAATCTATCAGTAATTCAACTAGCTGAGAATCTAGTGCTCCACGTAAGGACTAAGCATATTGAGGTTCACTATCACTTCATTAGGGTGAAAGTTCTTCAGGATGAGATAAGGATGAAATACGTGAGCACCGTAGAACAAGTAGCAGACATCTTCACCAAAGGACTTAGTGTAGGCAAATTTGAAGAATTTTGTAATGTATTAGAGATGATAGCTAAAACAACATTGAAAAAGAAATAGTTATTGAGGGGGAGTGTTGAAAAGTCAATGATTACAAGAGATATCTAGAAAAGTGTAGATTTCCTTGTGTGTGTGAAACGGCTTTGAGTGTCTAGAATAGTGTAGAAAAATTGTGGCTCTTTCACTCACCAATCAACATCAGGTGTGTAGAGAAATCTTGAATTGTCTTTAGCCTAGCCCACAACCGACATAAAACATCTATAAATAGGCATCTTCATGCCTTCTACGAAGGCTAAGGTGATTTTGTCCTCCCTTAAGTTTACGCTTAGTATTTGTTTGTTGAGTGTTCTTGGTCCTCTTGGTCCTTCAAGTTTATTGTTTGTGTATTGTTGAGCATCTCAAATGTATTGTGTTATATAATTATTTTGTGAAATATTAGTGTTTAATTTATAAGTTTTTTTGAATATTATTGCTGTGATTATTTCACTATTATTTTATTTTTTTAACCTATCACTTGGATAATTCGCAACAATAACAACAATTAGTCCATCACCGATCAACAATTAAAATAGAAGCTATCTTATACAAATTCGTCCATATGATTAGCAGCTCAATCGCTAAAAACCGTAAAATAACAACAGTTAATCCATAGCCGATCAACAATTAAAATAGAAACAATCTTATGCAAATTCAATTTGATTCTCCAATATCACAAAAACATTGACGACTCCAAAACTTGAAAAATCGTGGAAGAAGTACAAACTGAAAGAAAGTTTGTCATAAGTGAAGAACAGAAGAAGAACATTACCTTATCAACAACACGGTCATCGACGCCTACAAGTCCCGATCGAATACTCGATTGAGCTCTCGCTCTACTAATTCAAGTTATTCGAGAAGAAATCCACAAGTCGATTCTGAATTTTCCGGTCCCGATCTCGATGGTCTCTTCAAGTCGAATTCCGGCTAAATTACTTCACGGACCGGCGAGAACATAGCCGAGAGTTCCATCGGAAAATGGATCTACGGAAGTTGCTGTTGAAGAAGAAGAAGTAGAGAATGATCTGATGGCTCTGGAAACCCTAAAACAGATCCACCTAGAGTTTCGAGAAGAGAAGATGAGGAGAGACGTTGGTGTTTGAATACTTTGGCGGAGAGAATCGAAGAACATGAGATGCAAGCGTCCAAAGGGAGCATTCTGTTTATGGGGCTACGGTGCGGTTTCGCGGACCTTTTATTTATGGTGATGGGGAAGGGCATGTAGTAATTAAAATGAGTATGGAGGAAAAAATGGTAAAATTAAACGTTAAGACGGCGCGCCGTTTTGGTGGCACAATCAGATCGCAAATGGGAATGTGTCGTTTTGCCCCTTCATGGTTGGCGCCCCCAGAATGACAAATCGGAATCTGTCGGATTTTTTTTTTTTAATATTTAAAAAAATTAAAACTATCAAACACATACCAAATCATTGATTCAAATTTAAATATATCACAATTTAAATCAGAACAACATAACCTAAAACAAAGTTAACAAAATTTAACTAATAGAAAACCATTTCTTAAAATTAAAAAAAAAATAAAGATTCAATCTTTTCGAATCTCCAAGCTAACTTGCATTATTGCCATAAATGTTTTATATCATTAATGCACAAACCATTTATCTCTTTCAATTCATGAAAAAAAATTTTACAAGTTTTTGTTGAATGAAAATATTATGGATGAGATTTAAGGTTTTGTGGTTTTTATAAATATAAAAACAATATTTTTCGTACGATGAAAATAATTACAATTTGATTTCGAATTTAATACAACATCGTGCAATTTTAGTGCCGACCAATTTTGATGAATACAATTTTCGAGAGGGAGAAAGATGGGGAATACGAGAATTTTGCATTAAGAAATAGTATTTTCTCGGTGACAAAGCATAATGATTATATTACAATACGTGCAGAAAGTATGGCGATTTATTAACATTAGGTACAAGCGCATACATTAGATCAAACTGCGTACTAATTAATTTACAGCAATTTCACTGCTTTGTCTCTCATTCAAATCTTGTGTTCCATTCTTCATCATGGCCACAAATTCATCGTAATTGATTCTCCCATCCTACAATGTGGGATCCGTGAAGTGCCCGAGTATAGACGATATGCCAACAATGATAGGGAATTAAGGTAAAAGAGAGATTAGTTTTTACCTTGTCAGCGTCAACATCATTGATTATTTCATCTATTGTAGCCTCATCCCCCATGCCATATTGAGTCATGGCATGCCTCAGCTCATCTCTAGTGATAAACCTGGCGACGGAACAGAAGATAATGAATTAAAATACTCTTCCAAGACTATCGGACAGTTGGCCTAGTGTAATTTTGAGGTTAGAGGACAGATCAAGAAAGTTAGTTCCAATGATGTGTCTACAGGAAAATGTATTGGACTCCTGATATGAGCAATTAGTCAGTCAATAAACAAAGGTGCATAAGAACCGTGTGAGCAAACTGACCCGCTGCCATCCTTGTCAAAGTACTGGAAAGCTTTATACAAGTTCTCCTCTTTCTCAAGCCTATGCCGATGCATTGTTGCAGTTATGAATTCAATATAATCAATTGTCCCATTTTTGTCCACATCAGCCTGACAGAAATTTCACAGGTTTATAGCAGTCTTTTTAACATTATACATAACAACCAAATGGTTCACGAAAGAGTACATTGAGAATCAAGCAGTCAAGACATATACTTACAGCATCCATCAGTTGCTTTATTTCAGTCTCGGTAAGCTTGGACCCTAGTCTAGACAATCCATCTCTTAGTTCTTCATATGTGATTGTACCACTTCTATCAGTATCCATGTTGTTGAACATTTGCCTCAAGCCCGTGATTTCCTCTTCAGAAAGGTTCTCTGCTATTACCTAAGACAATCAAATTACATGCATCAGTCAAACGCAAAAAGAAAGAGAATGCCCTGCAAGGTTTAAAATTTATCCTCCTCCAAGCACTGCACTACCTATATGAGATATGACCGAGTGCTGAGAAGTACCTTTAACGCAAGTTTCTTCAACTTGTTCATAGCTCTGAATTGCTTCATCCTAATGAGAACAACATTGTCAATAGGTTTATCAGATGCCTCACCATCTTCTTTGATCCATGGGTGTTCTGGTTCATACATACAGTAGAATAGTTACATTGGATAGTCTTGCATCAGTTGATAAATAAACATTTCAGTGTTAAATCCACACCAGATGCATCTCCAGATCTACCTCAGAAGAGGAACTAGGCTTTTTTCAGAAGATCATTTTGACAAGATATTATCAACTTACCTAGGACTTGAGCTGCAGTGATCCGCTTCTTAGGATCCTTTGTTAACATTTTCCTGATAAGATCCTTTGCAGAAGCAGATATAGAAGGCCATGGTTGGCTTTGTAAGTCAAGATGACCATGTAAAATTTGTTCAAAGATGCCTTTGTCAGTTTCTGAAACAGAAGTTACAGAGATACTCATGAAAACTCACTCAACAGAAAGCTCAAAAGGAGAATGCATGTCATGCTTTAGCAGAACAAATTGATTACAAGTTCAAACAAATCCATAATAATGCATTCAGCAAGCCAGTTTTCAAGTAAGTGTATCAAAGCAAACATGCAAACCTGGCATCCTATAAATGTTTGATAATCACCATTGGTGACGCCAAGTTGTAATCTTTTTCCCAAATTCACCAAATATACCATGAAGATTACCCACTTGCAAGAAAATGTAAAAACTAGTTGTTTTAAGCAAAAAGGAAAATGGAAAGTTGTTTGTTACCGGCACAGAATGGAGGCACACCACTCAGGAGAAGGTAGATAATGACTCCAGCACTCCAGACATCCATCTCCTTTCCATAGTTACGCTGCAAAACCTCTGGGGCCACATAAAAAGCACTGCCAGCAATGTCCTTATAAATTTTTCCTACAAAAACATAAACAATTTGAGAAAATGAGAGGGCTGTGTCACTGTCTCAAAGTTCCACACGTTAGCTTACTACACAAAAGGAAAAACTATATTCATAGGAATGAAGGGTATACATCGGTCACAGATCACAAAGTTCATATGCATTACTTTGAAGGACTCCACCATTTCTGATTGCTCAAGGAAAAATTTATCCCATAATAAGATCAAAAAGCTCAGTTTAGGTAAAGCACTTATTCTTTCAGCGGTACATTTTCTTGATTAAAATCGTTTGGAGTACTCTGATAATTGTACTCCGTGGATTTGCATATACTTCATAAAACATTCTAAGATCATATATGTGTGTTAGTTAAGGTCTCTGTCCGAGCTTTGCCCCCGCTCCTGTTGATTCATGGAGAAAATGCAAAATGGATTTTATTTATGAGAACTTTATTGTTAGGTCAAGGAAAACAATAGGTGGTGTCTTCAAGTATTGGAGGATATCGCGTAGTATGACATCAAACCTGGTAACGCGGCCAAAGCAAGAAACAAATGTTTTGTGCGTAGATCAATTATAGGAAATCGCGTAGCATCACATCAAACCTAGTAACCGGCCAAAGCAAGATACAAATGTTTTGTGTGAAAACAACTCTGTGGAGCCATTTTCATTTGTTTGTCATTGCTCTTCCTGTATATGTTATACTCCACAAAAGCTTCCTTCATGGGATTCTTTTGGCCGTGTTCAAACTATGCAAACCTAATGAAGATATGTGCTTAGACTTTTTATTTCCGCCCCCAGTTAAAGTCTTACCATGGGCCCATTCAGCAGTTTTATCTTTTCCTTCCAAATTACTTCGTTGACTTGGTTTACCTGTCACTTCATTGACTTGGTCTTTTGATATGATATCGTGAACACCTTTTCCTCTGTGATATTTATGCACAACCTAACTATAACAATACATGCACCAAATACAAAGTTGTTAATCCACATTAATACGTGATCATCAATTTTTAATTAATTTTTAGTATATTGTCACCGATTCAAACAAATATTTAATTAAAAAGTAAACAAAAGACATAATTTGAACCGTCTTATAAAATTTTAACATTTAACTTATATAACATTACTTTTAAGTATAATTTTGTTTGTTTTTCCACATGAATACATTTAAAAAAAAAAAACATTATATCCGTCAAGTATTAAGGAGAAAATGCTTTTCGACAGAGATATCATACCAGCAACCAAAAAAAGGAAGAAAGAACGTTACATCCAAAACCCCTTGAATGAAGTTGATAATATATCCACAACGTTGGATCTATTATAAAAATTATTGCGAAATGCTTAACTTTACCAAATTCGCAAACAACCCATCAAAATCATCGAAGAACCTTTAAGTTTTTGAAAAGAGTTATGGAATTTAAGAAAAAAATCCGTTTGAATTAAATAGACTAACCTTCTTCAATGAAGACGGAGAGACCAAAATCGGTAGCTTTTAATGGGGAATTCTCTTCGCGGCTAGCCAACAAAAAGTTCTCAGGCTTCAAATCTCGATGCATAACACCCATAAAATGACACGCATGAACCACATTCACAATTTGTCTAGCAACAGAAGCAGCTTCTTTTTCTGAATAACTTCCCTTCATGATAATCCGATCAAAAAGCTCACCACCAGAACACAACTCCATGACCAAATGCAGATTACTTCTGTCCTCGTAAGCACCTTTAAAATAAACAATATTGGGTTGACCACTCAAATGTTGAAGAATTGCAATTTCTCTTCTCACGTCTTGGACGTGCTTGTCACTCATAAGCTTTCTTCTTGAAATTGACTTGCAGGCATATGTTTGCCCAGTTGATTTCTCTGTGCACAAGTATGTTATGCCAAACTGACCTCTACCCAATTCTTTTCCAAATTTGTAGATTGTGCTTATGTCAACATAGGGCCTGTTGAGAATGGGTCCGATTTGTGATGATGATGACGATGATGATGAAGTGAACCCAGAAAAGGAATGTGAAGAGTGAAGAGGTTTTGGTGTAGACGGTTTTTTTGTTGATGTTTTTGTTGGTGTTTGAGTGGGAAGTGGGTGATAGGTGTGAGGAGGAGAATCAGAAGAGGAAGAGATTGGGATTTCATTAAATTTTGTGCAACAGAGTCCCATTCTTGCCAAGTGCTTAATTTCAGAAGTTCTCTCTCTCTCTCTCTTATATATGATGGAAGGGATTTAATGTTAAGAGGGGGTAGATTGAGGAGGATTAGTTTATACGTTCAGACTGGCCTTTGGGTTTGGTTGCTGAAGGGTGCCTTGCTTTCCCTCTTCAGATTGTTCTGAGCATTGTTCTTCGCTTTTTGCTCATGTACGCTTCGCAAGTTGTGAGAGAGAGAGAGAGAGAGAGAGGGGGGGGGGGGAGAGGAATCTGGGTCGGTTTTGTGATTCGGACCCACGCGTGTGGTGTCTCTTAACACAGGACACGCCCGTAATCCGCCTAGCGATTGGCGTTTTATTTTGCTTATTTTCTCTCTCGTTTAAATTTATAAATGGGGTGACTATGCTCTTCATTATGAATTAAGCTCTATATTTTATTTAAAGGTAATTTTATTCATCTAATCCCTCAATTTCTTAGTTTTTAAAAATAACCCCATTACTTCAATACTTTTAATCGACATTTTTAGCCATCCTCAAGGGTTCATGGGAACATTTTATCCCACATAGTTTATCTAACTCTTTTGTGGTCTAATTTTATCACGAGAAAAAAGAAATTAAGTTTGGGGCTAATTAAAGACCATAAGCTACAACAGTCATCCGCATCTGAGCTCTGATCACCTTATATATATGTATATAAAAATATAATTAAACAGAATCAAAATGGGAAATGAATGATAGAAATAAAGAAATTTTATCGCTTGAACTGTCGTTGAACATCTGAGCTCCGATCACCTGCTACATTTTTTGATGGATATGTTAGAAAGCCCCTTACTTTAGAAAACAGTATCATAGGCAATGGTGTTATAAAATATTTGTTGTGTATAATCTAATTGAATAATATTATATAGACCAAATAAAACACAAAAATAAATAAATGCTATGACTAAATCCACACTAACTTGTTTTGATAGATTCATACAACAACAATAACAATAACCTGAACTTTAATCTTAAAATTTAAAATCTATTATTTGAGAGACAAATATAAAATAAATTAAAAAAAAAAACAAACCGGACGCACACATACTATCCAAAAGACATATAAAATACGAAAAGTGATGATTTAACTTTCTCTAATTCTCTTACGCCATTCATTACTGTCTGAAATCATCTCTTTAGTTAACCCTTTAACTATCATATCTTTACGAATATATTGAACACACTCCTAATTTACTATGTATCTCTTCATTTCTAATCTTATCATTTCTAGTTTTATCACACCTCCATCTTAGCATTCTCATCTTATCATTCCTAGTTTGATAGATTCATATTTAAAATATATTAATAATTTTATTAAAAATTAATTAATATATCTCAACTTGAGCTGTCATATAAGACTTAATTATCTAACAATTTAAATCTAATTCAATTATATTTTTATTCATTCATTTTTATTTTATTTTATTCAACTTAAACTCAGCCTATAGAGTATTCCCCAACTCTTTGATTTTTTTTTTTTTTTTAATTTTCTGCTCACACTATTTTGCTAATTTTTGAGCATTGGACAGAAACCTTCTTCAAATTCAAATCACCGATCACTTTATTTGTTTGAAGTTACAATACTTTTCAATTATATAGCGTAAGGTTCCCAAGAGATGATCAAGAAGAAGAAAAACTGGGAGACAAGTGCAATTATAGGATTTAAAGTATAATAAATTTTAAAAGATCTACCCTATGTTTAATATTTAACTCCCTTTTCATAAAAAATTAATGGAGTAAAATAAATATTAGCAGAACATACTTAATAGGATTAAAATTGAGTAATTTTTTTCTATAATATATATTCTTAGTAAGTATAACACAATGATAAAAGCATTATCCTTTGAAGGCCTGGATGATGGTTTGGGCGTATAGATAATTCAAAAGGGGCACCAAAAATAAGTGAAATTATGAGTCATATTCGGCACTCACAACACAATGCCATACTCGCCTAGACCGAGAACTCACGCACATGGCCCCGGTTGTTCCCTTAACAAGCTTAAAAGGACAAGGTCAAACCGTCGAGCAGATAAGGGGCCCGGGAAAATTAGATCAAAACCCTAGAGGATTGAATAGTTTAATGGCAACACCTCTCTTCGGATTTTGTAATTCGAGATTTGATTTCTATTATAATCCAAGAGAAAAAAAAAAAAAATCTAGAGGAGATTTTTTTTTAATTAATTTTTTCCTTGATCAACAGTGTTGGAGGTGAGTTATGATTCTACAGATATCAACTCCTTCTTGACCCGAACAGTAGCTGTCAATAGATGGATACACCAACAAAAACCGTCGGAAGGTGCTCCGGCGAGAAGACTCCGACGCTCAAGTAAGTAAAGAGCAATTTTCGATTGAAAGAAACAGACTAAGAATTGAGGGAATGTTATTCCCTGTGATCAGTATGTCAAGAGTGTCAGGCCCAGAGTGCATACCTGATTTTGAGACCTTTAAGGATAATTTATACCCCCTGAGAGATGTGCGTCGTCGGAGGATTTCAACCCTACATTCTTTATCGAATTGATCCGGGAATCTCTGGAGTTAATTCTATGAGTTGATTACGATCCTCATTTATCGGTAGAACTACCATTTTAAAAAGTGGTGCTTTTCTTATTTGAAAAATTCGGGATATGCCGTTATGAAATAGGAGACTGAAATTAAGAAAGTTATGATCTTCCTTTAGAATCGTTAGGGGTGTTGTCTGTCGTTTGGTCGTTCGACCGATAAAGGGTTAATCGGGACTTGTCTGATTGATATGCTGCTATTTATTTGCCCGATCGGGGCGACTGCCCTCGCTCGGTGAGTATCGTTCGGTGGATCCAGACGACTGAGACCCTTCGGCTGATGGTTATATTCAAACCTCGACCAGTAATCTTCCTTCATGGGCCTCTTGCGTGGGCCTTCTTAGGGCTGACCCATCGGATGGGATTCTGGGACAGCTGTCCCATCATTTGCCCCTAACTCATGGCTCTCTTACCAAGGAGACGTCATGAGTTATAGCGGGACTTTTAAATACGATTACCATCGTTTCGACTTCCACGAATCGTCTTCTGTATGCTTCATAAGGGTTAGCATTCTTTAGAGAGTATCGTGTTTTGGCCTTTTCTCTTTTCGCTTTTCTGATTTCCTCCTTTTAAGATCCACCAACGACACCATCTTAAAAAACAATGACAAATTCCCCAATTTCTCAGGCTTTTCCAAACATTGGTGATATCATGAGTGTTATGTCTCGGGAGGAACTCCAGGAGGCACAAACCGAGATGCTGATGGGGGATAACTACGCTTTAGTGTCTGCCACGAAAACTGATAGAGCTGATACAGCGCCAGAGGGTTGTGTTCCGATGTACCTGCAATCAGTTAGGTATGGACTGAAAATCCCATATACGGGCCCTTTTGCAGAGGTGTTGCGTCGTTGGAATAAATTCCCGACTCTTCTGATCTCAAGTGCCTGGCATTTGGTGATTGCAGTGGCTTCTCTGTTCGGGTTTTGTCGTCTTCGCTTCGATTTTGACATTCTGTCATCTCTCTTCATTTTGATCAGGTATGGCAGCAGCAGTTCAACTAAGGGTTAATACAAATTGCAGACTCGCCTTGAATCTGGCTGGAGATTCTACTATAAGGAATCCATCGATAAGAACTGGATGCAGAAATTCTTTTACATAGAATTCTTGTATAGGGACTGTTTGCCCCCAATACCCAAGGCCGACGAGGTGCCTTCAGTGGGTCTGAAGCCCTAGTCTACTTCGAGGCATGGTCACTTCATTCGGTCAATTGGTAGCTATTGCAAATCTACCGGCCGAAATGTATGGGTCGAGTCCTTACTCGATGACCAAATGTTGTTCCTGATTGGTTTGCTGATCAAGGAAAAGAGGAAAATTGATAGGCTCATTTTGTTGGAAATGGTGAAAGTCGAATTGGTCGACTCCTTGGATTCTCCTGATGACGTCGTGTTAGAGAATGTCACAGTTGATAAGCTAGTTCAGTCAGGTGTGAAGAGGTTTCTTTAGGAGAGTATTGGGGCATCTAAGGCCCTTCAAGGATCTTCTGTCGGCTCGTCTGAGGTCCTTCCAAAGTCGCTATCTTCTTCAGTGAAGAGGAGGGCAACTTCTTCTCCTTCGTTTGCGTTAATGGTTCTACCTGACCCTTCAGCTCCAACAGGAGGCGTGCCAAGGGAGATTGTTGTCTTAGATGAGGGCATTCTGCCGAATGAATTGAGCGTTAATGTAGACAAACTGGAAGAATCAAGAGGTGGTCATTCGTCTGGCGCCACAATGGGAAAGAATGTTCCCAGGGTTGCGAGGGGTAAGATGACAGGGGCCTCCTTTGTTGTTCCGGTTTGGCCTGTGCGTAAGGGGAAACGCAAGATTTTTGAAGGAGCGGCGTCTCCGCCTGTCATTCCCGTCCGATCTTTCGATGGTAGGAAGGGCTCAAAGGAACGTAGATGTCACGCCCAGAACTGGGATCATGAACAGTCGCCCGTTGCCCTGGATGCCGACTGTATTTCTACAGAAAATCGGACAGAATCTTCCCATAAATCGGAGGTCTCCCATGTACAAATAAATCTGTATAATAGACATCCACCCTGTCAAATAAATAAATAGTCATCCCGGCCTCACAACAATCCATCACATTCAAATCCTGTCAACCAATCCACAGCGGACATCTAGAACAACGCAAGGCTAATATAAACACTAACAGTTCTAGCCACAGACCTCTACTGTCATGCCCAACTAGAGCAAGGAGTAGCCGCCACACCGAGCGGATCTAAGTTTATACAAATGTATAATAAATTTCCCAAGTTCACATTTTAAACAGTTACAAATACCTAAATGCAAGTGAAATATGAGAGTTTTGCAAACAAAAGTCTAAAAATTATACAGTCATCCCATAATATATACATGGCTAACTACGGACCTCAATATCAAAACCTCGCAGGGTCGAAATAAGATAAGGATTTCAAGTTTCATCTTAAATTAAATTCTCACCGTCGTAGTATACCGAATCCACCAAAACCTCTAGAGCCTGAAGTGTCGTTCTAGCACAATAATCCTGTCTGAGGAAGGAAAGAAGAGGGTGAGTATCAAGGAAGATACCCAGTGAGTGAGGGGATTAATCTCAAGTACTAATAGTGTAGGTGAACATTAGAGTGTCAAATAATATCATTCGTAACAAATAATTCAAATTTTACAATAAATCATGATATGTTCGATAAAATGAACTCATTTAATCATTCACACGATATCATACATATATACATCCATTTCGATCATCTTTTTTCAGAAAAATCCTAGGGTCCCATCGAAAACACTTCCGTCTCAGGTTGGCCGAAACCCATACGAAAGCCCGCCAAAGGGTTTTTCTATACATGTTTCAAAACATACCCCCTTCCTTGGCGTTAGGTCATGCCTCATCGGGGTACGTCCGGGTATGGCTCGACATGTCCGCAAAGGGAGACGCGTCTGTCTCTCCCGCAAAATATAATCCAACCCTCATCCACGTTGCCCTGTCGGGTCGCACCGTGGGAAGAATGACTATAGCCATTATCTATGCACATAGTACCATTTATTTCTCAAACATCTCATCATATCATCACATCATATCATCACATAACTAGTGGGCATCCAACCCACATAGTTCATCAAAACATTTTAAATCCGTGTGCCAATACATTTCATCAAAATCGTTTCAATTCAACAAACCAATGCAATGGTAGAATAGAAAACATTCTATTTCTCAAATCATTACACAATTTCATTTCATTTCAAACATGGATGTATAGTCATAGAAATCATAAGTTTATGACACTCCAATAATCACAAAATAGATTTGAAATCCAATTCCATACGTCGAGACAATGCATATCAAAAGCATATTTTATTAAAAATACGATAAAATCAGGTTTCATTATTTCATGCAAGAGATTAGGGTCTCACTCACATTTTAGGGAGAGTAATCACTCCATATTTTCAAAATCAAACCAAATTGACTCATCGAGTCTCCAAAAGATCAACCTAGTCAAATCATCACAATTTTTCATCAAATTTTCAATTATTTTAGGGTTTGTCATTTTCCTAAGTTTGTACAAATCTTAATTCCCCAATTTTTTTTTGGATATACTCTAATGTCATCGATTACATTTCATTTATAAATAAATAATCAAATCAAAATCAAACCTGATTCACTCCTAAAACCAATCAAAGTCGAAAATATGTTTAAAATAAATAAATTTCCTACGAAATGGAAAAATCTTTGAAAAATCATACACTTTTCGATTTCCATCCTATTTCTTCAAACCATATGTTATTTTCAAGGTATTGAAGTCTATTTTCAAAATACGAAAATTATATTTTGATTTCCTATATGCAGGACAATTTATAATGAAAAGACTGCATAAATCCTTAAATTCAAATTCCAAATTCCGACTGTTTTTATGCATTCGTCAAATTAAACCCTAAGAGAAGCTATTCAAATCAAGTCAATACGATTCTATCATCCGGAACATCCCAATTCATATAAAATTCTATATTTAACCTAAATAATAACATATAATGTCAATCAACGCATTTCAAATCTACTCTAACATTTATCCTAACATATGCAATACACTTCTACTCTAATTTACTCTAAATTCATCCAAATAAATTGAAGGAGTTGGTATTTTACCTCACCTAGCGTTTCCGTAATCCACAACCCTAACATCCGTACGCCATTCAATTCATTCCAGAACCTGTAATGCTTCCAAAATGAAGCAAATTTCAGCAATTAATCTAAGAATCAAAACTCTAAATCTATAGGTCAGAACTTTCACCCTTACCTTTGCAGGGGAATGAGTGCAGGTAGTCTAGGGTTCACAAGCGTCCAAAGAGCACTGTTTTGGGTTGTCCGCAGAGGTGGAACCAGTGCTCACCGCGAGCACTGTGCGAGTAAGCCAAGGAGGAAGAGAGAACGAGTGGGAAAAGTGAGATTGAGAGAAAACTGGGAGAGACCGAGGGAATCGGTCGATTGAGATAGTGAGACAACGTGAGATAGAGAGAGATCGCAAGAGAGGGAAAGGGAACACAAAGAGAGAGAGAGAGACAGAGGTAGGTAGACAGAGAAGGGTGGTGGTCGGTGGTGGCTGTGGGTGGTGGAGCACGGCAGAGACTGTGGCGGAGGAAGATGGAGTTCGAACGAGACAGATCGAGAGAAAGAGAGAGAGAACCCGCGAGACCGCGAGGGATAAAGAGAGAGTGACGGGAGGGTGAGCGGTGATGGTGGTTGCGGTTGTAGCGGCGGCGGCGAAGGGAGGGAAGGTTGCGGCTGAGGGAGGCAGCGGCAGAAGAGAAGGAATCGCCGCGGGAGGAAGGTGAAGAGTCGGTTTGGGAGAGAGAGAGTAGAGAGAGAGAAGGAGAAGAATTAGGGCTATTAGCCCTAATTCGATTTTTTTTTTATATTATTATTATTATTATTATTATTATTATTATTATTATTATTATTATTATTATTATTATATATTTGTATAAAACAAATTTATAAATAAAAAAATGAGTGAATGACTAAATTGATAAATGAATATATATATTTTTATACTCACTTTAGACTTCAAATCGCGGGTACGGTATCTAGAATATACCAAAAATTAAATTTAAAAACCTCAAAATCAAAAATCAATATAAATAAAAATTTCTCTCTATTTATATAAATTGAGAAATATTTTATTAAATTCAAGAATGGAAGTACAATACGGACACCGTAGTATCGGTGTTACAGTAGAACCATTGCTGTTTGTGCTGGGGATACGCAATATAGTTACATAGACCTGACGGAAGTGGACCGCATTGCCAACCAGTTCGACTTCCATCGTTGTGAGCTCGACTTTCATAGGATGTCCTATGAGTAAGTTAGCGGGGCTCTTAAGTCCTTAAGTTTGATGATACTATCTTCTCTACACTTGTCAGGTTCTTTCTCATTCCTGTCTTTATGACTTACTTCTTTTCTTTCAGACCATGGCTCTTGCTGAATTTCAAGAACGACAAGGGAAACAGGTGATACATCACTTGGAGGGGCGTTTGTCTGAGTTAACCTATCTAGTCCAATCACAGGAGAAGATTCCCACTTAGGAGAAAAAAGCCGTGGTGATTGAGAGCACATCGGGGGCATCGCTTAACCAAAAGGAGTAAGAATTGAGACAACTTCGGTCAGAGTGGCCCAATGTCATGGGGAATGTGAACAGTTGAAATTGGAAGTCTCGGTGCGCAAGAAGCGTTTTTGTTCAATCGAGAAGCTGGCCCAAGTCCGGGAGGAGTCTCTTCGAACGACGGAACGTAGGATAGTTGAGCTTGAGGAGTCTCGTGCCAAGGATATAACCATCTTTAGAGATGCTCAACGTAAGTTGATGGTTAAAGTGTACTGAAGAGATAATCCGGTATATGGGTCTAAGTGATACTTTGCCCCCGGTTGAGGAAGAGGCAAATACTCAAAACCCAGTTGTATAATTCTTTCTGAGACTTTGTACCCAATAGTTTTTGTCTGCTCAAAGAGAAATTCTTGTTTTTCATCATTTTAAACTGTAACCCCAATTGTGCTGTATTGGCGGACTTAAGGGGACTTAAATCTCCCGTCAAGAAGCTTTTTTGGTAGAATAGTCGCGTTCGCCTATTCGGGGAGTTCCGCTCCTTATTGTGTTCGGATGATAGCAATTGGCGACTGAGAACCTCCGATCGATAGGAAATTCTTAAGTTGTGAGTCACGTTCACCCGTCTGGAGAGTTACATCCCTTATTGACGATGCGTACGAACGATAAGAGCTAGCCAACTGAGGCCCTTCGAAAGATAGGAAATTCTTAAGTTGTGGGCCGCGTCCACCCGTCTGGGGAGTTACATCTCCTATTAACGACGCGTACGAACGATAGGAGTTGGGCGACTAAGACCCTCTGAACGATAGGAAATTCTTAAGTTGTGGGTCGCGTCCATCCGTTCAGAGAGCGTACGAACGATAGGAGTTGGGCGACTGAGACCCTCCGAACAATAGGAAATTCTTAAATTGTGGGTCACGACTACCCGTTCGGGGAATTACATCCCCTATTGACGACGCGTACGAACAATAGGAGTTGGACAACTGAGACTCTCTGAATGATAGGAAATTCTTAAGTTGTGGGTTGCGTTCACCCGTTCGGAGAGTTACATCCCTTATTGACGACGTATACGAACGATAGGAGCTGGACGACTGAGACCCTCCGAACGATAGGAAATTCTTAAGTTGTGTGCCGCTTCCACCCATCTGGGGAATTACATCCCTTATTGACGACGTGTACGAACGATAGGAGCTGGGAGACTGAGACCCTCCAAACGATAGAAAATTCTTAAGTTGTGGGTCGCGTCCACCCGTCCGAGAGTTACATCCCTTATTGACGACGCGTACGAATGATAGGAGTTGGGCGACTGAAACCCTCCGAATGATAGGAAATTCTTAAGTTGTGGGTCGCGTCCACTCGTCCGGAGAATTACATCCCCTATTGACGATGCGTATGAACGATAGGAAATTCTTAAATTATGGGCTGCATCCGTCCATTTGGAGAGTTACATCCCTTATTGATGACGCGTATGAATGATAGGAGTTGGGTGACTGAGACCCTCTGAACGATAAAAAATTCTTAAATTGTAGGCCGCGTCCACCCGTTCGGTGAGTTATATCCCCTATTGACGACGCATACAAATGATAGGAGCTGGGTGACTGAAACCCTCCGAACGATAGGAAATTCTTAAGTTGTGGGTCGCGTCCACCTGTCTGGGGAGTTACATCCCTTATTAATGTTGCATACAAACGATGGGAGCCGACCATAGGGTTGTAAAAATAGGTGTCTTCAAGAACTTAAGAAACACTCTTGCAGTTTAGAAGAACACCAGCAATAGAAACCGATGACTACTTGGGAACGAAAGTAGAAAGCTCTTGTTCATATGATATAGTCCCGATCCCCAATGACGTTCTGAATTTGATCTTCATATGTTTGATACTGGGCAAAGCTTCCAAGGCGTTCAGACCCGGTCTGTCCAAGATGACACTGTAGAGCGACGAAAAATCCACCACACTGAATACGACAGAAGCAGTCGCATGATTTGGGAGTGTTCCGAGGTTGACCGGGAGTGAAATTATACCGTCAGGTATATCCATTAGCCCGAGAGTCCTTTAATTAGGCTTGCATGGGGTTGGAGATCAGCAGAAGTAAACCTCATTCGTCCAAAAGCATCCCGATATAGGAAATTACAGCCGACTACTTGATGGACAAAGATCTTTCGGACCTAAAATTATCAAATCTTGGCAGTTATCACAAGGGGATCCCGATTTGGGTCAACCCCGACTAAATCTTCATTGGTAAAACTGATAACAGGCCTCTTTTCACCTTTTCGTTTATTGGCGCTTGCTGCTAAGAGTTCTTTGGTGCAGGGAGAATTGCCTTCGAGCAATAAAAAATTAGTGTGATTAGGCGCCTGGCTTCATCCTCTGTCAATTCGTTGCGTACCTGGAGTATCACCCCGTCCATCCTGTCGATAGGGGGTCGGGCGGCTTGGCGCTCTTCCATCTGGTCCCATCGTGGTGGTTCGCGCCGATAGTCAGCGGGGGGAACTCTTTCCCTCCCAGCGATGAACTCCTGTAACCTTCCTTCGCGTACTAGGAACTTTAACTATCTTTCAACTTCTTGCAATCGTCCGTCGTGTTACCATAGTTACGATAAAAGTGGCAGTACTTTCTTTTGTCCTTATTGGAGTTGTCTTCAGTTGATTGCGGGAGTCATCTAACATACGTCTTGTCTCTAATGAAAGCTAAGACCCGTCTATGGGTATCGTTTAGCGGGGTATAGTTATTGTACCTCCTTAGAAGAGGGGGTTTTGTCCGATTTCTTTGGGGCGGAGACCTCCGGGATGACTGGTTCTGTTCTTTTCGAATATAATGGTATTTCCTGTCATTGGACGTTTCAGCATCCTCGACAGCAATATACTTTTCAGCTCGGGCATAAAACTCCTGGATGGTAGCATGAGGTTTCTTTGTAATAGACACCTTTATACCGGAAGGTCGTAGGCATGTTAATAACGCGGTCAGTGCAATCACATGATTCAAAGAAAGGACCCTCATCATCTCTGCCTTGAAACTTTCTAGCAAATCCCTTAGGGATTCCTCTTTCTTCTGGTGCAACAATAATAAGGCTGTGGATTTCCTCTTGACTCCCCTACTTATTATGAAGTGTGACTCGAACTGCTCACGTAGTTGAGAGAAAGTCTTTATACTCAATGGTTGGAGAAAATTGAATCATGCAAGCGCGTTTCCCGAGAGGGTGGTGGGAAAGTGCTTGCATATGGCCGCATTAGACATGTCTCTAGAAATCATCACGATTACGAAATGGGCTACGTGGTCCCGGGGATCTGTGTTCCCACTGTATCTCTCCATGGGGGTAGGAGCACGTTGTGAGACATAGGTTCTGAAAAGATCTTAGGGTCAAATGGTGAAACGTGAGAATAAGAAGAGATTTGGTTTCCCTAAGGGTTGGCCCGTTTTAATTACTCGGCTACCAGTTGCTCGACCTGCTTTCGAAGATCGTCAGGGATTGGTCTGGAGTTTTCAGATGCTTCGCCACACGGGGGTGATTAACGTCGCTGAGAACGTCTAGATTCTTGAACAGAGGATTTGACTTCGGGCCTAAGGACGCGGCTAAGGTCCTCCTATTGTCTACTCATATCCTGGAGTTTGGACTCCAATCTCTCCATCTGGGGGCGATTGACTCGCTCTGGAATAGGGTCGGCAACAGATTGGATGAAGATTACGGGTTGTAAGGCCTGCTTTTAACGAGGTGGTCCCATGGGAGCTGCTTGATCGCAAGTAGCATGATTAGGCGCCGTAAGAGGAGCAGTTTCGAAAAGTGTGGCAATTCGCCCTTCAGCAAGAGGGACGACTTTTGAGGACGCTCTAGTTCTCGAATGCATGATTGTTGAAACAACAACAGAAACTACTCTAGTCTGTTCCCACAAACGGTGCCAATCTGTTGGATGTGAGTTATGACTCCACAGATACCAACTCTTTCTTGACCCGAACAGTAGCCGTCAATGGGTGGATACACCTGCAAAAATTGTCGGAGGGTGCTCCGGCGGGAAGGTTCCGACGCTTAAGTTGGTAAAGAGTGATTTTTTATTAAAAGAAACAGACTGAGAGTTGAGAGAAGGTTGTTCCCTGTAATCAGTGTGTCAAGAGTGGATGCTTTGTTGTGGACCCTTTGAAAATTCACGAATTTAGGTTTTTAATACAAATTCGAACCGAAAACCGAATTCGAATTCGAATTAAGATTTATTTCTTCAAATTTAAATTCGGTTTTATCAATCTGAATTCGATTAAATTGAGTTCATATGAGAATTTAAATGTCAAACATCAAATTTGGTTTTATCAATTCAAATTTGAACAGAATTCGATTAGAATTCGAATTCAATCCAGACCAAATTCGAAATTTCGTTTTGATTCGAATTCTAACCAAAAACCAAATTTTGAATTCGGTTCGGGTTGAATTCGAATAAATTCGAATTCAGTTCGAATTCTGTTTGGAGTTAAAAAAAATGTCAAATCAAATTAACCGACCCGAATTGATCAAAAAACTCGAAAACTGACCCGAATAACACCCCTACCAGCCGTCCCATCAAATAGGATTTTAATAATCAATTTTGTTGATTTTGACTATTTTTATTTGAATTAAAGTCAGTTGATTAAGAAATAAACTTTTTTTATATTTGTTTTTTATTATCAAAATTTAAAACTATATTTTTAGAAAATTTAATATTCATGACAAATAACTATTTGCAGTGCTGCTAAACACCTCATAATCTAGGCATTCATCATTGTCTAGGTCTTATAATTAAATTTTCTAATACCTTTTTAAATTATTCAATATTTACCATGTAATCAAAAAGTGAAATTGGTTTATATAGTTTTTTCTTTTTATTTGGCAATTAAAAGAAGGCCAATTTTGCACATGGAAATATGTAAAAATTTAGAATTATTTGAATAATTAGTTAAGTCAAAATCATTGGTCGTAATCTTCATATGGATAATCTTACTTAGTTCATGACCATGACTTAAAATTTAAATTATGAATTGATTTAATTGACCTTATTTGGTAAATAAGATTTTTCTATATACGGACGATGTCTCAAGGATCTCTATGACATCTGCGATACCAAATGAAAATTTTGGCTTTTATGTTTTACCTTCATGCTTTTTCATAGTACCTCGAGTTTCCAATGAACCGTGTCAGTGCCTTTATACCATACATTTAGACTTGGTACCCACATGAGAATCAATGCTCAACACTCACGAGTACAGTACAGCGTCTCTGGTCCACTATGAATCCACAATTATCTTGGCATAACATGCCCTAGCCAATGAAGGTCAACCATGAGTTGCCCATTTTTGTATTTGGGCTTCACTGATCAATATCGATTGGGCTAATATTAGAATGTGAACCGCTTACAAACCCAAAGCCTCAACGCTCACACCCCCTTTACACAAAAATTTAAATTTAAAATTTTTAGACCGAGAATTATGATTATTAAAAGAAATAAAATTTAAAGTCTCAATGTTTCCATAAACTAAATTGAGAAAATAATATTTTATAAAATATAAAAGAAATAAAAATATGAAGAAGGCATAAATATAAGAATATAAGAATTTTTTATGTAAGTATTAATTATTTTATAAAAATAATAAAATATTCATCTTTTATAATAAAAATATAAAATCATTAAATATGTAATTATTAATTATAAAATAAATAATATAAAAATAAAAATTATAATTTAATAAGTAAATAATTTATTAAATATAAAAATATAAAGATTTTTATATAAATATTAATTAATTTAGTGTATTAAAATATTTTTAAAATATATTTTTAAAACATTTAAAAAACGTGAAATATATTAATGTTGATTTTCAAAGGGTCCACAACAAACAACTTTTTGTCCTGCATTTAACAGTCTCACAACAAACAACTTATTGTCTTGCAGTGTTTCAACGTGAAAAAAAAAAAGGGAAAAACAAGAGGATCGGATTGGACAAGATACCGAAGAAGCAAGGAAGAAGCACCAGAGGAAGATTCGCAAATTTTTCGTGCTGCCTTTCCCTACTTCTTCATCTTCTCTCGCTTGACCAAATGAAACAACACGCGTGACGACTTATAGAACTACGTCAGAAAATTTAAAATATGATAGAGAGAGTGAAGGCTTTCTGTATTTAAATGCTGATTGGGGCTCAACTGGTTTCTTATTCCTTTTGATATCTCTGCTTAGCAAAACATAGTACCTCTTTGCTCCCATACTTCCATCTTAGCAGTTTTTGATTCGATATCTTCACACATATGGTGATCTGTTCAGACTCATCTTCGGTTTTGGCTCTCCTAAATTCTTCTTTTATGCCTTCTTCGATCGGTTTACTCTCTGGTAAAAGAGTGAGAGAATTCTGTTGCTATGCCATTCTCGAAATTATTAGCAAACTCTTCTGGGCTTTGTTCACCTCTTTCGTAGCCTTGAGTATGTATAAGCGGTTTCGGTTTGAAAGCTGTGTGTTTGAAATATAACTTTAGTTTGAATATTGACGTGATGTATATGGTGTGTGTGTGCTTGTGTTGTTAGTGGGGATTATAGTGGGAGCCTTAATTGGAGTTTTGATTGGGAGAAAGACGAAGAGGGGACTCGGGCTCTTCCTAGGTGCAACCTCCGGAGCTGTCTCCGGTGCTTTATTCTCCCTTGAAGTCTTCAAATGTTCAGTTGCAGTTTGGCATTCTGATATCAGTGAAACCGCATATCTTCTATGCTTGGTTAGTCCTCCTATGTTATCCTCATTTGGTATAGCATCAAAGCTAAAAATGTCATTTTTTTTGTTAGTTGTAGGTTGTTAAATTCCTTTAACCCCATTTCATATTTGGGGCGTTTGATCCAACTTATTGAACTCCTTTGTTAATTATTGTGCAGGCTAACATCGTTGGAAGCCTCTTACGTAGGAAAACACCAATTGTGGGGCAGAATGAGGTAATTTGCAGTTGTATGTATAGGAATATGTTCTAAAAATTGAAACTCCAGTTGAAAAATTCTGACCTTGTTCAATTTTAACTTCTTAACTCAAACAATTATTGATTTCCAGAACATCCCCGATGCTTCATCAAGATACTTGTGCGAAAGGAAGTCCTCCAAGTCCAGAATTTCACCCGAGATCATGTGTGATGCTTCAGGGGATACACTGACTTGTTGCATCTGCCTTCAGGTTTGTTTTCTTAATTCAATCGATGTTTAGCAAGTAATGTTTCAAAAACTAAATGAGTCGTAGACCAAATCGTATATGACAGTCGTATGAACAAAAATAAGAACTATTAAAATTTAAATGGTTTTAAACTAATCAAAATAACTTTTAAATTTGAAAATTAATCACTGAGATAGGACTGTTACGTGAGATCTGTTCCATATAATTTTCGACTCATTTGTTCTGATTATCATTATTCATTCAGCTTCACCTAATTAAGTTTGGTGCCTTGTTTTGTTCAACCATTTTATTCAGGAATGTCAAAACGGGGAAGTTCTGCAGAGTTTGCCGCGCTGTCACCACAAGTTTCATCGGTCTTGTATTAAAAAGTGGCTTAAGATGCAGAGGACTTGTCCTTTGTGCAGAAGAATGATCTAAGACTATTTGCGAATTATGAAGAGAGATGATTTTCCAAGATTTTCAAACCTGCTACTCATACCATACGTACAATGGTTGGTGAACCAAAAGATTGAATTGCCAGAGCAGTCGAAGACAAGAAGACTGCCCATGCAAAAGACAGACACTGTACATATTGGGTTAGGTTTATTTTTGGCAGACATAGCAGATTCATTGTATTCAGCTCAAAGCTTCTTTATTCTTTTTCAGTTTGCGAGGTTTATTTATTTATTTATTTTCATTCTCATTCTCACCCTTCGTTGACGTTTGTAGAATGCCAAATCATGTGTGTATAAATGCTCGGCCATTTATCCAGTCAACGAAGCAGAGTGCGCGTATAATGCAATATTACGATTGTTTTCACGTAATTCAGTCCGACTACGAAGCGGTTCTGCATGGCTTGCTTGAAGTTGCTACCGCAGTGGTCCAACCATTTTTTGAATTATGTAGAATAATTCTAATAATTATGATTTTAAAAGTTGTTTGTCTCTTGTCTGTAATTTTTGATATATTTTTCTCCATTTTCTGCTTTCATAATCAATTAACTTTAGTTTCAAGATTCATTGGTACAATAAATATCTATCAATGTCTTACTAAAATTATAATTTTAAATATATGTTACGTTATATTTCATCCCTAATAGGCTCTGGTTGGTTGGTAGGAATGGTGATTGAAAATTAGCAACCAAAAACATTATAACTATCATTTGATAGTGATGACGACGACGTTTGTGTCACAAATTTTATGCACCAAAAATTTAGTGCAAGTACGTGCACAATGCCCCACTGGCCTAGACCTAGACCTCTTGCACGTGGCCCTGGTTGTTCCCTTAACAAGGTTAAAAAGGCAAGGTCAAACGGTTGGGCAGAGCTGCGGCCCGGAAGTTAGATCAAAACTCCAGAGGAGTTGCATTTGCGATAAATATCTATTTGCAGTGCTGCTTGATAAGTTATTATTATTATATTATATTTTTTAAGTTGATTCTTATTATTAATCAATATTTGGATTTTATTAAGTAATTTGATTCTTTTAAATTCTTATGATTCGAATAAAAAATTTATGACAAAAGAATTATAATGTTATATTGTTATATTCGTAGAAGTTTAGTCTTGATGAGTTATTTGCTCCTTTGAGACAAGCCAAGTGTCGGAAAACACCTCATAATCTAGGCATTCATCATTGTCTAGGTCCTATAATTGAAATTTCTAATGCCCTTTTAAATTATTCAATATTTACCATGTAATCAAAAATTACAATTGATTTATATAGTTTTTTCTTTTTATTTAGCAATTAAAAGAAAGAAAATTTTGCACATGGAAAATCTATCATATTAAAAAAAAATTGGAATTATTTGAATAATTAGTTAAGTCAAAATCATTGGTTGTATGCTTCATATGGAAATCTTACTTAGTTCATGAGCATGACTTAAAATTTAAAATTTAAATTGATTTAATTGACCTTTAAATAAGATTTTTCTATATACCCACGATATTTTTTTTTTGGGTCACCTAGTTTGGCCACCACCCAGTATCCAGAGTTTCATCCTGACTAATCCGAATCGACCTGTTGTTCACCACTCAGTATTCAGAGTTTCGTCCCGATTAATTCGAATCGACCTGTTGTCGAACTCATGAATGGAAGGAGGTCTACTAATGTGGTTAATTTTATGCCGCCATGCGAACTCGAACTCAAGTTCATGGGGACAGAGTGGAGAGCCCAACCCACGTTGGTATATACCTACGATACCTTAAAGATCTCTACGACATCTGTGATACAACATGAAAATTTTGGCTCTTATGATATACCTCACGAGTATAGCATAGCGTCTCTGGTGAACTATGAACCCACAATTATCTTGGCATAATCATGTCCCAATTAAGTCTCTGGTGAACTATGAACTCAACGGCTTTCACATCGAATAGAATCCGAATGCCGATACATGAAAATTTTGGTTCTTATGATATATCTCATGAGTATAGCACAGCGTCTCCGGTGAACTATGAACCCACAATTATCTTGGCAAAATCATGTCCCAATTAAGTCTCTGGTGAACTATGAACTTAACGGTTTTTATAGTATTTAAATCAAATTAATTGAATAGAAGTCCAATATCGATCGATGAAAAAAAAAATAAATCATATCCCAACCAACAACCAACAAAGGTCAACCATGACCGGCCCATTTTTGTTGTTCGGCTTCGCTAATCAATATTGATTGGGCTAATATTAGAATTTGAAATGCATACAAACCCCAAGCCTCAACAACCGACAATGAAAACTATACAAAACAATATAAAAAAGAAAAGATATTTTATAAGAATATAAAAAATAAAAATATAAAAAAATACAAAAATATAGAAATATAGAAATTTTTATATAAATATTAATTATATTATAAAAATAATAAAATAACTATCTTTTATAATAAAAATATAATATATTCAAATATTTTATTATTAATCAAAACATAACATAATATAAAAATAAAAATTATAATTAAATAAGTAATAATTTATTAAATATAAAAATATAAATAATTTTGTGTAAATATTAATCAATTTAATATATTAAAATATTTTTAAAATATATTTTGACATGTAAAAAACTCGTTAATTAAAGTTCTGCGCAACAAGAGTCCACAACAAACGCCAAAAAAAAAAAAGGAGGATTGGATTGCACAAGATACAGAAGAAAAAACAAGGAAGGCCAGACGAAGATTCACAAATTTTTCCTGCTGCCTTTCCCTACTTCTTCAGCTTCTCTTGCTTGACCAAACGAAGCAACACGCGCGACGCGACGACTTATAGTTATAGGACTACGTCAAAAAATTTAAACCATGATAAAGAGAGGGAAGGCTCTCCGTATTTAAATACAGATTGGGGCTCAAGTGGTTTCTTATTCCTTTTGATCTCTCTGTTTAGCCTTTTTTTCTTTTGTCTTCTACATTAAAAATTGAACAAACATAGTACCTCTTTGCTCCCATAATTCCATCTTAACAGTTTTTGATTCGATATCTTCACACATGGTGATCTATTCAGACCCACCTTCTGTTTTTGCTCTCCTAAATTCTTCTTTTTCGCCTTCTTCAATCTGGGTACTCTCTGGTAAAAGAGTGAGAGAATTCTGTAGCTATGCCGTTAACGAAATTATTGGCAAACTCTTCTGGGCTTTGTTCACCTTTCTCGTAGCCTTGAGTATGTATAAGCAGTTTTTGTTTGCAAATTGAGAAAGCTGTGTTTTCGAGATATAACTATAGTTTGAAGACTAACGTGATGTACTTGGTATATGTGTGCTTGTGTTGTTAGTGGGGATTATAGTGGGAGCCTTAATTGGAGTTTTGATTGGGAGAAAGACGAAGTGCGGACTCGGCCTCTTCCTAGGTGCAACATCCGGAGCTGTCTCCGGCGCTTTACTCTCCGTTGAAGTCTTCAAATCTTCAGTTGCTGTTTGGCATTCTGATGTCAGTGAAACCGCATGTCTTCTATACTTGGTAGTCCTCCTATGTTATCCTCGTTTGATATACTATCCGAGCTAAAAATGTCTTCATTTTTTTTTTTTTAAAGTTCGTAGGTTGTTAAATTCCTCTAACCCCATTAAGTATTTGGGGCTTTTGATCCAACTTATTGAACTCCTTTGTTAATTATTGTGCAGGCTACCATTGTTGGAAGCCTCTTACATAGGAGAACACCAATTGTGGGGCAGAATGAGGTAATTTGCAGTTGTATATATGGGATTATGTTCTCAAAATTGAAACGCCGCTTGAAAAATTCTGACCTTGTTCAATTTTGACTTCTTAGACAATTACTGATATCCAGAACATCCCCGATGCTTCATCAAAACACTTGCGCGATAAGAAGTCCTCCAAGTCCAGAATTTCACCCGAGATCATGTGTGATGCTTCAGGGGATACACTGACTTGTTGCGTCTGCCTTCAGGTTTGTTTTCTTAATTCAACCAATGTTTAGCAAGTAATATTACATAAACTAAATGAGTCGTAGATGAAATCATACATGACAGTCACATGAACAAAAATAAGAACTACTAAAATTTAAATCGTTTTAAACTAATCAAAATAACTTTTAAATTTGAAAATTAATTACTGAGATAGGATTGTTATGTAAGATCTGCTCCGTATAATTTTCGACTCATTTGTTCTGATTATCATTATTCTTTCAGCTTCACCTACTCTTTTATTAATTCCTAATTTTTTCTAATTAAGTTTTGTGCCTTGTTTTGTTTAACCATTTTATTCAGGAATTTCAAAACGGGGAAGTTCTGCGGAGTTTGCCGCGCTGCCACCACAAGTTTCATCGGTCTTGTATTGGAAAGTGGCTCAAGATGCGGAGGACTTGTCCTTTGTGCAGAAGAATCCTTTGAGACTATATGCGAATCACGAAGAGAGATACATATATTTGTTGGTGATCCAAAAGATAAAATGAATTGCCAAAGCAGTCGAAGACAAGAAGACTGCTCACACAAAAGACAGAGACACAGTACATATTGGATTAGGTTTATTCTTTGCAGACACAACGGATTCATTATATTCAGTTCAAAGTTTCTTTATTCTTTTTCAGTTTGCGAGGTTTTTCTCAGTTTTTTTTTTTTTTCCCTTCTCATTCTCACCCTTCGTTGACGTTTGTAGAATGCCGAATCATGTGTGTATAAATGCTCGGCCACTTATCCAGTCAATGAAGCGGAGTGAGCGTATAATGCAATATTACGATTGTTTTCACGTAATTTAGTCCGATTACGTAGCGGTTCTGCATGCCTTGCTTGAACTTGCCACCTCGTAGCCAGGGCAAAAGGAGGCGGCAAAAGGCAGTTGTCCAATTTTTTTTTTTAATTATATATAATAAATTGGATAATTATAATTTTAAAAGTTGTTTGTCTTTGTCCTTAGTAGAGTTATTATTTACATATTTTTCTTCATTTTTCATTTTTTTATAATCAACTAATTTTAATTTCAACATTCATTCGTGTAATAAACGTATAATAATATTTTACTAAAATTATAATTCTAAATACATATTATATTTTATCTCTAATTGACTCTGATCCATGGCTAAGAATAGAAATTGAAAATAACCAACCAAAAAAAAATTATAACTATCATTTGTTAGTGATGGCGACGTTTCTGTCACAAATCTGATGCACCAAAAATTTAGTGCAAATGCGTGCACTGTACAAGTTCAATTCAAAGTATGCGGTCCTCCGTCTTGTGCCAAAAACAAAAACATGTTAAAGAGGAGAAGATGAAGTCAAACGGTCAAAAAAGCAGCCACATGGGACTGGGAGAAACGGAAAATGAAGCCGCCAGCCCGTGTTCTGCTCGGCGGCCGGTTCAGGTTCAGGTCAACGTGTCGCAGTGATCAAATGTCGTACGCGATGAACGAAGAAATTTCTACCGTGGAATGTTCAAACTCTCATATTCGCGTGGAATATTTAGACACCGTGTCAATGCAATGCAACGCATGTGGGATCGTCGTCCGTCGAATCTCACGCAATTAGTAAATAAGGATTTTTCAAAAAATATATATATATTATAAGCAAATTATAGGCGAACGAAAATTTTCGCACATCGAATTTTTGACTTTGTTAAAAAAAAAATACAAATTCTCACTAATTAAACTAGAATCTGAATTAAGCACGAAATCACACACAAAATTTAGTGAAATTGTGATAAGACTTTTTTATAAAAAAAATATTAATTATAATTTAAACCAAATATAAAAAACTTCTATTATAACGCTAAAGAATGCTAAAAAGGGACGTTAATACCTGTTTCCTCAAACCCTCGTTTCCTTAATAATACTTAAGGAAAAACTATTGACACTTAGCTAACCCTCTCAGGAAAAAATGTGCTTTGGTAGCATTTAAAATTATAAACGCAGTTCTATCAGTTCACTGTTGCTTAAAATTCGTTAACAGAAGATTAGTTATGGCTTCTCAATGCTTGGAGAACATGAAATTATGTACCATATACATACCATTAGCTTCTTCAACACTGATTTGACTCTTTCATCCAAGAACTGAGCCATCTACGGAAGCTCATGCTCAGTTACCCTTTTGAAAAGAGGCTTAATCGAATGTATATTCGGAAATTAGAGATTGTTCAGATGGGAAATGGTCGTATTATTCCTTTGGAATCGTTTTTATTTACAAAAGAGGTATCCTTGGAAAAAAAAAATAGTATTTGATTAAGAAAGTATCATTCCTTTGGAATTGTTTTTATTTACAAAAGACGTTTCCTCGAAAAAAAAAATAGTATTTGATTAAGAAAGGAAACCAAGGAATGGCCCTTAAACATATCAAAGACATCTCGAGTTTCAAACAGAACATGCGAGTCTTCATTATCAAAAACTTATTCCCACAAGCAAACACCATCTTTCTCATCACGCAAACTTAGAATAATGGTACAAAAAACTTGAGAGTATCACAGAAGGTCTGGAGCTACAAACAAGACAAACATGTTTTGGGTACAAAATTTGAACACCAAAAGCCTTTTCTGTCCCAACTCCAAATCAAGCAAAATACAAGGATGACTTTTATCATAATTACCAACGGAAATAAGTTCTTTCTTCGGATCAATGAACAGTTACCTCCGCATTAACTCAATAAATGCCTGGCACATGCTGGGGGGGAATAATGAGGTCTTATTGCCGGAGCAAATGACCAAATGAAAGTGGTCAGGCTGCTCATGTTTAACAATTGTTTTGAGATAAGCTCTTCTTTTCTAATCAGTTTGTTGTGTCACGACTGTAAAACTGGTCCAGTGTCTTTGCGGGAATCCTATGGAGGAGTTCACGAGGGAAAATACGAAGTAGTGTCCAAGCCAAATCAAGTGATTGAAAGATGTTGCGGGTGTCATAGGCACCTTGTGTCACAAATTTCCTCTCAAACTTGTCTAAGAATTCCAGATAAAGCTGAATTTCACAAAAGAATCAAGCAAATGAATAACCTGTGAAGTTCACGAAGTGCATAAAACATGCATTGACATCATCTCACATGCATTGAGACAGACATGATTGCACACGAACACACAAACAAAAAAGAGAGAGAGAGAGAGACCAGGTCCTCAGAAGAAAGTGCCTCTTCTCCCACAACAGCCTTCATTGCCTGAACATCCTTTCCAATTGCATAATTTGCATACAGCTGGAAGAGAAAGATTAATAGAATCAGTGGGCAATATAAAAGTACAAGCAAAAATGACTAATATAGCACCCATCAGACTTTAGAAGCTACCTGGTTGGATACATCAGAATGGTCTCGGCGAGTCATTCCCTCACCAATAGCACTCTGAAAAATAATTTTCCACGAGTAAAGCTCAAGCCTCATAAACTTCTAAACTAGCCAATAGATATTCTTAGCAGAAATGAGAACTTCTATCAACCATTTTACCTTCATTAATCGAGAAAGTGATGGCAGCACATTGATTGGTGGATATATCTGATCAATAGAAACCAAAATATAAACCCAGTCACAAGGCAATCCAGCACTTCATATGATTACAGTGGAGTACAAGAAAGATAATTTTTACATCTAGTTCCTTTTTTAGGATCTGTTTCAATGATCAACAGATTCAGAACTCAATTAAACTAAACCAGAGAATGAGTGCATAGCATATATGGCAAATAGCCAATCCAAATTCATCCTCCTTCCTTGCATAATGTTGAAAATTATGGAAGATCATATTCATCGTGTTATAGCAGATGTGAAAAATATGAGAATGCCAGAGATGCAAATATCATAAATCAAGAGAACGATTAGGGCAAATGCACTGTGGACAGAGATGCAATCATGCAAATATCGGAGGATTTCCATGTCAAGATAACAAAAACTTATTCTAACCCGTTATACAACAAAAGGTGCAAAAGGTAGGGCTGAAAGTGCCCACTTGGCACTTCCTTTAATACATGGTACTAGCAGTGGCTTAAATAGAAATAGGCATTGATCTCTGGGCACCCAGTTTTTCACATACAAGCACCCATGAGTTTCTAATCTAAGGCAGAAAATCAAATCCTATAATGTCACCTGTCGATTGTAGAGTTGTCTATCAATGTATATCTGCCCTTCAGTAATATAACCTGTAAGATCTGGTGTGGGATGTGTGATATCTGATAATGATAAAACAAGACGTTTCAGGTTAGGAATGTGTGACAAGGAGGAAAACTATCTAGGCAATAAGAAAATCCTAACCATCATTAGGCATGGTTAGAATGGGAATTTGTGTGATGGATCCCTTTCGTCCTTCAATACGTCCTGCACGCTCATAAATAGTTGCCAGATCAGTGTACATATAACCTGGGTATCCACGCCTCCCAGGAACTTCCTCTCTGGCAGCAGACACCTACACTCAGAATTAGGTATATGTCAAACCAGGAACATAACTCTCCTGGATGCAGCGTGCATAAGATAATGTATGGCAGAAAGCTTATCACCTCTCGTAGAGCATCTGCATAAGAACTCATATCTGTTAATATGACAAGAACATGCTTCCCACATTCATAAGCCAAATATTCAGCAGTTGTAAGAGCAATTCTTGGTGTGATAATGCGTTCGATTGTGGGATCATTAGCCTGCGCATAAGACAGAATAGGATGAGCATAATTAATGGGAACTGGATAGGCATAACTTATATAATGAGATGATGTTCACTCTAGGAAAACATGTAGACAAAATAGCGATGAATTGGAAGATACCAAGTTCAAGAAAAGTGTCACTCTCTCCATTGATCCATTCTCCTCAAAATCACGCTTGAAAAATTGTGCAGTCTCCATGTTTACACCCATGGCTGCAAACACAATGGCAAAGTTGTCCTCTTCCTGGTCCTACTAGTACAAGGCACCAAAGAAGAAACCGCAACATAATTGATCAAACAATGGCAAGTGGAGAAATAAAATCTTAAGTATGAGCAGCTAAAATCCCGACACCTAAACAAAAGAATTAGGGTAAAAATTCACTTAAGAAAGTAATATATATATATATATATATATATATCAATGACATATGATCTTGTTGCAATAGTAGATAAAACGTCCTGATCTCTTTGTCTATGTTTCTGACCTCCATAAGCATGTACATCTAACAAAGAGATCACATTCAGATAGCTACACTTAGCAAGTAGGCAACATCTAATCTGGAAGGTCAGCTGGTTCCATACTAGACTTTTTAAACTAACATGCCATATGAAATACTATACATAAATTGTTTCAAGCAAAATGAATTATTTCAAATTATCGGGTAGAAAGAAATGATTAAAAAAAATAGTTCAGAAAGAGATGATGATGATTCACATTAATAATGACATATTTCTAACCACCATATTCAATGTACCTCAAGGAGGTTATCAGTCTTTTCCAACCGCTTTACAAGACCAGCCTGACGACAGATCTGAGCAGCTATTTCATTATGAGGCAGACCAGCAGCAGAAAAGAGTGGGATCTTCTGTCCTCGGGCAATTGAGTTCATCACGTCAATTGTAGAGATTCCTGTTTGTATCATCTCCTCAGGATAGGTTCTCTCGCTAGGATTTATAGAGCTTCCTGGAAAAAATGAACAAGAGTTTTAAGCCTCTTCCTGGAAAAAATAAACAAGAGTTTTATTTTAAGCCTTATAAGGCCAGTAGCAGAGAACAACTAATTGGTAGCTCATATCTGCAAAGACTAACCAGAGATGTCTAGATAAGCCTCAGGCAAAATTGGAGGACCATTATCTATTGGTTTTCCAGAACCATTAAAAATGCGCCCAAGCATATCCAGTGAAACAGGAGTTTTCAGAACCTGCATATAGCAGAACAGCTTCCAACTTAGTAGTCTTCTTTTGAAAGATGATGAAAAAAGAAATGCATGTTAAATTAATAGACCACATACGTTCAGAAAAAACATCACAGAAAGGGAAATCGTGTCAAACTGACTAGAAGAGACAGCATCTAAATAAAGCAGGACTTTTCGTTGCCTTTGTGAAAAATCACAGTGAATTAATTCAAACAGTAAATTACATGAAATTCACATCCTCATATACTGATATGCTCATCAAAGATTGCCTTGCCAAAACCCATTTTAATCAAGGTTCAAAACAGAATTACATGCCTTGATTGGATGCACAGAGGAGGGGAGACGGGATGTGGAATTTGTTACCTCTCCAGTAAATTGAACTGTTGTATATTTGTTGTCAATTCCAGATGTTCCTTCAAAAACCTGAAAAGAGGAAACAAAAGATTATTCTTAGATAAACAGCAACTATATAGAATGCATGACCCATGAAGAACCAGAATGCAGGCCTGCTGTCAGCAGCAACCCACTACAAGTGGATGCATACACAGCCTGGGCTAACCAGCAGTGGCTGCTTATACGGTGAGTAAAACATTACATTGGTTACAAAAGACTGAAGATCTTTTTTGTAATGGAAAATTATTTAGATTTAAGAGATGGGCATAGCCTATTATAATTAGTAAAAGCAAGAGTATTTACAAACACAGGCGGCAAGAATGAAGCAATTTCTAAAAACTTTTAGCAAAGTCTAACATGTACTGCAATCAAAGGAAGAAAAATATTATAAAAACGAATACATTATGCTCAGCATTTCAACATGGCATTTCAACAAATCTCCATGTGATCTCAGAGCATACACAAAAGCAGTGAAGAAAATTGCCTGAACAACTGCTTTCTCCCCATCAACTTCAAGGACTTGACCACGTCGGAGTGTTCCATCTCCCAGGCGAATATTGACAATTTCCTGATATTTTGGACCCTACAAATATTTTCATAATATTTGAATGTCAGCAGTAAATAATCGTCACCAGGTTCAAAAAAGCAGTGATCCACTAAAGTGGACAATGTTACAACAAAATATACTTTAGAAGTCAACCTTCACTTTCTCAAGGATAACCAGTGGTCCTGCAACTCCAGAGACAGTTCTGTATTCTGCATTATGCATAGCTCTGAATTAATTTTACAGAAGTTAAAGCAATGATTTGCACAAGCAACAAGACAGCCCAACAAAGATACAACAGCAATTTACTGCTATAATTACTTTCAGGTTCTCAATGTTCTTCATGGCCCAAGAAACCAGAATATGCAAACAGACCTCAACTGCCTATTATAGAAGAATATATACTACAAGAAGACACAAACATATTCAGATTTTCTCATCGCGCAACACAAAATGGTTCCAGCAGCTAGGTAATAAGCCACTAAGTGGTTATTTCTAACCCAGCTCAAAAAGGAAAGGCCTCAACTTCTGTGAAAACTAGGCTAGAGAACGCAGTAAAGGGCTAGAAACATCATAGCTATTTAAATCAACTTTGTTTGAGATAGCAAAATTGTTCTTCATTTCCTTGTCGGAATCAAACATCCCATTGTATGCAAATTACATGGCAAAAACATGAGCCCATTAAATACAGATAAGTTTAACTCATAAGAACGATAAATTGATGCACACAACCATGCCAAAGCTATGATAAACACTTTTGAGCATGACAAAGTATCACATATAGGCTACCATTGCAGCAATGGCCCAAAGCAGACATTGTCACACTTGGAGGCAGACAGCAACAAGCAATAATGAGTTAACAGTAACATGGCTCAAATACAGATCACTCCAATGCCATGCAACATAACGATGGGTCGTAGATTCAAAGGATTGAAATCCTAATAAGTTGCTCAAATTCATTTTTTTTTTCCTTGCAATGCAGGATAGGAGAAATGTTATGTGAAACACCACATCTGGCCAAGAATCGAAATCATCATGGTTATGCCTACCACTGAAACCCCCTTCAACAATAACCAAGTCTCTCGCAGCATAGAGCCAATTTGATTCGGTTTTCAGTGGGAATAGAGAATGCAAGCTTCTATTGAAGAAATAGATTGGTTTCAGGGTACACAACCCCCCGCTAATCCTCAATAAATTAAGTGCCATGAGCAAGGTAAATCAGTATCACACTGTGTCCCACAAACCAAGAAACCAAAGTACAACTCCTTTGAACTGCACAACACATATACAGTAGAAGATAGGACAACAACACAAAACCCATAAACATTACAGGTGGTAGCAAAAAGCAAAGGGTCATGCTGGAAGCAATTTCAACATCTAGCACATATTCTTGATAGAATTAGTTTAACTCCTCTGCATAGGTTATCTGCTTCAAAACAATTTTGACATCTACGAATTCACAAATTTGACTTGACTCGATACTTAATCATATATACTTATATTTTCCGGGAAACTATCCTTGGAAATGATTTCGTGACCTACAATTCCACATCTTCAAAATATCTACTTCCTGGGGCTTATAATTAAAACCCTGTTGCGAGTGTCTGCATCATAGCATATATTAAGAAACCCACCAAAGAAAAGAAAAATCCTTAATTGAATTTCCTAGATCTGAATAAAAGCCAAAACAACATAGATTGCTACAAACAAGAAACAAAAACCAACAACCTCAAAACCCAATGAGCTCTCATCCATAGAAGACTAGAACTGGAAAAAAAGGGTTCAACACAAACAAAACATTAAACAAAGCAAACACAGCTTACCCATGCCAATCTCCAAAGTCCCCTCCTCCATGCTGAAACCCTTCTCTTCTGCTCCCATTTGAATCTGATAACAAAGAAAAAAAAAAGGAATGACTGAGCCGTTCACAACTATTCTATACCTATCCAGAGTAACTCCACACAGAGTTGATGACACAATGACAATATTAGCAAAAAGTGTTCGATAATTTTAACATAGAATTTGACATACAATTCCACGAAAATGATTCGACAAATTAAAAAAAATAAATAAAAAATAAACCCTCAAATGCAAAAAAAAGTTTAAGACAATTTTGCTGAACCTGCCCAAGAAGCCGATAGCAGAATCAAGATTCAAGAAGCGGATCGAGACACTGTAGCTTTGAAATTGGTCTGAATCAAATATGGGGGAGGGACAGAAGTCTAAATTCGGGAGGGGGTGTTGGATGGGGACAGTAAGAACTCTTAACGAAGAATATGCTCTCCCCAATTATAAAAAATAAATAAAAATATCCCAGTGTTTATACATAAAACGATAAAACTATTAATGGAGGTGCGGATATGGAAATTTGGAAAGGGGGGTCGACAGCAAATTCACGAGAAGTGGTGGGGAGAGATGAATCATCAGAAAAGGAAAGGATCAGGGGTCTAAATTGCTCCGGTGATTTCCGTCCGATTTTTACCGCTGATTATTACTGAGGGTCTCAATAATTGGGAGACTCCATCCGGTTACTTCTGTGCTGTTTTGAGAATTACGGCCAGGTTTGACCTCAATTATTTCCCGTGGCCCCCTTTTTTTGTTAATTTTTGAAAAAAATGCCAATCATGATTTTCTTTTCCTTTTGTTTTCTTTCTCGTGCTTACGAGCGTGGCAACTGGGGGACAAGGGGATGGGTCAAGGCCTCATTTGGAAAATTAAAATAATTTAATTGAGATTAAGTATAATTTTTTTAAATATAAAATTTTTACCATATTAATTATTTTATTTTTTATTTTAAAAAAATTAATATCTACTTTAAAAATGTTATTTTAAATAAAAAATATTCATTATTATAAAAGAAATTACATTCATTATAAAAACATGTAGTATTTTGGTTTGCTCGTACTAAATGACCCATAATCTCAAATTTGATATGGAAATATTAGAAATAAGAAATAAGTAATGTGGTCAGTCATCTTTCATCCTGCGTCAATTTGAAAGAACAATTTTATAAATCTGTTGTAATAATTGAAGAGAGAGACAACGTTGTCAAAATTTCAATGGTATCATTGTGTTGTTGCGGAAAAGTTAATTTTGTGCATCACATGACTCCCATGATTCCTCTCAAAGATAAATGGTTTAATTCATGCTCTTTTAAATATCCAATTTATGAGAAATTTCACCCAAATTATAAAAAAAAAAAAGTTAAATGTTTTATCATTATTTTTTATAAACTATCAGTATCCGATAAACATATTTACTTTGACTAAATTCAATTTGAATCAAATTTGACATTTAAGAAACAAAACTTATCCAATGTCTATTTTTTTAATACACAAAAGTCAAACTCGAGATTTTATTTAAGAGGAATTAATACTCAACCATCGGATAAGTAGGTGTGAATTCAAATATTTTAGCAATATCACTTCAAATATTCTCGGATAAAAAGTTTCAAATTTCATTTTCTCGTGCTCTTATTTTATTATGATTAAATTTTGATAATCTCTGTTACTGTCATTGGAGTCCCCCCCCCCCCCGGGGGGCCCGGGAGCCCTAAAAAGTTAATTAACTTTTGAGGGAAAGATTGATCAAATTTGTAAGCTTTAAATTAATTTATTAATAAGCCAAGCGTAAAAGGATAATATTACATAATAAGTAAGTCAAAAATTAAATAGTATTTGCATGGTAATTCACCTTAACATATTTTATTTTTTATTTTATTTAAATAATAATTTAATCAATTTGTAATTATTTAAATTTTTAAATTTTTAATATTGTATTAATACAGATAATTATGGATAACTTAATTCATTTAACATTATTCATTATAAAATACTTGAAAGCATTTGGACAGGGCCATATTATGATACAATTTTTTTTGGTGGAACCACATTATGATACATAAACCATTAATTGAATATCACGTAGTGGTAATAACCCCGTTTTCTAATCCAATAATCCGAGTTCAAATTTTGATGTAATAAAAAAAAAACCATTAATTGAATATCATGAGAACCATATTTCAAATGAAAGATTGCAAATTTAAGGAATTGCTAATTGAAATGCAGTCCCTGACAATAATATAAGCCTAGATCGCCGCAAGTACAGATATTCATTCAAATGAGAAATATAAGCATCCCTTCTTCTAGAGTTATAATGCACAATTTGATTTTAGTATCATTTGAACAATATTAGTCACCACCGCGTTAGTTGTCTTGAACCACCGAGCCACCGCGGGCCACCGCTCGCATGCAATTGGGGTACACCTCATAGCCACATTCGAGGCACTGATAGGCCCAACCAGACCCTTGTTCATCGCAATCACAACATATGAATGATCCACCACCATTGCCTGGAGACGCCAAATTGAGCTGATCATGAACGATGGCCTTCATGGTACTCTGATCTCGGAAGCTTCTTGGCTTCTTCATCCATTTGTTTCTCTTAATAATTCCAATTAGAACTCGGTAAAAAGATACGCGTTTTCCTGGTACAAGTTTATAAGGTTCCTCCCTTTTCTGGTTAAGGTTTTTCCATCTGGGCCGAGGATTGCCAGACAAGGAATTCTTCGCACGTCAAAGTGCTTGGGTAGTTCTCGTAGCAATCATTGGACGCGACAACGATTTCAAAGTCCTCGTGTTGTCTTTCTTCTTCTACCAAGTTTTGCTTGATCTTCTGGTAGACAGAGATGAGCTTGGGCGTGATCTTGGCTCCTGGAATGCACCATTGCGCGGAGAAGTGTAATCCAAGTGTTTTCCCCACTAATGAAGCAATTTCCACCTTCACAGACAAATTTATTAATCGCTATAGGCTTTTTTTTTTTGGGTAAATTAATTATGCCCTTTTTGTACCACATCAAGCAAGATTTAGATAACTAACACAAGAAAAATCACTTTGTATAATTTCAAAATCTCCAAAATAAGACAATATTAATTCTTGGTTAAAGAAGTTATTAATTTTCATTTTAAATTAATTTTTAAATTATTTCTCATAAAAAGATTTTGATCGAGCACGTCAACGTCACTCCCAAACAATTTTTGATCAAGAAATTTTACCTTAGTATTTGACATTTACATGGTCTTTTAAACCCCTTACCAAAAGTATTATAGGAGTGACTCAAAATAAAAAAATATATATATATATATTTTTAATTTTATAAATAGAATTTTACCCCAAAAACAACACAAAACTTTATATTTGTCAATTGAACAAGATATCTTATATTTATGGTTGCTTGGTCCCAATGAAGTATCGTGTTCTAATTAGTTTATTTTTTAAAAATAAAATAAACCAAGAGTCATTGAACCCAGAAACGTCATAGAGAACTCGCCCTTAAACTACCAACAATAATATTTACCTTTTTGTCACCATTGATCGGCATCCTAAAATGATTGAGGGGCTCGACCAAACTATTTATAACACTAAGTATTTATAGGTAACTTTTTAATTTATAAATTTATTTTAATTTTTTTAAAAAATAAATTATTATGCATGGATAAATGTTATTTAAAAATAATTAATTATTTGATAAAATGAATGCTTATAAACTATATAAAATAGAAAAAATACCATAATAAATATAAGAAATGGTATAATTATAATTTTTATTAAATATAAAAGGATACAGATATAATTTTATTGGTCAAAATAATTTATTTTAATTATGCTTATAAACATCAAAATGAAAAAGTTGATGGGAGCAATTGTTTTTCTAGATTATAAGTATTTTTTTATTTATAAATATTTTTATAAATTTTAATTATTAAACGATTAGAATTTTATTTTGATTCATGATCACAACACCTTCAGAGTCCCATACGCCACAACCGGATAACACCAAGTGGGTTTGGTCACCCAACTTTAGGTTCTGGTCAAGCCTAAAGAAACATTCTATTAGGCGAGGCCTAACTATGCCCTATATGAAATTAAGATATAGGGCATACCTGTTTTGGCAAGAAATGTCCCACAAGAAAATTTCTTCTGTTTTTTTTTTTTTTTTACGTACTGATATTCGAATTTAAAATTATTATAAAGAAAAAAAAAATTATATCACTTAAGTTGAAACTCATTGAAACAAGAAAATTCCTATTACTATTAGCTAACAAATTAAGAACAGGATGTTCATGCCTCGCCTTCTTTTCCTCATGCAGCTCCTCCAATCTCTCACTTGTAAAGGGGAATGCTCGAACCCCATGGTGCTCGCAATACTGCATCATATTTGGGACAGGTTGTAAATAATTAACTAAGGAATGCCTTCGATACGTAATAGACTCGAGTTCAAATTTCAGTGAATACACAAAAAAAAAGAAATACCTTAAACACCAATGGATAGTTAGTCTAGTGAGATAAAGTACTAATTTCCCTTAATTAAGTATCAGGTTCAAAACTTAAGAATAAAAAGGACTACGTTAGAAAAGTCACCCCCTAAATAGGATTCTGCAGATACTTAAATCGAATAGTCAGAATATGACTCCGAATATCCGTGATAGGTGAAAAAAAAAAAAAGTAATGCTTTCGATTTCAAACTTATTATTTAAGGCTCTCTTTGTCTCCAAATCAGGGAATGGAACTGCAAGCCATGGCATGCATGCAAAGTATAGGTTGAAGTCCTCTGAGCCCCTTCAGACGACACGAAGACCTGTATAGGTGGATACCAGTTTGCTGAGAAATAAAGGCCAGTTATCTTGCCTTCCAGGTCCGAAATTTTGACCTACAAATCAAAGGCAACGATGAGGCCATAGAACTTTTTGTTTTTATTATTTCTTTTTGCAAAAAAAAAAAATATTAGTTATGTTATATATTTGTATGACTTAAAATTATTTTTATAAATAATAGGAAAAATATAAAAATTTGTATTCTTTTCTCAGTTTATTATTATATACTGTCTTTGTTAAAATTTGTAAAAGAGAAAATAAATTTATATCATTTCCCATCCAAAATAACGCATGCATGCACCCAATTTAACACTTAAAACATGTTAACAATTCAGATGATGAACTAGTCTAACAATAACGTGACCACATATATTAATCGAATCCATTATAAAATAGAGTTATTTAAATATTTTATTAAAAAAATACATAAGTACAAATACATATAAAATAGGATATTTTAAAAATTTTATCCTTAAATAATATGAATAGCAACCTAACGCTGTGATATGCTATGAATCATCTCTATGCCAAAACGTGTCATGTGACTGATGAAAATGTACGATAATACATGAAATTTCTCATAAGACTAACCTTAAACAACTTACTCTCGATCGGGGCATAAATTAAAGAATATATTTTTTTATCGTTAAGTCCTCCATCCCATTATGTAACTCCTCAATGCTACAAATTTTCAGTTTAATAACTCAATAATGGAGCAATTCTAAAATATAAAGGTCTTGTCTAAATTTAAAAATTATTACCCAAATATTATTTAACTTTTAAAATTGTAATTTCAACCCCTTAAAATTATAGCTACACTTACATATTATATTTGATGTTAATCTGACACGGCAAGTGATGCTGATGTGGCATCTATGGAAGGCCAAGTGGATGATAAGCAGAAAAATGGGTGGAGTGATCTGACGTGGCAAGTGACGTGGATGTCTAACATAACAACTAACGTGACAGATGTGGGCCCATAAGTCTAACGTCGTAGCTAACGTAGCCGATGATAACCCAAAACATCTTACTCAAAAGTAAGTCTTTAGATCTCATTTAACATATCTCGAGTTTAAATCTTAAATAAAACAAATATATCGAAGAGATTTTAACAATTCGACTTGAATTAATCGAAAAGAAACTTAAAAAACCAAGTGTTGAATCAAGTCAAGAAAATAAAAAAATAAAAGGCGTAGCCGATGACATGACTAATGATGTTTTGCTGACTAGGCTACTAATCGGACGAGATTTGATGGGTCATGACAGGACACGTGTTGGAGAAGAATGCAAAACAGTATTGTTTTAAGTTTCTTCAACCTCTGAGATACAACTTTTTCGTAACAGATTTTCGATATTTGAGCAGCGCATGGCTTGTTGTGTATCAGTCTAATTACCATTGTTGTAATCGTTGGGAGATGCATATCTTTTTTTTCTTTTATATATATATATATATATAAATATAATTAAATTAAATTAAATTAAAAAATAAAAAAAAAAAAAAAAAGATTTTATCATTTAAATTATTCTTAAAAAACAGAGAGAATGTATATTACTAATTGACTATTAGATAAGCCCATGAATGGCAAAAGATCGGAAAATAGACCTGATCACAAATTTTATCAGGACGTTAAATGCTGTTTGTGGGAGCTTTTGGCAGTGAATGAGGGTGCGTGCACTATAGGATGAGGTCAAGATTTATACAGCTAATGGTAACGAGTGTGTTGAACACAGTGATGTGCTTAAATGTTGGATTTGACGTCGTTGTACCAACGGCACTTGGGAGCGTGGGCAGCTATATGGATGTTATTTTGATCGAAAACTGAGATAAGTTGCGAAAAAAATAGGTTTCCTATTTTGTTACATATATTGTTCAATATAATTATCACAGAGTAAATAGAGAAAAAAAATAAAGATTTTTGATATATATAAAACTTTAAAGATATTTTTTTAATTATTTTTATAAAGAGTACTTCGATACCATGTAAAAAATAGAGAAATAATATAAGACAAAATTCTCTATATTTTATTATATTTAATATATTAAACAAATGAAATATTGAGATAAGTATATAAAAGAAAAGAATATTCTAAAATCAAACGAATCAAATATTTTTTCAAATATATAATATGTCAACATATTGTAACAGAATATTGATATATCATGATATTTGAAATAATTTAACTTGATAAATATAAAAGAATACCGATAACAATAAGAAATATTTAACATCATTATGCATATTTTTTGAAATTTTTACCTTATTGGTGGTATGGTATGAATGGTATAAATAGTAGGTTTGAAAATCTTGGAAAAGCATCTCTCTTCGTAATTCGCATATAGTCTTAGAGGATTCTTCTGCACAAAGGGCAAGTCCTCTGCATCTTAAGCCACTTTTCAATACAAGACCGATGAAACTTGTGGTGACAGCGGGGCAAACTCCACAGAACTTCCCCGTTTTGAAATTCCTGAATAAAATGGTTAAACAAAACAAGGCACAAAAATTAATTAGAAAAATTTAAAAATTAATAAAAGAACAGATAAAGCGCCTGAAAAATGATATATAGAACAATGAGTCGAGAATTATTTGAAACAAATCTTACATAACAATGTCATCTAAAAATATTTTAAAATTTATTTTGTTAAATTTAAAAATTATTTTGATTGGTTTAAAATGATTTAAAATTTAATAGTTCTTATTTTTGTTCATGACTGTCCTACCCGATTTGGTCAACTTCTCATTTAGTATATGTAACATTACTCGATAAACATTTACTGATTTAAGAAAACAAACCTGAAGGCAAACACTACAAGCCAGTGTCTCCCATGAAACATCACCCATGATCTTGGGTGAAATTCTGGACTTGGAGGACTTCTTATCGCGCAAGAGTCTTGATGAAGCGTCGGGAATCTTCTGGGCGTCGATAAAATTGAACAAGGTCAGAATTTTTCAGCCAGAGTTTCAATTTTGAGAACATAATCCTAAACATACAAGTGTAAATTACCTCATTCGGCCCCACAATTGGTGTTCTCCTACGTAAGAGGCTTCCAACCAAGTTAGCCTGCACAATAATTAACAAAGGAGTTCAATAAGCTGGATCAAACTCTCCAAATATTAAATGGGGTTCAAGGAATTTAACAACCTACGAACTTTAAAAAAAAAAAAATTGACATTTTTAACTTTGATACTATACCAAACGAGGATAACATAGGAGGACCAACCAAGCATAGAAGATATGCGGTTTCACTGATATCAGAATGCCAAACAGCAACTGAACATTTGACGACTTCAATGGAGAATAAAGCACCGGAGACAGCTCCGGAGGTTGCACCTAGGAAGAGCCCGAGTCCGCTTTTCGTCTTTCTCCCATTCAAAACTCCAATTAAGGCTCCCACTATAATCCCCACTAACAACACAAGCACACACACACACACACACCATTTACATCACGTTAATGTTCAAACTAAAGTTATATTTCAAACACATAGTTTTCTCAATTTGCAAACAAAAACTGCCTATACATACTCAAGGCTACGAGAGAAATGAACAAAGCCCATAAGAGTTTGCTAATAATTTCGAGAACGACATAGCTACAGAATTCTCTCACTCTTTTACCAGAGAGTAAACCGATTGAAGAAGGCGAAAAAGAAGAACTTAGAAGAGCAAAAACCGAAAATGAGTCTGAACAGATCACCATATGTGTGAAGATATCGAATCAAAAACTGTTAAGATGGAATTATGGGAACAAAGAGGTACTATGTTTGGCTCAGCAGAGAGATCAAAAAATATAGAAACCACTTGACCCAACTCAGCATTTAAATACAGAGAGCCTCCACTCTCTCTATCATTGTTTAATTTTTTTGACGTAGTTCAAGTCGTCGAGCGTGTTGTTTCGTTTGGTCAGGCGAGTGAAGATGAAGAAGTAGGGAAAGGCAGCACAAAAAATTTGCGAATCTTCCGTCTGGTCTTCCTTGCTTCACAATCCAATCCTTGTTTTTTTTTTAACGTTAAAAGAATGCAAGACAAAAAGAAGTTCGTTGTGGACCCTGTTAAAACCATGCAAGACAAAAGGTTGTTTGTTGTGTACCACGTGAAAACCAACATTAATATATTTCCCGTTTTTTAAGTGTTTATCAAATATATTTTAAAATATTAAATTAATTAATATTTATATAAAAATTTTTATATTTTTATATTTAATAAATTATTTAAAAGAAAAGAGAATTATAGGATCCAAGTGGATTAAATGAAGTAGAAAATGATATCTAGAATTCTTTACAATCTCATAATACCATTACAGTTAAAAATGAAGTTTTATAGGATAATAATAAAACCTATACTATTGTATGATACCGAATGTTAAACTATTAAATAACAATAAGAATAGAAATTATTGTCATTGAGATGAGAATGTTAAGGTAGATGTATAATAAAATTAAGAAATATAAAATTAGAAATAAAGAAATATGCACTAAATTAAAAGTGATCTCAATTGTGAATAAAATACGAGAGTTTTACTTGAATTGATTTAGACATATATAACGAAGATCCAAAATCTCATCAGTTAAAAAAATCGAGAGTTTAAATATAGGAGATTTAATGAAACGATGAAATAAACCATTTAAAACCTAAAACCAATCTATTCGCAAAAATATAACAATTAATGGGTTAATTGAAAAAATGATTTCAGACATGAATGAGTGGTGTAGGAGAATTAAAACAAATTAAAATCATCATTTTTCATATTATAAGTTTAGGTCGGATAGTGTGTGTGTTTTTTTTAGAATATTATTATTATTATTATTATTATTATTATTATTATTATTATTATTATTATTTTCTTCGATCTCAATTATTTTTGTTGTAATAAATTATTTATTTATTTAATTATAATTATAATTTTTTATTTAATTATTTAATTATTTTTATAAAATGATTAATATTTTTGTAAAACTATTTTATATTTTATATTGATGTGTTTTTTATATTTTTTATTTCGCATATTTTTATAAAATAATATTTTTTATACGATTTCGTATTTATTTTCGATAAAGGTCGCGGAAACGTAGAGGCTTCGGGGTTGTGTGCGGTTAAAATTCTAATATTAGCCCAACCGACATTGATTACCAAAGTCAAAAACCCAACAACAAAAATGGGCCCCTCGTGGTTGAATTTCGGTGTCTGGAACATGATTGTGCCCGGATAATCGTGAATTCATAGTTGACCAGAGAGGCGGTACCAAGTCTGAAAGTGCAGTGTGAAGGCACTGACATTGTACATTGGGAACTCAAGAGGTACCATGTAAAACTAAGAGGGTATCACACAAAAGCCAAAATTTTCATGTTGTATCACAGACGCTTAGATATCTTTAGGTATATTAAAAAAAAAAAAATCTTATTTACCAAATAAGTTCAATTAAATCAATTCAAAATTTAAATTTTAAGTCATGAACTGACTAAGATTATCCATATGAAGATTACGACCAAAGATTTTGACTCAACTAATTATTCAAATAATTCTAAATTTTTATATTTTCTAGAGTTTCCTTGTGCAAAATTTGCTTTCTTTTAATTGCCAAATAAAAAGAAAAAGCTATACAAACCAATTTCATCACTTTTTGATTACATGGCAAATATTCAATAATTTAAAAAGGGATTAGAAAATTCAATTATAGGACCTGGACAATTTTGAATGCCTAGATTATGAGGGGTTTTCCGACACTTGTCTTAGAGGAGCATATTGAGCAGCACAGCAAACCTCAATGGCTGATCCAATGCCCACCGGTTAGACACCAGTATTATTTAAATAAAATTTTAAATTTAAATTTTATATATAATAAAAAATATATTGTAAGAATTTTATTTTTTTAAAATATAATTTAATTCGAATCGAATTTAATCAAATTTAATACGATTATTGAGTATCAACGATTTATAAAAAAAATAAAATATAAATGCAAATGGTTATTTACGGCAAATGCTAGTCCTCTAGAGTTTTGATCTAATTTTCTTGAGGGCCATCTGTTGGAAGCTAGAGTTATATGAGTCAAAATTTGTGAGCAACCATGATGGATTGTCCCAAGACGGACTCGCTCCTCCTCCATTGCCCCGGCAGAAAACTTTCTATAAAAATCTCAAGCGGCTTCCAAGGGAACCCTTGAGAAGATTCTAAGAGAAGTTTCAAAAAACTTATAAGCGAAATCTCGAGAAATTTACAAGAGAAGTTTCATTCGCATTCCGATATGAAGCTTTGAGAGGAAGTTTTGGAAAGTTATATACATAAGGAAACTTGAGGTAATGAGAATGAGAGATAAAGAATAAGAGAGACAAAATTTGAAAAAAGTTTACGAGCCTATTCTTTTTGCACGAAAACCATCATTTGTCAAAACTCATTGCAAGGAAATCATTAGAGGGTTTAGATTATGGATTGTGTGTGGTTTTTGTTTTGTAATTCCACACCGATCAGTGATTCAATCTTAATCGATTTAAATTCTGTTACATAATTAAATGTGGGATAAAATATAACTGTTTTATATTTTGAATTCTTTGTCCATCGTGCATCTCTTTCTTCATCAACACTGCTCAACAATTTGACCTTATCCTTGTAACCTTGTTAAGGTAACAAGCAGGGCCACGTGCGTGAAGTTGTTATGACCTAACTCTCGAATCCTGGAAGAGCTCAATGAGCTCAACATTTCAATCAAGAAAGGAAAAAGATAGTCGACAATTAGCTCAAATTGGATTCAAGTCAATCACATGCTTGTTTCTTATTAATTAGCTTAATATTTTAATTTATAATATTAATTCAAATATTGTTTTTGATTTCATTCTATTTTTTATTTTTAACGGTGGGTCCTACCACACGAGATCATCACCCCTATGCGAAAACTGACGTCATCGACGGGCGTTACTCAGCCAATCACATGCCGTATACTGTCTGTGATGTCAGGACTAAACAATGCCCCAAATCCCATCCCTCCCTCGTGCTCCATTTTTTTTCTTTATTTATTTTATTTAGTATTTAATTTGAAGAAGGTTCGTGGCCTCGTCGGGCTAAACGGATGTTGAGATTTAAACACGTGTATCTTCTGAACGGAGTGGCTTTGTCAAAATGTCAAGTAATTGAATTTGTTTTGTGTGGATGTTTACATGGGGATATCCAATCCAAATGTAAGGCGCCAAGCAATGATTGAGGTTCTCGTAGGAGAATAACTATATTAAGAGATAATTACATACTTAATTTTTAAACTTTATCTTAAAATCATAAATTTATCTCTAAACTTCAAAATATTATACTTAAGAACTTAAACTTTGTAAAAATACTACACTTTGATCCTTCCGTTAATAACGATAATACCGTGATCGTTAAATTATGAATTGAAACGTAATGTGACATACGATATCTGAGTTAGCTTCCACTATGAATGTAAAAGCACTAATGCTTTGCCACGTCAACTAAAATGTTGACGTAACATGTCACATTAGATGTTGAGCTCATCTCTCTCTCTCTCCCCTCCGTAGGAAAAACCTATCGATTGTTCGAGTGAAGGCACACACCTCTCTCTCCCTTCATTTTCTTCTTCTTCCATTACAGAGAGAGAGAGAGAGAGCTTTATTAGTGTCAAAAGCCTTTAAAAAACCATTCGAGAGAGAGAGGTTTTGTTCTTGAGATCCTTCGATTTTTAAAAAATCAAAAACCTAAAAAAAAAAAAAAGCATTTGATTGTTTTGGTAATTTTCTTCGCCATGGTAATGAAGAGAGAAGGAGACGCCATTACTTGGAAAAGAAAAACAGAAATGATCGAATCGAGCGAGAAGAGATTATGAACGGAGAGGTGAAGGTTTTCTTGTTGATTTCAAAAATGAAAAGGAGTGGGAAAACGAAAGGACAGAGAGAGAGAGAGAGAGATAGAGAGAGTCGTACTCTGCTCCTTGCTCCTGATTTGGGGTCAGGGGTTTCTGCATCTAATTGGGGTTTCGGCATCAACAAATCATGAAGAGCAATTTTCCCAAATGGGAATTGGGGTTTCTGCATTTAATTCGTCTACTCAATTAAAGCAAGATAAAGGTTTCATTCTCCTCCAACAACTCTTAACTTTGGATCCTTTGTATTTCTTTTCTCTCTTCACGGAGATGGAACAGAGGAGATGGTGCGAGTGCAATTCAATTGTTTACTCTAGCCTTTCCACTTCGATCTTTAATCACCCTCTAGTAATTTTCACCTCCCGAAAGGAGGAATGCCATCATCAAACACCATCATCGCCAATGGAAGAGAAATCCCACCATCATTGAACACTATCATCGAACACCACCATCATCCCACTATCATCGAACACCATCATCAAACCCAAACCCAAACCCTCAGTCTCTCCAAACCCAAACCCTCTGTCCGACATGAATCCTCTTCCCACAATGATTGATCGTCTTCCTCCACCATGGTGATTCAAACACCCTCTGAGACATCACCTTTCCGCTTGGCGACCTTTCGACGGTGAGGCTGTGATCAATCATCTTCCTCTGAGATTTTTTCCAGTAAAAGAGAGGAGAGGAGAGGAGAGAGGAAGAGGGAGGGGAGGAGAGAGAGAGAGAGGAAGATTGAGAGAGAGAGAGAGAGAGGTGTTATTTTTATTTAGTTAATTTTTATTTATTTAGTAATTAATTTTAATTAATTTATGAGGATGAGTAAATAATTTATTAATTTTTATTAATTTGACGTGGCAAAGTTATTACTGTAAGGTGCTGACGTATCACATGACACGTCAGCTTTTGTGTCCACAGTGGAAGCCATCTCAGATATCGCATGCCACATCATGTTTCAACTCATAATTTAACGGCCACGGTGTCACCGTTATTAACGGAGGGACCAAAGTGTAGCATTTTTGCAAAGTTTAGGTCTTCAAATGTAGTATTTTGGAGTTCAGGGATGAATTTGTGATTTTGAGGCAAAGTTTAGGGACTAAGTATGTAATTATCTCTAATATTAATAAATATAATTTATTTTTATAAAAATTATTTTTCTCTTGTGAAATTAAATTTTGAAAATTTTCACTTTTGACAATTTTAATATTGATAAATTTTTACTTGTTTTTTATTTAGAGAGAGAAAAGAAGAGAAATGATAGAGAGTGTTACTTAAAAAATATTGGAATTATACAAATTTGTTTATATAATATATTATTTATTATTTTCTTGGCATCTTTTCGCACTACTCACAGCTAGGATAATATTCTCCCTATTTTGGAGACAAATATTACCACACTACAAATATTTAGTGAAAAAGATTACTTTCCAAAGATATTTAAATGAGGTAAAATCATTGGGGAGTTATATTTTTCTCATTTCTCCCCTACCACAGAAGTATAATTTAGAACAAAATATAGATAAAGGGATTGAAACTTGTAATTTCTGTTATTTAAAATATTTGATAAAATTTTAATAATAAATTATATTTTTTCTAAACCGATCAATATCTGATCACCAATTTATTTGATCCTAATTAATTCGATTTGTGCTAACTATCAACCACTAGGAGGCGAGCTCATTCGTGCATTTTTTTTTTCATTCTTAATACTCGAATTCGAGAACTTGATTAAGAAAATTTAATACTTCTATCACTAGATTAATAAGATATTGGTTTTAATAATAGATTATAGTTATGCTTTTTACATACATATATATATATATATACACACACACACACTTTTTAAATCTGCGTTTTTAAGTCATTTTTTACGTAACATACAGTATAGGTAAAAAGGAAGGCTCAATTGCTATAGAAGTCAGACAGATAGCCTAGTTGATTCCGAAAACTCATTCCAACCTTCAAGAATTGAGAGGAGAGAGTGGCCAAATTGGGACAGGGGACGACGACGGGCAATTTCCCCCATGGCTCCTTCTACAAAGTGGGCCAAACCCTAAACTTAACATAAAATGCTGCTTTGTTTCCACTTGTGACAAAGCAATAAGCCTGCCATAGACCAAAGCCCACTTCTGTCCAAGAGAGAGGCCCATATTTTCATCTGCCTTTTCAGAAAAAAAAAAAAAAAAAGCTTGTAAAGATAATTCACTGGAATAATTCGTTAAAAAGAGATATCCCCACCCCCCCCCCAACAAAAAAAAATTCCGAACCTTAGTGTATGGAAATGGCGGACCGAAAGGCCTGGAATGAAAGAAGCATACATATAAAAATTCAACTGGGGGAAGTGGTGCTCATACTTTAATTAAGATTTGGATTCGAATTTTTTAGGGAAAAAAAAACTACGTTAAGAGTATTCTCCCTAAAAAGAACTTGACAGTAACTCAGACCATATTAATCAAAATATAGATTCGAATATCAATTGATTCGATAAAAGAAAAATAAAAATTCAACTAGTTAATCATATTTGACAGAAAGATAAACTTTTATTAAATGTAAAATTCTAAACTAATGACCGAGGGTGTCGATGTGACGAGTTGGATTGGTTTCAAAAATAGACTCAAACTAAACACATATGATCAGTTTCGGAATATTTAAAATCAAATCAAACCAATGAAATTGGCCAACCCAACTATATAAGACTAGAACGGTTTGTAAACATAATTCACAGGAATACTTGAAGTCTAAATTTTTATTAAATGTAAAATTTTGAAGTGATGACGAGGTGTGGATATAGGGTTCTTTGATTTGGTTTTAAGAATAGAATCAAACCAAATCAAACATGATTGGGTTTACATGATTCAGAAAGAAATTGTTTTGACCTGATGACTGTGTGTGTATTAGGGAGGATTAAATATAGATAAAATGAATAAAAATAAAAAGTCAATAACTTATAATTTAACTTATATTAATTCTTTATTTTATTTTTATTTTTATTTTTAGAGATTTTGAATTTAAATTTTTTATATTAAAAAAATAAAAATAAAATTAAATTATGATAGCAGAAATGAGTCGGTGGAAACTAATAATAGAGATTGGGAAAAGTAAAAATAAATCAGGCTAATTGAGAGTAGTGGTTGGTGGATAGTAATAGCAGTTGAAAATGTTAAAAAGCATTAATTCTTCGTACAATCATTGATTGATTGATTTGTTTCACCTTGGTACAGTTTTAAGGTTGTCTAAGTTCTCAGTGAAACCAATATACATAAATTAATTTCTAATATAAAATAAATCTTAATTTTGGCCTTCTATAATCGAATCAAACTTGGTTCAATTTACTCGGTTCAAAAAATTAAGACCAAATTCAATTAAAATTATATAAAGATTTTAACAAAAAATTTGTGGTTTAATATAATAATGATTTTGGACTTTTTATAGCGAACTTCAATTCTTATTTGTGAGATTTTATCTTTTAATCATTTCTCATTAATAATAAAATAAAATAAAATAAAATATAAACGAATTAAGTTAATTCAAATAAGTGCAGATTTTCAAACAAATATTAATATTATTGATTATAGCGGGTGAAATAATTTGCACTTGTACATTCACTAATAGTTAAGAGTCATATCATACGCCTCTAATGGTATTTAAAATAATAATAAAAATAATAATATTATTAAATAAATAAATAAATTATAAATCAAATAAATTAAATTTTATATATTCGTTATTTATGTAATTTAAATTTATTTTCTGTTAAATTTTGAAAAAAGTTGATTTGACAGTGTTCATAACAGATTGAAAACTAAGATGAGTTGAGCAAAAAATAGGTTTTTTGATTCGTTATAAAATTCGCTTAATATAATTATATTGAGGAAGTTATATCGAGAGAAGGAAAAAAATTGAGGGTTTTTAACATTTATAAAACTCTAAAGACATTTTTTTAATTCTTTTTGCAAAGAATGCTATGAAACTATGTAGAAAATGGTGAAGTAATATAAAAGAAAATTTTTTATGTTTTATTGTATTTAATATATTGAACAAATGAGTTATTTATACAAATTTGGGATAAATGTATAAAAGAAAAGTTCTAAAATCAAGTTAATTAAATATTCTTTTAAATATATGATATGTCAACATAATATGACAAAATATTGACATATTATGATATTTAAAGTAATACAACTTGATATATATAAAAAGATATTAATAATAATAAGAAATATTTAATATCGTTATGTATATTTTTTTGAAAATATTTGCCTTATTAACGGTATGAATGGTATGAATAGCAGGTTTGAAAATCTTGGAAAAGCATCTCTCTTCATAATTCGCATATAGTCTTTAGAGGTTTCTTCTGCACAAAGGACAAGTCCTCTGCATCTTAAGCCACTTTTTAATACAAGAACGATGAAACTTGTGGTGACAGAGCGGCAAACTCCACAGAACTTCCCCGTCTTGAAATTCCTGAATAAAATGATTAAACAAAACAAGGCACAAAAATTAATTAGAAAAATTTTAAAATTAATAAAAGAATAGATAAAGCTGAATAATTATAAATAGAACAAATGAGTCGAGAATTATATAAAACAATCTCAAAATATTTCAATTTTTTTTTTTTGTTAAATTTAAAAATTATTTTGATTAGTTTAAAATGATTTAAATTTTAATAGTTCTTATTTTTGTTCATGACTCTCATACACGATTTGGTCAACTACTCATTTAGTATGTGTAACATTACTCAATAAACATTGATTGAATTAAGAAAACAAACCTGAAGGCAGACGCAACAAGCCAGTGTATCCCATGAAACATCACCCATGATCTCGGGTGAAATTCTGGACTTGGAGGACTTTTTATCGCGTAAGTGCCTTGATGAAGCGTCGGGGATGCTCTGGGCGTGGTTAAAATTGAACAAGGTCAGAATTTTCAGCCGGAGTTTCCATTTTGAGAACATAATCCTAAACATACCACTGCAAATTACCTCATTCGGCCCCACAATTGGGGTTCTCCTACGTAAGAGGCTTCCAACCATGTCAGCCTTCACAATAATTAACAAAGGAGTTCAATAAGTTGTATCAAATGCCCCAAATATTAAATAGGGTTAAAGGAATTTAACAACCTACGAACCTGAAAAAAATGACATTTTTAGCTTTCGTACTATATACCAAATGAGGATAACATAGGAGGACTAACCAAGCATAGAAGATATGCGGTTTCATTGATATCAGAATGCCAAACTGCAACTGAACATTTGAAGACTTCAAGGGAGAATAAAGCACCGGAGACAGCTCCGGAGGTTGCACCTAGGAAGAGCCCGAGTCCCCACTTCGTCTTTCTCCCAATCAAAACTCCAATTAAGGCTCCCACTATAATCCCCACTAACAACACAAGCACACACACACACACACCATATACATCACGTCAATCTTCAAACTAAAGTTATATTTCAAACACATGGCTTTCTCAACTTGCAAACAAAAACTGCTTATACATACTCAAGGCTACGAGAGAGATGAACAGAGCCCAGAAGAGTTTGCTAACAATTTGGAGAACGACATGGCTACAGAATTCTCTCACTCTTTTACCAGAGAGTAAACCGATTGAAGAAGGCGAAAAGGAAGAATTTAGGAAAGCAAAATCCGAAAATGAGTCTGAACAGATCACCATGTGTGTGAAGATATCGAATCAAAAACTGTTAAGATAGAACAAAGAGGAACTATGTTTGGCTCAGCAGAGAGATCAAGAGGAATAAGAAACCACTCAGCATTTAAATGCAGAGAGCCTTCACTCTCTCTGTCTCTATCATAGTTTAAATTTTTTGACGTGGTTCTATAAGTCGTCGCTCTTATTGTTTTGTTTGGTCAAGCGAGTGAAGATGAAGAAGTGGGGAAGGGCAGCACGCAAAATTTGCGAATCTTCGTCTGGTCTTCCTTGCTTTCCAATCCAATCTCTCTCTCTCCGACGTTAAAAGAGTGCAAGACAAAAACAAGGTTGTTGCGGACCCTGTTTGTTGTGTATCCTGTGAAAGCCAACATTAATATATGTGACGTTTTTTAAGTGTTTATCAAATATATTTTAAAATATTTTAATACATTAAATTAATTAATATATATATATTTAATAAATCATTTATTTTTTTAATTATAATTATAATTTTTATATTATTTATCTTATAATTAATAATTATCCATTTAATCATTTTAAATTTTTATTATAAAAGATGATTATTCTATTATTTTTATAAAATAATTAATATTTATGTAAAAATGTTTATATTTTATATTTACGTAGGTTTTATATTTTTATTTCTTATATTTTTGTAAAATATTATTTTTATATTATTTTGTATACAATTTAGGTCGTGGAATCGTTGAGGCTTTGGGGCTTGTGTGCAGTTAAAAAAATTCTAATATTAGCCCAACCGATATTGATCAGCAAAACCCAACAACAAAAATGGGCCCCTCGTGGATCACCTTCAATGGTTAGGAGTTAGGACATGATTACCCCAAGATAATCGAGAATTCATTCATGGTTGACCAGAGACGCTGTACTGTCCTCGAGACTCATGTGGGTACCAAGTCTAAATGTATAGCGTGACGGCACTGACATTGGACACTGGAAACTCAAGAGGTACTATGTGAAAGTAAGAAGGTATAACATAAAAGCCAAAATTTTCATGCTGTATCACAGACGTCTTAGAGATCCTTGAGATATCGTGGGTATATTAAAAACTCTTATTCATCAAATAAGATCGATTAAATCAATTCAAAATTTAAATTTTAAGTCATGCGCATGAACTTACTAAGCTTATCGATATGGAGTTTATTTGAGTTTTGTGAATTTTTAGATTTTTAGGCATGAAGTCAAAAATTCATTTGTGAGATATTAATTCAAATATCATTTTTTAGTGTCATTATGTTGTCATGTTCTTTTATCAAACATCTCCAGAGTCTAAAGTGGTTCCTACCACACAAATCATCACTCCTATGTGAAAACTGGCGTTATCAACGGGCGTCACCAGCCAATCACATGCCGTATACTGCCCCGACACTGCGTGTCATGTCAGGACTAAACAATGCCCCATATCCCATCCCTCCTCCTCCTCCCCCATTTTTTTCTTCTCTATTTATTTTATTTAGTATTTAATTTAAAGAGTCACTTTGGAAGTTCGTGGCCTGATCGAGCTAAAGGGATGTCAAGATTTAAACACGTGTATCTTCTGAACGGAGTGGATTTGTCAAAATGTCAAGTAATGGAAAAGTTTTGCTTTTCGGACATGGTGGGTGTTTATATATTTTTTGTCAATTCTTTAATTAGTTGATGGGGATACGACATCCCCATGCAAGGAGCCAAGCAATGATTGAGGTTCAGACAGGAGAATGATAAGGGTTATTTCCATAAATATAATAAAAATTTTACAAAATTCAAAAAGTGTGATATTTCTTTTTTCATAATAAAAAAATCGATTTTCACAAGTTGATATCAATCGACCCGAATTATTTATCCAAATACAAAAAAAAAATAAAATAAAATTGATACCAATGAAATCCATAACAAAATTGATATCAACAATATGACTTCACTTTCTCCCTCCCTCTCCCCATCACTCACCTCTCCCTCCCGCTCTCCCCTCGTTAACTCATCCTTTCTCTCCTCATTAATTCTCTCCTCTCCCTTTCTCCTCACTGACACAAACTCTCTCTCCCTCTCTATCTCTCTCTCTCTCTATGCATGCGTACATGTCACTCTCCCTCACTCCTCATTAAATAAATATAATATAATGTTATTTTAAAATCATATTAATATAAAATATTAAAAATTTACGTTATTTTAATATTAAAATATAAATTAGAAAAATTTTATAAAAAGAATATAAATTATGATTTTAAAAATGACATTAAAAATTTATTATAATTTTAATAATTTTTAATATTATTTCATATTAGAAACATTATTATTATTATTATTATTATTATTATTAAAACATACAACTATTATTAAAAAATTAATAAAAAATTATTATTAATTAAAATTTTTATTAACTTCATTTTTTTATTTTAAAAAAACTTAAAATTAATAAAAAATTAAATATTAACCAATATTATTAATAATTAATTAAAAATTATTAACAAATTAATCAAAAATAAAAAAATTGTTAAAAAATTAATTAAAATTAAAAAATTATGAATTAAAAAAGAAAACATATAATTAATTATTAATTTTTTAATTTAAAAAGAAAACATAATAATAAATTTTTAAATCAACCATAGAAAGGGTTCCAAAAGGGACATGTTTTTGTTGCGATAAAATAGGTCACTGGTCCAAAAACTATCATCGGAATCTAAAAATTCAATCTCTCATTGTTTTTAATAAGATGGATCTGAAACTCTTAAAATTATAAAGAAAAATGCACTCGAAAACCTTCTGTCGCAAATCGGAATAACTCAAAATTTTAATTTTGTTTCAAGTAACTAACTTTGACCACTCATAAGTTTCTTAACTAAATTTCTTTTTCTGTGATTCTTAAACTATTTTAAAAATCATATTTTATAAAATAATTTATCTTTAAAAAGCAGATTCAAAATTTCACAAGATCAGGGATAAAAATAATTTTGTCAAATACCCCTATCAGTTATGTGAAAACTAGAAAACAGATTCGAAACACACCTTCAACTAGATTTTTCGATGATCTAGAGTTGCGTTTGTGACTCCAATTGATTCTAGGATGATGTCCATACTTCATACTTCTAATCTCAGGTTTGATTATCTATTTCTGATATTGGACCACTATGAAAAACGATGGTTAAATTAGTCGAAAAACCATCTTAAAAATCTTAAATCTCACATGTGAAAAATTCATTTTCCTTGTTTTCTTTCTTTTTTTAATTTTTGAAAAAACATAAAATTAATAAAAATTATTATTATTATTATTATTATTATTATTATTATTATTATTATTATTATTATTATTAAAACATAAAATTAATTAAAAAAATTTAAAACTCATTCAAGAAATTTACTATCTCAGAAGGAAAAGATTATTAATGAACTTGTCCATGATTAGTGGTTCTCCTCCATCTCAGATGGTTATATTAAACTTGGCATGAGATCATTTCTTGACTTGCGAAGTTGGTTTCATAGTAATGATGTGCCCTCTTGTGAAATTTGTCTTGATATTGCAGGTATATTTTTGTTACTTGTAGTTATAATCATATGAATCGCAGATCTAATCCAGTTTACAGTTATAATCATATATAAACTCATGCAAAGGAGGAATGTTTTCAACAGCAAACAGTATTACGTGAGGTATTCTCTTATCATCAAAATCATACACAACATTCTAAGCATAAAGATTATAAGAACAACTATGATTGATAAATCTCTTAATATTTCCATAGACAACATTTCCGGTCCTTTTTAATTTTCTTAGACTTCTTTGCCACCTTTGCCATTTTCCAGGTGAGCTCTAGTTAACTAGCAATTCTTCGCAGCTCAAAGTTAAAAACCAGTTTCTTGTATGGGCCTAATTCTTGTCAATACCTATTCACTACGTATAACCCATCATACGTATACGTCATAACAGCTTTAACTCTTGACTCTGAATCTAAGAACTTCATCTCTTTAAATTCTCAAATAATCCTAATGTAGTTCTTATCGTGATAGCTAGTCACAAGAGCAAGGTTTGCTTTTTCAAGCTTTTGGTCTTCAAGATCCTTATCCTCTGTAATGTTTCCACCTTGACTAGTATATAGCAAGGAATCTGCATTCTCCAAATCATCATCATAACCTCCAAAATCCCCAAGGGGATAACTTAGTTGTCACAACCTCCCTCTCCAACTTGGTAATCCCGATTTCAAATAGCGATATAACCAAAAAAAAAAAAAAAAAATTCATAACCTCCAGAAGCCACAATGCTTGTTGCAACAAGTTTCCCATCTTGCCTTAGACGATCTATACTTGCCTAGCTAGCACAATGCTTGACCGTTGTTTTTTCATAATGGTCCGGTATTGGAAATAGGTAACTAACACCTGGAGTTGAAAATAGGAAGTATGGACATTATCCAATAATTAATTGGAGTCACCGACGGCAACTCTAGAGCATCGAAAAAACAAATTGAAGGTGTTCATTTTTTGCTTTGTCGTGGCTACATTTAATTTGACACGACAAGCGATACTAATGTGGCATTTATAGAAGGCCACATGGATTATGATATAACAGAAAAATGGGTCAAGTGATCTGACGTGGCAAGTGACGTGGATGTTTAATGTGGCAACTAATGTGACAGATGGGACCCGTATATCTAACGTGGTAGCTAGCATAGCTAATGACATGGCTAATGACGTGTTGCTAACTAGACTACTAATCAGACGAGATTTGATAGGTCAGGACACAACACTTGTTGGAGAAGAATGCAAAATGACGTTGTTTTATGTTTCTTCAACCTTTGGAATGCAGTTTCTTCATAAAAGATTTTCGATATTTGAGCGGCATGTGGCTTGTTGTGTATTGGTCTAATTATCACTGTTGTAATCGATGGGAGATGTATATAAATTTGGTATATACCAATTGACTGCTAGATAAGCTCATGAGTAGTAAAAGATCAAAAAATAGGCCTGATCACAAACTTTATCACGACGTTAAATGGTTGTTTTTGGGAGCTTTTGTTGGTGCGTGTGGATGCATGCATTGTTGGATGAGGCCAAGTCTTGTACATCTGATAGTGCCAAGTGTGTTGAATATAGTGATGTGCTTAGATGTCGGATCTGACGTCGTTGTATCGGTAGTATGTGGGCGTGGGGATGGCCCATATGGATGCTATTTTGATCGAAAACTAAGATAAGTTGTGAAAAAAATAGGTTTCCTCTTTCATTATGTAATTCACTCGATATAATTATATTGAAGAAGTTATATTGAGGGAGGAAAAAAATTAGAAATTTTGACATATATAAAACTCTAAAGATATTTTTTTAACTCTTTTTGTAAAAAATGTTTTTGTTAAGGAAATTGTTATCTTCTTAGTTTTGATGATAATAAAATCTCTCATGTTGTTCTAACCAAATTATTTATTGTGCAGATTTTTTATTCAATAGACAGTTTTTATTAAAAAAAAGTCATATAATCAGTCATAGAACCGGTTATGGAAACAAGGTTTATTTGGTCATAGAAGCAAGATTTTTTTGATATTTATTGAAAACCCAGCTAGCAAAATAAGTATAATTTGGATACTATAATTACCCTATATTTGAATCTAAATATGCATAAAAGATCTTACAATATGAGGATAACTCACTTTCCAAAACTTAGAAATTTTTTGAAGTGTAGAGACATTATCATTTGGGTATGTTTGGACAACTATATCTTCCTATATGTTGAAGTATTTTTAAAATCGAAACTTATGTTTGAAAAAGAGTATGTGGAACTTCAATTTCAAGCATTTACAGTACAAATATTTTGCTGATATATTGAAGAAAAATCTACTGTAAGTTGGTTGGTTACTCATTTTTCTCACAGCAGAATATGTATTTCAAAAGTTTGGTCTCAAGGGGTATTTGGAATCCGATATCTTCACCATTGGTTAAGAACTTTTGAATTTAGTAACTCTACACTTTAGTGCTATTGTTGGATTGTAAATATGATGACTTAGAATACAAATATTCTGAGATTTTGGTAGAGAAACAAATGGATAAAGTCAGCTAGTTGTTTTCTTGTTCCTTGAAATGTAGTTGATTCTTTGGAGAGTATTTCGAATTTTCAGTTTGCTTATCATTTGGGCAAATTCAAGTTTGGGTTTTCAAATTTCAAGTTTGATATTTAAACTTCAAATGTGAGTGACAATAGCTATAAAATCTCAGAAAATCAGGAGGTTGTTTAGTTTACAAATTAGACCTGTTTTGCTGAAAGTTACTGCTATATTTGTGAACTTACAGTAGCACTTTAACAGAGGGTAAAACTCATCTTTTATTGTAGTTTTTAAGGCCTAACTACAGCAGAAACTTGCTAAACGAAAAAGCACCCACTTGACAGCAATTTTGGGTTACTTTTGAGAACACTTTTACAGGAAAATTACTGCATTCTTTGAGCAGTAAATTCTTGTTTTACAGTAACCTTTTAAGTCTAACAAATGCAGAAAATTGGAGGACGTGAAACACACTTTTGAGATGAATATTCAACATCATTTTGAGAGCAATCTTATAATAAAGAAAGAGTAAATTTCTGCACTTCAAGTCTTCATATATGTGTTGTTTTCTGAGTTGAAAAATAAAATTTTGTACACCTGTATTTTGTTGAGTGTAGAATTATGTTGAGTGTTGAGTTATATTGAGAGTTGGATTATGTATTGGGTTGTGAATTTGAGTTTAGTTTTCTATTGTTGGACGAAATTATTTTTATGGTGTAAAGATCAGAAATAGACAAGTGGTTGTACACTGTAATCTTGGATCATAGTGGAAACTAGTAGGTTACTAGATCCTGACTTATGTGGCTGGAAGAGTGGATGTAGGCAGAGACCGAACCATTATAAAAATGATTTGTCTCTCTATCATAATTTTATTTTTTACTGCATATGAATAGATTGATCATAAGATTAAACTAGATATAAGTGAAGTTAGATAAATTTTTAAAAAGTCATATTTTTTACAATCAATTCAACCCCTATTCTTGATTGTTTTTGGGACTAACAGTTCTGATACCATGTAGAAAATAGAGAAGTAATATGAGAGAAAATTTTCTATATTTTATTGTATTTAATATATTAAACAAATGAGTTATTTATACAAGTTTGGAGTAAGTATATAAAAGGAAAGTTCTAAAATAAAGTTAATTAAATATTTTTTTAAATATATGATTTGTCAATATATTGTAACAAAATATTGACATATTATAATTTTAGAAATAATATAAGTTGATATATATAAAAAAAATACTGATAATACTAAGAAATATTGAACATGGTTATGTAAATTTTTTTTGAAAATATTTACTTTATTAACGATATGAATGGTATAAATAGCAGGTTAGAAAATCCTGGAGAAGCATCTCTCTTCATAATTCGCATATAGTCTTTAGAGGATTCTTCTGCACAAAGGACAAGTCCTCTGCATCTTAAGCCACTTTTCAATACAAGAACGATGAAACTTGTGGTGACAGCGCGGCAAACTCCACAGAACTTCCCCGTTTTGAAATTCCTGAATAAAACGGTTAAACAAAACAAGGCAATAAAATTAATTAGAAAATTTTAAAAATTAATAAAAGAACAGATAAAGCTGAATAATGATAAATAGAGCAAATGAGTCGAGAATTATATGAAACAAATCTTTATCTTACATAACAAAATCTCAAAAATATTTTAAAATTATTTGTGTTAAATTTAAAAATTATTTTGATTAGTTTAAAACGATTTAAATTTTAATAGTTCTTATTTTTGTTCGTGACTGTCATACACGATTTGGTCAACTACTCATTTAGTATATATAACGTTACTCGATAAACATTGATTGAATTAAGAAAACAAACCTGAAGGCAGACGCAACAAGCCAGTGTATCCCATGAAACATCACCCATGATCTCGGGTGAAATTCTGGACTTGGAGGACTTTTTATCGCGCAAGTGTCTTGATGAAGCGTCGGGGATGTTCTGGGCGTGGTTAAAATTGAACAAGGTCAGAATTTTCAGCCGGAGTTTCCATTTTGAGAACATAATCCTAAACATACCACTGCAAATTACCTCATTCGGCCCCACAATTGGTGTTCTCCTACGTAAGAGGCTTCCAACCATGTTAGCCTGCACAATAATTAACAAAGGAGTTCAATAAGTTGGATCAAACGCCCCAAATATTAAATAGGGTTAAAGGAATCTAACAACCTACGAACCTAAAAAAAAGGACATTTTTAGCTTTCATACTATATACCAAATGAGGATAATATAGGAGGACTAACCAAGCATAGAAGATATGCGGTTTCACTGATATCAGAATGCCAAACTGCAACTGAACATTTGACGACTTCAATGGAGAATAAAGCACCAGAGACAGCTCCGGAGGTTGCACCTAGGAAGAGCCCGAGTCCGCTTTTCGTCTTTCTCCCATTCAAAACTCCAATTAAGGCTCCCACTATAATCCCCACTAACAACACAAGCACACACACACACACACATCACGTCAATCTTCAAACTAAAGTTATATTTCAAACACATGGCTTTCTCAACTTGCAAACAAAAACTGCTTATACATACTCAAGGCTACGAGAGAGATGAACAGAGCCCAGAAGAGTTTGCTAACAATTTGGAGAACGACATGGCTACAGAATTCTCTCACTCTTTTACCAGAGAGTAAACCGACTGAAGAAGGCGAAAAGGAAGAATTTAGGAAAGCAAAAACCGAAAATGAGTCTGAACAGATCACCATATGTGTGAAGATATCGAATCAAAAACTGTTAAGATAGAACAAAGAGGTACTATGTTTGGCTCAGCAGAGAGATCAAGAGGAATGAGAAACCACTTGACCCCACTCAGCATTTAAATACAGAGAGCCTTCACTCTCTCTGTCTCTATCATAGTTTAAATTTTTTGACGTGGTTCTATAAGTCGTCGCCCTTATGGCTTATTGTTTTGTTTGGTCAAGCGAGTGAAGATGAAGAAGTGGGGAAGGGCAGCACGAAAAATTTGTGAATCTTCGTCTGGTCTTCCTCTCTCTCTCTCTCTCTCTCTCTCTCTCTCTCTCACGTTAAAAGAATGCAAGACAAAAATAACTAAATAAGTTTGTTGCGGAACCTGTTAAAACCATGTAAGACAAAAAGTTGTTTGTTGTGCACCCTGTGAAAACCAACATTAATATATTTCACGTTTTTCAAGTGTTTACCAACTATATTTTAAAATATTTTAATATACTAAATTAATTAATATTTATATAAAAATTATTATATTTTTTATATTTAATAAATTATTTATCAATTTAATTATAATTTTTATTTTTATATTATTTATCTTATAATTAATGATTATCTATTTAATTATTTTAAATTTTTATTATAAATGATGATTATTTTATTATTTTTATAAAATAATTAATATTTATATAAAAAATTTTATATTTTATATTTTATATTTACGTAGTTTTTATATTTTTATTTCTTATATTTTTATAAAATATTATTTTTTATATTATTTTGTATTTATTTTCATTTCGATATACAATTTAGGTCGTGGAGACGTGGAGGCTTTGGTGGTTGTTTGCGGTTAAAAAAATTATAATATTAGCCCGACCGATATTGATTAGCGATTACGCCACGATAATTGAGACGCTGTACTATGTTGACCCGAGACTCTCGTGGGTACCAAGTCTAAATGTACAGTGTGAAGGCATTGACATCGCACCCTGAAAACTCAAGAGCTACCATGTGAAAGTAAGATGGTATAACATAAATGCCAAAATTTTCATGCTGTGTCACAGATGTCTCAGAGATCCTTGAGATAATCGTAGGTAAATAAACAAATCTTATTTATCAAAAAAGTTCAATTAAATCAATTCAAAATTTAAATTTTAAGTCATGATCAGGAACTAACTATGATTATGGATACGAAGATTACTTAAGTTTTGTGGATTTTTAGGATATGTTTAATTGGAGAAAACGGTTTTTTTTAATTTTTCATCTTTCATTTTTTTTTATATTTTTTATCTTCAAAAAAGAGAGAAAAATTTTAAAAAATATTTTCAAAAAATACATATTTTTTTATCTATAATTTTTTTAATAATTTAAAATTTTTTAAAAATATAGATTTATTTATAATATAAAATATTAAAAAACACCCCTATGTATGTTTTTTATTTCTTTTCATAAATTAAAAAATCATATTTTTTAATTTATATTTTTAAAAAATTAAAAATTGAAATATTTAAATATAGGTTTATTTTCTTACATAAATTTTTTGAAAAAATATCCTTATTTTTTATAATTTTTAGATTTTTAAGTATGATTTTAAAACTTTTATTTTTACGGTGTTAATTCAAATATCATTTTTCGGTGTGATTCCAATTTCTTATTCTCATGTCTTTTTATCAAACGTCTCCCGAGTCTAAAGTGGGTCCTACCACATAAAAGCATCACTCCTATGCGAAAACTGACGTCATCAACGGGTGTTACTTACACAATCACATGCCGTATTCTGTCCTGACACTGCGTGTCATGTCAAGACTAAACAATGCCCCATATCTCATCCCTCCTCCTCCTCCTCCATTGTTTTGAGTAAATTACATATCTAATCCCTAAAATTTATCATTTTTTTACAAATTAGTCCCTATAGTTAAAAATATTATCTTATAGTTCTCAAACTTATAAAATCGTATCATATTAATCCTTCAATTACTAACGGTGACAGACTGACCGTTAACTGCTGACATGATAACTTACGTGTCATACGGATATTGACATATCATTGTCACGTCAGCACCTAAAGACATCTCATGATGCCACGTCAGCAAAATGCTGACGTGACACTACCATATCAGCAAAGTAGGTAGATAATTACATGTTCGGTCCCTAAATTTTGTCAAATTTCACAAATTAGTCTCTGTAGTTAGAAATACTATTTTGTGGTTCTCAAATTTATAAAACTGTACCATATTGGTCATTTCGACATTGACGATGATGGACTAACCATTAACTGTTAATGTGAAATGATATAACAGTCTACGTGTCGTATGGATGCTGACCTGGCATTGCCATGTCAGCACCTGAAGATATCTCATGATACCACATCCGCATTTTGCTAACCTGTCTCTTTCTCCTAGCATGCTGACTCTTACTTTTCTTAAGATGGGTCCCACCATCACCTTCTACTTCTTTGACCCGTTCCCACACACCCTAGAAATCTTTTTGTCTCTTGGCATACCCTAGAAATCTTTTTGTCTCTTGGCATACCCTAGAAATCTTTTTGTCTCTCTGGGGTTTCAATGGAGGCTTTGATCAAGCTGTGCAATTTGATCGCGCAAAATCCAGTGCAATTCACTGAAAAAATAGTATAGATTTTCAGCTGATGTCATCTATTGGAGTTCTTACTTGTCGGATTTAGTGATCGCATGGTTTAATCTCTCCTTTTGGGTTGATGAAATCGCATGATTCGGTTGAAATGACAGATGGGTTGATGCAGAGGTAGAGGTTTTTTTAGAGGAAAGATCAAGAGCCAGGTAATTAGAGAGAGAAGAGCGATAGTTTTGCCGTTACCATAAGATATGACATCTCTTAGCAAAATGCTGATATGGCATCTCTCAGTCAATGATTTAATTTCTTAGCAAAATACTGATATGACATCATAAGATATTTTCAGGTGCTGACATGGCAATGACAGGTCAACATCTGTATGGCACGTAGACTGTCATATCATTTCACGTTAGCAGTTAATAGTCAGTCTATCACCGTCAGTGATGAAAGGAACAATATGGTACGATTTTGTAAGTTTGAGAACCATAAGATAGCATTTTTAATTGTAGGGACTAATTTGTGAAATTTGGCAAAGTTTGAGGACCGAATATGTAATTATCTACCTACTTTGCTGACCTGACAGTGCCACGTCAGTATTTTGTTGGCGTGGCATTATAATATGTCTTTAGGAGCTGGCGTGGAATGATAGGTCAGCATCCATACGATACGTAGACTGTCACGTCAGCAATTAACAGTCAATCTGTTATCATCAGTGACGGAAAGACCAATATGATACCATTTTGTAAGTTTAAAGATTACAAAATAGCATTTCTAACTATATCAATTAATTTATAAAAATAAGATAAACTTTAGAGACTGAACATGGATATGTAATTTATTCTCATTTTTTTTCTTTTTTATTTATTTTATTTAGTAATTAATTTAAGGAGTCACTTTTGGAAGTTCGTGGCCTGATCGAGCTAAAGGGATGTCAAGATTTAAACACGTGTATCTTCTGAACGGAGTGGATTTGTCAAAATGTCCGGTAATGGATGAGTTTTGCTTTTCGGACATGGTGGGTGTTTATATATTTTTTGTAAATTCTTTAGTTAGTTGATAGGGATACGATATCCCAATGTAATGAGCCAAGCAATGATTGAGTTTATGGTAGGAGAATAATAATATTAATAATTATAATTTATTTTTATAAAAGTTATATCTCTCTTGTGAAATTAAATTTTCGAAATTTTCACTTTTGACCATTTTAATATTGATAAATTTTTACTTAGTTTTTATTGCGCAGAGAGAGAGAGAGAGAGAGAGAGAGAGAGAGATGAATGATAGAGAATGTTATTTAAAAATATTGGAATTATACAAATTTGTTTATATTATATATTATTTATTATTTTCTTGGCATCTTTTCGCACTACTCACAACTAGGATATTTTTCTCCCTATTTTGGAGGCAAATATTACCACACTTTAAATATTTGGTGAAAAAGATTACTTTCCCAAGATATTTAAATGAGGTAAGATCATTGAGGAGTTATATTTTTCTCATTTCTCCCCTACCGCCGAAGTATTACTCAGAACATAAAATATAGATAAAGGAATTGAAACTTGTACTTTGCGTTATTTAAAATATTTGATAAAATTTTAATAATAGATTATATTTTTTTTAATCGATCGATATCCGATAATTAATATATTAATTTTAACTAATCCAATTTAAGTTAACTGTCGGATCACTAAGAAACGAGCTCTTATGTGCTTTTTTTTTTCATTCACAAGAATTGAATTCAAGAATTTAATTAAAATAATTTAATACTTTTATCGCTAGATTAATAAAACATTGGTTTTAATAATAGATTATAGTTATACTATATATACACATAGCCTAGTTGATTCAGAAAACTCATTCCAACCGCCAAGAATTGAGAGGATAGGGGCAAAATTGGAACCGGGGACAATGACGGGCAATCTCCCCCATGGTTCGTCCTTGTGACCAAGCAATAAGCCTGCCATAGACCAAAGCCCACTTCTGTTCAACAGAAAGGCCCATATTTTCGTTCCCCTTTTCAGACAAAAAGCTTGTAAAGATTATTCACCGGAATAATTCGTTAAAAAGAGAGATATTTTCCTTTTTCTTTTTTTTTTTTTTTAATTTTTAAATAGAACAATACTTTAAATCGAAGAAAGAGACCTAGAAATGGAAACAAATTCCGAACCTTACTATATGGAATGGCAGACCGATAGGTCTGGATTGAAAGAAGCATACATGTAAAAATTCATCAATGTTAAATCTCTTGATCAAAATTCGGATTCGAATTTTGATAATAAAAAAAATTATATTGAAATTGTTTTCTTTTAAAAAAGACCTGACAGCCATTCGGAGCGGATTAATCGAAACAGGACTCTAAATATTGATTGATCTAGTAAAAAATAAAATAAAATTTCAACTAGTTCATCATATTTTTTTCTTAACTGAAAGATAAACTTTCATTAAATGTAAAATTCCGAACTACTGACTGGAGGTGTGCAATTGACGAATTGGATTAAATTCAAAGATATACTCAAATTTTGGAATATTTAAAATCAAATTAAATCAATGACTGGAGGTGTGCAATTGACCTGGATTAATTTCAAAAATATACTCAAATTTTGGAATATTTAAAATCAAATTAAATCAATGACCGGAGGTGTGCAATTGACTTGGATTAATTTCAAAAATATACTCAAATTTTGGAATATTTAAAATCAAATCAAATCAATGACATTGGTCAAACCAATTAAACCTAATTATATAGGATTAATATCGTGAAATCTGAATACCGATTGATTAAAAAAAAAAAAACTAGAATAGTTTGTAAACATAATTCAAAGGAATACTTGAAATCTAAACTTTAATTAAATGTAAAATTTTGAAGTCGTGACTAGGTACGTAAAATTTCAAACCAATTATTGATTGATTGATTTGTTTCGCTTTGATACAGTTTTATGGTTTTCTAAATTCTTAGTAAAACCAATATAAATAAATTAACTAATAATATAAAATAAACTATAATTTTGGCATTCTATGATCCAATCAAACTTGGTTCGATTTACTAGGTTCAAAAAATTAAGACTAAATTCAATTAAAATTATATAAAGATTTTAATAAAAAAATTGGGGTTTAATATAATTATCACTACAAGAAAACAGTATTAACGACGGAAATATTCGTCACTGATACTCAAATTTCCGTCGTTAAAAATATTAGCGACAAAAAATTAGTGACAAAATTCTCCGTCGCTGAAAGTCATTTCGCTAATTTAGCGACGGAAATTTTCCGTCGCTAAGAAAATCTGTTGCTTTCCGTCGCTAATTTAATTTTTTATTTTTTCTAATTATTTTGGATCAGTGACGGAAATTTCCGTCGCTGAAGTGATCAACAGTGTACGTACCTGAAAGACCAACCCGGCTGCCCAACCCGACCTGCCGCCCCTACGTGCACTTGTCCAGGGCCCGACCCGCCCGCCTGCCCGCTGTCCATCCGTCCGCTTTTAATATGTTGTAAAAATGCTCATACCCAAGTTCAAGTCTTAACCACCATGCTACCATCACCTTTGTGTTATTAGTTTTTTTTTTATTTTATTTCTAACTCTCAATATTAACAATACAATACCCTAATTTAAAAAATATATAAAATTTTATTTAATAAAAACATTAAATTATATTTAAAAAATATAAAATTATGTTTAATAAAAACAAAAAAAATTATATTTAATAAAAACACAAAATAATATTTAATAAAAACAACAAATTATATTTAATAAAAACAACAAATTATATTTAATAAAAACACAAAATAATATTTAATAAAAACATAAAATAATTAAAAAACAAAAGATAAAAACAAAAAAAAAGAGGGTTTCCACAGCGATGCCCTCCTATTTTTAATTTTTTTAATTTTGTATTTTTATGTTTTTATTTTCTTATTTTATTTATTTATTTATGATAATGATAAGTTTGATTTAGAATAATTAATAATAATATAAAGCTAGCTACAAAAACATAAAAAAAACAAAAAACAAAAGAATAAAAAAAAGTCAAAAAGGGCGGTTCCACCGCCCACATGCACGGTGGAACCGCCCTTCAATTTTTAATTTTTTCTTTATTTTGTATTTTTATTTTTTTATTTTTTTATTTTCTTTTTTATTTTTTAATGATAATGGTAAGTTTGGTTTAGAATAATTAATAGTAATATAATGGTAGTGATAAAAACACAAAAAATAAAAAAATAAAAGAATAAAAGAATAAAAAATAAAAAATACAAAATAATTAAAAACAAAAAAAAACAAAAAAGGGCGGTTCCACCGCGTACATGCGTGGTGGAACTGCCTCTATGGTTATTTTTTATTATTTTTTTTATTTTTTTTATAATTATTTTAAACTAATAAAAAAAGAGATAAAAGAATAAAAAAAATAAAAAAGAATTAAATAAATAACAAAATAAATAAAAAATAAAAAATAAAGAAACAAAATAAAAAATATTAAAAATAGTAAGGTGGTTCCACCCCCGGTGGAACCGCTCTCTATGGTTTTTTTTTATAATTATTTTAAACTAATAAAAAAAAGAATAAAAATGATAAAGAATAAAAAACAAATAAAATACAATAAAATGAATAAAAAATAAAAGAAAAAAGAAAGTTAAAAGAAAATAAAAAAAATTAAAAAATAGGATGGCGGTTCCATGCTTTTTTTTTATATAATTATTTTAAACTAATAAAAAATGGTTAAAAGAATAAAAATGATAAAAGAATAAATAAGAAATAAAATACAATAAAATGAATAAAAAAGAAAATAAAAAAGAAAAAATAATATAAAAAGAAAATTAAAAAATTAAAAAATAGGAGGGCGGTGGAACCCCCTCCATGCTTTTTTTTTTGTTTTTTTTTTTATTTTTTTAATTATTTTAAACTAATAAAAAAGAGTTAAATAATAAATAACAAATAAAATAGAATAAAATAAATAAAAAATAAAATAACAAAAATAAAAAAAACAAAATAAAAAAAATTAAAGATAAGAGGGCGATTCCACTGTCGGTGGAACCGCCCTCTATGTTTTTTTATTTTTAATTTTTTTGTTATTTTAAACTAATAAAAAAATAAAATGATAAAAGAATAAAAAAACAAATAAAATACAATAAAATGAATAAAAAACAAAATAAAAAATAAAATTAAAATTAAAAATAGGAGGGCGGTGGAACCTCCCTCTATGATTATTCTTTTTTTGTTTTTTTTTTTTTGGTTTTTTATTTCTTTTGTATTTTTAATTATTTTGTGTTTTTATTATTTTGTTATTTTATTCTTTTGTTTTATTCTTTTATTTTTTAATTTTTTGTGTTTTTATTACTACCGTTAATTACCCTAAATTCATAATTTATACTTTTTAGTTACCATTTTTATTTAACGTAATTTATAATAGCAATTTTTTTTTTCACGCAACGAAAAAGAAATGAAAAAAAAGATATAAAATGATATTTTACATATATGTAAGGTATAACAGCTTAGCGACAAAGTAGCGACGAAATTATTTTCAATGGATTTTTTTATGTCTAATTTCGTCACTAATTTGTCCTAAATTTTTTTTTCAATTTTTAGCAACGGATTATCGAATGGAAGTAATTCCGACGCTAATTTGTCCCAAAATTATTTTGTGTTTTTATTATTTTGTTATTTTATTATTTTGTTTTATTATTTTGTTTTATTTTTTGTGTTTTTATTACTATCATTAATTACCCTAGACTCATGATTTATACTTTTTAGTTACCATTTTTATTTAACGTAATTTATAATAGTAATTTTTTTTTGAAAGAGAAATGAAAAAAAAATATAAAATGATATTTTACATATACGTAAGGTATAACAACTCAGCGACGGAGTACCGATAGAATTTTTTTTGATGGATTTTTCCATCACTAAATTATCTATCACTAATCCGTCACAATTTTGTAACTAATTAGCGATGGATAATAATCCGTCGCTAATTTTCGTGACTGAAAGTGAGTTTTCTAGTAGTATATGGTTTTAGGCTTTTTATAGGGAACTTCAATTCTCATTTGTAAGATTTTATTCTTTAATCATTTATTTTTATTTTTCTAAAAAGATTACTTATAAAATAAAATATAATATAGACGAATTAAGTTAATTTAAAATAAGTTGAGATTTTCAAACAAGTATTAATATTATTAATTATAGTGGGTGAAATAATTTTGCACTTGTACATTCACTAATAGTATGTCATATCATATGTCTCCAATGTTATTTAAAATAATAAAATAATAATATTATATAAGTAAATAAAGTATAAATAAATTAAATTAAATTTTATATATTCGTTGTTTACGTAATTTAAATTTATTTTCCGTTAAATTTTGGAAAAAGTTGATTCCATAGGGTTCACTGTTCCATCGTCATTTATGACGGGAGGGAAGAACCAAAACAAGTAAGAGTTGACAATCTGCCGTGCCAATCCAATACTTCCCCACTTTGCTCCCCCAAACTGAAAATAGCACAAAGCTCGTGAATGCGAGCACGAACTTGGACGGCAAGGAAAGAAAAAAACAGGGGGGAGGGGGGGGCTTCATCGCATGACCTCAGCACCATAGGATGCAATCGGCTGCATGACGATGGCCCATTACTTTATTAAAAAAGAAAAAATCTCATGTCATTTTTTGCTTCTGATTATTTTAATTTAATCACAGCTGTCTCAGATATTTTTCAGCCGTGCTCACGAGTCACGGGTCACGAGTCATAACCCATGTGGTGAACTAGCACTTCTTGATGCTCTCGTCTCACCTCACTGGCTCACCGCACTCAACAGCCAACCCCTCGGCTCGTTTTCACCTCGTGTTAACTTCTCACGGACCAAGGACAGGAATTCAAGGAAAGTCAAAAAACAGACGGTCAATATTCGTTTCTAAGGAAGTAGTGGATTCGACATTCAATTCTAAAGTCCTCTCGAATGAGCCGGCCACCCCGTCCCGATTGTGCCACGTCATCATACACCCGTCTGATTGCTGGGTCCTACATCTCATTTCTCTCCAAGCGACTAAAACTTAAAACGGGTTGCTGAGATGTCACCATCTCGTGCTTGTGAAATGAGAGCCACAAGTTCATACTAACATTTTTTCCCTGCTCGCGCTTGAAAGCGCGTAAACTGTGTCCATCTTCAACCCCGCGGAATCGTTCTCATGGTGGGGTTTACGATGATCACCGGGGGAGTTCTGGTGCAGTCTCATTTTTTTCTCGGTTTAGAGAATTTCTATCTTTGTTATTCCCTATTACAGCACCCATGAACCTAAATTAAAAATGGTGACGATGACGATGACGATGATGACGACCATAAAATGATTGACAATTATAATCATTCAAAATCCAAAACTGTCAATCACTCAAAAAACACGAATCAGGAGAGAGAGAGAGAGAGAGATGAAGGAAGGTGTTCGAAAAATACATTCATAATCTAATACTAGTGATGAATCTGAATGAAGAAACTCGAAAAATGTGAAGACTAATAAAATGGGGGCGGGCTTTGACTTTCTTGTAGAATTCGATAGAGCTTACATTTGCTCAACATGGATTATCGTCAGGATTCTCAAGCAAAGGACCAAGCTTAGAACGACAAATTGGACAAACAGCATGCTTAGAAAGCCAAGCATCGGCGCATTCAACGTGAAACCCATGGTTGCAACCGGGAAACAATCTAGCCGGTTGATCATTCTCTATATCATCAAGACAAACAGCACATTCTGTTCCCAGAACCAACTCTTTTCCGGTCACCTTCGGCACTTTCTTCAGCTGCGAAGCGGACAATCCCTTCTCCGCTTTCGGCTTCACCGGAATCTGAAACTCGTAGTTTGAAAGCGCAGAGTACCATAAAAGACACATGTAAATTAGGAACACCACGCTCAATCCGGCGCAGGGTAGGAACAGAACTAAAAACACCGCGAGTAACATCGTCGATGCCAGACTTGCAAGAAGCTTCCAAAAACGACTCGTTTTCGGAGGCAGAAGTTATGTGTTTTTTTTTTTTTTTTTCCCTCACTCTCTCTCTCTTTTTCAGGTTCAGGGTGGATTGTGACGAAGAAAATGAGAAAAAAATAAGAAGTGAAGTGCAATACACACCATGGCGCACACTAGAGAGAGATGAAATTCGGGGGATGGGACTGAGTGGTAAACTGGTAAATAAAAACGGAGGAGAGGGTAGGTGTTAGAATTTGGGTAAGATTGCTTTGGTAGAATCTGAGGGGTGGTTTTGAAGGGTGGATTTATCAAAGGGTGTGTGGGTGATGACGTGGATTGGTTGGATTTGGGAGGTAACGGCTATATCGGGAAGGAACAGAGCAGAAAAGGGGTGTGTGTGAATGTGTTTCTATAGAGGGGTTTTAAAGAAGGCAAGCGAAGGAAGAGACGAGACTAATCCATGAAAGAGAGAGAGAGGTCCAAAAACGGTGATGACAGAGGCTGTGTTTATAGCTCCATGACATTTGCTCTCTCTGTCCAACACTTACGTGCAGTCTTTTATTGTTGTTAGATTTTCAGTTATAGGGCCACACAGCAACACCAAGCGGTTGATTTCTGCTGGCGCCGCGTGCAAGTCATGTTACTTTCCGCTCTTTCAGCTTTCAGGTTTCACACACTAATTCCTGGATTTAATAATATTTCGACATGACATTTTTCTATGATACTTTCCTATTAAGATTAGATTTCATCAAAATTTGATACCAAGTCTCTGTACTATTTACAATAATAATAAATAAAATTATAAAAATATTTAAAATAAAATATCATAATATATACTCTTCACATGTGATATAATTTTAATTGATAAAATTAAAGAAGATATCAATAATAAATAGAGTTATAGAGAATCACGTTAAAATTTATAAAATTTAGATTAAATATGTTTAAAACTAAATATATGAAATCTAAGTTTAACGATAACTACTAGAATAATGAAAAATGATTAAATTAGAAGGAAGAAAAGTTCAAAAAAGTGAACGATTTAGATATCTTAATTTTATCATTCAAAAAAATAAAAGTATCAATAGAGATATGAACAATAGAATTCAAGTGAGTTGGATGAAATGACGAAAGATATCAGAAATTCTTTATGATCGCACGATACCATTACATTTAAACGAAAAATTCTATAAAATCACAGTAAAATATATGCTATTATATGATATTGAGTGTTAGACCATTAAACAGTTACAAGAGTAAAAAAATGGTTATTGCTAAGATAAAAATATTTAGATGGATGTGTGACAAAATTAGAAAAAATAGAATTAAAAACGATAAAATATGTAATAAATTGAGAGTTAATTCAATTGTAAATAAGATGTGAGAGTATCGTTTAAGATAATTTGAACATATATAATGAAAAGTTAAGTACGCACCTATTAGGAAAACAAAAAATAGAAAAATATGAGATTTAATAAAATATAGAGGTACATTATTAAAAATTTGAATGTAATATATATGATAAATATAAATTTAGCTGAGGAAATAGTTTTAAATAGAAATAAGTGGTATAGGAGAATCTGAATAAATTAAATTATTTTTTTTTTAGTTTTAGTATTTATTTTTAATACGATCAATTTTAAAATTTGAAATAAAAAACTTAAATCGTCGTTATTGTTATTTGATTTTTCTACCGCCTCAGAGTTGATTCATACTCGGTCCTCTGTCGGAGAATCTTACATTACAACCCAAATACTCACAAAAATTATAAATTTTTTTTTACCATTTGAGGGTCTCCATGCGTATTATGAGTGTATCTCGTTGACATATATTTTAATTAATTATATGACTCAATGACTATCAGCTTCATATTGCTTTTTGATTTTTATTTATTTTATTAATATAATACCCAACAAGTCTACAGATATCAACATGAAAGAGAAAAATTATATTTACTGATAAATATTTTCACTTATCTATCAAAACTCATATCCACATGGCATCAGATGCTCCACATCCGCAAGTGTGAAGGAGCATAACAAGATGGTCATATATTCTAAAATCATAGCTTTCAACAGCATTAAAATTGCTAGGGACAGTGATTTGGATCTTTTTGGCATCACCAAAACCAAGCAAATGAGATAGGTATTGCCAAATTCTGCGAATATTTACTATAAAGATCTTGTCTTTTTAAAAATATTTAATTTAAATCAAAACTATTATTTTAAAGTTAATATATCATGATGGTTCTATAAAAAGTTAAACGGTGATAATATATATAAAAAGTTAAATGGACCCTAATTTTTATAAACAATTTCTTTTTGCTATACTCAACCTCCTAAATTTATGAATTTACTGTTAATTGTTTTTATCAGTGTATTAAACATTTTTAAATTATGATAAAAACAGATGTCATGAGAGTTTTGCTTTTTAAAAGTCCTATTCAACTCAAACCAAAGTCGGATTGTGATTACTGAATACTTATTTATAAAAAAAAAAAAAAGGAACTTTTTTAACTAAGTTGCCGTTAAAGCTTGTTAAACCTTGTTACATGTCTCATATTAAATGCTTTCTCTAGGCTGGCTAGAGCTGTCAACTTTCATTTCAATTCTTCTCAATTGCTATGTTGATATATGGCTAGGGTAGGAGTGGGTGCATTATTTATTTTTTAGGAGTTCTTGGCATCAAGTTATCCTTGTATCTTCCACAAGACATATGATACGAATGGTTACAAATTACATATTTTTCTGTTTCAAAGGCCCACGAATTTACTAACGATGTATTAACTCTACAGCTTAAAGAAAAAAAAAAAAAAAAAAAAAAAGAACTCTACAGCTAGATGTTGTTTAAGTCGGGAATATTGATTGAAAGCAACCTTTTGTTTTCAAAGTCATTTTGAAAGCAATTCTACATGAAATTTTGTAATATTCCCGTTGCTGTAGATACCGATGTAATTATTAACATTTTATCATCCCTTTTCACAAGAAATTATGATCATTCGGTGATACTCCAACAATAAGCATATTAATAATCACCTAGAAGGTAGAAAAATCCCCAATGATGTAGCTTTGATCTATTTTTATTAGCTACCGAAATCCTGATTTTATTATTTTTTTTTTTTGGGGTATGAACCGAAATCTTGATGATATAGCTTTAAGATGACCATATTCTAGAAAATTCATCCTTTTCTCCATCAATCAACTATGAGGGAAAGCAGATGGGTGGAGGAGAACGTTTATGCAATTAACTCTCCAACCTACCCAATACTGCAATGTTCATCCAAAATCCTAATCTCCCAGGTGTGCCGTAGTTGAGATGCATTCTCTGGTGAGGTGTCTGGGACCCTAAGTCACATCCTTACTTTTGTGCCGTCCACATTGTGACAAACAATTTAATGAAACTTCCCCCTTTTGCTGTTTTTAGGTACTGTATAACTTCTCTTCTTTCCTTCTTGTTCTTCTTCACATACTGGGGGCTGATTCAGTTTCTTTTTCGCTCTACTAATAACACTAAGAAAATGATGAAAATGTATATACTAACCTGTCATGCAGCAACATCTTGCAGCCCACTTCAAGTGCTTTAAAAGAAAGCCTTTCTCACCTGCAAACAGATCACATTCTGGGACGTCAAATCATATGCATGTTTTTCTTCAATTTTCTTAGGATAGTACCTTTTTTTCTGCATCAGTAATTGCCACAAAAGATATATTTATTTATTTATTTATTTGTGGTTTACTGTTACTAATTTTGGAGGGTAAAGAACAGGTGTAAATATTTGGTGGAATTGTGTAGAAGCTTGTTGGTACTAGGGATAGGAAAAGAGGGCCAGAGAATTTTGAGTTAACTCTTCCAAATTTTTAGTTTCAGTTGAGAAAATAAAAAAAATCAATTAATGCAGCTTATCATTTGCTAGTTCTCGCTTTAATTTGTATTTAGATAAATATGCTGCACGCCATGCCCTCTCTGCTCTCTCGCTCTCTCCGATTGCTCCGACTGCTAGTTCCACCCAAAAGCTCTCGCCCGATCGTTCGAGCAGCTCTCGTACGCTGCTCAATTAAGTAAGTAGTCTCTTCCCCTCACCCCTCTCTCTCTCCCCCCTCACACTCTCCCTCCCTTCGAAAGCCTACCCTCCTGTGCTTTCTCTCTCTCGGAATCAACCTCTCTCCGCCCCTCTCTTCCTCCTCCTCGATCTATCCCTATCCTTCTATCTTCGTAGACCCCTCTCTCTCCCTCTCCGCAGATCTACCCATCTCCCTCTTCGCAGATCTGTCTCTCTTCGCAGATCTACCATTACTTGCAAACCCCCTATCTCTCTTTTTCTCTCTCTCTCGCGATCTACCTCTCCATCCCTCTCTTCGCATAACTGTCTCTCTTCGCAGATCTACCATTGCTTGCAAACCCCCTTATATCTCTCTCTCTTTATCGATCTACCTCTCCATCCCTGTCTTCGCAGATCTATCTCCCTTTCTCTTCGCAGATCTACATTACTTGTAGACCACCCCCTATCTCTATTCCCAGATCTACCATTACTGGCTCTCCCTCTCTCTCTCTCTCTCTCTCTCTCTCTCCCTAACTTTTTTACCTTTTTTTCTTTTTTTTTTTCTTTTTTTTTTTTTTTTTTTTTTTTTTTTTTTCTTTTTTTTTTTTTTTTTTTTTTTTTTTTTTTTTTCTTCTTTTTTTTTTTTTTTTTTTTTTTTTTTTTTTTTTTTTTTTTTTTTTTTTTTTTTTTTTTTTTTTTTTTCTTTTTTTTTTTTTTTTTTTTTTTTTTTTTTTTTTTTTTTTTTTTTTTTTTTTTTTTTTTTTTTTTTTTTTTTCTTTTTTTTTTTTTTTTTTTTTTTTTTTTTTTTTTTTTTTTTTTTTTTTTTTTTTTTTTTTTTTTTTTTTTATCATTGTTATTAGTATTATTGTTATTATTATTGTTATTTGTTTATTATTATTTATTTGTCTATTATCATCATTGATATTGGGCTTATTATTGTTATTGTTGCATGCTTGGTACATTACATGATTGCTTACTCATTATTGTAATCGTTAGCTATTTATTTATTTGCTATTATTTATTATTTGTTTACATTATTAATTTAATAGTTGTATTTATACTACTACTATTACTAACATTAGTATTAATATTATTATTATTATTATAAATATATTATTATGAATTTAAAATTATTAAAATATAAAATTTTCTAAACTCATAGCGGTATAATTGTAATATTAAGTTTAGTACTTTATTATTATTACCGATATATATATAGTTTTTTTTCTTTTTTATATTATCATTTGAAGAACTCTGTCATGATCGGTCCCAAGCTCAGATAAAGAAGTAGGGTTGCGGTAGACTGATAGTCAGTGTAAAAATCTTTTATCAAATTACGAATTGGAGACAAATATAGGAAAATGTATAGGACGTTTCCTCCTCAGTGACGCGCTACATCGGATCCTGGGTGTTATCAATGGATGTTAGGGTGCGGACAAATAAAATAATTCATGAGGATAGGATTCACTTAGCCACTTGAAAAATAGGATCTCTCACCAGAAAGTTAGGAAAAATAAGTGAAATAATGAATAGAAAAAAAATTAAAATCACGTGCTTTTAAGAAACCAAATGGGTGGTAGAGAATGTTAGAGTAATAGAGTCTTATGATCATAAGATTTGGTACACAGGTAGAGATAGAACTAAAAATAAGATAAAAATAATTATACATAGAGATCTATTATGAGAGGTAATAGAGATAAGATAAAAGAGAGATAGAATGATGCTTGTCAGGTTAGTAAATGGAGAAAACGTAATTAATATAGTTAGTGCATACGCGTCCCAAATGGGTATAGATGCAATTAGTAAGAAACAATTTTGGGATGATCTAAATGAATTTATACAAACCATACCAAGTAGCGAGAAGTTATTTATTGGAGGAGATCTCAATTGACATGTAGGAGAGAAAAACGAGGGATTCGAAACCGTACATGAAAACTTTAGATTCGGCGGTAGGAATGAGGCGAGAAATACAATTCTAGAATTTACAGTAGCGTTTGATTTGGCATTAATAAACACGCTCTTTAAGAACAAAGAGTTATACATAATTACTTATAGAAGTGGGTCAAATGCTAGTCAAATAGATTTCTTTCTCACTAGAAGATGTGATAGAACGATTTGTAAGAATCGTAAGGTCATACCGGGGGAAAGTATGGCGACTCAGCACAGACTCTTAGTTTTAGACGTACGAGTGTCTAAACGATAAAAACAATGTCAATCATATATGGAGCCAAGAATTAAGTAGTGGAAACTAAAAAGGAAAAATGTGACGATTTTTAAGGATAAATTAATTAGAGTAACAAATTGGTCAATTAATGATAACGCAGAAATAATGTAGAATGATATATCTAATAATATTAAAAGTATAGGTAGAGAGATTCTTGGAGCATCCAAGTGCGGGGCTCCAAGAGACAAAGAGTCATGGTGGTGGAACGAAAAAATAGAAACTGCGATCCAAATCAAAAGAGATTGCTATAGGAATCTTAAAAATTATAGTAGTAGCGAAACCTATGAAAAATACAAAAAAGCAAAAAAAATACGTAAAAAAAATTATCCATGAATCAAAGATTAAAATGTATATCGAATTGTACAAGAGACTAGAGACTCGAGATGGGAAGTGAGAGATCTATAAAATTGTCAAACTAAGGGAGAGGAATGGATAATATCTAAATGAGATTAGATGTATTAAGAGTGTAACAAATAGTACATTTGTAAGAAACGAGGATATAAGAAAGAGATTGAGGGAATATTTTAATAACTTATTTAATATTGAGAGTACAACACAGAAAATTTAGAGATATCTATAGAAAAAAATTAATAGAGATTTTAAACGTAAGATTCGCCCTTATGAAGTAAAGGAGGCTATTAAGAGAATGAGAAATGACAAAACCATGTGATCTGATGGCATTCCTATCGAGGTATGGAAATGTTTGGGAGAATTCGGAATAACAATGTTAGCGGCTCTTTTTAACAAAATTTGGCAAATAAGGAAAATGTCTCACCCATGAAGAGAGAGCACAATTGTCTCACTTTAGAAGAATAAATGAGACATTCAAGATTGCGCCAATTATAGAGAAATTACACTCATGAATCATACGATGAAACTATGAAAGAGAGTGATAGAGTATAGATTGAGACGTGAGATAAGTGTGTCTCAGAATCAATTCGGATTTATACTCGAACGATCCACCACTGAAGCAATTCACTTGCTAAAACAGTTGATGGAGACATTTAGAGCGCAAAAAAGAGATCTACATATGGTATTCATTGACCTTGAGAAAACATGTGATAGAGTTCTCAGAGACGTGTTGTGGTGGGCGCTCATGAGAAAAATGATCTCTTTGAAATATATTAATCTTATTAGAGATATGTATGAGAGAGTTGTGACCAATGTAAAGACTTGCGGGGGGTTGAGTAATAACTTTCCTACTAACATTGGGCTACATCAAGATTCGGCATTGAGTCCCTTACTATTTGCAATAGTGATAGATGAAATCACAAAAAATATTCAAAATGAAATACCATGGTATATACTCTTCGCAGATGATATAATTTTGGTTGATGAAACTAGAAAGGGTATCAGTACTAAATTAGAGTTATGGAGGGATACGTTAGAATCTAAAGGATTTAGATTGAGTAGATCTAAAACTGAGTATATGATCTGTAAGTTTAGTGACAATCATCAGAATATTGAAGAAACGATTAGATTGGAAGGAAGAGAAGTCCAAAAAAGTTAAAAGATTAGATATCTTGGTTCCATCATCCAAAATGATGGTAATATAGATGGAGATGTCAATAATAGAATTGAAGCAGGCCGAATGAAATGGAGAAATGCATCTGGAGTGTTCTGTGATGGCATGATGCCATTACATTTAAAGAAAAAATTCTATAGAACCGCAGTAAGACTTACTCTATTATATGACACTAAATGTTTGACCATTAAACAACAACAAGAATAAAAAATGGTTGTAGCTGAAATGGAAATATTTAGGTAGATGTATGACAAAATTAGAAATGATAGAATTAAAAACGACGAAATACGTAATAAATTGGAAGTCAGTTCAATTATAAATAAGATGTGAGAATACCGTCTGAGATAGTTTGGATACGTGCAGTGAAGGTCTTAGTTTGGATACGTGCAGTGAAGGTCTATGTACGTACCTGTTAGGAAGATAGAGAACTTAAATATAAGAGAATTAATAAAACGTAGAAGTAGTCCATTGAAAATTTGGATGTAATATATTCGTAAGGATATGATAGTGATGGATTTAGTTGAGGAGATGGTTTTAGATAAAAATGAGTGGCGTATGAGAATTTGTACAAACTAAATCTTTTTTTTTTTTACGATTTCATTATTTGTCTATCATATGGTTAATCCTAAATTTTAAAATAGGAGACGTAGATTATTGTTGTTGTTACGATAATTGCCAAAAGTATCTGAATGTTCAGAACAAGTAACAGAGAAAGGTTCTTGCCTCGTCCCAGCTGGCATTTATTAAAGGCAGTTGTCACTCCATAGCCCTGCGCCATTACTATCATCATTTCTCAGCTAGAATTTCCTTGTTCAGAATTGAATCTCAAATCATATAGAGAAAAGGATATCCATCTTTTACCTTCTTAAGCTGCAAAATAGAAGAAAACAGAGTTATCTCAGATATTTCTCAATTCTTTAAGCTGCTTAAAGCGGGGGAGAAAATGCTGATTATCTACTATGCCCGCTGGAATTCTGATCAATATACTCTTGATCACAAGCCTCAACCCCGCCTATTTCAATACTGCAAATTCAGTATTGATTTAGACACATTGAACCAAGAGGCACCCGCTGAATTTTGCTTCTCTTGAAATGGACATGGCTACTTTAGCTAGGAAATATTCTTGTTTCCTCACCCCGGGTAGAGCATTATTATCACGATTTATGTCACAATCTGTATGGACTCAACTGCATAGTGTAAAATTATCTTCTTCTCAGTATGGTGTGCTTAGTAGTGTTTGCACATATTTGAGTTGCCGGAATGATCCCTACTAGAACGAAGCTCATCCTTAAAATGATGAAGCCCATTAGCAAATCTCACAGAACTCTTTTTTTTTTTTTGTTAAATGATGAGCATAAAATCAATAAAAGATTGGCAGTCACTGCCCATCTCTGTCATTCGAAAAGAAGAGCAATTATCTTCTTGTTTGTCCACACCTCAATGCACATAGTCAGTGCATAGAAAAAATCCTGCCTCCCTCATCTTCAAGATCAAATAATTTGGCTTTCAAAAGCGTCCTGTTCATCTGAGTATGTGTTCTGCCTTCTGGCAAAAGATTGTGCACTGTTTCTTGATCTCAGACCAACTGCAACCAGGCTTTCCACAATCTCATCTTCAAATTTTACATTGATCAAAATAATTGTCCTTTTGTTTCAGTGGTCCTAGCCCAAAGAGTTTATAAGCTGCAGTCTCACCTAAATCTAAGTGAATACCACAGAACTTGGCAAAGTCCCCTTTACATGCAAGCATCAGGTTTGATCGGCATGAGCTGAGCTACATTCACAAGTCACAACTTTTCGCACAGAATTAAGAACCCTCATTACAATGATCCTGGGACATGCTATTGAAATACCCTTATGACCAATGTTCTTCTGTCAGGCCCTGCATGCTGCATGCTGAGAGCAGAGAAGATTCTAAATGTAGGCAGGCTTCTGCACACTCAGCATCGGTTGTTTCTTTAGCAGCTTAGCTTTCCAAGGCCTTCAATTTGCACCCATAAATACAATCCTGTATTAGACATCTAACGGAAACAAGCACAGGGAACTCCAATTCTTCCACAAGTTTGCATACGTATAACTTAATGCACTGCCGGCATACAAGTTGTCGAAAATTCCTGTCCCAAGAGTGAAGCCGTATTCCAACATGCAGGGTAGAAGGCAGGAACTGAGTTTGGATTAATACTAGAACTTTGCATCTCTCTGAAAAGCCTCACTACTTAATCTTTTTCCTACTTTGACTTCAACAAGGAAGCATTTAGATGTCCAGTTGCATCCCTCGATCCCTAGCTTGCTTGGGAAAACCACTAATTGACACTATTGTTAAATTCAGGACATAAACATAAAAACCTTCCAACTTAACAACTAGATTTTAGGGTAGAAGTCAAATTTTTTTCTTAATATAGTATCAATTCTGGGTATGACATATAAACATGAAGCGTAAGTTCTCTCCTAATTCCCATTATTAGTACATTGCACTTTGACCAGCGTGGCAACGCAATCGTCATGTCCAGGCCCCTGCGGATCACATTCGGAACCCATGAAAATGAATCTCTATCCCCAAACTCAGATGCTCCAGATTTCCAAACACATGAGTTGCTTTTGTATTGCATAAAACAGCATCTTGGTCTCGGCTGCACGCCCCCAGATAATGACAACCGGTAAAAGAACTAAAAGTTCTAACATTCGGTCATTCATATTATCAAACACTGTCGGAGCATCCCTTAATAGATTGTATTCCACTGAATAAAGTAAAGGCCAGTTTGGAGAACGTTACATCGAGGCTGTAGGGCTGGTGAGAATGAAGTGGCTGTTGATTGACGCCGGAAATTTTGTACCGCAGAGAATTTATGCGTCAGCAAAATGTCAGGATTGTTTATATAAATCAATATTAAAATTATAACCTTTGAAAACTAAAATTTATAACAATATTTATAAATTAAAAAATATTTATAAACTAAAAAAAAAAAACGATAAACTCCTCGTAGGGGTATAAGTGAGTCAATTATTCACGAGTAATTTAAACTCGACTCGAGACACACACGAATTCGACTCAATTTAATCGAGTTTTATTCAAATTTAAGTATATTAATTTAAATATCGAGTCGAATTCTAGTGTTGAAATACTTGTTTCGAAATGTTTGTGAACCTAATCGAGTTTTTATATATTATATTATATTTTATAAAATTTTTATAAATTTTAAATTTTAATTTTAATTTACATTCAAACTTGATCTTAAGCTCAATCATTACAAGTATATGAGTCGAGCCGAGTTTTGTCCGAGTATTGCAAATTTTTTTTTGAGTTGAATTCGAGTTTGAAAATTAAGGCTCAATCGAGTTCGAATCGAGTATCGAATAGTATAATTTTTAATCGAGTCAAGTTCGAGTTGGGTAGGTATTGACTTGACTCAACTCGATTACATTTCTAACTCCTCCCATCAATTTTTTTATTTTGTTACTTTTAAATATAAATAAAAGAAATTATTTTAATCAGCAAAAGTATATTTTTACCCTTTTATACTTAATAAAATTTACGATCATACCACATCTTATGCCCAATATGGTCATTTTCCTATTTTATATAGTTTATAAGTATTCATTTTACTAAATAATTAACTATTTTTAAGTAATATTTATCCAAACAAATAATGACTTATTTTTAAAAAAAAATAAAATGTGATTATAAACTAAAAATTATTTATAAACATTTAGTGTTTATCAGCAGTATTTTTTAAACAATTTCAAACGATCTCGAGATGTTTCGTGGTGCAAGGTTATAAATTAAAAGATTATAAACTAAATTTTATACAACAATAAAATTAATAAAAAATTTAAAAATTTAAATTTTAGTCATTTTAAATTGATAAGTATCTTTTAAATTAAATAAAAAAAAATTTAAAAATATGTTAGATTTGATGCATATATAGTTAATGTCGAAAAAAATAGATTTCAGAAGAGTTTTATTTATTAAAAATCTAATTTGATTCGAATCAAATTTAATTGAATTTAAGGTGATAATCAAAATGATTTATTAAAAAAATCAGAATTTTATGTTGAAAAAAGAGAAGTTACATCAACAATTTCTTTTGAAATAATATATTATGCATTATAATATTTTAAGTTCCGGCTTCCATCCAAATAAAGTAACAAAAATATATAGTCCATCTATTTTTTCTTCCATGTCACTTTAGAATTTTTTCTATTCTACTTTAATTGTCATTTGAAAAATTAATAAAGTATTAATTATTTTATTTCTAACTTTAATTGTATAAATGATTAGTTTCTGAATCAAAACATAAATATCCCTTTTGGAAAGACCCATAGCCTAAGAATATACATTTTTTAAGCTTTTAGTCTAATTTGTTCCTTAATTGACCAGGAATGTGCACATAGCATATACAACCGAGCAAGATGTTTGAGATTTGGTTTGGTTTTTGTTAGTAATTTGAATGCGGATTTCCATTGAAATATCTTAGAAGGCAATCTATTGATCAAATGAGCGACCGTACTAATCGCATCAAATCCAATATTTCTTAGGCATTTTTATTTGGAACATAATTGTCCTAACAATTTCTAGAATGGCCGATTTTTTCTCTCGGCTACACCATTTTGGTTGTGGGGTGTATGGACATGATATTTGGTAGATTATACCATTATTTTCTAAAAAATTTCTAAAATCATTGTTCATATATTTTCCTTCATTATTCGTCCTAAACACTTTTATCTTTCCATTGAATTGTTTAGAAATATGTTTTTGAAAATTTTGAAAAGTCTCAAATAAGTATCTTAGATGTGAGCGTGTAAATTCATATGAATCTAGTTTTGTGGTCGATGAATGATGTGAAATATTTAAATAATCTTCTAAATTCTATAAGGGCAGTCCAAATATCCAAACACACTAGTTCAAAGCGCTCTTTGTATCGTGTTTCGAACATGGGATACTATACTCTTGCTTGTTTTTTATAAATGTATGTTTTACAATATCTATCTTCATAATTTTTATTTGGAAATAATTTTTTTAAAATTTCACTATGAGTATAACCTAATCTAGCATGCCACAATTTATATCCATTTTTCTCATGTTATATATGATCATTAGAAGAGGAAGAGTGAAGGCAAGTATCTTGATTGAGTATTGTGCCTTCTAATTTTTTGTGTCGCATGATGACAATATTTAATGCAAAATTCAATGCTTGAAGATCATTCAGATTACTGATTAGTTTTTTTAAGTAACACGATCAACTCTTGAGATTCTTCCAAAAATGCCTTATCTTTAATTTGTAGGAACATATTTTGGAGGAAATTCAAAGCTACTAATACTGCTACCATTTTCGATTGGATTGAGGAGATTGTTCCCATTTTGAAAAATATTTGCTCTTGAGATGTGGATGAAAGACTCCAATATCAATTCTTGGAGTGACCTCCCTTCTTGCAATGAGAACATTTTATTTTGACTTTTTGATATATTCTTGTAAAAGAATGATTAATCACAACTTACTCTGATACCATGTAGGAAATTGAAATGTGAAGCAAAATTGAATAAAAATGCTCAAAAAATATAAAACTCCATCTATTAATTGTGGGACGATTGCCTAATTTTATGAGAATATTTTAAAAGAATTGTTTTTGATAAATTTTGATACAAGAGTGTCCTAAAATGAAGGGAGGAAGAGAAGAGTGAAAAACAAAAATAAAAAAGGAGAGAGAGAGGAGTGGGCACAAAGCCCACTCCATCCAACGGTCAGAGTGAAAAACAAAAATAAAAAAGGAGGGAGAGAGAGAGGAGTGGGCACAAAGCCTACTCCATCCAACGGTCATGATAGTTGTCGGAAATGCAACGGCTAGAGTAATCGTTGCAACTTCAGCTGCTATATAGCCGTTGAAGTTTTGCTGGGCAGCCTTAGGCTGTCCAGCCAAGGCCCTTGCTGGGCCAAAATTCTTGGGCCCAAATGGGTCTACTTCAGTCCGGCCCTGCATGCTGCATGCTGATAGCAGAGAAGAGATTATGTAGGCAGGCTTCTGCGCACTCAGCATCGAAAATCCGTTGTTTCTTTAGCAGCTTAAGCTTTCCAAGGCCTTCAATTTGCACCCATAAATACAATCCTGTATTAGACATCTAAAGGAAACAAGCACAGGGAACTCCAATTCTTCCACAAGTTTGCATACGTATCACTTAATGCACTGCCGGTATACAAGTTGTTGAAAATTCCTGTCCCAAGAGTGAAGCCGTATTCCAACTATGCAGGTAGAAGGCAGGAACTGAGTTTGGATTAATACTAATACTTTTCATCTCCCTGAAAAGCTTTTCTACTTAGAGCATGTTTGGAAGAGTTTTTTTTCTCCTTATGAGAAAAAATAAAAAAATAATTGCTTTTAAAAAAAATTAAAAATTGTTTGTTTTTTTTTTTTAATTTTTAAAATGAAGTTAAAATTTAAAAGTTATTTTTTTTTACTTTTTTACTTTTAAATTAAAGTTAAAAGTTAAAAGAGCATATTTAAAATTTTGTATCATTTTAGTAAAGATATTAATAGAATAACAACAATTATGTGAGAATATAAATGAAATAAAGAAACAAAAAGCTGAAGTATTAAAAAAAAAAAAAGGAAACAAAAGCGAGCTTTTTCTTAAAAGCTTTTTTTAAAATTTTTCTTCATAATAAAAAAATTTCTTTTTTTTTTTTAAAGTTTCTAAAATATAGTGTTTGGTAGACCCTACCAAACAGGCACCTTTTTCCTAATTTGACTTCAACAAGGAAGCATTCATGTCCAGTTGCATCCCTCGATCCCTAGCTTGCTTAGGAAGACCACTAATTGACAGTCTATTACAATGTTAAATTCAGGACATAAACATAAAAACCTTCCAACTTAACAACCAGATTTTAAGGTAGAAGTCAATTTTTTTTTGTCCTTAATATAGTATCAATTCTGGGTATGATATATAAACATGAAGCATAAGTTCTCTCCTAATTCCCATTATTAGTACATTGCACTTTGACCAGCGTGCAACGCACTTTTCATGTCCAGGCCCCTGCGGATCACATTCGGAACCCATGAAAATGAATCTCGATCCCCAAACTCAGATGCTCCAGATTTCCAAAAGCATGAGTTGCTTTTGTTTTGCATAAAACAGCATCTTGGTCTCGGCTGCACAGGCCAAGTTCTAACATTCGGTCAATCATATTATCAAACACTGTCGGGGCATCCCTTAATAAATTTTTTTTTAATTAAAAAAAAAAAAAAAAATATTAGAAAAAAAATATAATATTTATTTTTTTATGAAAAAAAAATTTTTTTTTTTTTTTTGGGAAAAATTTTTTTTGAAAAAAAAAATTTTTCGTAAAAAAATAAAAAAAAGAAAAAAAAAAAAATTTTTTTTTGTGTGTGGGGGGGTTAAAAAAAAAAAAAAAAAAAAATAAAAAAAAAAAAAAAAAAAAAAAAAAAAAAAAAAAAAAAAAAATATAATAATATATAAAAAATAATTTAAATAAAAAATTTAAAAATTAATATTTTTTTTTTTTTTTTAAAAAAAAAAAAAAAAAAAAAAAAAAAAAAAAAAAAAAAAAAAAAAAAAAAAAAAAAAAAAAAAAAAAAAAAAAAAAAAAAAAAAAAAAAAAAAAAAAAAAAAAAAAAAAAAAAAAAAAAAAAAAAAAAAAAAAAAAAAAAAAAAAAAAAAAAAAAAAAAAAAAAAAAAAAAAAAAAAAAAAAAAAAAAAAAAAAAAAAAAAAAAACTAAAAAAAAAAAAAAAAAAAAAAAACAAAAATATATACTCCATCTATTTTCTCTTCCATGTCACTTTTAGAATTTTTTTTATTCTACTTTAATTGTCATTTGGAAAATTAATAAAGTATTAATTATTTTATTTCTAACTTTATAGTTGTCTCTTACTATCTCCACTAAAAACCTTATTATTAAATATCTTTTGTAGTCTACCAAATGTCTCACTTTTTTGCATGTATTAATGGCTATTTTTCCCCTAAAATTGTGATTATTTAATATATATATTTTTAATTTTTATGCAAAAATATTAAAAAAAACACTCGAAGCGAAACAAATTGAGTATTTTCTATAGAATTGTTTATAATTTTCATAAATATTGATACAGGAAATAGCGACAATTGACGGTAATCATCTAAAATTTTTTGAACTTTTTTATGGCAACCAGTTAAAATGCATCAATACCAATAGGATAAGCACAATAACCCATTTTACATATAAATGGGTTAATGAATCAAGTCCAGTTTTCGATATCTGTTAATCATAAAATTGACCAAAGTAAAGTCAAATTAAGTTAATTTCAGCTGACTAGAACAATCAAATTCTTTATTAAGACTGATATTTAATTACTTGAGCAAACTAAGTTCAATTGAACCAAATTATAATATTATTTTCGAAAAAAGAAAAACAATTATTCATGAAAAATATTTGAAATTTTCAGGATTAATAACCAAAGTAACTAAGTTCAATTGAGCTGAGATGTTGTACTCACTACACTACAGCATGTGGGTATATGAGATCAAGGTTGGTTTTATTACTTCCTTAATATTGCTCATATTTCTTTTGACCGAACCAAAAAATTATATTACATTTATCTTTTAATCTCAAATTCTAATAATCTTTTCCTAATCACATCTAATAATATTTTGCTTGAAAATGTATTAAGTTCATAAAATGTACAATTAGCTATAAAAAAATTATATGACATAAATAAAATAGAAATATTTAAAAAATTTGAATTTTTTGTTGAAATTTCTGTTGGGAATTTTTATAATACCGTGATATTTAATTGGTTTATAACGAAAATTTCACGTGAAACTAATTTTTGAAAACTATTGTAATATATATATATATATATATATATATATATATATATATATATATATATATATCTTTGGCCTCTAGATTACGTTTCGAACCTTGCAGGAAATTTAGAAAAATTTTAAACGATAAAGAACTGTTAATTATAATTTGTTATTTTCCATTGTGTGTGGCGTGATGAGATTCTCTTAGGAATGATAAATGTTTAGGTTATACATTTTTTAATGTCAAATTAACATAAAATGGATCTTTAACCAAAAATAAATATTAATTTTTATTGTACCCATTGTGTGCTAATTGTACACTACTACAAAGTATTTTACAAGAATATTTATGGAAATTTTATTCAAATTTTTCTAATAAAGGAAATCAGATCGTTCACTTCCACACTATAAAAATTTTATTCAAATTATTTTTCAAACTACTTTTATTTAATGACCATCATGCATTGGCCTGATACAACAATAACAAATAAACTATTTTATTTAAAAATAATTTAAAATTTATCTGAAAAATATATTTGATAATTAAGATATTACCGGCAACATTAAAGAAAACAAAATTCTCTTCCTAATCCCTCCCTTATTCAGTTTGGTGGTCGATGGCTATCCGCTCAGGCCAAAAACAACATTAGTATTGGTAACATTAAATTCTAAGAATCGAGATTATCTAAATTAGCAAATAATTGGCTTGAAAAGGCAGTTTGAATTCGTCACGTACAAGGAAAGACCGTAGGGCAGATCAGAGTGACCGTACCAGACCTGCTCGAGTCCGGTTCGGTTCGCGTGGACCGGATAAGGCAGAAGGACATGGACCGGAGAGAGTTTTAGAAAGTAGCGGTCCTATATAAAGAAAGAGGCCTCGCAGGAGGCTGGATTAGGGCTTAAAGAGAAGGAACAAACGAAAGCCTGAGAAGAGGGTTCTTCTTCCTTTTGGTGGCTTACCCACAGAAACCCTAGCCTCTCTCTCCATCTTTATATCTCTCTTTCTATCCTCCTCTTCAGAAACTTTTGAAGGGCAAAACAACAGGTAAGACAAAATGAAACCGTAGTTCTCATGGTGGGGTTAGACCCTAGATTAGGTTTTTCTGAAGTGGTTGTTTTTGTTGGGTGCAGTGCAGAGAGAAGATGGATCGCTACCAGAGAGTGGAGAAGCCAAGAGCAGAGACACCGATTGACGAGAATGAGATTCGGATTACCAGTCAAGGCAGGATGCGCAACTATATCACTTATGCTATGACTCTCCTTCAGGTCCTCTCTCTCTCTCTCACATGACTGATGTCATCAATTGCTTTAATGCAAGCTTAGGTGTTGAAATTTCAATTTTTATTTCTGCACTTTTTTCAACTCTAATCAGTGAGTTTAATTTATGGCATCCTTTTTCTCCATATTTGAACGCATTTTCATGAATTCCTGGACAGAATAGAAACAAGGAGGGTACTTGTGTTGTTAGGATTAGCAGAAAGGAGGAATTGGGATAACATAGGATCCGTGGTTCATAATAGGTTGGATCCTTGTTTTGTTTACTGTCTCTTTATAACTTGTACGCATTGGTTATCTTTAAAACGCAAACGCAAACTCTTGTGATCTGAATTGTGGTTTCAGATTCTTATCAACTTAACTGGGGATATCTCTTTGCAAGGAAAATTTTGAATTGTATGCCGGTTAGCTAGGTTGTACTTCTTGCACGCATATTTAGCTATGGATATCAGTATCTCATTTTGATTTGCTTATAGGTTCCTGTAATCATATAAATGCCTTTGATAGATCTTTATATCCTCTTATAATGTCTTCCTCTTGTCATTCTCTCATGGAAATGGTTTCCAGGAAAAAGGCTCGAATGAAGTTGTATTCAAGGCAATGGGTAGAGCTATCAACAAGACTGTAACTATTGTGGAGTTAATTAAGGTCTCATGCTATTTACTCCTTATGCTACCATGTCTTTAACCTGTTATCTTTTGCAATTAATGACACATGCTATGTGGCTACAAATGCAGAGAAGGATCGTTGGTATTCATCAAATTACTTCTATAGGATCCACTGACATAACAGATTTGTGGGAGCCCCTTGAGGAAGGCCTTCTTCCGTAAGGGATCTTTTAGCCTCTTATTTGGATGATCTTGGGTGCTTTAGTACCTTTTAGAGTGCATTTCTGTTGCCAGTTTGCTTCACCTGTTGCTAGGCTTGCTTCTTCCCATATGAATTTGACTACTATAATGTTTTGGTGCAGCCTAGAGACCACAAGGCATGTGTCAATGATTATCATAACCCTCTCAAAGAATGAACTAAATACCTCTTCTGTTGGGTATGTTATTGTGAGCTTTATTTTGGGCAAAAGAAGTGTGAGGTCTATATTTTTGATTATCACATCCTCCAAATGTTATGCTGTTCAACCTAATAGTGGTCGTTTTTATTTTTTGAGTGTAGACATATTTGAGTAGGATTTCTATCCGTGATTGTACTTTGCTTGAAGTTTATGTTTGGCCTTTTACTTATACAGAGGGTCTTATTCTGAAATTTCTCAGTCATCAATTTTGATAGAGATTTTCCATTTTTATATTGTTCCCTTTACAGATACCAGCCTCCATTACCAGCTGACCAGGTGAAAACATGGACTGAATTTGATGATGAAGGAGGTATTCCTTGGCTTTAGTATTATTTATTTATATTGTTATTTCATTGTCTGGATGAAACTGCATCTTCAAGCCTACTAACTTAATCTAATGGTGCAGAGGGTTCGCCTAATGGGAGAGGTAGGGGCCGTGGTGGTAGAGTAAGGGGAAGGGCTAGAGGCATTTATGGTATGTGATGTCTTTGTGCTTTTCAATTTTGTGTGCTTTTTCCAACTATGAGTTTACTGGTTGGAATGGAGTTTATGTAGTTGATTTACAGATAGTATACTTAGTATATGAAACTGAATCTAATTCATTGAATTTAATTATGAAGTAGCAGAGTTGGTTGGTACACATGTTGGTGACCATAAAGTAGGTATAATTAGATAAAAATTTGATTAAGTTTGCTGACTTAAGCTCTTTGACTTCGTTTGAATCTTGATTGGATTACAAAGTGTATTGAGCATGCTTAGTGCTGGCTATCTCTTGTACATGAACAAAGATACTTAGAAGGAACTATCAAATGCAGATACAACATAGTTCTAATAGGTTTGTCTTTATGTCTAGGCAACGGTTTTGTGTCCTCTGAGTTTGAGGATGGAGGTTGGGACCGAAACAGGAACTATGCTTGGGGTCAGGGCCGTGGTCGTGGCCGTGGAAGAGGGCGTGGCTTCCGTGGCCGTGGGAGGGGTCCACAGGCTGATATGCAGCAAGATGCAGGAGGTTACTATCAAGATGGACCTGCCCAAATCCGTGGTATTGATATCTATTACTTTCACACTTTCTGCACATCAAATACCAAATGCATTCAACTGGTTCCAACATTTTTATGGGATTAATGGTTGAATTACTTTGGGCCCATTATTTGTTTAAATTGCCTGGTGTCTGAATGTTTTTCTCTAAGTTTCTTGTCAAATTACTTATGGTAGGTGAAGATAATTTACAAATAGCGAAACATGTTGACTGTGTCCTAGTAGTTTCTTGGATGTCTTACCATGGGTTTTCTTTTGGCTGACACAGAATAATGGCTTCTGTATCTTTCCTTCTTCTTTGATAGATAGCAGGACTATATGAGCTTTGTGGTCAAAACTAGAGAGGGTGGGCTGGGTTGTGATTTGCATTTAGTGAAAATCATTCTCCACTCTGATGTAGGTGCAATAGCTGCCTGCTGATCCTTGTAGCTTCCTATCTTTATATGGATTGGTTAGGCTGAAGCATTTAGTTGTGTTTGTATTGTTTTCTTATTTTACTTTTTTTTGGGTTTTTTTTTTTGGGGGGGGAGGGTTGAGGGTATGGGGCTTTTGTAGCATGGTCCTGGGGAAGTTTGCATGATCATCTCCCATTGTTATACGCCTTAAATCTTGTATATATGGGTTAATTGGTTGTCACCGAATGTTGGGTGGTATACTTACAGCTCAAGTATAACCACATGTGGTGAACTTTCTTTTATTGTAGGTCGTGGTCGTGGGAGAGGAACTCGTGGGAGGGGACGTGGTCCTCGGCCTAATGGAGTAGCAAATCCAGTGGCTGGAGGGGCTTAACTGGTCTCTTCAAAAGCATCCCCCGAAGCATGATGCAGAGCCTGTTCTGTGAAAGTGTTGGATGCCTGCTCGATTTGTGTTGTATTTTCATGCTAATGTAGCAGTTAGGGTATATCAGTGTACCTTAGACTAGGCAGTTGGAACCACAACAACGTGGCAAAAGTGATATTCATTTCATTTTTAGCGTTAGTTGGTCAGAGATGCTTAAATCAGTTCTAACCTTTGTAGACTGAGCAGTACATTCTTTTATTTATAATTATTTGGCAAGGCTTTGGCTCTGGGTGTCAGTTTGTGGTTTTACGATAAGAGGAAATTACATGTCAAAGTCTTTTGAATTTTATTCTAAATTTATAAATTAATTCTTAAATTTCAAAATACTTGAAAACTTAAATTTTAAATTTTAACTTATTGGTTTTTTCGCTGAGTTAATCTGGTCGTTAATGTTGACATAGCACCACCTAACAGATAATGTGGTGGTCTAATTTTTGAGTTGGCTTCCATGTCGGTAGTTGCTGAGGTGTCACGTGACACATTAATACCATTCACATGCATGAAAAAAAAAAAAAAAAACACTTTCCTCTTTCTTTCCCTCGTATTATTTCTTAAAATATTACTAAAATGGCACAAAATCTCAAAAATGGATTTCAAAATTGCCCAATCAAACTGCCCAATAAGCCTAATAAAATAAAATAAAATTATGAAATTGATAAAAAAAATCAACTTCAAAATTGACATCTTCATCAACTTTATAGGATTCTAAGATGTCTAACCCGTCAAAGACCGAGAATTCTTGATCAGAGATATGAGATTCTGACCATTCTAAAGTTAACATATCAACTTTGAAATTGATTTATCTGATATCAACTTTAGAGCTATATAAACAATGCACAATCGAGAAGTCTTTTAAATTCGAAACTTCTTCTCCACTTTTTGAAGTCTTTTAAATTCGAAACTTCTTCTCTACTTTTTGTGGCCAAGAAAATTTCACCCTATTTCATTTTTCAACCGTTGTGTAACAATTTTCAACGTGTAATTTCAATTTTCAGTCGATCAATCAACAAAAATGTATTTTATAAATCTATTATTATTTTTTTTTCAATTTGTTTTAAAGTTTTAAAATCTGAATTTTTTCTTTTTAATAGAATTCATGTCTTTGACATTTTTTCGATTGTTCCAAATACAATTTCGATATTAAAAAGTAAGTATAAGGTGAGTTCTATCATTTTTTTTATTTGAATTGTTATTTATTATTGTCATTATATATATTTTTAAATGTTATTAGATTGTTTTGTGAAATAAGTTTTGGGTCGAGCAATGGGGAGAGAGAAAGAGGGGCGGTGGGAGATAGAGAGATGGGAGAGTGAGGGAGGCAGGGGGAGATAACAGAGACGGGAGAGTGAGGGAGGTGAGAGAAAAATTAAAATTAATCACAAATAATATTAATTAATATCAATTAGGTCAATTAATAAGAAATTTTAAAAGTGAAAAAAAAGAAGGGATAAAATTATAATTTATTAATTATTATTAAATTATATTTTAGTAAAATTATAATATCAAATTTATTTTATTAAAATTATATAAAATTCTAATACTGAAATAATAATTAAAAAAATTTATTATCATATAAAATTGATAATGTAAAAGTCAATTTTAATATTGATATCGAGGATGTTAATTTTAAAGTTGATGTTGTAGAAGTTTACTTCGGGCTATTCCATTCTATTAGTCAAGAATCAAATTCTAAAGTTGATATTAAAAATATATATTGAGACGTAAACATTAAAGTTGACTTTATAAATATTAATTTTAATTTTTTTTTTATTTTAGATTTAACAGGTAGGATTATTAGACAGTTTTGAAGTTGATAGCAAGAATGTGAACTTAGAAGTTAATTTGGGAAGGAAAAAAAAAAACATCCCATTTCTAAAATTTTGTGCCATTTTAGAATATTTTGAAAAATAACTCTCCTCTACTCCCCCTTTTCTCTCTCCTCTCTCTCGTTGGAAAAAATCTCTCTCTCTTCCCCTTCTCTCTCTCTTCCTCTTCTCTCCCCCTTTCACTCTCCTCTCCTCTCCTCTATCCCACCGGAAAAAAAAAAAAACTCCTCTCTCTCTCTCTCTCTCTCTCTCCCTCTCTCCTCCTCTCTCCATTTCTCTCTCTTCTCTCCTCTCTCTCACCGGAAAAAAGAAAAAAAAATACTCTTTCCCCTTTCTTTCTCTTCTCTCGTCTTTCTCGATTTATTAAACAATGCTAGAATAAATGTTCATCAAAGAAACCGGATTTAGCAAGATTCCTTTTTAGCTTGCATTTAACAATAAAACCCCCCGAAATTCCTAACTCCAAGATTCACTTGAGAATTTTATCTAACATTACAATTTACAACATTTGCTATTGGGGCAAACACACACAAATCTCAGGCAAATTTTCACTCAATTTTGGTTGAAACATTTTATCGAGCATTTAGCTTGCATTAGTGCATTGTACGAAGCTATATTTGTAATGCACAAAGATAAACTAAAAGTTGAAAAGATCAATGACAAATCTCCACAATCTGTGTAAAATCTTAAAAGAAAAATCCAAAATAGAAAACTTTGTGAGGTTTGTTATGAAAGCGTGAGGAAAGAACAGTGTTTGATTTCTTCAATCGGAAAGAAAATAGTGTAGAGAGAGAAAATTCGTTCAATTGGAGAGAGAGACAAGGCTGGAATTTGCTTTTAGTATTTTCAAACTTCGGCTTCGACTTGCTGTTCAATTGTGGGATAGGAGGCTGGCGGTGATCGTGTGTGAGTGAATTTGCTATATCTGTTCAACCGTCTTGCACCGTTTTATTACTGCCATCAACGATGTCCACTTGCTGTTCATTCGCATTTGCGTTGTTATTGGCAAGCACCCTACCTCCTCCTTTCTATTTGGGTGTGATAAATAATTAAACTTAAAATTAATAATTGAAATTAAAATACACTAATTAAATAAAATTTATAATTTTTATCAAAAATATGATGTAAACTCAAATTTAAAATAAAAATTATTTAAATTTACAAAATATAAAACAAAATATACATATTTTGATATATATACACATCAAACAAAATGTTATCACTGACACAATTCTAAATCTAACACTATATTATAAATCCTAAATTCTAAAGTCTTAAAATCTTAAATCCTATTAGTATGTTGAACCATATTATATATAGTAAAAATTTTAAATTCTAAACTCTAAATCTTAATAACAGTTAGTTGTATATTCACACAATAATATATATATATATATATTTGATATTATTTGAATGAACGAGTAAAATTCAAAAATTCTTAATATAATAATCAATCACAATCGAAAAGACTGTTTTTAATTAAATTATATAAAAGATTTATCGAATAAACGTGCAGGCCTCTTTTTTACCCAAAATTCTACTACCTTCAACCCACATGCAAAATCTGTGAAAACCTCAAGAAGATTGATTCCAAAATTCATTGTTGCCGAGATCAAGAACAATAGTATGTTTGAAAGTTTTAAAATGTAGAGAAAAAAATTTCATATTATTTGGGAGTTTTATTAAAAAAGAAAATTTATTAAAAATAAAAATTTTATTTTCAAGATAAATTTGATATATTTATAGATTAATTTTTTTAAAAATTTTTTTTTTTTAATCTTTCCGTTCAAACGTAGCGAACGGGCGGGATCGCTGTTTGAAACATGTTCCCCACGTCACAAAATCAAAAAGAAAGAAAAATAGTTAAACCCCCTTTCCCCTCCTAAAAAAAATGTCAAACCCTTCCTTTCTACTATGAACTTCATCTCTCTCTCTCTCTCTCTCTCTCTCTCTCTCTCTCTCTCTCAATTCCTAGTTCTGGCCTTTCCTTCATTTTTTAACCTGGTTTTGATTTTTTTTTTTGGTCTAAAAAATTTCTCTCTTTCTCTCTCAGACTCGAGCAATAGAGACTTAAACTCGTCAATTCTTCTGGGAAAAAAAATTAGTGAAAGGAATCGATGACAATCAAGGTCTTTAGAGAATTCAACACATTTTTCAGAGCCAAAACGATGATGTTTCAAGTCACGGTGGCCGGAATATGGGCCGGAGATGAAGAATCATGTTACAGCCATCGTCGACGATTAAGGTGCAGCTACGGCGTAGATATGATGAACAGATAACGGCGACGATGATGAATAAAATTAGAATAAATCAAAAGAAAAGAGAGAGATTGAGAGAGAAGAATGGATTTGTGAGGGTTTCAGAACAGAGTCGAGAGGAATATAGAGAGAGAGAGAGAGGGGGGGCCATTCTCTTCCTTTCTTAAAAAAATTTTTTTACTCTCCATTTTCTTGAAATTAATATATATACATAAATACATATACAAGGGTTTTTCTTCGCACACGAAAGAGGAAAACACAGAGCACTCAAATCAATATATGAACCCAAAACAGCTTTTAATAGAGTTTCTTTTACCAGTCTCAACAACGCATCCCAAAAACTCAAGCACAAGAAAAATACAGAATTATCAAAACCCACTGAATCGTCAAAAGGAAAAACACCAGTAGAAACCCTAAATTGGTTTAGCACAAAACAAGAAATGAAAACCCTAGATCTTGAGTTTGGTGAAGAAAGGAGAGAGAGCGCGCGCGCGCTCGAAATGGGTGGTAGAAGTCTGAGGAGATGGAAAAGGAAGAAAAAGATGAGAGATTGAGAGCAAAAACAAAAATAAAATAAAATAAAAATAAAATGTGAGCTTTCCTGAAAGATGTCCAGGTCCACGTGGTGGTGTTTTTGCCAACGTGGCAATATGGAAGGAAATCCCAGCTCCTCTTTATCCTCTCGGTGGGTGTGCTGACGTATGGGCTGCCGTCATCCACGGATACTCTTGCTTTTTGCTTGGTCTTACCATTCCGGCTGTCCATGTCACGGCTCCAACCCCACCTTATCATTTGTTTAAAATTTCAATTGTACTTAGCCTCTTAAGACTTATTTTATATATATATATTACTCTTACCTCCTTTATCTTGTTCCACTTAGCATGCAGATGAAGATCCTTGAAATGGAGAACAAAGAAGATATTGTCATTGTGGGAGCTGGCATAGCAGGGCTTTCCACTTCTCTTGGACTCTACAGGTAGGTACTGTAAATCTTGTAGAGTGTTTTTGTAGTTTTATTTCTAGAAATGAACTGTATTTACATTAGACATATTTGCAAACAACACTTTTCATGCTTTCGTGATGTATAGGACACATTTTAGTGAGGTTTGATATTTCATTTCAACCAGACACTTCGAGACCAGACCACTTTCTCGACACTTAACTCCATAGACAATGAAATAAAGGAGTAAGGTTTTTAGAGATAATAGTTAATCTTCCCCTCTTAATGTTGCAGGTTGGGGCTGCGGAGTCTAGTACTGGAATCTTCGGATGGTTTGAGAGTTTCAGGATTTGCCCTCACACTCTGGACTAATGCTTGGAGGGCTTTGGATGTTTTGGGTGTTGGTGATTGCCTTAGAGAGCAGCACTTTCGTATTGATGGGTGAGGCAAAATAGTGTTTTCTTTTGTTAGTGTTAGTGATTCAAAGGGTCGGGACATTCAGTAACAGAGTCTCTTATGCTTGACTTATTGGCTCAAAAACAGGCTTCAAACCACTTCCTTGGCTACCGGACTTCAAACATCAGAAAGGCCACTAAAGGGCCGGACAAAACGAAATCAGTGAGTCCATGCTGTTTGAACTTGTTAAATTCCCACAAAATTACATCCTTGCTCAAATAATTTGATATGAAATTGTGTAATGTTCTTGTTGAAACAATTAGAGGGATTTGTTAGTCGAGAGATTCATTAGCCAGAGCAGTTCTGGAAATTCAAATTGTAGGTTTGGCATATCATCAAAGCATTATGAGAAACCGGGCTCGTAGAAAGTGTGTGTGACAGCCTTAGTCTTTATTAACTAGGTTTGTTTATTGTAATGGTTTACTGTCTTGGCTTTGAGCTGGGAGAAGGGATATGTTGTGTTGGATTTTTAGGGATGAAATAGAAGAGTAAGGAAAAGGAGTAAATTCAAGTGCAAATAAAGAGATCAAAGTGTATAATTGAATCTTCAGAAGACTCTTTTCATTGAAGAATAGAGCTTGAAAGAAAATACAAAAGGAAGTCACATTCTGCTAGTCACAGCTAGACAGACCAGCTCTCGGCCGAATTACAGAACACCTTCCTCCCCTTCTTCCCATACTCCCCATACAATTTATAATTCCCTTTTTCCCCCTAATTACTTAGATTCTATTCTCTTCACGGTTGAGTTTGTTGCACCCTCATTTCCCTCCATCTCTTTCTTCTTTCGACGGTTGTAAACCTGTATTGCTTTTGGTGCTGCCTCATTTGCCATGTCACCTGCCAACTCACCTGCCAACTGTCCTCTTGAGCTTCCTGTCATAACAGGATATGTTTCCTGCCTATTATGGGCAGGGATGCAAATGAACAGCTTAATAGTATTAGAATATTGTAGGTTTTTCGCCTGTGAAATAAAGGAAATAGTAGAGGAAGAAAAATCCATCACAATAAAATGAACATCTCAATGCCCCTCCACCTCCTCCCCCCCCCAAAAAAAAAGAAAAAAAGAAAATAAAAGAGAGATTTTAGAATATAGCACAATGGTACATGCCAAATATTTTTTAAGCCTGATACATCTTGCCATATCATATGCGGACTTGTCCGGGCATGATGACCTGGTCTCAGCCTTCGCTAATTGTGATGCTCTACCAGCGTTTGCCCATGCTAGGATCAGTACACATTGTTGTCAAATAGAATACCTAGCCACGGTAAAAAAGTGAACCAGAAGTGCAAAAAGATGCCTTTATTCCAGAGGGAAATTATTATTATTATTTTAACTTTTCTCTGGTTTTGCTTTAGTTCTTCTCTTGGAAGCAGAAACTTATTGCCATAATCCCATTCCGTTTTAGTACAGACAATTGAACAAAAAAGTATTGAAAATTGGTATTATCTGGGCAAACTGCAGTGGTGATCATGAGATCCATTGTGTGAGAAGGAACATATTACTAGAAACTCTAGCAAAGGAGCTTCCTCATGGCACCATTAGGTATAACTCCAAGGTTGTCTCTATTGAGGAATCAGGATGCTTTAAGCTGGTGCACCTTGCGGATGGTTCCATCCTTCGAACAAAAGTAAGTTCATTGTTTAAATTGGTAACGTTTGTTCTGTAGCTTTGTGCATCTTTTTCGGATATGTTCTGCCAGGCATGATTTAGGCAGAGGCTTGTAAGCACACCCAAATTTCAGACTTTTATGCTTCAGAGCAGGGCTACTGTAGTAATTGGGAGAGGGATGTCTGATATGCATGAGTGCAGGAAAACATTTTCTACAGCTTATAAGGTTACTTGGATTTGTCTGGCCTCCTGTTTAAGTGTCCCATATTTTTGTTTTACTGATTATTTTTTACAGCTGAAAAAATAGATAACCTTGGTTCATGTGGACTATGACAATTAGCAGCTCCTTTAAGAGCATCAAGGCTGTATTAATCTTTTCTTCTCCAACTTAAAGGTATTGATTGGGTGTGATGGAGTTAATTCGGTGGTGGCAAATTGGCTTGGACTGCCAAAGCGAGCTCCCTCTGGTCGTTCATCAATTAGGGGACTTGCTGAGTACACAAATGGCCATTGCTTTGGGGCCAAATTCAGTCTGTACTTTGGAGATGGAGTCCGATTTGGTTTCCTTCCGTGTAATCAGACTTCTGTGTACTGGTTTTTTACGTTTACACCATCAACACAAGGTAACACTGAAGCATGGAAACGAAGATCTTAATGCTAATTTTATTACCTATGCAACATGACTACTGGATTAGACATCAACTATTGTCATGAAGCTTTTCATTTCTGGTAGCTTAAACTTTCTCATTTCTTCTGTCTAATGTCCTTGCTTGTGTTTGGGTGTGCAAGCGTAGGTGGTGAACAGCTGGAAGCAAACCAGGTGAAGATGAAGGAATTTGTCCTGAGCAAGCTTGCGAGAGTTCCACAAGCAGCAGGCATTGTGAAAAACACAACACTAGACAGCATTTCATCTGCTTCATTGAAGTTCAGATTGCCATGGAATCTACTGTGGGGTGATATCTCAAAAGGCAACGTATGTGTATCTGGTGATGCCCTCCATCCAATGACACCTGACATTGGTCAAGGTGGGTGTTCTGCATTAGAGGACAGTGTTGTCCTCGCAAGATGTCTCTCTGAAGCCTTAACTACGCACTCAAAACAGGGAACCCCACAAGAAGAATACGATAGGATCAAAAAGGGCCTGGAAAAATTTGCCAGAGAGAGAAGATGGAGAAGTTTTGAGCTCATCAGCACCGCCTATTTGGTTGGTTCCATCCAGCAGAGTGATGCCACTGTGATAAGCTTCTTGAGAGAAAAGTTGCTGTCAGGTTTTTTTGGGTACATTTTACTAAAGATAGCGGATTTTGACTGTGGAAATCTTTACTGAGCAAGTGATGAAGGAAAAAAAGGATATGCTGTTTTAGATGCACTCTTTTCATAGCAATAAAATCTGGGTTTCGGACTGCTGGCAATTCATGTGCATTGGCTCCTCATTGCTTTTTCTCCTTCAAGTAAGATCCACACCTTCAAGAGAGGACAATTTCTGAATGTGACTACTGTTTTGAACAAGTACAACGTACTTCAAAGGAAGTCGCTTGTGCTTCATTATAACTTATATAATGTCCCAAAAATTGACAGATCAATTAAAATCAAGAAATCTCCTTTGGTAAAGCACGCGTATAGCTCAAGAATTTGGTCAACAACAAATAAAGGCATTTACTGCCAGATTCTACTCTTTTTTTTAAAAAAAATTTTTATAAAAAACTTTAAATAAGTTTTCCCCTCCCCCCACTATAAGTGATCAACCAACAGAACACAAAAATATTAGGTCTGACTTGTATAGGTTTCAACCCTGAAATTCTGGTGTCATGTGATCCATGCATCGATTTGATTACCTACTTATTAAACTTCCTAATCTTCTCATATACTCAAACTTATCATAACCGAAAAAAAGGCAAAAGATTTTGCTTTTTGTTTTTTGGAGGATTATTTTATTCACCGCCCTTTGTTACAGGGAAAAAGGTCTTGAGAAATTTGACTTCATATGATTGCTGCTAGCTGCTACCATACCATTCCATTATTTTCAGGGCCATTAATTAGAGGCAACTGTTCATGGCTCTACTTCAGCATTCATTTCTATCAACTTATTATTTTCTATTTTTCTTTTGCAAAAACTCTCTCTCTCTCTCTCTCTGTCTCTCTCTCTCTGTGATCCATATCATGTCAATATCAATTATCAACTCTTCTTTGACAGATAACTTTTCTCATGCCTTTGCTTGGTCGTTTTTCTCTTTATCATCACATGCAAGGAGGTTTTGATTAAATCGGAAGTTCCGGATTTAGGTCTCCCCTTAAAATTAAGGTCAATTGCTTCTTCAAGCCACCTTGAAATCATTCAGGTTTTTTTTTCCCCCCACATTTTTTATTGTCCTAAACTTTGATTACCGAATTCATGAATTATTCTATAAACTGATTATTTACCAAACCTTTTTTTCTTTTTACCTGAATTTTGCACCAATCTGTAGGGTAGCCCATCTTGGTTGTGGTGTCATTGGAACACATAGATATGGGTCAGATCATAGTATGAACAAGATCTTGACATTTCACTCAACCGACAAAAAGGGAAAAGAACAAAATATGAATTTGAAGAAGAAAAATAGTAGGATCTCTTAATTGGAAATTAAAAGAGTATGAGTAAATACAAGGAGAATTGATGTCTTAAAATTAAATAAAAGAGTATGAGTAAATAGTAGGATCTGCATTTTTTTTATTTCTCTGTATGTTACACTTCGTCCTCCTGTATAATGTTTTGGGTTTGCTTTTGAGTACATGTACATTTTCTTGTTCAAGGTCAGGAGGGATCATGTGAATGACACAACAAAGAAAATGGGGTTGGGATCATGTCAGATGAAGGGCATGTGAGGGGATGTGCCAAATGATTTAGGGAATATATAATCCAAACAATTACAGAAAAAACAGGGAAAGAAGCCATACATAGTTTCATTAGGCAACAAATACAAAATTTTTTTTAATAAAATGGAATAAGTTGGGTTTGTGGTTTTTGATCCACTCACGGCTCTTGAGTAGGGGGAAACACCATGTGGGCGTGGGAGAGAAAGAGTTGGAGAACGTGGAAATAATTGAATGAGATTCAGAAGTCTTCAGACATTGGCATTATAAAAATTTTCCACATAATATATATATATATCCAAAAATTTCTCCCCCTACTTGCAGAGGTCACATGTGAGGTTGTCGCATTACTGATTTCTGGTCCCTATTTAAATACGAAAAAGCCTATTCCTTTCACCAGAACCCCTGCTCGATTAATAGTCACAGCAATTACTCTCTATCTCTCTCCCTCTCTCTCCTCCTCCATATTCCTTCTCCACCCTTTCTTCATCCTCTGCGTATTAGTCTACTATAACAAGAAATGGCAAAATATGCAATTCTTGGACTTGTGATTTTGCTTGGAACATTACTTTGTACTCCCACAGATGTCAAGGCCTTCACAGCTTCTGGGTGGATGCAAGCTCATGCTACCTTTTATGGAGGCAGTGATGCCTCTGGAACTATGGGTATGCAAAATGTGATTTTTTCCCCCCTACCTTTTGTTTTGCTTTTTAATTAATTTATATGGAACTTGAGTATGATTTGGTTTATAGGAGGAGCTTGTGGTTATGGAAATTTGTACACAACTGGATATGGGACTAGGACTGCAGCATTAAGCACAGCATTGTTCAATGATGGAGGCTCTTGTGGTCAATGCTACAAAATCATATGTGACTACAAATCAGACCCACAATGGTGTAAAAAAGGAGTGTCCGTGACTGTCACTGCAACAAACTTTTGCCCTCCAAATTATGATCTTCCAAGCGATCATGGAGGCTGGTGCAATCCACCCCGTCCACATTTCGATATGGCTGAGCCTGCTTGGCTAAAGATCGGTATCTACAGCGGTGGAATCGTGCCTGTCCTTTACCAGAGGTATGAATAAATCCCTTAACACCTATTGATTCCTTGGTCGTTCCCGTATGCCTGTACATATAGGAACGAATTAGTACGTGACATGATGACTTTGGACTAAAAAAAAAAAATGTGACAGGGTTCCTTGCAAGAAACATGGTGGGGTTAGATTCACAATTAACGGGAGAGACTACTTTGAGCTTGTGTTGGTACACAATGTGGGTGCAGCTGGATCTGTTCAATCAGTGTCAATCAAAGGCTCAAAAACAGGTTGGATGGCTTTGTCAAGGAACTGGGGTGCTAATTGGCAGTCCAATGCCTATCTGAATGGCCAGTCTCTGTCCTTCAGAGTCAGTACTACTGATGGAGTCACTAAAGACTTTCTCAACATTGTACCTTCAAGTTGGTCCTTTGGCCAGACCTTCTCTAGTCCATTGCAATTTTGAGCTGCAACCACCCCACTTTAGGGTTCAGGGTCTGGGATTTTCGCTGGCAGAGGCATTGCTCCATATATTTTAATGAAGAGCAGCCCGCCGAATTTTCAGTCAAGAACATAAAAATCAAGTCTTTTTGGTTTTGCGATGGGGTTTGAGATGGGGTATGAACCCTTGAACTCTCAAGGCTTTTGACCATTTTCGGGAGCCGCCATGGAAGACTAGCTTTTATGGCACCATGTGATGCTGGAATCCGTTTGCAGATGACATTAACTAATCAAAAGTACAGCAAATGAATAAGAAGCTCAAAAAGCATGAAGCTTCAGATGGAATAATTTTCCTTTTTTTTTCCTATGTGATGTTTGTAATCGATGTGTCCGTCTTTGTCATTATCCTCTGCTAATTGTGGGTTTTCCTTTTTTAAATTGCTAATGATACTCATAAGTCAAGTTGGTTATAAATATATTTTTGCTTTTTTGCTCTCGATTTTTTTTTTCTTGTGATTTCTTTTAATTTGGTGGAAAAATTAATGGCCTGCACTTTTTTATGTCTGTTAAATTTCATGCTTTAAGTAACCAAAATCCTTGGTTTTAGGAAAGGTTTCCCACTTGTGAATTTTTCTTCTCCATTTTTTGATTCCGGCCAAATCAAAAGAAACACATATAGATCCTCCCTTCAAATTGAGAACTTCAAAAAGGGATATTTGCAATTTTGCTTGCGACCACAGAAGATGAGCCAAAATACCATAAAAATAAGCCCTCAGGGACTAGGGTGATGGGTCTAGACTACATTACTATATATGGTTCGAACTTAACATTCCTAACATCTGTGAATTCAGCTTTAATCATTCTTTCTTTCACTTTTTAAAAAGCAAAATAGATAAAAATTTAACTTCATCACCAGTGTTTTTGAATGAATTCAGACCATTTGCTTTCCGAATTAGGCAGTTTCTCTTTTACAAATTAGTACTGGGACAGGACAGGTGGTATTCATTTCTATTTTCATCCTGTTATCCCATGATGGGGCCGGGACTACTCAAAATTGAATTGTGAAGGGCACAAAACAAAAACATTGAACTCAGAAATTGAACAACTCGGTAACTAAATTTGCAAATGGCACCTGAAATAAATTCAGAATAAATATAAGTAGTGATGAGGTAATCATGTCACTTATGCCTCTAAGATAGATAGATAAACAAAAATAGAAGCTGGGAACTTTTAGACCAACCTTCCATTACACAACAATGCCATGCCTTTATTGGCTCAACTTGTCTACCAAATTTTATTCCCTTTTCACTTTTTGTGATTATTGAACAAGACTACTACACTAATATCAATTTTGTTGCTTTCTCATGTTGGGAATTCAAAAAAAAAAAAAAAATTAGGGATCAATGTTGTTATTCTGAATTGCACTCACCATAAAAATGCATAATTCGGATCATAATTATTTTTTGGAGTATTTTTTGGTTACTGCACAAGTCTAACATACTAAAATCATTTTGTTACTTTTCTATTAGGGTGTTCTTCTCTTCTTTTACATATCGAAAAAGGTAATCTGTGTTATTACTCTTTTTAGTATATTACTCGAAAACTCTCACTTATAGTAAAATATCTGGTCAAAATCATAATTATTTCGTCACTAAAGTTGGGAGGAATAACTAATGGCTCTTAGATCCAATGGTACTAAAAACTCATCTTTCAATCTGAGATCTTGAATTCAAGACAATGTCCTTGTTTGTAATAAGAAAAAAGGTGGGGAGATTATTGTCAAAATGCTAAACAACAGCGATACCCTCGTATTCTTGGAAGATTCGGAATGTACTCCTTGTGTTGGGTATGAGATATATTCTCGTTATGTACTAAATTCCTACTCCCACCAATTATAACATCACTAGTTCATGCGTGTGAACAAATGTATCTTTACCCTCATTCTCTTCGTATAAAAATTCTGTGCAATTTAACATAAGATACATAAGTGTGTGGAGATTCTTCTTGACCCAATCCACTACAGCGCACAAGTTTGCTTACAATTCCTGTTCTTTGCACCTACAAATACATTTGATACCCTCCTTGAATTCCCAACAATAGGAATGGCCACCTTAATTGCTGTGTTATTAGCACTTCTGGTGTCCTCGGTTTGTTCTGCAAGGAAGTTAAGCTTCAATTACTATGATCCACATGCCCTCGAGCTGAGGCAATTGTTTCAAAAACTGTCAAGAAGGCTATGTTGAATGACAAGAGGTCCCTGCAATGCACTTCCATGATTGCTTCATTGGAGTAACCCCATTCTGTTTGGCTTTTCATTTGGTTTTTTTTGCTTAATTTCAATATACAAATCTTCTAATTGTTTGTTTAAATTTGAATTTGAAGGGCTGTGAAGCTTCTGTTTTGCTGAATTCAACAAGTAAAAATCAAGCGGAGAAAGACGGGCCTCCAAATGTATCACTGCATGCATTCTATGTCATTGACATTGCTAAAGAGGAAATTGAAGCTTCATGCTCCGGCGTGGTCTCTTGTGCTGACATATTGGCTTTTGCTGCAAGGGATGCTGTTGCATTGATAAAGCCCCTCTTATTAACCCTAAATAATGAAAAACTCTTCTAAAATCTCTGGTATTGATACCAATAGAAATGGTGGCTGGATAAACGTTGGTTATCTAAAATTTTATTATTAAAAAATTTTTGAAAGTTTTGGATGGTCAGTTTATCATGGCTACCATCAAACGGCTATCATTCCCGAATGTATCAATTCCTACAAAGATGCGAGAATAGCTCAAAAAATGATCATCTAAATACAATTGTTTGCATGCAATCTGGGGGTCCAACTTGGGATGTGCCAAAAGGAAGATTAGATGGAAGAATTTCAAAAGCAAGTAACACCCTACAATTGCCATTTCCAACTTTTAACATATCTCAGCTACAGCAGAGTTTTGCCCAAAGAGGCCTTTCCTTAGATGACCTAGTAGCTCTCTCAGGCACCACATTTGGTCCTCTTTCTTCCTAAGCATTTCTTTTTTACAAAACAAATGGCCTAAAATCTGGTAGAAGCTCATATATGTTCATATTATATGTAGGTGGCCGCACAATTGGATTCTCTCATTGTTCATCATTCCAGAACAGAATCCACAACTTTGACACTGCCCACGACATTGATCCAACATTGCATACAGAGTTTGCTGCAAGTCTACGAAGTGTTTGCCCGATGCACAACAAGGTGAAAAACGCAGGAGCAAACATGGATACAACCCCAGTTGTATTTGACAATGCCTACTTCAAGCTGCTTTTGCAAGGGAAGAGTTTGTTCTCTTCTGATCAAGCTCTGCTGACAAATCAAAAGACTAAGGCGCTTGTTTCCAAATATGCATGCTCACAAGAAGAATTTGAGAAGGCATTTGGAAGGCCATGATCAGAATGAGTAGCATTACCGGTGGAGAAGAGATTTGACACCACTGCAGAGTGGTCCGAAATCTTAAATTTGAATAAAATAATGAAAATCACTTCCGAAAGTATGTTCAGAATGTTTTGAGTGATGAAAGATTTTGTTTCATATCTGGCATCTTAGTAAGGCTGTGGTGATGGGCGTACCCAAAAGCTACCAACTATGAATCAAACCGGATATTGTATAATATGGTGAAGATTCTTGTGACAATACCTAAAGGAGGTAACAATGTTTGGATGTCACTCCAAACACCTTTTTGATTTGTTAATGAAAAAATAGATAAAGAGAGAAGAGGGGAAGTCTAGCATACAAATTTTCTACATCTAATTCTACCATAATAAAAGATATTTTTGCATATTAAGTAAATACTACAAAGATATATTACGTAATTGATGTCTTATATTTATATACATAAACTATTTTAACATATTATTGTATAAAAGAAAAAGAGAAAATCCAAAAAATTTAAAACTTTTTGTATTGAATCGTATGCTCTCACATTCGTATAATGATTCCATTTATACAGGAGTTTCCCTATATCTATGAAATATATATATATATATATATATATTGTTAAATTATGTCAAATTCCTTGACTTTTTTTAAATTATATTCCCTATTGATGATACTCAATCATACTTTTGATTTTTTTTTTATATAAATTATCAATATTCAATAAGCATATTAAATTCTATTAAATCCGCTTCGAACGGAGTTAAAAGTTTAAGAAATAATTTTTTCCCTTAAATTTAAGGGGTATCAATATTTAATCACTGAACTAACTAAATATTTATTCAATTGTACGTTTGAATAGGGTGTGAATAATAGTCGATCACGTATTATCAATAATGTTCGGGTGTGGTACGATATATATATATATATATATATATATATATTTATATATTTTCATAGGATGGAAAGGTCACCAACAGAACTAGCTCTCTGATTTCAAAATTGCCGCATAAAATCCGAATATTAATTTTCACGCCTCAAATATCATGAATTAAAAGAATAAGGACATCAATAAAATGGACTTGTTGGGCGGGCCGAAGTAGTCAGTTATGGGCCTAAAAGGCCCACAGTGTGCACTTACCGGCTCTAAACTTAATTAGGGTAAACTCAAGACTAGGTTTACGACAATTATACAGAAAAGAGAATAACAACACAGACCTTTCAAATCTAGAAGGAGGGACGAACTCTGAAGATTTTGTCGAATAGTATGGAAGTCGACAAATCAAGAAATCCAGAAATTAATGGCAATCAACCAGTTGTCAATCCTTCTTCGTTGAATTCAAATCGAGATCGAGTTGTTAAAGAAGAAGAAGAAGGAGATTCGGAAGAAGAATTGCGGAGACTTCTAATTCCCAATGCTGATGATCTTCCCTTAACTCCTCCTTCTGCTATTGAGACTAACTTTGTCAGCTATTTCGCTCCAGGTTCTTTTCCCAATTCACTTAAACTTTCACCCAAGCCTTAAACCCTAATTCGGGGTTCTCAATTTAATATCGATTTTCTTTTTTTTTTTTTCTTCAGATTTTATGAAGCCAGGACATGATCAGTACGTTTATCGTCACGCCAATGGGTACTTATTCAACTCTCTCTCTCTCTCTCTCTCTCTCTCTCTCTAGAAGTATAATTTTGAATTGGGTTTTCATTTTACCTCTATTTTGTGTGTTTGGTTTACATTAATACTCTTACCGGTGGATACTGCCACAAAATGGGCGTTTACTTCCTTTTGGTTTCTCTGTTTATAATGTCTGAGGAGCATTTCGAGTTTCTATACTTTATTAACAATTCTTCTTCCTTTCTAGTTTGCTTAGAATTAAAACTACTTTGATCAAATAGAACGTTTACCAATTTGTGTATGTAATCTTCAATTGAGTCCATTGCCAAGTTGTCATAAGAAGTTGAGAATCTCAGTGTCCTGCCCTATGCAATTCCTCTCTCTCTCTCTCTCTCTCTCTCTCTCTCTCTCTCTCTCTCTGTGGATGCAATAAAATTGAACTGTATATTACGTGTTGTGAAAAGGTTGTGCGTGATTGGATTGGCTTCAACGCACGTAGCATTGAAAGAGAAAGGAGGCGTGACAGCCGTTGATTTCAATGTTGGGAAATCTGATCGCAGTGGTATTAAGGTTACTGGAAAGCGGAAGAGAGTATGTGTTTCTTCTCTCTTATTTTATGTTAAAAGAAGGAAATTGATATTTGCTGATGTTTTCTTTTTTCTTGGGACATACATTTGAGCCATTGTTATATGGGTGAAATCCTATAAAAGAACGTAGTTCCTGTAACTGTTTGTTGATATTTCTTAGGTTAAATTTTGTAACTTAAGTACGAAGTTTTGATTATCTTTTTGTTTGAAATCAGGACATGATATTGGTTACCATGTACTAAATGGAAATGGGATCTCTAATTATTGGTAAACCACCAATGATTTGTTATCTGCTTATGTGGTCAAAGTGCCTTGCCTTATGATTTGTCAAGTCTTGTATATGAATTCTTTCATAGCCGAACCTAATCTTTGGGGCCAAGATTTTAAGTTTAGTTGAATACCTCTTGCCAGTCTTGTTTCATCTACTGCATGCAGTTATGCATTTGGCAGAAAGAATGCAGTTGATGGCGATGTTGTTTTATGCAGAATGCACAGCATTTTGACTCAAACACATCATTGTGTAGGGTATGCTCTGGTGATTCTTCCTACATTGTGAGGTTTGGGTTCCTCTCTCATTATCTGCCCCATTTGATGGAGCACATACTTGGATTCAGTTTTCTTTTTCCCTTAATCAGGGTTCAAGTGGTTTTGGTTGATTATTTAACGCAGGTGTTGTGTCAAAGGATCTCTACTTGAAGTGAATGATAGGTTAATCAAGCAGCCTGGATTGCTCAATACATCTGTAAGAGTTCTTTCATTTTGACGATCTTTAAACAAACAGAGCGGATGTTAGGAGACTAAAATCTTCAACATTTTTCCTTAAAGCCATTTATTGGCCACTTTAATATTTTGCAGTTTATGCGATCCCTTGTTGGGTTGTTGACTTCTTGGTGTGTATTTTCATCTTGAAAAGTTATGACTAGTTCTACTCCACATGCCACTTTCATATTGGCCATTTTTAAATCAACATTTTTCACCTCTCTCCTCTCTCTGAATCAATTCAGGAAAACTTATACCTAGTTCTACATGCATTGCAGGCGGATAGGGAAGGATACATTGCAATTATTATGCCAAAACCAGCAGACTGGCTCAAGATAAAAGATTCATTACTTGGGCTTGAAGACTACAAAAAATTGAGAGGGCTGTGTTGACATCGTGGCGGGTATTTTTATTTGGAAAATTTATGGCTAACGCCCTCCCCTAAAAGCTAACGAAAAAAGAGGGGCCTTCCCCTAAGGTGTTGTACATTATGTCTGCTCGTATGATACAAAATTATTGGTTTGCGGAAGAGCAAATAGTTCTTCATGAGAAGGCTTAGCATTTTCCTGCTGTTTTCCAGATTATCTTGGATAATATCTAATATACGTCTAAATGAAGCTTTCGGGAATTGCAGCCAAACCTAGAATAGGGATAGAGAGAGAGAGAGAGAGAGGTGTCATTTTTTTGGAAGTTGGTACTATGAAATACTGTTTACACAAAAATGGAAAATCTGATAAGCTGAACTTACAAAAGGGTCTCGGATCCTGCCATTTTCCCTCCCTCTCATTTTCCTCTCTACTTGCTTTTTTTCTTTTTTCTTTTTTTTTTTCTTTTTAACTCTGCTTCCGCAACCCTTCATCACAAGCCAACTTCTTCCCCCACCCCCCAAAATGACGCTGAAGGATATGAGCTTGTGCTGGTTCTGAATCTGTTCAGCTCTCGAGTCAGAGTCTCAAAATGACGCTTGCAATTTCTCTCTGTTTTGTCTTTTTTGAGCTTAAAAGGCTTAGTTTTTGCTATCTTTTAATTTCAGACGGTAGCCCTACTAAGTTTTACCTAGATAATTCCAGAATTTTAAGAAATACCGATCATGGATATCAAACATCAGAAGTGGAAAGAATGGCTAGGATTTTTGGTTCTTATTTGGATTTCTTAACTCTGCTAAACGTCCCGGTTTAAATCTTATGTTTCTCCCTCTTTCACAGCAAGAAATAGAAAAATAATAATAATACTAATAATAACTTTCAAAAAAACAAAATGGAGAAAATATATATAAGTGAAAAACAAAGAATGAAGGAATTAATGATTTTTCTCTCTTGCCAAGCAGGGGGGGGGGGACACACACACAAAATGGAACAAAGAAAAGTGAAGGATTTAATGAATTATCTCGAATTAGTATAGAACCTTTTATTACTGGACCATAGGTAAAGTCATTTTGTAGATAGCTAGCTAGGTTTCTGGTTACCTGATCTGTGACTATTAAAGAGAGGAGGGGAAGGGGCACACAATTCAACAGCTGATCTTTATCTAGTGCTGAGTGGGCACCATTATTTCTTGCAAGACCAGCCTTCTTGATCTGTTTATGGTGAGAAAACACAAGTGGATGTGCTCTTCAAGCTCTTCCAACTGCTCCAAAAAACTAGTTTCGTGAGTATTGAATTCCTTCACCACCTCCCTCAACACCTGAGTGCTCGCTCCATTCATGACACAAATGCCAGCAACAGACTTGTAATGCTCTGCCTCATCTTGCAATCTGCTCACAAGCCGGCTCATAGTGTCAAAATCCTTTATCAATATATAAATCCCTCTTGCAGCGACATCAAGCTGTGAGCCAAGCCTTCTCTGAATCAACCCTCTTCTCCAAAGCCCTTGGTGACGGTGAAGGACCACCTTATTAACCCTCTTACTGCACATACATAATCCTACCACCCCTGATGCCGCTACAATGCCAACTACACTATGTGCTGCGAAGAGTAGCAATGCAGTCATAAGTATGACATATGATACTATTAAACTTAATCCAAAGGCCTTCTGGCAAAACCTGACAAGTTTTGATCTTCTTCTAAATTTCTTGGCCTTGGATGTCAATCTTTGGAGTAGGAATCCATATCTTTCATGAATTTCATCGAATTGCTTTGGACTAATAGCTGATAATGGGTTGCTGAGCTCTGTGAATGAAGCGAGTTCTCCATGTATAGCATGGCATTGATCATTCGTGCAGTCGACTCCTTCATTTTGCACTCTTTTGGCCAAATTGATTACCCTTTCAATTCTTCGATGATTGCCACGTGTTTGGTGAATGCTTCGGAGGATTATTTCACACGTAGTGCATGCTTCTGAGGTGGCCTTGAAGTAATCGATGAGAAGGTAGTGTGGATCATGGGTTTCAATCATATTGTCTAGGGTTTCTTGTTGGGGTTCGAGCAGGTGTTGGGAGAGATGCACGTCGAGAGGAAGAGAAGAAGAAGAGAGAAGTCTGTCAATGCTTATTCCGCCGATCTTGTCTTCAACTTTGCTCCACATTTCTAAGTATGACCTTGTCCTAAACGCTTTCATGTATTCTTCATTGACATTTGACGCGCTGCCCAAGCTATTATTTGGGCTTTCCTCTTGAGCTTCATTACCTGAAAATCATAAGATAAATTATTTAAATCACCAAAAAAAAAATTAAAACATTTAAAGGAAACTACAAAACTCCTTATCAACAGCAAATCTATTCTCCTCAAAAGAGAAAGAAAAATAGAAGACGCTACAAAATCATTCAAAGCTAAAGAAGAAACGACAGATGGAAAATTCACCAGTTTTTTGAAAGTGGGACTTCAACTTGATCCCTTCAATCTTTTTCAATTGAAACATTTACTTTATTTTAGGCAACGAACCTCAAAAGTAACAAAAATGGAGCCAATATGAGAGAGAGAGAGAGAGAGGAGAAGAAGAAGAAGAAGAAACACGTATTTGAGGGGATTGACGCCGCCTCATGGGGTGGTTTTATGGCTTTTATAGTAAGATATATAGAGATAGCGTCGGACACAAGTTTGTAAAATTTCTCTCTACGTGTTGAGACCAGGGCCCTTATGTAGTAACAGCCAAATTGGAAACCAAAATGGTTTGGATTTGTGAAGTTAAGCGTACGCAAAAGCAACGACAGAAACTTTCGACTTGCTAAGCTGCATGTGAAATTTTTGTAACTCCCTTCGCCTACGTACCGACTCGTGGCTCGAGTAAAATCTTAGGGAGTGCCTCGTTGATTTCATCCCCCCTTTTCTCCTTTACTGGCCACTACTAGTACAGATTCATACCCACATGGCGCCTCGAATGCCCAAAAAAAAAGTAAATAAATAAATAAAAACATCATCGTTTATTCCAAATTCTGGAGTGAGAGATTCGAAAAATCATGGCTACCCATGAGTTTTTTTTTTTTTTTTTTTTTTTCAGTTTTTAAAGTATTTTAAACCAAACATTATTTGAATCTCGTACCCGACTCACGCCACGCGCTATCAAAGAAAAGCTACAAGTCAAGCAATAAACAATAAAAATTATTTAGATGAAATAAAATTCAAATTAAGGAGACTACATTTTGTATAATTATTTTCATGGCTGTGTCGATCATTTTTAATTAAGTTATCGTATTTTGTAATCGATTTAAATAAACTTCTAATTAAAAACTAATGAGAAGGGTATATCGATTATTATGTAAAATTTAATTTATATTTTATTTAATCTATCTGATATTATTTTGAAAGGATTAAGTTGATCCTACTTAACCCTAATTTGGGTAACTTTTCATAACATGTGATAGATGATTTTCGTTTATGGAGGCGTGTCACCACAATCAACAAATGGAAATGATATGTTGGACTTAGGATAATTATTGGCCCAAAATATCTAACCAATAATTCTTTGCTTTCACTTTTAAGTCTTAATCTTTTGTTGCAGATTGTCGATTTGAAGCCCCTTTTTTTGGGATTTGGGATTTGGATTTTGTGATTAATGATCGGAGGAATTGGCCTCTTCAAGTTTGCTTGCTCATAAGACATAAAAACCTAGGAGAATCCTAACAAAAAAAGAATTCCAAATCAAAAAATAAATGAATAATTGGGTGTGCCTTTTTGATTGGCTACTTCACAAACCCTAGCCACCTCACCGGCAATGACTTCGATTGATTTTTGCTTCTGATTTTGGAAAAGAAAGTGTTTTTTTTTTTGTCGTATGGGTTTTCAATATGTAAACTTTTATATTTACTTATTTATTGTCATGACAAATCCTAAAAGATATGGTAACCAAAATTTGTTTTAATAGCAAATTGCTATTTATTTTATAAAAATAATTATTTTTGAATAACAATTATTTTTCGTTAAAAATATTTTAAAATTCATATTTATGATTGTTTGAGTTTACTTTTCTCACAAATTGAAGCTCAAGGGACTCAAGGCCAACCGGATGATGATGACGCCGAGGGATTGCGAAAGCTAATCTAGCTATTGCTGCAATTTGCGTGCTATTAAATTGAAAATTGGATATGGCTAAAGCTAACCTAATTTCCAAAGCTGTTGCAGGGTAAGGAATGGCAAAAGGCTGGGACTGATAGAGATAACGACTATGATAAGGCTGCGAATTTGATCCCTAAAAAGCAAGTGTGCACGTCTGAACCATTGAAATGAAACTCTTCTTGATCTTAGCCAGAAGGGTATTGAAATGAAACTACCGAAGAAGCCGCCGTGATGGAAGGAAACAATCTGGACCACCTCTAAGAATTGGGCCATTATGCGTTGACGACTCAATAGATCAGACCTATTCATTATTTTAGAATGGGAACATACAGTGTTTCACTTTTCCAGCACCAAGGCCTACCTTTTGGGCCACGCCCTCTTTGCGCCCAACAATGAATTTGGAGAAAACAAAACAGCATATGCCTTTCCAAGTGCGATAATTTTCTACGAAAAAAGATTAAAAATATGACCGAAAATAGTTAAATAGTAATTCCATAACAATCAATTTTATTGGGTTTTTTTTTCACCAATCGGTATTTAAATTTTACCCAATTAATCTGAACCGAGCGTTATGGACCCCATTGAATGATAGGTTCTCCCAAATAATTTTTTTTCATTCTCAAAACTCAAATTCCCAAAACTCAAATTCAAGATCTTTTGTCAAGAGAGAGTAGAGTATCTGACCACTCAATCAAAAAAAAAAGTTTGATCCAATTTTAAAGATTTCAACACAGGAGAACGTGTATTGCTCTAAAAATTAACTACATAATATCATAATTGTTATGATTTATTTATTGAAAGAGAGAACAAACGAAAACAGCAATCTTTTATCAAATCAATCACGGAAAGACTTAAAATGCTTAAGCTACTTGCATCATAGCTAATTCTAATCTACTTATTGGCATGAAAATAATAGAATCTTTATCCTTTATTCAGTAAGATAACAAAAAGAAAAAGAAACCAAAGCGAAGATGGCTATGAGTATGCACAAATGAGTGCGCATGTCAACAAATAATATCCAAGACAAGTGATTGTCGCAATCTGTAAATACAGACTCATGATTTATTATGATGTCGTTACCCATAATACACATACAAAGAATACATTATTTACATAGTCACAGCAGAGGAGAAACCGAACAAAAGAGACCCCACCACAAAAACAAGCAGCATCTACTCCAACCATATACCCACTCTAAAAAAAATACAATTTATGTCACAATTGATAAAGACAAGCACATTGAATGCAAACCAATATTCACACAGACAACAAATCAAACAAGTTTGCTTCAAATCTGATCCGATGATTAGTTGGCGGTTAATGAGCCCAAGGCTTTGATGGCTGCTGCTCTCAGTATGTACTCATGATACACTGCAGCTGCTAGTGCTCCAACAAATGGTCCAACCCAGAAAATCCACTGCCCATATCACACCCCCACCACAAACACACACTTTTAGCGACCAATAGTTAAAAGTTTATAATAATAATAATTTATGTTGTTAAGCATTACATAAAATGCTAAATTATTTAACCTGATCATCCCATATTGCGTCCTTGTTATAGATGACTGCAGCTCCAAAGCTACGAGCCGGGTTGATTCCGGTTCCGGTTATCGGAATAGTTGCTAAGTGAACCATAAAAACTGCAAACCCAATTGGCAGAGGAGCCAAAACCTGTAACATACACAATGTTTAGTAACTAAATTTGACCTAACATATATGTCTGTGTGAGAGCACGCACGCGTGTATGTATATGTACATGGCATACGTGCAAATTTAATTCTAGGAAAAACTGCTTACGGGGACATGGGAGTCGCGGGCATTACGCTTAGGGTCAGTAGCAGAGAAGACGGTGTAAACAAGCACAAAAGTGCCAATAATCTCAGCTCCCAGGGCAGTTCCTTTAGAATAACCAGGTTGTACGGAATTGGTTCCACCACCAAATTCATTATAATAGTGCTTCATGATACCCTTTACTATTCCAACCCCACAAATAGCTCCTAAACACTGAGCCACCATATACAGCAGTGCCCTAATCAATGATACCTTCCTCGCCAAAAACAACCCAAAAGTCACTGCCGGATTTATATGACCACCTGCGTGTTAAACCGGCACAAAATAAAAAAATATATATATGTTAATGCACATGAATTATAATTTTAGGAGATCCAAAATATAGTTTTTAAGAATAAATTTCGATCTCAACCATGAAAGGTGGTCGTGTCTAAATTCCCTGTGGCAAATATAAATTTCAAAAGAAAACATTCTAGAAACCTGATATGCCAGCCGTGCAGTAAACCAGGACGAAAATCATGCCGCCAAAGGCCCAAGCAATGCCTAGAAGGCCTACAGTTTCACATATAGTTCCTTTCTGGTAGCCGATGACTGTTGCCACAGTGACGTAGAGGAAGAGGAGTGTTGCGATGAATTCTGCGATAACAGCTCTGTACAAGGACCAGGTCACGAGCTCGTTCGCGTCAAAGAGTGGTGCTGGTGGTGGCTCCGTGTAGTCTCTCTCTTGATGAGAAGCTTCTCCTTCTTCCGCTACTTCCTTTGACATCTTTGAAGGACCGTTTTCTTAAGTTCTGAGACAGGGGACTCTGTTTTTCCTCTGCCTTTTTTCAGTTCTTCAGTGTCTTGTAGTTGAAGAGTGGATTTATGTCAAAGAGGATTAGAGGATATGCCTTATTGAAAGGACGGGAGATTCTCCTCTTCTTTCTGAGTTGGCTAGTTTTTCACTCATTTGAGTTCCATTGGACTTTAATTTAAGCTGCAAATACTTGGCCAGTGTGATTTTAAAATAATATATAACGACTAGTATTTGTATTTATTCCTGTTGGTTTTGAGGAAACCCAATTTCCGGCTATGTTAAATTATTAACCAAGTTGTCTTTTCCTTCATTTCTTGCGGGAGAAGAGAACTTGATCTCATCCTGTCAAATTCGGAGACTAGGAGCATGATCTTGATAATTGAATGATGGGATAAGAACATAAAAGTGCAAACCAAGCCCATCACTGACTGTTGTGTACTAACCCCTGTGTGGGTCCATGTGAGTTCAATTTATATCTTTACCATTTTTAATATCGGCCATGAGGGGCATATTCCAGTTAGAGACTTTGGTATATTTCTTCTACACATATATCCTGGCTCTCTCAACTGATTACGATCAAATTAGGATTATTTCGCAATTTAATTATTGATTTTCAAAGGATAAAGACGTGTTATTAAACTAATAAGATCCCACAATTTAAGGATGCCTCTTTACTTTTATCACATCTCAATCTAGTTAAACAAAAAAAAAAAAAAAAAAAAAAAAAAAAAAAACACCCCAAAATAGCTGCAGGAGTACCGCCTCATATCACAGATTGGATTTTCACAGGTTACACCTTGTGTGAGCCATAATCATCTAATCATTCATGTTTATCATAAAAGTCGTGTACAAATAGTTAAACCTACCTAGATCTAATTGGTCCCGTAATTAAACACTGAAACCCTTAAATAATATTTTGAATTCAAATTTTGTGTTTGGAAAAAATATATATTAGAAAAGTTTTACCTCTTAAAAATTCAGTCTGACTTTAATTAAATTTGACATAATTATCAAATACAAATGATTTATTAAAAAAAAAACTCTCATAATTCAACCTAGTAAATGCCAAAATAAAAATAAAAACACATAAATTTGGGTTTATGTGAAAATTGGGTGCCTATTTGTCACATTACTCGTGGAATAAAATTCCAAGCAGTAAATATAGAAAAGAAAGAGCTAGAAAAAGCCAAATAAATGGCTTACGAAATTCAGCTGCCAGAAAAACAACAACCGAGCGGGACAAACTAGATTTATGCATTGATTACGTTTGATGCCAGACATGAGCTCTAATTTTTTTTTAAGTTATTATTTTTTTACAGACTAGCTGACTTTCCGGCCATGTGCACGACGAAACGGTATCTGACGTCATTTCTTGCAAGCCGATCCAGGGCGTCGTTAATTTGGTCCGGCGTCACGACCTCAATGTCACAGGTGACATTATACTTCCCACACAAATCCAGCATTTCTTGGGTCTCTTTGATTCCTCCTATAATGCTACCTTTCACTGTCCTTTTGCCTATATAATATGGAAAAAAGACATTAGCTTTTACAAAATATGTTCACATTTATGGAATATTTTATTTATATAATTTTAAAAATTATAATTTATCTTACTATTTACGCATACCAAATTTTGCATTAAGAGCAAATGAATGACATTATTCCATTCAAGGGAGGTAGGGAAGAGGATGATTATTGATTTGTTTTTTCTTTACCAAATATAAGAGGGAATGAAGGGAGATCCATAGGCTTCTCTGGTGCACCCACAATCGAAAGAGTGCCATTCATTTGGAGCAATTCCAAAATTGGGCCCAGGGAGTGTTGGGCTGAGACAGTATCCAATATGAAGTCTAGGGTTTTTCTTCCTGCCTGTGACAAAACATAACCCAGTGGTCAGCGCAGCTAGAAAGTAGAAACAGTTTTAATTTAGATTAATTCCACTGGCTAGTCTCTATTCCAAAAAAGGGTATATTATTAAGGCAGGAAGGTGAATTCATAATTTTTGTAGTTCAATTAATACAAAAAACCAATCATAAATTAATCTGTATTTGAAATTCGAATCTTGAATTCCATAATTCTAGCTTTCTATAATATGAATTATTTGTACAACTTTCTTTTGTAAGCTTACGTTGCGTTATAACTTGTACAATTTTGGGCAGTAAGATTTGCACCTAAGCCAAGGCCTTTTCAAAAAATTGTACTTACCAGGTTATGCAAAGATGCGTGCCCCTTCTTATCCTTAAATCTTAAATCATGAAGAGTCCGGTATCTAATTAAATAATTTTTTTATATGAATGAATTACTTATCATCAATCGGTATCTGGATTTTATCCAATTAATCCAATATGAGTATTGTAGAAGAGATTGATTCATTCAAATCATATTTCTCTATTTCTATAACTCGAATCAAAAACATATGATAGGCCTAGCCGCTACACCTATGAGCTAAATAATTAGAATATCTTTTATACACTTGTCTCTGTTGGATCCATTCCCAAAATTATCCTAAAAATGTGAAAATTTTCCTCTTCTTAATTATTTCAGTTTAAAAACTAGTTGAGTCCAAGTATGATGGTATACCTGCATTTGGCTTATATCGGTGCTGAGAATGAAGTGGTCCGCACCCAATCTCTCTCTAGCCTCCTTCTCTTTGGAGGCAGAGCTGCTAATAACAGTCACGTGCAGTCCAAAAGCCTTGCCCAATTTGACGGCGACATGACCGAGCCCACCTAGACCCACCACGCCTAATTTCTTCCCCGGTGATTGAAGCATATTGCCGTCCTTCAATGGGGTGAATACAGTCACTCCGGCACATAACAGTGGTGCTACTGCGTCCATCGGTAGATTTTCCGGAATATGTACCACAAACCTTTTTTTTTTCATCAAAAAACATTAGCAATACATCAGATAAAGAGCAAGAACTTCCTCTTTCTATAACAATAATGTTAAATGGATCGAATCAATCATCGACTAACCAAACAAAAGTCATATGCTCTGTCTGCATCACTATGTGTTGATGAGTTTTCATCAATTTTAAAAGAATAATAATAACTTGAAATATGCAATTTGGTCTTCTATTTAATTCGTCTAGGATTGCTTTTTCTTCAATTCCAAAAGTAATTACCTGTGATCAGCGACAATCATCTCAGAGAATCCGCCATAGGTGATGCTCCCATCCCAAAAGACTCCGTTACTGGTGGGCTGCAAATTGTCGCAGTAGTTCTCCTGCGAACTCTTGCATAAGTCACACTCGAGGCATGAAGCTGCCAAAAATCCAACCCCGACTCTGTCTCCTACTCTGAAATTCTTCACGTTGCTTCCAACCTTTGTAATCACTCCCGTGATTTCATGCCTATATGATCATCAAACCATGTTAGCATATCACTTTCTAAGTTACAGTTGTTCCAAAATGGAAATCACAGAGAGAGACAGAGAGAGAGAGAGAAGAGAGAGTACCCGGGCACAACGGGATACATGGTAATGCCCCATTCATTTTTGGCATAATGAATATCAGTGTGACATATCCCGCAGTACAAAACCTTGATGGTGACATCGTTGATACCATTTTCTCTGAAATTACGAGCATATGAAATTTCTATTTAGCTTCTTATTCAAAGAAATTATGACAATATTTAGAAAAACTGATTGCAGTAGGAGTGCGGTGATACCTCCTCCTGAAAATGAACGGACTGATTTTTCCGGATGAATCATGAGCTGCCCAGCCAGAAACTGTCTGTGTATGGTTTGGAGTTGTTTGTGCCATGTAAAGACGTCTGTGCCTCTTGTGTGTGAGAAGAGAGAGAGGGGGGATGAAAGAACCAGAGGGTGAGGGATATCAAACCGGCTATGACCGGTATGTGTATTTATATTGCAGGAATGTTAAGTCTGGTTCATTACCAATTAAATAACATAAATAAAGAGTTCATATTTGGGATGCACTTTCTGGTCTCTTTCCCCTCAAAAGCTCACGAAAATAATCTGTAAAAATACATATATAATATAATTAATAATGTCCCTTTTTAAAATTTTGAATTTTTAGATTGGTTATGGGTTCGAATATCTCTTATTTTTTATTTTATTTAAAAAGTTTACATAATTGATATATTTCTTAGATTGCAAGAAAGTATGTTAAATGTATAAAATAGTTACTAAAATATAAAGAATTAAAATATAAATAATTAATAATAATTTTTTCTTAAGCTTTTGAAATATATAGTTTTTATCAAAATATTTAAAAGATTTATAATTTAAAATTCAGACTGTCAATAATTACTTTTTCAAGCGAGGTGTTGCGTCCAACTCCGATCCAATAATTAAGGTGAGTGAGGAATGACTCAGTTTCGGGCTTCCTTTTCTCTTTTTTTTTTTTTTTTTTTTTTTAATCATATTTTCGCCAGAGCTTTTATTCTGGCAAACGTGCAAAGTAACATGCGCGAAACAGATACTGCTAAGATTGGGTGGTTGAGCCATGTTCACTCTCATTTAAAAAAAAAAAAAAAAAAAAAAAAAAAAAAAAAGAACATAAAATGTCCCACACATTTTTTTTTTTTTTGTTCACGATTAATTAGGATAATTTTATTTAATTTTTAAAAAATAAAAATATTTAATAAATCAGTTCTTAAAATATTTAATTTCTTAAATCAAAATCATTACTAAGGCTCGAAAATATTCTCTTAAATATATTATAGAATGCATAAGCCATCTCCTTCTACGAATAACTATTAAAATAAATCAAAATCATTATTTAAAAAAATCACTAAATAAATCATTAAATAAACAACAACTAAATAAATTATAATTAATACTAGAAATCGAACCTAGTCTCTTAAAGAAGGCTATAGAATGTACTACCCATCAAATTATGGCTTCTTGTATCAATAACCATCAAAACATATTTAAAAAAAAATTAGTGAATTATATCATAGTTAGAATCTCCCCAAACACGTAATAACTATAAATCAAATATAATATTTTATCAGTATTTATAATAATACACCACAAAGTAATTACACTTGTATTTCTTTTTTTTTTAATTAGAAAAAGAAAATAATACCTTAACAACCCCACTGAAGCCGACCATTATGATTGACGGAGATTAGTGTTGATCGTTATGTGCGAATGGAGATGGAGCAGTCAACATGGTCAACAAGTCTCGTCTTTACTCGTGATTTCTCTTTCTCGGAAAATTCCATGCAAGGAAAACAGAGTTTCAACTTTGAACCAAGTTTAACAACCGTAGAGCTTGGGACCTTCCTAAATTTCAATTGAAAGTCAACATCCGAACAGAAATTTCAGTGAAGTCTGATCGAAACAACAAAGTACATCAGTCAGAAAGAAAAAAGATAGAGAAATTTCATTGATCAACTGAAATTGATCGGAAGAACAGACCTTAATAGAACAGAAAGTTGGGGGGAATTTTTCGGATTATAATAATAATATTTTTATAATTTGGAAGAATGGGAATTTCTATTATTCTAGGTTTAATAAATTAGTGTTACATCGCAGAGACGTTAGACTTTTAGAATTCAAATTCAATTGAATTCAATGTATTTAATATCAAATTAATTAAAAAAAATATAATCAAAAAAATTAAATATAAATTAAATATGATAAAAATAGAAAGAATTTGAATATGGGATACATTTGATTGGATTTTTGTGTCTCATTCAAATCTCTACATAATTAATCTTATTTGTTTGTTTTAAATCTTTAATTCAATTTCCATAATATTTAGCAGTGAATTTGGATGACAATTATAGGGTTTTAATGACTCTTTAATAGTTGAGAGCCTATATAAATCCTCTCCTAATGCATTAATTCCCTAAATCCTGATTTCTATATTCACTACCTATTGAATGAAATTAAGGATTTAAAAAACTTGTGCACGTCTCAAAAATCGTTTTGGTACTTTTATATTCGTCGAAAATAAAAAATAAGAGTATGGTCGGAGATAACTCTAAATACTTAATTTTCACTTTCACTTATTTTAACTCAAATTTTTAAATTAAATTATGCATTAAGAATGTTATGTATCCTTATATTTGACATCAAAGTTAATTTTGTCTCTATCTGTATGTTTTTCGATGAATTTTAAAAATTAAAGTTTCTAGATTTTTAAATATTTGATCTAAAATTTTAATGGTTTTCAAAAAAATTGAGTTGAAATTTGGAATTCTTACTTCATAACAAACAAAACCATGTTTTTAAAAATAAGTTTGGAGCATTCTTGAATTTTCCGACAATTTCCTGGTGAAAGAACCAATTGGATACGGGTCGAAACTCTGTAATTTTCGGGTGAAGAAGACCTAACACTATTGTGACCACATGTGTAAAAATAAACAATTAATGTCTTGATGAAAAGTCAACATCAATGCCCACCAGGTGGTATGCACATTTACTATTATTGTTATTATTACCCTATATATACCGGCAATTCCTGACTATGCAATAGGTAGCCTTGGTGCCCACCAAAATTTTGCAAGTGAAAGTGTAGTTTTGGATTCGTAAAGAAGTTTGCATTGATCTTATTTATTATGTGCGGATCTGATAAATGATAAAAAATAAAAAAAAAAAATTGATATAATTTATAATGATTGTCATTTTAAGATAAAATAAATATTTATATAAAAAGCGTTTATACAGAAGAGGCAATATCATATAGGATTATATTTATAATTTAGATGCATATATTGTGATCCATTACATTTTATTGAAAATGTAATAATTCACAATATTCTACTCAAAAGTTATCATATGATTTATATTACTAATCTTAACATTAATTACTTCATAAACATTTTCAAAAACTAAGATGGATAAAGTATATTTACTTCACGTAAAGTTTAGGTTTGCTTTTCTTGGCCGGACTGATCTTTGATGTCTCCTCTTGAATGACATTTGTTGTGCTCTTTGGTTCAAAAGCCTTGCTATCAAGAATATTTTTTTCTGATCGAGTACCGGTTGATAGAGATGTTGTTGAAGTGTCTTCAGCATCCGGGGTAAAGATAAGTCTTTTTTTTTGTTGATGTAATCGGGTCCGAAGATTCTTTTGGAGTAGCATCGTCGTGTGCTATTTCTTCTGGTGTATTAGCTTTAAGGATATTGATTCTCCTTTGTTTTTGGCTTTGATACTCTATGTCATAAGCACGAATGAAGCAGATCATGGCCTTCTCGTTAATGGAATCTGTAAGTTCTTTCTCCAGGTCAATTTCCTACAATGGCAAGTGTCAATTTTGTTAGACTTGGAGTTTAGAATTAATTTTCTTATTTTTCACAGCAAAGAAATAAAAAGACTCAAGTTGGAGAATCATAGTTGGAATTTTCCAAACCACTCAGTATTGTTCAATGTTTACTACAATTTAACATATTAAGAAATTCAAACTTCAATAAATTCATTAGAATTCTCAAATGAAATTAACAGCCTCAAAGATGAACGAAGATGTATTGGAGGTAGTGATTTTTTAAAGTTTATAGAAAAACAAACAAACACATGTTGGTAGGAAATATGAGGGGAAATATTTATTAAATGAAGAATAAAACAGTAATAATGCAATTTGAAGTTAACTATGATATATTTTAGTTGTTTAAGAGAGCACCGATTGCTAATTTTTATAGGCAAATAGGATGATCTGTTAAATTTATAGCAAACGCAAAAGGAGCTATCAAAATGGGACCGAAATTTGGGAATGCCTCAATTTTCAAATGTAAAAGGAACAAATGCAATAAATTTGAAAAAGCCATAATGACCACCACTATTGTAATTATGGCTTCTTGTATCAATAACCATCAAAATATAAAAAATAAATAAATAAATAAAATAGTGAATTATATCATAGTTAGAATCTCCCCAAACACGTAACAACTATAAAGCAAATATAATATTTTATCAGTATTTATAATAATACACCACAAAGTAATTACACTTGTATTTCTTTTTTTTTTAATTAAAAAAAGAAAATAATACCTTAACAACCCCAATGAAACCGACCATTGTGATTGATAGAGATCAGTGCTGATCATTATGTGTGAATGGAAATGGAGCAGTCAACATGGTCAACAAGTCTCGTCTTTACTCGTGATTTCTCTTTCTCGGAAAATTCCATGCAAGGAAAACAGAGTTTCAACTTTGAACCAAGTTCAACAACCGTAGAGCTTGGGACCTTCCTAAATTTCAATTGAAAGTCAACATCCGAACAGAAATTTCAGTGAATCTGATCGAAACAACAAAGTACATCAGTCAAAAAGGAAAAAGATAGAGAATTTTCATTGATCAACTGAAATTGATTGGAACAACAGACCTTATAGAACAGAAAGTTGGGGGGAAATTTTCAGATTATAATAATAATATTTTTATAATTTGGAAGAATGGGAATTTCTATTATTCTAGATTTAATAAATTAATGTTAGACTTTTAAAATTTAAATTCAATTAAATTCAATCTATTCAATATCAAATTAATTGAGAAAAATATAAACGAAAAGATTAAATATAATAAGAATGGAAGGAATTTAAACTGAGAATACATTTGATCGGATTTTGGTTTCTCATTCAAATTTTCACACAATTAATCATGTTTTTCTATTTTAAATCTTCAATATAATTCTCATAACGTTCAGTAATGAATTAGGGTTACAATTATAGGGTTTTAATGATTCTTTAATGGTTGAGAGTCTATATAAATCCTCTTCTAGTATATTAAATCCTTAAATCTAAATTTCTATTTTTCATACTAACTATTGAGTGAAATTGAGGATTTAAAAAACTTATTCACATCTTAAAGATCGTTTTGATATTTTTATATTCGTTAAAAGTGAAAAATAAGAGTATAATCGGAGGTAATCTTAAATTCTCAATTTTCTCTTTCGCTTATTTTTTATTAAATTTTTGAATTAAAACATATATTAGAAACATCATGCATTCTTAAATTTGATATCAGAATCAATTTTATCTCTATCTATATATTTTTAATTTTAAAAATTAGAGTTTCTGGGTTTTAAAATATTTGGTTTAAAATTTTTAAGACCCAACACTGTTGTCACCAGGTGTAAAGATAAACAGTTAATGTCTTGTTCAAAGTCAACATCAATGCCCACCACGTACGTGGGATGTAAATTTACTATTATTGTTGTTATTACCCTACATATAAAGAGGCACGTGAGGTTATTGTTCACGCACGCTACTCAGGGACATTATCCCAAATTCAATTATCAAACTATCTCTTATTATCTTTTTTTTTTTTCTTTTCGTTGAAATCCTTACCCTTTTTTTATCAATTTTTTTATTCTAATTCTTACTTTTTTAGAGAACACTGTACCTTTTTTTCTCATTTAAAATCTTATAATTTTCATCCTTTTTTTTTATTCCATTCTTTATACTTTTCTTGTCCGATTTCTTTTCTTTTACTTAGATCTTTCATCTTTTAAAAAAAATCTATTATATTTTCTTTTTAATCATATTATATTTTTTTTTATTTAAATCTTTTTTTTACACTGCTATGTTTTTATCTACCATTTCAGTCTTTATTTTTCACTTAAATCCTTTATATTCTTGGAATCACCTGTCTTTTTTGGATCCGTTTCTTTTTTTTCGCCGCTTTTTCTTTTACAGAACTCTGTTATGATTTTTTTATTCAGGATCTCACAGCTTTTCCCTATTTATTTTTTTCATTTCAATTATCGCACTCTTTTTTTTTACCTGGTTTCTTTTTTTCCACTTACGTTCTTCTTTTTTTGGGATGATTCCACTATATTTTCTTTTTTTACCATGTTATATATTTTTTTCATTTAACTCATTCCCTTTTTTTTTGACACTGCTATAGTTTTTTTCCTATTCGGTCCTTGTCTTTTTTTTTGTCACTTAGATCCTTTATATTTTTGAAACCACACTTTTTTTTGTTCAACCCTCGACAATTTTTTTTTTTCTCGTGACCACATTGTGGTTTTTTTTTTTTTTTCATTTAGTCTTTGCACTTTTTTCGCTTAGATCATTTATATATTTTGGACCATACTTTATTTTTTTTCATTCAAATCCCAACACTTTTTTTTTTACCCGTGATCACTCTTTTTTTATTCAGATTTTTACACCTTTTTTATCCTTTTTTTTTTCCATATAGATTCTTCATATTTTTGGGATCACACTATTTTTTTTTTTTGTTTATGTTCTTTCACATATTTTACATTTTTTTTTTTACATTGGGTTCTCGCGCTTTTTCTTAAGCTTGTAACCACACTTTTTTTTAATTCAATTTCTTACACTTTTGACATTTTATCTTTCGTCTTTTTGAAATCACATTTTTTTATCTAGATCCTTACGTTTTTTTAACCAATTTTTTTTCACTCATGCCCTTTATATTTTTGGATTATTGATTTTTCCTCTTTTATTTTTTTACCCCATGGATCACCGTCCTTTTAATTTTAAAATATAGTTTTTTTAAAACTTTTTTTTCATCAAATCTTTATTCTTTTTATTTTTTAATCCAGATTTTTTCCTTCTTAATTCCTTCGACTTTTTCATAAATGAGTTTTTCCCATACCTTTTTTTTTTGTCTCATAGATGATCATCCATTTATTTTTAAACTATGGTTTTTTTTTTCATTCTGGATTTTAATTTTTTTATTTTTTTTATCTTTTTTTATCTTAAATCATTCACTTTTTTAACATAGATTTTTCCTTTTTTGTCTCATAGATAGTAATCTCTTTATTTTATCATCGTTTTGCTCTATTTATTACCTTTTTTTTCATTCATTGGTTTTTTTTAAAAAAATTTCAGTGTTACGTTTTTTTTTCTATCACTAATATACACTATAATTTTTATTTATTTGGATGATAATTTAATTCAGATATTAACTTAATTATAGATCTAATAAATATCTATATTGTAAAAAAATATAATCCATATCTTGAGTGCATCACACGTGTTAGCATGGGCAAAATGACTAATTTTTGTTAAAAGGGAATCCACATGAATAGTAACCCAATACATTTTGTTGAGAATTCTTAAAGAATTACTGTTATATTCACAAACTTCATCATTTCTCAAATGTTTTAATTGCTTCAATTTGGTCCTTCCAACATTTTTGAAAAGCCCAATGAACATTAAATCATTTCATTTTGGTCCCTTAGACTAAAAAAGAAATCTGAAAATTTTTCAAAAATTCACCAAAATTTTCAAAGTATTTTCTAAGTCCAAATTTTTGAAAATCATGCATAAAATTTAATTTTTGGTATAAATTGTACATAAAGAAAGGTACAAAATTAAAAAAATATATTAAGAAATTTGATTATATTTTTCATATTAAAATTTTATACAATTTGGTATGATAAAATTAAGTAATATTATTATTCTAGTGATCAATATAATTTCTAAAATTAATTAGGATTTTGCCATAATAATCATAATTAAGTAAAAAAGTATATATAAAAACATGATTACATTAGGTAAAGGATAAATTTGTCATGCAAATTATTTTTATGTAATGAATTTTATCCCATTGAAATTTTTGTTGCATGAAAATAATAAAATTGGAGATAAAATATCAAAATAGTTTTCTTAAATAGTAGTCTACTTATTTGAATTCCCTTTTATATGTAATACTATAAGTACGATTGATCTAATTCATATATAGATTGGTTCTGTAAAAAAGATAAGGATAAGTTTAAGATTGATTTTTAAACGATGTCATGTGACCTAACACCTACTTGGGAACCTATTTGGTACACCAGAGAGGTCGTCTTATAGGATTAAGTAGAGAAAGATGAAAATAAGCTAATCAAGTAAATACTAACTATTTGTAGTTTTTTAATTAACTTACAGGTATTAGGGAATGAGTTATTTTTTATCAATTTTATCATAAACTCAAATTTAATAGATTTAAAATTTTAGTTCACCAGCAATTTCTATGTCTAAATTTATTTTTGTATATTTGCATTGGTAGGCATATATTAAATGTTTCACATATAATTAATAAGCATATATATATATTTATTTTGTAATATTTCAAACTGATAATGTGCAAAATTATTGATTTTATTGTTATTATTATGTGTTAATTTTGCATTGACTAGTGCTCTAATAATTGGTTTTATTGAATTTTCATTTTAGGAGGTTGGGTTTGAAGATTTGGAGCACATTGGGCTTAATGAAACAGTTTTGAAGCTAATTGAGTCAAGATATTTTTTATTGGGCTTTGAAAAGGATGAGCTTGAATTTTAATTCAACATTTTAGTAGTATTTTTATTTTTAGTAAAATTTGTTTTTTTTAGTAGGAGTGAACTTTTGTAATCTCCTAATTTTGGAGACTCCTAATTGATTTAGAAGTCTAGAGGAAGGAAAATAGGGCAACAAATCTTTTCAAAAACTTTACAAGAGGGCGGCTGCCTCTTCACCTTTTCTTTCCACACACACGGCTGCCTCCTAATTATTCATTCCAAAAACAAAGGCTGCCTCCTCATTATTTACTCACAAAGAGGCTCACAGGAAATTGTGAAAAAGAAGAGAAAAAAAAGGGGCTCACAGGAGACATTCTACAGGGACAGCTACATCAAAGCAAAAAGGGTCACTCTATCCTCCCAGAACATTTTTCTTTACTTTTTTTATTTTTATTTTGTTCAAGACTTAGCACCATGAGTGGCTAATTTTTATTTCTGATTCAAGGGGAATTTTAATCGATTGTTCTTCATTGTGAGGTTATGTTCTAAATTTAATTTCTTGCTTTTATTCAAGTATTCGTTGATTCTTTATTTAATTTTAGGGAAACCTAATATTGGTTAATCTGACAATTTAATTCAATATTAGTTTTTCTATTACTATCCTGGAATTCAGTGATTCGTAATTGTCATGAACGAATGGTACAAGTAGTAACTAGATTATTTTTGTTATGGGTCTTTTACCGGTAATCAATTGACCTAGGGAATCAATGGAACAAAATTGAGTAATTGCGGCTATCCCAATTATTTATATTTTGGTTTATACGCTTCATTGTTTAACGTAATGCTATCATTATATTGATATGGAACGCTATCGTGCCCAGTCGGTTAATGATAAGTTTCGATTGGATGCTGGGTTTGGTCGATTAAATTAGGAAAACGCACGATTTATTACGGCTATCCTAATAGATCTAAGGTTAAATGCTTGAATCGCAAGAATAATATTTTTAACCAATGATCAATAAGACAATCGAATATATGAACCCTTGGATCGGAGTTTTGTGAATTGATTCTCTTCCTTAAATTTTAGAATTTGCATTGTTGATTTGTTTCTTATTTTTAGGTTATTAATTTTTATTCAGTAATTTTTATTTTAGCAATTTATTTGAAAACCCCCCAATTTTATTTTTAACATCAACTAGGAGATTAAGTTAATTAGTTCCCTTGGGATTCGACCTGGTAACCACTATTGCTACAATTTGTTGCATTTGGGGAAATCAGTATTAATTTGAGGGCTTCGACAACCCGACCACAAACCATAGTTTTAAAATCTGATTTGTCCGATTTAAACGGAGAAAATTAAAGGAATGGAAGGAAATGATATTTCTCTATTTTAGTTGTTTGGACATTGATTATGCTATTAGGAAGGACATGCTATTAGGAAGGACAAGCAACCTTCAATGACCGATACTAGTTTTGAGGCTGACAGGATTCTTTATGAATATTAGAAGCAATCTAATCATTTAAATACCATGTTCATAAAGAGTGAAATCTTGATTAGTATTCGTAACTTGATTAATCAGCATACCAATGTCTGTGTTCTTCTTAAGACTATAGATGAACAATTTGCAATGTCGGAGAAATTCTTTAACTAGTACCCTCATCAAGCAATTCTCTTCAATGAGGCTCACCACTATCCACAGTATGCGTGAACACATCATGCAGATTCAGGATATTACAACTCAACTAAAAATTCTGGAGGTTGAGATATCCGAGTTCTTTCTTGTACACTTTATTCTGAACTCTCTCCCTTAGTCTTATGGTTTTTTTAAAATCTCCTACAACACATATAAGGAAAAATTGTCTATCAATGAATTAATGACCATGTGTGTACAGGAGGAAGAAAGACTATTGATGGAGATGAAACATGGTTCTGAAAGTGCACATGTGGCTGCGCAAGGAAAAAAGAAGAGCAAGGGCACAAAATCGAAAATGGGCATAAAGAAAGAATCTAAGTGTTTCTTCTATAAAAAGAAGAGACACATAAAGCAAAATTGTATCAAGTACAAGCGATGGTTTAAGAATAAATGTGCAGAAATTTCATTAATTTGTTTTGAATTTTGCATGACTGAGTTTCTCATGACACATGGTGGATTGATTCTGGTTGTATCTCCACATTACAAATATGTTGCAGAGTTTGCAAAACCTAAGAAAGCCAGTGGGTCGTGAACAACTTATCTATTCGAGCAATAAGATGAGCTCACGAGTAAAGGACATTGGCGATTGTAAACTCATTCTAACCAGCGAGCATGTTTTGAAATTGAAGAGGGTGTTCTATGTACTAAAGTTTTCTAGAAAATTAATTTCCATTTCAAAAGTTTTACTATTCGATTACTCTTTCTAATTTAGTAATAAAATGATATTATTTTATGGATCAAATATTGTTGGTTATGATTTATTATTGGATGGATTATATAATATTACTTTACAAAATAATACTTGCATGAATATTGAGAAAAACTCTTCCATGTTATGATACCGGAGATTAGAATACATCTCCATAAAGAGAATTGAAAAGTTAGTAAATGATGAGATATTTGGTACCCCAGACTTTAGCAAATTTGAGACTTATGTGGACTGCATTAAGAGAAAGTAGACCAACAAGACTCAAAAAGATATCATGAAGAGTTCAGAATTGTTTGAGATCATGCACATGGATATTTATACTCCACGAATAGACTCGTATGGTCATAGTTATTTCATCTCCTTTATAGATTTATATCTCTATATCTTTCGCCATAAGGATCAGGCGTTGAATGCCTTTAAAATTTTTTAGAGAGAAGTAGAGAAATAATGTTATAATCAAATAAAAATCGTGAGATCAGATAGAGGTGGAGAATACTATGGAAGGTATACAGAAGATGGACAAACACCAGATCCATTTACAAGGTTTCTTCAGAAAAATGGGATCATTGTCTAATACATCATGCCTTGTTCACCTGACCAGGGTACGAATGACAATCGTAAAATTCTACAAACAGCTGACCAAGATCAAGTTAGTCAATATTCTCTTACAGAGAATGTTAAACTAACATTAAAAAGATCTAGTCGAGAAATAAGGTCAACTATACCTGATGACTATATAGTACACTTTCAAAAGTCTGACTATAATGTCGGAATCATGGAGAATCCGAAAATATTTTCACAAACCATGAATTTTAAGGACTCAAACTTATGGTTGAATGTCATGAAAAATAAGATGGATTCCATGAGAAGGAACGGAATTTGGGATCTTGTAGAATTGTTAAATGGGGTAAAACCTATTGGATGTAAATGAATTTTTAAGACTAAGACAGACTTAGACAATATCGAGAAATATAAGACCAGACTCGTTACTAAAGAGTTCACTCAAAGGGAAAGAATCGACTACTCAGAGACATTTTCTCCGGTGTTTAAAAAAATTCTCTCCACAGCATTCTTACACTTATTGCATATTTTGACATAAAGTTACAATAAATGGATGTGAAAATGATTTTTCTAAATGGGGAACTAGAAGAAAAGGTTTACATATGTCAATCTGAAGAATTCTCCTCTAGTGGTAGTGAACATTTTGTGTGCAAACTCAAGAAATATATATATGGGTTGAAACACACCTCTCGCCAGTGATATATGAAGTTTCACAATATAATCACTTCATTCGGTTATGAAGAAAACATTATGGATCAATGCATATACTTTAAGGTCAATAAAAACAGATTTTGTTTCCTTAGATGATATACTACTTGTCACTAATGATAAGAGAATACTATATGAGGTGAAACAGTTCTTCTTTAAGAATTTTGAGATGAAGGATTTAGATATTGTATCTTATGTCATCGACATAAAAATATAACGAGATAGATTCAATAAAATTATAGAACTATCTTAAGAGATCTACATAAACAAAGTGCTTAAGATATATACGATGAAAAATTATTCACCAGTATAGTTTTGATTGTCAAAGGGAATAGATTCAATTTGGACCAATACTCTAAGACAAATTTGGAAATAGAACAAATGGTTAACATCATGCATGCTGCTACGTTAGAAGTCTCAAATATGCACAAATCTGTACAAGACCTGATGTGGCATTTGATGTGAGGATGTTAGGTAGATATCAAAATAACCTGGGTTTGGAACATTGGAAGGTTGTAAAGAAGGGGTTGAGCTATCTACAAAGCACCAAGAAACACATGCTTACATACAGAAGAATTAATAGTCTAGAAGTAGTCGGGTACTCGTATTCGGTTTTTGTTTGTTGTGTTGATTCCCAAAAATCAACATCGGGTTACATTTTCATGATGGTCAGTGAAGCTGTATTGTAGAAGAGTGCTAAACAGATATTGACTGCGACCTCCACTATGAAAGCTGAATTCGTTGAGTGTTTTGAGACTACATCACACGTTGTGCGACTCAAGAGTTTCATATTCAGGTTTAAGGTTTTAAATTATGTACCTAAGCCATTATATGTATTTTGTGATAATTCAGTTGTTGTATTTTTTGTTAAGAATAATAAGAGTGGTAGTCGAAATAAACATATCGACATAAAATATTTAGCCATTAGAGAAAGAGTGTTGAAAAATAAAGTTCTAATAAAATACATTAGCATTGATTATATGTTGGCTAATTCCTTAACCAAAACTATGCCACCAAATAAGTTCATAGATCATGTTGTAAATATGGATTTATTGTCTTATTTAAATAAAACTCAGAGTTGAATTTTCTTAATAAAGTTGTGTATATATTTTTCTGTTTCGAGATAAATTTATCAGGTTTGGATCTAATAAACATAAGATTTATTCATAAATTAAATGTCAGTATAAGTTTAGAAAATAGAATATATTGTGGTACACGAAAGACAATACTCACTTTTAGAGAACTTATCGCTATAACTCGTGTACTCTATTTTCATAAAGAATTGATTTGGTTCTGATTTCAAATCGGTTTGCTGGACCAAGTGGGAGAATGTTAAACTTTTGGAATTCAAATTCAATTGAATTCAATACATTCAATATCAAATTAATTGAAAAAAACATAATCGAAAAGATTAAATATGATAAGAATGAAAGGAATTTGAATAAGATATGCATTTGGCCGGATTTTGGTATCTCATTCAAATTTCACAATTAATTTATTTTTCCATTTTGAATCTTTAATTCAATTCTCATAACATTTAATAATGAATTAGGGTGACAATTATGGAGTTTTAATGACTTTTTTATGGTTAAGAGTTTATACAAACTCCTTCCTAATGCATTGGGTCTCTAAATCTGAATTTTTATATTTTACACCATCTATTGAGTGAAATGAAAGATTTAAAAGAATTGTATACGTCTCAAGAATCGTTTTGATGGTTTTACATTCATCATAAGTGAAAAACAAAAGTATGAGCGGAGGTAATTCTAAATTTTTAATTTTTATTTTTGCTTATTTTGATTTAAATTTTTAAATTAAAATATACATGAGGAACTTCATACATCTTACATGAGAAAGATAAAATGGTTAAAAACATTTTAGAAAAACTGATAATTTGGTAAAACTAATGGGAAAATCCAAATTCAGAAGGGGAAAAAAATGGTGCTAGCAATGTATATTACATTTTACTTGTTCTTCTTTGAACTCGAGAAGGAAAATTCCAACTTTGTTTGTGAGGACTTGCCTGGCTTGGCTCTGACAAGTTGTATTTTATTTTGAGTCCATTAGGGAAATCGAAGCGAGGGGAAGTTGAAACTTAATGAAGTTTTTCGGTATAAGATTTTGTTAATATAATAATAATTTTTAGTTTTATTAAAAATAATTTTTATTTGTAAAATTTTTATCGTATTTAAAAATATTATTAAAATAGAAAAAAATGAAGACAAAATAAAGCCGGACAAATGATGTCTAACTTTTATAAATATAATAAAAATATAACTTTAGTTTTTTGCCGAGACTGAAGTGATTTATTCAAAAAAAAAAAAAAAAAAAAAAAATTCTAGTATACTCCGTGGTCCGGGCTATAGAATGTGGGTTTAAAACTTCGGTGAGGGCCTGGACGCCTAATTTTCAAAAAAAAAGAAAGGCCACAATTGGGCCCAAGGCCCGAATACAGAACCCATGAAAATGAGCCCAGAAGTATAGATAACTGAAGAATTCAGTCCAACAGATTCCGCTGGCTTGGTCCATCAAATCCAAGAACGACATGCTTCGTAGGTACTCTCTCTCTCTCTCTCTCACTATACCAATTGGTATCCGAATCCATACTCTAATTAATTTGATTCGAGATTTGCAATGGTCCATTTAGAGGGCTACCCTCCCAAAGTAATCTGTTACATATCCAAATCGCGAGTCAAACTCAAAATTTTGATTTAAGAACCTAACGTCATATTTCACTAAATCAACTGACCGTCGATAAATTCTCTCTCTTAATGGAAAACGGGTTGTTACACTTATGACAAGATTTTATGGAGATTAATTATGACCTTTTAATAAATTTTATTAATTAATTATAATTTACAAATGGTGAAAGACTTTATGACAAATATATATATATATTTTAATAACTGAATAGAGAGGAAATTTACCTGCTGCACAAAATTTATCTATCATATTTAGCTTTGCATTATATTTGAAAATAAACATCTAAGTGAGAAAAGCATGAATGGAATTTCCATCCTTTGTTGAAGAAATAGTAATATATACCAATGAAATATTAAATTAGTCCTTTAGTGATGATATGAAGTCTCAGAATTGGCCCTGTCGGACATTTGTCAAGACCAACTTTGGTGGAATGGCATGGTTAGGACGGGTGGAATTGTACAAAATTGATGGTGACAAAAATGATTGGAAAAAAAGGAAAGCAGGAAAAAAATAATGGAAGTAGCAAGGAAGCAAATGGCCTTAGCAGTGTCCTTTTATGAATGTATTATTAATCAATATCTCGAGAATTAAGATAAAAAAATTAAAGAAAAAACTCATTTTTAAATTAAATTTTATAATATTTAAATTGAATTAATCGATTATTCCAAAAGAAAGAAAGAAAAACCCATGCGCGCACGCAAGCACGCTTAAATGGCCTTGGCCCAAAATGTGATGTGTATGCCAGCAGGAATTTGGTACATTTTAGGGCCATCTGAACCCCACTTGTTTCATTATGCTCTCTAACGCTAGGGCATGTTTCTCAACAAACATCTACTGGGTGGTCTCAACGAACGTCTACGTTATATAATTATACCCCATTTCCCTTAATTAAAACAATTAAATTTGTCAAATAAAAATACCAAAAAAAAAAAATACAAGATACGTATTATTTTCTGGCCCCACCTTGTCAAATTAGAAGTTACCAAGGTACTCACTGCGGGTATCTGTTAACACCCCTCTTTTTCTTCTACCTTTTTTTCTTTTTTAATATCAAAATTTGAATTCGAATTATCAAATTAAAAAATAAAAATTATATAAAAAAACACACCACTCTTCCTCTTCGATCCTCTTTAAATTTTTATTTTAACTTTATCTAAAAATATCAATTGTAATGTCCTACAAAATATTGTTAACTTGTGATTTTTTATGAAAATTTTCAACCACCGTTCTTTAAGAATGTCCTGTCACGCACTGATGGAGTGAGGGGGAGTGCCCCTTCAGAATTTCTTTCTTTTTTTTTTTAATTTTTCAAAATTTATAGACCCATGAAATTAGATCCGCCCCCTAAATATTATAATCCGCTGCTTGATTTTTTTTTTTTTTTGATGAAAAATGACTCTTAAAAGTTTTAGGAAAAAAAATTAACTCTTACATGTCTAATTAAAAAAGTTCTTTTATCCGGCCAAACACATCATAAAGCTTCTTTCTTCTCTTGGTTTAATTCAATTCATGAGTATTGCTTTTAATTTTGTGAGATTTTTTTTCCCTTGATTTTGCTTTTAAATAGCCAATTGGGGTTTACTCAATTTGGCATCTAAGTTTCGGCTTGTGTTGATTCGATCATGATGTTGTGTTTAATTTAAAATTTGTCTCAATCTATTTATAATTGATCCCAAAATTTATAATTAAAATTTAATTTGTTGTTGTTGGTAGTCTTAATCTATTTTCATTATTTTTCTTTGGAATTTTTTTTTTTATTTCTCTGCAAAGTAAAGGTATAAAATAACAATAAAAAAAGGGATACTTCGAATTGCTCATTGCCTCTCGAAATTTCCATTTTTTTTCTGTTGTAGGATTTTCTTCTTCAAAAGTACATAAACAAGAGTTCTTCTGCACAGTAACTATGATATTTCTGAGTGCCTCCAGCCGATCATTCATTGGACGTACAATATACGTTTGGCGTACGAAGAAATGAAAGAATGTCCGGAACGAGATCCAAAAAGGTGATGAGATTTTTAGGACAGGAGGATACATATATATTAGGCCACCCTGCAAAGCTGTTTTCACTCTCTTGGAACGTGAAGGCTGGAATGCTCAATATGTAGGCAATTTCTGCCCCTACCGTTGGATAGTCGTTAGGATAAATTTTGATTATATAAAATATTTTAACAGTAAAATTTTGAGTAATTAATATTTATTAGGAAATTCCTTTCACTACATATATAATTGAGGATTAATAATTTGTCTGAAATTGGATTAGTGTAATTTGCAAGTGTTAAAATCGTAAAATTTTTAATATCATAAAATGTTTGTTTATTTCATAGGAGTCTTATAAAATGCCGTCTAATTTCCTTTTTGACTTTAGATGTTCACTACGTATGGCTCCGAATTTTCCATTTCTATGCAACGAGAGGACATAGATGCAAGCTAAGGTAAACTCTACAAATGAAGAATCTTTTGGCAGTATCTACTAAGTCTTGTTTACATGTCTCCCATCGTCAGATCCTTAAGATAGATGGGCCCAAGATTTTCACCGGCCTCGCCATGCCTCAGTTGTGTAATGCATCTCTCTCTACATAGTTTCTTTTTGGACTACACAGGATGCTTTCCTAACCATATGGGCGTATGAGATTTCATTCCGCTTAATTCGAATCGATATTTTTAAAGTCTTCCTTTAGAGGATAGAGATCTCCTTAATATAGTTAATTTCCTGTTCAAATCGTGAGTTAAATTCATATCCTCGATTAAGGACTAATCGAGTAACCTATCCACTCGACTAACTGTACGGTCCCACCCTATATGGTTTCGGTAAGTAAGAAATGAGCATCACATCTCCAACGTAGCCATGCCCCTCTAGTGGGCATATTTTTTAGACCAGAATACTCTTTGGTTGCGTAAAACATAAGTTCCAAGAGCTGTTTGTTTCCTTACTGATACTGACCCCACACACAAACAAAGCACAGTAGCGACAAAAATTACAAAATATAAAAAAGAAAAACGTGATTGGCTGTTTCATCGAAAGAAGGTTTAATCCAGGTGGTTAAAATCTACGAGGAAAGGGATCAAGATAGAGTGAAATGAGGCGAGAAAAGAGCCCAGATCAAGATGAGAGAGAATGAGAATCAGATAAAAAATAATAAAAAAGTAAAATCTATCTTCGTTTATGTTCTACTCACAGTCACAGTCTCTCTCTTCGTTTGTGTTCCACTCACGCTCTCTCTCTCCTTGCCCTTTTTGTGTTTGATTCATTTCGGGGTGCAACATATTCTTTTTCGAATTTCCAAAAATACCCTTGTATTATTTTTTTGGCCAAAGTGCTTCGACTTATTCTAAAAAAATATTAAAAATTCATTTTCTAAATAAAATAGTCAAAGTCAAAAGTCAAATGAACAGACGGCTTTCTACGAGTAGGAAATGGAAGAAGACGACGCCTCCAATTCTTAAATCGGGTTTTACGTGTGGGTTGCGCTATGAATTCTTTCGATGCCTGTATGTGATGCGGTAAAAGTGACATTATTTGGGAAAAAAAGACATATTAGTAGAAATAGAAACAACAAATGTAAAGCAAACTTGCATTTTTTTTAATTAATATGTTGTTCAATAAAAATAAATAATTTCATTAACCCTTGAAAATATTTCACAAAAATCATGATCATCATGGTTTTATGCAAAATAAAAATTATAGACACAAAAGTCTAATAAATTATAATTATTTCTTGACTTTATAATTTTTTTATACGTAAGAGATAATTAAATTTAAGATTTTCAAGAATAATGTTAATTAAAATTGACTCGATTTTACATTTTTAATATTAAAAAAACTACCAAATCCAGTTATTTACAATGCAGTGAATATGAATAAGGATTCTTTCATTATTTGAAGTCATACTTTTGTACTTGTATACAAACAAAACATTCTTTTCCTAGCCAAAAACTTGAATGGTTATAACATTTTATTTTACAAATTTTATCGAATAATGGGTATAAACATAAATTGAATTTTAAAAATCCAAATAATTGAAATTTTAAGTAGGGCTTTTAGTTATTTAGTAATTTTTAAGTCAATCTTGTAAAAAAAAAAAAAATCTCGATTACTCTTTCAACCTTAAAAGGAATTACTAAATCTAGTTATTTTTTTTTTAATTTTTAACAAGGCAAGGAACATGAATAGCGTTCGGATTAATTTGAGATCATACTCATGCAGCTATACACAAAATATTAATTTTTTTGAGTCAAAAGTTGAACCTGTTATAATATATTTATATGACAAATTCAGTAAAATAATCTAAATAAAAATTACCCATCAATAAGATATTTGAATGATTAAAATAAAATTTTTGATGAATAGTATTGAGATTTCTTACCTTGAAGTGAGAAAAAGGGTTCAAAATTGAGAGCACTATCGCTTGTAATTAGGTTTTAATCCTTCAAAGAATAATTAAAAAATTACATTGGATCATGGGCGTGAGAAATATCAATTCAATATTTACAAGTTGAAGAAAGAAACTCTTATTAGGTTTTTTGTAAATTAGATTTGGGGTTAATGTTACTCATGAGTGATGATGATAATAAAGGACATGCATGCGGGTGAAATGTTATTAAGTAAATTAGATTTTGAAATAGACACCGAATATTAGAAATAAAAGGAAAACAGAAATAAAAAAATGGAAATAGAATATGGAGGTTATATTAGTCATTTTGTGAGCTCATAATAAAAACCTACCCACCACATCAGCAGCAGGTCCTAAAAAACAACGCTGAGAAGAGAAGAGAGAAGAGGGGAGAGAGGGGAAAGAGAGAGAGAGAGAGGAAGAGAGGGAGGTTCGCCTGGCGACGGCGAACAACGGTAATAGATCCAACCTTGTTCGTTTTTAACCCTACATTATTCACTCCGAAACCCTAAATTTTCCTTTTCTCATCTTTCTCAATTATAACTTAATCTGGAAGTATTGATCACAATCTGTTCTGGTAGGTGTGAGTTCATTTCGCTGATTCCAATGGCTGCGATGACCGATTCAGCCTCCAATACTCACTCTCCGAAATCGTCTGGTTTTTCCGGCGACAGCGTTAATAGTCCTCAGAATCGGCGGCGAAGTTTACCGTCTCCGTGGGCTCAGGTGGTTCGTGGTGAAACCGAAACAATCGCTACCGTTGATCGGTCTCCTCCTCCTCCATCGTCGCCGCCGAACACTACTACTAGTAATACTGTTACTCCTCCGGACCAAGCTTCGGTTGCTGTTTCTGATTCTTCTTCTCCACCGGAAAATTCTGTTGCGGAGAGCAATAACAGCAATGCTGTTAAGAAGCCTGCATGGAACAAGCCTCCAAACGGCGTCGTTGAGGCCAGTCCGGTCATGGGCGCTGATATTTGGCCTGCTTTGTCAGAATCTACTAAGATTCCCTCTAAACAGTCTTCTGATCCATCGAAGACTGTCCCTGATGGATCGCTTTCTGTGTCTCAGGTTTTCTCTATCTCTCTCTCTCCATGAATTTTTGTATTGGCATTAGTTTATTGTTTTATTTACTCTTTGATTGTTGTTGTCATTGTTGATTGATGTTGTATTCATATGGAACGAATTAGGGACCTGTAATTTCACCAACACCTCACAAACAAGGAAGTAATAATGCAAACCCTAGTCCAACAACTCCAATCCAACAACCCCCTGTCCGACAAAAGTTGATGAAACAACGACATGGTGGCAGTGGTGGCTTCAATAGGCCCCCACCACCCCCACCACCACCCCCACCATTCCAATTAGTTGAAATGGCTGCTCAGAATAGCTATCCCAGACTGGTACCACCACCAATGCCAATGCCCATTCCCATGCCAATGCCTGTGCCTGTGCCTGTGCCGGTGCCTGTTCCGGATTCTTCTCCTAGAGAGCCTCCTTATAGGAATAGCAATTGGGATTCGAGACCTACTGGAGGTTATGTGTCTCCGAATGAGCATCAACGGAATAACAACTCCAGGAGAGGTGGTTATGGTGCTCATTATCGCGGAGATGGTTCATATCATAATAACCATGGGGGCAGGCGAGATCATGATCGGGGAAATTATGAATGGAGTCATCCTCGAGCTGTTGGTGTGAGGGACGTGCATATGCAGTCGCAAAGAGCTCCTCCGAGGGCTTTCATTAGACCTCCTCCTGGTTCTGGACCCTTTATTCCACAGCCTGTGAGAGCCTTTGGAAATCCTATGAATTTCCCGGGTAAGTTTATTATAATGAAGGAAAGCTTCATGCTTTGGCATTATTGGTGTAGATTAATGTGTTTTGACTCCTTTCAGATATGGCACCACCGGTAATTTATGTCCCAGCACTACATCCGGATTCGTTCAGGCCTGTGCCTTTTGTTGCTCCTCCTCCTCCACCTCCTATGTTCTATCCTGTGCAGGATCATTTGACTGGTTCAATAATCCATCAGATAGATTACTATTTCAGGTACCATGAGGCTTTTTTGGGTAAAACATAAATAGATTCTATAAATTTTCTTCTCATGAACCCATTTTTGGCAATTGCAGTGACGCGAATCTACTAAAAGATGAATATCTGAAGCAAAACATGGATGAGCAGGGTTGGGTTCCTATTACCTTAATAGCAGGCTTTAATCGAGTAAGTTTTTTTTTTTTAAGAAATTACTTTATTTTAATCCTTTTATGCTAATGCAGAATCTTCGGTCATTAAGAGTTATCTTTTCGCTGGATTTAAGAGTTGATTATTATTACATCTTGGTGTCATAAATGCTTCCGTTTGCACCCTGTATCTAGACTTCAGTCCATGTGAGACAAATTTGTTAGGACTTATGGTAGGTAACTGGATCATGTCAAAAAAAAAATTAAAAATGCATGAAATCATCCAAAATTATCATGTTTGGCATATGCTTCTACAATGGATGCAAGTCCTTCAACACTTCCTTTGACACAACACTTATACGAGACCTTCGAAGAACTTACTCTATGCATTTTAGGTGTGTCTAAATTTTTTAACATCTTTTTTTCCAACCAGATACTTGTTTTAAGCTTTAGGTCACGTTTCCAATACTAAGAAGACACGTGATAGATTCAATAATTCATGCGCTTGCACTTGTTGTTCAGTGTATACTTCCAATGTTTATAAAGTTTTCCCTAGAAAATCATTATAAGATGTAATCATCCCAAGAAGTCTGAATAGCACCTGGATGAAAGATGCTTAAAATATAAATTGAATCTATATGTAAGGCTTCTGTGGCCAAAGCATGTAAAAATATACACTATATTTATAAACTAATTCACTATTTTAGTTGATATTGTTTCCATGTAATTTAGCTCTAATCTTATATCTGAGATATGAACGTTAATGCCTTTTTGTGCCCAATTATGTCTCCAATTTTTCATGCCATGGTATGCTTATCATATTTTGTCTTTTGTACCTTGTACATTGCCTAATAGAAATGAAGTTATGATAAAATCCTTGATATGGTGAGTGCTTGTAATTGGATGAGAAAATTGTGCTCTGTTGCTAGACGTTATTTCGTTGTCCTGAAGATGTTGTTATGTAAATAGAAATATTATATATATTTATTATGCCATAGCAGTATTTGACATTACCATCCCTTTTGTTGTTATACAATTACATTGCCAAAGATGCATATAAGGTGATCATAGCTTTTTCCATGATCATATGGTTTATCCTACTACAGTTGGTCTTGTAACATTACCTGTGACTGGTTTTTAACTATTACCTTCAGTAGAGAGCATGTGCTTTGGAGTGGTCAATGATGTTGCAAATGATTAGCATTATAATATATTTTTCCTGTATTGTGAAATGGTCTCTTTTGTTGACATTATTGGAAGTAGAAAAGAAAAAGGTGGACCAGATTGACTGCTTGTTTAGTGTGGAGAAGTGGGAGAGTTGGCTCTCTTTCTAATTGAATGGCCATTGGGTGGCTGAATTTTGTGAAAACCTTTTGCATATGTTATTTTGTGTGCTGGTTATATTGATGAGTGCTGATTTCTCTTGAAATCAATTCCTTAGTGTGTCATTATAATTCGAATTAAGCTGTACAAAGTGTGCAATACATGGCTCTCTATTCCTTTTCTCACTCCTCACCTTATAAATTATATCATATACTGTGCTTATTAATTTATAGTGTGAAGTTAAACTATCAACCTGTTTCTCTGCAGAGGGATTTTGTGACTTTTTAATGTGACTTGTTAATTGTATAATTGGAATGGGAGAATTCATATTGTTGGAATTAATGTGCATTAAGAATAATAAAATTTAATTTGTATCAAATTGGGTGCCAGAGGCACCAAATTTGATTGGGGTTAATTTGTGAAGGAATCTGATACTAGTCGGTCCAACTTCCAAGTGAATATTTTTAAGTTCTCTGAGTTTTGGGAAAGAGGATTTGCTTCAAAAGATTGCTCTGGCTTTCAAAGGTTGAGACCACATAGTGATGGACAAAAAGAAGTCTCAATTGGAGCTCTTAACATGTGATTATGGTGTGCTAGTGTGGTTTCCTTTGAGGCATAAGGTTGCCGGGTTTCTTTATTTGCCTTGAAGTCAGTTTTAAAGATTGAACTTGCCTAGTTGAATTTGAGAAGTTCCCCAAGATACTTGATGCTGGTAGGGCAGTGTTAATGAAGGCAGGTTGTTATGGCTAGTTAAAAGGTTTGTGATTTGAATTTTAATGTTGTAAAAGGAGTGTCCTTATAAGTGTGTGTTGATGACAGTTTATGATATGTGCTCAATGACAATATAACAATATTAGGAAACCCTCAATTCTTTTAAGGGAAGGCCAGACTTATAGTTACTCTTTGGGGTTCTGATCAAGCATGCCCGTGTATTTGTTAGGATAGCATGAGCTATATGCTATATGAAGTTGGGGTTTAGTTGATTTTAGACTGATATAGAAGTGCTTACCTTGAATGGATGTTGTAACCTTTATTCTCAAATGCTTCAACAAAAGATCAAACCTCTTTTTGAATATATACTTGGAAACATCAACTGGGTGTTAATGTAGTTGGCTGTTATGAAGAGAGTCTAAGTCAGTTTCAATTGATTATTAAGTCTAATCTTTAATTCATGTCAAATAGAGTCAAGAATTAATGCAAAGCTTGATGAGCATAAAATTGTGCACAACGACATATGGAAGATGGCTCCAATTTAATTCTAGATAGGCTATTGTTGCTTCCTAAGCTGGGTAATTTACTGACAAACTTAGGATCTTTTATTTTTTGCAACTACACCCCTTATTATTATTATGAAACAACCCTGCTTTGGGTAATTAAGACACTAATGACTATTTTGAACATATGGTGAATCTGAATTTAAGAGAGTACTAAAAAGCATTTTGAACACTAAACATATGCTGAAACCAAAAGTGAATCCCTTTTGTGCATTGATTTAGAGATTTTGATTGCAGTCAAAGATGATTTTTGACATATTTATTGTGTTTAATCTGTCATGCCCTACACTCTGAAGGTCAGATAAATATGCATATGTTTCAAAGGTTTGGATGGAAACATGCTCATGAATTTTTTGTTTCCCTTTTTCTGGATAAGAAATATTGCTAGTTGCATACTCTAAATAGTTTATTTGCACATAAAACTTGGGTGGATATATATGGATCTTCTGTGCACTCATTTAGAGCCCAATGAAAATCTGATGACAGAATTACTTGTAAATTGTTTGAGTTCATATGGTAGGGTGCATCCCATGCAGAGGTGTAAGATATGCCCTTCATTCACCTTTTGTTTTTTAGGATGGCTAATTTATAATCTTCCAGTCCTCCATTGTTCTCTTGCAATATTGATGACTGCCTATCTATCGTTCTTTTATCAACATGGACATTATTTCTGATTTTCCTGGTAGCCCTAATCAAATTTGCTCCCATCTTGTCCCTGACTTCAGTTGATTTCAATATCTTCTTTAGGGACCATTAGCTTACTCTTGCCAGATGGTCGTCTTGTTATTTTGCTTAGAGTCCTTTTTGTATAACTGGTAATCTTCAGCTTTGTTTAAGACATTAAATTAATTTTAGGCAAATGCTTTGATTAATTAACTGGAGGAATCTTTAAACTGCAGCAAGTTAACATGAATTTGAGTTTCATTATAGCTGTAGATGTGTGTTTCCACAGGCTTTGATAAAACTAGAGTATGGCAGGGTCTTCTAAAGGGGAATTCAATTTGGATTTACAACTCTGGCATCTTTCTATTAAACTGGATGCATTGTAGATCATCACACACTGTTGTGCTTGAAAGTTTTTGGCCATTTTGTTATGCTTTTTTCTCATTTTGCACTACACCAATGAAAGGCCTCTGACAAGGTACATTTAGACACACCCACCTGTTTTCACAGAAGAGTGTTTCTTGTGCACAATATAATTCTAAGTTTTCAACTTCTGGATTTCTGGTCGGTGTTCAGTATGTTTTCTGCATGTGCAAACCTTTTGTTCACTACATCACATCTTGTTGCATAAATTGAAATTGCAAGTCCGTGAGCTTGATGGATAACTAGGCTACTCAAGAAATATTTTCCTGGTGAAGGCCTCTATCTGGATACATATTGGTAAAGAAATTTCTTCTTTATATATTGCTCTTGAGGTGATTTCTTTGTATGGTATTTGTGTAAGTGTGCTGCAAGTATTTATTGGAAAGACCACCTTTTCTTCTTTCCATTTTTTTTCTTTTCCTTTTGGTCCCAGATAGAATTAGGGAGTGATTGGATGATAAAGTTATTGTTCTCTTTGATGTTGCACCATTTGCAATCAAATGTCTATGTAATATGCCTCCCCCCAAAAAAAGGTTTCTATTATTGATATTAGATACGAACTACATGTTTACAGGTAAATTTGTGTTGGCTTTGTTTTGCAGGTTAAGAATTTGACAAGCAACATTCAGTTGATATTGGATGCTTTGCGAGGTTCAACAGTTGTAGAAGTACAGGTAATTTTCCTTCTCTCCTGTTAATGCAGTATAATAACTTGGTATTTGTTGAATTTTCATCATATATCTGACAATGCAATATTGTGATTACAAGGTAATCTGGCCCATGTACCTCACTAACATCATGGGAAAACTGGAAGCTAGCTGTGCCATTTGAGCTTTACTGTTTCCCTTTATGTTGCAGGGTGATAAAGTAAGGAGGCGCAATGAGTGGATGAAATGGTTATCAAGTGATAAACTGGCCGCTTCTTTCCAAAGGGTTACTGTGGAGGAGACGTCTACTAATTCAAGTAATACAGTTGGTAAGGCAGACGCTTGCTCTGAGGTAGTCCAAAGTGAATATTTGCCTGAGCTGACTAGACAGTCCCATCTTTCTAATGGGGAGGGTGCAAACAAAGATACTGTTCCAACTGAATCTGATCATTCTGTCATGACACAAACTTCAAGCACAAGCCTATAAGGTTAGTGCACTTCTACTTGGAGAATTGTGGGTGGAGAGAAAAGGAAGGTGAAGGGGGCTGCCATGGAAGGTGTAATTTTACACCTTGTCTTCAATTTTCTCCATGACTGACCCAATTCTGGAAGTTTTTGGTGAGTTAAACTAGAGAAGACCAAGACAACGAACATATAGAAAAGAGAAAGAAATGTGAGACTAATGGAATGCTTAAGTTAATGATTGGGAGCAAAACAATGAGGTTATTGGGATGTATATTTTACTTTTGGTGTGGCTGAATGATGTTTTCCTGCTTTCTGGTGGCATACTTTGGTTTTTTGCATTCAGGAGAGCAAATTTTGGGGAGAGTATAACCTTAAGGGCTTTTTTTTTTTTTTTTTTTTTTTTTTTTTTTGTGTTCTCTCCTTCCAATTTAAACATTAGAATTTAGGTTCATATAGGCTTCGTTACTAAGGGGAAGCATCTCAGTGCAGTGCTTTGAGACCTTGGCAGAAAAGGGGCAGTGGGCTTTAGCGGGATTTTTGCTATTATGGGGTCGTGGATTTTTTTAATTTTCTTTTTGAATTTTTCTCCCGGATTTATTTATCTGGTGTCACATATATTATTTAGTATTACTTGTTACTTAACTTTTCTGAGAAATGATTGTTATGGACCATGATCTTGAGATTGGATGCTAGGTAAAATTATCTATTTATTCAAATTTTGACTTCTATTGATTGTTTGTAAGCTTTGGGTATGAGCCTAAATGCCTGCTGATGTGCTCTCTTATCTTTGCACAGTACACCAATATTTGATTTTCTGTATACTTTAGAGTAGATTGATTACTTCCTAGTTTTTTTGATGATGATATCGAGTTATCAAGCAATCAGAAAATTGTTCCGGTAAATAATTGCTCTCTGGTCCTCTCTGTGACAAGCATGAGGGGTGACATGGTTCGTTCATCTGTCACTATGGAAGCTTGTGCACAATTTCCTTAGGTGGGATTCCATATTTTGAGAGGACCCACAGGTAGTGATTCTTACACGTGGTTGGATTTATTTAATTTTTATGACTCAATTCATGAGTGTATATTAAACATTTAAATCTTAGCAAGGGTATTGACATGGGACATATGCTTATCAACTCATTATGTTGCGTGTTTCCATCTCTAAGGGCTTTAGGCATTTTGCAGCCAGGTTGGGATCGGGAAATATGGTTTGCTCAGTCTTGTTTAATGGTGATAGAAGTGTTCACCTACTGATTTCAAACTGATGGTCGAAGAAGACCCGAAAAGAAAAAGAAAATGTCAATATTAGGGCCTTTGAGATGTACCCTCTAGGCACATTATTATGGGGGGCCATCGGAATACATTTGACTTACGTTTTTAACGTAATGTGAGAATTTAGGTGGTGTGATGCTACTTTAGGCCCATAAGAAATGAAAAGGGGTGAGAGTGATACATAGACCTTGAGCAACAGAAATAGATTGTGGGCCACTTGGAGAGCTTCTAAGATGAGAGTTGATGTGGATATCTTGAATTTGATTATTGCCTACGTTGTGGCCTTGTGATTGTGACGTTGGTAATAGGGACCAGGTTTTGGATGCAGATGGCAAGTCTTTGTCATGAGGTGGTCCAGAGTAACTCGCAAAGTTAAGGTTGTGACAGGGTTGCACCTGGCGTGATAGTAGTGTTTCCAGACTTCCTCACGCTTTATGTCTCATTGTGGTTTAGGATTTTATTTATGTATATAGCAACATGGGGACCCTTAGAGCTGCATTTAGAAGGTGGTTGCATTGATCCTTCTCTTTTTCTTTTTCTTTTTTGGTTCACTCTTTTTACCGATCATGCAAAGTGAATTTGTGATTAATATTTGTACTCCCGCCCTTTTTATTTGCGGTTCTTAAAATGAAGTCATCCACGTGGGTATCCTAGTACAACGCGGACTGGCGCACGAGAGACAGAGATTAGAGAGGTACGTGCATTGAAGAGGCAGCTTTGGAGTGTGCACGTCCCTTTGTGTGGTTTGCTTTAGGGATGGCAATGACACGGATAAGAGCGAGATTTTGTTAAATTTTATTCACCCCTTTATCTTAATATTCTATATCCATCTCAACCCTTTACCCATCGTGGGTTAGACATTATATATCCTATCATCCATCCATATCTATCCATTCTTATACACAGAGTTTATCCATCTACGCAACAAGTTGACTTGTTGGCTTTGCAAGTCAACTTATAGCATTCATAAATTGATTTATTTTTTATTCAAATCTATTTAACTTTTATCCTTTTTAATATTTCAGTTTAATAACATCCTTTGATTAAAATATAAATAATAAAATTTCGAAATCAATTTCAATTATATCAAAATAAACTAATGAGTTATATCTCAATTGACATTATCCCTCTTCCTCTTGTAAAGGTCTCGAGTTTGAATCTCCATATATATAAAAAAATTATATCGAAATAAAAACAATAATTACATTCAAATCATTTAATTTCAAACTAGTGTTAAAACTAGAGATGTAATCCGACTGGTTTTGGCCCTAAAATCGGTTCAGCCGGCCCGGGTGAACAATAACCCGGAATTGACACGGCCCGCTATAGTGATCGGGCCGGTCTGGTTCTTATTTCTTATTTTTCTTGAATCGACCCGGCCCGAATCCAATGGCATTTTTTTTTTTTTTTGAAAATTTTCACTTGAAAACCATTGAATTGGATCGAACTAGCCCAACCCGATTCAACGGGTCAGGTCGGGCCTGTTCCAAGTAAATTTTTTTGGGAACCGACGGGGCCCGGATTGGGTATGCCTTGAAACCACGGCTGAATCAGCCCGTGGCTCATGGGCTTGTCCTGGAACCAACCAGAACCGGCCCGAAGCAAACTGGTGTTATCTTTGGTTAAAACTAAGAGAAGATATCAAAAGTATAGCTATAATCCTAAATATCGATGAACATTTCTTCTACTCTATTGATATTTCATCCGGCACATATTTATCACCTTGAGAGAGAGAGAGAGAGAGAGAGAGAGATTTGAAACTTGTTTGTATTTCAAGTTGATTTTTAGAATTTTGAGTTGACTTATGTGTATAAATATATAGAGGGTCAAATAAAATACATAGTGAGTACAAAATTCATAATCGCATCTTACCCACCGACTCTTTATCGGTTTAAAAATTTTATACTCTCATCCGAACCATACCCATTTTTTATCCACCGCTACTTGATAGGATAGTAGTAGATATCCACGGCATTGAATACAAATTGTCCTCGCTAGTTTGCTTTGCAGATGTAGAAGAGAGAAATTAAGCTGCTTTAGCTTTAATCTTTCTTATTTAAAAGGCTCCCCTTTTCCTTTTTTGGCTGGGGCGGACTCGAGGAAATGTTCCGACTAGTCATTGAAACCCTGCTCATTTCCCCATGTGCTTAAATAATTTCTTTTCCCAATGAATCTAGATATTGCTAAGCTTTTGAGGTAAAATTGGGTGCCTAGCTTGGTATTTAGCAAGGGTTGTCCCTCACTTTCGGGAGGCGCATCAGTGGGTAGCTACTAGTTTTGTTTCTTTGTTTGTTTTTGTTTTTGATTTTTTTTTAATTATTGATATTTAAAATTATATTTTAATTAATTTTGATTTGAGTATTTATAAAAAATGAATTTTTTAACATAATTTTTTATATTTTTAAATTTAAAATTTAAAATTTAATTAAAAAATTTATCCCATTGCCTATAATTGATGTTAGATTAGGTTTACAAACATACTCCCCATCCCCCCAACTCGTCGGTCAAGTTTCCTCCCAAATTTGCACCCGGACGGTAATATTTCATCAATAAATTTTTACTTAAGTTGCCAGAAAATAATAAAAAATAACATAAAAGAAGGGTAATCTCTCACATTCTTTTTTTTTTTTTTAATTATTATTCAAGCTATTTGTGAGACTGAATGAATTGAACTGTTTCATCTAAGCAGGCTCGTTTTCTGCGGGAAATTAATTGAATTTAATTATTATTTTTAAACTGGTATATATGAGAAACATCACGCTTTCTATTAAAGCATGGGAAAAATGCTTGGTTACCATTAAACTTGTCGATTTAAGGATCTTGACCCTTGAAAGGGATTTTCAGAGTTAACTATAAGCCAAGCAAAAAAGGGTTATTAGAAAATAGAATAGGGAAAAAAAATGTACGGGGAAATCTGAGGAAGGAGACAACAATGAGACGTTCACAAGTGAATACTGTTGGATTTTGCAGAGCGGAGGCCAGAGAGCATGGCATTGGCATAAATTTGGTTCAGAGCTGAGTGCAGACAGCTGTTTCAGATTGACATGACTAAACCCCAACTGTGACACCTCTGACTACTCCCAAAAATGACAATATTGTCCCACCTCCACCTTCCCCTTCACCGTTGCATTTGCTTCTTAGGTTTCTCACTCTTTTTACCATAACCATTCTTCTTGCCTCTTCCATCATGCAATTGGAACAATCTCTAACCAATGATTCGTTGCAAGATGCTCCTATTCATTTTCTTATTTACTTTTCTGAAAAGTTATTCCTATGAGCTTTTTTTTTTTTCAATAACATAATAAATATACTAAATAAGTCAAAAATTAAATACACTAGGTCCTACTTAACGGTTTTTGTTTGATTAAAAAAAATTTAATCAATTCAAAATTACAAAATTTGAAGAATTATAATATTTCATAATATAAGTTGTTACGTAAAATTCAGTTTATATCGATTATGGTCACAAAACCATTCCCATATTTTATTAATTTTTTATTTTTCTAGAGGGGCAGATTTGAATTGTGTGAGTTGAGATGGGTGGGGGGTTGTGGATTTTTTTTTTTTTTTTTTTTTAATGTTAGTCTGTTTTCGGACGGGGGTTGTGTTGTAATCCATCAAGCCAAAAGGTCTTTGGTTGTCCACGCTTGATGCTGTGGTGCTGTTGATCCAAGCTTAAAGCGATCAATTTCCTAAGCTCAAGAAGCTAAGTTGTATGCTTTGTGATTGATTACTTCTGATTACTGTCCCAAAAGTATAGCATGCATCCTGACAAAGAGGTTAACGTGCTTTAAAAGAGACGAAGACGACGCGACGCAGAGACAGTATAGGACTTTTGTGGGGGCTTCATTTGCTCGGAGCATAAAGAAACAAAACAAATAGAAAGAACAGATTGAAGAATATATAGGAGTGCGATTGATATAAGAGTGACTACTAGAGAGGTCCATCGGTTCGAGTTTTAAAATTTTCGATTAATTTGATTTAACTAATTCAATTTAATATCTTTTAATCTTAAATTGAAAATCGAATCAAATTCGTTTAAATTCGAAATTTAGTTTTCAATTTGAATTCAAATTGAATCGAATAAATTAAATAAATCGATTTTGATTTTTAAAATCTAAATTTTTACATAAATCTAATTTTATCAAATTCGAATAGATAAAATAATGAATTTTTTAACTATTATTTTATTACTTGCTTAAAAAAAAATATCGATCAAAGTTTATATATATAAAAAATAATAAAAAATAATTAAAATAAATAAAAAATAAAATAATTAAAAACCCTAATTTAATTTTCGATTCGAATTCATATTAAAAATCTAAATACAAAACTCAAACCGAAAATTAAATTTAAAATTTGATTCCAATCAAAATCAATTTAAATCAAAAAATTAAATTTAAATTTAATTCAATTTGACCAAATATTCAGTCATCATCAAATATTACGCACCCCGGTGACTACTTACCATGATAAGGGGAGAATCTTTGATTCTTGAAGGATTGACGTTTGCAGCTAGATGATAGCAGATGCAGAGAGCCGTATGTATATTGTTGAGAGAGGGAGCCTTAGGACAATTTAATGATAGTAACTTTTTTGTGTGATTTGAGTTCAAATTCCCTATACCAAAAAAGAGAGAGAGGAATCAGAGTCATTTGTTTTGTTTCACACTTCTCATTTTCTTTGGTCTTCAATTCCTAATTACCTCCACATAAGTCTTTATTCAACTAACCCCATCAATTTGACTCTCAATATGCTCATAATTTGAGCACAAAAATGAAAGAATAGAGTCAACAAGTTTAATTGATTCAGTGAGTAAATATTGATATCGATTAAATAATATTTTAGATTTGACTTTTACATATAATAAAAATAGATATCGAAAAAGATTATTCCTTTAAGAGTCAATTCTAGATAAAATTAAATTTAATCGAATTTTACGTGAATATTGAATATGGAAGATTTATATATATAAAAAATGCTTTAGAGAATTTAAGGAACCTAAGTATTGTTAAAACATGATGTTTTAAATTTATGACATGTCAATGAAATTTGACCCATCAATTTTTTCTCTTTCCACCATAGCTGAAGTACTAGATCCATCGTTGTATTATAATTTATGGTCACAACAACTATGACCCCTCGAACCAAGAAGTTCTTACCCCAGTGCTATAAGGAGCCTTTCCCCCATTGCTATAAGGAATCCAAGTTTTTCCACTCCTGTAAAGGGCACTGCCCTCCTAGGACAAGAAAACTATGATTCCTATTAATTTGGTACGTGACCATCTTCTTTTAATTGTCTACTTCAGTATTTCCTTTTATCTGACTAAGATTGTCCCTTAGTGACCACCGAAAGACTGCCGCTCTGGTTCCTGTCCTTGATGAAAATAATCAGATTATGTCCACTTGTCCGTTTATAAGCGCATTCTAAGCTGGACTACACTTTGCAGAGACTTTAAGAAGCATGCTAGTGGGAGAGGGAGAGGGGGAGAGAGAGAGAGAGAGAGAGAGAGAGAGAGAGAGAGTATTAGTTTCCACCAAAGCGTGAGGTGCCATACACTGATTGGCCAGATTATCCCAAAGTGCAAAGAGTTTCTATAAAAAGAAGATTTAATGGGTCAAGAAATTCACTGAATTTCTACGGAGTGGAATAATACGTTGATTTTTATATAAATCAATAAAAAATTATTTTACGTAGAATTATTTAGATCAAAATATGGATTGAATCACTTATTTTTTTTATGGATGAATATTCTAGATCAAGAGAATATCATAAATTAGATCATCCTCTAATATATCCACAATCCAAATACCACTTTTAATATGTCAAATGATCAAAAAAAATATATTCAAACCCTCAGGAGTCCATTTTTTATATTAACACTTCATATTGAATTTCAAAAAAAGGAATTGTTCTCTCTTATTTTTAAAGAATAATTGGTTTTTTCTCTTCAAATGATGTTGAAGTTACGTCCTTATGTCACACTTTTGGAAAAAAAGAAGTTACATCCTTAGAAAAATGAGAGAGGGGAGTTAAAGAGAGTTGTGGGGTGGTTTTACAAATAACCACCCCCATTTCAAATTAAGAATGAGAGGGCGGGTCTATCTTCATGGGCGGATCCGTTCCACTTTTTAACATCTTTTACTCGTACATGAGGGTTAGAACCGCATATAATATGATAATCATTATCGAACATCATCAATTTCATATAGGCAAGAGAATCGTGTGACCTGCAAGAATACCAAGAGTTCTAAAACCATACACCGATTAAGAATATATAGCAGCTCATCGTCAAAGTGGTGAAGAGGACATCATATCTCGCTATACCCCAGACTTCTTTTATTCGACACAGTCAATGTATCTCTCATCTCTCAAAACAATGTAAGAGCATACTTGACTCTAATCCAATCAGGTATTCACAACTACGTCACTAAACACTAAATCATAGAAATAATTGATCGGTCTGTGAATACAGAGTAATGTGTCAGTCAAAGACAGTCTTTCTTTCATACTACTAATTTTTAATTTTATCTTAACTGCTTTCTTAAACATGTAATGTCAAACCGAATTATCCATGATTTCTTGATAAAATGTTAAAGTAGCAATACTAAAATAAAATTTTAAGAAACAGACAAAAGTTCTAAGGGTATAAATTGAGGTTGCGTATAAACCTCTGAGTCTCACACAATGAGATGGATATAATGAGATGAAGAGGGATGTACCATCTCATTATTCATATAGTCACATAAGCACACGTGGTATGAAAAACGTGCTACGATACTTTCTTTTCCATTTGGAAGCGTATATCTTATTTTTTAAGATAACGTATCGTAGAGATTTTAGTCCAAGTATACATAACACTTGATCTGAGTTTTCCTTTTTACAAGTCTTCTAACATCTCACAACATCAAGGAAAAACTCACACCTGACTATTCAACAAGTTTAATGGATTGTGGGGAATCCATTTCGATTACCATATACGTAGTATATCAACCAGTAATCTCATCTTAGTACTTTAACTAAGGCGACTTATATCTGTGTTAATCCACCACAAATTAACATGTCTCATCTCTACATATCATATAGACATTAGAGGCGATTGCTCTTATGAGAGAGTCAATTTCAAAACTTGTCCGACATACTTTTAATTCCAAACACAAGAATTTTAGGTACAAAAACAAAATTCAAATGTCAACGAATATGAGTATTATAACGTACATATATTCTATATATAATCACAATCACTACCACAGTAACAAATACTGTTACAATCTATACAATCTATATTATCTAACATGTCTCACCAACATGTTTTTAAGGCATCGGCTTTCAAAAATGACAAACCACTACTAAATGCATAGATACATATCTCAATGTCATTCCCCTCTTTTTAATCATGTCTTTGACAAGATTGTGTGTTTATGTTTGGTTTTACCATTACATTTGGAGTCTTACGCGTAAACAATAGCTGACCGATTATCACAATTAATCGTCAAGCTTCCACTACGTTGCTTACTACTCCAAATATTCCAACATCCACTAAACAAGACTCATTTTCTGAATTGCGGAAGCATTGACCACAAATCTGCTCCCACCATAGAAAGTGATACACTGGTTCGTTACTTGCTTCTTTATGAGATAGCACTATCAATGAGCAAGCAAACATACTGAAGGTAGATTTTCTCTCATTTAAATCTCCTCTTTAATCAGTATTTGTGTATCCTTTCAATACTAGATCATTTCCTTAATAATGAAGGAAATAATTAGCAGTTCCACCCAGGCATCACGACATCTTTTTTACAACAATCCAATCATTCTATCTAGATTTGACAGATACCTGCCGACCAAACCCCATAGCATGACAAATATCGGAATGAGTACACTTTATAGCGTATTTCAAATTCCCAACAGTATTAGAATACGGTGTTCTGGACATTTCATCTATTCATTAGGAGTTCTAGGGCATATAACATCCTTGAACTATCACCTATAGTCACAGGAGTATTAGTAGGTTTGCAGTCTTTTAAACTGAACCATTCCAGAGACTTTATAATATAAGACTTTTAAGATAACTCCAGTAATCTCCCGAAATGATTTCTTTGGAATTCAATTCTCAATCTGCCTTACCTTTATCCTTCATCTCGAAGGTCATACTCCTCCGTTAACAATATGTCCTTGACATATAAGAATAGAATTACAAACTCGTAAATGGAATTTTCAAATAAAAACAATGGTTTTCGTCTATCATGACGAAGTCATAAGAGATCATATCTTTGTGAAATCTTAAATACCATTATCTCGAAAACTGCTTAAGACCATAAATTGATTTACTCAATTTACTAACTCTGTCATCTTGGCCTTTAATGGCAAAACCTTTTGGTTGTGTTATACAAACTTCTTCCTTAAGTTTACCACTGAAGAAGGCAATCTTCACATCCATCTGACATAATTCCAAATCTAGATAAGCCAATATTATCAACAACGCGCGAATGGAGATAAATCTCACTACTAGTAAAAGGTTTTCTCATAATCAACACTCTTTTATTGAGTGTAACCTTCCGCTACCAGTTGAGTCTTTTATCTCTCAATAGTTCTATCTGCCCTACGCTTGGTTTTGAGAATCCAGTTGTTCTAATAACACTGTATCATGATAAAAGTTCAACCAATTGCCAAACATAGTTGGACTTCATTAACTCATATTCTTTCTTCCATTGTCTTTTCCATTCACCCTTGGTGGGACAGGATAGAGTCTCATATACATTTTGAAACTCTTCTTCATCTTCTGAAGAAATAACAAATGTGTGCCCTTCAATCCTTAAGTGACGTTTATGCACGTTTTTCCTAACACTTTTTTGAGTTTGTAACTTAGTTGAATCGTTAGAATTTTAAATCCCTCCTACTAGGATCAGTACCATTCTAACAATCCGCAATATACAAAACTATTATTTGAATCAACTAATTCAAATAACAGCTCTATGTCCTTCACATCACCTCTGCTAGGAAAATCATTCTTCAGAAATGTGACATCCGTGATCTAATCTCTACTGTAGTACCATCATCTTATTCACAAATGAATACTTAACTTTTAGATTGGTCGGATTATCTTATAAAAATACTCTTACTTCTATAGGGACCCAATTTTCTAAACTTATTGAAAAAATATCAAAATACAGACTGTTGATCCCCAAGATCTTAAGTCACTGAAACACGACCTTCATCAGTCTAAAGTTTATATCATGTCATTTGTACTGTTTTTGAAGACACTTTGTTCAAAACAATGATCGCAGTCAACAAAACATCTCCTCAAAAGGAAATCTACAAGTGAACCTGCATCATCATGGACCTTGCCATATCCAACAATATCCTATTCCTTCTCACTATAACACCACTCTGACGGGATGTATAAGGAATGGTCAAATATCAGATTATGTTTCTTTCATTACCCAGATATTTAAATTGATCTGGTAGACATTCACACCATCTATCTATCTGATTCTCTATCTCTCACACATAATGTTTAAATCACTTATATGTTTTAGACTTGTGAGAAATCAAACAGATATGGTCAAATACGTAAAATCAATAATAAATGTAATGAAACACAAAATTCCATGCGTACCCTCCATATCTATTAGATCACAAATATCTGAATGGATCAAATACAATAGAAATTTAGCCTGTATGACTTTTCCAAATAGTTTTCTGGTCATTTTATTGTCAAGACAACATTTACATGTTGGTAAATCAAATTTGTGAGTGAACCCAATAGTTTTATTTTCATTATTTGACTTATTCCGTCTTGCCCCAATGTGACCAAGTCCGCCATGTCATATTATCAAAATTTACAAAATGATAAAATCATTTGCAAATTGTCCAAAACCACTACACATGTCATTTAAATATAAATCATCCATATATTTCTGAAAGTTCAAATCATAGTCAAATTTCAAAAGAATAAGAATAGATAAGATTCCGTCGAATTTCTAACACGTAGAGAACCTTATGCAGAATAAGAGTTCGACCACTTTATAACTGTAGTTTACAAGTGTTAACTCCTCTAACGTTCATTCTTACATCGTTCTCTACATTCTATCTACTACCAGAAAGCAATCGACGAAAAACTTATAAATGTCTCTCTATTTATCCTTATATCCAGCGTTATTCTTTTGTGATCTGTCTATATTTTCCTTATCTTTCTTATTTTTGTTCCAGTCCCTTTCACGTTTAGAGTCCGAAACTCTGTTGAGACTAGATTCTACTATAAAGTATCAACTATGAATCTTGCAACACAAAACTGCTCATCCCGAAGCTGAACGAGACAAGCAATGTTCGAGAAAGTCTTCACACTGTCATTGTGAATCAAACTGACTTTCAGGTGCTCCCACTAGATAGGAATGAATCGGATCAAAATTTGAACTTTCTATTCATTGGAGAGGACATGACCTGCTGACTCTCATTCTTTCTCTTTGAGGTACACCCCAAAATCATGAGTAGTCAAAATATTGTTCACACTTAGGTATCATGCATTCAATCTGAAAGACAACTAAAATCGCTCGAGCAGTGAAATTTATCATTTTTCACACTTGGTTAGCATATAGTTCTCTCCATTATTGGGCAGCATTGCCTACTACAGGATATTATATGACATGTTTGATATCTTTTTGAAGCATCTAATTCTCTCAGTATATTTTATATTGTATAGCGTCATATCTCATGATTGTCGCCATTCAAATTGTCATCTCTATTCAAATCCCCTATAAAAGATTTCAATGCTATGGTTTGGCTTTTCTAAGAGGGTAGACATACGTACTAATGCTCATATCATTCACGTAATTTTGTACTTCAAGATTAACATCCATGACAGGTCAATATTAGGTATAAAATTGAAAGTTCACTATGTTCCCAATCATTATCTATGGTCCTAAGTATCACTATCACAAATTTAATTTAAAACTACAAAATTCTATAAGTTTTAGGTGAAAATTACTTAAATTCTGCCAATCTAAAATCTCTCACTTAAATACACTAAATATTTAATACAACATTTCAATTTTGGATGAAAATTGCTAAAATCTACCAATCCAAAATTTTCATTCAAGGGAGAGACCTTTCAACTCCTTTTGCATAGTTGATCATCAATAATGAATATAACTGGTAGATATTCGAAAAAAATTAAAATTTCAAAGGTTCATTTATAATATGATCATAATCCTAATCTACCATTCATTACATACAAAAGAAATAACATATAAATGAATTATCTGGTTCAAGATATATCAATTCGTGATATCATGTTTACAATTCCCTTAGATAGTCTATCCCTAGGAGCGAACCTCCTCATAGCATTTGGGGAACTATTTATACTTTAGGAAAGTCTTTTCTTCACTTGACTCTCTAGATTTTTGATTTCTCATATTTCTATTAATATTGGTCTTACAACATCAAGAATCATATGTTCGTGCTTGATAAGTAACTTATCAACCACGTTAGCCCAATAAGGAGGCAGAGAATTTCTCAGTATATACATGTCATCCTCCTAAAAAGAATGACCGAACTGAATGAGTTCTAAGCTTTTCTGCTCTATAATCTCTAAATGATCTGAAAAAGAATGAGATGGATCCATCTTATATGTCAACATTTGACCCAACTTCATTAAATGCTCTGAATTTTTCAAGTCTCTTCCCCTTCCCCAGAGACCCGGAAGTTCTCCAAAAATACGTCTGATTATAACCATTTCTCTGAAAATGGGAACAATATTAGGTTAGACACATAGCCAATCGTAATATTATAATAAATTTCAAAATTATTTATTTTAAATAATATGCTCAATTTTTAAATAATTTTATGTTAAAAAAATAAAATTTTCATATATAAAAAAGAGCGTAAAATTAAAACGAGCATTAAAAATTTATACTTAACTAGCCAAAATTAATAAAATAATTTTCTAGTACCACAAAAATTTTTTCAGAATTTTCTAGAACAGGAAAAATGATTTTTCTGTAATTTTTTAGCATTTGTTGATTATAAATCAATAAATAATAATTTTCAACCCTGAAAAATATATTAAAATTCATAGAAAAATCTAAAATGATTTTTATACAAAATTTTTCAAAATTTTCTGGACTGAAAAACTATTTTTCGTAATTTTCTAACACTTATTGATTTAATAATCAAAATAAATATTTTTCATATCCGAAAAATAATTTTAAATCACAGAAAAATCACAATGAATACAAAATTTATTCTGGTTAAAATTGAGACCAAAATGAGTCCAGCACGTACTTCCACGCGTCAAAGGACCTAAGTGTTATAAAACAAAGTCTGTGCGCCTCACACGCCAGCAGTGGCGCGTGAGTGCCACGCGCCGCCTTCCCGGTGGCCGTGGTTCACCATATTTTGGCTATCCCCATATTTTCGATGTCTCTGAGTTTAATGATGGTCTCAAATTTTCAATCTGACATCTCTAACTTAGGGGGTGGATTACACTTGCCGTTACCGAGAGTGAGATTGAACATTTTACTATTCATTTTCTTCCCTAAATTTTCAGATTTCGACCCAAATTTTGAATTATCGTATCTCTCTCAATTCTTAACCATTTTTTGCGATCTTTATATGGTTGGAAAGAATTTTTCATGAAAAATCTAACCATATAAATTTCGTATCACAAAATTTAGTATTTTGAAAGTTATGAGTATATTAAGTTTCGGCTATGATTTATAATATCTTTTAATATACTCATCCGTTGCATGCTAAATTTTGTAGATCAGATCTACATTTCATAAACATGCTATAGTATAAAATTGAGAGCATTTCGACAAACCAATTTTAAGATATTGTTAATGAACTTCTATGTTAATGCATGGTATACTACTAGAAAATACGGCATCAGCGACGAAAATTAGTGACGGATAGTTATCCATCACTAATTAATACTAAAATTGTGATGGAACAACGACCAAATAATTAGCAACGGAAATTCCGTCGAAAAAAATTTCGTCGCTAAAAAAAAAAAAAAAATTCGGACCTATTAGCGATGGAATTTTTCCGTCGCTAAAATTTTCGTCGCTAAATATAATTTTACATTTTATTAAATATAATTTTATACTTTTTATTAAATTAGGATATTTTTTTATTAAATATAATTTTGTATTTTTATTAAATATAATTTTGTATTTTTATTTAATTAAGTTATTGCAATTTTATTAAATATAGTTTTGTACTTTTATTAAATATAATCTTATATTTTTATTAAATATGATTTTGTGTTTTTATTAAATATAATTTTGTGTTTTTATTAAACATAATTTCATATTTTTATTAAATATAATTTTTTATTTTTTTAAATATAATTTTGTGTTTTTATTAAATATAATTTTATTCTTTTATTAAATATTTTTTTTATTTTTATTAAATATAATTTTTTGTTTTTATTAAATATAATTTTGTGTTTTTATTAAATATAATTTTGTATTTTTATTAATTGTAATTTTTCGTATTTTTTTAAAATATAATTTTATGTTTTTATTAAATATAATTTTATTCTTTTATTAAATATAATTTTTTTATTAAATATAATTTTATTCTTTTATTAAATATAATTTTTTATTTTTATTAAATATATTTTTGTATTTTTATTAAATATAATTGTGTATTTTTATTAAATATAATTTTTTGTTTTTTTTAAATATTATTTTGTGTTTTTATTAAATAAAATTTTATATTTTTATTAATATAGGGTATTGTATTTTTAATATTAAGAGTTCCAAATAAAGTATAGAAATAGAAAAAAAATAAATTAATAACACAAATGTGATGGTGGTATAGTAGTTTAAGGCTCTCTGGAACTTGGGTGAGAGTAATTTTTTCAACATTTATAACAGGGGCGAGCGGCAGGCACGCAGGCGGGTGCGGGGCGTGCTCGGCGGGCGTCCAGGCCCTTGCACATTTGGTTCACTAATTTCACCGACGGATTAACGACGGAAAAATTCCGTTGGTAAAAAATCCGTCGCTGATACTTTCAGCGACGGAAATTTGGGTATCAGCGATGGGTTTTTCCGTCTCTGATACCCGTTTTTCTAGTAATGGTATTTTTAATTTTTTTTAAATACCTAAATTAGATAGGAAATAATCTATGCATATTCTGATACTAATGATGATTTTCGTAAAAATCAATAAAAAAAATTATTTCATGCGGAATTACCCAGATCAAAATTTGAGTTGGATCACTTATCTCTTTGATGAATGGATATTCTAAGCCGAAAGAATGTTATAAATTGTATCACTCTCTAATATCCACAATCCAAATGTCACCTTTGATGTGTTAAATGATCAAAAAAAATATATTTAAACCCTCAAGAGCCCCGCCTTATATTAACACTTGATGTTGCATTCCCAAAAAAAGAATCAAGGAAGTAAGTGCTCTCTCTTATTTTTAAAGAATAATTGGTTTCTTCTTTTTAATTGATGTTGAAGTCACGTCCTTATGTCACACACTTTCAGAAAAGAAGAAATCACATCATTAGAAAAATAAGAGAGGAGAGTTAAAAGAGAGTTGTGGGGTAGTTTTACAAATAACCACCCCCGTTTCAAATTAAGAATGAGGGGGTGGGTCTATTCTTATGGGCGGACCTATCTCACTTTCTGACGTAATATTTAAAGAAATAAAAAAGAAAAGAGAAAAAAAAAAAAGCTGTGTCTACACTCTACGGATTCGCAAATAAAGGGAGGCATGAGATGGCAGCTGTGTTGGGGGGCATGGTAGTGCTTCTGCTTCATATCAAGTCTAGTTGGAGGGAGAGAGTTTAAGCTGATAGCTTCAGAAAGAGATGTTGGAAAAGAAGAGAGAATGGGAAACCCGAATAGGATTCATATTTACTAGAGAACTCACGCAATGCCCAAAAAGATAAAGCATATTGAACACTGTGATGCCTTTGGGAAGCGACTTTGTTTCAATTCATAGTGTACTAGAAATTAATAGATAAAATTTCCCTAGTTGGTGTATAGGACAAAAGCTTTGTTGGATTTAAGGGTAACAGTATTTCTACATCTATTTCCAACACAAATCTTTTGGAAATTTAAAAAATGAAAAATAATGTACAACATGACCCAGTTGAGTGTTAGAGCCGGGTAGGTGTCTTTTTTTAGTTCAAAAGGACAAAGCTTAAAAGGAAAAATGGTGAAGCTACCTAAGTAGTGCTGTTTTTGTGTACAGCAGTATAATATCAGGGCAATTTTTGCAGTTTTCAGCACTCTTGAAATCATTGCCTCACATTCCCTTGAGCTCTCTCTTGCCTCAGTGCACAACTATTTCCAACAAATTATTGGAAAACTATTTCACCCTTTTTGGTGGGTGTTTGAGGGGATCTATAAGGCCGAACATAAACTATACACCAACCAGAGCAATCAAGACCTGTATGTTTTATTACTTAATAAATAAAAAAAAAAAAAAACCCGACTTGGAAAAAATGCTTGTCGCTTGGATGTCAACGAAAACTCACGAAGACCACCGGCATCACCCCTTGCAAAGTTGGTTCTAGTATCAACTTTCCCTCATGAACAATGGCTATAGCCAAAGTCTAAAAGAAGAAGCTATCATTTTCTTTTGGTATCTTACTGTTCAATCAGAAATAGATTAAAAAAAGAAGTTAATTATGTAAAAATAAAATGTAAAATTTGATTTTATAAAAACCAAAATAATTATGAAATAAGAGATATTTTATATTAAGGGTTAGAAGGGATAAGGGTGCCAACATTCATTGTCGCACAGTAACATCATTGTGAGATGAACGCAGTGGTGAAATAGGACATGCCTTGTTTTGCTTGGCTTCACCCATCAATCAACCCCGTTGGAAAGGAACCGAGCGGACCGGACCTAGTGGGAATCTAACACCCCCCGATACATGTGCCTACCACGATTTTTTCTATCGTGATCACTTCTCTCTCTTTTGTTTTTTCTCGACAAAAGATATTCAAAAAAAAAGAAGCTAAGGAGCATTATTTGTTTACGGCGAGTTAAATTCCGTAAGAGATTTATGCAAATATATCCGCACACCCAGCATATATAAGACCTTAAAAAAAGTTAAGAGGAAAAGAACACCTCTCAGGTTCCCGTCTGTAAGAGAAAAAGAACACCCCCCCTTCCTTCTCTCAGGTTCCTCAACTCCTCTTTCTCTCTCTCTCTATGTGGTCATCATCAGGAGGAAACAAGAAGGATACCAACAACAACAGAGTGAGTTGCTCACCATCAAAATCCTCCTCCACTTGTTCCTCCCCTTCATCTTTTTCTCCCTCATCCCCAATCCCAAGCAACAAGAAGTCAATGGAAGAAGTCTGGAAGGACATCACTTTATCATCCCTCGCGGATCAGCCCACTCCAACTAATGACTTGCACAATCCCACAGCTACCAACCATCATACCGGTTTACGCGGTCTTATTCTCCAAGACTTTTTCTCTCGATCTCTCAACAAAGGCCCCCATAATTTCATTTCCCCTTCTGCCGCCATGGACGGCGTTCCCGCTTCTCCGGCTCCGGCGACGATGCTGAGTTTGACTCCGGGGCCCGACTTTCATTTTCTGGATACTGGGTCTGATTTTGCTACGCCCAGCCCACAATTGCAGTCCCGTGGGAGTACTGGTGCGGCGTCGTTTATGTCTTCCTTATCTAATAATTTTGATGCTTTGCCTTCTCCTCCTGCTTTTGCTTCGATCAATTCCAAGAAAAGGGGTTCTGAAAATGATGATAATTCGAGTGATCGAAGACACAAACGTATGATAAAAAATAGAGAATCTGCGGCTAGGTCCAGAGCAAGAAAACAGGTAATTTTTCCTCTGTTTTTCTTTTTCTAATTTTAGTAAAAAAATGATTTTTTATTATTATTATTTTTTTTTAAAAATGTAGTGAGTTTTTGTGGGATTTAGTAAAGTGGGTTTTGCTTTATTTGGTGCGTACAGGCATATACAAATGAGTTGGAGCTTGAAATAGCGCATTTAATGGAAGAGAATGCAAGGCTTAGAAGACAGCAAGAGAAGGTGAGAGAGTAGATAAAAAGTTGCAGCTTTAGAAGAACAAAAGAAAAAAAGATGATAAAGGGGACCACCTAGGCATTGACATTGTATAGTGTTCTATATTTAGCACAAAATATATGCTACTTGGTTGTTTCCAAATGTGAGGGTTGATTTCCCATTTGGGTTCTAATTTGGTGGGGTTCTATTTTTGTTTTCGCAGTTGTGTTTTGCAGCTACTTCTCAGCTTCCAAAAAAGAACACTCTTCAGAGATCATTGACTGCTCCTTTTTGAGTTCCTTAAGTAAGAAAAATTGCTTCGGTTGTAATGTAAGTTGTAACCTTGCCCCCTCTCTTTTTTTTCTTTATTTTTGTTATTTTTCTCTTTCTATGTGACGCTAACTAGAATGTAAAAATTTGTGTGCTTGAACGATAGAGAGAGAGGTGGGGCAGAGAGGTTGCATTTCAAGAAAAGCAATGAAATCTATATCTTTGTAGGATTTTGTGTGATCCATCTCTGTTAGACCGGGTGTGAGGTTGGGAAAAAAACAGAGAAAAAGGAGTGGGGGTGGGGGTCTTACTTAAGAGTGGCCAAGCTGTTGGATCCTTGGCGGGTATTTTGTTGCTTTTTAATGTTTGTCTCTTCTCCATCTTGTGCCTCTCTCTTTCTCTCTCTTTTTTCTTTTCCTTTTTTTTTTAATCGAATTTCGAATTACCTTGGGACATATATTTTTCAACCTGTGAAGATATCGCAAGGATAAACTACTGCTGAAGAAAACGTTATTTGCTTGCGAATGTAAACATTTTCCAAAGCATAGATGGGACATGTTTGTCTATTATGAATATCATGTCATGTCACCATCTCTCTCTCTCTCTCTCATTCTGTTGCCGAGTCTGGTCCTTACTATTATATCATTTCACACTTTTGAGGGCTCAAATGTCTTTACACGTTACTGTTGAAACGAGGCAATTTTTTTTTTTTTTTGCCCTTTTATCTTTATTGGGGACATGTGTGGCATATGAGAAAGGAGTGTAATATTAATCTCCTAATTTTTTTTCCTATTTAAAACATATTGAGTTATTAATTATTTTTTCTCCAAAATTTAAAGTGGGGCTAGTTTTTATCATACCCATAGTTGGGAGTAAATACTACCAAAAGCCAATAATAATAATAACAATAATAAATTCTATAAAATATGAAAAGATATTTTTATCTGTTTTTGTCAGTTTTTTTCTTTCTAAAAAAAGGAATATAGAAAAATATTATTATAAAATAAAATTCATGAAAAGTGTAATTCTTTTTGTGGTTTAAGCACGGCAGGGAAAAATGATTTTTCTATGTAAGTAGGTTTCTACGTCAGGCATATTCTTCTTGTGGGTCGGTTGTATGTTCGTGATTCCGGGGCAACGTTGACGGAGTCTCTGTTAAAAAGGTTAGAATTGATAAGTAGGTTCGAATTGATAAGTTTTTTGATGGGGACATGAACTATGAATTATCTTTATCGGCCTAATGGTTGTGTTGGCAAAATCAGTAATTTTACATTAATTTTTCGACTCCCTCTCTCTCTCTCTCTCTCTCTCTCTCTCTCTCTCTCTCTCTCTCCATAAAAGTTGATTACCATTGCATAGGATGATGAAACATGCTCTTCGTTGGGAGAGTGAGTGCAAAGTAGGTTTCTCATTGTCAATAGGGACAGATTCTGGGGAAAGGGATCCACTTTGAATTTTATTAATTATATATTCCTATATCTATATCTATCTGATTACGTCACGATTGATTTTAATTCTACTTGGCCCATCTGTATGTACCCTTATCACAAAAGGATGATGTAAGCATAAACTAGTTTAGCCAATATATACATATATACATATATATATATATATATATATATATTAAAAGTACATTTATCTCTATTGCTGATCGCATCCGCTTCTCTTTTTATCGAGGTTAAAAATCAGTAAATAAATAAATAATCCTATGGAACTTTCTGATATCCAAGAGGTGATAAAAATAGGGGAAAAAAAAAAAACACGAAAAATGGAAATAGAGGAAGGGCGCTTTGGCCCAAGCAAAGGTGCCTTGGTTCTCTAATAGAGGCAGAAGGGGTTGTCGATCAACATGATGGATTTGATTAATGATTCCTGGATTGCATTTTTATTTGATGTGACTACCAATTGATTTCATTGAAAACCAAAATATAATTAATTTATATGTACATAAAATGTGATTTTTGAGTTATGAAATGAACAACTTTATTCACAAAAAAAAAAAAATGAACAACTTCATATAATGCGGATACCAATTGCTTCCCTGTTTAGATACTGAATTCTTTTTTTTTTTTTTTTGCGGGGGTGTGTATATATATAACATCCCATTTAATTTTAATATTAATAAAAGATTATATAATAAAAAACTAACCCTTTATATGTATATTGGAACGGAGTTGAATTCGAATCGTTCGGTCAACGGTTCGACTTGACTCGACTTTGATTGAGTTTGAGTTGAGTTTGTCATATATCGAGTTGAATTCGAGTAGTACAATTTTAAATTCGAGAACTCGACGAATAGTTTCATTATATATATTTATATATAATTATAATATAAAAAAAATATATAAAAATATATATTAATATATTATATAATAATCGAGTTTTCGAGTTAAATTTAAGTTGAATTTGAGCATTTTATTATAGAGTCAAGTTGAGTTCATGCTCCTGTTATATACTACTCATCGAGTTCGAATCGAGTAAAAAAATTGAGTTTCAGTTCAATTATAGAGATATTTGGGATCCATTCGGCTCGAATACACTCCTATGATATCCAATCTTAAAATTTAGAGAAAATGGGTGAAATGTACTTCTTAAATTTTTAGCATATTTAAGCATATTTGGAAATAATTTTTTCCCTAAATTTTAGGATTGAATACCATTTACCTCAAGTAGGGGAAAATAAATAAAAAAAAATTAAAAATATAAAAAAATAGTTTCTCCTAACCTTTTTGATTGACTCTCTCTCTAAAGAAAAAGGAGAGAGAGAAATATGTAAAAATTATAATGCAAAACATTTTCAAATATGAAAGTTTTTCTAATTCAACCCCCACAAAGAAAGAGAACATTTTTTTTTTGCGATAAAATTTTATTTTTCAAATTATTACTCTTTTATTATACAAATCACGTGTAAAATAGAAAGGAAAAACACTGATGAGTATTTTGTTTCAAGTGTGATCATTAAAAATGAAAATTCCATTTTTTTTTTTTATTTTGCCGAATTTAAGAGCGGTGGGATAATGAAACGTTCCTTATATATATATAGGCTTTTATAAATTTGAGGTGTAGTCATTTTTTATAGGAAAGATTTATTATCTGAATTCAACTAAAATGTTAATAATCAAATGTTATTTTATTAATAATTAAATACCAATTAGCTATTGCTCAAATGGCATTATCTACTTCTCTTAGATACCAATGATCTCGTAGCACCACTATAAATCCATAAAGCTATGGGCACAACTTATCAAAACAGGGCACATAGAATAAAATTACGAGCACTTCATCTATTAATTATAATTATTATTTCTAACATGGGATCTGAATATTCTTTTTTTCCCCCTTTTTTTTTTAGCTTTAAAAATGAGAAAGTTGCAAGAATTTCATCTATTAATTATTATATTTTTGGTACAAATCACCGTTATCCATTAGGTCTAACTAAATTCAATTTGACTCGATGGCTTCTGTTTTTATCTGACACAATATTCGAATCCATCATCTTATCTAAGTCTAGCTATTCCGTCAATTAAGCGTTGATATGTCTATTAATTATAATTATTCTTTATTACTCAATAAGATTCGATATTAATTGAACATGAAATGTTGCAATCTGCAAGCCGCTTACTTCGCTGAAACTGAATTTGACCCTCCATGGCTTGGAGGATTTTTTGCTATGTTTTTTCTCAAGTTGGGTGGCAGAGCCGAGAGGATGAGCTTTGCTATGTTTTTTCTATTCCATCCGCCAACCCCAACTAAAGTCGATTAAATTTCAAGGTAAGATAAGATTCTGTTTGATCAAGGTTTAAATATGGAGTTCTTCCTTTTCTAGTCCTATGAAAGCTCCGCCATGGAACCACACTGATATTTTGATTTGGAATTAAGATGATGATATTTTGGCATATCAAGAAAGAGAAAACAGAAGAATAAATAAATCATTATAAATAAATCATTATTAAAGAAAATCTATTTTCATTCTGTCGATAAAAGTAATCCAAAACGAAAAAGTATAAAAAAATCCAAAATAATCATATTTTTTTATTAAAAAATAATTTGCTTTAAAGTTACTCATATTTCTGTTCTTTTGATAAATACAATCCCAAAAATAAAATAAAATAAAATAAATTAATAAATAAAAGAAAAAGATTCCCAAATAATCTGGATATAGAGTCACAAAGGAAAGAGAATCAATTCCTCACACTTACTTATTGTGGTCACCATCTTGTGTTTTACAATATTTGGCATTGGGTCTGATAATATTTCTCCTATTCCTCTCTCCTCCGACCCGTACTTTAGGATGAGGTTAGGCTTCCAATTAAAGTGTTTCCTCCATCTTCACTAGAGATTGGGAGGTTGTCTCTTTTGTCTTTCCCACCATCCACGGACTGATCTTGTTTAGACACCCCCCCCCCCCAACAACAGCCCCAACCCCACTTTTAGGGTTGACTTCTCTAAGCCAAGTACTCCACTATTCAATTGTGGTGGTAGTGGTCCATACACATACATATATGCACATTTTTTTTTTAAATAAAAAAGTGACAAAATTCAAATTTAAAATTTTTATCGGACCCAAAACTTCTAATTTTTATGGAGTAGTTTGTTATTGCTTCAACTTCAAGTTTAGATTAGATGTACTGATCAGGCGATTAGGGTGCAAAATGAAACTTCTGCTCTAAGATTTAATGGAGAATTGTCAAGTCTCTTGTAGAATTACGTCTTCTTGCCTACCATTTTGGCTTTTAGAGATCTGCCCTTTTGTTTTATTGCATTATAAACATAGAAAAGAAACAGAAACAAAAACATTTTATAACATCAACATAAATAATTATATATATTTTTATAAAATATCTGTATCTTACACGCATAAATTTTTAGATTAGAAGAGTAGGTCTGGACCGCTATTTTTTTTTAAAAAAAAAAAATACATAGAGATTCGAACCCGTGGAGAGCAAGGTTGCGACCAGTATCTCCCTTGAGGAGGTCTGGACTGCTATTTCAATCCTCTGCATAAGACTGGACTACCTTCTTGACGAATTCCCCGCTTGGAAGAAGTCGATAACAAAATGGACTCTTCAAGTACGTACCCCAGAGAATCACCCAAATGTAAGAAGAAAAGGCGAGTTCATCCCAAGCACAAAAATTTCAACATACATTGCCCCTCAAATTTGATCACTCTCAGTAGTCAAATACAGATACAAAAATACTGATGCACGAGTCAATGTGCATCCAGTGTTTCATTCAACTTCTCAGACATCAATCAAGACAGCCAAGCCGAAATAGATACAAATGATGGCATTAGAAACATAAAACATGTCTAAATATAAAATAAATATTTAACACAACGTAAAGTTAAACTGCGAAAAGAAGGTGAAGGGAGGGAGAGTAAAGACAAATTGATAAGACCCTATAACGGCACTTGACCTATATTTAAGTTTCCCAGCATATCCGACTATATAACCAACCCAAGTCATTAAGAAAAACAAAAAACAGAATACAATAGGGACTTTTTCGTTGTTATGAACCATATTACTCGAAGACCTACTGGTCTGCCCTGCAGACCTCCTCCTCCTCTTCAGGTTTGAACTCATTCTTGATGTTGAATGTTTTCCAGGTCTCCTCAGGAGTTTTCCCCTTGATCATGTCTGCAACTGTCTGGCAAGTCAAATCTAGCAAGCTCTTGATGTGCAGATAATTTGCAGCCTGCCAACACAAATAGCTAAGAATGTCTTCTGGGAAAATCTGGAAGAGAATTTCCTTTTTTTTTTGGGTGATTAGTCCAAATTTCAATAAAAAGAATCAGCCTTCTCATTTTTATACCCTTCCAGTGCCGGATTTTTTTTTTTTGGGGGGGGGGGGGGTTAGCACATTTTCATCATAAGATTAGGTACAAAAAGGGAAGAAAGCAGAACTTATCCAAATATATCACATAACTCGACACAGTATACAAAGACAATACCAATCATTCTCAACTAACACAGACTAAATAAGTTCTGTCAGTACTTTCTTCCGTACATATTTAACCGATGAAGATTAAAGTCGAGTTCAACAATTATTGAAGTGGACTCTAGTTTTATAGAGAACATTTTTGATTGTGCAAAAACGTTTTCTATGAAAAATTTGCTCTATATTAGTATCTCAACTAACACAGACTAGATAATTTTCATCATAAGATTTCGAATCTTCTTTGCACATGATCAAAATTATACAACACTCGCAATAGTGCCAATGCAATGGTTTACCCCAAAAGAACTAGGTTGCCTTCCTATTCCAGAAACAAAATGACCTATCGAGGCCATGACATTTTATTTTTTCACAGTTAGTCCAATTTCACTGCCATTTTGTTCATTCAGAAGGGGTGGTCCGAAAGAGGAAAAATCAGTAAGGCCTTTTTCGTGCCACGTGGAATGATTTATATCAGCCAGTTGAAGCAAACTGAGCAGACAAGAAGTCAAAAAATATAACAAACACTATCTAGAAGCAAAATCCGTGGGATGATAAACGGACTTAACCTCTACCAAAAAATGACCAGTTAAGTACCACAATATTGTTTTCAATGTGCAAAGAATCATCTGGTCGGACCAGAAATAGATGTCCTACAAGTATCACGTTATTTTTGTGAAAAGAGAAGCATGGTGAAAGAGGGACAATATCTTGTGCCATGAAAGGCATAATACTTTTCAAATCAATAACATCATGCAATGAATCTCAGATGCCAAACATCATTTGCTTTGTTTCACAAGCGTGGTTGTCAAAATTGCAATTTAACCAAGGATGTTGTGGGATATTCCTACTTCCAAATCAAAGGAAACACATAATTGCTTACATCACCCTCTTGAACAGCCGAAACCATTTTACTATTAGCTCTCTTGCCGAAGGATATGAACTCAGCATACAACAAAGCAATGATCAGTAACACACCTGGGATGAAGAAATTGTACCAATAGTAAAATCCCTGAATTGAGCTCCCAAAGGAATCGCAACAGTGAAACCAGTCATTGACATTTGCAGTGTAGAATACTTTCGCAAGGGAAAGTGGACTAATATCACTGATGTGGTTCTGTTAATAATTAAATACCAATTAGCTATAGCTCAAATGCCATTATCTACTTCTTCTTAGAAGTCTCTCGAGTTTAAACTTATATTTAAAAAATAATAATAATAATAAAGTTTAAATTTGTAGCCTTGTTAAAGCAGGATATGGAATTATAATAATGTCTACACTTTCACATTAGGAGTGGAAATGATTTTTGCAATTTATTAAAAATATCTTTGCTATTTCAGGTGCATGATCCGCGTCCAAACACAAAATTTTAATAAAATTATATATAAAAAAAATTAAATAAATTTGGGATATGATCTTGGGGTTGCGCTTGTTAAAATTAATTCTTTTTTGGATGCATACAATGAAATTGAAACTCGAGCTTATTGTAAAAAAGAAAGGGTAAGTGCCACTTAAGATGAAACTCATCGGTAAAGTTAAAATTATAATTTTTCAATAAAAAAGTTATCAATCTAATGATAATTAATTTTTTTTACAGAAAAATTTAACTTTGTTGATGATTATTTTATTTACTTTTATTAATTTTTCTTTAAAAAATGTCACACAAAATAAAATAAAATTTAACTTTGGTCCATTCTCATCTCGCTTCACTGTTCATCTGTGGGATCAATGGCCCATGTTTTGAATATATGCAACTCCTCATAAATATTTGGTATATTCTCTTGTTCCGCAAAGACCATTGGGGTCATAGCCTGCCCCACGATAAATCCATAAAGTTATGGGCACAACTTATCAAAACAGGGCACATGAAATAAAATAACGAGCACCTCATCTATTAATTATAATTATTATTTATAACATGGATCTGAATATTATTTTTTTCCTCCTTTTTTAGCTTTAAAAATGAAAAAATTAAGAGAATTTCATCTATTAATTTTTTTTAATATAAATCACCATTATCCATTAACCCTAACTAAATTCAATTCGAACCGATGAAGTCTGTTTTTATCATGCATAAGACTCGAATCTGTCATCTTATTCAAGTCCAACTATTCAATCAATTAAGTGGTGATATATCTATTAATTATAATTATTCTTTATTACTCAATAAGATTCGATATTAATTGAACATGAAATGTTGCATTCTGCAAGCAGCTTAGATCGCTGAATATGAATTTGACCCTCCATGGCTTGGAGGATTTTTTGCTATGTTTTTTCTATTCCATCCGCCAACTCCAACTAAAGTCAATTAAATTTCAAGGTAAGATAAGATATTGTGTGATCAAGGTTTAAATATGGAGTTCTTCCTTTTCTAGTCCTATGAAAGCTCCGCCATGGAACCACAATCCCTCTCTCTGGAGCGGTCCATCATTTTTCTTAATACTAAATTGTCTTGGAATTAAGACGATGATATTTTGATATATCAAGAAAGAGAAAACAGAAGAATAAATAAATCATTATTCAAAAAAATCAATTTTCATTTTGTTGATAAGAGTAATCCAAAACGAAGAAGTATTAAAAAAAACTCAAAATAATCATATTTTTTATTAAAAAATAATTTGCTTTTAAAATAATCATATTTCTATTCTCTTGATAAATGCAATCCCAAAAATAAAATAAATTAATAAATAAAAGAAAAGGGTTCCCAAATGACCTGGATACAGAGTCATAGAAGGAAAGAGATTCAATTCCTCACACTTACTGTAGTCACCATCTTGTGTATTAGTATATTTGGCGTTGGGTCTGATAATATTTCTCCTTTTCCTCTCTCCTCCAACCCGTGACATTAAAATATATTAGTATCATCAACCCCAACTTTAGGATGAGTTCAGGATTCCAATTAAAGTGTTTCCTCCATCTTCACTAGAGATTGGGAGGTTGTCTCTTTTGTCTTTCCCACCATCCACGACTGATCTTGTTTATTCCCCCCGCAACCCCCCCCCCTTTTAGGGTTGACTTCTCTAAACCAAGTACTCCACTATTCAATTGTGGTGGTAGTGGTCCGTATACATACATATATGCACATTTTTTTTAAAAAAAATAAGAAAGTGACAAAATTCAAATTTAAAATTTTTATGAGACCCAAAACTTCTAATTTTTATGGAGTAGTTTTTTATTGCTTCAACTTCGGGTTTAGATTAGATGTACTGATCACGCGATTAGGGTGCAAAATGAAACTTCTGCTCTAAGATTTAATGGAGAATTGTCGAGTCTCTTGTTGAATTACATCTTCTTGCCTACCATTTTGGCTTTTAGAGATCTGCCCTTTTGTTTTATTACATTATAAACATAAAAAAGAAGCAGAACAGAAACATTTTTATAACATCAACATAAATAATTATATATATTTTTATAAAATATCTGTACCTTACACGCTTAAATTTTTAGATTAGAAGAATAGGTCTGGACTGCTTTTTTTTTTTTTATTATTATATAGAGATTTGAAACTTTAGAGAAAAAAATTGTGATCACTAAAATACCCCCTTTAAAAAGAAAAATTATGCCCACTAAGGTATCCCTTAAGGAGGTCTGGACTGCTATTTCTACCCTCTGCATAAGACTAGACTACTTTCTTGACGAATTCCCTGCTTGGAAGAGTCAATAACAAAATGGACTCTTCAAGTACGTAGCCCAGAGGATCACCCAAATGTAAGAAGAAAAGGCGACTTCATCCCAAGCACAAAAATTTCAACATACATTGCCCCTGAAATTTGATCACTCTCGGTAGTCAAATACAGATACAAAAATACCGATGCACGAGTCAATGTGCATCCAGGGTTTCATTCAACTTCTCAGACATCAATCAAGACAGCCAAGGCGAAATAGATACAAATGATGGCATTAGAAACATAAAACATGTCTAAAAGTAAAATATCTGAAATATTTAACACAACATAAAGGTAAACTGCGAAAAGAAGGTGAAGGAAAGGAGAGTAAAGACAAATTGATAAGACCCAATAATGGCACTAGGCCTATATTTAAGTTTCCCAGCATATCCAACTATAAAACCAACCCAAGTCATTAAGAAAAACAAAAACCAGAATACAATAGGGACTTTTTCTTTGTTATGAATCATATTACTCGAAGGCCCACTGGTTTTCCCTGCGGACCTCCTCCTCCTCTTCAGGTGCGAAGTCATTCTTGATGTTGAATGTTTTCCTGATCTCCTCAGGAGTTTTCCCCTTGATCATGTCTGCAACTGTCTGGCAAGTCAAATCTAGCAAGCTCTTGATGTGCAGATAATTTGCAGCCTGCCAACACAAATAGCTAAGAATGTCTTCTAGGAAAATCTGGAAGAGATAATTTTTTTTTTTTTTTTTTTGGTGATTAGTCCAAATTTCAATAAACAGAATCAGCCTTCTCATTTTTATACCCTTCCAGTGCGGGATTTTTTTTTTTTTTGGGGGGAGGGGGGGTTTAACACATTTTCATCATAAGATTAGGTACAAACAGGGAAGAAAGCAGAACTTATCCAAATTTATCACATAACTTGACAAAGTATACAAAGACAATACCAATCATTCTCAACTAACACAGACTAGATAAGTTCTGTCGGTACATTCTTCCGCACATCTTTAACTGATGAAGATTAAAGTCGAAGTTCAACAATTATTGAAGTGGACTCAAGTTTTAGAGAACATTTTTGATTGTGCAAAAGGCATTTTCTATGAAAAATTGGCTCTATATTAGTATCTATTCACAAAGGGAGCTCATATTTTAGCATCTTCAATTCTAACGCATTTTTCTTGTTTATAATTTCCCTTCCTTTCAAAACCAAAACCATGAAGAAAACAGTTTGACACCATTTTAAATTCATACAACTTCATCATCTATTCTATTTTGTTGAAATTCAAGTAAATGCAACAAAAACAGAACTTAGTTCTGTGATAGCAGGCCTCACTTTCACTATGAAGCATGTCCAGGTGAAACCAATAACTGGTTCAGTTTGTAAGGCAAAAATCCAAATGTAAACAACCAAAACTTTGTAGCCAATTCATCCACAAAACAAAATTCAACAAAATACTACTTTTTCAGGGCAACATAACATGGATAAATGTATCAAAAAGTTTCCCTATGTAAATATCTGAAGGAATTCGATGTCAAAAACCTGTCCAGGTCATACAACCATTTTAGGCAGCTCGAGAACAATATCTCCAAAACTTCAACAAACAAAAGTTCCTCCAAAAATTACCCACGAAACAGGGATCTTGCTGAAGATTTCTTATGGTGCTGTCTTAGAGACATGTTATTACTGACTTAGGTGTTCATATACTCCAACCAAAAAATCTCAGGGCACATGATATTATTGCAGTAACTCAACGGATTACCAGGCACAATTCAACTGCGTTGCCTCATTCCAAGTGACAAGGATTTCAACCTTACAATCACAAACTTCTCAAAATGTGACCATCAAACAAATCCAAAATATGCATTAACTACTAAAGATTTTACAAGCAGGAGGCATGGCAAAACACAACCCTAAAATTTTTACCACATAATCCTAGACGCAAGTTCTACATTTGGCAGACTAGGGAAACGCCAACGTAAGCCCATGAAAGAACACACAAGTCCCTACAGGACTATGCCTTCCGTCCATTTTTCATCACTGTTCATTGCATCAAGAAACTGATGCAGGAAAGAAAACAAGAAGGAAATGAGATGAGGAGAGGAGTTGTCTAAGCGAATCAGCAAGTCTGAGATGGCAAGTGAGCTGGCAAGTAAGCTGAGTGTGAGATGGTACATAAGCTGAAGAGTGCTCTGAGATGGCAAGTAAGCTGAGGAGGAACTCAAGTCAGCAAGAACGAGATGTCAATTAACTCAAGTTAGTAACAAGTAGTTAGAAGTAATAAGGGAAGTGGTTAGAGTTAGTTAATCAGTTAGAAAACTGATTTAGAAAAGAAAGGAAGGTCAGGGTATGTAGAAGAATTATTCTTGATTTTCGTTGCTCTATCTTCCTCTCTCTCTCTCTCTCTCTGTAAAAACTCTGCACCCATCAAAGAATTCTTGTTCAATGAAGTACAATTCATTCATGGTGTTCTCCTTCTAAGTTCGATTGGTTTTCTTCATTTTATGTCAATCCTACGTAGAAGGTTAAGTTGAGATCTTCTTTCCCTGCAACAATTGGTATCAAAGCTAGGACTGAATTTCATAATGGCAGAGGGAACTCGATCTCAAGATGTAAACAAGAAGTTAGAAGAAACAGTGAAGGCCTTATTCAAGGAACACAAAGAAGCCCTCGATAAGGAGTTAGAGGCTCTCAGAACCTTGGTTATAGAGAATCATGCAAGAAGCAACAATCCATTCCATCGCCAGAATGGGCAAGGACAGGGTCATACAGGAACAGGAGGGGCTAGTGGTGCAGTAATCACCAGGCTTCCTAGGCTGGATTTTCCAAAGTTCCAAGGAGAAGACTTCCGTGGATGGTTATACAAATGCGAACAGTTTTTTGATGTTGATGAAACTCCTCCAGAGATAAAGGTGAAGCTGGTGGCCATGCATTTGGAAGGCAAAGCTCTTCAATGGCATCAAGTATTCATGAAATCTAGGTACACACGTGAATTGCCCAACTGGGAAGAATATATCAGAAATCTAGCTGCTCGATTTGGAAATACCTTATATGATGACCCTATGGGGGAACTAATGAGTCTTAAGCAAAGAGAAACAGTAGAGGAGTATCATGAAAGGTTTGAAGAGCTCCTCAATAGGGTGGAATTGCCGGAATCATATGCTGTGAGTTGTTTCCTAAGTGGGTTGAAGGAAGAAATTCAGATTACAGTAAGGATGTTCATGCCAAAGACTTTGTCTCATGCTGTGTGTTTAGCCAAATTAGAAGAAAAGAAATTTACTGCAGCTTGGAAAAATTGGAAAGGAGTTTCAGGGAAGGGAGTAAATGTACCTGGAAGTAATAGGATTTTCACCAAGAATAGTACTGCAATTTTACCCACTCCAAGAACAATCCAACAGGAAACTGCTAAGAAACCATTCAGAACTCTCAGCTCGTCAGAATGGGAAGAGAAAAGGAAGAAAGGTCTGTGTTTTTGGTGCAATGAAAAGTATGAAGTAGGTCACAAATGCAAGGGAAAACAATTGTACAGAGTAGAAATGTGGCCAGAAGATGATGAGGAAGAAGGAGATTCAGAAGAAGATGCTAGTGAGTCATATGAATCAGCTATCAATGCTCACATTTCAGTGCATGCAATGTCCTGTTTTGCACTCCCCAATTTTCACACAATGAGAGTATATGGTCACCTAGGGAAGAATGAATTCTGCATATTATTGGATGGAGGAAGCTCCCATAACTTCATTCATCCTGATATGGTGTCTAAGTTTGGGCTGAGAACACAAGAAGTAGGGGTAATGTCAGTGGCATTAGCTGATGGTGGAAGACTTCAAACCTCTACTATGTGTACTGAATTTAGGTGGATCATGCGTGGACAAGAGTTTTGCACACAACTTATGGTGTTACCAATTAAAGGATGTGATATAGTTTTGGGAGTTCAATGGCTGTCGACACTGGGAGATATTATTTGGAACTTTGGAACCCTCAGGATGGAATTCAATTACAACGGAAGGAAGGTGGTATTAAGGGGGTCAACAGAGCTAAAAATTATTAAAGGTTCAAAGATGCAGAAGATCCTGAAGACATCTTCACAGGCACCAACCGCTCGACTATGTTTAATTCAGCTAAATCAAATGAAAGAGATGCCGATTACAGAATCTGACTCCTCTCTACAACTCTTGTCTGCAGAGGTAAATTCTGAAAAACATATTGAAGTTGGCAGTCAATCTCATTCTTTTATACAGCAACTTTTGATAGAATATTCAGATATATTTGAAGAAACTATGAACTTACCCCCATCAAGAAGATGTGACCATAAGATTCTTCTTAAGGAAGGGGTAAATCCTATAAATGTGAGACCATATAGGTATCCCCATTTCCAGAAAGCTGAACTTGAAAGACTAATCAAAGAGATGCTTTCAATTGGCACAATCAGACACAGCACAAGTCCTTATTCCTCCCCTGTGGTATTAGTGAAGAAAAAGGATGGGTCTTGGCGTATGTGTGTTGATTACAGGAAGCTCAATGATGCTACCATTAAGGATAAATTTCCCATTCCCTTGATTGAAGAGCTGTTAGATGAGCTAACTGGTTCTCAAATTTTTTCTAAGCTGGATTTAAGATCCGGGTATCATCAAGTTAGAATGTATGATGATGACATAGAAAAAACAGCATTTAGAACTCATGATGGGCATTATGAATTTTTAGTCATGCCCTTTGGATTGACTAATGCTCCCTCAACTTTTCAAAAACTTATGAATGATATATTTAGACCACATTTGAGACATTTTGTATTAGTGTTCTTCGATGACATTCTCATTTATAGCAAAAATGAAAGTGAACATTTACAACATCTCAAAATGGTCTTTGATCTTCTGAGACAAAACCAGCTGAAGGTTAAGCAAAGTAAGTGCTCCTTTGCTGTCACTCAGATTCAATATTTGGGGCATATTATTGACCACTCTGGGGTTAGAGCTGAATCTGAAAAGCTGAAGGCTATAGAGCAATGGCCTCAACCAAGATCTGTGAAAGAGCTGAGGGGATTTTTGGGACTCACAGGATATTATAGGAAGTTCATTAGGCATTATGGAATAATAGCCAAACCTCTCACGGATATGCTTAAGAAACAGGGATTCAAATGGACAGAGGGGTCAATATCTGCTTTCCAAAAATTGAAAGAAGCTTTATGTAAATCTCAAGTCCTTACTTTACCAGACTTCAGAAAGGAATTTGTGGTGGAAACAGATGCCTCCAGCAGTGGAGTGGGAGCTGTGCTATTGCAAAACAACCAACCAGTTTCTTTTTTTAGCAAGGTCTTAGCTCCTAGACACCAGGCTCTACCTGTTTATGAGCTAGAATTACTAACTGTAGTGTTGGCAATTCAGAAATGAAGACATTTTTTAGTTGGAACTCACTTTGTGATAAAAACAGATCATCAAAGTCTGAAATATATTCTAGAACAAAAGATATCTACTCCAGCACAGCAGAAATGGTTGGTTAAACTCTTGGGATATGATTTCTCTGTGGTCTATAAGAAGGGAAGTGACAATGTGGTAGCAGATGCATTATCCAGGAAACCTATAGAATCTGAGGAAGCTGAAATTAAAGCCTTATCAACTATTAACACTAATCTCATGTCGGAAATCCAGCAAAGTTGGCAAGCTGATGTTAAAGTCCTAAAGGTGCTTTCACAACTACAAGGTGGAGAATCTGTCAAAAATTATTCCTGGGACAATGGAATATTGTGCAGGAGAGGAAAAATTGTAGTAGGCAATGTACCTCAGTTACGGAGGAAACTAATTCAATTATGGCATTCTAGTACCATTGGAGGACACTCAGGTGTAGAGGTTTCTTACAGAAAGCTCAAACAATCTTTTTACTGGAAGTATATGCACTTAGAAGTAGCTAAAGTCATTGCTGAATATGAAGTCTGTCAAAGGTCTAAACCAGACAATGATGCATATCCAGGTCTTCTACAGCCCATACCCATTCCCACTTCAGTCTGGAGTGACATAACTATGGATTTTATAGAAGGACTTCCAAATTCCTTTGGAAAATCTGTCATTCTGGTAGTGGTGGACAGATTAAGCAAATATGCTCACTTCATTCCATTGTCTCATCCTTACTCAGCAGTGGCAGTGGCAGTGGCTCTGGCTCAAGTTTTCATGGACTATGTGTTCAAGCTTCATGGAATGCCAAAGACTATTATAAGTGACAGAGACAAGATATTTCTCAGTCAGTTTTGGAGGGAATTATTCAGATTGCAACAAGTAAAACTGCAGTTCTCTTCAGCTTATCATCCACAATCTGATGGCCAATCCGAAGTGGTGAACAGATGTTTAGAGCAATATTTAAGGTGTATGGTCAGTGATAAACCTAAAGAATGGGTGAAATGGTTATCCTTAGCTGAATTTTGGTACAATACTAACTACCATACTGCCACAAAAACAACTCCTTTTCAGGTGTTGTATGGACAAACTCCTCCTATCCATCTTCCCTATCTTCCTGGTTTTTCCAATATAGAAACCATTGATAGAAGCTTAACTGCTAGGGAGTGTCTCATTCATAACCTTAAACATCACCTCAGTCAAGCTCAGAATAGGATGAAACAGTTGGCAGACAAGAAGAGGACTGATAGAGAGTTTACAGTAGGAGATTGGGTTTATGTTAAGCTCTAGCCTTATCGACAGCATTCCTTGAAGACTCACCATTGTCAGAAACTATCCCCAAGATACTTTGGTCCATTCTTAATTCAAGCTAGGATAGGTAAAGTTGCATATCAGCTGCAATTACCCAGTGATGCAAAGATTCATTCTACTTTTCATGTATCATTACTTAAAAAGAAGGTTGGAAGTGAACCAGTTACCTCTCAGCTGCCTAAGGACATTAATGATCAAGGTCAATTATTATTGGAACCTGTGGCAGTGTTGGACAGACGTGTAGTGAAGAAAGGAAATGTTGCTATAACACAAGTCCTAGTTCAATGGAGTAATAGTTTCCCTGAAGATGCCATGTGGGTCAATTGGCATGATCTCAAGCAAAAATATCCTGCTTTTAATCCTTGAGGACAAGGATTGTTTTGAAGAAGGAGGGATTGATGCAGGAAAGAAAACAAGAAGGAAATGAGATGAGGAGAGGAGTTGTCTAAGCGAATCAGCAAGTCTGAGATGGCAAGTGAGCTGGCAAGTAAGCTGAGTGTGAGATGGTACATAAGCTGAAGAGTGCTCTGAGATGGCAAGTAAGCTGAGGAGGAACTCAAGTCAGCAAGAACGAGATGTCAATTAACTCAAGTCAGTAACAGGTAGTTAGAAGTAATAAGGGAAGTGGTTAGAGTTAGTTAATCAGTTAGAAAACTGATTTAGAAAAGAAAGGAAGGTCAGGGTATGTAGAAGAATTATTCTTGATTTTCGTTGCTCTATCTTCCTCTCTCTCTCTCTCTCTGTAAAAACTCTGCACCCATCAAAGAATTCTTGTTCAATGAAGTACAATTCATTCATGGTGTTCTCCTTCTAAGTTCGATTGGTTTTCTTCATTTTATGTCAATCCTACGTAGAAGGTTAAGTTGAGATCTTCTTTCCCTGCAACAGAAACTCAACACAGTGCAAGAAATAACCGATACAGTTCTTATATCCGCACCTCGGACACAGGAAACCACATCCAAACAAGAAGATATACACAAGCAAACAAAACCCTAACCCCCCAAAATGGAGCCATATAAGAATCCCATCAATCAAATGATAAATCAAGAAAACGAAATAAAACCCTAACAAATCAGGCAAACAAAACCCTACGAAAGAACGGACCAGAATGAGATCGAAGAGAGTAGCCTGATCAACTTTGACGAAATCAGCATCCCAAGTCTTAAGGTCTTCATCGGTAGAGCGATCCTCGGAGGACTTGGAAGCTGCAGCATCGACGTGCTTCTTGCAGTACTCGATCACCTTAGACAAGATCTTGCTGGTGACGTTAGGCAGAGGAATTCCGTTGTCGGCACAGCCGTCCTCGATCATGTGCTTGATCGTCTGCGATTCCTGAGCCACTGCCTCGTCCACCTCGAAAGCCTCACCATCGCTACTCCTGAGAGTGATCTTCTTCGACGACATCGTTGTCCTTGGATCTGTACACCAGAAACCCTAATTTTCTAGATTGAACCAGAGAACGGAGAAATATAATTAGAAGCGAAAAGGCCTAGGATCCTTGTCTATATCTGTAGCCTGCTTTCTAAATTATTACTATTATTATTTTTGTTTTTTTTTTTTTCGTTTTGGGTCTCAGTTTCTAAATTATTTTAAAACTCTTTCCGCACTACTTTGTTCCCATTTTTTCTTATTGGCGTTGTACTCGATCCATCGACCGATTTTCAAATTCCATCGAATTAATCTTAATCGATTTAATTAAAATTTATTTTAAGAGATAAAAATTTCTTAATATAATCGATTTTATATTTAAATTATAAATTAAATTTAAAATTTTAATTAAAAGATATAATGATCTATCTATTACATCAATTATTTATTAATTAATTTTTTATTAAAATGATATGATAGATTTTAAAACTTTCTTGCTTTTTGTTAGTTTTTTCTAACAAGATGGAGGCCTGATTAATACCGCATTACTAGCTTGTTCTTTGTGTGATTATAAATATTTTTTTCCTGTTAATAAAATACTTTGAGTACTAATAATATATATTAATAAATTTATTAAATATATAAAAATTATTTAAATTCTAATATCTAAAATAAATAAAATTTAAATTTAAGTAAAAGAATTCTTTCTAAATGTGTTTAGATTGGGCCATTTTTATGGTTAGCAATCGTTTTAAGCCTATCTTATTTGCCTCTACCTAATAATACCGCCGAGTCCAATTGGGAGAGGCAGCGGACATTTCTGCCGCACACGCTCAAACCGAGAGAGAGAGAGAGAGAGAGTCATAAGGGAAAACGTCGATGGTCCTATTCTCGCCGATTTCCATTTGATTAGATTGCCGGTCAAGTAGGATCAATATAACTGCCGTTCGTTGTTTATTTATTTATTTATTTATTTGTTTCCATAAAATATGAACTTTGTTCCCGGGAAGAGACCGGTAACCACTGAACTATCAAAAACCTGTTGGTTTCTATCACGTCAAGTGTTATTTTATTTTATTTTATTTTTTGGTTTTTAATTTCAAGTGTCATTTTAAAAAATTTTATTATACTCCCACCTTCTCTATTTTGATCCTTTGACTCCCCAGTTTTAAAATTAAACAATAGCTTATCTCTACACATGACACTGTTATTATTAAACACTAAACACCTTTACAAGCAAAAGGTGAATCCTTACAAAATTTTTAACATGGAGCCATTCCAATGCCTGATTTAGGGAAAAGTAGAAAAAAAATTGAAAATACTGGAACATAAAGAGAGACAGCCATAAGTTGAATAGAACCACCATGGAAGGATGACAAAAGAAAAGGATTAAAGCTTTCTCACAGATGTACCAAAATTCACCTCTTCCTCTGGTATTGTAATGAATAAAACAACTGCCGAAATATTGACAGAAATTTTCACTCGGAATCTTCAATCCCCAAATTATTATATTCATCAATCCTACTCCAATACTGTACCATTGTTTGGGTAATTGAGCAAACCAGATGAAACTTGGTGGAACTCAGAGCAATCTGATTTTCATTGTCGCAAAGAAGACTTTCACCACTATTTTGCCGCCAGGCCAGTGGAGATGACCTTCCTCCTTTGCAGATTTTAAGTGTAGGTATACATTTAGGTCCAAACAAAGTTAGATTAGATATGTATGTTCAACAAATAATTCATATTCAAGCGGCAGAGTTCAGAAGCTAAGAGGAAGATTGTGTATGAGTAGGTCTAAGGACCACGCTTAATGGATAATTAACAGCATACACCTTCTTCAATGGCCACTCTATTGGGAAAGTTTCAAAAGCATCCAATTTAATAAATTTGATGAATTAGCAGGTCAGATTTGTCCATTTTGAACCCTTTTAACTCCGTTGAGCACCTCAGCATATCCATTTTGAACCAGACAGGAATGTCCATCAAAGTGTTGAAGAATCATGAAATGAGCGGACATCTAAATGTAGATTGATTTGATTCAATCCTGAACATGTGAGTTGAGTTTTCTACATTGATGCTTTTCCACCAACCTAAATACTCGACAAGTGGGAGAGTACAAGGAGGCCACCAAATATGATGGTGAGTAATATGGAAAAGGAGATGACAAGTGGACTCAATATGCAAGCTACTTGGATATGATTACGTTTTATATCTGCTGATACCACTCCAATAGCAGGATGCATTGCTAACATTCAGATGGAAACAATAGCAAAAGAAATCAAAGAGAATTTACCTGCACTAAAATGGCTGGCTGAAAAACTGAGCCATGACATTTTCAGAAAATGGAATAAAAATAATCATAATGACCATGTAGATCTCAACATCAGAGCGGGGATTTGGCCGGTTCCATCCATCATATACACAAGACCTGGCTGCAGACTAAATCTTTTACCCAAATTAAATTTTAAGTAGGCTTCCACCTGAAAGTGATCCCAACTTGTAAGGCCTTGGATCATCCCTCCGAGGCTCAAACCCCACCCAAATTCGTCTTCAGGGAAATCAGATAGACCTATAGCCCACTGTAGACTTTTGGGATTGGACTTTTTCATCTCAAGCCATCCTCCTACTCTAGTGCTCTCGTCAAGCTCTGATTCAACCATTAAGGCTACAGATCCATTTGGTGTGACTTCCACAGTGTCACTTCCAACAGGTGGAGTGGATGCCTCGGCGGATACTGCAGGAGCTCTATGGTGTCTCCAAATGCCAACGGGTACGGTAAGGGCACCGTAATTTCCCTGCTGATCGGATGATTTGGGAACACGGTGAAGACCCAGAAGAGAGAGTTTTATCCCTCTTGAAAGTTGGCATACAACACTTGCAAAACTGCCAATGCAGTGGTTTACCCCAAAAGAACTAGGTTGCCTTCCTATTCCAGAAACAAAATGACCTATAGAGGCCATGACATTTGATTTTTTCACTGTTAGTCCAATTGCACTGCCATTTTGTTCATTCAGAAGGGGTGGTCCGAAAGAGGAAAAATCAGTAAGGCCTTTTTCCTGCCACATGGAATAATTTATATTAGCCAGTTGAAGCAGACTGAGCAGACAAGAAGTCAAAAAATATAACAAACACTATTTAGAAGCAAAACCCGGGGATGATAAATGGACTTAACCTCTACCAAAAATGAGTATCAAATAGTCCACTTGCATGACTAGTTAAGTGCCACAATATTGTTTTCAATGTGCAAAGAATCATCTGGTCAGACCAGAAATAGATGTTTTACAAGTATCACGTTACTTTTGTGAAAAGAGAAGCATGGTGAAAAGAGGGACACCATCTTGTGCTATGAAAGGCATAATACTTTTCAAACCAATAACATCATGCAATGAATCTCAGATGCAAAAAATCATCCGCTTTATTTCACAAGCGTGGTTGTCAAAATTGCAATTTAACCAAGGATGTGGTGGGATCATCCTACTTCCAAATCAAAGGAAACACATAATTGCTTACATCACTCTCTTGAACAGCCTAAACCATTTTACTATTAGCTCTCTTCAACTATTCCTGCCAAGGGATATGAACTCAGCATACAACAAAGCAATGATCAGTAACACACCTGGGATGAAGAAATTGTACCAATAGTAAAATCCCTGAATTGAGCTCCCAAAGGAATCGCCACAGCGGAAAACCAGTCATTGACATTTGCTGTATAGAATACTTTCGCAAGTGAAAGTGGACTTCCTGAAATATCACTGACGTGGTTTTGTTCAATCTGACTGGCCAAGAATTCAGCTACAAGGACATCTTTCTGCCGAAGAACTGTCTCAAAAGTAAACCTTGAATGGATACCCGTCCTAACCCCTGCTCTTTTAAGTGCATCGCAAGTCTGGTCACTAACATTGCCAATCATCAATAAAGCTCCTGAAACATCAATGTCACCCTTAATATGGGTACTGGGTTCTTGAAATGGACTTCCCTTGGAAGATTTGTAAAAGGAAAGCATTCGCTCAACCTTGTCCTGTCTGTCCCTAAGTTTCATCAGATCTGAAAATGCTTCTTGCTGTAACCTCTTCAAGATATCTATCTGCAAATGATAAGGATCATTAGAAGAGCTGCACATGAAGCTCCAAGATGTTGTCAAATAATGAATCAAATACGTGTATTACATTTGACAACCATAACAAAAGGATCCAAGGAACATATTCTATGCGACTGAGTGACTATAGAAAAATGAAAATGATCAGATCAATCGCCATCCTTTCTCCATTTTATTATTTCAAAGCATTCAAGAAAATCTCTCCCTCCCTCCCTCCCCCCTCTCTGAATGAGGTGGCAACACCTTGATTAAGTTTCTGTACTTCTAAGTGGACTGAATCTTTTTACAAATCATGGAAAGAAAAGTCCATGATACAAACTATAAAAGTAGCTGAAATTCCGGGAAAAAAAATTAAAAATTTGATTTGAGACAAGTTTAAAACAGAGGAAAGATTTTAAGTATTTAGAAAAGTCGAATAAAACTGCAATTTACAGCTCAACGTCTTGGCTAATGATGATATATAAATAGGGTTCACATAATGTTTTGGAGCATCGAAGACTCCAAGTGTCTAATCATACACTAGTCTAGCCTAAAATGCCTAAACCAGTAGTTTGAAGTGTAAGTGAACAAAAATTTTTATGCACAGACAAACAAACAAAAATTTTTGCTCCACGTGTAAGTGAACTTAACATGTTTGTCATCTTATGTAATTTAGGATACTTTACAAGCAATCCTTCTCCCAATGGAAACAAGTGCCGCTTTCCTTTATCAAAGAAGAAAGGAGAAAAGAAGCTTCATTGAAGGATGCAAATTCTTCTCTCATAATATCATGGTCATACAAGTACAAGGGGAGAAATACATAAGCAATTTACCTAACCACATCATACTTGTTCTCTGATGAGATACAATGAGTATAGAGATGTTTAAGGGATGCAGATACAGATGCTAATGTTTTCCAATGCAATAGAATACCATAAATTTCCCTAGTACATATCTTAGTTATTTCATTTCCTAGCCTCTGCGGCCTCTTTGCTCTATTCTGCTGCTGGTTATGTGAAACATGCTTCTGAAAGAAGAAGATTGGAGCAGTAAGAATTACAAATTCTCCACCCGAAGAGTGTTTATCATTTGCATATGGTTTTTCATGCTCAAAGCGCATTATATGCCTTTGTATAATAATAGACTAAACAGGCATCCACTGAATTCATCCCCGTATCTTTCATTTAGTTATCATTTAGAATATCTTGAAATGCTTTTGCCTTTCAATTCTTCAAAATTGGGCAGCACAGCCTACAAATAAGCCTCATATTCCTAATAAGTATTTCCAAGAACTTCTAAGAATACCTTTTACTCCAAGAATCATGCCTGACACTTAAAGTCCTATCTGTACCACCCCATCAGCAATCTTCTTTGCTACACTCTCATATATCTAAGATCCGCAGGTGTTAAAGGGATTGCTAAAACTAAATGGCAAACATATGTTATAAGACACAAAACAAATAAATAATAATTAAATCAAGAACAACCAGCAAATCACTGCTGCCAATATTCTTATTGTTATTAGTCCAAGGATACTCAGAAAATTTAGACTTTTCGAACTTTTTCTGATATTTCACAAATTGGCAAGATAATTCGTGAACAAGATAAGTAAGTTCTAGAAAGATAGTAACCCCTCAGAATTTACAAACTATCATCTCTTTTCAACCAGAGAGCTTTTCTCTCACCCAAAGGACATAAACTTTCCAACGGATAAATCCCTCTATATTTTCTTCTATGCTCTTTCTTTTCGCCCATCAATTCAGTATCCATAAAGGCATAATGCTTTATAGAAATTAATGCTCATTCTTTTTGCCTGCTAGCACTCTAATTGATTTATCAAAAAAAAAGAAGGGATAACGACCATTCTCATGGCCATAATATGTCTTAACTTTGTCAAGTTAAACTAAGATAAGAAATCAAAGGTACCAATCGACTTAACCCAGATGGATCAAAGGTACCAATCTACCAATCTATAAGATAAAACCCTCTAAGGCATTCAACTACATATGTGTACCAATCTACCTAACCCAGATGGATCACACCTCGGACGAGGGAATAAAATTCAAACCAAACTTTCTAATTTTGAATAAGCTATCTGTCATCTGTAACAATGCTCACAAGTGTCCACAGGTCAATCAATATAACCATACAGTCATCATCACTTTCACCAGGGAGAAATATTAACATGTCTAGCTCTAATCCAGGGAAACGATTTCTGAATGAATTACAACGATCCATATCAACACACTTAATTCGTGTGAATTAGCGAATGCCCAGAGGCACATTGAACACAAACAGCAAAGGTTAATGCATTCTGGCAACACCAATTTTGGGCAAAACATTTGATCAAACAGTTAGTGTACAGAAAAACAAAATTACGAGGGACAATCAGACAAATTTTGCCAGCGGTATTAATGTGATGCAAAATTAATGGAATGAGGGGGGAGAGAGAGAGAGGGGAATACCGGATTATTACTACGAGAAGATGCGTTTTGGGATCGATGAAAGAGGCCATATATAAAGTCGTCGGTGGCTTTGCCGAAGCCTTTGAGTTTGTCGATGACTGAAGCTACGGTGTCCATTTCCGGAAACCAAGTCCAGAGAGAGAGAGAGAGAGAGAGAGAGAGAAGAGAGAGAGGCCCTAAACTAAAATTCGGAGAGTGGGCAACTTCGAGTTAAGATCGTGAGCGGCAAGTCCGACGGCCGAACACGACATTTGCGCTTGATTACTGTTCTTAATTTATACTATTTAGTAAATATCCTAATTTATTAATAAATGTTATTTTATATTATTCCTATTAATTTTTAATTTAAAAATAATACTGACACTAATTTGTCAAACTTAACTCAATATTAGTTTGATAGCAAATCAAAATGGTGATTAATTTAACTTTTAATCTTAAAATTAGAATTTTGCTCTATTAGGGTTAATAATCAAAGTTAAGAAGTCCACTCAACTAAAAACATTTTAATGTAATAGGGTTCCCAAATAAGAGAGATTCACACTCATACTTTTATAGTCAATGGATTAATGGATTGGTAGTCTTTTTTTCTTAGATCTTGTTCTTGAGTAATATAAGCACAAATATTTATGGTTTGCCCATTTTGCAATTCAAGCAATTTAAAATAATTATTATATATTTAACCACTACTACTATTATTATTATTATTATTATTATTTGAAAAATTATTAAAATAATAATTTTTTATTATTGTGTTAGTTATTTCAAACTATCTTTATATTTCAGACGTAAACATATAGAAATTAAAAGAATTTCTTTAAAAATGTCGCTAATAACAATTTTAGAGTTCTTTTTTATACCAAATAAAAAAGGTTCATTGAAAATTTTAATTGAATTGTTTTAAACAATTGTACATTGCATTTGAGCTTCCAAACAAAACCAAGAAGGGTTGCAAGTTCAAAAGAAAAGGTCAAAGAACCAATGTGGTTACTTGTACATGCCCGGAAAGGAAAGCGAAGGATTTAATCTTCTTCTGCAAGTTGTGTGGAGTCAAAAGAAGCTACTCAAGTACTTGGGCAATATTTGATCCAGGATAACCTCGTAAGCTCTTTCTGTGGGATGGTAACTGTCCCAGAAAACATACTTAGACGAGTCCACGCAAGGTGGGGTATAAGTGTTACACAAAATGCTCACTTCTATGTTACCCGTGCCACAACAACCTTTGTCTACAGCCTCAAATCCTGCGAAAGCAAAATCAATGTACTTTAAGAAAGGAATTTACATTTTTGGCATATACAGAGTTGGGGCGGGTAGTAAATAAAAGTACCATATTTGCTAGGTTCTTGGATGAGGCCAAGGAGAGGGCTATAGATGTCGATATAGACAATCCTTGAATCGGGAAGCAGGCTAGTGAGGGATTTAAGCTGGGGAGACAATTTGGAGTTGAATAATTGTGCTGCGGTGTTGTATTTCTCAGAACACCCTCCGCTGAACCTTCCTCCTCCAAGTGTCCTCTGTGAGGGCAAACACCCTAGCGGCGGTGTACCAAATACTGCAATCCTCCTTGCCCCTTCATTATACAAACCCTTTTTGCACCACCCAAGAAAAATGCTTCAAATAGGATAAAAATAATCGGACAAAAGGAAAAAAAAAAAATTGATTGGGAAAAAATAATCAATGGCCTGTCTGTCCCTGATCCCCCAGGACTATTGGGTCAGATTAACATGACAATTATAATCAATTAATTTATTATATTAAAAATATATATACACAGAATAACAATCCGGTGCACCATCCTATGCGCAACCACCTAATTTTAAAAACATTCATTTCGTGCGGTAAAAAGTCGACCTAATCACATAAAACGTTAAATCTATTAATTAAATTTCACATTTAAAATTTAAAAAAAAAAAAATTATATTAAAACTCACTCCTAAAAATTTCATAAATATTTAAATTAAATTAATCTTTAAAAAAATATATATTTTGTCTAATACGATTCGGGCCTTCTGTGGGCCCGTTGTGGATTAATTTACTAACAGGGCTTACCTTGAAATTTCTTTCAGTGCTGGAGCCCAGAAATTATAAAGAAAGGAACATAAATTGCGGGCCATACCTTACAGAAACTAACGGCATTGTTGACCATAAGATCAGTGTAAGAGTTAATGTCGTAGTGGAGTCTCCTAAAAGGAAGATCAAAGTATGTATTAGCAATGTCGTCGCTGCCTGCAACCACTAAGTAGAAGGCATTTGCTAAAATGAAATTCATCTTTTCTTCTCCGACAAATGATTTGAGCTTTGATTTGTATTCTTTGAACAAATTGAGCTGCTCCGACATTGATACGACTGACTAAATTTCTCAAAAAAAAAAAAAAAAAAAAAAAAAAGAGAAAAAGAAAAAAAAGGCGTCACAAAGATAGATTTTGTAAACATTGCAAATGATAAAAGAATTGTGTTTAAGTATTCACAGTAAGTGTAGATGTTTGAGGATCATAGCCTGAGGCGCCTGAAGCAAAACTCACGCCTGTGGCGAGATCTTTGAGTCCTAGCGATGGACCTAGATATGGCGGCACAAGGTCCTTGATCCCCAACTCCTTCGCTGCAGAAAAAAATTTATAAAAAGAGAAATATTATTATCTAAAAAGTTTAATATAATTAAATTCATAAAGAACAGGAAAAATATAAAGTACCCATGAATTTTTAAGAATATAGTAAAAGAGGAATACTATTATTTAATAAGTGTAAGACAACTAAATTCATAAAGAAAAGGGAAAATACAAAAATACCCCATAAATTTATTTATTTATATATTATTTTTGTTAATACTTTAATTGATACAAAAATACTTCCAATTGGATGCAGCTATGAAAACTTTCTAATCTAGTCAAATTCGTCGTCAAGGTTTGCATGCTCGAATTACTCTCGCAGCAAGCCAAGGTTGAGGTATTTCATTTTGCAACTGCGGCCATTGGCAAAGAAAATTGGATGTCCATGCAACGGTTAACCGCCAAAAAAAACCTTATATCACGAGAATTGATCGATCAACTTTGATCGGCAAGAAGAATGAGAGAGAGAGAGAGAGGGAGAGTTCTGACTATCGAAAAGTATACTCAGTTCAAAGTTTTCCCGGTGGCTGACCATATCTCAAACTTGAAAGAGGGCTAGAAACGGTGACCATGGTTGAGATTTCATCGTGCCTTGCATGTGGGTATGACTTAGAACATGAGGGGAGAGGTAGCCATTGCTAAGAAAAATAGTTTAGGGATGAATTTTTAAAGTTTAAGAGTAAATTTGTGTTTTTCTTTAATGAAAATGTTCCTGAAAAAAGAAAAGATTTTATTTATTTTATCGCAAAGTTAATTGTGGAGATAAAGATATATATATATAAATATATATATATATATATATATATATTTACCTTATTCATATATATGAGAAAAAAAATGTTCAGTTAACTGCAATTAATGATACCAAGATTTTGTCACGTCCTATAACATTGCGTCCAAATTAGGAGGGGCAATGGCCAAGGATATTTCGTTCCTAAAGGTTATAATGTTCTTCTCCTAACCTAATAATTCAGATTTAAATTGTATGTAACAAAAAAAAAAAAAAAAAAAAAAAATCGCCAAGGATATTTCTGGAACATGAACTCAAAAACTAGAGAGGGAGACTTATAACCATAAGGGAACGTCAATTGTCCTTTTCTGGGTCAATTCTGATTTAGAAGGCAATGATGGAGCCATGCAATAAGTTTCCTCTTTAATTTCATTTTGCCTTCTCCAAACCAAACCAAACTTAGACATTATAAATCAATGGATAAAAGTTTAAAATAGTTTAAATGCCCATGGTAAAAATTCTCATGCTGTAGCAATATCATTCATGAGCACAGCATGGAAAAGGTTTTCGTGCACTGCCCGGGACCAAGTTTTTCTCATTCCATTCCAATAACAGAGACTTCTCTAGGTATAGTCCAAAACGTCAAAGTTAAGATCCGATCTTTCCTCAACCGCAAATATGCGTCCCTAAACCATACTTGCAGAAATCACATGACATGAGAAAATGCACTTAAAAGGGTACAGTTCTATTTTCCACGTAAATTGTGAATGACCCATCTCAGACTAAAAATACCCAATTGAGCCAATCATATTCAAGGCTAAAATAAAAGGGAAAAAAAATATATTTCTATATCTCATAGAAAAGAGGTCAAGAAATTTCCATAAATAGAGCTGTTCGAAGATTATCGGGCATGAAAGCAAAGAAAATCAATCTTAGTATGTCACATGAGTTTATGATTCTACCAAAAAGAGAGCGTCAGACATGTAAACCAGGAGAGAGAGAGAGAGAGAGAGATACCTAGTGAATCTGAAGGAATTTTTCCATTGCAAAACCTCCCAGTTGGTCGGCCCCCTTCAAAATCTTTTCCGTAGGGATAAAAGTTGCACTTTATCAATGTCGGAAGATCGTTATTGTTGCCAGGATCAACAATTGAATCTCCAAAGGCTATAACTGCAGGAACTGATATATTTGGAGGAAGTTTTATCACCGCTTCTGATGTACCAAACAAAAGAACGAGTGTGCTTGCATAACACAACAAAACAGAAGCAACATATAACTCAGTCATGTTTTCTTGCTCTGAACGAGAGAGAGAGAGAGAGAGAGAGAGGGAGGGAGAGAGATTGCTTCTGCTTTTGCTTTTACAGGATCAGTTTACATATTTATAATGGTGGCTTTATGCTTGCAGTTAAACTGTTCAGGAGTTTGGAATAAGGGAATTTGTGGGTATTGCTCCATTACAGCTCATTAAGTCATATATAACTATAAACAATCCTAGAATGTGCATTAATTACTTTGTTTCCCATGATTGTTAATTTTTAATAGGGTTCTCTCAACAACCGTCACATAACCTTATCATATTTATTTTTTTAATTCTCTTTTTCAGAATAATACAAAAGTGACTCTAATAAGTTTTCAATTCCTTTTTTGAACTTTTCCACTTTTTTTGGATTAAATTCCTTAATTTCTGTTGCAGCTGTTAATCTTTTCGATATCTAAGTATTAATAAATTTTATTAAAGAATTTATCAAATCAAAATAGTTATAATTACTCATTGATAACATAAAATCTAACTTTGTATACATAATTATTAAATATGTATATTTTTAAAAGAAAATGATTCAAAAAAAAAAACACTTCGTTGCCAAATTGAAGGTTTGATATTGGTAGCACTGCACGTTTGAGCTATGTGCTTGTCATCAGTGCAAAATTTGGCCGCTGCACGATCTTAGATGAAATTTTCTAACGGGGGAAAAATATTATAGAATTGAATTAGATAGATAACAAAGGAATTTTAAGGAAAAAAATCCCATTATGAAAAATATTATGAGCGATACTTAATTGTAATAAAAAGAAGAAATACAACAGTAACAACAAATTGATTTTTAATCTAAATTTTGAAAATAGCCATTTGAAAGATGAATATAGGAGAGAGAAGAGAGAAGAAAATAATAATTATAATAATAATAATAATAATAATAATAATAATAATAGGAAGAAAATAGTAAAGATGAAAATATAGAATGGTTTTCCACCTTAACACGTTATTAAGAATTTCTCTTTTAATCTGAGATCTGGAATTCAAGCTTTCATCCCCTTCTCTATAGCATAACGCTCTCATTTGTAAGAAAAGTTCAAGAAACCATTTTTAATAAAGTAATAATGAATTTAGAGGTTGCAACTTTCACAACAAATCTTTGTGGTTGGAGACATGTATGATTTCGTGTATTTTAGAATTTGAAACTCCCAAAATTCAAAAAGGCTGGTGATTCCAATTTAGGGAGAATATAAACATTAAAGGGATGAATTATGAGATTATAATCTTCACAACTACCTTTGTGTACAAATCTTGTTGGGAACTATGGCTATGGAATAGGTCAAGTGGTAGAAACTCTTCATTTCTATTTTCTATTTCTCAATTCGATTTCGCTTGATTGCATCTATTTATACAAAAAATAAATAAAATTGTTGGGAACATGTATGATTCATGTATTTTTAGAATTTGAGTGTAAAAAATTCAATTATTTAATTAATAATCAGAGTTACAAAATGCATTTAAAATGTTTAATAAATAACAAGACTATACATATCAAAGCAAGAAATTTGACTGAGTAAAAGGCGCTATCTACCGCTCCAAGAGATAACGTAATTCTTTTATTCTACATTATATCTTAATATATATTTTTTTTATCATAATATGCCAAGCACCTATAATTGGAAAATTCATTAAAGGTTGCCCAAATGAAAATTTTGAAAAGGGAGTCTACTATGGGTCTTTGTTTTCCATTTCTAGGCATTTTCTATGGGGGTTTAAATGAAACAGAAAGTGATGTCTGAGTACGTCTTTTTTTATACTTAATAATATTAAATAAGATAAATAATTATAGATTATATTAAATGAATTTTGCGTAAAAATATATTTTGATTAATTTTTAATTAAATATATAATTGAATCATTCAAATGATATAAATTCTATAATTAAATAGTTTCTTCCAAGGATTTCATGTGCTTCAGTTCCCTGAATTACAAGTAAGGATATAGGTCTCTGTCACGTTGGATGGAAATCACCGTTGATATGTCATCCCTTTCTGTTGGCACTAATTACTAGCAGCTTGCACCACGGACACTTGGCTGTCCCATGAAGCAGTAGAGATTATAATCCCTAGAAAATTATTGTTTTGATTAAGATATACAGCTTTGTCGTCCTACAACACCCACCATTACCATTACTCATCAAATTAGCTAGCCTTATGCCATCACACCAACTGGGTGCTTCTATTCCTATAACGTCGTTGAACAAATTTTGAGAAAATCTTACCTTAATCTCCCAACCAATCACATTCCCAATAATGTCAAGCAATCGAAACACAATTTTTGTTTGTGTGTGTTTTTTTAATAATGATGAGAAAATTCATGTGGGCATGTCATGATAACTTAGAGGAGTATGAATAAGTTCTAAAAGGATAATCTAATGATCATAATTCAGTAAAAAATTATATATATATGAATACTATAAAATATCTAATCTTTTTTTATTAAATAATAATGTAACTCTTTAAATCCAAATTAGTTGGTTAAAGACGCACCTCTATGCCTCTAGTTTTGATAAATCTATCATATAAATCTCATAAGCAATGATAAAAATTTTATTGAGTATCAGAAAGAATGCGTCTTTTTTTCTTTCTAAGAAAATAATATAACGTAAAATAATAATATATTTTTGTTAGGAATATCAAAAATAATAAATTTGGTGCATCATAAATTAATCTCTAAAACCACGTGATAATTCACAATACAAGGTTTTAATGGATGAAAATCTGTTATATTATATTTAATACAACTTTTTTCTTTTGATAATTCGTAATACAATTTTCTAAGTAGTAAATTAATCTTTCACATAAGCTAAATCAACTTTTGAGATGGGTTATGCATAAATATGAAAATTTTCTACTTTATTAATTAATTTTGGAAATAGAGTCAAATTTTTATCAAATCTGGTATCAGAGTCTTGAGGGTGAATTTTGACGTAATAGTAAAGTTATTCTTTTGGTGACATCGAGATCATAGATTCGAGATATAAAAATAAACTCTTTACAAAATATAAGAAGAAAACTGTATACATATACACCATCCTCTAGAGCACATGTATACCAGGTGAACCCTCATGGTATGAGAGCTTTATTAAAATCTGAGTTCACATCCTAACCCATTTCTATTTCGTAGAGTTCACCTTCCCGCAGAGGGGCATCATTTCGTATTTGTGTGAAATTGGTCATTTTGTGTTTGGGGAGGGGGGGGGGTGTTAAACTCCACATTTATTTTGGTTGATCATCTGTGAAGGGGGATCTCAAGTCCCTAAATATTTTAAATATAATATATAATTATAAAAACCCTACACTTTAATAGTAAACTTTTAAAATAAAAAGTTAAATTGTAATAACATTTTAATCACTTTTTGTCCCATTATATTTAATATAACTAAAAGCACGAGAATGAACAGTAGGTTTGAGGTGTATATTTCATCTTCTTAATCATAAAAGAAGAAAACAACATTTTCCCCACCTCATAAACATACAGCTGCATGCAGATTCCACAAACGACCGGAGCCAAATTCCTGGTCCATGATCCTTCGCTTTACACAAGGTAATAGTTGGTGGAAGGAACTCGTGAATAGAAAATAACAAAAATTAATTACTTCTCGTCCCAAAGGGTTTGGTAGGTAATGTCTCATTTTCCTCTGTGCCCCAAATTCCTTGTGAGCAAATTTATGAAAAGTTTTTATTTTTATTTTTTCAATAGTTGAGGGCTTTGTTTATTTTTCATAAATTCAGTGCTCAAGAAAGTCTAATTTGAACACCTTACCTGAAATGGGACCGATCCGGATCTTTTCCATTTTAGTAAACATGCGCATTTAGATTTATCTAATTAAAATTAAATGTGGCTTTTAATACAAAAATTATAAATTTAATTTAATTTTTTCATTTTGTACTAAAATTTCTGAATTTATTGAAAAAGTATTATGTAAAAATAAACTGAAACAGAAATTTCAAACCTCTAAATAACTCTTGTCACACTAGGAAGAATATTTAATCAACTAGAATAGTAAAATCCACATAACCCCAGCATTCTCTGCATCAAAGGTTTAGGTTAGGTTAACTTGTCATTTGTAGTGCCAAGATCAGTTTACAAGATTGATTTACAAGATTGGGACCGAAGAAAAGTGGGTCCCTTTTATTTTTTCTCCCCCAAGAGGGTTGTCCAGTTAGAAAAATAAATGAATGAAAATCACGTATTATCATAAAGAGGGAGTTGAAGGATGGGTGTTGATTCAACAACAGAGCCCCGCTTTCAATTAAGGAGGGGACAGGTGACATATCCAGCCAAGAATTAGGAGCCAAGTTGGTGAGGCGTCTTGGCGATCACATAATTTATTAACTTTGTAAGGGCGACCCGTCAGAAGCTTAATAGCATCCCCTGATGGGATTCCCCCTCCCCCCCCCCCCAAAAAAAGAAAGAACCGACAATCTTTTGTGAGAGAGAGAGAGATATAATAGCGTCCTCAATGACAATTATGTGTATCCATCTCAATAATGCGAGATAAATTGATATTTTTGCAGTGCGAGGCTGAATTAATCAAGAGAATAGTTAACCATATGCATATGTCTGAATTAAAAGGCCGAAGTTCACAAACATCTCATTCTGGAAAAAATATAAACCCCGGTGCTTTCATCACTTCATGATAATTCCCACGTTTTGACAATAGAAAAATGGAGTAAACCATAAGGGAAAGTCGAGCACTAACACCTGGTCCAAGACAGAATAAGGCCTGCCTGCAAGCGCACACGTGCAGGAGGCGGTCAGTGGTGCTTGGCCTGCATTGCATACTTTCGTTTGCCTTCACCAGACAAGGCCAGAAAGACAAGGGAGTAGAGGACGGAAAATTCTTGGATGCATTTGAAGCTTGAACTCGTTACCTTCAAGAAAACACCTCAGCTATAAACTAACGGAGAATAAACTCACATTTGACGGTGGGCTCCACTTCCAGCACTAAATCCTCAGTTTCCATAGCCCACAAGACTAGTACAAATGGGAGAGAATGACACAGAAAAATCTTTTTTTTTTTTTTTTTTTTTTTTGGTTACAAGAGGGCGAGGACTCTAACTATGAAAAAAAGCTAAGCATCGAATGTCATTCTGAATGGCCTTATAAAACTCCAACGGAGGGGATATCAACTCATGAATGCCAAGAGAAACTGATCTGCCGAAGCGAGCAGGAAGATCCGCACAAATATTACCCTCTCTCGGGGTAAATTGAATTGAATGCACTTAAGCTTCAACCATAAGTTGTTTGCACTCCCAAATGATATAATAAGCCGGATGTTGTGAACCAGTTGCGTTTGAGAGAGCCATAACCAATTTCTTTGAGTCAACCTCCACTATAATTGGACAAATTTTTGTCGAAGGACTAAACGAAGTCCTTCACGGATTTCCCAAAGTTCTGCCACCAAAGGATCTGTTATCCCCAAATTCCCGATGAAACCTCAAACCCATAAACCAAGCTCATCCCTGATAAGACCACCCGTTCCTGCCAGACCAGAACGTAAGGACCCATCAGTATTCAATTTGTAAAAACCAGAGATGGGAGGAGACTAGGCTAACCATCTCCCTACTAGAGGGAGAAATCTTGACTCTCTACGCCAGGCCAAACAACTCTCTTTAGCATAACCAAACGCCCTAACAGCAACTCTCCTCGAACACTGCACTACATGTCTCCTTCCAAATAGTCCCAAAAATCAATGACCAAGGGCGGCCTCTAAGTAAGGCATGAGATCTGCAGTTTTTCACAAGCCAATGTCTCTCCGTGAGGGGGTCCAACACCATGTTGCTCAAAAAAGACGAATTTAGGATTCGGAACCAAACCTGCCGGACACATAGACAGTCACGGAATAAATGACCAATAGTCTCTGGACACTCCTTGCAAAGGGGGCAAAGTGGGTCATCAGTAACCCCCCAATGAAACCGAGTGTTGTTACTCATCAATCACTCATGAGCCAGAAGCCACACAAAAAATTTAACCCTCTCTTGACACCGCAACTGCCAAATCAATCTCCATTGGTATGAAGTGGATGTGTCTGAAACCACACGGTCACGAAGAAGTGTGTATACCAACTTAGTTGAGAAAACCCCAGAAGATTCCCTTATCCAGCAAATAGAATCCTGGGTCGTGGAGTTTTGAGGAATCATTATGGCTTGGATTTCATCTATAATATTTTGAGACCCGATCTGCAGTAATGAATCGGTCTACCCTTAAGTTCTCCGAGAGCTATGGGTCTTCACTCTGAAGTCTATGCTTTAGAGGAGTCGACCCAACCCAAGTATCCTCCCAGAAAAGGATATCTGCTCCATTACCAATTCTCCAACGAATGCCCTTTTGAATTATTTCCCTTATTCTTAATATCCCTCGCCAAAGAGGGGAACAACTCAACGGCCTACTACAATAAAGGAAAGATTCACATCTCAAATACTTGGCACGAAGAACTTCACACCAAAGCATGGCTTCCCCAGAAATAAGTCTCTAGCCCAACTTAGTCAACAGAACCCGATTCATGTCTCGGGAAAACCTTATCCCTAATCCTCCATAATCTTTAGGTTGACAAACTGTATTCCACCTAATAGCATGCAATTTACGGCCTCCTTCCACATCTCCCCAGAGAAATTGCCTCTAAATTCTATCTATCTGATTACATATATGTTCTGGAAACCAAGCAGACTGCATAGTATAAATTGGGATGGCAGAAGTGGTAGCTTGAATTAATGCCCAACGACCAGCGGAACTCAGAGTCTTTGACTTCCAACCTGCCACTTTATTTTGGATCTTTGCCAATAGGTAATGATAATGATTTCGAGATTCTCGACCATGGGAAATAGGAACACCTAAATAGATCCCCAAATCCTCTGTTAGTCGAAACTGACATTGAGAGACCAAACAATGTTTCAATGCCAACGGAGCACGAGGAGAGATAAATAATTTAGATTTCTGGGGATTGATCACCAATCCATTCCTATCCCCAAACTCTCGAAGACATTCTTGGATGATATTTAAAGACTGAGGAGTAGCATCTGCGAATAAAAGGAGGTCATCAAAGAATATGTGAGATATTTGTGGCCCCTGTCTTGAGACTTTAAAGGGTTTCCAAAGCCCATGATGCACTTTGCTTTGAATCTGATAAGACAAATGCTCCATGACCAAGAGGAAAAGATAGGGGGATAAAGGATCTCCTTGCCGTAGACCTTTCCCCAAGGCAAAATCTAGAAGAATCTCCCCATTCCAAAGAAGGGCAGACTGAGCATGAGTGACCGTAAACATGATTAGACGAGCCACCTGGTCTGGTATCTGAAATTCCTACAAAACCTGACCCAAGAAAGTCCAACTAATGTTATCATATGCCTTATGTAAATCAACCTTCAAAATCATCTTCCATCTTTTTCCTTGGGAGGTATAGATTGAATGCATGATCTCCTTAGTTATAATTATGTTGTCCAGAATACCTCAACCCGGGAGAAAACCAACCCGGGAGAAAACTACTCTGATACGGGCCCACTACCTTCTGCAGCACTGGTCTTAGACGATAAACAAGGACCTTAGCTAGAATTTTATAGCTGGTATTAAGTAAACTAATCAGTATGAACTCCGTCAATTGGCTCGGATGATCATTCTTAGGGATTAGAACAATGAAAGCTCGAAGTAACTCGGAAGGACACCTACTTTCTCGGAAAGCCTCTGTAATAAATCTGTAAAGCACCGGATGAATGGAGTCCCAAAATTTCTGATAAAAAATCGGTTAAATTTCATCCGGACTTAGCGCTTTCAAACCCTTCATTGAGAAAACTACAGATTTAACCTCTGATAACTCTATAGAACGAGTCAAGATAATCCGATCATTAGAGTTTACCACCTGCTGCCACTGGCCATAATCCCCAGAAATACCACTGGTCTGAGAAGGTGCAAATAACCCCTGAAAATATGTTGTTGTAAACTCCTTAAGCTGTTGCGGATCAGAACACCAATTTCCGTCAATTTTGAGTCTACTAATCTTGTTACGATTACGACGAATAAGGGTTGTGAGGTGAAAAAAGCGGGTATTTCGGTCACCCTTGCAATACCACTGAATTCGAGACTTTTGATGCCAAAAGATTTTCTCCCTGTCTAGAACTCTTTGATATTCATCCATCAATCGAGACTCAAGGCTACGAAGAAAGACTGAATAGGCATAATTATGAGCTCTTTGGATACCTCGCAAGCGAGCCTCTAACTTGCGTTTCTTATGAAGGATATTCCCAAAAACTGACTGGTTCCATTTTCTAAGAGCCAAAGTAGAATCCCGTATGGCCTGAATTAAAGATCTCTCCTCATTCTGCCCATTCCATGCTGAGACAAACACCTGCTGAAACTGGGGATGGCTTAACCAAGCTGCCTCAAAATGAAAAGGACGATATTCCCACTGGGGAGCTTGAGTCATACATGTTCGGAGGAGAATAGGGTGATGGTCACCATGCAATCGCAACAGGTTAATAACACAAGCTTCGGGAAATTGGAGGCGGCTTTGAGGATTCCCCAGCGCCCTGTTCAATCTTTCCCTGAGGACTACAATACCATTACATTTCCTTACCCAAGTAAACGAACACCCAATGGCACCTAGGTCCTGACCCCATCTAACCATTGTTGTCAGAGCCTCTGCCCATCCTGAAATATCGAGTTTGAGCCACAACTTTGATGTTCCGAGATATGGATCAGGATCAACATGTTAAACAGGATTCTCGTTCAGAACCAACATGTTAAACACTATTAATTTAATGAGTGATTCTCGTTCAGAACCAAGATTATGAATGCAAGACTTAGCTCGCATATGGATAACCATGGAAACGCACAGATATTGAAAGCTCAAGATGTTAAAACTTGCATTCAAGAAGTAAAGAATTCTCATCTACTATACAAGTAGCCTGATCAGACATTGCTTAGATATATGTCTTATCAAAGATCCCATAAAATTGGAACAAACATTACATAGCCGTTCAATAAAAATTACCTCCATGTACAAAGCCACAACACATGAAACAGCTGACACATGATAAAAGGAGTGATACTACACAGACCAATCCAAATCATTATTGAATTAAACCTCATCCAGTGAATAAAATTGGGTAGAATTTTCACGGGTATACATAACTGTCATCACCGGCCCTGAAATAAAAACTTGATGTATCAATGAGCACTCACGAGGAATGGATGCTGGCAAACACCACACTCTATAGTCTCAGAACCTGAGCTTGGAACTTGGACCTATGATATTGCAGACATATAACGTTATTAATGTACTAAAAAATAACTGCAGCAAACTTTTTAATTCCAAGGTAAAGCAAGCAAGGCTTGAAACCTGTAAATGAACTGTACAGATAGGACAGGCAACTTCCCTCATCCTCCGCCCAGATCCATCTGACTTGGAGCCTGGAAAAGCAAAAAGCCGAGTAAGAATGGTGGTTAAGTGCCTGTTTCTATTTCCAAATCCGGTGTCAGAGTTGTTCAACGGAAACCATCACATCACAACCTTTCACCTAGTTTTCAGTAAATGAAATACGCATCTAAAAGAAACCCCAAATTAAGGAAGACAATTTAATCCATCTCAGCACTGAATCTAGCTGTTCAGCTCATCTGGGGCAGTTTTCAACAGTTGAAATAGGTGCAGGGCCATGGATCAGCTTCAAACCGTCCCCCCCGGGGGTTTTCAGTGAACCACTAAGCGAGCCAATGAACATTTAGTTTAATGATCATACAGAGATTGGACCAATAATCTAGCAGCAGAACAATGTTAGTTATTTCAACAAAGAAGACAACAAGATCGAGGACCAGCCAAGAACATAAGAAGAGAGGACTTTGCTGACATCTGTCAGAAACTTAGTTGCTATATAGCCCAGGAGAATCACACTTCAACCAATTGAATGAGAGAGCATTCATAGGATTGCGATCCAATAAAGGAGTTCACATTGCCCAACAGCACAAATTTTGAATTATTATAACAACATAAGGTGGGCAAAGATGATTGACACACAGTCCTCCCAGAACTCTAAACTGCAGAATGTGTAAGAGGAGTATTACCTGAGGACGTCCTGCGATTTCTTTCCATCTCCTCCTGTCATAAAATGGTAAGCGTTAAAGACTATCAAGATATGGACAACAGATAAACAATATGCTTACAAAAAGGCACATTATAACAGTAAATATTCTATGTATCCTCCTGCTGCTATGGGAAAGAGATTAGTCTCTCACCTTCTCCACATGTTCATGGATTTGTGTGCATTTTGTTCTTTTTTTTTTTGTGGGGATGGTTAGGCAGGTGAACTAGAGGTCACCAGAAGCATTGAAATGAAGAGATATGGTCCTATGGTCAATTCTCCAAACAAGGAGAAATATATACTTCGAAACACCAAGTGAATGATTCTTCTTCGCAACTGAACCCTAATGAAGCATCTTCCACGGTTCCAACCCCCCCCCCCAAAAAAAAAAACACCCAGAAACACGAATCCCAAATCTCAAGTTACCTGAAGCTTCTTGGCAAGATCCTCATGACTCTGCAACCCAGCTGGCTTGCTGGCCACTTCCTTCGCATTACTCAGCCTCTGAGTAACCTCTGCCTATATAAGAACACAATTCACCAAAATCAGATCATGCAGGCCTCAAGTCCCATGCAGACCCAGGTTGAATAATATTTCAACATAGAAGGGAAATGAACTAAGATTCTTTCCCAAATATGAAAATGAGATTATCCAGGAGGAATTCCTGTTCAAATTCATGGCCTTCTCAGTTTTCACAGAACTAAATCAAGTCCAATTTCCCTATTTTTTATGTGCCAGTTTCCATGCACATCTCTTAAATTATGCACTGCACATAATCGAACATTAAAAACTTCATGGACAATAGATCTAATCAGATTAATTGGCAGAAGGACAAAGTACTTCATGATGACGATTCAAAATATTGAACAAGGATATCTCATATCCAGCTTGGCCAAACAAAAAAAAATATGTCAGTCTTCAGACTTTTGTGCACTTACTATCTTCAAATTAGTCTTAAGGAAGAACTCGCACACAAAAGTATATCAGGACACTGAGCCTGGTTACTACAATGACTGCTCCACTTAGATCTGTATTAGGGGATTTGTGTCCATGCCCATTGTCCAGGCTCAATGCCACGAGGGAACCTTGGCTGGCTTATCAACAGCCTTGCTACTGCTAGATTGACAAAATAAAAGAAAAAAATTCACACAGAGAAAAGACTGCATGCACATACCAAGCATCGATCACAAACTCGAACAGGCTGAGCATATTCTTCTGCAGTTAGAGCAATTCTACCATGCGTACACTTGTCACAGAAAATGTCTCCACAATTTCGGCAGTGGTGCTGCAAACGTAATCCACAAAAATGAACAATAAATTATCCCCTTAAAATAAAATTTCATATCAATTTATTCTAGGGAAAAATTTAAAGGAATTCTTGCCTTGCGGACAAAAGCACTAAAATCAGTGCCACAAGATGTGCACTTCGTGACAGCCTCATCAGGAACCTGAAGAATGAAATATAATTCAAACAAAGTCATCAAACAAAATCGTGGACAACACAACAGAATTAATCAACGAATAAAGTACATCAAGATACTTTTACAGACAATTACAGAAAAATTACAGAATCATGTATGAAATCTTTATAATTAGTGCTCTACGTAACTATAATCAATTGTTTGACTAAATTTAACGCCCCCTAAAAAATCCTAGAAGCTTGAATTTGATCTATGTGCTCCAGCTATTTGTCACTTAATAAAGAATACTATGTTGGTCTTAAATCTGTAACGACACAGCAAAAAGAACCCAAATAGGAATACTCAGTCTGCCAAGTGAAGTAACAGAACAATAAACAACCATTACGAAAGAATGATAGCATAAAAATTTAGTAGGAAAAAGACAACAAATGTTCTGTCAAATAATTTACTTACCCAGTGGTCTTTCTCTTCATTTGCAGGCTTCATAAAGTTCATCCACTCACCAAAACCTTTTTTCTTCTCAGAGGGTTGCTCATCTGCTTTGAAAGATTCTGAAGGCTTGATTCTTCCACCCATCTCTTTTATCTGCAATTTAGTACATTTATTAAAGGACAACAATGCCGTCACAACCTAAACCAGAACATAATACGAAAAAGATGTCTCAAGTGTAATCAATTCAAGCTTCTTAGTTAAGAGAGTTATCATCGTTCTATTATGTTAACGTGAATCCAAAGGACAAAGGTGACAGTTTTGTGCCAGCATAATGGGCATACCTAGTTGTGACAAACTTACGAGGACGGGCATAATGGGCATACCTAAACCTTGCATGGAGTATTCTATGTGATCGAAAGGTACCTCTAAACTTAAAGGGAAGTTTCATTGGATGGCAATTAGACCTATTTTGTTGCATGGATCTGAATGTTGGGAAATGAACCAAAAGCACGAGAAGAAGATGAAAGTTGCAAAGATAAAGGATATTAAGGAGGATGTGTAGACACACAGAGACGAACAAGATAAGAAATGAGTGCATTTGGGAGAAAGTTGCGGTTGCGTATGTTGAAAAGAAGAAAAGCCCAACCCATTATCATCACCAACCAAGTCCATCTACTTAGAAGTCCAAAAGTCCAAGACTTAGTTCTTAGAAACAGCCTACCAAAGAAGGCATTGAAGACCCAAGAAGGGAAGCCCCAAGGCTGCCCATTTAGGCCCAAAAAGGACCCAGCCCTTGGCCCAAAAGAGGAGCCAAGGGCTGTCCCCAACGGCTAGTAAACTAACGGTTGGGAAGCATCCCAAACAGCAATTTTACTAGCCGTTTGGGATGGGGCCCACTGGTCATGTGGCAGCCCCTTTTCTCTCCTCTTTTCCCTCTCCTTTGTTGTCTTCTTTCTCCCCTTGTAGTCCTATAAATAGAGCACTCCTTCCTCTCCCAAAAGTATGAGAAAATGCTCTCAAATCTCTCTATGTATTCTCTTACTATTCTTCAATAAAATTTAGTGGTATTTCTTCATTTCTTGTGCTGTATTTTTAGCATGGTATCAGAGCAAACTTCGATCCCTTCCTCTTCAAGGTTGGGTGACCCTCTACCTTCCATCAACTTTACCCAATTTCAAAATATATCATCCATCCAATTGAAAGGAGGAAATTACTATCAATGGGCTGGTTTGATGAGAAGAGCTCTAGAACTTCACAATTTAGAGGGTTATATTCTTGATCAACCTCTTGAAGAATCTGTTTCTTCCTTTAGAGAATGGAAGAAAAGGGACAACCATGTGCTTTTTCTTCTACTCAATTCCATGGATGAAACTCATAAGGCCATGGTAACATGTGCTCCAAATGCCAAACAAATATGGGATTCAATGTTCTCTCTTTATGGGCTAGAATCTAATTTTGGCAGAATATTTTAGCTCAAAAAGCAAATATCAACCATCAAAAAGTAAAAAAAGTCACTTCCTCAATACTTCGGGGAATATACGGATGCTTGGAACGAGCTCTCCACTTTCCGTCCGGATTCCGTAGATCTCAAAGTTCTCCAAAAGAGGAAAAAAGAAGATAAAATCTTTGGTCTTCTCATGGGTCTAGATGACTCCTCTCTTCTTAGACAAGAAATTCTCTGAATGAAGGAATTCCCTTCATTTGGAGAAGTTCAAAATATGATCCAACGGACGAAAGTTAGCCTACGTTTGGAAGAAAATTCCAAAATTAGACTTGAAGCTCAAGATCACATGGCTACTATTGAGGAGCACGTGGCTGCCAAGGCGCATCAAATTTCCAAGAAAAACGAAGTATGTACTCATTGCAAAAAAAGAGGACATACAAAAGACAAGTGTTGGGGTCTTCATCCTCATTTAAAGCCCAAGACCTTCAAACCAAGGGAGCAAATTTCTGGGCAGCATGATGCACTTCACGCCAAGCTTCAAGGACCCAGCATGGCTGATTTTGCTGCTCTTCAAAGTCAACTGAATGACATCTCCAAGAAGTTCCAACAACTTGCTCCCTCTAATGGTAAAAATCAAAACACTTTATCTTCTTTCAATTCTGATGATTTTCTCATTGATTCGGGGGCGGACCATCATATGGTTAGGGATCAAAAAAAAATCAAGCGTTTTAAAAAACTCCCCGACGATAAGATAGTCCGTGTTGCCAATGGACAAGATTTGAAAGTTGAGCAAATTGGGAAAATTGAACTTTTTGGAAAACCATCAAATGCTTTATTTGTTCCCCAACTCACTTCAAATCTTTTGTCCATTAGCAAGATCACTAAGGATCAAGGGTGTAGAGTTGTTTTTTACCCAAACACTGTTACTTTTCATGACCTCAAGTCGAGTCAATTGATTGACAAGGGTTCTAGAAGAGGGGATCTATATTTTTTGGATCAAAAGCATCATGCACTCGTAGCTCATGTCAAAGAAGATGTATCTCTTTGGCACAAACGTTTTGGGCATCGTAGTGATCAAGCTTTAAAGCGTCTATTTTCAAGCATTAATATTGAAAATAGACATTATAAAACTTGTATTTTGGGAAAAGAAACCCAATCAATGTACTCAAATTCAAAAACGATTTATAAAAATGCTTTTGATTTAGTTCATTCGGATTTGTAGACTTCACCTATCATGTCTCATTTAGCTTACAAGTACTTCATTACCTTTGTAGATCAAAAAACTAGATACACTTGGGTTTATCTCTTGAACACCAAAAATCGAGCTTTCGAAGCTTTCAAAAGCTATTAGAGATATGTGACCAAACTTTACAATGCCACATTAAAATCTTAAGGAAAGACCATGGTAGGGAATTCACTAGTTTGAAATTTGAGAACTACCTTGGAGAGAATGGCATTGTACATCAAATGCACCGCAACAAAATAAGGTGACCGAACGAAAAAATAGGCACATATTAGAAATAACTAGAGCTATGATGTTTCATGCAAATGTGCTTAAGAAATTTTGGTGCGATGCGGTTAAAACTGTTGTCCATCTAATAAACCTTATTCCATCTTAAGTCTTACATGGCAAATCACCCTTAGAAGTCCTACTAGATAGAAAACTTAAGATAACTCATCTTAGAACATTTGGTCGTGTATGCTATATTCACATTCCATCACATATGAGGGATAAGTTAGATCACAAAGATAGAATATGCATATTTTGAGGCTATGCTTCTTTTGAAAAGGGGTATAGGTGTTATGATCCTAAGACTAACCGAACATACACATCTAAAGAAGTGATATTTGTGGAGAATGAGTCATTTTTTGTAGATAACGAAGACCAGCAACCATCAAAAGAGGAGAGCGCTCCAAGCACGTGGGATTTCTTGCTTCTCTCAAATCAATCATTTCCACCAATTGAAAAAGGAACCTCCTAAGAGACTAATGAACAATCTCAAAGCAATGAAGGAGAAGGATCAAACTCTATAGAAGAAGAGGTAGCCCACACTTCAGGGGGAGAACAAGAAACCGGAGAGGAAGAGCCATCCGAGCATGTTGAGAAAGAATTAGATGCACCACTTCCTCAACTTAGGAGATCAACAAGGGTGAAACGACCTCCTTCAGAATGAAAATTTTACTCTAACCCTATCTCCACCGATCATCCTCTTTCCGATTATTATACTACTTCACTTGTTTCTTCGAGTCACCAAGCCTTCTTGAATGGGATAGATAAAGAATAAGAGCCTAGGACATTCAAGGAAACATCTAAGGATCTAAGGTGGAGAAGAGCCATGAAGGAGGAGCTAGACGCTTTATCCAAGAATGGAACATGAGAGATCACATCTCTACCCAAAAGCAAGAGGGTCGTAGTATGCAAGTGGGTGTACAAGATTAAGTACAAGAGCGATGGATCAATTGAAAGGTTTAAAACAAGACTTGTGGCTAAGGGATTCACTCAAACTTATGGGATAGATTAAAAGGAGACTTATGCCCCTATCACCAAGATGAACACAATTAGGATCTTGATGTCTCTTGCAATAAATCATGGATGGAGCATGTACCAAATGGACGTAGCAAATGACTTTCTCCAAGGAGATCTTGAAGCAGAAGTATACATGCAACATCTCCAAGGACTACAACAACAAGGAGGACACGTGTGCAAGCTACGTAAGGCAATCTATGGACTAAAGCAATCTCCAAGGGCATAGTATGCAAAACTAAGCCATAATTTCTTTAATAGTGGATTTGTTAAATGCCATAGTGATTCATCGGTTTTCATTAGAAAGAATCATGATAAGATAGTGATAGCCCTAGTCTATATAGACGATATCATCGTAACGGGAAATGGCATGCATTTAATAAATATAGTTAGAAATTTCTTAAGTTCTAAATTTGAGATTAAAGATTTAGGGCGACTAAAGTATTTCTTAGGAATTAAGTTAGCCTATTGTAATAATGGGTTAATTCTATCCCAAAGGAAATATGCTCTTGATCTTTTGCAGAAAACAGGAAAGCTAGGAGCAAAGCTGGCTTGCAGTCCAGTAGCCACCATTGGACCACTAGTATGATGAGGAGCTTTTTGAGGATGTAAAGAGATATCAAAGGCTTGTAGGACGGCTTATCTACCTCACCATCACCAGGCCGGATATAGCTTTTGTAGTGAGTCAAGTTAGCCAGCACATGCATGCTCCGAAGAAGGGACATTGGAAAGCAGCCGAACGCATCCTTCACTACCTCAAGGGATCTCCCGGATTAGGCATTAGGATGAAGAGCAATGGAAGCTCACAATTTGAAGGCTTTTGCAATGCAGATTGGGCGAGCGACTCGAAGAATAGAAGATCCACCACTGGGTTTTGCATGTTTGTGGGAGGCAACCTAGTAGCTTAGAAAAGCAAGAAGCAGCACGTAGTCTCAAGATCTAGTGCGGAAGCCGAATATAGAGCAATGGCATCGACGGCTAGTGAGATCGTATGGTAGAAGGCCCTAGTGGAGGAATTAGGGTTCAAAGTCACAACTCCAATCAACCTACATTGTAACAATCAATCGGCTATCCACATTACTTCCAACCCGGTGTTCCATGAGAGAACGAAGCATATAGAGGTTGATTGTCACTTCATCCGACAAAAAGTGAAAAAAAAGCTCATTACCACTCCTCACATCAAAGGAAATGAGCAACTAATAGATATCTTCACCAAAGGAGGAACCGCAACTCATCTTCAAGAAATCATGAGCAAGTTGGGCACTATCGATATCTACGCACCCAACTTGAGCGGGAGTGTTGAAAAGAGGAAAGCCCAACCCATTATCATCACCAACCAAGCCCATCTACTTAGAAGTCCAAAAGTCTAGGACTTAGTTCTTATTTCAAGGTCCAGAAACAGCCAACCAAGGAAGGCATTGAAGACCCAAAAAGGACAGCCCCAAGGCTGCCCATTTAGGCCCAAAAAGGGCCCAGCCCTTGTCCCAAAAGAGGAGCCAAGGGCTATCCCCAACAGCTAGTAAACTAGCTGTTGGGAAGCATCCCAAACAGCTATTTTACTAGCCGTTTGGGATGGGGCCCACTGGTCAGGTGGCAACCCCTTTTCTCTCCTTTTTTCCCTCTCCTTAAGACCCAAAAAGGGCAGCCCCAAGGCTGCCCATTTAGGCCCAAAAAGGGCCCAGCCCTTGTCCCAAAAGAGGAGCCAAGGGCTATCCCCAACAGCTAGTAAACTAGCTGTTGGGAAGCATCCCAAACAGCTATTTTACTAGCCGTTTGGGATTGGGCCCACTGGTCAGGTGGCAACCCCTTTTCTCTCCTTTTTTCCCTCTCCTTTGTTGTCTTCTTTCTCCCCTTGTATTCCTATAAATAGAGCACTCCTTCCTCTCCCAAAAGTATGAGAAAATGCACTCAAATCTCTCTATGTATTCTCTTATTATTCTTCAATAAAATTCAGAAGTATTTCTTCATTTCTTATGCTGTATTTTTAACAGCGTCCATCGAGGAAAATTTGAGAGAAATAAGATTAAGATGACATGGACATGTACATAGGCGACTGATAAAGACTCTAGTTAGGCAGTGCAAAGGTATGACAAATACTCATATTAACCGAGGGAGAGAGAAATCTAAGAGGAATTGGATAACGACAATAAAATATAACATGAATTATCTAAATATAGATAAAGATATAATACAAGGTAGAGCACAATGGCGCAGAAGTATCCATATTGCCGACCACACAGTGGGATAAAAGCACGATTCTTGTTGTCATATAAGTAAACATGCGAAATAAAATAGAGTACAATGGCGTAAAAAGATTCATATGGCCAAACCCACTTAGTGGAAGAAAAGCTTGATTGTTGTTGTTATATTCTCTCTCGCTCACTGGCTCACTCAAGACACATACAAAATTTATGCACTTGGTTTGAAGCCTGAACATTGTGCCAGTTCTTCAATTATAATATGGCTCTTCTTTTAAATCTAAAGCCTGAACATTGTGCCAGTTCTTTTATTATAACATGGCTCTTCTATTAAATCTATTCATAGGGTAGGCTCTTCTTATTAATTAGTTTGTCTAACCTACATTTTAATGTTTGTGTAACCACGATGGTGCTACAAATCCTATGCGCATGAATTCTTTTGCTGTTAGTCCAGTAATGAAGAATTCACAAACCCTTCACATGCCAATCCAAGTAACATTTTTCATTGCAAACAACTAATAGCACTGGCTCAGCAGATTATTAACGAGGATTTAAGTCATAAGAGGCTACGTTGTAATAAGGCATCTAATGCAAAGCAAATGAAACATCCCTCTCCCATTTGGACAAGGGGGGAAAACCCTCAAATTCATATTCCATATACATAATGCAATATTGACAAAGTCACATGATGCAATGTTTATGAAATTATAACATGTAACACTGCAGCACCAATTATGCATACAAGTGTGCTAGAAATAGTGAAACAATTAAACATAAGATCCTTTGTCCACAGCTTTTAATTTTGAATAGTCAAAAAACACAAACAAATAAAATAGCCTCGCACCATTGGAGACAAGCTCGAAATATTCAGCAACAAGAAAAGAACTGTAAATCAAACAGCATTTCACCAAGTATTGGAAAAGGCAACAGCCATAAGGCTAGCATATTTGTCAAAACTAAGTAGCATGAGTAAAATATCGCAATATGATATGTTTAACTAAGAATTGGTGCAATCCTTAGAGCAGACAAATCAAACCAAAGTTTAATGCATTAAAGTTGCCTCCTCCTAAACCATCAAAGTCCAGCCTCAAGTTTCCATGTACTTGAAACTTTGAAATTCTGAGAGTGATGTCCAGGGAAGAAAAAGGGTTGCCCAGAGGAACACTAAATATAACATAAGAGGAGGCATGCAGATGGTTCACCAGTTTCACACACAAGTTACAAAATGTTACACTGTAAAGAAGTAGAAAGCTGAATGCACCAAAGTGCAAATGCCCATCTAGACCTATCTGTAAGTATGAGCACATTATATGCACAAGAAAGCCCTTTAGGGTCACCAACCTGTACAGTTGCAGCTGTTATGGCGTCCAAAAGGGTATTTGTTGTGTAGCTATTTGACTGTAGCCTTATGCGCCTTGGTTCAATGTCCACTGAGCTTTCGGACCAGAAAGCCAATGTAGATGAATCTGTTACCTGAAATTAAAAAAAAAAAAAAGACCAATAAGTGCTCATTATGTAAGAAATGACCATGAATAGGAGATCCAATTCTAAGCACCAACTTACTTCACATCTTGTCACGTTCTCAAGTGGGTATATTCTTAATGTCCGACTGGTACCAGGATCAAGCATACGAATTCCATCCAGACCAATCTGAAAAAACCAAATATGAGCTCAGACTATATGTTAACCAACAACACTTGCTAGCCAACTGGACAAAGCTGAAAAAAGTCAGAAATTTAAAGAAAAACATGTTTTACTACACATTTTGGATTCGACTTCCAGTGAACCGCATCTTTTACTCATCAGTTGTTTTTCACATGGCCATGTTTACTTATAAATGAGAACAGAGATGAGAAAGATAAAGAGGAAACGCATGAGACAATCCCAACAGGCAGCAATAAACACTTGCGAAGATCAATTTTCAATTCAAAAATACAATCAAAACATCAAAATCGCTTGCAAGTCAAATGCCATCCATAAATACTTTTTGGGGGGGTGAGAATTTAGAGTCCAGTTAGAGTGATGATAAAATAACAAAATTATTACATGTGGCACTGATTATTTTGTAGTTCAGATGCAAGAAGACCCAATTCAGATAATTCATCGAAGCATCAAAAAAAATATTGAGATATTGACAAGGATATATAGAATCTTAATCGAAATAAGCTAATCGTATCCAACACTAATGAGATTAGAGCAATGAGTTGCAAACCTGACAAAGAACATCCATAGTACTTTGCCCTCCGCTTTCAGCCAAAAGCTTAACCCTAAACTTCTGCATCCCGCTCTTAACATCCTGCTGCGTTTCCGCCTTTGGAACTGCTCTCACAACCTTAGGTAAACTGGTCTGATCTTTTCCAGAATCGAAACCGATTGCTCTCCCGTAATCATCGAAAGCCAACCCCGACGACCATGTCGACGACTTTGAAGACGTGCCCCGAGCTCCATACGGCTCAACTTCACTCCCCTGATAAGCGTAAACCCCATCTCCATACGCATCATCACGACTCCCACGCGATTCATACCTTGAAATCCCAGAATCTGATCTCTTCCCGTACAATTCAGACCCTAAGTCTGATCGACTCCTACCGTGCGTCGAGGCACCCCCACCTCCATACCGATCATCGAAATACCCTCCGCTTTGATCGTATTTCACGCTGCTGTCGTAAGGGTTTTCGTAAATTGATCCTTCGATTTGACTGTACGGGACTGTGTAGGACGAGGAATAAGACGGATTAGGATTAGGGTTAGGGTTTGACGGGATTGAAGAAGGAGGAAGAGATTGAGAGTAATTGGATGCCGTCTGATGCTGATCGAACGGAGGATAGTAGGATTGAGAGGATTGAGGAGTGATCGGTGGTTGGTATTGAGGATTGGTTTCTTGAATTGGAGGAAACGAAGGGATTTGGAGATTAGGGTTTGGGGAATAGGATGGGGCTGTTGGGGGAAGAGGATCGGGATTTTGGGGATAAGGAGGGTAGTTGTGGGGATAAGTGGAGAAATCGGACGAGTAATTGTTGGAGAAAGGAGGAGCCGATGCGTAGGTTGGTTGAGGATCGATCGAATTAGGGTTAGAGATGGGGGCAGGATTAGCGTTTTGAAGATGGGGTGGAGGCTGGGGATTGTATTGGTAATACGAAGCGGTGTAATCTCCTTGTTGCATCTCTTAATTGTTCAGCGGAACGGAGAGAGAGAAGATGGGAGGAGTAGAGAGAGACAGAGAGAGATTGAGCGGAATATGGTATGAAGGTTAAGATAGAAGGACTGGTATTTCTTTCTGATTAATCAATCTGGAGAGGACCAGAGGAAAGGCCCCGTAAAGGGAGTGTTTTTGGAAAACTTTGCGTTGCATGCTTTGGCGTAATGTTGTGAGGAGGTCCCACTTGCTTACGTCAGGTTTCATGCGGGACCTTCATTCGGAGAAATGTTCAAATTGACGTAAAAAAAAAAATAATAAAACAATATTGAATGAAAAAAAAATCTATTTTTTAGTATTTACCTATTGAGTTTTCGTCATATATTATTTACGTCAACAATGTAATAACAAGTTTTTAAAACTCGACAATATGAATAGATGAACAGTACTTCATGTTGAGTTTTGAAACTCCGTCATTATACTATTCATATAAATAATAGTATGCATGACGAGTTTTAAAAACCCGTCATATGTGCGTTAAAAGAGAATTTTTTCCTTTTAGCGTTGTTTTAAATTTTTTTCTTACGCCAAAAGCATGCATTTCTCCTTCATTTGTGTAGCCTCGATATATTCTCGAATTCCAACTTTAATATTATTATTATTAAAGTTGAACAACTTATAGATATTTTTAAAATTTTAAATTAATTTAAAAATAAATAATTCAATAAAACTACTAAAAAATAATTTTAACTAGTTCTAAATGTTTAGTTAAACGTGTTGAAAAATAATTTATATGTTGAGATCATAAAAAATGGTATTTGATTTTTTTGTTAACTTAAAAATATATTGCTAATTAAATTTAATTAAAAATATTTTAATTTTTAAAAGTAAAGATTGATGGTTGTCTTACAACAGTGTATGAAGATAAAAGAATTTGCAAAAAAGAATAATGTTTATTAATTTTTTTTATATAAAATAGAATAAAGGCAGTTTTGATATATTTTTTAAATTATTTAAAAAAATACCTATGTTATTTGATTAAAGAATAGTTACAGTAATAAAATGATAAGAAGAAATAAGGGAGACCTTGCTCCTGATTTCTTTGGTTTTAGGGTAGAGCCGGAGAAGTTTAGCCAATAATTTGGATCATTTGATTGTTATCCTTCTAATTTTTTCTTTAACAAATAGTTTGAATAGAAAAATTTGAAGAGAAAAAGAAAATTGAAAGAAAATGTTATAATTTTTTTTTTATTCTGAGAGTTTAAATATGTTAAAAAAGAAGAGGTTTGAATAAATTTGAAATTTTTTTAAATTTAAATTTTTTTTCTCCAAAGTGAAAAAAAATAAAAGGAAGAGAAAATGTTAGAATTAAATATTTTTTATATTCTAAAAATATCTTTTAAAAATTAAAAATAAAACCTTTTATTTTCAATGAGTTTGATTTTTTTTTCTTTATAAAACTCTCAAATAATATAGAAAAAGAATTATAATTTTTTTATCTCTTAATTAATCTTTTTTTTTAAAACTCCTAAACATATTGTAATCATTCGGGTCAGTTATTAAAATTTTGAATTAGGAAAGAAAAAAAGTAGAAATTTTGATTAGAAAATGGCTATATATTAAAAGAATAATAGATTCTTAAAATTTTGAATTAAAAAATAAAAAAAAATAGAAACATAGATGTGAAACGGTCATCATTAAAAAAAAATAATAATAAATAAAAAAAAAAAAAAACAAACGAACACACACACACAAAAACAGAGAGAGAAACGGCTATATCTCAGGAAAAGAAATAGCAGCAAGAGGAAAAGAATCAAATCCCGAACTCCTATGAAACCGTCGCTGTCGTTAAGTTTTGAGAGAGCCCCAAGTCATTTCTCCCCGCCCAAGAAACATCTCTCTCCCTCGGTATCGCTCCGCTCGTCTCTCTAATGGCCAAAGACAAGAAGAAATCTCTGAGTTTGAACGAACGTCACAATTGTCTTCCCCAAGATCTCTCCGCTTCTCAGTCTTGTCACCGTACTCCTCTCTCTCTCTCTCTCTAAAACTTTATTTTTCTGCTCTCTCTCGATCTCGACATTAGACTGTTGTATACTTTTTCCGGTGGAATCGAGGCCGTCGAAGGTGAAGAACGAAAGAAGACGGTGACTCTGAAGAAGAAGAGGAGGAGGAGAACATTGATTACGTAGACGATCCCATTTTCTGGAATCGCTGATTTTGATTCTCCTCTCCCTGGTATTAATCTCTCTCTCTCTCTCTCTCTCTCCTCTCTCATCTACTGTTGAAAAATTACAGGTGAGGAAAAGCAGTCAAAGTACTCTGATCTTGAAGGTTCTCTTTCTATCTCACGCGCACTTTCTCCATTTCGCAATCTGATTTCTTGGGTTTTAATGGCTGTTTTGGAATAATCACTTTTAACTATTTACAGATGAAGAAATACCTTCAAAGGCTGAGCAGGAAGGTAAAACAAACCCTCTCTGATCTTTGGTTATTGGATTCTGGTTTGAAACCCTAAATTTTCTTTCTCAGATTAATCTCTCTCTGTCTTTTGATTCTATTCTTTAAGATTTTGCTAGTTGTAATGGACTATTCTTTTAATTATTTACGGATGAAGAAAAGATGGAAATACTGTGACTGCACATCCAGATAAATGTGGAATGCATGGAAATACTCTTCTGGCATCAGGTTCAAGAAAAGATGTTGGATGTTGGCAGCTTCATTTAGCATCACAGGTATAACTATACATTATGTTTTATGTGTATGTTCATATTCCAATGAGGCGGAATCTTAAAAAAGAAACTTAAAATGGATTAAAATCATTAAAAAAAAAAAAATTAGAGCAAGCCAACTCCTCTGGGTACAAGGAAGAGAATGTTCTTGATGCTTTATATGCATGATCCCTATAAAGAAGTGAAGGAAATGATCTTATTTCACATCTGATTTGAAGGCAGAAATCAATTTTTAGAATTCTTGCATTTTGCTTTCTAGCCATGAGCACCACTCCAAATCAGCCATTATTGCTAAACAGTGAACCTGAAATCTCTTGGTGTCCGCTCTATTTCTAATCCCTTTAAAATTTAAGAGTTCAGAATTTATCAAATGCTAGAGGATGAAACCACTCAACTGAATAAAATTTGATGCTTTTTAGATTACAACACCTTTAAATGGTCGTATGTCCTAGATGAGTTGACCTGGCATGCTTCTTGTCTATTGTCTCTTTCTCGAGATATTTCTACATAAGTGTCTTGCACTAAATAATAAGAATCCATACAGGTTTGGAGCGATCGTTTTTCTTCCATCTATCAAATTTGAAGTGGTTGATGTTTTGAGAATTAGTTTACAAGATGTTTGGATTGGCGATTCCCCCCATGTTTTACTCTGTAAAACTTCCCCTCATATCTTATCTTTATATTTTATATTTAAATTCTTGTTCTTGGATGAAAGGGAGCCTCTTTGAACTTTTTTCCTTACTTTTTCTTATTCTTTTATTAGGAGGTAGTTTTAATAGTTGGGCACTTAATTTCGTATTAGGAAAAAAAGATGATTGGATTCATATTCATGCAAGTTGTACTTTTCATCATCTTATTTAGGATTCAATCTTTCAAATTTCTTTAGAAAAGTGAAGGTCTCTTCCAAAATTAATGCTTTCACTGGGTCCACTATTCTCAGCATATTCAATAATAATGATGTTTTAGCCAGCAAATTAACTTAAAAAGCTCTCTTCAAATATTATTTTTCCTGTTTTATATGCTGCAGTAGTAGTGTCTGGGCATAATCTATATTTATACACTTTTCTTGGGCTTTTTGAAATTGAAATTTGGTATTTGTGATGATCAATGTCCAGAAATTATGCATGCTCTTCTTTTAATTATGACTAAGTACAGAGGCTAAATTATATAAAGAAGTGCAAAATTCAAGCTTTTGGTGCTTGGCACTTATTAATGGAAAGGAATGTCAGAATTTCAAAATCAGTTGCTCTCTCATTTAGTTTTGTGGGATACAAATTTATTTTCACCTCCGTGGCTTTATGTTGATGGGAACTTTTGAAGGACCTTGCTACTGGATGTTGAAAGAGCTTAGATAACTCTTGGTTTCAAAAGTTAACTAATTTATTCTCATTGTTCTTTTCCCCTGTATATGTTTGTTTCCTCATTGCTTTCATTCTTCATCAGATTAAGTTCTTTCCCTTCTATAAATCGAATATCTTGGAATTCTTTTATTTGATACTAGGAGACCCTGAGTTATATATTATGTTCAGTATCTCTACTGTCATGCTTTCTAGTCTTCATAATATATATAAATATATGTATTACGCAATCGCACTCTCTCAATTATGTAGATAATGCTGATTTTCTGGAATCTTTGATTTTGATTCTCCTCTCCCTCTTATTAAAATCTCTCTTTCTCTCTCTCATCTAAGTTGAAAATTATAGGTGAGGGAAAGCAGTCGAAATACTCTGAACTTGAAGGTTCTCTTTCTCCCTTACACACTCTTTCTCCATTTCGAAATCTGATTTCTTGGATTTTAATGGCAGCGATGGAATAATCACTTTTAACTATTTACAGATGAAGAAATACCTTCAAAGGCTGAGCAGGCAGGAAGGTAAAACAAACTCTCTAAGCTATGGTTATTAGATTCTAGTTTGAAACCCTAAATTTTCTTTCTTGGATTAATTTCTCTCTCTCTTTTAATTCTATTTAATGTTTTGCTATTTGTAGTGGACTAATCTTTTAATTATTTATAGATGAACAAAAACTTTAGAGGTTGACAATGAAGGTTAATGTCTCCTACCTTGTTTCTTTCACAATCAATGATTCCACTATTTCTTTCCCTCTCTCTCTCTCTCTCTAGTTTTCCTATTGTTTTAGGGTTCTAATATCCGCCATTGATTAATCTCTTAATTATTTTCAGACAAAGAAAACCCTTCAAAGGCTGAGCAGAAAGGTAAAAACAAAAAAGCTTATCCCTCTATCTTGTTTATAGTTACTTATTTCCATTTCAAACCAAGTGTCTTTCTCAATCGTGCTTCCTCTTTCTCTCTCTTGTAAGTTATGAACTGATCTCTTAACACTACAGATAAAGAAAACTTTACAATGGATAAGTCTAAAGGTAAATAATATAACCCTCCATCTCTTGTTCACGGTTATTGGTTTGATGAGACTGATCCTAAATGATTATCAGATATATATATATATATATATATATAAGCCCACAATGATGAAGATCGAAGCTTGTCGCCATCTGTGTAAGGCATCCACTGGCCCACAATTGTATAGTTTTCTGTCTTTTACATGATACAGTTGGTTGTCAGATATTGTAAATTGCTTTCCTGTGTCCAAAAGAGATAATGAATTTTTTTTTTTTCCTTCGAGTAGATATTAAAGAAAATATGTGATCATACATTTCTCATGATGAAAAGAGCTGCTGAGGATGTGTTGGTCGGGTTTACGATACAAATCAGGAAGATACATGATGTTGCAGATGCCCATGATAGGGTAGCCTTGCAAGAGAATTATGATAACATCTATTGCAAGCTTTCTTTCGTATTATCTCTATTGGTGAGGATGATTAATGTTTTTTGAAATACTTGTTTTGTTGTTTTGTAACATTGGATATAATTTATCAAAGCCGGTGCACAGGATAACCTAATTCCCGAGGGGCATAGTGTTTTCATCTTTTCTCATACTCGGCAAATGCTAAACCTTATTCAGGTTAGTGCAGCACTTAAATGCTTTTTCTCTGCTGTCCCAAAGAAGTACAAACGATGTGCACATGTTCTAACTCCTTTTGTAAATAGGACTCTGCTATCAAAAAGTTATGATTACCTACGCATTGATGGTACCATGAAAACCAATGACACAGAAAATCATCAATGTCAGCTTTAGTCATTTATTTAGAAATGAGAACCTTTTTTTAGGATTATCTATTCACCCATTGTTTTCCCTTTTTATTCTTAATTACTGGATTTTCTAGAAGGTATTGGAGCTCCTATTTTTCTATTAACATCTCAGGTGGCGGGATGGAGCCTCACACTTTCAAAAGTAGATCATGTTATTATAGTCAATCCAGCTTAGAATCCAAGGTGACATTAAAAAAGTTTTCTTTTGCTCAGTTGGTGGATAATGATAAGAAGTTATTGTATCATTTTGCAGTGTATCATGATGAGAAAAATATAGAAAGTTGTTTCTCATCTAGAGCTTGGCATCAAGAAGTCAATCTCTCTATATTTTTCCAGCCTCAATTTTTCTTTTGGTATGTTTTTGTGGAGCAAGCAAAAACGATACTTGGTTTTTGGAAAATAGTTTATTTTCATAACGTGATTGGGGCTAAGGTTCATCATTATATCCCACCAAAATCCCATTTGGTTTGCACAAGAGGGATGCCTTCTGGTAATAAATTGTTTTTTTTTTCTTTCACTTGTGTGACCTCATTTTTATGCTAACTAATTATTGACTTCTTGGTACATTTATACAAGACCTAATTTTCCAACTTCACTCTTTCTTCGTTTTAAGTCCTGCTCCCAAAAGGACAATTTTATTTTTTCTAGCTATAACCAGTAACTTTGTCGTTCATCCTTGCAGTACTGACAACCAAAGTGTTGATCATGCATAACGAATTGGCAGGAGAAGGATGTCATTGTTTATAGATTGATGAGCTCTAGCACTGTTGAAGAAAAGATATATAGGAAACAGGTTGAATATCCCTTACTCTTTCTCTACTTTATGCTTTTCTCCACTTCTTGAGCATAGTTGGTGTGAGGATATTAGCTAGTTTAGTCGGTAAAATCTCTTGGTCTGGTGCCAGAAGTCTTGGGGATCAAATCACTTCTGCTGTGTTGGGTGTCCATCGGAAGGTGGAGGGCCCCATTCGTTGAGTAGCTAATTTTATTCTTACACAGGGACAATGAAAATGCTCTTCTCAGGTATTGAATTGAAGGGAGGCCCTTTTAGAACTGCAGCTGAGCACAAGGAACAAATATGGTACTTCAGCCAGCAGGTACATATGTTTAAATATATTCCTATTTTGTTTTGAGTTGGGTCATTAAGGTTAAAATGTTTCTTGCCTTGCCTTTAATAATTCAAGGATCTTAGGGAGCTTTTCAGTCTCCCTAAACAAGGATTTTACATTTCTATTGCTCAGAAGCAATTGCAGGAAGCTCATGGTGACCAACATTTGATGTAACTCAAAGGTTCCCAAACTATTGTTTTGATTATCCTTCCCCAAAAAAAAAAAAATGATTATGAGAAGCAAATATGAGTTTCACACTCTACCCTGCTTTTTTGGTATTAGGTGATTTTAGGATGATTTTATCATCAAGTCGGTGATGTGCCTCCTGTCGGGAAGAAAGCTCAGGATGAGTTTTTGGTTCTTTTTTCAGTCATAATTTTTTGGTCTTCTTTGTATAAAGTGACATCCAGACCCATTGAACATTAAGGGTTCAGGATGAGTTTTTTGTTCTTATTTCATTCATAATTTTTTGGTCTGCTTTGTATAACGTGACATCCAGGATGGGTTTCACACTTCATAAACCTAGTGTCATCAAACCATTTCAGTCACGGAAGATCATGAATCTTCCGCAGGTGAAAATTTTGATATCTGAACATATTCCGGTTCTTGAATTTTCAATTTTCTTGTATGTTTGTTGGTTTTGATTTGTGAGTGTTCTGATACTATAGTTTCAAGGAGAACACGGGGAGAGTTTATAGTGGGAAATATATCACCCTCATGTTTATCTTAAAATTCGTGCAAGGTATTCTTCCCCTATATCAACCCATATTTTGTTGGTTCATAATCTTGTTTCATGTAATAGATTGGATCATATCTGTCATATGATCTGATTTTGACTTCCAATTGAACAATTAGAACACCATATTGTTCGCATTATTACGAGCTAGTGTTTTTGAGGTTTAAGGGTTAGAAAAGGGAACTTATGGCTTGGCAAAGATGGATTTCCTGGAATTCTAGTAGGTAGTTTTGCCTCCAAGTAAAAGATTTTCTAATATCAGCCGTGGCAATATTTTTTTCTAGTTGGATAAAGTCGTTCATGTACATCTATATGATTTTGGGTATCAGTTGAATGATTACTAAATGAAAGCTAATAATTGCAATTTGCAAGGATGTCTGCATGATGAGTGTTAGGTTTTTTTTGGGTAAATAGGCATGCAAGTTGTATGGCAGAAAGGTTATGCTAACTAATGTACAACACGTAGGAAGCAATTTATCTTAATTTGACTGGATTTAATGCATGACTTGGAAGTAGGCACAAATTTTGTAACATTCAACTACTAGATGTGAATTTTGTATATTTTAATTCAATTTCCTTAACTTACAAAGCAGGAAAAATGAAAGTTTATTCATGTCATGTGTAGCTTTTTGTTCCTTCAAGGATCAATTGCATGTTCAGTACAATTTAGATTCATTATTTCACTGCTTTTTGCTTGCGGGTGATAGAAGAACAGGTGGACATGCCTATTGTTGGAGCCATAACTTTATACATTTCCTGCTTACATTCACTCTGCATGTTCATCCTGAGCGACTAGATTATGTGGATCAAGTACTGGTATGTCTCCTTTCAATGTGACATGCACATATAAACAACAGATTAGGTATGAGGTGTTTAATCATGGTTGGGCAGATGATCCAACTTTCTCTGCAGAGGACCTTTTTTTCTCTTGTGATTCCTGTTTGAGCTTATCCTAGATATATTATTTTTCTTATTCCTCTTGCACATGGGGAGCCTAGAAAGAAGTATACTTACCTCTGATGTATTACATTTGGATAGTATTCTACTCTAGTTGGCAATGCTGCTGAAATGTGTAGCAGAGCAGCCCTCGTTTGAGATCCCATAGAACATTGGATTTTATGATTTTATATTTCATGCATAATATCTATTTCTCAGTTTTCACAGGGAGCATGTGTAAAGAAGCTCTCTGGCAAGGCAAAGCTTGAAGACAGTAGAGCGATGAAACAAGTTGTTGCACTTCTTAGTGCTCCACTTGACAAATACGGACACTGTTACTGCTTTGACGCTTTCAAATTATCCCCGTGTTATGGACCACCTTGACATAGAAACCAATAAAGTTATGGCCATGGTTATCATACGAAGCATTTTGAATAACAACACGTGCATTTCTACTGCAGATAAGGTATGTTTCTTCTCTATGTAATGATTTTATTATTGGAATGTCATCTGTTAGACTATACGGTGACTCTATCACACAGCGAAAGTAAACAAAAATATTTTCGGAATCACAAAATTAGAGTTTTGGGTATGCCTCAATAAGCAGTATCGAATACTTCGGGAACCGCAAATCCTTCGTTTCGATCTTTCTCGCAGTCGGGTGATAATCACGAGTACCGAACTATCACCACAATTCCATGACGTCACAACCCTAAGTCAGGTGATTCAATTGCCGTAAAAATTCTCTACTCGGAATTTTTTTAACCCTCTCAACGATGTATTTTTCTCTCAAAAATACAATAGTGCTTGAATTCTCTCGAATGGTGATCTCTATAGATCCATAGGAATGTATCCCACTTTACCTAGAATAGGGTTAGACTTTTCCTATTCCCTCATTCCCAAACAAGGAAGGGAATTAATTGATTACTACACATAAATGGAAATTTACCATAAGTGGGGACTTATTCATGGTAATGGGAGTTATCCCATTCCCATTTTAAATTTCAATAAAGGAATTTATTTTAGGTAAAATACCCCAACTTGGGCATTTACCAACATCTCCTCCTTGCATACGAGAGCATTTTACGATCATCACAAAATCATAACTCATGTGATCTCTCCAAATCACCCTACTGAACTTTCATACAGAGTTGGACGTCGTGCGACTAGCGAATACATCTGCAAATAAAAGACTTCTCGATACACCTGTTAGGATGATCGAGTAGTCACTGTTAGCACCAAAAGAAAGCTCGCTGTACCCGAAATCCAAGACTAATTACGTCCATCGAGCAACTTTTCTCATCGAAAATAATCTTCAAAAATTACTCAACTATGTATTCACTATTATGTTCAAATCCCTACATGGACGAACATAAAATACGGGTTGGTGAATACAACACAATGATGCATTGTCAATTGGTCTTCCTTTTATCAAACTCAAATTTATCGGTCTCAACTCAGCTGTTTTCTTAGACCTGTCTCTCATACCTCAATTTATCTTTCGGGCCATTGGTAAATGGATTAAAGTAGCAAACACTGAATCACGGCCTCAAAACACAGTCTAAGAAAACAGCTCCCACTATCCCAAGTCGTCTCATCTCACGCGGTATGAAACACGTGTCACAATATTATTTCCCTTTCTCAAAAGGGCATATGTCAGATTTCTCTAACATTGTGCAGGTATTGGACTCAGTCCACACATAGGACTTTATCCAAAGATCTCCGAGAGAGTGCCTCAGAGACAATATCACAAATCGTAGGTAATATTTGAGATCTCAAACCTAGCTACTCACATGCAACATGGACGTGGGTACTTCCATGTCGGTTATATCGCATATGACCACATCTTGAACACGTATCAGGGCGACTTATGTTCTAGCGGGACCACTCTCAAAGCCTCTTACAGCTAAAAACCGTCGCATCCTCGCTCACTCAGAGTTGGAGGTGGTCATTCGTATGAGAAAGTCGACCTCGCCTGCCTGACATATCTATTATTACATCACAAAGTATATATATGACAATAAAAGCAATTGCATTAAATGAAATATAACACAAGTGTGACTGAATAATGCACAATGATCATATATATAGAAAAAATCAATAAACATCAATATCGTCATCAAGTACAGACTGAGAAATGTCAAAAAGGATCCAAATCCAATGACTCTTTATGCCCTAAGAAGGAGTCTCTAGTGATGGGTTTGGTGAAGGGTTCAACCACCATGTCGTGTGTAGAAATGTACTTGACGGTCATCTCACCTTTCTCGATGATGTCTCTCACAAAATGGTATCTGGTGTCGATGTGTTTGATCTTACTATGAAATTTAGGGTCTCGAGTGTAAGCGATAGCGGCTTGATTATCACAATAAATCATTACTGGCCTCCCACTATCCACTACAATCTTTAAGTCATCTAGTAATTTCTGGAGCCAAACACTCTCCTAAACTGCAACTGAGCATGCCACGAACTCAACCTCCATCGTAGATAAAGCAACACAGATTTGCTTCTTACTGCTTTAAGAGATGGCCTCGTCATTGAGCAATAAAGCAAAACCTGATATCGATTTGCGCTTATCCAAATCGCCTCCCCAGTCGACGTCTGAATAGTCCACAGGCACAAATCGTCTTCTTCGTAACACAAGGAGAAGGTTGCAGTTCCCTTAAGATATCAAAAAATTCTTTTCATTGCTCTCCAATGACCCCTTACAGGATTTGTCTGATATCTGCTCACCAGACCAACTGCATAACATATGTCCGATCTAGTACACAACATTGCGTACATTAAACTTCCCACTGCACTGAAATAAAGTACTTTACTCATTTCTCTTATTTCTTCTTGAATTTTTTGACACATTTCCAGGGTCAGGCCTTCACATTTGTCGATCGGTGTATCTATGGGATTATAATCACTCATCCCAAAACGCTTGATAATTTTATTGATGTAGGTCTCTTGTGAGAGAGTTAACGTCTTTCTCGAGCGATCTCTCTGGATCTGAACTCCGAGGATGAACTAAGCTTCACCCATGTCTTTCATGTTGAAGTTGGATGACAACCATGTTTTAATGGTTATTAATTACTAAATATTATTCCCAGCCAATATTATGTCATCCACATACAACAACAGGATCACAAAAGAGTTATTGGACTGTATCAGATAGACACAATGATCCTCCTCAACTATCGTAAAACCATAAGATATCACCTCCTCGTGAAATCTTATGTACCACCGTCTGGATGATTGCTTTAAACCGTATATCGACTTCCGAAGTCAACAGACTTTATCCTCCTGACCTACTAGAACGAACCCATGAGGTTGTTCCATGTAGATCTCCTCATCCAAATTCCCGTAAAGGAAGATGGTTTTTACGTTCATATGGTGTAACTCCAGATTCAAACTAGCGACAATCGCCAAAAGTAAACGGATCGATGTAAACTTGACTACTGGGGAGAAAGTCTCCTTGTAGTCAATGCCCTTTGTCTGCATGTAACCCTTGGCTACAAGACGGACCTTGTACCTCTCAATCGATCCGTCGGTCTTCCTCTTCATTTTGAGAACCCACTTGTTCCCAATGGCTTTCTATCCTCAGGTAAGTCAACTAGGACCCAGACCCCGTTGACTCTCATTGATTCCATTTTTTCCTTCATGGCCTGTAACCATTGGTCTTTTGCTAGACCTCGAGAGCCTTTCTGAATGTCCTTGGCTCTTCATCGTCCTTGGGAGTCACAATGAGGACCTCATCCTTAATCGGGAAACGACGAGAAGGTACATGTCCCCGACTACTCCTACGAGGAGAGAGAGCCTCTACACTTTCAGATGGATCGCTTCCACTAGGACCAAGATCCGTAATAGGGTCTTGAATCCCGCCGTTGGGCTCGGCTAAGCTACTAGGTTCATCAATCTCATAGAAAGTGTAGTCTTGATCAATTTCACCTCTCTTAGGGAAATCATTTTCGAGAAATGTGGCATCACGATACTCAATCTCAGTGACAGTGCCGTCCGTATATTCTTCGTATGTTCTCCTAGGAACATGTGTCCCTTGGAGTATTCAGAGTATCTAATAAAGATACACTTCTTTCCTCGTGGGCCTAACTTGCCATGCTGATGCGAGGAATCGTGAACATACGCGGCACAACCCCATGGCCTCAAATGGCTAAGGTCAGGTTGCCTCCCTATCCAAAACTCATATGGGGTGCTGACTACGGACTTCGTCGGAACACGGTTAAGGACGTAGGTGACAATCAATAATGCATCCCCCAATGGGAGATGGGTAAATTGGTCTGCGCCATCATAGACCTCACTATCTCCAATAAAGTCCTATTCATTCTCTCGGCTACTCCGTTCTGTTGAGGAGTAATAGGAACAGTCAATTGTCTCGTAATGCCTCTCTCGAAACAGAACTCTTTGAATTGTTTAGACAGATACTCGCGCCCCCGATCGGTTCTGATAGTTTTCACCCTCAAGTCTAGCTGATTTTCAATCTCGCTTGTAAACCTCCTGAAGCACTCTAGTGTCTCAGACTTGTGCGATATCAAGTAGACGTAACCGAAACGCATGTAGTCGTTTATAAATGTAATGAAATACGTGGCTCCGTTTCGGGCTCTCACATTCATGGGTCCGCAAATGTCGGAATAAACCAACTGCAATGGAGTCCCAACTCTCATTGCTTTCCCAAATGGTTTTCTAGTGGCTTTGCCCGCAAGGCAAAACTCACACAAGGGCAACTCGACCTTGGTTTGCGGGCCCAACAAGCCACTCGCAGCTAACCGGCCCATCCTCTCTTGCCCTATGTGGCCAAGTCTACTATGTCATACATTCACATCATCCACTATACTATCAGATACAAAGGCAATAGGAGAAGAAGGATAAATCTCATAAAAAGAAATCAAATCCAATACATAAAGTCTCTCGTGGACTAAAGCGGAACATATCAAAGAACTGTCATATGAAATGGAAACTCTAGAGTTTTCTAGCGAAATAGAGTATCCTAGCTGGTCTAAACATCGGACATATAAGAGATTTCGCCTAATCTCAGGAGCATATAAGAAGATAAAGGAGTTGGTCACTTCGCAGCAATAGGTTGCACGTGCCAATCCCTCTAACTTCCACAAATGCTCCGTTCCCCACATACACCCTCCTCGCATGGGGACTCAAACGATGGAGCTCCATGAATGCGCTCATATCGCGACTACATGATCCATGGCTCCTGAGTCTACAATCCACAAAGGAGAAAAGTTAACGAACATCACACTAGATGACACATAACTCAAACCATGTAAAGAAGAAGGACTAACCTGTCGCTCGCTACACTCGCATGCAAAATGCCCAGTCTTGCCACACACGTAGCATTGGATCTTGCTCTTATCGGGCTTTATCTTCTTGCGTTTCTGCCCTTTGTCGTCGGTCTTGACAAATTGTTTCTTCTTGCTTTGGCCCTTGGCCTTCTTCTCATGTTTGCGCCACTTACTCTTTACTCCTCGGGAGCCCTTACTCAACTCCTCAATGTTAGCATGAGTAGTAGAAAAAGACCTAACCACCTCCTGGCGCTCCTCCTCGAGCTCAAAGTGCCTATTGACGTTCCTGAAAGAACGAACACTCTCAGTGTGCATGAGATAGGTCTTAACCACATCTCAGGAATCAGGCAAAGACTGTATCACACCCAGTACCTGAAACTTATCAGACATCGGCTCCCCCATACTCTTCAGAGAGGCAATCATATTCGACATGTGCATTAAATGTTGTTTCATAGTATGATCGGGCCTCTTCTTGTAAGTGGTGAACTTATATGTTAGCATCCTCAACTTAGGAGCTGACTGGGTGCCATAGTGCTCTCTCAGAGCATGCCAAACCGACATTGCAGTAGGATATTGCTCGTAAATTGGGATCAACTCATCGTGCATGCTACTAAGAAGGATTATCCTAGCCTTGTCATCCTTCCTCTTCCAAGCACGATACATCTTTTGATCCCGTCTAGCCTGTGCCGTGGTACCCTCCTCAGGGTCCACCATCTTGTGCCGAAGAACTTCCCCAAACTCTTGTTCCTAAAAAACAAACTGAATCTTCCGGTACCAAATATTCATAATTAATGCTTATATTTATAATTTTTTGTGCACCCTACGAATAATTAAAACTCAAATGACTCGAATACAGACCTCAAAACGAGCGTATGAGTCAAAGGACACCATACACCACAATCTGGGATTGCATCTCACTATTCGAACTAAGATTCGGTACACAAAAACCCACATTTAGTCACATTTATATCATATAACATTTAAAAAATTGAAAAATTCGAATTTTAGGACAGCTTACGTGCTGCTAGACCCCGGCGGAGCATCCCCACACGCTCTCACGCACCAGGGAAGTGTCTGGGCCCTTGTAGGACGCGCAGCGCGTCAGGCACGCGCCCTGTGCATGTCGGCTCCGATCCGCGGGTTCGGGTCGGAACATGAAACTCATATCCGAATCCGGATCCGATTCACGGGTTGAGTCTGGATTCGGATCGGTTCCGACCCGGTCTGACTCGGGAGCTCACGCGCCCCTTTCCTCTTGCACCACGCGCCTTCGCGTGCGTGTGGTGCATGTGCCTGCACGTCTACGTTCGTCTTCTTTGCCCAAATTTTTTTGCAACCAGGTCTTTCGACCCGGTATCCAAAAAACCCATTTTCCAATGCCATTTTCACTGGATTTTTTGGGAATTCTCTACTTCAATTTATTTCAATCATTCTTGACTCGATTTTTGGAACAATTACGCCCTAATCTCGACATATTTTGGATTCAAATTTCCGGCCCTTCGCGGCCAAATTTAAAACCTCACTTTCCGGCAATAACAATATACAATATGCATGCCAAAATGTAGATCTCGACCTCAGGATTCTATATCTACCATTTTCATGCAAAGATCTATCCTAAATCTCGACAAATCTTGGGTTGAATGGTTCGGTCACTATTCACGGCCGAATGTTTCAACCGGAATTTTCTTAACCTAAACGTATTCAGAAAATTACGAAAAAATTATTTTCGTGATCTACATAACTTGGGTAATATAGTGGTGTAATCGGATTCACGAAACTCATCCGTAATTCGAACCCCAAATTTTTTATACCCTAAATTTTTATATGTAAAAATTTAATTTCGAAAATTATTTGAATTAAATCTAACATACTCTGATACCAATGTTAGATTATACAGTGACTCTATCACGCAGCAGAAGTAAAGAAAAATATTTTCGGAATCACAAAATTAGGGTTTTGGGTATACCTCAATAAGCAGTATTGAATACTTCGGGAACCGCAAATCCTTCGTCTCGATTTTTCTCGCAATCGGGTGATAATCACGAGTACCGAACTATCACTACAATTCCACGACGTCACAACTCTAAATCCGGTAATTCAATTGCCGTAAAAATTCCCTACTCGGAATTTTTTTAACCCTCTCAACGATGTATTTTTCCCTAAAAAATACAATAGTGCTTGAATTCCCTCTAATGGTGATCTCTATAGATATGTAGGAATGTATCCCACTTTGCCTAGAATAGGGTTAGACTTTCCCTGTTCCCTCATTCCCACACAAGGAAGGGAATTAATTGATTACCACACATAAAGGGAAATTTACCATAAGTGGGGACTTATTCATGGTAATAGGAGTTATCCCATTCCCATTTTAAATTCCAATAAAGGAATTTATTTTAGGTAAAATGTCCCAACTTGGGCACTTACCAACACCATCTGATTCTGAAAAGGTTTTGTGTCCCTCTTGTAGGTTGAAACTTTGTTTGAATTGATAAAAGGGCTCATAAAGGATCTGGAGGGAACTTCGAATGATGAGGTACATATCAAACATGTCTAATGCAAACTTTTCTCACAGCATTTACGCTTTACAATTAGTTAACTGACACCTTTAGCCAATTTTCATATATATATATATATATATATATATATATTTCTTGTGTTTTCCATCCAAATAGATTGATGAGAAGGATTTCAAGGAGCAGAATTCTGTTGCTCATCTGACACATATGCTGCATAATGATGATCCTGAAGAGATGTTAAAGGTGATTGACATTTTAAAATGTTTCCCCGCTTGTCATGTTTATTTTGATGCTACTTTGTTTACTTCTTTCTGCTGAGTTGTTTCAAGGCCCCCTTTCTTCTTTCCTCTGTATATATATTTTCCATTCAAGTTTCTATTCATTATTTGGCACAAGCATAAGGCGTTTGATTACATAACAAGGTTGAGGCATTAGGACAAGTGTTTTATTATGATCATATTCTCTTTGTTTCTAAAGGGTATCATGTACGATGGTATTAAACTCATATTTAAAAGTTTGCTTGAAATGTGTACAACGTAATATATACATGGAGTCTCTTATTTATGCGCAAGCAAAATTGCGATGTGAGACGATAAGCCAAGTAAAGTTAGGATTGTGTCACAATTTACATTAATCATAGGATATTGCTGATTAATCTAAAACAAACAATTTTTAGAAGTCATAGATTTAAGCAATTTTTTTTTTTTTTACCGATTTATGTTTGACTTTGTAGGTTGGATTTAATTATTGGACATTAGCTGGCCATTATTTTTCCTCTTTGTACATTTCAACAGTGGCTTGGCTACCTTCGGAATAATTTAATGCTAGACCAAAAAAAAAAAAAAATTGAGCACCCTATAACTTACTTTAAAACACCAAACTAAAAGATCAGTGTGTTGAGAATCATTCTGAAAGAACTCTGATGAAAATCTGGGTGATGAGAAATGTTCACCATTCTATTTGCTATAGGCTTCATTTATAATGGTGGCTCTCTGAAGTCTGTGCTCCTACTTGATCTCGATTATGCTTGGAATTTTTTGCTGCTGCTTCTGCTTATAAGTTCTTGGAGCTCCTAATTTGTTGTAACTGATTCACCTTTACATGTTTCTGCACAATGGGGTAGAAGGATCCATATGGCTGACCCCATTTAGTGGGATAAAGGCTTGGTTGTTGTTTGTTGTTGTGGTTGTTGTTTCACCTTTACACGACTCTGGATAATAAACACCGTGAGGATGCATATTTTGACTGGAGGACCAAGACATCTGCCTTTCACCATTCCGGCTCTTGTGTTCTCGGCACTCAAGGTTGGTCCTTCATTCAGCAGTTACTTTACCATATCAATCTTTTAGTGATCACATTGGTTGTTCAGGGCCAATGTTCGCTTAAGTTCAAGGGAACATGTTTTTGCTTTGGATTTGTGTGCATTCATAATTTTTTAAATTCTGGAATTTATGTATTCATGTAATTTTTTCCCATTCTGTAATATTATATGGGCAAAACTCCCAAATTCATCTGTATAAAATTCTCCAACCATGCTGAGGAATATATGGAGAGACAACCTTCTCGTTACAATGCTTGGTTGTTGAACAAGAGAAGAGTGCGTAATTGCAAAATGTAGCCTCTCATAAACTCATTCAAGATTAGCTGTTAAAATCATTCTCTGGATCATAGGAGTGATTCTACCACCTCAAATTTTTCTGCTTTGTACTTTACTGAATCTTAGCTCCGGTTAGAATTGGTAGTATTATTTTACAAGATGCACTATAATTGTTACCATCTTTTGGCCGCCTTCTTGCAATGCTAGTTCTACTTTATATGTAAGGTAGAGTTTAATGAGCTGATCCTGTGACCATATTTAGAACTCTGACCGTGACAAGCTTGCTCATGATTGTAAAATAAGTCAACTGTATTACAGATTTTGTTAGGTTTGATGGGTGCAATGTAGAATCTTGTACAGCTTGACAAGGCCTTTTAGGTTTCTTAATAGTCACATAAAGCACACCCTGAAGCTTGGCCAGATATTTTTTAACTGGACGTAAATCCAAAATCTTACGTGAGATAACTGAGCTGGGATAGGATTGCTATGTAGCTGCACAAGCAACTCCGTTGTTAGCTTGGATAGCTTTTATTTATTTGGACAGTGTTTTTGTCCGACTTCTATTTTTTGGTGCCGCTGGATTGTTTCCACGTGCCCAGGCAGGCTTTTTCCTTCTTCTTTTTCTTCTGGAAGTACATCTTAAACTGAGTGGATATGCCACCCCTATTTGTTGACTGTATCTGGTTACGCAGTTGAGAAGTCAGGATGGAGATGTAATTGGAGAAGAAGTGAACTCTTGAATCAGATAAAATTATATTTCTGGAATGGATTTTTCAATAACTTAATGCTGTATGTACAATAACAACAACCTAAGCCTTAATCCCAAAAATTTGGGGTCGGCTATTTGAGAGACAAATATGGGAAAGATACAGAGATAGGCGGTGGATGCTTAATATGTGCCGCAAGTGAAATATCTGGTGGGCTTGTTTTATATGAACTTCCTAGACAATTTCCATCCTCATTTTTATTCACTTTGACATCTTATTGTTTGTTCTGTAATACCATCTTCCAGACACGATAGTTATTAAGCTTCAGTTCAATGTTTTTTACTGTTTCATCCTACAATTTAATGTATTCTTACTTTCTTCTCCTAGACTATTGAGGCTCTTTCATCTGTTCCATCACCCGAACTGGCATTAAGACTGTATCTGCAATGTGCTGAGGTATGGATGACTTCATTTGGTTCTGTAGAAAAGTGTCTTTGAAGCGTTTGCAGAGAATTACCTAATTTGCTGCAAGTTTTTGAGTTACAATTTCCTAACATGTTTGTTTTCAATGAGCGAAGAGGTCTTGTCAAATTTGTTAAAGAATACCTTAGAGTAGAGACAGAGGAATGCTTTGAGTAATCCTTTATTTTTCATAACAAATGAAGTCATTGCCCATCCAAACAAATGAAGAGGCCAAAACCACTTCCAGCATCATATTTTCTATACTTTGACTGTCAATCTGTTGCTAAGGGCCTCCACAACCATCAACAAGTCTGTTAAAAAGAATTTAAGAGAAAAATAAAAGCTTTGCTGGAAAATTAAATATTAGTAGTCTTAACTTCCGATAATGGGGAGAAAGTGTAGAGATTTTTTTTTCTTTTTTTGCCATTATATCTGTTCAGATTTTTTTTTTTTTTTCTGTTTAAGTTATTTGGAATTAATTGTTGCACCTGCATCATTTGGAATTTGTATTTTGTTGGGTTATTTGCATTCAGGCTGCAAATGACTTGTGATCTAGAAACTGTAGCTACTCAGCCATCTACATTACACGAAGACGAAGTTTCGGTAATACCATGAAAAGTTTCTTATTTAGTTGATTTGCCTTATGGATTACTTTCAGCAGTTTGTGCTAATGTTGTACACTTTCCACATGATTGTTTACGTTGCCATTAGGATTCCAAAGATCAATTCACTGCAATTCATCTGATTATTGGGACACTTCAGAGGATGAACGTATTTGGCGTTGAGATAGGGATACTTTGACTCATAAGGCCACGGGTAATGATGCCGATTATCAGATCATTAACCTTTGTTCATCTGTTTCTGCTGAAATCCTTACATTAAGCTTTTCTTATCCATTATTCAGCAAAGCTGTTAAAGAAGCTAGATCAGTGCAGAGCAGTCTATGCTTGCTCACATCTCTTTCGGGTTGATGACCAAGATGGTATCAAGGATTGTGAAAGGTGCACTGCTTTTCTAATGCTGCTTGTTAGATTGCTCTATCTTTGCATGATTATTTTATGGAATGTCGGTATTAATTATTTTGTATGAGGATAAGTACTTTCTGTATTCATTTTTAGTTAAACTTTTGAGTCCAAGAGTACACTGTTCCTATAATATAGATGGAGCACTGAATGTTGGTACATTCTCCAAATATACAGGGTATTGCTTTGCTGGAAATGTTCCTTAAGGATTGCAATGCTGCTCCGCAGATGACCAATGCAACTCGGGGCAGCAGTGGACCAGTTACTCTTTTTGTTGAAATACTAAACAAGTTAAGAGCTCTACATTGTAACTTGATATTCTTTTTAAGTAACCCTTTTTTCTAAATTTTGTGCCAGGTACCTCTTTTTTTTCAAGGAGGGAAACCCCCAAATCACAACTGCAATTCAAAGCCTGGTTGAGCTTATTAAAACCGAAATATTGAGAGACACAACAACACCGGATCCTGCCTCAGATGCCTTTTTCACGAGCACCTTAAGGTATATTCAATTCCAAAAACAGAAAGGCGATGCGATGGGTGGGAAATATGAAACCCATCAAGGTCTGATTGATATACACCACCACTTAACCCTACTGGATCGTGGATGTTTATAGGTTTCTTTCAAGATTTTTATCAAAGCAATTTGAGATCTATCATGATTTCTGTCAAAAGGAGTTAATGCGATGACCTTGTTTCTATATTTTTCTGTCTATTATTCTTATATCTTTTGATTCATCATTTTACTTTTATGTGCAATTATTTTTCTTGAAAATTATCAGAAAGGAATTTTACAAAAAAATGTTTTTTGGCAGTTTACTTTTACATGAAACGCAACACACGGCATGACCCACCCGATTGGAGAGATCTTATTTGGATTAACATGAATTACATGGTCCTTTCTTCATACCACCAGTATTCTATAGGTACAGCCATGAAAGAGAATGTTTTTCATGGGATTCATAATTTCTAACTTCCATTTCATACTTTCACCAACTCCTATTTGGTTACATCCTATAGAGACACCTTGGTACGAGATATAATTTTTCACCTGAGAAAATTTATATTGTTGCCCAAATTTTTATGCAGCTCAAAATTTTTTTTCAGTAGCTGGTCAGGGTATGATATTTGCCCTAATGAGGCTCAGCCCAGAATTTTGCAAATCCTTCGTTGTTGTAATCTTCCATCCAACAAAGTCCCATCAAGTCCCATGTTTCCGACCGAATTTTATTCGGGTGAACGAGTTACTAAACTTTGCAGACGATTGACGTTCGTATGACTTCGGCAACATGAGGCCCATATATAGCTCAGATCATTTTTAGGCCCAATGTCCCAAAATTGGGCCCAAAAGATCATTCCTACTTTTATTTTATATTATTTGGCACAAGGTCTCAATTTTTTTGTTTTTTGGATGGGTACTGGGACTCCAACTCGAGTTTTTTACAACGGAGGAGGGGGAAGGTGTCAATTGAGCTGAAGCTCATTGGCTGCACAAGGTCTCATTTATTAGTCTAATTTATTTTTTTCCAATGAGGCCCAAAATTTTACAGAACTGGGCATTCATATGATTTTCGGCCCCCAATGAGGCCCAAACTTTGTGTATCAAATGAGCCTTGCTTACTTTTGGCCCAATAAGGCCCATATGGGGCCCAAATTTTTTGGCCCTTTGAGGATCAACTACGCTTATGTAAAATTTTGGCTCACTAATGGCCACAGTTTAGCACATATTTATGGAGCCTTGCTTAAAATTTTTATGCATTTTTATATTCCAATTGGCAGAGTATTTATTTCTCAAATAAATTTCTGAAGACCTTTTTTACATTTGATGGGAAGAGATTTATTTCAAGGACAAATAAGAATAATAAAAGAGGATAGACATCTTAAAAAAGAAAAAATAGAAGAAAAGTATGAAAAAATTAGAGAAAACAAATCCCTCCTTATATGAGGAGGAAAAAAAAATAAATTGAATTTTGTTTTTAATGTTTGTATAATTAATTACAGTTCTCTTAATTTGGTATTGCAATGAGCTCAATTTACAAAGATGATCAGTATTTGAGTCCTTACTCCTCTCTCTCTCGACATTTGATTGTTTTATGCTTTTTCCAGCCAAATCGAGGCCAATGAAAGTGAAGAATAAAGACGGTAACTCTGAAGAAGAAGAAGGGGAAGGAGGAGAACATTGATTACGCAGATGATCCTGATTTTCTGTAATCGCTAATTTTGATTCTCCTCTCTCTAGTATTAACATATCCTTCTCTCTCTCTCATCCACTATTGAATATATTTTTTTGTACATAAAAAAGATTCGAACTCAAGACCTTTAAATGTGAAGAGGAGACGGTGCCGGTTTAAATATAGTTCATCGGCTACTATTGAATAATTATAAGTGAGGGAAAGCGGTGAAAGTACTTTGAACTTGAAGTTCTCTCTCTCTCTCACACGCACATTCTCTGTTTCATAATTTGATTTCTTGAGTTTTAATGGCCATATTGGAATGATCACTTGTAACTATTTACAAATGAAAAAATACCTTCAAAGGCTGGGTGGAAGGTAAAATAAAACTCCAATCTATGCTTATTGGATTCTGGTTTAAAACCCCAAACGAGTTAAGTTTTGCGTATTCTGATAGATAGATTCTTCTACTTGCTTTTCACCGAGAGCAACAGGAGCGAATGACTCATGTCTTAGAATATCTTACTAAAATGGAATATGATGGGACGTAGACCAAGACCAAGACTAAAAGAGTTAATTTTCAAAAGATGCACAAAAAAGGAGCCTGTCAATCAGTGTCTAACGATCGCTACAATAATTTACTGAAGGGCCATAGTTGCCCCGACAGGTCTATTGAAAGGCCTTAGTCATTCGAGTCTATCGAATGATAAGGCCTCATTTGCTTCGTTAACCAATCAAAAATAGTCTCCACTTCTAATCAAGCAAATGTTAGTCCTCTAACCGAATGAATATCGAAAAACCATTTATCGATCGAACAACCAAACGAGGGGCAGCACCCCTATCAGTTATAAAAGGAAGGTCAGAATTTCCTTGATTTCAGTTTTTTGTTTCGTAGCAGTAATTCCGAGATCTTTTAGATAAGGAAAGCATCATTCTCGAAGAAGAAGGCTTTTCGATATAAAAAAGATCGCGATCAATTCATAATATTGACTTTCGAGATTCACGGATCAGTTCGATAAGAAAAGTAAGGTGGAAGTACCTTAGCGGTGCACAACCCTCACAGATATAAAAGATATCAAAAAATCCTCTACATGAGGTATGCTCTCTAAACCCAACACAGGGGGCACATTGATCACAATGAACCACTTTTCCTCAGCTTTCACTCTGTTTCTTTCAAATGAAAACCGCTCTTTACTGACTTGAACGTCGAAATCTCCTCACCGGAGTACCCTCCGATGATTTTTACAGATGAATTCACCCTTCATCAGAATAGATGCATAACTTTTTTCTTTTTAGCTTCAATGGCCATCATGTTTTTATTGTTTCACTTGAAGATGTCATATCAATTGCCTTTCTCCTTCAGAAAGCATCTCACATGCAGTGGGCCAACTTAGTCTCTAGCCAGGGACCTCAAGGAGCGTGCTCTAATCCAACAAAGCCAGTTTCGATCAACAAAACTTAAGTATAATAATCCTAAATACCCTCTTCGTGAGCTTCCACTCAGATCTCACAAACTACCAAATGCTTGAACCTATTTGTATCAAACCAAAGAATGGCACAAAAAGCTTCTTGCACCTGCTGACCCAATTCTTATATAAAAATGAGGATTTTTTTATATAATTAAAAATATATACTTGAGCCTTGCCCTCAAATGAGTCTGCCTTTCTCAGGGTTGGACTCAAATGGGTTCAAATCCCAGCATATGATTGATAAAATGAGATTATGACTATTAAATTATCTGAAAGATATAAATTATTTGACCATGCTTGTTTCTTGACTTGTGTTATCCTCGTGAGTTATATTTAATTTTTTTATCATTTTAATTTTATTAGATGTATCTAAAGGACGTGCATGCTTGTTTTTTATTCTCTGATTTGATCATCATTTGGTATCTGAATTTTTATCTCAATTAATCTGAATCAACTTGCTATCGAGCCTTTATGGGAAGAGGTCTCTCAATATTGATTTTTATATTTTTATAACGATTTGAATCCCCGATTGACTAAAATTCTCTTCCAATTAAGTCACCAAATATTGATAAATGTCTATTAGTTATAGATTCTCTGATTTGCTTATGCACATACATCACAGAGCTTTTCATCGTTAAGTGCCGCCCTGGCAGCACTAATATTTAGTTAAAATAAAAAATAAAAAATAATAATTATTTTCATTTTTTTTTACAAAATCTAATTTTAACTTATAAAATTTTATGATTTTTATTAAAAAATTATTTTAATTAAAAATATTATCAAGAAAATAAAACAAAAACAACTTGAGATTAATTAAAGCGTAAGCCAGAGGGTTTGGCCACTCCTTTAAAAGGGTACTTTTCTTTTGCTGGCCTCTTCCCTTACTCCTCGGGGTCCAAACAAAGGAGCAGGAGTAAATATCAACGTACATTTACTACCCTGCTTGTTGATTGACCAATAAAAACGCAACACTCAAGAAAGACTGGCTAAAGTACGCAAAGGGACACTGTGCAAACTTGCCGGCCATTTGATTGACATCCCAACTCTCTCTCTCTCTCTCTCTCTCTCTGTATGCTTTCGGTGTCAATCTCTCTCAATACTCAGTAGCAGGGTAGATTGAATTAATATAATATTTGAGTTTGTAAAGAAAACAGAGACGCAGAGAGGACTTTAGCAGGGACCGATACGGATAAGTCTGAGAGAAATCAGCAGAAACACGTACAGTGGCTGCGAAGTGGGGGCGAGGTTCCATGTGCTTTGCTTATGCTTTTTAAACATATACTCAGTCGCATTCAAATCCACTTTGGGCTACTCCACCGTACACAAAATGCGGCCCCCCTTCTCGACCACCACCAGCCTCCACTTCTTGAACAAATAAATAAAGTCTTCAAAAATGTTATGTATACATACACACACATAAGTACTAAATGGGTTAAAATCAATATTTTTAGTTGATTTTTAAATAAACATTTATTAAATTAGTTAAAATATTAATTTATTTTAAAATTAATCTATATAAAATATTATATATATATATATATATGTATATATGTATGCATGCATGCATGTATCCATGAAAAATACTGCTTCCATCGAATCAAAAGCCACACCATCGAAGTCAGAAATCAAATCAAAAAACATAAACGGCAAAAAAAGGCCAAAAGATACTCCCAAACCTTCGCTTTCACATTCATCATCATTTGCATTCATAATAGGTCTCTGTTGGTCAGTACAAAAAGTTAAAGAAAGAACCCTCAAATTTTCAGTACCAAAATCCCCCCCCCCCCCCCGGCGCCCAAAAAAAAAAAAAAAAACCGAAATACGCACCCCAAAACGTACACAAGGCCTTCTTCCTCCCAAAAGTTAGAACAGGAAAACGTCCATGCTTGCTTTCTTGGCACAAGTACAAACAGGACAAAACCCAAGAAAGGGTTCACACGCTTTGCAACAACAGAGATGTCTGCAAGGAAGGAACACAATGCACGAGTTTTGAGAGTCACAACACTTGCACACCATTCTTCTTCCTGATTCCTCTTCTTCTGCTACTACTGTCACTTGTGAATCTACTCTGTTTTTTACTCTGTTCTCATCGCAACATGACTCTGCATCGTCCATTGTGGAGGCGAGAGAGAGCTTTTCTCTCACTTGTTGGAGATTCTTTGTGAGATCTATCACCACCGCTTCGTTCTCTTTGGCTACTCTCTGCCACGCTTCGTTTTCCAGCTCTACTTTTCTCAAGCTGGCTTGCAGCTCTATCGTTCGTTTCGTGGCTTTTGCCAAGTCTTCGTCTTTTTGCCTCATTAAGTTCATTGCCGCTGCTTCAAATCTTGTCAGAAGATATGCCAGCTGTTTCTTTCTCTGCTCTTGCATCGCTTGTCTCAGTCTCTCGTTCTGTTTCACGCAAACAAAATGAGTTTTGTTTTTTTTTTTTTTCCTTTGAAATAAATGAAAGAAAAAGCAAGCAATCAAGAAAAAGAATTACAACTTAACATTTAAAAAAAAAAAAGGAAAGCTCTTTTGATTATCTGCCTGATATTTTGAGGGTAATCAAATTTCATGAAATTTTGTTGGTTATTTGAATTTGAAATATACCTGTATGCGGAGCAACTCATCAATTTCAATCATCTGTTTATCATCTTGAGAAGCTAAATATTGAGAAGACGTCATTGAACGAACAGAGGTATCACTAGAAGAATACATTCCCATTTGATTCACATCAAAGTCTACATGTTGAATCCTCTGACTCTGATCAGGCTGGGAGGAGGACGTGTGTCGTAGTGGCTGATGAAGATTATCATCGATGACTAAAAAATCATCAAAACCAAGAGGAACATAAGTGTTGAAACAATCCTGAGAAGAACCACACATATTGTTGTTGAACCAGAGGTTGTCTGAAGAATAAAACTGAGCCTGAACAGCCATATTTTTTTAGAGGAAACCCTCAAAGACAAAAGCCAGAGACAACCCTCTTGGTTTCTAAGGCTATTAATAAAGAAAACTAAAATGGGGTCTAGCTATAAAGGCCGGAAGAGAGTGTTTGATGTTGTTGTGAGCTCAGAAAAGACGCATGACTCATCCCTCCCTCTCTCTCAATGAAGCGACTTTTGCCTTTGTCTTGTATTGTGTTGCTTTTGTTTGTTTTTGGGGGGGAGGGGGGTGGGGGAACTGAAAAAGAACAAAAAGTAGGAAGCGCATTGATGGTGTTCATATAGACACGAAATAGGCACAATGTTAATAGTTTTTTGAAATTAATACTCAAAAAGAAACGGACAGATTACATAGATCCAGATGTTACGTAAACAATTGCTATTTAGTTAAAAGAGTTTTTAATCAATGGGGGGAAAAATCTTGATTAACTATTGTAATTGAAGTGACTAAAAAAAGAAATAAAAGAAAAGGAGAGGTTATGATTCTCTTTTTCTCTCTCCTATTGTTTTGTCAAAAGCCAGAAAGGGCCACTAAAGTCGGGTGGGAGAGAGATACAAGGAAAGGCGGTAAGCAAACGACGTACACATGCAGATTTTATGACAGAACTTTCGGGTCAGTGATTTCAGAGAAGAGAGAGGGGGGGGGGAGAGAGAGAAAAAAGTTCTATTCCATCAATCGCAACGGACGTGAAAGAGTCAGACAGCGGGGAAGGGAGAATCAAAAAATTAGAGAACTTTGCCAGTTTGGTGAAATGCCGACTAAGACGTTATATTTTTTCCCCCATCTGCTGCAGCGCTGAACATCCTTACTAAATGAACTCGAATACTACAGCAAATTATGACCGTTAAACTCCATCAGGTTACCTATATTTACCGAATACTGTGAAAATGTCAAAAAAGAAAAATTAAAAAATTGAACGTGTAAGTGATCTCCTTGGTACCCAAAATCGAAGCAAAGCACGTTCGTAAAATTTAAGATTAATTAATTAAAATTAAATGAACTATTTAATATATTATTAATGCGATAAGATTTTATTTTTAATAAATATTGATATTTATTTTATATAAAATATTTTACTTTATTAAAAATAAAAATAAAATAAAAATAAATTTTAGACAAATCAAGACGAATTGTTTACAAGAAAAATAATTTAAGGAAATTTTAGATAAAAACAAAGTTAAATAGTCATATTAATTTATTTTTTTATAAATGATCTGTTAAATTTGGTTCGAATTAGATTGGATCCTTAAAGAATGAAATTTCTCTAACACCTAGGATATCAATATTTAACCATTGGACTAACAAAACATTTGTATCAGATATTAAAATAATCTATATTTTTAATTATTCATCAAATTAAAATTTAATGTGAAACTATTTTAATTAAAAAAACACGAATCACTCTGCAAATATTTATAGATAAGTTTGCAACTCTAATACTTTAATATTGTATTATATATTTTCTTTTTACTAATAAAATAAAATATATATATATGTATGTATGTATGTATGTATATGTTCACACACACATTAATAAGTTTATTTCTCGCCTCGGTTTTTGGGTTGGAATTCCATGGCCGGTCCATGCTTTGTGGTAGAATCCGTTATAGGTGCCGATTGAACAGCCACGTGGCGGGCTCCGAAGGTTCCAAATGGAAAAGATACGTTCAACGTAGCCACGTTAAACCTCGAACCAAGCAAAAGTTGAAAGCAAATCCTGGACGCTATTCCTTGGTGAAATGAATGAAATCAGCACCGTTGATAGATAGGACTTTTCAGTCAGTGGCGTGTGAATCGGCCTCATCATCCGCCTTGGGTGTTCGTAGAATGGAGCTTAATGAACGGCAGAAAATCCGAAGGAGCGTGATTGTGGTCTACGTATTGTGGGACCTACCACAGCCACGTCGAGTGACACTTGGCAGCTGGCTGGGAAGATAGAACACGTAGACGTATCCTAACCAAAATAAGCCTCCACCAAGTTATATTAATATATTTTAATTATTTTTAATTAAATTTTTATTTAATTGATAAAAAAATTAACAATACACCCTGATGTCGCCTTCAATATGGGTATATTTATTTAATTAATATTTATTTAATCTCCAATGGATTGGTAAGTCGTTTAGCCCGTGATTTGAACCAAAAACAACCCATCTCAAAATGGGCACAGCTCAACTAAATTTTTAATTTTAATTGAATTGGATTATTATATAATTGTAAATATTTAGTTCTATTTATATTATTAATTATACTAAATTTACAATATTATATTTTATCACATTTCATAAAATTTTTATACTTTCATCTCAAGATCTAATCATATCTTATACAAAAACTCAATTTATTAGTACATTCATGTATTTTAATTTGTGAAACTCTACTTATTTTTCATACCAAATAGAGTCATTCTACCTAAGTTTTAAATTCAAACTTTATGACAATTTATGCCTAAGAAATTTGCCTTGATTAGGCCATAAACATGTAAACGTAATCAAGTTGCTATCACCTGTACTCGCCTCTACTCAATCATGAAAATCTCATTTTATTTCTCTTTCTTCCATCTTTGGTGCATATTATACCAATTGCATTGGCAGACGAATTTTCTCTATTTTGAGAATAATTTTCGAATGCGATAATTTTAATGAAAAGACGAAAAAGTGCACGTATTAGATTTAAAATGATATTAAAAAGTGTTTGGTAAAATTTATTTTGAATAATTTATAAATTCCTAAAGTTTGTAAAATATTATGTACCTTTTTATATTGCTAAACTATTTGAATAAAGTAACGGGTAATAATTCTGTAAACTAATAAGTTGTTATTTGGTTTGATAAAAATGAATTCATTGATATGATAATAAACTTATAAGATAAACTTATAAATTATTTTTAGTGTTGAAATGACTAAAATAAGAAAGTAATATTTATATCCTGTAAGTAACTAGTTATTGATATGAAAAGAGCAAATGTATAATAATAAAATGTTAATTAGGCTAATTTAGTCGGTTTATAAGTTAAATAAAAATAACTTATAAGCTGCATAAAAAAATAGGATAAAACTACTTTTTTTAATAAAAAAAGTTTATAAAATTTAAATATTTTATTTTTAGGTCTTACAAACTCTTTAGAAAAAAAAAAATTAATAAATAAATTTCATGAGATTACTCTTAGACGAGGATGTTATGACCAGTTTGTTATTTCAAAGAGCCAAAAGAGTACTTAAGAGGGCGTTTGAGTGAATTTATAAGATTTATATCACATTAATGGATATTATTCAAAATTTTTCATAAAAATATAATAGGAATAAGCCCTTGATGCATCACCAGCATCCCGTTATTACAAAAATCACAAACTAACGATCATGGTTATAGAATTTTCTGTTTTAATTTAAATTTAAAATAGTTAAGAATCTTGAACAGTCTGGTTAAACTAATTTTTATTCAATTTTTAATTTTTGAGCATTATTAATTTTGTGATATTTAAATCTTTTAAAATATTAAAAGAGGGGCAAAACAATAACATACTAAACTATAAGGACACTTTGAAAGGTTTTAAATTTAAAAAAAAAAATAATTTCGAGTCAAATCGTTCCAACCAATGCTATATATATATAAATATATATATATATATATAAATATATATATATATATATATATATATATATATATATATATATATTGTTTTATGATTTATGTCGATGTCTTTGTTACATAGATCAAGACGGTTTTGTAACCTATTAGAGCAGTGGTTAACATTAAGCGATCGGTAATGTCATGCAGTCGCTTTTCATCTTGAATGAATATTTAACATGGATATAAAAGAAGGATCTTGCCGGAGTGAGTATTCGGTTAATTTGTAATTAAAATAGTTAAAATTATAATAATCGATTTATTTGATTATGTAATTTTTATAGTCATAAACTAATTAAATAAATTAATAACCAATAATTTATTTGACCAATTAGGGAGTAATTTGGTTCGATTATTTAAATTAACTAAATTATTGAAAATTTTCTTTATTTTTAAAATCTGTTGTGGTGTCATGTAAAAGAGCAACTTGGGAGCAAAATCGTAGCATGAAAATAGTAAAGAGGAAGGGAAAAGAAGTGAAATAGGAGAAGAAGACGGAGAAGTGTGAGTGAGAATATCAAATTTGGGAGTGAAAAAACTCTAAACTGGATTGAACATTAAAATTTTAGATCTAAAAATGTGAAAATTGAAAATTTTTCATTAATTGTGATTCGCTTTATTAATTTTAATTTTTAGTTTTTTTTTCTTTTTTAGAATTTTTTACTAATTATAATATTTTTTCTTTTTGATTTTCAATTTGATCAAAATAAAAATAGTCAAAACTAATAATCGTCTAAATAAATTAAATTAAAATTTGGTTTTATCCAAAATCAAATCGAGTACTTAATAAACCACCCCAAATATAAAAAAAAAATTGATTTGAAAAAATGGTTTTTTCTTTTAATTTTAACCAAATAGTGCTCAAAGGGTGCCGAAAATACTTCCAAGAAGAAATAAGAGGCAAAAAATAAATTAAAGACTATCAAAAAATTTGAGTATGGAAAATAATATAAAAATATAAAAATCTAATAATCCATTATTTCAATTAAACTGTTAGAATGTATTAGGTTTCTATTAAAAAAAACTCATTATTATAACTACATAAATAAAAAATAAAAAAGTTAAATATTTTTAAAATCAAATTATTTATTTATTTATTTTGATGTAAAATATTCTTTCACAAAAAAATAAATAAAAAATCTAAGTGGAATACAGCTAAGTGAAAAAGGCAGTGAATCTTCAGCTAAAACCCTGACCCCAAATGCTCAATTCACCTTCATTTCATAGCTTAAGTAAATGCGCCGAATAAGAATGCTCATTTTCAGAACCAGAGTTCAATTATGAAAAATACTTATCGAACTTCAAAAAGTGCATGAAAAGGCTACATTAACGATAATGAAAGGGACTTTTGTTTGCAAAAAGCTGGGCTAAATGCTGTTTCTTACTGGCCCCTTGGGTGGATGAACGACTCCAAAGCCAATGCCCAGAAGCAAAGCAACGGCGTAATAATAATCAATGCAACCAACAACACACGAGTGTGCAGACACTTAGGCTAGTCTGATAATCTTTTGAACTGTTGTCAAATCAAATTCAAAAAATCCATATTGATGAGGTAGCAAGGCATCAAGGTAGGCTCCAGACAGCATTCAAAACCCCGCTCAACTCTCTTTTTAGGTGGTAACAATAATAATTTAAATCTTAATTACAATTTTTGAAGACAGCTTAACTCTCTTTTAAGCAAAATTCAAAATTTTATCAATAAACTATAACTTAATTAGCACTGTCTCCCAAGCCAACTTTGCACAAAAAAAAAAAAAAAAAAAAATCCAAAATTTTTAAAATTTTCAAAATTATAGCTCCAGAAATAATGCGTAGAAGGAATAAAATGACTGTAGAACGATGTGCAGCAGAGATTATAATGAGCAAAGGAGTAATTTTTGTTTATTTCAACGTTTAGAGCCTTCAGTCAAAACTTCTAAAAAGTTTAATCCTTGAAGAGAACAAACATCATACATCCTCAAACACCTAATAAAGCATGTCAAGGACCAACAGAGATGCACACTTAAAGGGTAGTAACTAAAATTTCCAACATTAAGCACCAGAAATAACGTGTAGAAGGAATAAAATGACTGTCGGACGATGCACAGCAGAGGTTATAATGAGCAAGAGAGTAATTTTAGTTTATTTCAATGTTTAGAGCCTTCAGTCAAAACTTCCTTGAACAGAACAAACATCATACATCCTCAAACACCAAATAAAGCATGTCAAGGACCAACAGAGCAACTTGAGTTTGTTCTTTCTGGTGTTAAGATACCTCAAAGCAACACTGCTAATCTATCATAGTTCAAAGAAAAATAAATACCATGTGTCCTGGTACTCCCAATAAAAGGAAAAACCTTTTGGAAGAACTGACAAAAGTCAAGGAAGATGGCAAAACTCTTAGCTGACCAAGATTTCAACTCTATGCCGTGATCTTAGAAGACTTTCCAACAGCGCCTTCCATTCTAGCATACCAATCACCAATACGTGTATTCTCCACCATATCTCTCCCGGACTTAAGGTGCCAGATGGGTCTTAGAACACCAAAGACAGCTAGATCAGCCAAACTAGGATTGAGGCCACCTGTTAAGATGAAAAATAGGAAGAGCTGTAACTAAAAGCAATTATGACATAATCTCTTGAATGGCTATTATCTATTCCATTCGTCATGCACCTAGAAATTGGCGCCCATTTAAGGCTTCAACCCATGTTTCTGCAGCTTCATATAAGGCTCCGCGTGCATCAGTGATGTTATGTCTCTTCTTTAGTTTCTTTGACACAAGATACATGGCCGCAGCACCTGTGTACTTTGCTATAATCCTCTCTGTGGAGCTGAAATTCCCTGCAATTTAAAGAGTAGTTTCAAAATCTATGAAATTGGTAAATATTTGACATTACCATCGACACCAAGGCAATTTTACTATCTCCAAATTGCGCTAGAACTTTGAATACATTAGTCAATAAATTTTGAAAGCAATTCAGGGTGCTCAGCATCAAGGGACCACTAAACTTTTGGACCCAAAAAAATAATTGGTCCAATGTTCCTTTGCATCATTATTTTAAGGGACATTGAACGGCACGGCAGAATGAATCCTCTCAACTTTTCTATTTTTAAGTGAAACAAACTGCAGATGATGATGTAGAATTTTCAGACCTTCCAGGTAGCAACTGGTCCATTCTATTACAATATGGATAAACAAAAAGAAACAGGGACAATCCTCTAAAGAAAAATGGACATCACATTGGTTATGACCTCATGTTTCTCAACTAAGGGGACAGACAATGTGATTCTCATTAATTACTTCATCCAGTAGCTGTATGGTTATCTCAAACTATTGATGCCATGTTAGAAGATAGAATCAAATTCAATATGTTTAAACCAAACACTCCAACAAGTCCCCTTTTCCAAATAATTACATGCTCATCAGCAATTCAACCAATAAATTCTCTAAATCTCTATTTTGAAGTTTATGCATTTTAATGATGCATGGAGTCTGCTGTTTAGTTCAATTCTCACACGTTTGCTTTATAAGGTATGCACTGGGTGGAAGGCCATACAGTGAACGGTGCTGTAGAATCACAAGATCACAAGAGTTACCATGAGTGGTTATATAGTCAAAAGACTCGATAGCTTCAGAAACAGTCTTATATATATTTGGCGATAAGACATGTACCAAGTGATTATCGACCCACCTACACCATGTAGAATTGGATTGTCAGTCCATGTACCAAATATCACCTCAAGGAGTCATAAAAGAAGCAAAAAACACAGTCAACTTCGTGATATTAACAAATTAACATCTCCCATCTTTGCAGAAATAAGGACATAAGATGAGGAGAGCAGAATGTTAACATGCACTGTAAGAGAAAACTCATGCCTGCACCACTTTCTGTCTTCATCATTGTCCAGGACAGCATCGGCTGATTTAGGATGAATTCTCTTGTACAACTTATCAATTATTTCTGCACAAGCAAATTTGAGGCATGAAAGATTACACAAACACAACCAAACAAAAACAATGAGATTAGGCACAAAACCTTCTACAATACAACTACTCTATTTTCACTAACAAACACCAGGAAAATAAATCAAGTTGCATAAGTTAACAACCTGAAGAGTCAACCATCCGTTCATTATCAACCTTAAGTATTGGGACCTTCTTGTAATCAGACCATTTGATCTCTTTTTTGCTAATAGGGTGGACCTCCACAATCTTGTAAGGAATATCATAATAATCCAAGAATGCTGAAAGGACACAAATCAATTAGGTATGCGCCAAAATGAAAATGTAGCATAAAACAACATATTAGATAAATAAAATAATCCCACAAACAATCAAACAAATAACTGGCAATTGGACTCCTTTTGCATATAATTTGCTTATTAACCTGATGCGATGAAGGTTAAAGAGAAATGATCGTTGTAATTACATGGAATGGGAATAGTTCAAATAACTAATCAGGGTAACCAACTTTAGAACTGTTTTTTTAACGATGACCCATCTAAAGAGCTAAATGATGAGAATAGATTTGCTCTTCAGGTTCCGTTAAACACTCTGAATGTACTTCTCCAAAGTACCTTTCATCAAAAAGGTTAAAACTTGAAAACCAATTTCACAGCATAAGAGTTAGTCCAGTAGGTAGACCGAAAAGAGACATAAATGAGGTAGAGACAGACCAACAACCAAACAGGGCCTATTTTCACTGACGACTTTTCACATGCAAATGGTGCGCACATACTTCTCAGAATCTATCACGCTAAAGACAGGAAACAGTGCGAGTAATTTTACCCTTGACTTTGTTGCAGAAAGGGCAAGCTTCGTACTGGTAAAGAACGACGTCTTTTGGCATATGTTGCTCGGAAGACTTCACTGGTTCTTTGGTGCCAACATTTTCAGCAAGAGCGGAGGCAGCGGCTGAGAAGAACCTGCTTCCTGCAACGCCGTGCGAGAAAGATCCACTTAAAGAATGATCGCAGACTCTCCGCGACACGAACGAACGAGACTCGCGAGTCATGGTGGTCGAACCGTACAGGGCCGTCTGAAGAGGACGGAGCCGAGCCGTGTCGGCGGCCCCTCCCCCCAAAACTCCGCTAACGGCGAGTCTGGTAGCCCTTCTCATCCCTGAGGAAGCCTAAATGATCGTATTGCTATCTCTGTGACTGAGTTGGGTAAACCAGCCTTTGAAATTTGAATGACGCGCAATTAGGATTTATGTCGGCAACGATGCGACTAGTTTTGCTGCAGCCACGCTTCTTCTACAAGTTCCGCAAACGGACAAGGCTGCGTTTGTTCTTCACACAAGCACCCTTCAAAAAAAAAAAAAATCATCTTAGAAATAGTTTTGTTCGGGAATACCTATTAGTTACCGTTACCCTTATAAAATATAGTATGCGGTAAGGTAATTTATGGCGACTAATAAGGTAAAAGAGTAAAGTTAAAACCACAATAGATAATTTTAATATGAAATAAAAGCGCAAAGTACTTACTCAAAATGCTTTTTTTTTTCTTTTACATAAATAAAATTCTTATTATATTTATGTATTCATAAAAATATGTCTAAAATAGAATTATATGATAATTAATAGTTTACCGTATTCATAAAACTTTTACATTTACTTAAAAAATTATAATTCATTTTTTAAATATTGTTATTATATAGTTTTTTATTTTAAAAAAGATTGTAACTATAATATATAATTTTATAATAATATTAGATTTGAATCCAGGATCATTAAATTGAGGAAGGGGGTTTGTGATCATTAGGTTATCTCCAGAGTGACTGAACAAAAGATTAATATTATCTGTTAAAAGTCAATCTCAATAATGCTGGAGTTAGAATTAAAGAACAATGTTGATAAGATCTAGATTTTTAATATCTTTTATAGGATTATTGTAGCATAAATTTTGCAACAAGGGAAAATGCTGATAGTAACATAGTGTGGTGTGTTGTTGTATTTTCGGTGTTCATTATGTCAACTGTGGGTTTTTTTGTTTTGTTTTGTTTGTTTGTTTGTTTATTTATTTATTTATTTTTTTAAAAAAACTGTTGTAAACTTGATGAGTAGATTTTTGTTTCTACATTTATGGGTAGACTTTGTAATTTTATTAATTATGCACTTAGTTTGGGAGTATAGCCTATTGTTACTGGGGCAGCCAGTCACTTATTGGGAAAGCACCCTATTGAATCCATCCTTTCACCGTCTCGGGGATTGCCATGCAGCTAGGTTTGTCTAGTGCTCGGAGCTCCCAAGGGCAGAAGCTAACCAAGCCTTCTGGACTCATACTCTGATTGGATGAAGGCTGGTGTTAAAGGTTATGAAGATAGTACTTTTTCCCTTGACAAGGAAAAGTTTTTAGCTACTATTTGGATCAAATGGAAGGGAAGATGTAATCTTATTTATAAAAGAGACAAGTTGTCTCCCATGCATTTGGCTAGGTAAACTATCAGTTTCAGCAAGGATATAAAGGCGGCAGCCAGGAAAGATAAGAAGCGGGGAAGTAGCAATGTGATTTGGGTCAGCTGGAACCCCCTTTGGAAGAGAACATCAAGTTGACTGGACTCATACTCTGATCGACTGGATGAAGGCTGGTGTTAAGGGTTATGAAGATGGTACTTTTTTCCTTGACAAGGAAAAGTTTTTAGCTACTATTTGGATCAAATGGAAGGGAAGATGTAATCTTATTTTTAAAAGAGACGAGTTGTCTCTGAACAGATTGCTAGAATTGAAAGTGAATCAGAATTCTCATTACTTCAGGACTGATGTCTTTGATACAAATATATACTCAATCTTGACAACAAACTAAGCATATATTCCTAATAGTCTGAACAAACTAACTGCATTAGTTTAACCAACTAACTGCATTAGTTTAACCAACTAACTAAGATAACTACCTAACAAACCTTGCTAACTAAAGAATAAACTAACTGAAGAACAGAAAGCTAACTATAACTAAAATATACTTAACAGACTTGTTATATCCCCCTCTCAAGTTGGAGATTGGTGTGGATCAATCAATCCCAACTTGGAAAGTAAGAATGAAAATACAGGTGCTGAAAGTGACTTGGTAAAAATGTCAGCAAGTTGCTGTTGAGAAGGAACATGAACTGGTTTGATAAAGCCTTGCTTGTATTTATCTCGGACCACATGACAATCAATTTCAATGTGTTTAGTTCTCTCATGAAAAACAGGATTTGCAATAATATGCAATGTCGCTTGATTGTCACATAAGAATTGAATAGGAAGATTGAGAGGTATATTGAAATCATTTAAGATATATGTAATCCATTGAAGTTCACTCACAGTATTAGCCATACTTCTGTATTCAGCTTCAGCAGATGACCTTAAAACTGTGGCTTGTTTTTTAGTTTTCCAAGAGATAAGAGAAGGTCCTATGAAGATGCAATAACCTGTAAGAGACCTGCATGTAGTAGGACATGAACCCCAATCAGCATCACAATATGCTTTAATGCTGAAATCATTTTATGCAGAGAAAAATAAACCCAATAAAGGTGAACCCTTTAGGTAACGCAGGATAGTCAATGCAGCTGTCCAATGATTCTGAGTAGGACTTTGCATATATTGATTGAGTTGTTGTACTGCATAAATGATGTCAGGTCTAGTAAATCCCAAATATAGTAGACGTCCTATGATTCTTCTGAATGTATCTAGTTCAGAAAGCAGAGGACTTGAAGTGCTATCAAATTTGTAACCTCTTGGCAGTGGAGTAGTGGCAGCTTTGCAACCTAGCAATCCAACATCTTTTAATATGTCAAGAATATACTTCCTCTGACTCAAATAAATGCCATGAGTAGAACGAGCTATTTCAATTCCCAAAAAATATTTGGCCTCTCCCAAGTTTTTGATTGTGAATTTAGCATTAAGAAAGCTCTTAATATGCTCTATTTCAGCAAGTGATGAACCGGTAATAATAACATCATCACCATACACTAGTAGAGCCAAAAAAACTGAAGATGTCTTCTTGATGAAGAGACAATGATCGTGTGCTGACTGCTTAAAGCCATATGAAGTCAATTGAGCAGTGAACTCTTGATTCCATTGTCGACTTGCTTGCTTTAACCCATATAATGACTTTTTTAGCTTGCAAACTTGATGAAACTTTACTTTGTCATATCTTTCAGGTAGTGTCATGTAAACTTCTTCATTTAAGGAACCATGAAGAAATGCATTATTGATATTTAATTGATGTAAGGGCCAACCTTTAGCTGCTGCAATTGCTAAAAAGATTCTGACAGTGACTGATTTTGCAACTGATGAAAAAGAATCAAAGTAATCTATTCCTTCAATCTGATTATATCCTTTTGCAACAAGCCTAGCCTTGTATCTTTCCACAGTCCCATTCGGCTTACATTTTACCTTATACACCCATTTGCATCCAATGGCTTTCTTTCCTTCAGGTAAATCAGTGAGTTCCCAAGTATCATTGTTTTCTAAGGCTTGTAATTCTTGCTTCATGGCCTCAACCCACTCAGATTGTTCTTTTGCTTGATGGTATGTTTGTGGTTCTTTCACAATTGACAAATTAGCCAAAAAAAATATGTGTATCAGAAAAATTAGTAGAAATGATATATGGATAGGTTTGTGGTGTATATGGAGAAGAATGGCTCTTTCCTTTTGAGGTTGTATGTACAGTGTTTGAAACAAAATCTTGCATCCAAACTGGAGTGGTTCAGACTCAAGAAGCAGTTTGTGGTCTGTGAAATTCTGATCAATAAAAGGTAAAAGAGTGGGTGATTCTACTAGTGGATCATCTTGATAAGGGAATTGATCTTCATAGAACACAACATCTCTAGAAATTAAAACCTTGTGATTTGAAATATCATACACTTTGTATGCCTTTTGTCCCATTGGATAACCTACGAAAACTGCTTTATGTGCTCTTTTTGCAAATTTGTCTTTATGTGATGAGGTATTAGATGCATAACATAAACATCCAAAAATCTTTAGATGATCTAGTTCAGGTGATCTATTATGTAACATTTCATAAGGAGTTTTCCATTCTAAAGTGGAAGTGGGAATTCTATTAATCAAATATGTGGCTGTTAGAATGGAATCTGTCTAGAAAAGTTTGGGTAAATTTGATTTAAACATTAGAGCTCTTGCCACCTGTAATATATGCCTATGTTTACGTTCCACTACACCATTTTGTTGTGGTGTGTTAATGCAGGTATTTTGATGAAGAATTCCTGACTTAGACATTAAGTTTTGACATTCAGTACTAACAAATTCTGAACCATTATCAGTTCTAATAATTTTGACAGACTTTTGGTATTGATTTTCCACCATCCTAAAGAATGAATCAAGGATAGAAATAGTTTGAGACTTGAATTTCATTAAGAATGTCAAGGTACATCTAGAAAAATCATCAATAATTGTAAGAAAATAGTTTGCACATGAAGATGTGTGATGGTTATAAGAACCCCAGATGTCTACATGAATTAACTCAAAACATGCAAAAGTCTTCGAAGTACTAGACTGAAAAGGTAATCTACTTTGCTTAGCTAAATGGCAGATGTCACAACTGTATTTATTATTTATTTCAGATTGAAATTTTAAGTTCAAATGAAGCATTACAGAGTTGGAGGGGTGTCCCAATCTGTTATGCCACAAAGAAGCAGTCGATTAGGTCACATTATTGGCAAAACTAGGAACTAGTACAAAATGATTATGAATTTTTTCTGATACAAAAGTCTGAATGACTTTAGGATTGAATGAATTTTCATCTAGAATGTACAGCCTCTGAACTACTTTTCCTATGGCTATCACCTTTTTAGTCACCTGGTCCTGTAAGACACAAAAGTGAGCAGAGAAAAAGAAATAAACCTTACTAGTTTCTGCCAATTTTTGCACTGAAAGTAGATTAAATCTGAAAGTAGGGACATAAAGACATCCAATAGAAGTAAGATTTCCTTTTAGATGTGCATTCCCAATATTGTAAACTGTCTTAACAGATCCATCTGGTAGGTATATGGGAGTGAAGCAAGTTACTGGTTTAGATTCTGAAAGTATTTTTAGATTTGTGCACATATGATTATTGGCTCCAGTGTCAATTATCCAAGAACTTGGTACTAATTTATCAGATGCTGAGAAACAATTGGTATTCATACCTGCAAAATCATCAAAATGGGCAAAATTGATCAGTTCCTTCTCATGATTTTGTATCTTTCCCTTCATGTATTTCTCAAGTTCTATCTGAATTAGTTCTGTCATTGAAAAATGCCAGTCTTTTTTAGCTGTTTTGCTTTCCTTGAATGAAGAATCTGCTGCATTAACTACATTTTTCATTTTAATTGTTCCTTTTTGCTCCTTAAGTTTTTTCCACCAGTCAGGATATCCATGCAACTTAAAACATGTATCTCTTGTATGTCCTGCTGAGTTACAAAAGTCGCATTTCAAATCAGACTTTCTTTTTTCATTGATTCCTTTCCCAGTTCCTGGTTTCTTTTGAAGAAAACCAATTTTGGCCATCATAGCTCCATTATCCATAGTATCCAAAAAGGTTGTTTGAACTTGCTTTTGTTTTTCTACTCTCAACACTATAGAATATGCTTTGCTTACTGTGGGCAAAGGTTCCATGACCAAAATTTGATTTTTAACTACATCATAGCACTCATTCAATCCCATCAGAAACTGCATCAGATTAGTGTTTGCATTCATTTCTTGCATGACCTTAGCAGCCACCTTCGAGGACATTCTGGTGTTGGTTGTAGGTGATTCAGCTCATCCCATAATCTTTTGAGCTTAGTAAAATACTGAACAACAGACAAATTACCTTGATTTACTGAAGTTATTTCTCTCTGCAATTGATACAGCAGAGGACCATTGCAGATCCCATATCTCTCTGCCAATTCTTGCCATAATTCTTTTACACTTGTTGTGAAGAGAAAAGCATCCACAATTTCTTTTGAAATTGAATTCAGAATCCATGAAACCACCATGCAATCCACCCTTCTCCATTGCTCCAAGAGAGAAGAGTTTTCGTCTGGTATTGAACATGTGCCATCAATGAATCCAAGTTTTGCCTTGGCTCCCAAGGCTATTCTCATGGAACGGGTCCAGAACAGATAGTTGTTTTCTGTCAAAGGTGTTGTCACCAACAACATCCCTGGATGATCAGATCCTTGAAGGAATAGAGGATCATCACTTGAGAATTGCATCTCCTGATCACTTTGTCTTCGGCTATTTGTCATGTTAAGAGAATTACTGAATCAGAGAGAACCTGCTCTGATACCATGAACAGATTGCTAGAATTGAAAGTAAATCAGAATTCTCATTACTTCAGGACTGATGTCTTTGATACAAATATATACTTAATCTTGACAACTAACTAAGCATCTATTCCTAACAGTCTGAACAAACTAACTGCATTAGTTTAACTAACCAACTAACTAAGATAACTACCTAACAAACCTTGCTAACTAAAGAATAAACTAACTGAAGAACAGAAAGCTAACTATAACTAAAATATACTGAACAGACTTGTTATAGTCTCCCATGCATTTGGCTAGGTAAACTGTCAATTTCAGCAGGGATATAAAGGTGGCAGTCAGGAAAGATAAGAAGCGGGGAGGTAGCAATGTGATTTGGGTCAGCTGGAAGCCCCTTTGGAAGAGAACATCAAGTTGAACACCGATAGATCTGTTCAGCAATCGACTGGCCGTGCTGCTGTTGGAGGTATTTTCAGAGACGCTAGAGGGAATTGGATCACTGGGTATTCTATCAATGTTGGCACCTCTTCTGTGGTGGTGGCGGAGTTGTGGGGAGTTAAAAGAGGGTCTCCGGTTAGCTAAGAGAAGAGGTTTTAGGGGGATTGAGCTTGAAGTTGATTCACTTAGAGTGGCAGGAATGCTCAGAGGAGAGGTTGTGCAGGATTATTCTTAAAGAAATGTAAAGCCCTTATGGAGGAGGTTAAGGTGGTGGCTATCCTCCACACCACTGGGGAAGGAAATAAGTGCGTTGACCACCTTGCCTCTCTCGGTCATAGCTGCAGTTCAACGATAAGAGTATTCTCCTCTTTAAACAGTTTTTTGAGAGTGGACGCTGAGGGAATCAAGTGCTGTAGATCTAATTGTAAAGCCCGGCCAGATTTCTCACTGGGGTGAGCGGGAGCTTCAAGTGCGTTTCTTCTTTTGTCTCTTTTCTACCCCCCCCCCCCCAAAAAAAAAAGAAGAAGCAACCTATTGGTGGTTAAATGTTATATTTATGGGTTTGTGTTCAAGATTGGGCCTAAGATTTGTTTGTGATGTTTGGGCTTCGGTTTTCCTAGGCCCTTCTTTCCGTGAAGAGAAACATGGGTAGTTTGGGTAGTCAACAAGCAGAGCGGAGGAAAATAGAAATAAATAGAATTTGAACTAGGGGTATTTTCGGTATTCAAAAAGTGAGGTCGGCTACCCTCTTTCCACACGGCATTTCTCATTCTTTTCGCGAGGGGTTAATATAATAGCTCCTCTTTTTCGCCGTCGAAACCCTAACGCCAGTTCCAAACATCCTCTTGCTCTCAGATCGTAGTTTCTCTCTCAGACTCAATCAAATCTCAATTCCATCTCGATCTATTTGTCTGTTCCGTTCAGAATATCCGATCAATTCCTTCGGTCTGCTGATTTTCAGGATATACGGGCTAGAACAACTCTTATTTTACTTATTCATTTTTTTCTTTTTTTTTGCTTTCGGTGGGTTTTGAACACCGGGTCGAAGATTTGATCGGTGGATTTTTTTGAGGTGAATTTTTCTTGCAATTGAAGATGGCTCGGTGCTTTCCTTATCCTCCGCCATCGTTTGTGGGGAAGAGCAAGGCTTACGATCAGGACTTGATCGAATCGATTAAGGTTTGTTGAGCAATCGCTTTTTTTCCACCAATTATGCTCGACTGGCCATGAATTTTATCCGTTCCTTGACCGACTGATAAAGGCTTCTTTAATCTATGGCCCCGATGACTTGTGATAGATTCAGATCTGTTTTTTATATCTGGGTCAATTAGCTATGGCTTCGTATGTATGTATTTAACATTGACTTGTATATGTATGTGTAACACTGACAATGAGCGAGACCGCAAACAATGTATATGCTTTTAATTCTTTCTTGATGATTTATTTGTACATAATTTAAGTGACCCACAGACTATGATTTGCTTGAGGCGGAATATGTGTTTATCAGGAAAAATGTTTGAACGTGTCCAATCTTCTTTAGAGAAGTTTGTTCACGAGCAATTAGTTCTCTTTTGGAGTTTTCTTAATGCACTAAGAGATGGTGTCTGTAGAAGTGTTATTAGTTGGGTGAGCCACTCATTGCTACTTGTGAGATTAGGCAGAAATCCAGTATTTGTGCTTAGAACCCATGGTTTACCTACGTGATTTGGTGGTCTGAAATTGCTACTTGCTCAAAAAGTGATCAATACGATGGATGAAGTGTTGTTTGGTACTGGATTTGTGTGGTTTGTGTAGCATAGTTGGATATGCTTGGTGCTAAGGAAGTGAGCATTGAGTGGATTTCTTCATGGTTTATGAGGGAGATTTGATGGTATGAAATTGCAACTTGTGCTACAAGCGATTGATATGTTGGATGAAGTGTTGGTTGGTACAGGATTTTGTGTGGTTTACGTTGTATGGACAGATGTGGTTGATGTTCTGAAAGGGAGCCACAGTGAATGGATTTGATAGTGTTGCAGATAGACATTGTTTCTGATAGAAATTTTGAGGGAATAATCAATTCATTGACCTCTTTTGTGTATAAATTGGTTTCAGGAGGTTCCGCACAATTAAGCATTCTTAAAAATGTGGAACACATATTTCTTTCTAAAACGCTCGACTTCTTTTGTTGTTTTTAGTTTTTGTGTTATAGGTTTTTCATGTTTAATAGAATTAGAAAGTTCTTGTTAAAAGTAGGTAGATTAACTGGGAAAGAGATCTTTGCAATTAATCTAGGTTGTATGGAGAGATTCAGCTTTTGTATGTCTGAAGTAATGTTTGTGTCATTGGGAACATGGGTACCATGTTTTACTAAGCGTTGGAAAGTGTTCAATGTTTGCATTTGGACAATTTTAGTGTACACTTGTATAAGAATTCTTGGCTTCCTTGGAAAGGGAAAAAAAAAATTCCTTGGCTTCTTTAGCCTGGTCATGCATTCTTCTTTTGGTCTTCAGTCTCTGCTATGGCCCTTCATTCTGAATTTCTTATGCTGGTGCTCTAAAGCTCCAGAAGGAAAGAGAGAAGGTCAGGGCAGAAAAGAAAGAAAGGAAAAGGGAGAAGAAGGAAAAGGGAGAGAAGAAAGAAAAGCAGAAACAAACAGGCAAAATAGTTGGGAATGATGAGAAGACTTACCAAGGTCAGAAAACCATAACTGATTCAAGGAAAAAGGACATACAGAAGGGCAAAGAAGTTGACCAGTTGGAGAGAAGTGATATTTCTGAAGAGCACGAGCCTCCATACTATTCTCAGAAGCTCTGCTATTCTTCTGACAGCACTCAAAATGGCGAAAGCTTAAGTTCGACCTTGCCTTCTGATGGCAGCTGTTCTCGTGGTGAGTTTGTGATCCTATGGATTTAATTTCTAGTTTTCTAACGTTCATGCTGGTTCCCACATTTATGTTGTTTTGTTATTTTGTTCAGTAGGGAACATACTTCGGATTCGATTGAAGCGAAAAGAGCCTGATGCCTCACCAAGGGATGAACAGTCATGCTCCACCTCTGGACAGCATGATGTTTCTATCCAACAGATACATGAAATTTCTCACCAACCCAATCAAGGCCTTCAATTTAAGTTGAAGCGAAAGGAGCCTGGTGCCTCACTGAGGGTAAAACAGCGCTGCTCTACTTCTGGGCCGACTGATATTCATGCTGAGCAGAAGCATGGAATTACTCACAGGCCAATTCTGTATCCTTCCTGCTCTGATGTGGTTATAGGGGTTTCTTCCAAGGGCCTCACTGGTGCCTCACTGATGGTAGAACAACCCTGTGCTACTTTTGGATGGACCGATGTTCATGCTAAGCAGAAGTATGAAATTGTTCACAGGCCCAGTCATGATCCTCCCTGCCCTGCTGTGGGCACAGGGGTTTCTTCCAAGGGGCTCACTTCAAAATTTGAGAAAGAAGAACATCGCTCCATAGCTGGGAATGCTGAAGCTGCTTCTAAAACTGTTTCAAAAATGGAGGAACCGGAGTCACTATACCAAGCTCTTATTGAGAACTGGGTTCCTCCTAAGTTTCAGTTTGAGCGAACTGATTCTGATGATCTAGAATGGTTGTTTGACACCAAGCGCCGAAATATTGGAAGAGCTGAAAGAGCTAAAGTTGGCGAAGAGAGTGTATCGAATGGCTGTGCTGTCACATGGCCTCATGCCCATTTCTTGCAGGAGGCTGACATACATGCGTTGCCGTTCACAGTGCCTTTCTGATTTAGTTGCATCGGGAGTCTTCCAAGTCTTTTTACAGCAACAATGCGAAGTTTATGTAGCCATTTAGATGAATCTTTGACTTTACTTAAAGATAGAGACGCTAGGACAGGTTTACATGGATTGTGAGAGAGAATTGAACAAGGCGGGAAAATTCTTGTGGTCTGACAGTTGTACTGAAAGAAAAAAAAAACTTATGGCCGAGTTTTGATTTGTTGGCAATGTAAATTCAAAATTTTGAATTTTAGCATTTGTCTTCCATCTTGGATTGAGTTCCTCATTTCTTTTTGTCTGCTTTCAACTTCTCTGATGGATTTCCTCAGATTTTGGCAAAAAGCATGCAGCTGTTAAGTATGCTTTTTTGGTTGCTTCCATTCTCACTTTTCTATCTATGACTAAAATTGCAGCGTGCTGAGTCAGTTGTGGTTCACACGGAATTACACAATTTGATTGTTGGATGGTTCACTTGTTGGGGATTCACAAAAAATCTGAGATTCTTCAATTCAATTGCATTCTTGTAATGGTTACATGAGACAAATGACACTGCTCTTGCAAGCTGGGCCTCTTGCCTGGACTTTTGGGCATTTGCTGAGTCCTAGTAATTCATTCCTGCTACTGATTGCCCATAATTACTTTAGAATACCTATAACGAAGCCTTATAAGACATTATCTAGGCATGATGGTGATTAGCTCGTTCGTCATCACCAATCATGCTGGCCAGACCAATTTCTTCGTCCAGTGCAAGCAGTTCAGGAGCCGGAAGTGGCGTCATCCTTGTTTCTGGATATAATATGTCTTCTACATTCTGCAAGTTCTTCAAATCACTATGATGAATCTTGATGAACTCTTCCACATTCTTCTCTCCCCTTAAAAACTTTATTATCTGAATCATATAAATCAAGGACAAAAAGATTTTTATCATCCTTAAAATTTTTAATACAACTGCAATTGGCGTATCTTTTTGTCTACTTGAACCTATGGTTGTATGAAGTTACTGATGATGTCAGAAATGCTGAGCACGTTGGATGCAGGAACTTTTTAGCTGAATCTAGGGCCTAGGGTTTTGTGTGATGCTCTTGAAGATAGTATCCGAGCTAGATGTTTACAAAAAAAAATTTCTTTTTCTTGGCAAATCGTTAGACCAGAACTGACAGAATACTACCTGATTCATTCCTGGACGAAGTTCTGCCTGTCGTGAGATGCAAAGGGAGGCCACGAGCACCACTTGACCCATTTGAGCATCGTTATATTCCTCCCTCAACTTTGGATCCAACAAACTCATTACATCTCCTCTATCTAGGAATGGTTTTGCCTGAACTCCAAATGAATGCAGAAGAAAAAAAGAAACAAGAAAGAGGGCTCTGGTCAATGCACAATTGTGTGAGAAGGACAGCAGAAGCCCATAGCACAGAAGTCCTTACCCATGTGACTAGACTCTCTTCGCCTTTGGCATCACCATAAGCAATTGGCCTTCTTCCTGATAATAGTTCAAGAAGAACCACACCATAAGAGTAGACATCAATTTTGCTGCTGACCTTTCCATGCAAGATGTATTCTGGGGCCATATAACCAAATGTGCCTACTACCTCATCATGTGTTACATTAGCACAATCAGTAGGTCCCCATATAGCAAGTCCAAAATCAGATAGCTGAAAAAATTAGGAACAAGAAGAAAGAAGCTTTAGGTCTTGAATAACTTATATTTTATTCTCTAGGTTCCTTCTTTTTATTGGACCAAAAAGAGGAGAACATGGCCTAGATTTGAGACTTGTAAACCAATTAAAAATTAATCTTCCGATAATCACCTGAGGCTGAAACTCGTCAGAAAGAAGAATGTTTGAAGATTTAACATCTCTATGGATCACAGGCCGCAAACATTTGCTATGTAGGTAATTAAGAGCTTCGGCAATTTCAACAGCCACTTTGTACCTTTTCTTCCATGACAATCTGGAGTTGTCTGTCTTGCCTTCTAGCAGATCAATATGGCATTTATTTATTTGTAAGTTTTACACAAGAGTAGGAAGCAAAGTTTTCATTTTGTTTCAAGGTCAAGGAAGATTACCATGTAAAATATCCTCTAGGCTTCCTTTTGGCGTGAACTCATAGACAGATATAAGATAATTATCTTCGATGCAAACACCAATGAGGGGGACAATGTTCTTATGCTTTAATGGTAAGACAATTTCAACTTCCAAGAAGAATTCTTGCCTGGCTTCTTCATACGATCTTAGCATTTTTACGGCCACTTGTTTGCCATCAGGAAGACACCCTTTGTATATGCTGCCACACCCTCCTTTCCCAATCAAATTATCTGTTAAAAAGTATTCATTGTATTAAATGTAAAAGGGAAACAATTTTGGGGCGCTTCATAATAATAAGATGATTAGACCTGGGGAGAAATCAGAAGTTGAATGCTTCAGCTCTTCATAGCTAAACCATCCGCAAGCAAATGACTTTGTCTTGAAGAAAAGTTTGAGCTCATCGTGTGATTTTCTTGAAGCTGACAAACTGTTTTTATAACGCTGATAACCAGACTTATTAGTTGATCTTCTGTAACGATGCTTCGTATTGTGTAAGGTTTTCCCTGTCCCACTCTGCCATGTCATCACCTCTGGTCTTCCAGGCAAGTTCATGACCCATTGAGTCACTGACAAATTTCTGGCTCGTGCTGCTCTAAGGGCTTCTGGCTTTTCGGAAGCCGCTATATGGAGAAGAGGCCAGCCAAGATCAGATTCAGGCAATTCTCCAAAACCAGAAGACTTGGAAGAAACTTCCTTGTCATCATGCGGAGTTTCTCCATGTCTTTGTGGAATCATTAACTTATTGAGGGTATCATTTTGATCATCCTTTTTAATAATATTTCTTTTCCTAACAGAACCAGGATATTTCTTGGTCAAGGTGGAGGATCTATCAGGCAGTCTCGGTTGTTGTTGGTCTGCGGAGGTTGCTTTTTTTAGAAGGGGCCAACCAGGAGCAATTTCTTGTTTCTGCTCTTTTAAGAGAAGCAAGATTGAACTCAGAGAATCATCTTCCTCGCTGTTACTGCCTCTAAGAACATTTATTGGAGCACTTTTGGAGGCTTTAGTCCACTTTTTGTCAAGACCTGGCTCATATGAAGGAATCTGTTCAATGATGATTTCACCCTTGCGGACAAAAAGAACATCTTTGGACATCGGACAATGTCTAGCACAATATCTGGCCAACGAAAACCAGTCCCTGCAAGATATTTCTAAAAGGTAGGTAGAAAATTTGAAGATTTTGGTCTATTCTCAGATTTCATATTATAAATGACTAACCTGCTACAGGCCTTTTCATGGTTGTTTTCTGCAATCTCGGCCATGCCTGAACAGCTGTTGGACAATCTCCTCTGTAATTTTCGAGCCAACTTTCCACTTAAAGCAGAACACTTCATATGTTCCTGGATTCATGTGTCACTACAGAAACTTAATTGCTGAATATTTTGCATCTGAACAAAAGTGGGATGGCGTTAAGGAAAACTAACCTGTTTTGCACAATCCATTGAAGGGCACTCCTACAAAAAGGCGTAAATTCAATCAGTCAAGGTCTCGCATACACACACACACACATATATATGTTTTCAAGATTAAAATGCGAGAGAGAGAGAGAGAGAGAGTTTTACTGGTATCTGAATTTCCACAAGAATGAAATGGAAATGATTATGACTTGTGTTGGTCCTCCATACCCTCTGAACTATCTGCCACCTTCCTTACTAAAAATTGACCCGTCTTTCCTTTTATCTCTCTCTCTCTCCCTCCCTCCCTCTATAGTGAAAACTTGAACCGGTCTGCAGTTTTGAAAGGCATCAAGGGAAAATGATGATTGAGGTTCTGGATAGTCAGAATCGGAGGCCAAACTACAGAAGCTTTTACAGAATTCACTTGGCTGACCAAACCGGTTACCGTGGTCTAAACTCCACTAAGTATATGCTTAATTTCAACCAAAATATTGATGGAGTGTATTATTTGGAGCATAATCAATGACGACAATGTTCAGACTCTTCCAATGGATTTTTACTTTTTATTTTTATTTTATTTTATTTTTAGTCTAGGCATTTGAATGTGGAATAAGCCACCAAAGTAATGGTGAAGGAATATGGACCTACAGAAGTTGGACTGCCCTTTTTATCTTTCTTCAAAATATCATATTCCATTAGTCTACCAAATTGGACTATATTCAGAATACGTTTATTAAAATATATTGGACAAAGACAGAGTGGTCTTTGTGCCTATCTGCTAATTTGATAAGCACAACATATCCAATAAAAACATTCTTTAAGAAGCAGACGTCGGATGAGTAAAAAGCTCAAGCCAAGAGGCATTAGCAAAGGGAGATTCCACAAGAAATGATGAAGGAACAAGGGCTATTTCAATTCTTTCTCTCTCTCTCTCCAAATTTAATAGGACTTCGACTCTTATCAATGGTTACAGTTACAGGACAATAATCCGTAGAGTGAAGGAGGACAAGGGAGGAACAAATCATTTGTCTAAGACATCCATGGTGTATTCATGTGGCTGCAATTGCGAATTATAATAGTTCTGGAGCACAGGTTGTCAGTGGACCATTCCAATTATTATTATTATTATTTTTACTTATCACTCGTATCCAGATTACTGGATTATTCTAATTAGAGTATTGTGAGGTCCAATTTAGGGATGGATTTTTCTTACGTTTGTTTTTCATTCTCAATACTCAAATTTAAGATCTTAATTAAGAGAGTTTAATATCCTCATCAATCAACTATTCCAATTATTTTCCATAAAGAAAAATTTTTATGAAACACCATGCGCAGCGACTTGATGTAATACATTTTCCTCCCTACCTTTGATGGTGACTCCTTTTTCTCTATCCATTGATTTGGAATCTAATTTTTTAGTAACTCACTTTCAAGTTGAACCGAAAGCTATATATATTTTGTGCCCCACAACATTGGTTCTAATTTTACTCTTTTGAAAATTTTATTTTATTTTATTTTTTAGTGTCAAATAGGCGTTGACTCACAAAGTTGATGTGATTCTCCTCATAAACATGCTCCCAGCCATTTTCTAGTGGAATTTAAATTCAAAATTAAATATTACCCCCAAAGTCCTCTTAATCAACTGAACTATAATTTTAAACCATTTTTATTCAATAGTTTTATTATTAGTTTCTTTTGAAATAATAATATAAGAATTTCTGAGAAATAATTTCTCATATTTTAATAGAGGCATAGGAAGATGAGTAATTGAGTTTAGAGAATCCCTATTATTGAAATGGTTGCATGGCTGAAAAGACAGCAATCGCTTAACTACCTAAAGATTGAGAAGCAAAATTCGTCCAAATAATAAAGAACATAAAAACAGCTTACCAAATGCCTTCATGCTATAATTAACTTGCCTTATCGATGTAGGTTGTCTTAACTGGATATGGGATTGAATACTCTTAAATATGATCGAGATTCGACTTTTGTTGGGAGTATCGGATTCTTATGTATATGGAGCGTTCTCCGTTGGGAGACCCACCCTCCAAAAGGAGTCATTGTAACGGTTGATCCGAATTAGTCAGAACAAAACCCTAAATACTGACAGTATCCATGGTAAAAAGAAAAAAAGAAAGTTATAATTAGCTTGTCTTTATTTAAGCAATGTGATTAATGCTAGGCAAACTTGGGCCAATGCTCGAAAGCTTGTTATCTAATCATATTGTAAATTATATCTAATCCATCTCTCCATTAAATACCATACACACAAATATAAATAAAACAATTTCACTGTCTCCCGAATATAGCTTAATAGTCATAATTTTTCTCTTCTAATCTTATAATTCATAATTCAAATTTAGTGTAAAAAAAAAACAGTTTCATTTTAAAAATTAACAATAGAACCAATAAAATTTGATACAACATAATTCTTTACGAGCTTATCCACAAGAAAAGGACGCTATGGCTTACTGCCTTACATTTTTTCTCTTCCATCCCATTCAACTTTTGGATGGTGGGCTAATGTTAATCTAATGAATGAAGTAGTTGTCCTCTCATCAATTACCTCTAAAACTAAGTTGACGTGCTCGCCTATTTTGTCTTGTTTTAAATAAGAGTCACGTTGCGCCTGGACCCCCAATCCATACGCTTGCTTTGCTAATATAGTTATTAAAAACTATGACAAAAATCAAATCAAATTATGCTATGTTAACATCCTATAAATTTTGTATTTGAATTTTTTTTTTTTTTTTTTGTGTATCCAGGTTATTCGATTAATCCAATTCGAATACTGTGGGTCTAATTTAAGAACCAACTTTTTTTAATATTTGATTTTTTATTTTTTAAAACTTGAATTAAAGATTTTGGTTAAAGAGGTTGATGGTACATGATATTTATGGAGCCAATCCACATTATTCTATTACAATATGGATAATGGCATCCTAAAATGATCAAGCCCAGTCCACTTTTTGGGTGACATGCAGCACAGTTTTGAAATCTTGATGCGGACCGTCAAATGGGCCTTTAAAGCCCGATTAGTCGTGGACTTCAAGCTGCATCAAAACGACGTAGAGAGCATGTCGTCTCTCTCGACTCTACTTTCTTTCCACTGCATCCCGTTTACGTTTTCATTTGTCTGTCGAGGACGAAACTTGATCGGAGACAGAGAGAGAATGATGCCGGACTTCGAAGACGAAGAGAAATGGTTAGCGGAAGGAATAGCAGGCATTCAACAGAACGCCTTCTACATGCATCGTGCCTTGGTAATTTTCAAGTCTTTCATCGCCATCAAAAGCCTATATTCAAACCCTAATTTTTTTTTTTTCTGTACAAGAAACCTAAATTTTCCATCCATTATGAATCTCAGGACTCGAACAATCTCAGAGAAGCTCTCAAGTACTCAGCTCTTATGCTGTCCGAACTCAGAACTTCAAGACTCTCTCCTCACAAATACTACGAGCTCTGTAAATCATCGTCTTCACTTCATCCAATCAACTGTTCAAATTTAATTGTCATTTGTATTTTGAACATTCCTTTGAATGTGTTTTCTTGTTGTTTCTTGATTCGTCAGATATGCGAGCGTTTGACGAACTGCGGAAGCTCGAAATGTTTTTCAAGGACGAAAGCAAGCACGGTTGTTCAGTCGTTGATCTATATGAACTCGTCCAACATGCTGGAAACATATTGCCGAGACTGTAAGTCTCAATTATCAGATCTAACTCTAACCCTAGTTTGTCGTTCTCGTTGATATGTTTTTTTGTGTATCATAGCGAATCTTCGATTTATATGGTCATGGACTTGTATCAAACCCTAATTAGTTGATTCTAGTTGACTTGCTTGTTATTCGTCAAAGTTAATCTTCAATTACGCTGTTGTGAACTTGTATCTAGCCCTAATTTTCTGAATCCTAGCCAGATGCTTTAAATTTAAAACTTCCACCATCACTTTCTATAATGCTTTTTTGTGGGTAGTTCGAATGTATTTGGTCTTAAAGTATTAAAACTGTTTTTGATTGATTTTTTTAGGTATCTTCTCTGTACTGTGGGATCTGTGTATATTAAATCAAAAGAAGCTCCTGCTAAGGATGTTTTAAAGGACCTGGTTGAAATGTGTCGTGGTGTTCAACATCCTACCCGGGGATTGTTTCTAAGGAGTTACCTTGCTCAAATTAGCAGAGACAAGCTACCTGATATCGGTTCTGAGTATGAAGGGTAAGGGAGGTCACTATCTGTTTTCCTTATGAATATGTGTTCCCAGCATATATGTTCTTTCAACGACAGGTGTGTGCCTCTAAATTATTCATCATGCACAAAATCATAAATACTTTGATATCTTCTGGCGTTTTGTATCTATATCAGGTAGAAGGTTGAATTGTTTTTGGTGCAAGCTAGGGCGTGACTATTGCCTTAGTTCTAGATAGAATCACTGACCTTATCTAATATATCAATTCTCTGGGGGAACTGTATGGTGCTAATCATGAGAATTGGCTGTTTTGTAACAAATCATTTGTGAACAATGTCCTCTTGCAGGGGCGAGGACACTGTCATGGATGCAGTAGAATTTGTGCTACAAAACTTTACAGAGATGAACAAACTTTGGGTTCGAATTCAGCAGCAGGTTCATTGCAATTTCTCTGGCCTGTTTTCTGCTTTCTAGTAGGACAATGCACGGCACCACATTACTTGCATGCAGTAGAGGTAAAACCAAATCATGAGGGCATGATTTTTGGCCATGCAGGTGTTATAGTGCTTGTGAATCATTCATACACTTTGGTGATCCTGAGTTGAAGCCTTCAATCGGGCTTTCTGCAGGGACCTGTTCGAGATAGGGAGAAACGGGAGAAAGAAAGGAAGGCGCTTCGTGATTTGGTAATTGTTATAACTTGAAGATGGTCCATATAGCTCTAGAGTCTAGATGAATTGATTGGTGCTAAAAATGTCATGGAGAAGTTATTTTGCCATTCCTTGAATTTTTTATCTCAGGTCGGAAAGAATTTGCACGTGCTCAGTCAAATTGAGGGTGTGGACCTTGAAATGTACAAAGACACCGTTCTTCCCAGGGTTTTAGAGCAGGTATCATTGTCTGCTTTTCTTAAATCTTCCAATGCCAGAAATACAATTTGCATGTGCTCCTTAACTAACGTTGATTAATTTTTTTATTTTTTTGTACAGGTTGTTAATTGCAAAGATGAGCTCGCCCAATATTACTTAATGGATTGCATAATTCAGGTCTTCCCAGATGAGTACCATTTGCAGACCCTTGAACCGCTATTGGCTGCTTTCCCTCAGCTTCAGGTGATTAACATGGATATGCAGTTATGCTTGCTCCTTCTAGATGCTATCTAATTTAACTAAAGATAGACAACCTTTTTGGTTGAATTTCTAGTGTCCCTATTATTGTTTCTTTCTTCCAAACTCTTTATTGGGGCAGTGTTGTCAATGCCCGTGACTTTCATGAGTTCTTTTATCTGTGATCGCTCTGACCCCAGTTTAAGTGGGTGGGCCAATCGATTTAGTTATAATACTGATTGATTTAAATTGAAGTTTTTGTTAAATCTTCTACCTGTTCTCATAAATGGGCTGTCCCTTTTAGCACTTGTTGATCTGGCAAGATATAAGGAACTGTTTTTGGGGGGGTCCTTTTTGTTTTTATTTGCCTTAGTTGTTTGTTTGCGGGTCTACTTTGAACTAAACTAACTTCCCTTATACATTCATGTTTGTTTATGACCACACAAATGCAAACTAATAAGAAATTTTCCTTTTCTGTGGCATCCTTTAACCGTTCAGCCAACAGTTGATATCAAGACTGTGTTATCACAACTAATGGACAGATTGTCAAATTATGCTGCTTCAAGTACAGATGTGAGTTATACATTCTACTTCTGTGAGCCTTGCTTCCATTTAATACTGATCATGATGCTTATATCCAGGTTTTTCCTGAGTTCTTGCAAGTAGAAGCTTTTGCCAAACTAAGTGGTGCTATTGGCAAGGTAATTCATGAGCACTCTTACCGTCATGTTTCTTCTGTAATTCTTTCCCACCGCCCTATAAAGCTGCGAATCATAGTGTAATTATTGATATTCATCCCTGCTGTTAAAATTGAGAATGTTTTGGGCATGGGATCCTAATGCATTGTTCTCCCTTCTTATTGATGAGGCTTTAATCCTTGTATGATTCTATCTTCTCCCTGCATTTGGACAATTTGGGAATTGGAATGTCAATAGTTGGAGGAATTTCTTTTTGATGGTAAAAAAATTTCTGGACAATAATTGCTTGGTGCGCAGCACATGTTTGGCAGATCTGTAAGGGAGAACTTGGCCTATATTTGAGATTTCAAGCAGATTTCAAGAAGATAGGATTACCCATTTGTCCTTTGAAGTTGGACCAGGGTTTAGTATCCTTTGATAAAAAAGCTTCCATTTCTTCTTATGTGCTCATCACAATTGAGAATGTGGCTGCGGGTCCTCTTGTGGTATCATAAGATTGGGAATCCATGTCAAGGGAGGATAAAACATTAAGTTGGAGGATAGTTTATTGTTGGCGTGCAACTACTAGATCTGAAATGAAAGATAATGTAAAGGCAGAAGGCTTAGGCTTAAAAAAATAACCGTATGGTAAAGTACAGAAAATTCCTCTCTCTGTGATTATTATTGAAGACAATGTGAAAATTGTGTTACTAGGATTTATCAATTGAAAGAGGATCATGGGTAACACAGTATCATATTCAATGTAATGGGTGGATATGATTGACTGATTACTTGTATCAAAATTATAAACCATGGGAAACTTAGCTATATGGCAGAAAGGTTATGTTAACTAATGTATAACACGTAGGAAGCAATTTATCTTAATTTGACTGGATTTAATGCATGATGTGGACGTAGACACAAATTTTGTAACATTCAACTGCTAGATATGAATTTTGTATATTTTAAATCAATTTCCTTAACTTACAAAGAGGGGAAAAAGAAAGTTCATTCATGTCATATGTAGCTACTTGTTTCTTCAAGGATCAATCGCATGTTTGGTATTTAGACTTAATTACTTGACTGCTCTTTGCTTGCAGGTGATAGAAGCACAGGTGGACATGCCTATTGTTGGAGCCATAACTTTATATGTTTCTCTGCTTACATTCACTCTCCGTGTTCATCCTGAGCGGCTAGATTATGTGGATCAAGTGCTGGTATGGTTCCTTTCAATGTGACATGCATATATAAGCAACAGATTAGGTATGAGGTGTTTAATCATGGTTGGGTGGATGATATAACTTTCTATGTAGAAGACCCTTTTTTCCCCTTGTGGTCCCTGTTTGAGCTTATACTAGATATATTATTTTTCTTGTTCTTCTTTCACATGGGGAGCCTAGAAAGAAGTATGCTTGCCACTGATGTATTACATTTGGATAGTATTCCACTCCTCTACTTGGCAATGCTGCTAAAATATGTAGCAGCCCTCGTTTGAGATCCCATAGAACATTGGATTTTATGATTTTATATTTCATGCATAATATCTATTTCTCAATTTTCACAGGGAGCATGTGTAAAGAAGCTCTCTGGCAAGGTAAAGCTTGAAGACAGTAGAGCAACGAAACAAGTTGTTGCACTTCTTAGTGCTCCACTTGACAAATACAAAGACGCTGTTACAGCTTTGACACTTTCAAATTATCCCCGTGTTATGGACCACCTTGACATGGAAACCAATATAGCTATGGCCATGGTTATCATACAAAGCATTTTGAATAACAACACCTGCATTTCTACGGCTGATAAGGTATATTTCTTCTCTGTGTAATGATTCTGTTATTGGAATGCCATCTGATTCTGAAAATGTTTTGCGTCCCTCTTGTAGGTTGAAACTTTGTTTGAATTGATAAAAGGGCTCATAAAAGATCTGGAGGGAACTTCCAATGATGAGGTACATATTAAGCATTTCTAATGCAAACTTTTCTTATAGTTTTGTGAGAATCACGTGTTTATGCTTTACAGTTACTTAACTGACACCTTTAGCCAATTTTCTTTTTTATTCTTTCATTTTTTTTTCCTTGTATTTTCCATCCAAATAGATTGATGAGGAGGATTTCAAAGAGGAGCAGAATTCTGTTGCTCGTCTGATACATATGCTGCATAATGATGATCCTGAAGAGATGCTAAAGGTGATTGACATTTTAAAACATTTTCCTGCTTGTGGTGTTTATTTTGATGCTACTCTGTTTACTTCTTTTTCTGCTAAGTTGTTTCAAGTCCCCACTCCTTCCTTCTTTCCTCTGTATATATAGTGTCCATTCAAGCTTCTATTCATTATTTGGCACAAGCATAAGGCGTTTAACTAGATAACAAAGTTGTGGCATTAGGACAAGGTTTTTGTTATTGTCATATGCTCTTTGTCTCAAAAGGGTATTATGTACGATGGTATTAAACTCATATCTAAAATTTTGCTTGAAACTTGTATTCTGTAACATATACATGGAGTTTTCTCTTATTTATGCATGAGCAAAATTGCAATGTGAGACGATAAGCCAAGTAAAGTTATGCTATGCTAAGGATTGTGTCACAATTTACATATATCATAGGATAATGCCGATTAATCTGGAAAAAAAAAAATTAGTAGTCATAGATTTAAGGAATTTTTTTTTTTTTTTAACCAATTTATGTTTGACTTTGCAAACAATATAGAGACTGTAGGTTGGATTTAATTATTGGACATCAGCTGGCTATTCTTTTTCCTCCTAGTACATTTCAACAGTGGCTTAGCTACCTTTGGAAAAATTTAATGTTAGATAAGAAAAAAGTGACCCTATAAACTTGCTTTCAATCGCGAGACTAAAAGATCATTGTGTTGAGAATCATTCTGAGAGAACTCTGATGAAAATCTGGGGATGAGAAATGTTCGTTATTCTGTTTGCTATAGGCTTCATTTAAAATGTTGGCTTTCTGAAGTCTGTGCTTCTACTTGATCTTGATTATGCTTGGACTTTTGCTGCTGCTTCTGCTTATAAGTTCTTGGAGCTCCTAATTTGTTGTTAGTAACTGTTTCACCTTTACACGACTCTAGATTATAAACACCGTGAGGATGCATATTTTGACTGGAGGACCAAGACGTCTGCCTTTCACCATTCCGGCTCTTGTGTTCTCAGCACTCAAGGTTGGTCCTTCATTCAGCATTTACTCTGCCATATCAATCTCTTAGTGATCGCATTAGTTGTTCAGGAGGAATGTCGCTTAAGTTCAAGGGGACATGTTTTTGCTTTGGATATTGTGCGCCTTCATAATTTTATAGAATTCTGGAATTTTTGTATTCTTGTAATTTTTTCTCATTCTGTAATATAATATGGGTAAAACTCCCAAATTCATGATTACAAAATTCTCCAACCATGCTGAGGAATAGATGGAAAGACAATCTTCTAGTTACAATGCTTGGTTGTTGAACAAGAGAAGAATGCATAACTGCAAAATGTAAACTGTCAAAAACTCATCCAACATTAGCTGTTAAAGTCATTCTTTGGATCGTCTTAGTGTTTCTACCATCTCAAATTTTTCTTCTTTGTACTTTGCTGAATCTTGGCTCTGGTTAGAAGTGGTTCTATTATTTTACAAGATACACTATAATTGTTTCTACCAACTTTTGGCCTTCTTCTAGTAATGCTAGTTCTACTTTATATGTAGAGTTTTGTAATCTGATCCTGTGACCAAATTTAGAATTCGGACCGTAACAATCTTGCTCATGATTGTATCATGAGTCAACTGTATTTCAGATATCGTTATGATAGGTGCAATGTAGAATCTTTTCCAGCTTGACAATGCCTTTTAGGCTTCTTAATGGTCGCATAAATCTCACCTTGAAGCTTGGTCGGATATTTCTTAACCGGACGTAAATCCAAAATCTTATGTGAGATAACTGAGCTGGGATAGGATTGCTATTTAGCTACGCAAGCTGCTCTTTTTCTTGTGCCTGGGCAGGCTTTTTCCTTTCTCTTGTGGAAGTAACATCTTAAACTGAGTGGATATGCCATCCTCTTTGTTGATCGTAGCTGGTTAGGCAGTTGCAAAGTCAGGATGGAGATGTAATAGGAGAAGAAGTGCCTGCTACTCCAAAGAAAATATTTCAGCTCTTGAATCAGGTAAAATTCTATTTCTGGAATGCATTTTTCAATAACTTAATGCTGTATGTAAAAATAGGATTCGATGCTGCATGCTTAATATGTGCCGCAAGTGAAATATCTGGTGGGCTTGTTTTATATGAACCTTACAACTTCCATCCTCATTTTTATTCACTTTGACATCTTATTGTTTGTTCTGGAACATCATCTTCCGGATACAATAGTAGACATGGGACTGGTCCGGTTCGGGCCGGCTCCGGGACAGGCCCAGGAACCGTGGGCTGGTTCGGCCATGGTTCCGAGGCCTTCCTGGGCCGGTTCCAAAAAATTTACTTGGAACCGTACCGGCCTGGTGAACCAGGCCCGCTGAACTGGGCCGGTCCGGTTTGATGGTTTTTCAAAGTGAAAAATTTTTAAAAATAAAAGAAAAATTGGCCATTGGAACCGGGCCAGGCCGGGACAGTTCCATGCCTGGCCCTTTTTTTTTTTTTTTTTTTTTAAAAAAAAAAAGTACCGGACCGGCCTAGTTACTGTGGCAGCCTGGTCTGTTTCAGGTTTATTGTTCACTTGGGCTGGTTACCGGTCTGGGCTTAAACGGGGCGTCTGGGCCGGTTTCCGGGTTGGAACCGGCCCATGCCCATCTCTACACAATAGTTACTAAGCTTCAGTTCAATGTTTTATACTGTTTCATCCTACAATTTAACCTAATTCTTGCTTTCTTCTCCTAGACTATTGAGGCTCTTTCATCTGTTTCTTCACCTGAACTGGCATTACGATTGTATCTGCAATGTGCTGAGGTACGGATGGTTTCATTTGGTTTTGTAGAAAAGTGTCTTTGAAGTTTTTGAGTTACAATTTCCTAACATATTTATTTTCAATGTGCGGAGAGGTCTCATCGAATTTGTTAAAGAATACCTTCTGAGAGTAAATACAAAGAAGCAATGGCAATCCAGGATTCAACGACAGTGGGGGCAATGACATATTTTTAAGGCACAAGCACAATGTAGTAATTCAATAATGAAATTGTTGACATAAATATTTAGGTGTTGATAATGAGCAAAATAATTTAAAAGATCGGTTGAACACTTAGCTCGGCAAAGAACACATTAGTAGCTGAAAAATGCATGTAGATGGTCGACCGGCTGATGTGCTCGGCCAATTGAGCAGCTATAAGCAGCTGCCTCATCAGCTGGCTGATGCACTTGACGAACTGAGTAGCTATTAGCTGATGCCCGGTCGACTGGCTGCAAAGCGCAGCCAGCCAAACAGCTTTAACAAGATGCCCGGTTGACCAGCTGACCGAACAGCAATGCAAAGAAGACTCGGCCAACCGAGCAAGAAATCAGCTGGCTGTCCATTTAGTGGGGGCAATATCTTCGGTTGAATGGGAGCAATATTGATTTGATATGTAAAAATAAATCGAATTATTTTGGTCTAGTGGGGGCAATTGCCCACCATCCTTTCTACGTAGCTCTGCCACTGCAAAGGAGTGCTTTGAGTAATCCTTTATTGTTCATAACAAATGAAGTCATTGCCTGTCCCAAAAAAAAAAAGAAGGGGGAAAAACCACTTCCACCATCATATTTTTCATGCTTTGCCTGTCAATCTGTTGGTGAGGGCCTCCACAAGCTTTGCTGGAAAATTAAATATTAGTAGTCAAACTTCTCATAATTAGGAGAAAGCCTAGAGATCTATCATTATTATTATTATTTTTGCATATAGCTGTTCAGTTTTTTTTTTTTTTCTTCCTTTTCTTTTCTGTTTAAGTTATTTGGAATTATTTGTTGCACTTAACATTACTTGGAATCTGTATTTTGTTGGGTTATTTGCATTCAGGCTGCAAATGACTGTGATCTGGAGCCTGTAGCTTATGAATTCTTCACTCAGGCATTTATATTATATGAAGAAGAAGTTTCGGTAATACGTTGAAAAGTTTCTTATTTAGTTGATTTGCTTTATGGATTACATTCAGCAGTCTGTGCTCATGTTGTTTGCCATTAGGATTCCAAAGCTCAATTCACTGCAATTCATATGATTATTGGGACACTTCAGAGGATGAACGTTTTTGGTGTTGAGAATAGGGATACTTTGACTCATAAGGCCACGGGGGTAATGATACCCATTATCAGATCATTATCCTTTGTTCATCTGTTTCTGCTGAAATCCTTACATTAGGCTTTTCTTATCCAGTATTCAGCAAAGCTGTTAAAGAAGCCAGATCAGTGCAGAGCAGTCTATGCTTGCTCACATCTCTTTTGGGTTGATGATCAAGATGGTATCAAGGATGGTGAAAGGTGCACTGCTTTCCTAATGCTGCTTGTTAGATTGCTCTATCTTTGCATGATTATTTTACAGAATTTCGATATTAATCATTTTGTATGGGGATAAGTACTTTCTCTTTTCTGTTTTAGATAAACTTTTAGTCCAAGAGTACACTGTTCCTAAAATATGGATGGAGCACTGAATGTTGGTACATTCTCCAAATATACAGGGTACTGCTCTGCTTGAAACGTTCCTTAAGGATTGCAAATGCTGCTCAACAGATGGCCAATGCAACTCGGGGCAGCAGTGGACCAGTTACACTTTTTGTTGAAATACTAAACAAGTTAAGAGCTCTACATTGTAACTAGATGTTCTTTTTAAGTAACCCTCTTTTTTTTTCTGTCTCTTATTACTTATCAATTCCTGCATAAATTTGTGTCAGGTATCTCTATTTTTTCGAAAAGGGAAACCCCCAGATCACAACTGCTGCAATTCAAAGCCTCGTCGAGCTAATTAAAACTGAAATGCAGAGTGACACAACAACACTGGATCCTGCCTCAGATGCCTTTTTTACGAGCACCTTAAGGTATATTCAATTCCAAAAACAGAAAGGCGGTGCAATTGGTGAGAAATATGAACCAATTAAGGTCTGATTGATATACACCTCCACTTGACTAAAATATGCCTAGACTCCTGGATCATGGATGTTCTATCAATTTCTTTCAAGATTTCTATCAAAGGAATTTGAGATCTATCAAGATTTATGTCAAAAGGAGTTTAGGTTGTGCCACCTCCCAAGGTGGGGACATGCTCACTTCCATAGCATTGTACACGGACTGCTATTTGTTTGTCATGCATTCTTGTATTGACTGAACTTCTTCTCCCCTATTTGTGCATATGCGAGCTTTTTTTCCCCTACTTGTGCATATACGAGCTTCTTTTTTTTCCTTTATGTATACAAAGCTAGGTTATGTTTACCCAAAAAAAACAAAGCTAGGTCATATTCAACTAGCATTGATATTGGATAGATCTTGGAATTTTCATTTTGTACCCACCGGTATCTCTGGCCCGGGACTAGATGGCAGATATTAGCGTCTGGTGCACTCCTGATGGGTTAGCCTCAAGATCATGCCCGTTACAAGAGCAAGTTGGATTAGATTTGGGCCTCTGATTTGGGTCTTGGGTTTAATTTCTATTGGGGCCTATTTAGAAGCTGTTGGGCTCGCTGTTGGGCCCCCATCACCCGTGTGGCAAGGCCTGCCTTCTCTCCAAATGAGCCCCCTTGGTACGAAGGCATTCTTTTGGTCGAGTACCATCTCGACAGGAGTCCAGGATGGGCCTCGTACAATTAATCCGACTTGGAACTTTTGTTGGGCCTGAGCCCCCTATTGGCCCAATATAGACGAGATTGGTCTTCAGTTGGCCCAGCTAAGTAGTTAATCTCTCACTGGGCTTTCTGTGTCCAATTAGCCAGTTTTTGAACCTCTTTTGAGTCTGTAACCCCAACTCATCTCAGGGGGCCTCATATTGGGCCTTTCTGGGCCGTCAATTAAGTTTAGTTGGACCAAATCCTTTAGAAGTAGATATGATGGCCACATATTGGGCCTTTCCGTGCCCAAGTAGCTTCTCCTTTAGAGGTGGACATCATGGGCCTCTACCCAGCTCGATTTTGACTTCAGGCCCAATTTCTTATACGTTTAGTTTGGGAGTTTAGGAAAGGGTTTAGTTTGGGAGTTTAGAAAAGGGAAGGGAAGAGGAGATTATGAGATTTCTTTTACAAGGAGTTTTAGGAATGAAATAAAATAATATAAAATTTATTTAAAATTTCTCTCTTTTTCTTTCGACTTTTGGAAAAAAAACTCTTTATCTTTAAAATCTCCCCGAATCACTTCTTTTCTCCCAATCGAACTCCCAAACAATGAAAAAACAATTATTTTCTCCCATAATCCCCTTTTTTCTTCCCAAATCACTCAATCCAAACTTAGTGTTAGAAAACGATTCTTCCTCTTATTGGGCCTCAGGCATTCATGGTGACTGGACTCAATGAGCCTATCTGGCCCCCCAGATGCTTTCACAACTGCAGATATGAGAATTCTCGTACGAAGACAGCAGAGGAAATTAGAAACCTTCAAATTCCACGAACAGTACTGCCTGTGCAACATCAGTAATAATTGTCTAGTTACACAAGAATGGATAGAAAGGAACCATCTACCATCATGAACTTGGATCATCTCCTGCAAGTGACCGAAGCTAAACACTCGACCTGATTTGTTCAACTAAGCAGGACGGGAAGCATTGCTTGTAATCCAAGGATTTTGCAAACATTAGTAAATACACAACAAATATACTCTTTTCACTCAAGGAAACATCGCATCTACTTACTACATGAAATAAGCTAAACATAGAAGGTAAATAGGCATGCAAGTTACACCAAGGAATGCTAGTAACCAATTACAAAACATAACAAAGGAAAGCACAAAACAGGCAACTGATGTTATAGTGAAATTCCCTAGTGTGTCAGTCAAGAGTATACACCAAGTTACTTCCTTGAGAATGAATCGGCTCAGTTTGACAAAGCTTATCGTTCCTTGATTACAAGATTGAGCAGGCCCTTTGCGCCTTTCTCTTCTTCTTTTTTTGCTTTGGTGGCTGGAGAACTACCTTAATGGCTGCATCAAAAACCGCCTTCACATTCTGCAATCACATGCAATTCAATCCAGTCAATGCTAAAGACAGAAACAGTGTGTGATTAGAAAGCACGTGTATATATACCTGTTGAGTTTTTGAACTACATTCAATATAAGCAGGTGCTCCAATGAGTTTCCTTAGCTCTTCACCCTTCATCAGAATGAATGGTCATTCAAAGTTTGAAAGACAGAAAACTATAAGAGAAATGTCTGGTCAAAATTGGCCCTTACTTGAGCAGTAGTGATGGGAACTGCACCTGGGTGGTCTATGAAGAACTGCTTATCATCTCGAAGATCTACAAGTAAAAATAGAATAAATCATTCAATGAACTCATGGATGAAAGGAAAGTCAACTTCTTACTGATCACTGAATGCCCAATGTTGGGAATTAATTGAACTGACAGGATTAATAGCTAAGCTAAATTTAATCCAAGTCCTAAACCCATATGTTCAAATTGCATATCACCGGATGATCATCCATCACTTTATAGCAATGTACTTAAGGCCAAATCAGACCAGCCAGCCTGACAAATCGGACCGTTGACCGGCCTCTTCTAAGGTCCAGAATACACCTCAAAGCTGGATGGGATAAAAACCACTCTGAATGGTGAAAATCGCTCAACTCACTGATCAGACCAATAAACCAAGAGGACTCTGCTGGTTGAATGATCTGAACAGGTATAATTGACATGTCATTTAAAAAAAAAAAAACAATCCGCACAATGGAAAAAGAATGAGAGTCCTACAGCCACACAATCGAGCCTAACACTCATTTTCTCTCTATCTCTTGCTCTCCTTTCAAAACCCTAATGACAAACCCTCTTCTTCCTACTCCTTCACTCACTTGTAGTTCTTTTTCGTTCAATTAACTTTGGATTGCAAGCTCTGACCCTGGCACTGATTTCTGATCTCTCTTGGGGTTAGGGGACTTGTTTATTCCTTCTGCTTCCTGTTGGTCTAAGAAATTGGAATGCCAAATTCACAAACAGAATTAGGAAAGCAAGACATGTTTATCAAGTTTCCAATATATGAAGTGATTAGAATCTTCTTGCATGGCAATATTTAGTTCTCAATTTTTTCATTACCAAAACCATTACACACTTGTGCTTATCCATGGAAAAACAGGCACCAGGAGAGTCAGCCCCTAAATTAGGCCCCATAGCTGCTTAAACTGGATTAGTCGGATTTCCGGGTATCGGTGATCAAGTATCAAAAAAATACCATCATGTTCTCATGACCTTCAATAACTCCATCAAACTTAGACCATAATATGGAGAAGATTTCTTCCATCAAGATGTCAAACAACACATGAGAAATAAGATATGTGTGCGCATGCACGCGCGCACACACACACAGAGGTTTCACAGTAAACAGCATGTTTATTGCACAACATCCACATTAAATGCATCTCCTCTCACTATTTATTGAGAGGAGTTCTGGTTGGAATCTAAAATAAGCTGACAAAGCATGAAGAACATTTGGATTATGACTGTAAAAATAATCTCCTTGATCCAGATGGGTTATTCAAGATGAAGCATACATTGTTATCTTAAGCACAACTATCCACAAAAGATAGCAGTCAAACAAACTAAAATTTTCTAGATAAAAACAGAAAGTAAATGCTAACCAAGCTTCGTTCCAACTAGAATTATTGGAACTCCAGGTGCATAATGCCTTAGTTCAGGAATCCACTGAATGACGAAAACAGAAAAGAGAGCCAGTCAGCATGTGTAGATATAAACTATTCCATACAGAGAATGCATTATCTGAAAAAAAAAAAAAAGGGACATCTTTTGGTAGTACTAACCTTCTTGGCAACATTTTCATAACTTGCCTTGCTAATAAGAGAGAATGCAAGAAGAAAGACATCTGCACCCCGATAACTCAAAGGTCTTAACCTATTGTAATCCTCCTGACCTGTTCCATAAATAAGGAATTCAAAACCAAAGAAGAAATGTATGGAACATGAAAAATATCAGAGGAAAATTGCTACAGCTTTGGTCTAAACGTTACCAGCAGTATCCCATAAGCCCAAGTTGACTGTGCTCCCATCCACAACCACATTAGCACTAAAATTGTCAAAAACAGTCGGCACGTAATCCTGTTTATCATTGCAATAAAAGAATCTTAAAATTTGTCTCACCAAGATACTCAGAGAAAACAATGGTCCAGGAAAACTAATAGGAAACCATACAACATAAAATGACTAAGTTCTCCTAATTTACCAAACATCAAAATAATGTAAAATTTCTTGATAATAAAGATTGTGAAAGGAAGTAGGAAAGCACCCATATAATTGTCCCCGCCCATTGCAGCTCCCATTTATATGGAAGGAAGACCATTCACATCCTACAATGCAACTTCAGATCATATAATTAAGATGGCAAAATTCTGATGCAATCATAAGTGGCTTTGGCATGTTCTTTTGTACCACACAAAATACCAAAAATATACCATAGGTTATAAATTTCAATACAACAGCAAAAATGAGAAACAGTGATCCTTCTCCTTTATTAACTGAGATTCAACACATCATATAGTTAAACTTTATGTTACATAGACATTTCTAGAAACAAGCCAAACATGTCTTTAGACACAACAAGATACAATGCTTTGTGACATATAATAGTATAAACTTTTTTATTACTTTATCATAACACCATGTCCTTGTCATATAGTGACCCGTAATCATGCTCATGCTTCATAAGTTAAACTTCAAATACAATTTTTCCACTATAACTGCACCAGCATCCATTACAATAGACAGAAACTCTTAAAATGTAAAACAAGTGATTTCTGAATTTTCTAACCCCAACCTAACATTCATAACCAGAACCACCACGGCATAATCTTTTTCTTTTACCGTGTACCCAATTTTTCTGATGTTCGTGAAAAAACAAACCATGGATGAAATCATAATCAACTTATGTTGTGAGTGCAGAACAAATAAATATTAAACAAAGGGAGGCAAAAACAAAACAGGGATCAGAGAGACGACACGAAGTCATTCAACTTATACGGGGAAAACCAAAGGAAAAACCGGGGGGGAATTAATCAAAAACAATTGGTGTGAGTGCAGAACAAATAAATATTAAACAAAGGGAGGCAAAAACAAAACAGGGATCAGAGAGACGACACGAAGTCATTCAACTTATACGGGGAAAACCAAAGTAAACTTCATGGAGAAATTTTTGTTTCCAAATTTCTCTCCGACCAAATAGATAATAATTAAAAGATTTTTAATTATTTTCCTTGATCTTCTTCCTCTCACACCAAACAAACTTGAGCAACAGAAACTAAAGCCATCTCTCAAAACGCTTGCAAAACTCCGGAGATCAACATTCCCATACATTTCATTTCTCTTTCAAATGATGAACAATCAACACACAATTTCACACTACACTTTGAATTTTACAAGGATCTGAATGAAAAGCAGATTCGCAAAACGAGTATTCGTCAAAACAATTGCAATAACCTAAATAAGAAACCCTAAATAGGAAAAAGAAAACTAAAATCCAAGAGTCTGGTGCAATGCTCTACTATTTAACAAGACAAAAACATCAACTGAATCGCACATGACCATTGAACAACACTGAGTGGAGAGACGAAAATACTAAGAAGAAACCCTAGGAATTAAGGAATACGAGGCTCACCGTAGGGAAAGTGTTGCTAGTGTAAGAGATCAGCATACAAGTTTTACCGACGGCACCATCGCCGACGGTAACGCACTTTATGAACCTCGAAGCGCTCATTTCCGCCGGCGAAGAAGCAGATCCCTTCCTCTCCTCCGATCACCGAAACCAAAAGCACAAACACTCAAAACTCCAACTCTTCTTCTACTACTTCGTGTACTCTCGCTCTTCAAAAACTCATCTGCTGATCGAAGAAGAAAAACTCGAACTACATTTCACTGAGAAAACCCTAACATTGCGTAAAACAGAAAAATCAAGAAGTCATCGCAAATGTCGCAGTAACTGTAACGCAGACTACGAAGAGAGAGAGAGAAAGAGAAAGAGAGAGATGCCGTTGACGAAGAAGAGAGAGAGAGAGAGAGAAGAGACCTGAGCATTCGGGAAGTGGTTGAAGCCTCAGCTGACCTAGCAAAAACCTTTTGCCAGCTGTTCTCCAACACACACATACTATACAGACCACTTACTACCTCACCGCCTTCTCTACCGTGACCTGTTCTTTTTCCTAATTTTACTCTTTTTCTAATGCTCTCTCTCTCTCTCTCTCTCTCTTTTCCTTTATTTCTTAAGTTCTTTTCTATTTATTATTTTGTAAGCTTAATTATCAGCCAAGATGCGTGAATGACACTCATATCTTAATTTGGACATAATTATCATAAATACAATCTTTTTTCCGATCGAGTAGCCAGCTAACGCCTTTAACCAAAAAGGCAAATAAATAGAAAATTATATATAAAAAATGATTCTCTCCAAACTCAAGAGTTACCATCAGAGTAGCTAAACTAATCCGGTAGGCCCCCCCGCTAATATTTTTTCCGCTTTTGACTGAGAGAGACGCGACGTGAGTTGAATTTGAAAATTTTATTAACTGCTTAAATGAGTTATAAATTTTATGTATTAGTTTATAGTTTGTATATTTAATTTAAGAGGTATATTAATTAATTCAAAATTATTTATATTTGAGAATTTTTATTTTGTTTTTGATATGAAATGTTATGTGAAATTTAAATTATTTAATTTTTTAAAATATTTGGTACCATGGAAATTGAGCCGATAAAATAGAGTTGTTAAGAGAGAAGACAAATGAGACAATTGCAGATTTTCTTTGCTTTCATGGTAATAGATGAAGATGATTACTGACACCTCACACACCACAAGTCAGGGTCATCTATTGAGAAATATTTTCGAATTGCATCGTGGAGGTGAAGTAGTTAGTATCACTCCATCAATCTACAAAACTATTCTAAAGCTCATTCAAATGCCATTTGTGCACTACTTTTGCATTTACTTTAGAAATCCAAATTCATGATTTCATCTCTCTCTCTCTCTCTCTCTGAATGTGGCTTGGTGGCTACCAACACCATATCCTCTTCTGTTACGTTCACTTGACCAAATCTGCCATCCTCACAAGGTTCATAAATCATACATGGAACACTTACCTTAGATGGAAGATCGGATGGCACTTGTCTTGAATTGCAAATCAGGACCAGCCACCGATATAGACCTCTCCAACTTGTACGGTTATCAACAGCTACAGCTTCTTCGTGGTTTGTGGGGATAAGGATTGAGCAATTTGACCCATTAGGGTGGCCAATAAATTGTTGGGCCCGTCCAAGGTTTCAATTATTGGCTATGGCTTTACCGATAGGTTATTCTCTCTGGGAAATTAAAAATAAATAAATAAATAAATGAATCTTACCTCCTCTGATTTTGATTTCATAAATTAGCTCCCGTGATTTTAATTCACCAACAGTTTCGCAAAACTATACACATGGGTTCGTTAAATAAATATGTTACTGTTCAAAGTAAATGGTTTTTAGTAAGTGAAAATCTATTCGGTAATATTTAAATATAATATTCAGATGCAATTATCCAACGTTGATCTAAAAATGGGAATGATTAAATTTAACAAGATATAGATAAATGATAGTTTTTGTAATTAAATAGATTTTATTAATGTAAATTTAGCTTTTATAATATAGTTTCATTAATAGTTTTCCAAGACCGTATGCATGGTTCCGTTACATAAATATTATTGCCGCTCAAATTAAATAATTTTCAATAGGTAAAAACCTATACATTAAGATTTTGATATAATATTCATACATAATGATTTCAAAAATAGGAACTGCTAAATTTATGGAGATGTAGATAAAGGACAATTTCTCAAATTCTCCGAAGCCAAAAGGCCGAGCTGATGGTCCAGTGCTCATCAAAATTTGGTTGGCATGGGATGAAATTCCAAGGAATGTTTGATATGATAATCCGTGTTTTTGGGTGCTATGAATCCGCCAAATTATGAATGGCAGGCAGGTCATAAAGTACACACAATATTCCTTTGGGGGGAGAGCACATGCGTTTGAGAAGAGCTCAACACCAAACCCATGTGCTGTGCTGTTGGTGGCCAACTCTTTCTTCCACGTCTCATCTACTCTTTGTTATCTTCTAATTACGAAATGTCGGGACCATTTTTGATTCTCAGTATCCTTTTCTTTTGCTTTAATCTTTTAAGCACACACCCGTCACGGTTTTTCAAATGGGCAAAAGAGTGTGGCCGGCCGATGAACAACCATTTGCAAATCCAATCAAGGTGTCTTGGGTCACAAAGGGCCAAAACTGGTTCCTTATGTGACTGTTTGGTGAGAAACCATTTTGTGGTCATAGGAGAAACTTAGATGGATCTATATATTATGTTCGTTTAGAAAAGTTGATATTAAACTTAATTGATGTTATATCATTTCGTAGACCAATAAATATGATCGAAATTTTTATTATGTTTTTAAATGAATATAAAAATTAGATCATTCTATCTGATTGTGTTTATCTTATATCAAATTGATAAAGTGCGTGATATTTTATTGATATTGTATAATTTAAAATTTATTTAGTTTTGAATGCCTAAGTTAAAATTTATTCTTTTTATTTTAAATTATTATTTTGAATTTCTAGTATGTAAATGTATTTACACACATATATATATACACTCTTTTTTATTATATATAAAATTTCAGCATGGTATGCCAAAAAATTTCCCTCCCAAGGAATTTTCTATCAATAACAAATCCTGTGTGAGCCGACTGCCGATAAAGTATTGACAATAAGACCATGGGTTTGCTCCTAAATTCACTTGTCAGACGACGTAAAGAGAGAGATCATGGGAAGTCCACATTTATGATGATGATATAATGTGGCATGCTTGTGCTTTTGACAAGACCATAACTACAAGTTTTGTTCGTTTCCTATCTGGATTCATGGCTTGAGTCCTCCACGTCCTCACAATTTTGAATATTGCCAATTGAAGATATTTAAGATAGGAGGCAAGACAAGGCCTGTGATGTCCTTTAAGTGCCTTTAGGCTTGAGCTGGACTCGTGTTTTTGGATTCTTTGCTGTGATTACCTGAAGCACAATCATCTGAAATCGTCATCTGTTGTGTTTGTGTCTGCCTGGATTCATATGGATTCTCTAACATAAAATATTAGAACTTGGGATGAGCATATTCCACCCATACCATGGTCGTGTATATATGTTGCAACTCTAGGGGTTTATATTTTTGACACTTATAATATTTTAACACTTCCAATATGTATGTATGTGTGTGTGTGTGTGTAGTAGCACATTGGTAGATTTGGTGAAGAAAAAGAGACTTGACTACAGAGTTCTGGTACAGAGACCACCATAGAGTGCTAATTAGTGATGGCACTTTCAACTTATTTATTTATTTAATTTTTTATGCTCCATATTTCAAAAGTACAACAACGAGGGATATGATGGTGGAGATCCATTAATCAGTAGTATAACTATTACAAGTAGATTGCCTGGAAAAAAACCAGCAGCAATTTTTATTTACATTTGCTTTTGACTATAGCTTCAATTCTAGAGGATACAAATACGAAGACACATTAGGCAGCACCCAGATAAGTCAACCTAGGAAACACATCAACCTTCGCAAAATCCATGCAAAATGAATACAATGCTTAGCCTTAAGGAATGCACATTTTCAATCTGAAGCAAGAACTTTGTAATATAAGCTGCAAATCTGAGTTTCTCAACTAAGAACTCGTGCTCACTTTCTCTTGTTGCAGACTAACTAACCGTGCATATGCACTACCTGGCCTAGCAACAAGCTGCTCATGGCTTCCAATTTCGACGACTTTCCCATCTTGCAGAACAGCAATTTTGTCTGCATCACGAATGGTTGACAACCTATGTGCCACCAAAATTGTTGTCCGGCCTTCCATTAGGTTTTCAAGAGCCTCTTGGACTAGTTTCTCAGAGGCTGTGTCTAAAGCACTTGTTGCTTCATCAAGAAGAAGAATTGATGGGTCTTTTAGTATTGCTCGAGCAATGGCAACCCTCTGCTTCTGTCCTCCAGATAGTAGACTTCCCCGATCACCAACATGGGTCTGATATCCTTCAGGCATCCTGCTGATGAAACCATGAGCATTTGCTGCTCTTGCAGCTTTCATTATCTCAATTTCTGATGCCTCTTCCTTCCCATACCTGATATTCTCATATATTGTGGTAGAAAACAATGCAGGCTCTTGCTGGACTAGACCTATTTTCAGCCTGAGTGACCTAAGGTTGAAATGTCTAATATCATTTCCATCAATGAGAATTGTCCCCGAGGTGGGATCATAGAATCTCAGGATCAGTGATATCACTGAACTCTTCCCTGATCCACTTTGGCCCACTATTGCAAGACTGTTTCCAGCCAAAATTGTCAGACTCAAATCCTTAAAAATCCTAATATCAGGTCTCAAAGGGTAACTGTAACTCACATTCCGGAATTCAATATCTCCTTTGATTTCATTTGCCAGCTCTGCTGTGGGATTGTTAGAATTTATTGCTGTTTCTCTTCGGAGTATAGCAAAAACTGACCCCAGTGCTTGGGTTCCCTTAACAATGTCAGGTGTGAGGGCAAGTGTTTCTGATACAGCCAATGCAGTGATGATCAAGACCATGAAAGACTTGATGGTGTCTCCAAAGTTTGACTCTTTATGCTTGATTAAAATTGAAGCATACCAAAGCCCAAGTGCATAGGAGCAGAAAGCAAAAAGCTGAGATACACCATAGCAGAACCCTGATATATGGCCACGAACAAGTGCTTGCTTGTTAGGCTTGTCCAATTCACATGAAAACTGGCTTGAAATTCGATTTTCAGCACCAAATGCAGCAACAGTTCTGATGTTTGTAATTGCTTCACGTGCCACAGAAGTAGCTCGAGAGTAGGCATGAGAATAATCCCCTCCAAAGCCCTTCAAAAAGAGTTGCTGCATATGCATACATAACACGCAGACAAAGATCAGCGGGATAAGGTGAAGGAAGGGGAACAACTCCTGAAACAAATTAAAACTATCCTGAAATAAATTAAAACTAAGTACCACATTTATCTCTTATGGGAGTTCTGAGACACACCTCAGCTATGGAAGCTGCAATGAGAACAGGGAAAGTTGCACAAACAACAGATGCCACACGCCAACATAATGTGAAGGCAATGACAAATGCCGTAACAGTCAATGCTATATTATGGACAATTGAGGACAGACGGTCAGAAAGGGAACTTCGAACTAATGTTGCATCTACTGCTAAAGCTGACAAGAGCGAGCCAGTGCTATTTTCTTCTAAATCGAACCATCCAACCTCATTTGTAAGAATAGCTGCAATTTAAGGACAATAGGGAAAACTAAAACTGATCAGGAGTGAAAATTCAAACAATTATCCAGTCCATAGTCTATCATCCACTAGTATCTTACAGAGCTATCATGAATAACACATTCCGAAGTTTGAATAAAGCTATGAGGTCGAATCAAGTCTTTGTAAACCATAGAAAGGCACCTGAAAACATTGACAAGCGAACACGTGCGGTAAGGCACTCTCCCATCAATGTGTAGAAATAATGCTGAAATAGATAAATCGGCACAGTGATAACAGCAAGTCCAACAAATATGAGAGATACCCTTCTGACCTCTTCTCTGATATAAGAATCATCCTTAGAATAGAACACTGTCAGCATGTGGGTAATCTCAAGAGCAAATAAAGGAGCTTGCATTCCGGCCAATGTTGCTCCAACTGACCCAAGCACTGCAAAGGGCCATTCTGGTGCATTTAGCTTAATTAGTTCCAATATCGATGGTGTTGGACCATAACTTTCTGAAACAATGTTTTGGACACTTGGCTGCAATTGTATTGTTGTCGGTTCCAGCTCTTCTTTATGGGTTTGGCTCTGGGGCGCTTCTATTAATCTAGGAAGCCCAGAAGACCCATTGCTGTTGCAATTGCTTGGAGACTGGATCGGTTCTGTCACTTGTAATTTAACAAGATTTGAATACTCTCCTTCCTTGGAAATCAATTCTGAATGTGTCCCACATTCAACAACCTGCCCATTTTTCAAGACAATGATTGTGTTGACATCTCGAATGGTGGATAATCTGTGTGCAACAATTATTGTAGTCCGACTAGACATTATTGCATCTAAAGCCTGCTGAACAACTAATTCAGATTCTGCATCTAGAGCACTTGTGGCCTCATCCAGAAGCAATATCTTGGGGTTTCTCAGTACTGCTCTAGCAATGGCAATTCTCTGTTTTTGTCCACCAGAAAGCTGAGTTCCTCCCTCTCCCACCTTGATTTAACAAACTGTCAAACATTAAACTTGAGAATGGGGACAAATGCGGGGAGGTCAAGTATATCATGAAATCTAAATATAAAGCGCTGCTTGATAAAAAAATTTATAAAAAGAATTAAAAGTTGGGGGGGACACCAAGTTAGGGTTATTGTTCTGTCAAGAAACACAAGCAGATCTAATTCAGAGCAACATGGTGCATGATGTGCCAAAAATCTAATAGATAATTCAGTCACTCCATGTTTTATACTAATACACAATTATCCAAGTGAAATCAAGGAAAGAAACCTAAGATGGTTACAATCTATTGTAGAGATCAATTAGCAAACTTGACATAATGTTTTCTTTCTATGACAAGAGATGATGGGACCTATTCAGCCGGAACAATGTCAAAGAAAGGTTTGTTTGAGTGAATAGAAAATTGAAAGGACCAAATTATAAGTAACAAAAAACATCTTTATTGATTTTTTTTTTTTTTTTTGTGGCAAGAAATGATTATTCGCCTGGACTATATTGAGAAGTTGACAATCAAGAGCACCAAACTATAAGAAACCAAAAACACTCCTTCAGTTTATTACTACATAAAACAATGATCAAATTAGTACATATTGATACCTAGAACCTTTCAAGTAACGGTGGGCAGATGGGGTAACCAGGGGAGACAAAAGCCATGCCACCTAAAATCCTAAACATATCCAAATATTGACAAAATTGATTCCCATTCTCTCTCTAATATTTCCCATTCATATGACACCTTCAAGTACATGCTCTATTTATGCATATCATCCTCCCTAATAGCCAGTGGGACAAAAGTAGAAGCACAATTTGCTGACACATAATGAGACTTACCTGTGTATAATAACCGTTGGGTAGACCCTGCACAAATGAATGTGCATTTGCTGCTTTGGCAGCTTCTATTATCTGATCCATATCTGCATCTTCTCTCCCATATAGAATGTTACCAGCAATCGATGTCGCAAATAAGGCCGGCTCTTGACTTACCAAGCCCATCTGCCCCCTCAGCCATTTTAACTGGAGATGCTTTAAGTCGTGCCCATCCAACATCACTTTCCCTGTTGAAGGCAATGCATGTGCTCTAAAATATGTCTGGTTAGGTGGGAAAGTAGTTCTACCAGGATGGAAATACGTACCTGAGGATGGGTCATAGAATCGTTGAACCAAGGATATGATAGTGCTCTTTCCTGAACCACTTGGTCCAACAACTGCAAAACTCTTTCCAGCACTAACTGTAAAATTCAGATTATCAAAAATCGTATTATCTGGTCGTGAAGGATATGCAAAGCAGACTTGAGAAAACTCAATTTGCCCAATTACTATAGGTAGCACCATTCCAGTGTCTGAAGTTTTTGAATGGTTAGAGTCAGTTTCAATCATGCTAATGATGTTTCCGACAGCAGCTCTTCCCTTTGCAATGGCACCTAGGTTTGGAGCAGCCTGACCCAGAGCACTACAAATAAGAAAAATCTGATTCTTAAGGATACAAAATTTATAATGCACCAAACCATGCCGTTTTGACTTTGAATGAACTTACAATCCACTGAAGATGACATTGATAATTGTTGTGAAGGCTTTTCCTCCATTGGTGACTCCATGCCTCACTAGTATGCTTGCATACCAGAGAAGTAATGCCCAAGCACAGAACAACAGTCCAAATGTGAAGCCAACACCAACGCCTTTTGCAAACCCAGTTCTCTTCCCCAATTTGAGAGCATTGTTTAGTGAACTCGAGTATTCGGCAACTGCTCTTTCTTCTCCCACATATGAGTATACAGTACGGACTTGTGAAATTATCTAAGCCACAAAATAGAACAAATCATATCCATCGCAGGTAAAAATCAACTCCATGTCAATTAAATGACTATTGGATTCTACCGCTCAGGCAGGGATATTTGGTAAAAAGCATGTACAATCCAGAATGTGGACCCTCAAACTTCCAAATACATCATAAGCTAACTAAGAAGCTAAATCAGTAATTGAAGGGACTGCCAAAACAGTTTCTATATAAATGACTTGAGAAGAAGTATCTTCATTGCAAGTTTTCTACTCGTAACAATGAATGCAGGTAGGTAGGAGGGGAATATCTGAAGGCCTTTGTCCTCCTATTAGTTGGTAAACTGTCTTGAAATGCTTTATATTATGAGATTCCGCATTACAGCTGATCAATTAATTTAAGGCAGGATGGAGATGCAACAAGTTTGCCAGCTAAGCTTCTAGTTTTGTAGAAATAGCCATCTAAAATCATTTGAGAGAAACTACAAGAGCCATAATCAAGCTTAGTTTCAAGTTGAAACAGTCTAGCTTTTACCTCTTCTGCAACATTCCCAGCTTCAGCATAAGCAGCCTCGCCTTTTTCTGATATGGTAGATATAATAACAGTATAAGCTCCACCCGCAACAGCTATCAACGGAACAACTGCCAGGGTCAGCAAAGTAAGTTGCCAAACTGATGTAAACCCCACTGCGAATCCAACAAAGAATTGGCAAAGATAACGCAAAGCATGGCCCATCTGCATGAAGAGTAGACAAAAGCAAAAGTAACTTATTTCTTTATGAAATCAAGACATCCCATGATCTTTTTTTTCTTTTTTTCATTTTTTCCCTTGTGTGCTCATCTACCTTGTCCCCTATTGCATCCTGCACCAGAATTGCATCACTGGAGATGCGGAACAAGATATTTTCATCTCTGGCTTCAGTGTCAAAGAAACTTATGTCTTTTCTAAGGACCGATTGAAGATACTTCAATCGCAAACGAGCTGTTTGCCTCTCCCCAGTTTGCATCCAAAATGCGACTCCTGAACAGCATATTATGAGCAATCATCTGAACCAACCTTAACATATATTGAACTCAAGTTCAGAACTTACCCATCCATGCTGAGGCAAACATGGAAAGTCCTAGATAAATTAAATCCAAAGCATGCTGCAAAAGTAAAAAAGGTCTTATAAAGATGAGTCTTTATTTCTATGTCCTTTTTCCCAATAAATATAGAAACACAACACTTGCGAACAAATCGATGTTTGTCTTTTATATATACTTAGGATTGTTAGAATGGTTAGTGCCAAACAGTCAACAATCCAAATGTTCCGGACCCACTAAATACTCAGAAAGATGAACATCGAATTGAACTGTGCAAAATTTTCCCGAGGAACATCTAACAACCAAACGAGCTAGTTAGCTTGGCCTTCACATTGCTGCATGGGCAACCTCTCTTTTGACATTCATACAATGTGCAATCTTTGCAATAATAAGTTTTTCCAAAATTTGTTGACAAGGGTCCTTCCAGCACCCTCCGAAGAGTTTTATTTTGAGTGATGAGCAAGTGATCACTTAATTGACCCCTGACCCCAAATTTTGTGTAATCCTATATGCTATCTCAGTATCATGAGATGCTCCTTGAATTGCTACCATTTTGTTTACTGATAACAAAATTTTTTATTGGAGAACAGGGAATAGTCAACAAATTTCCAAAAAGCATCTAACAAGATCACACTTCCAAGCCTTTTTTTTTTTGGAGGGGGGGTTTACAATACCTTGGAAACCTCGTAAGACAACCTATGAGGGTAAGAAGCGAAGTGACCCAGAGAATCAATCATGCGACCAAACAAGACGAAAAACACAGGCAGCGCAGCACCATGTATGCAAGCCCCAATGCTTCCAAACAACATTAACATATAATCCACTGTATCAGCAGCAGCAAATAGCCTAAAGAAGGAAGCTTTTTGTTTCCTTCTTGAACTTGGCATCTGCTCCTTTTCCTTAGGTTGGTTCCGGTCTGGACTCTGGTTCGAAGCCATTTCCATTGCAGACAAAGGTGTAGAGAGAGAGAGAGAGCAGCTGGAAAACAATAGTGGACAAGGGGGGTTCGTGGTTGAAATGGTGCTCTCCCGCCAATAAATGTAAAAGGAAATTGGTTGGGCCAACTACCAAAGACCCAGATCTTTTACTTATTGCCCCTCATAATGTCTACTAATGTTCTCGCCAGACCTACATTAGAAGCCTATCTTCTCTCTTCACTTCCAAATGCACTTTGCCTCTTTGGACCCCTTCATATTAAATCAACCATGATTGTGTGGGGGCAAACATTGTAGTCCTTATCTCGATCATTTTAACAAACAGTTTTCATTCTGTTAAAGAGAACAAAATTGAAGCACCCAACTTTTCTTTCACATGAAAAAAGCAAAAATGGTTACGCTCCTACACACTTACATACGCAAGAAAATTATATTTTTCCAACAGTGAACGAAAAAGAGACTGCTGTGAAATCATGGGTTGTCCATGTCCTTTCTTTAGGACCCCTTTTTCCAAGAGGACGATGGTATGAAGTGAAATGCGCAGCGTAACGATGAGTGAGAAAAAAGAAAAGGACAGTATAGAAGCCAATTGTGGCCCAGCATTGTCACATGTTTGATGTACCCATCTAGAGAGAAAATACGAGGAACGCCTATTACCAGCTTCTGCTTTGATTGCTGTCAATTTTGAGTTGGAGGTTTCTTCATCAACGGGACTTTTACTGCTTTGGCTTGCCACCAAGTGCTCCCCCCTCCCCAAGTAAGGGAAATTCCCATCTTACACGATGGAATGATGATGGTTAATAATAATAACTACAAATTCATGCATATGAATATCTTCATTACATAAATTGTAAAAATTTACGGATTCATCTTCACTCATATTTTATAATATAGTCGTTATGAGACAATGATGTCGATTAACAACAATTAAATACAAAAGTAAAAACCTACTTTGTAACAATCACTTTACATCCAAACAAACAAATGCAAGTTGGAAACATTACAACAAGGGCCAATGATATAACAAAGTGTCAATCTAAAACAACAAAATTGGTCCAGAGAAGAGAAGCCACTCTAGCAAAGCAAGAGAAGGAAAGATGCACGGAGAAATTAACAGGGTTGGTGGTTGTCAGGACGAACGTGACTCTTAACTGTCCCAAAAGGACAAATGAAAGGTTGGCTTCCGGGAAAGAGAGGCGCTCTTTGGCAAACAGTGTTTGGTGTGGCATTAAATTTTGCCAACCTTCGGACAGCTAGCTAGTTTTCTTATGTGAACCTTGATTAAATTTAGGCTAATTAATAGCTTTGGTATTTTCAACTGCATTTCAGATTTTCGACACATTTCTTGATTGCAATCTGAGAAGTTGGAAATGTTTTAGATTTGAAATGAAAAATCTTGAGAATAAATTTCAAAAATTCATATGTTTTACTTAGATTTTACAAATTCTATAATTTGAAGATTTCATTTCTAAATATCATTTCCATCCTATTAATCAAAATAAATTATATAAATTTTAATCCAATTTTTAATTTCGATTCATTTTAATAAAACGATCTCTTAATAATAATAGAAAATGACTCATAATTACAATGACAATTTCTCGAGCGGTTGGTTCCGGTCCTACGTTGTTCAAGAATTCTCAACGCCATCACGTAACCAACATTCAACAACAGCTTCATACGCTTAAATGATAGGGAAAAAAGAAAGAACGCCCAACTAGTCCGGACTCAAGACTCAAAGGCAAGAGTGCAAAAAATTTATAAGATATTTATTTAAACAATAAATATGGACACAAAGTGTAAAATTATAGTTAAGTGGATATAAAATATATATGAATTATAAATATTAATTGAATTTTGAATTTTAAAAAATTGAAGGATGCAATTGTCCACCCTGATCTCTACATAGATCCGCCCCAACCTCCAAAGAAGTAAAATATTAATCTTTTCGGATAAAAGAATTATCAAGCTTTTGTTATTAGTTTCGTGTGGACTAAATGTTACCATCTCACGGAAAGTGTTTAGCCTAGAAGATTACCAGCAAAAATGTGTATGAGAGAGTGACTTAGCCTAGAATATCGCAGGAAAAAATTAAAAAAAAAAAGTTAAATGTTAAATAATTAACAGTATTAGAGAGATTGAGTATAAAAAATAATATAAAACATAAACATCTACTAATCTCTTGTTTCAACTAAATTATTAAAATAAACTGAATTTATATATAAAAAAAATTAATTATTATAAATATGGAAACATAAAAATAAAGAAATTTAAACATTTTTAAGCTCAAATTAATTATTAATTTATTTTAATACGTAATATTGCCTAAAAAATGAAATCCAATCATCAAGATATAGTTAAAAATATCTTACACTATTCTGAACACTTCAGGGTAGTGTAGGACAAGAATAAGCGGCATATCCTACGGAGATAGAAAGCTGAAACAGCAATTCCTCTTAAATCGAACACTACTCATGCAGAGTTTTGCATGGTCCAAATCAGACATCTCAGTAGAAACTAAAACACTATTAGCATTCCGCAGATTGAGAAAGGCATACAAGGCCTATCCATAGTCTCACTACCATTCCGCAGAGTTAAAATTCTGAACATCACAAAGATATTGACAGGTACACAGATACCTAGTTATATGTGGGAACAATGAAAAGGTGCGTAACTATGTCAACAAGGAGGCTATCCCAATCAGTGGACTGAAACATCTCTTCTGATGACCCAGAAACAGCGGAGCCTTGGGCCCTTCAATGCTGTATCCAGGTAATATAAAGAGATAAAAGTTAATAAAATGTAGTTTTCAATCTTTCAACGTCAAAATGGCTTTGTCATAGAGGATGGAGGAGCCCAGTCCGTTGAAATTTTTTGTCTGGAGTAAACAGAATTGGCTGCAATAAGCAGCACTATTCATTTAAAATCGAAAAAATCATTTTCTCCGAATCATTTTTTTTTTTATATATATTTTGGGTGTTTTATTAAGTATTTGGTTTGATTTTTGATAAAATCAAACTTTAATTTAATTTATTTAGACGATCATCGGTGTTAACAATTTTTATTTCGATCAAACCAAATTAATTAAAAATATCATATATATTTTTAGATAATTTTTATGTATATAATATTATTATAATATCATAATTAAAATTTAAAAGAAAAAAATATCATAATTCATAAAAAATTCTAAAAGAGAAAAAAATGTATGATTAATGAAAACTTTATAATTTTCACATTTTGATTTGAATTTTCTATTTTTAATATAACTATTTTAAAAGAGAAAAAATCTAAAAAAAAAAAAAAATAGTGCAAAAATGATAAAAAAATTTCAATTTTCACCTTTTGATTTGACTTTTATATTTCTAATCTGGCCGGTTATAAAAGACAAAAAACTTAAAAAAGAGAGTGCATAATTAATGAAAAGTTTTTAATTTTAACCTTTTGATTTGACTTTTCTATTTCAAACGTAACTATTTGAAAAGAGAAAAAATTTAAAAGAAGAATGCAAAAGTAATGAAAATTTTTTGATTTTCACTTTTTAATTTGATCTTTCTATTTTATTTTGAAACTTATTTTATTAGAAGTTAATGTAATATTAGTTATATTTTTTGTTTCATGAGCTACTAATAAAATAGTAGATTTAGTTTAAAGTTTCGTATTTTAACATTTTGTTTGTAATTTACAAAATTACATTTAGTGAATTAAAATTATTAATGAATTTTGAATTTTAAAATTATATTTTATAACCACAAGTTGATATAACTAATAATATATACTAAAAAATTTCAATAATATGATTAATTTAGATAACCAAATCGAATTAATCACCTCATTCACTTAAATAACCAATCGATTTTTAGTTTATACGATTTGCTTATAGTCATGAAAATTATATAATCGAATTAAATCTATTATTTCAATTTTAATCATTTCGATTACGATTTAACCGAACGCTCATCCCCTAACAATAGCAGTAAGTAGTATTGCAGGCCATGCAATTTCTAACTATGGCTCCTAATACGGTCAACATGGCGCCCTCTTTCATCAAAATCTCATAGTTCCTGCAACAAGATGCGATAATGCGGAGACCCTCGATCAGTCCGTTGTAAAAAACTAAAAACTATCACCATAAAAGGTGCAGCAAAAGTTCTTGCAGATGGGAATCCTGTTTCAGCTTGCAGAGCCATTTGTCACAAATAAGTGTGGCATCCCTGCATTGTAGTCCTCACAGCGATCAAACTCTTGAGGTGCCACTGCAATGCTTACCAATGCAGGCAGAACATTAATGACAAAAGGTAAACATTGCATGTACTTTTGGGTGACAACTGGCTCTACAAGTTGAAACACTGAGAACAGCACTGATTTATGAAAGATGCAATGGCACAATCCAGAGATCTAAAATAAGAATTTATGTTTACTCAAGTCCAAAAGAAAAGAAAATTTAAAGCGGGACACGTATATTTTTGCTTAAAAAGAAAATTTTAAATAAAATTGGTTGGGAAAACCCAAAAGGACTTGTGATTTATGAAGTACAAACACTTCAAAATATATATATTTTCGTGTTGTAATATATACATACATTTATATATATATATATAATCGTATCTTACATTCCCTGTTATATCTATGTTGGGAGTGGAAGGAAGTCATGGGAGTTAGATCAGTTAAGCATGTCTACGGGGAAAGAAATTGCTGTGCGGATCATTCGGCCTCTTTGGGTCAAGCTAGCGAGACTGGAGTGTCTGAACTGGATGTCCCACCTCCTTCCATTTTTCAGTTTATCTGGGAAGATAAAGGGGGTCCCGAGAGAGTCAGAGGTGGATCTTCTGCTGGGAGGTAGCACTCTCCTCTCTTTCTGTTAGCATTTTGCCGTGTCTGTTAGCTTTTTGCCTTGTACCAATATATGCACACACATACTTCGGGACTGAGGGCCCAAGAATTAGCCCGATGCATTTCTGGGCTACCTGGGCCGAACAGTGCGGCCCAGTTTGGCCCATCAAACCCCACTTCTTCTAGCGCTCTTGTTGGGGCTGAGATTTTAGGGTTTTGTTACCTACGATTAGGGTTTAATTTTAAGACTTCTGCAACTACTCGTCTCAGTGGTCGCGTTCGCTACTACCGGTGGCCGTTGCCGTTTCCGGAGTCAACTTTGATTTATCTCCCTAGTATGTAATTTCTATTTCAAATATTTTTCGATTTATTTATTCCTGTTTGTTCTTTACCCGAGATGGAATTTTTTCATGGGGTCTTCGGATTTTTGTTTTCTAATCTTATTCTGGTGCATGTTTAAATGTTAGGGAATAGCTTGAAGGTTGTTTGGAACCCTAGGTTGTTTATTCACATGTTCATGAGGGTTTTCTAAATTTTTGTTAATCACCCTCCTGCGGTGGTTTTTCTTTTGGCGATCTGAGAAAAGTTGCATCTGGGTGTTTGATAAAATGCCTGACTTAAGTTTAACGTTGCTGACCCATACGCCTCCTCTATATCCTGCTCACATTTCTTTTCATAAATTTGTTCTTGTCTGATTAAATTTTCTGGAGAGAGAAAATGTGCTTTCGTTCGTTTTAATTTTGTGCGAATGTTGGGGCCGATTCATGTTGGGCCAGACAGCATGCGCACCCACTGATGCAGCCAGGCTTTCAGGCTGCCTGCAACCCTTGTAGTTCCCAGTAAAAGAATCGAATTAACCTTTTATGTTGCCTTTTGGCATTTGGAAATTTTGTTAACAGTTTAAAATTTGAAAACTAATGCTTTAAAAGACAATTCCTGAGCATAACTTCTCAATCAGAATCTAAACAAGTTTGTGTTATCCATGTCTAATGGATCAATCTTCTGGAAAGGAAATCGAAGGACATCTCCGTAAACAAAGTCAAAGGTTTCTAGATAAGTTAAGGGTAATGTTGTCTAGATAAATTTGAATTCATTTGTAGTTGAAACTCACTTAAGAGTTACCAAATGAATTCCTTTTCTTTTTGTTGCTTATTTGTTTTTCAGCAGTAGGCAGTGTTGGCCGATACAAATTAAGCTTCAGTCTATTGGTGCATCACTGGGATATATTTTTCCAATTGGTTTCACTTCAACCGTCAACGAGACCTCCATTTTTAATTTTCACTGCTTCAAATTGATATGGCACATTCTCGAGGGCTTGATTTCTTGTTCTGCAAATTGTGTGGAACTCATCTATCCTTCAATTCAACTAGGTTTGCTGAGTGTCCTCTTTGTGGCTCCAAGCGGAAAGCTAAAGGTACAATCATTTATTTGCAGATTTCATTAAATTTTACAACTGAATGTATTCCGTTTACAGATAACATCTGTCGAACACACTTTCTCAGATGTCTGTCTCATATGTCCTATGTTTTTTGGATAACCGTATCTTAGCCAATTGCTATCAATTGTTACAGTCACATATTGCTTCACACAGTTCATGAGTTTGTTCCTCGCTCTACATTTTAAAAGTCCATTGTTCATTTGTCTGTGGGATCTGAACTGAAAATTCTTTAGAAATGTGGTAAATAACTTTTTTATCAATGATTTCAGAGATTGCTGGAAAAGAAACTCGATACACTGTGACTGCAGAGGTATATATTGTATTTCCATTTTAAATATGTTAATGCAATTATTCTTTTGACATTTTGAGATAGTTTTTACTGTTTATGGTCCATCTATTTGTTATCTCTTATTGTAGATGACATCTAAAAACCTGTATAAAAGCCAATGAATGTTTGTTATAAACCAAAAAAATATATGTATATGATGAGATAACTTATTTTGTCCAACAGAATTGCAGATTCCCTAGATTTTCAGAAACAGGCTTGTCAAGAGATTTGCTGAAATGACTAATTTGATGAGTTTTCTTTGCACGGATGTTGGACAAATTTCTCTGAACAAGTGTTCTGTCTCTTTGAATTACTGTTGCTCATTCTAGTTGGCTTACTCCAGTTGTCTATGCAATTACGGTTGGAAGTACTTAAGACCCCTAGGCAATGAGCATGTCCATAGCAAGATGATCACAAGAAATGTCGCCATATAATGCATAATTGAATATTTTCGAGTTCCTGTTTTCTCATTTGGAAACATTGCTCTGCAAGAAATAGGTTTTTCAAAGGCTGTCTAATTTTCAACCTCCTCACGCCTCCATTTCTCTTTCCATGTCCAATGTTGTGTTTCTTGACCACTAAATGAATAATTCGCATAACTATTTGCAGTTCCTCTGATTTCTTACATCAGCAGTATTGGATCCATAATTATCAATTGATTTTTCATTCATCTCTTTGCCATCTATTTTGGGTGTGATTACTTTTATTTACAAGCGTGCACTTGTGTTCCTTAGGAAATTAGACGGGAATTGAGCATAGAGCCATTTGTGAAACTGGGAGAGGATACTGAGGAAGTAATTGTGCAAAGAGCAGTGGTAAGTCAAGATTGCCATATTTCAGCAACATTCTTTTCGGTTTAGTTCTAGTGGTCGTTAACCATTTTTTTTTTCCTTTCTGCAAATTAAATTTGAATGCACAGTCGGCCTCTGATGTGTGTCCAAAGTGCGGTCATGTTGGCCTCGAGTATTACACCAAACAAGTAAAACTCTTATATTCCCACTTTTGTTTTCCATTATTCAGTTCATATCATGATTGTTTAAGCCATTTTTGCTGGTATGAATCTAAATGCTACCCGTTCTTTCTGTTTTGCAGCTGAGGTCCGTTGATGAAGGACAAACAGTTTTCTTTCAGTGCCCTAAATGTCCCTATAAGACTGCAGTAAACACATGATATTTGTGGTTCTTGAAATTACGGTCATAAATTTCTTGTCATTTTGTAGGAACAGCAAAAAGAAGATATGGTGCCTTTGTTTTTTTTTTTTTTTTTTGTGTATCAATCATATTGCTATATTAGTTTTGATGTAACAGTGGAGCCAGCTAAGTATGCTTTGCCATATAAATCATCTGTATTTCTTTAATACCTAGGCATATGCCAAATATGTCAGTTTTGAGCCAAAATTGTAGTCTCATGATAAGCACAAATTTCTTCAAAGTTTGTAAAGAATGCCACAATATTGGACAATGTTATCTGACCAGCAGTGGATATTATTCCAATAATCATAGCTTTTGCTCTGATTCTTGATTATTGGAATTGATAATTACAATATTGAATAAAATCTCTAAAAATTATTTTTGATCTTCCAACTCAATTTTTCCTTGTTCTAGAGATAAATAAATAAATAAATAAACAAAATTGAAACTTGATATTGATTCTCCAGAAAATTTATTGATTAAGGTTTAAGAAAATGACTATTCTTGATTATTGGAATTGATAATTACAATATTGAATAAAATCTCTAAAAATTATTTTTGATCTTCCAACTCAATTTTTCCTTGTTCTAGAGATAAATAAATAAATAAATAAACAAAATTGAAACTTGATATTGATTCTCCAGAAAATTTATTGATTAAGGTTTAAGAAAATGACTATTCTTGATTATTGGAATTGATAATTACAATATTGAATAAAATCTCTAAAAATTATTTTTGATCTTCCAACTCAATTTTTCCTTGTTCTAGAGATAAATAAATAAATAAATAAACAAAATTGAAACTTGATATTGATTCTCCAGAAAATTTATTGATTAAGGTTTAAGAAAATGACTATTCTTGATTATTGGAATTGATAATTACAATATTGAATAAAATCTCTAAAAATTATTTTTGATCTTCCAACTCAATTTTTCCTTGTTCTAGAGATAAATAAATAAATAAATAAACAAAATTGAAACTTGATATTGATTCTCCAGAAAATTTATTGATTAAGGTTTAAGAAAATGACTATTCTTTTTAATAATGATTCTCTATCAAATCGATAGATTTTGTTGAAATTTTCTGAAATTAACAAAATGAATACCACGAATCTTATTTATCCAAATTGTATCCATATAGGTTTCCATGGTTCGAGTCTTTGTGTGTGCCCTGCAAGTTGATTCCTCGCAGGACAATTTGATAACGGAGTTAGTCAAGTCTTTGATTCCTCGTAGATGAATTTTCGACTGAGACTAGAATTTGAAAGTCTACTCCTGATTGCGATGATTCTCTCTCTCTCTCTCGTAGATGAATTTTCGACTGAGACTAGAATTTGAAATTCTACTTCTGATTGTGATGATTCTCTCTCTCTCTCCAATCACATCCGGAACAATTTTAATAATGGCCAGAACACGTATTGAAATAATCAAAATTCATGAGAAAGAAGGGGACACCAGGAAATGCTGTTGAAAGCTTAATACTTGATCCAAGTAAATCCATAACATATAAAAACCATTACAACCTTGTCAAAGATATTAAAAAGAAGTAGAAGAACGTAAAACAGGTAGTAGAAACGTACAATATAGAAATCCATTACATATAAAAACCATTACAACCTTGTCAAAGATATTAAAAAGAAGTAGAAGAACGTAAAACAGGTAGTAGAAACGTACAATATAGAAATATATTCAAGAAGGCCTCGGACTCAACACACATCTTTTATTGTGCACCCCCAATTCAAAAAATCTTAGGTGGTGATCACAAATCCTCCTCTTACATTGCAACAAGCTAAAAAAAAAAAGTGAAATCATCGCTAGTATGGAATGATGCCTTTTATCTCTCTTTTCTGCCCTCTTTATTTGCAACAAACAGGAAAACAAGGTCCAAACAACATGCCATCATCAAACTTCATTCCTAATCACCCGAACAAAGAAACGTAGGATTTACCTTAAACGCAACAAACGACGAAGATCATCGGTAGCTCCGGTATCAACAACGGCAGCTTCTGCTTTGCAGCTGAGCTTCGGCCTCATTGAAAACTTGGGCAGAGGCAAGCTACTCGGATGAGGAGATATGGTAAAAACAGAACAACCCGAAAACATATCCACATCGGGCCCACCCCCGCTAACACTCAAACTAGTATTATGGTTGCAACGCAGAACCCGAGAAACAACATCCTTATTAGGAAGCTCTTTCGGGTCGGGTCCCAAACAAGTAACTGAGTCAACACCAACCGAGTTACAATCCACCACCCTGGTTGGTTGGACCGACTCCCTTTTGGGACTTGTCGAGGAGGAGAGTTTTGATGATTTCTTGGGAGTGAGAGCTGGGTTGTTCTGCTTTCGGTTTGTCGGAGGAGGACAGGAGAGTCCTCGGTTTCTGCTGATGAGGAGATTGGTCGGAAGAAAGGAACTACTGACCAATCCATTTGAGATTGGATGTGGAAGAAGAGGAGGTTGTTGTGCTTTCTGTTGGTGAAGATTCAGACGATGATGAAAGTAGCCCGGATTGAAATTTGGGAAAGTAGGAGGATAGGAGTGAGAAAGAGATGGCGACGGTGGTGCATACATAAGACTCCCATTAATATTCGGGGTCGGACGAGGATAGAATTTTTTGGGGTTTTTGATTTTTCTGTTTGATGGAGAAATTGTTTGATCCGGTACCATCATCACAACCTCCATGTGTAAGATTAATCTGTTAAGGTTAGATACAAGGAAAAACAAAAGTTTATGTTAGTTTTGGGCTGATGATGAGGAATGGAGAAGAGAGGGCGATATTGATCTCTAATAAACGCGGATCAAGCCCTGACCAATTCTATCTTTAGCAGAAGATAATCAAATTTATGAGAAGAAAACGAGGAGACAAAAGACCCTCTTTAGATCCAGTGATCTAAAAATGAAAAAACCTTAATAGAATCGAACAAACAACAGCATAAAAAAAAATTTACATAAGATTGATCTCGTCGGAAATAAACTCTCATATATCACTATTTTTTCTCCCAAAGAGGATCTAAGCTATCTTGCTTTTCTCTCGGGATGGAACTTTTAGGATTGCAAGTCCGAGGCGTCCTTTTTATAGGCCAAGGCGAATGATAACTCCAACGGCTACTTCTTTTATTTTATTATAAGGGGTTTTTTAATATTAAAATAAACAAGAAAAAAGACTCGATTTCTTCCTAATTTACCGACAACAGCTGCGGTCGGCAGAACCTGTGGTTTGTTTGTTAGAGCGGATTACTGTAGGACGGCTACCGCCGGTTCGATGTTGACCATTGGATTTTACATTTTAGATATAACCGTTGCTTTGATTGTGACCCTTGGGTTCCTCGATGTTCATGCGGTCCTTGCAAAGATCTGAACTGGGAGAAATCACTGCCATACACGTATTCAAGGGTGGTGGGTCCCACTCTTGTTTAGTCTCTTTATGACCTCGCGTGGAGGGAATGCAGCAAAGACTCGACCAAAGATAATTAGTTTGTAAAGCCACGTCAGCCATGCGACCAAATCTTTCCTCTTGCTCCCGCGCGCTCTCTCTCTCTCTGGACAGGGTTTTATTTTTCAAGAGGTTTCTTCAATTTCAACCTAAGTGTTTCCCATTAAGTTTTTAATATTTTATATAGGTTATCATTTTTTTGATATTTTATCTCAAAAAACAATATAAAATAATATAAAATTCTATTTATTCATTATTTTAATTAAATATTATAGTAGATTGTATTTATATAAAAACTTATAATTTCAAATATAAAAATAAAAAATCAAATATTCTCATAAAATTTTCTAACAAAGTTATATATTTTCCTAATATTTCTCATCTTATGGAACATATCCCAAATCAAATTATGATTTAATCAATCTCATTGCGAGGAAGTAACCAGAATAAGATGCAAATAATGATTTGGCAAAATTCAAACGGGACAAATATATTTTTTATTTCTCATTTTTCACCTTGAAGAGGTCCCATGAAACGAAAAAATGGTTCTATACAACCCTTATTTTAGCAAGGTGAGGTTGAATTAGAATAAAATCATTATCTTATTATGTAGGATAATAGATTGAATTACCGAATTTAATAATTTTATATCATAAATTTAGTATTATTTGTGTTTGACATGCCATTAATCTATCACAAGCTCAATTTAACTCCCAAACACTAAAATACTTCGAGCTTAATTTGTTTTATAATATTTCATGGCCGATTCTAGATTCTATGCTAGTTGATTTATTATTATTATTATTATTATTATTATTATTATTATTATTATTATTATTATTATTATTATTATTATTATTATTATTATTTTGTATAGTTCCTACTCAATTTGTAAAATAAAGATTCAAATGTGGACATCCCATACTTTAGCTTTTTTCCAACTATTAATGGTGACGATGTATTTTATATTATTATTATTATTATTATTATTATTATTATTATTATTATTATTATTATTATTATTGGAGTTTGAGGTTCTAGAGCAATAGAAATGGCGGGCCACTGATATGGACGTGATTCCATTCTACAATTCAATAAAGAGAAGGGAGATATTTCTCTAGAGCATCGAATCACAATAATAATCTTTTTATTAAAATGACTAAACTCCAATTATTGAGATGCATGTTCTTCCTTAGTGGCTTTTGGTAATGTTTCCTTTTGTTTCTTCGAATATTCTGGCGCATTAGGTGCAATCCAATTGTTTAAAAGATCTCTCCCACATTTTAGGACAAAAATCTATGTAAATCTTATTCATACAATATCTAAATATTAGAATTAAAAAAATATATGCTCTTCAATTCCAATTTTGTTAAAAATATGAATTTCTAAATTAATAAAAAAATATAGAATTTACAAAAGAGCTTCATAAGAATATGTGGAGTCCACTCTTAATTAATTTAGAAGAAATTTTAAAAAAATTAAATAAATAAATTATATATTTATAAATGAAAACACAAAGCCAATAAACAATCAGCTAGCAAGGTGGAATATACGACGTGTTCACTTACATGTTGCAATAAACAATACAGATGAAAGATGATGCAACACATTTAACGACGAGCATACAAATCTTAGAAGTAATTTATGTGTTCAAGAAGAAACATTAACTTAAAATTAGATAACGAACATTTATATTTTTAAATTCAATATGTTTCTGCCGCCCCAGCTGGTTTGTCCGAGACAAGGAAATCAAACTCTATTCTTGTTGGCTATGGATCACCACCCAAATCTTATAATAAAAATAAATAAATAAATTTTGTTACACAATTTTAAACTGGTGACGTTTATATGAATGCTTAGTCCAACCAATTAAGTCTCGCATTATTGTCTAATGCTCATCGGTGCAGTTCCTCTAGATGACCATGTAAATAAATGTAGAGAGAGAGAGAGAGTATTAAATTACCATTTTCACCGAGGACCCTTGAATTTAAAATACATCAACAACTATAATTTAGACATTTTATCTTAAATTTAAGATGAACCATGTGAGAAATAAATATTAAGAGAAAAAAAAAATAAAAAAAAAAAAACAAAAACAAGAGTGTTGATTAAATTTATACGAATATTCCTATACCACTCATTTCTATATAAAATCGTCTTCTTAACTAAATCCATAACTATCATGTTGTTATGAATAATTTATATCTAAATTTTCATCGGTTTATTTTTACGTTTTTTTAAATCTTCTATGTTTAAATTTTTGTGTTCCTAATAGCTGTATCTTTGGATTTTTGTTGCATATACCCAAACTACCTCAGACGGTATTCTTATATCTTATCTCTACAATTGAACAAACTCCCAACTTATTACGTATATTATCATTTCTAATTTTATTTTTTTCTAATTTTGTCATACATCCACCTAAACATTCACATTTCTGTTACAATCATTTTTTATTCTTATTATTGTTTAATAACCCAACACTCAGTATCATACAATAGCACAGATCTTACTGTACTTTTATAGATTTCTCTTTTAGATATAATGGTATCGTACGATCACAAAAAACTCTGAATGTCTTACTCAATTTCATCTAATCCGTTTGAATTCTATTATTCACATTTTCATTTATATTGTCATCATTCTAAATGATAGAATCAAAATATCTAAATCGTTCACTCTTTACTACTTCTCTTCCTTCTAATCTAATCGTTTCTTTATCATGTCGATAGTTGTCATTAAATTTATACTCATATACTCAGTTTTAGATATAATTAATCTAAAGCCTTTTAAATGGGTTGATACCCAACCCCTGGACCCTTGAATTTAATGGTACTTCAAACATCGCTTTTGAATTGAGTTGATACCCCACTTTCTCTCAAATAATATTCTCCTTTGAAAAAAAAAAAAATTCCTCCAAAATTGAATATTACTAGTTGTCATTCAAATATTTTAAAGCAAAATGCCATTTATTATGATAAAGATATTAAGAGTAGATTTCAAGATTAATCTAAATTATTTTTTTGATCCCATTATATGAAAAATTGTGTATAAATTATATTATTAAACATTTCTTGACATGGTACTATATTTTATTAACTAAAATATCAAACTTTAAGTTTTAAAAATAAAAAAATATATACGAAGAGAGCTAGTCTCTTAAATTAGACCCAACAACTGTTCAAAAGATTAGTAAAATTTTCATATATTAGTGGTCAAATTAAAATAAATAAATAAATGACAAGATGAAAACTACTTTTAGTTCCCCCCCCCCCCAATTATGGTCAATATAGTGCAGCACAGCAAGTTGCTTCTTAAATTTTTTACCCTTTCTGTCTGAATAAGTGTTCACACGTGAATGTGGACATGGTGCAACCACTAGTTTAGCCTTTGTACGCAGGTGTAACTGCCTCCCAATTGAAAAATATTAGCTAAGGTGGTGCTTCAATAATATACAACTTTTCTTAGTCTTTAAAGAAAGTTTGAAAGCTACATAGAGCAACAGAATGAATTAAATTATATTCCTAGACTAGTGATCATAGCTCCTTTCTTTCGATTCGGAGATTTCAGATTTAAATTTTTGTATAACAAAAAAAATAAATTAAATTATAAATTATAATCATATCAACAAAAAATTAAAAAAAAAAAAAACTGATTAAAATACGTTTCAAGCTAAGTAAAATAATTAAAAAATATACTACAGGGAATTGTTAGACTTGGTTCATAACTTATGTTGTCTATAGATCATTACCTTTTATTAATCAACAAAAATCGAATAATTTTGAATAAGCAGAATTAACAAAATTTTCAAAACCTGGATGATATAAAAATGGAAGTAGGTCTCTGTAGATTAATATTCTCAAGCCTCCTATGTCATCCCTTCTCCTATCTTACAATACCATTATTGATAACGACAACTTACAACTGATAACAATGGTTGACCACTAATGGTCCAATAACTGTTATTCATTTTAATACATACTATAATAAAAATTTGAATAAATATTGTCCTATAAAAAAATTAAAAATAAAAAAATATAAGAGGAGTAAAATAATTTACAATTTTTTTAACTATTTAAATATGTTTATTGTCCGTTAGTAAAATAAAATAAAACAAAATTGATGGGACACAGTGAAAGGGCCCAATGCAATGATGTTACCCACTATCTAAAGAGACATATAATGTCCGGACGTATCAATAAATAGGGATTAATCTTTTCAAAAGATAAACACAACTCAACACACCGAATGATTGCTATCAACGGTAATCTAACGAGTGACCTTCTAAGATCTTCGATACACTAGAGACAACACTGCCCCTACCGCATCGGTAATGGGAAAATCATCACTCCCATCAGTAGAGGATAACACATACGCTCCCCAATTGAGGAATGAGACCTTTGAAATCTTATTAATAAGAGAAAAAATCTCCTATTAACTATGGAATCCCGAGATCTCCAAATTTCATCATAAGGAAATTAAGGTTATAACGCTCTGGATATAGACGACTCTTATGGTACCCACATATATAAGCCTTCTGCATGTCAAAACCCAGATACACTCTCTGAGACTAGACATTTAACATATAAGTCATAGGGCTATCAGCTCTCTCTATTTCTCGCTCTCAATTTGTTTCATTTCTATTGAAAATCGTTCTTTTTGACTTGATCGTCGGAGATTCTTCCATGGGAGCACCCTCCGACGGTATTTTATAGGTTTTGAATCATTTTTTGAAATAACCGTTTGAGTCAAAAGGAATCAAAATCTATGGAGTCAACCTCCAACAAAAATAAAACAGTTTTTAAAAGTCAAAATTATTTTGGATAATTGATAATTTTTTTAAATTTTGAATAATACGTTAAGATTTCATTTGAATCACTGTACACTCTTTGAAACTATTAGAAAAAGTCAATAACAAAAACTTAGAAATAATCAATTAGGTATTCATTTAAATGGTCAGTGTTTTGCTTCAAAAGACCGGCATGTCATCACATGGTCCTTTCCTTTTGGCACAATAGCCCACAAATAATGTAACAATTGATAATTGGTGTGATCTAATCCCAAAACAAACTAAGACCCAAATAGCCATGATAACTTGTATTATTATTTTGGTTAACGTAATAATATTTTGAACATGTTTGAGAAATTTCACCTTTCTTCCAGCTTGATCTCAAATTCTGGACATTCGTCTATTCCTAAACGTGACCCTTTTCCTTCACTCCCATGCATTACACATAAGGTATACACCTCTCTCTCTCTCTCTCCCCCCACTTTTTGCACAAAAACAAGGGTAGAACATTTGAACATCGAAGGCTTTTTCTTTACACATCCCCATCCCATCCATGTCCAATCGCTTCACAAAGCCGTCGTTAAAGGCTTCAAATGCAATAGAGGGACTCTGAAGCTTTACAAAAGCTAGCGCCACAACCAATAGAGTTCCAGAAAATGACGATCCAATCCAAATGGTGCAATTCTGGTAATTAACCATGCACACGAAGTAACGTACACGCACTCTACACTCATATATATATTGTTGGTCTTCCAAAAAAAGACGCTTCTTTTCCTTTGGTATATCTACGTCGTTTTTGATAAATTTAGGGGGAGGTGACGTGACCTTGTTAGTGACAGCTCACACCAAAAGCACCGACCATATCCACGTTGTTGAGTAAATCAATTTTTTTAATTGCTTAATTATTCTTTAAAATAATTGTGTTTCATATTTTACGTTTCCATAGATCTTATCATTAATTAAAAAGTTGGTATGGGCCAATCATCATGTGACAAGTTCTTAATATATGATTTTAATGATCTCCATGTAATATGCTTGCTTCGCATGTTTGGCGGGTCGATATTTGTGATTCTATGGACTGGACTCAAATACGAGCCAACGCATGCAATTTATTAAAGCTTTGATCTTTCTTTTTAATAAAGTATATACTTTTTAATGTATTAAAATATTTTCTCCTCACTTAAGATTTCGATTTTGAACAATCGTCCGCTTTACCACCCAAATTGACTTGCTTTTATTTATATATATAAAAAAAAAAACAAAAAACAAAACAAAGAGAGATAGACAGTAGACGCTGATTAAGCATCTCCATATCTACCTTAGGCTTGTCTAAGTTCATTGAATGAACATTTTTATTTTATTTTTTTATATATTTAGGAACATGAAAGGCCAGAAAACTGGTCTTTTTCTTTTTGGTAGGAAAGAGGAGACAATATTAATTGAATTATAACTCATTAGCGAAAAAACCAATCTAAGTTCATTGAGAAACTATTTTTATTTTACTCTTTTTATTATATATTTATTTCTATTTCTTTTCTATCTATTCCTAAGCTTCTCTCCTCGTCGAGTCTATAATACATTTTTTTTGAACTTTTAAACATAAAATAAAATGATAATATTTGTCATACCCAAGGATGGAAGGCTTCTTCCTCAACATTGGCCACACCAACAGCCTCATGCCAGAACTATGGGGGGCCAAAGAGGATCATAGAATGACGAAAGAGGGTGGGATTGACGAATTTGATTTTGGAAATGGACTCAGCATCCTTGGTCATCCTTGTCAAGCAGGGGAGGTCGAGACCATCCTTTCCACCACCCTACCTTTGATTGCATCAATTTACGTGTCAAAACCAAAAAACAAAAATAAATTTACGGTGTGTTGCTGAAACCAATGCAGTGTCTTACACTTGCAGAGAGGGTAACAGAGAGGCAGATTTTCTCGCCAACATGGAGCATCTTCTCTCCCATGGGGTACACGAGTTCTATTCTCCTCCACCGGGAATCATGCAAATTCTGCAAAAAGATGCTAATGGTCTCCATCTTCCTAGAAAATAGGCGTCTTTAGGCCTTGCGGGCTTGTTTTTTGTTTTCTCTTCTCATTTAAAAAAAAAAAAAACGCTTCAGAAAACTTGCGCACTTGGTAGAACTTGTAACATTTACACTGTCACTAATTGAGCAGGTTAAGAAACAGAGCAATTATGCACCCAAAAAAAAAAAAAAATTGCAATTATGCTCATTGGGCCCTCGGCCCATTGGATTGGACAATGGTTCAGACTGTTAGCTCCCGCCTTCTTCTTTTCTTTTTTGTTTTTTTTTTTTTTTTTTGTGGAGATCCTGTATGTGGCCCTTTGAAGATAAGAGTTGGACATTTTGAAAAAGAAAATTATGATAATATTCATAACAAAATGGATAAGAAAAAAATCTGGTCGGCACACTTGTCCAAATAATGGAAGTTCTATGGTACGGAATTATTTAATTGTGTTCCCTTCTTTAAAAGGAAAAATTATAAGGAAATTTGTGATGGGATGAATGCCTTTTGGTCGACTACACCACATTGAAAATGAAATGCGAGAAATCAAAACGGACCAAGTTGCTCTCGATGACTTTAAGCCACTGATTTGTGACCACAAATTTTGGGATGAATCTCTGTCACCATCACATGTACAGAAGCCAAAAGGCCCAAGCCAACATTTTTGCATTCATGTAATGGGTTCCCCACCCTACTTGTCTCCCAGCGTTGCCTCTCTCTCTCTCTCTCTCTCGGTTTTCTTGTGGGACAAAGAAAAGTTTGGTTTGTTGTGAGAAGCAGGTCTACATGGTTGGTGTATTGATGTGGCAATTGACGTCCGCTGAGATTGTATGATTATGGTTTGAACAAATTTTTATGGATGATAAGACAAATTAAACTCTCTTTCCTTTTAAGGACATGGGACGAAAGGCAATGGGTGAAAAATTACCCACTTTAATATATCTCTTACTCGGATATTTGGTGTTGCACTTTTAAGGTCTGTTTGGCTACGTCAAAAGGGAACTAAAAATAGAAAGAGAAAAGATAGAAAAGGAAAGAAAAGAAAAATAAAATTAAAAATTATGTTAGATAATAAAATACATAATAAAAAAATAAAATAAAAAATTACATTTTGTTGGACAAGAAAAAAGAAAAAAATACAATCAAAAAGTGTACAAATTTACTGTTTTATCTTTTCTATTTTTTATTAGAATTTAAAAAAACATAACATAAAAAACAAATTTATAATTTATAATTTTGGAAGGAAATTCTTTAATCCTTCCCTCCAAAACACACTGATTTGATGAAATTGAAAAGTTAAATTTAAAAAATTTTATTGAAATTCTCATTTTTTCTCTCATTCAATTAATTATTTTGCTAAATATGGGTAGATTTTTAAAAACCCTCCCTTTTTCTTACATTTTCATTAAAACTCTCCACCCAAATGCATTCACTACTTAAATTTTTACGAAGGGCGTTGTGGGTGAATACTACTATAATGGGACGTAGAGTAACATAAGAAGGTAAAAAAAATTAAATAAATGTATTTGCAGAGAAAATATCAATTAAATTTATTTCCTAAAGAGAGAAAATTAAAAAAATAAATTTAAAGAGAAAATTTTAAAATAATCAAATTATTTTTTTAGAGAGAGAAAATTAATATGATTAGTTTTAGAAAAAGAAAACTCAAAATCAATCTTCTTGGAGAAATAAAATATGAATTAAATTATCCTTTAGAGAGAAAAAAGTTAATATGATTAGTTTTAGAGAAAAACTAAATTTAATTTTTTTTTAAAAAAAAGAAAATTTAAAATAAATATTTTTAGAGAGAGAAAATATAAACTAAATCGATTTTTTAGACAGAGAAAATTAATATATATAATTTTAGAAAGAAAACTAAATTTATTTTTTAGGCAGAAAATTTTAAAATAAATGTGTTTGAGAGAAAGAATTTAAATTATTATTATTATTTAATGTGAGAAAACTTGTTTAGTTGTAGAGAGAAAAATTAATTTTAGTTTTTTTGAAAAGAGAAAACTTAAAATAGTTTGAAGAGAGAAGATGTGATTTAAATTGATTTTTTTTTTTAAAAAAAAAGAAAATTAGTATATTTAATTTTAAAAAATTAAATTTTATTTTTAAGAGGAGAAAACTTAAAATGAGCATTGTTGTGCACCAGAGGGTATGGTAAACAATTGTAGGAACTAGAGGTGTCATGACATCCGGATCGAATTCGGATATCATGATACCTAAACTCAGTTTGAGTATTTTTTAGGTAGGCTCGATCTCGTCGAGTTTGAATTTTTTGAGTTTGAGCTCGAGTTCTAAGTGTTATCGGATAGTATCATTAGATAATATGATCCAGATTTGTATTTTTTGAGTTTGAATTTGAGTTCAAAGTATCACAAATGATATTATCGGATAATATCGTTGGATAATATCATCATATATTTAATATATAAAAAATATTAAAAAAAAATTCAGATAACTCATTGGGCTTTTAAACCCGGCATATTTGGGCTCGGTTTCAAACTCGAGCATAAGGTACCTGACCCTGAGTTCAAACCCAAACTCGAGTTCAGTCAAACTAAACTCGAGTTCAGCTTTAGTCGAATAACATCCCGAATACCCATACCCTATCCAGACGCCGTAACAGCTCTAGTAGTAACAACTGGACAACAGACTCACGCGTGCAATTGACATCCATCATTTCTTGCATGGAGGATCTTGTTACTGTCACTCTCCTTTTTCCTTATAAATTAGTAACCACTTTGGATCGCATTCAAGGACAAAATTATCATTTAACATCTATCCTTTTTATATATAAATTTTAAATTTAAGATATTATTTAAACAATATCAACCATGGTTAGACCAACTATCAACTAGATGTAACAATCACTTTCCCGGCCTTCTTCATTTATACTTTTTTTTTTTATAATAATATTTGAATTCAAAATTAACAAATTAAGAAAAGAAAATTATAATCACTAACATATAACTTTATTTATACTCTTTTATGAAATGGTGAAAGAACTCATAAGTTGTGTTATCTGGTATAATTCAAACAGTACACTATCTCTATTTTTATACTCTTTTCTCTAATTCGATGTTTTATGATTATATTTAAAAAAAATTGATAATTTGTAGTTCTATTATCGTTTGTGTGTTAATGAATTGTTTGCATGATATGAGGATACCTTTCTTGACCTTTTTGCTAAGATCAAGCATAACGGAGGACCCCCAAATCCACTATGGATTATGTAGGCACCAATTAGATGCATCATTTTATAAGATATTATTATGTGCACTAATTCAAAAAAAGATAAATATATATATGTATGTATGTGTATATATATATAATATACATTATAACATGTAATTTATTGAATTTATTATTATTATCATGGTTCGAATTTGAATTGTTTAATATCCTAATGATTGGTTTTATTGAATTTTATTTTTAGGAGATTAGATTTGAAGTCTTGGAACAAATTGGGTTTAATGAAACAATTTTGAAGCTAATTGAGTCAAGACATCTTTTGGGCTTTGAAGAATAAAAGTTTGAATTTTAGTTTTAGTGATTTTTAGTAGAGTTTTTAATTTTTAGTAAAAAGTTGTTTTTCTTATTAGGAGTAAAGTTTGTAATTTTATCAAATTGGAAAACTCCTAATTGATTTAAAAGTCTAGAAGGAGAAAAATAGGGCAAAAAATCTTAACTCCTTCCAAAAAAAGATGTCATGTTATTTTTTCACAAAAAAAAAGGGAAGGACGGCTGCAGTTTAAAAAGGAGAAGAGAGATACATTCTCAAGTCCTAAAAATCACAAGACAAGGACGGCTGCTCATACTCTTCCATTAGGTTTTTATTTTTATTTTTCTTTTAGGAACATTATTTTTTCACTTTTGATTTTTCTTGTGATGATATTTTTCACCATGAATGGCTAAAATTTTATTTCTGATTCAAGTGAAATTTTAATCGATTGTTCTTCATTGTGAGGTTAGGTACTTAATTTAATTTCTTATCTTTTATTTAAGTATTCGTTGATTCTTGATTTAATTTTAGGAAAACCTAATATTGGTTAATCTGACAATTTAATTCAATATTAGTTTTTCTATTACTATCCAGGAATTCAGTGATCCGTAATTGTCATGAACGAATGGTACAAGTAGCAATTAGGTTATTTGTCTATGGGTCTTTTACCGGTATTCAATTGATTTAGGGAATCAATGGAACAAAATTGAGTAATTGCGGCTATCCCAATTATTTAATTTTAGTTTAACTGTTTTCATAAAACGTAATGCAATCATTATATTGATATGGAACGCTATCGTGCCTAGTCGGTTAATGATAAGTTTCGATTGAATACTGGGTTTGGTCGATTAAAATTAGGAAAGCGCACTATTTATTACGACTATCCTAATAGATTTAAGGTTAAATACTTGAATCGCAAGAATAATATTTTTAACCAATGATCAATAAGACAATCGAATATATGAACTCTTGGATCAATACTTGATAGATTGATTTTCTTCCTTAATTTTTAGTATTTTGCATTATTGATTTATTTCTTATTTTCAGATTATTAATTTTTATTTAGCAATTTTTATTTTAGCAAATTGTTTGAAAACCCCCAATTTTATTTTTAACATCAACTAAGAGATTAAATTAATTAGTTTTCTTGGAATTCGACCTGGTAACCACTATTGCTACAGTTTGTTGCATTGGGAGAATCAGTTTTTAATTTGAGGGTTTTGATAACCCGACCAAATTTTGGCGCCGTTGCCGGGGAACTATTTTGATTTCTTAATTGTGTTTTCTTTATTATTTGTTTTGCTGACCTCTTTTATTTTATGATCCGTTCTTCTTAAGAAGGTGAATTGGAATATATTTCTGAAATTGAGAAAACTGCTCGTCGATTAAGAAAGGAGGCCAGACAGAGGAAAGGTAAATTACGTCGAAGGCCAATTTTTGACATTGATATGAAAATTTGTGACAGATCTATTTTTGAAGAAAAAGAGGAAAAGATGGCCGATCGTGAGAGAACCTTGAAGGAATTGGCTGCGCCCAATCTAAATCAACAACCCTTGTGTATCGAATACCCAACTCTTGAGGTAGCGTTCGAACTTAAATCTGGTTTGATTCACTTACTGCCTACTTTTTGTGGTCTTCCAGGTGAGGACCCACATAAACATTTGAAGGAATTCCACGTTGTCTGTTCGAATATGAAACCCCAAGGTGTGACAGAGGAACAGATTAAGCTGAGAGCTTTTCCCTTTTTCCTAAAAGATAAGGCAAAGGACTGATTGTACTACCTACCTCCGGGTTCGATCAATACATGGAATGGGATGCAGAGATTATTTTTGGAAAAAAATTTTCCTGTATCTAGGGCTGCCAACATTCGAAAGGAAATATGTGGGATATTAGCGGAGCGACGCTATATGAGTACTTTGAGAGATTCAAACAACTCTGTGCTAGCTGTCCACATCATCAAATATCGGAACAGCTCTTGATTCAATATTTTTACGAAGGACTTCTACCCATGGATAGAAGTATGGTAGATACGGCCAGCGGAGAAGCCTTGGTAAATAAAACACCTGAAGAAGCCAGACAATTGATCACAAACATGGCAGAAAATTCTCAACAATTTGTGTTGAGAACAGATGGAGTTACGAAACGTGTCAATGAGATAAGTCACTCTCACTTTGAAAATCAAATTTCTGAATTGACTGCTTTAGTTCGTCAAATGGTTGTAGGGCAAATACATGAAACCAAAGTTTGCAGCATATGCTCGATACTCGGACATCCTACGGATATGTGTCCATCTTTGCAAGAAGATTCTACTCATCAAGCAAATGCCATAGGAGGATTTCCTGGCCAACCTCAGAAGAAATACGACCCCTACTCCACTCATTCTAATCCTGGAAGGAGAAATCATCCAAACCTAAGTTACGGAAATCAAGGAGGACAGACAAGATATCCTCCTCAGCAATTCAATAAACCAACACATGCACCGACTCAATCATCTAATTCAGGTATGTCACTAGAGGATATTGTAAAAACTCTCGCGACTAACACGCAACAATTTCAACAAGAAACGAGAGCTAGCATTCAGGAAACGAGGGTGAGCTTACAAAACTTGAGAAATCAAATCACTCAGCTAACCACTTCGGTTAGCAATTTGGAGTCTCGAAATTCAGGAAAATTACCTTCACAAACGATAGTGAACCCTAAGGAAAATGCTAGTGCAATGGTGTTGAGGAATGGAAAGGAATTACAATCAAACACACCATCACCCAAAAAGAGGAATGAAAAGAAAGATGAAGAGGAAGAAGCCGAAGTTGCCAATGAAAATCCAATCAAGGTAAATTCCGATTCTCTTTTACCTATGAGTTCTAACACAGTTGTACCCCCTTTTCCCAGTAGGTTTGAAAGATCCAGGAAGGAAGACTATGAAAAGGAGGTTTGGGAAACTTTCAAGAAGGTAGAAATCAACATACCTTTGTTGGACGCCATCAAACAAATACCAAAATATGCAAAGTTTTTGAAGGAGTTGTGCACAAACAAGAGGAAGATGAGAGGTGATGAGAAAATAAGAGTTGGTGAGAATGTGTCGGCTGTTATCAAAAGATCTCTACCCAAGAAATGTTCGGATCCAGGTATGTTCACTTTACCTTGTTTTATTGGTTTAAGGAAATTTGAACATGCTATGCTAGATTTAGGAGCATCAATCAATGTCATGCCATATTCTATTTATATTGCTTTAAATCTTGGTCCCTTAAAGAAAACTAAGGTGATTATTTAATTGGCTGACCGTTCTATTTTGTATTCAGAAGGGATTGTTGAAGATGTTTTGGTGCAGGTTAATGAGTTAATTTTTCCAGCAGATTTTTATATTTTGAAAATGGATGAAGGCACCATTACAAATTCAGCACCACTACTATTGGGGAGACCATTCATGAAAATGACGAAAACAAAGATAGACGTGGATGAGGGTACACTCTCTGTCGAGTTTGACGGGGAGATTGTTAAATTCAATATTTTTGAAGCCATGAGGTACCCAAATGAGTGTCATTCGATTTGTTCTGCTAACATTATTGATTCGATTGTGCAGAAAATTTTTGAAGAAGAAAATGACACAAGTCTTGAATTGGATGCGCAATTGAATACCAAGGAAGAGATGGTCGAGACTTGTGAAATTTCAGAGTCAATATTGGAACAACAACCAAGGTCTTTGAATTCGAGTACCATACTTCCTATTTCTCACAAGAAAATGTTACCTTCCATTTTGCAGGCTCCAACATTGGAATTGAAAACCTTGTCGGATCATCTTAAATACGTATACTTAGGTGATGAAGAGACCTTGCCTGTTATCATAGCAAGAGAGTTGACGGAAGAGCAAGAAAATCGGTTACTCCAAGTTCTAAAAGAGCACAAGACAGCAATTGGTTGGACCTTAACCGATATAAAGGATATTAATCCTTCAATTTGCATGCATCGAATCCTTTTGGAAGAGGACACTAGACCAGTGAATGAATCACAAAGAAGGCTGAATCCAATCATGAAAGAAGTGGTGATGAAAGAAATTCTCAAGCTTTTGGACGAAGGCATTATTTATCCAATTTCGGACAACAAGTGGGTGAGTCTAATCCAAGTGGTATCAAAGAAAACGGAGATTACGGTGGTAAGAAATCAAGACAATGAGTTGGTACCCATGCGAGTGCAAAACGGTTGACGAATGGTCATTGATTTTAGAAAGCTCAATTTAGCCACTAGAAAGGATCATTTCCCTTTTATCCTTTATTGATCAAATGTTAGAGAGATTAGCTGGAAAATCATTCATTTGTTTTCTTGATGGTTTTTCAGGTTATTATCAAATAGCGATTGCACAAGAAGATCAAGAGAAGACCACAATCAAATGTCCATTTGAGACGTTTGTTTATAGAATGATGCCTTTCAGTCTATGTAATGTCCCAGGTACATTTCAAAGGTGCATGTTGAGCATTTTTTCAGAATATATTGAGAATTGCATTGAAATTTTTATGGATGATTTCACTGTTTATGGTGATTCATTTGATAGTTGTCTTGGGCATTTGATCAAAATTTTGAAAAGATGCATGGAAACGAACTTGGTTTTGAACTATGAAAAATGTCATTTCATGGTAAAGGAAGGCATAGTGTTAGGGCATGTGATTTCTTCTAAGGGTATTGAAGTAGATAAGACAAAGGTTGATTTGATCAGGAGCTTACCTTACCCTACAAATGTTAAGGAAATACGTACTTTTCTTGGACATGCAGGTTTTTATCGCAGGTTTATTCAGGATTTTTCAAAAATTGCCTTGCCATTATTTAAGTTGCTTCAGAAAGATATACATTTTGAATTTGGAGAAAAATGCAAGGAAGCATTCGACAAGTTCAAAAACCTGTTGACTATTGCACCAATCATTCGACCACCTGATTGGAATTTGCATTTTTGAGATCATGTGCGATGCAAGCAATTTTGCTGTAGAAGCGGTTCTCGGCCAGCGAATTGATAAGAAGAGTTACGTCATTTACTACGCTTCAAGGACATTAAATGCTACTCAATGCAACTACACCACCACCGAAAAGGAGCTCTTAGCCATTGTTTTTGCTTTAGATAAGTTCAGATCATATTTACTTGGTTCTAAAGTAATTGTGTATTCTGATCATGCAGTTTTGAAGTATCTTTTGGCGAAAAAGGAGTCGAAACTCAGGTTGATACGGTGGATTCTCTTGTTGCAAGAGTTTGATTTGGAAATCAAGGATCAAAGTGGAGCTGAGAATTTGGTAGCTGATCATCTAAGCAGGTTAGTGAATGAAGAAGATCCACTACCTATTTCTGAAATTTTTCCCGATGAGCAGTTATTTCACTTGAAAAGTGCTACTCCTTGGTATGCAGATATTGTAAATTATTTGGTTACACACATCTTGCCTAGTAATCTTAGTAAGTCAAGGAAGGAAAAAATTCGATGTGAGGCAAAACATTATGTGTGGGATAAACCTTATTTGTGGAAATTTGCTCTGACCAAATAATTAGAAGATGTGTCCCAGAGAATGAACATAATTCCATTCTAGCATTTTGTCATAGTTATGCTTATGGGGGACATTTTGGGTCAAAAAGAACTGTTAAGAAAGTTTTAGATAGTGGGTTATATTGGGAGATCTTGTTTAAAGATGTTTACTTGTTTTGTAAAAGTTGTGATAGATGTCAGAGGACAGGGACTTTGTCTCATAGAAATGAGATGTCCCAAACCCCCATTCTTGTTTGTGAAATATTTGACATATGAGGTATTGATTTTATGGGTCCATTCCCTTCATCTTGTGGATATGCTTATATTCTTTTGGCTGTTGATTATGTATAGAAATTGGTGGAAGCAAAAGCCACCAGGAGTAACGATTCTAAGTCTGTTGTAGGTTTTATCAAGACTAACATTTTCAGCAGGTTTGGGATCCCTAGAGCCATCATAAGTGATCAAGGGAGCCATTTTTGCAATCGAGCAATCGAAGCATTAATGAAGAAATATGGAGTACATCATCGGATCGCCACGGCATACCATCCTCAGACAAATGGACAAGCCGAAATTTCCAACCGTGAAGTTAAATCCATTTTAGAGAAAACGGTTAACCCGGGACGAAATGATTGGAGTTTACGTCTAGATGATGCACTATGGGCTTACCGGACAGCTTTCAAAACACCAATAGGGATGTCTCCTTATAGGTTAGTCTTTGGAAAATCTTGTCATTTACCGGTGGAAATTGAGCATAAGGCGTATTGGGCGATCAAACGTTGTAATATGAATATGGGTGAAGCCGGTGAGTTAAGAAAATTGCAATTGCAAGAACTTGAAGAGTTGAGATTGGAGGCCTATGAGAACTCGAGAATTTATAAAGAGAAATCCAAATTGTTTCACGAGGATATGATCTTAAGGAAACAATTTAAGGTCGGACAAAAAGTGCTTTTATATAATTCTCGACTCAAACTCATGTCGGGTAAGTTGCGTTCTCGTTCGGTTGGTCCATTTATTGTTACTAATGTATTTTCTCATGGTGCAGTGGAAATTCAAAGTCTTGACACAATTAAGATTTTCAAAGTGAACGGACACAGGTTGAAGATATTTCACGATAATATGGAGGTTTCTACAATATTAGATATTGCATTAAAATCTCCAGATTATTCCTCCGGCTGAATCAACTATGAAGATCGTAGAGCATAACGACGTTAAATAATTGCGTTTGTTGGGAGGCAATCCAAAATTTTTAAGAGTTTGATTTAGTTTTCTAATAATTTTATTTATTTAATTTTAAGTGTTTTATTAGTGTTATTTATCTCTTCTCATAATTTTTGCATGTGTCCAGCAATTTTTTTAAGTCAAGTCAAATAGAGCAGCACTCAAAGGTTGACAAAAGCAGTCCCTCTCATACAAGATGATCATGCGGTTTGCTGAATAGGGTATCAAATTTCGGGCAAAAACTCTCTCTCTCATAGGAGATGATCATGCGGTTTACCAAGTAGAAGATTCACAATTCAGGTAGAAGCACTCCCTTACTCAAGAAATGATCACGTGTTTTTTTGGGTTATTCACCACAAAAAAAAGGTCGAATGGGAGAAGAGAGAGAATGCCTCCAACAATTACAACACATTCTTTCTTTCTTGATTCTCTTACGAACCCTCTACAATCGCCTCCCTCAATCAACCAACATCATCCCATGTTCTTCCATCCATCGATTGCAACCTTCAATCATTCCCTTCAATCGTTCAATTGCAACTTTCAATTATCAATCATCAACCTTCGAAACACCTTTGAAGAACCCTAAACCATCATCTTCTTCACAACCCTTAACTTGCCCCAAACCCTAATCGAAAACCATCAACCGTTTTACCATCTTCGATCGACAGTTTCTTCATTTGATCTTAAATCCTCACTCAATCGAACCCCAAATTCTCCTTTGGCTGAAACCCTAATCATCCCCCATTTTGGGTATTCTCGATTTGGATCCCCAATTTGATTGAGAGCCGGGTCACTGTAAGTTCTAATTTCGATCGCAGGACGTTCGAATCCTTAGTCTCTCCTTCGTTTGAATCAGAACAATAATCCCCTTTGTTCAATCTCTTTTCATTCTTCATTTGATCGAAGCTTTCGGTTCATTTTTTCAGAAACCTTCTTCTTCGTGTTCCACCCTCTTCACACTCTCTGCACCCAACCTATTCGATTGAAGACCCAAGCCGCGACTATCCTTCCCTCGTCACTCTGCATTCCAATTGGTTAGGCATCACAACTGCACACAACTATTCAGCCAACAGTCTCTGCAAATTTAATCTTTCTATGGGAAAGAAACGAGCGGCAGAGCATCGGTATGGCCTTCGACAACGTGTTTCATCTTCCATCGAAGGTTCATCCTCACGAGCGCAAATCGTAGACCCTAGTGGCGAGCCAATATCCCTTTCTTCCGATGACCAACCATCTCCCTCTGCAAATTCCTCTATGCAGTCCTCTCCTCCAACCGCTGAAGACCTTCCGCAGCAGCAAGAACCACTTCAAAGACCTAGAATGCGGCTACCCATGACTGACTCTTCACATAGAAAGCCACGGGTGATGCTTCCTCGGTGTTCTGCAACTTCATCCAATGCCAACGAGCCAATTGCAGGACCACCAATGGAACCTGCAGAATCCCCAATTGCACCTGTCAAGCAACCATCCGCTAACCAAGAGCCCCCAACATCTTCAAGCAGACCCAAGTCCAGATCTCGTATGGCCAAGGGCAAATCCATTCTACCACCACCTCTGAATCTGGGAGGACACCTCAAGTTCCATTCTGCAGAGCACAAGCGCAGGTATCCAGATATCTCCTCCCACACTCTAATTCCCTGCAAATATTTACATATTCCCACATTAGAATCACTGGGTTTTTTTAAGAACATACATAATTATTTGTCTGCAATTGGTTGGAGTACCTATTTGAATCTGTTTTATCCTGCATTTCAAGAATTGACCTGTGAATTTTACACCACATTTCGGTTTGAAAACACTGCACATTGGACTGTAGACACCCCAAGTCTCATAGAATTTCGACTGATGAATCGTGCATTTCATTTTTCCTTGACTCAGTTTAATGAAGCCTTAGGGTTTTCAGTTGGCTCCTCTGATCGTTCTTCTATTTATGATTACACTTCATACTTTAATTCTTATTATCCACGTATATGGTCCGAATTGACTACTAACCCCCATAATTTTGATCCTAGTCACTCTAAGAGTTACTACCTTAGAGATCATGCATTACAACTCATCCAGCGGTTTTTAGCCTTTAGTTTTTCTGGAAGGAAGGCTAGTTCAGCCGTTTGCTCCAAACCTGAATTGTTTTTCTTATGGTCGATGACCCAAAACCAAAAGATTAATTTTGGTTATTGGTTGGCCACTCAATTTCAGAGTGTTCTTTCATCTTCTGCTAGACCGTTGATACTAGGATCTCTGATTACTCACTTGGCTGTCAATTTGAGGGTTTTAGACTTGGGTAGTCTCTATATGAACATTGTTTGTCATGCTGAGCCATTAGACTTTGATTGCCTGATTCGAATGGGTGTTGTGTACAAACTCGATGGTGTTTATCATTTTATCTCACCGGGTGACAACCGGTTAAGAGTTCACTCTTTTTTTGCAGGTTCCTCCAATGCTGCACGTTCGTCTCACTCTCATTCCTTAGCTCAAATGATGCAAGACATGCAGAAACACATCTCTCAAATGGAGCAGAACATTCAAACGCTCGCAGATTTTGTGGGATTTCCACTCCCATTCCCGTCACCACCTTAGGGGAGTTCTTTATTTTTTTTCATTGTCTTCATTTTTAAGTTAGCTTTTTATTTGGTTTATCTCTTTTATTGCATCGAGTCTTCATTTTCTGTTTCTAATTTCTGGGCTAGGTTAGTGTTAGTGTTAGTGGTGATTTCTTTTTGCTTTGTGTCTAGACGTATTATTTTTGTTTCGTTGAGGACAATGCAGCATTTAGATATGGGGGAGGATTTCATGAAACCATGTTATCTTTCTATTTTCCTTTGAATTTCATACTCTTTTGATTTTCATCTGAAAATGATTTTTGAGTCAGTATACATTGTCGATTTGAGTTGGAACTCATGAAAGAGACAAATATGATTATTTGTATTTTGGATAAAAATTGTTTTAAGCGTCCTATTGACTTTGATGATTGAATTAGATACAAATGTGTAAAATTCTATACAATTTTACATACTTTTATGAGCATTTGAGTCTTGAGAGCATATTATCATCTTTGCTCTAATTTTTTTTCATGAGTGTGCATAAATCATAGTGTGTTTATTCTAAAACTTGCTTTGCAATGCTTTTCAAGACCACATTTATGAATTCATGCATTAATATGATGGGAGCAATTAGATTTACACAATTTATCTATCTTAAAAGACCTTCCCATGCATATTCGTCCCCTAGTGAACCAATTTGAACCTTTATCTCTTTTTCTTTGTTTATAACCTCACAAATTGACACACAACCTTTTTTTTACGCTTAACCTTCTTTTTGGTCCTCATATCAAAGAAGCATGTGTTTAGAACTTGAATAGGTGGTTATTTGTAAAGAGAATGAGATAATTTTGTGTTGGGGATTGCTTTTAGAGATTTATTCATATAATTTGGGAAAAGTTATGTATGCACTTTTCATTCATTCTCGAGATTGTCATTCAAAGAAAAAAGAAAAAAAAAAAAAGAGAAAAGAAAATTTCCCATGAATTGAAGTTGGGGAATTTGAAGAAAAATATTCAGAAGTTTTGATCGAGAAATGAAAAGGAAAAGGTCTTGATTGAATCATTTTTCTTGGGTTGATTGTACTCCATGTTATGAGATAGGTTTGATAGTAGGAATGTTTTGTAATCTTTGGCATGCTTCTTTGGTATGCATTACACATCATATTTACCTCTTACCTTACCTTTACCCAAGCCAAATTACAACTCTTGCAAAAACCCCCAAATTTTTGTTTTGAATTCATTTAATCAGTGGTGGAGATTTGATTAATAAGCAAGCCTATGGTAATAGCATACTATACTTTGATTGTTGAGAGTTATCGATAAATTCCCTTTAAACACTTGTGTGCATAGAGCGATCTCCTTGTGAGGGTAACGAATCTTGTTGCATTGAATTCTGATGAGATTGTTGAGTCTATTGGGATGCCTATATTTTCTTTTAAAATGATTACTTGCTCTCTGGATTATTGCTCTGGTTTGAATATTTCGATGTGTGCTGCTTGAGATTGTTGAATGATGAAATGAAGGAGGGGAAGGAGTGAAGAGGAGAATGGTTGTGTGACATTGGGATAGTAGATGCTTGAGAACAAGCATTGGTTAGGTGTGGATGAATTTGATAACATGCAATTTATTGAAATTCGAATTTGAATTGTTTAATGTCTTAATTATTGGTTTTATTGAATTTTATTTTTAGGAGATTGGATTTGAAGTTTTGGAGCAAATTGGGCTTAATGAAGCAATTTTGAAGTTAATTGGGTCAAGACATCTTTTGGGCTTTGAAGAATAAAAGTTTGAATTTTAGTTTTAGTGATTTTTAGTAGAGTTTTTAATTTTTAGTAAAAAGTTGTTTTTCTTATTAGGAGTAAAGTTTGTAATTTTACCAAATTAGAAAACTCCTAATTGATTTAGAAGTCTAGAATGAGAAAAATAGGCCAAAAAATCTTAACTCCTTCAAAAAAATATATCACGTTATTTTTTCACAAAAAAAAGGGAAAGACGGCTGCAGTTTAAAATGGAGAAGAGAGATACATTCTCAAGTCCTAGAAACCACAAGACAAGGACGGCTGCTCATACTCTTCCATTAGATTTTTATTTTTATTTTTCTTTTAGAAACATTATTTTTTTCACTTTTGATTTTTCTTGAGATGATACTTTTCACTATGAGTGACTAAATTTTTATTTCTGATTCAAGGGGAATTTTAATCGATTGTTTTTCATTATGAGGTTAGGTACTTAATTAATTTCTCGTTTTTTATTTAAATATTCGTTAATTCTTGATTTAATTTTAGGAAAACCTAATATTTGTTAATCTGACAATTTAATTCAATATTAGTTTTTCTATTGTTATCCAGGAATTCAGTGATCCGCAATTGTCATGAACGAATGATACAAGTAGCAACTAGGTTATTTATCTATGGGTCTTTTACCGGTATTCAATTGACTTAGGGAATCAATGGAACAAAATTGAGTAATTGCGGCTATCCCAATTGTTTAATTTTGGTTTAACTGTTTTCACAGAACGTAATGCTATCATTATATTGATATGGAACGTTATCGTGTCCAGTCGGTTAATGATAAGTTTCGATTGGATGCTGGGTTTGGTCGATTAAAATTAAGAAAACGAACAATTTATTACGGCTATTCTAATAGATCTAACGTTAAATGCTTGAATCGTAAGAATAATATTTTTAACCAATGATCAATAAGACAATCGAATATATGAACCCTTGGATCAGTACTTGATAGATTGATTTTCTTCCTTAATTTTTAGTATTTTACATTATTGATTTGTTTCTTATTTTCACGTTATTAATTTTTATTTAGTAATTTTTATTTTAGCAAATTGTTTGAAAACCCTCAGTTTTATTTTTAACATCAACTAAGAGATTAAATTAATTAATTTTATTGGAATTCGACCTAGTAACCACTATAACTACAGTTTGTTACATTGAGAGAATCAATTTTTAATTTGAAATTTTCAAAAATCCGACAAATACACAAAAAAAATCACATGCTCAACTTGAAAGAAATCTATTCTTGAAAGATTTGGGGGTTAAATTACATGTTAGTCCTTGAACACTATCTGTCACGTTATAATTTAATCTTCAAAGTTTAATTTGTAATGTCAATATTTTTGAACTTTTAAATTTGTCACAATTAGGTAAAAAGTGCAAACAGCCATGAGCACTGCTTAACAAAAATCTCCTTCCCTCCTCTCATATGGAAGTCAACTAGTAGACTCTCTCTCTCAATTGCCCCCCCCCCCCCACTCTCTACATATCTAAAGGCATGATCTGTGTTAGCGGTGGCAGATCTACACTCTTTTTTTATCACGGAAATAGAAAAAGAAGATGAAGAAGTCGATGGTGACGGTCATTGAATCCCCCGCCAAATCAATTTGGGGGGGGGGGTTAATTGGCCAATTGAATTGATCTCCCTATTCTAATCTCGATCGAATGAGGAATTCAATTAGAGGCTTGGATTTAACGGGGAAAAGGAGTTTGGATTCGGGGGTTTGATTGCATTCGGCAATCCAGTCTCTACCAAATCTAGCCCCTCAATCAATTGGGATTTCGATTGGCCAATCGAATTCAGCAGCCATAAAATTTGGTGAAGATGGCACTAGGGTTTGATTGTGGGGCTAAATTGGATGCGGATTGGATTGATGAATGCAATCAAAATCCCGATGCTCCGCGAACCCTTTTTTCCTATCCAACCCCTCAATCGAATCCTTCAACATCGCATCTATTCGATCAATCGAGGGTTCTCCAAAAAGAATGAAGTCATTAACGTAGAAAATGTGAGAAATTGATTGTCCATCCCTTGATGGCTTCACTGGTTTCCCGAATGACGTTCTACCCCTAAGTTATCGGGCTTTAATTAAACTAGCGTGGCACAAGTACTGTTTTGGCCCACCATTATTTGAGGAAACTCTGACGCATTTTGGATCAGGTCAAAGTCAATTGACTTGGTCATCCCCAAACATTACAAAATTACAAATTTTGATAAATATTTTTCATTCAGGGATTATACTTATAATATAACACAATTCGTCAGGATCCCAAATGGCTGAGATCTTACAATCCTAAAGTAGAAAGATGGGGAAGCCTAGCTGTCAAGGTGGGAATATGACTATATGAATGAGTGACCAAGAAGGAAAGGACAAAATGAGACTTGAGACTTGTATAAACAAAATAATAATAATAAAAAGGGTAAACAAGACTAGTACACATCTTTGAAGAACAAAAAATTTAGAAATACAATTTCAAACAAATAAGAAGAATAGAATTAAATTATTATTACTAGAAAAGTTTTTTATAAAAATTAATATCGGCCCAAATTTTTTTTCTGTTGAAAACAAGAATAACAAAAACTAGGGGTATGTTTATTTATGAAAAATTAGGGTATTTTTTCAAACAAAAAAATGTTTTCATTGTGTTCAAATGCTTTACTTTTTAATTTTTAGAAAATAAAAATTAAAAAATATGATTTTTTTTAAATTTTTAAAGAGTAGTAAAAAATAGTTTTAAAGTTTTTTTATTATTTTTTATTATAAATAAAATTTGTATTTTTAAAAATTTTTTTAAAGATAAAAAATATGAAAAAATTAAAAATTAAAAATTAAACAACATTTTCTAAACAAAATGCATCCTGGATAATTGTGATGAAAGGCCCCAATGGGCCCAACATCACCACTTAACGCTGCGAAGAGACGTTACCGACACGCTGCTATTACACGGGCTTTGAATTTCACCCCCTTTTCCTCCTCTTGTAAAAGTCCCTTATGTCGCGGGGTGGGAGTGGGAGTGGGAGTGGGAGAGGGAGAGAGAGAGACTCAGTCATTGAATGGAGGATTGGGCTGAATAAATTCTCTATTATGAGAGACGAATGTGATATTCACAATCAGGAGACCTGTCTCTCCAAAAGGGTATCTCTGTAATTTTCTGTTTTTTTATTTTCTTTTTGGGTTTGCTGTCAGGGTTTTGATTTTGAGAGTTTGTCTCAAGAATGGGGAGTTTCTTTTGGGTAACTGAGAGGAGGATAGAAGTGGATAATATTCTTGAAATTTAAAGGCTTGGTAATTTTTTGGGGTTTTCTTTCTGGGTCTGGAATTTGACTAAAGTGAGAGTAAAATTTGGGGGGTCTTCAGTTTTCTTTTAGGAGTTCAATTTTTTTTGGAGGAGATCTGAGGGAAGATGGGGTTTGTGAGTACGATCTTGGGGTTTTGTGGGTTTGGAATTGGAACTTCAATTGGGCTGGTGATAGGGTATTACCTTTTCATCTACCTTCAACCTGCTGATGTCAAGGTCTGTTTCTTTCTCTCACTCTCTCTCTCTTTAATTTTATATCGGGTTTTCATTCTACTTCTCTTTTATGTGTTTGGTTTATATTAATTCTCTGACCAGTAGTTAATTCCACGGTGGGGGCGTTTATTGCCTTTGGTTTCTCTGATTATGATGTTTGACTAGCATTTCAACTTTCTCTACTTTGTTAACAATTCTCAATTTATTGATTCCTTTCTAATTTGCCTAGAATAAAAGCTACCTTGAGCAAGATCTTGTTTACCAATTTGTGTGCGTAACTTTCGATTGAGTCCATTGCAACGTTGTGATAAGAAGTTGAGAAACTCAGTGTCCTGTCCTATGCAATTGCGATGAGATAGTAAATTTTACATAATGCCCATGTCTTAAAATTATTGTCTTTGATGAGTTGCAGTTATTTTTGCAATTGCATTTTGGATATTAACATGTTATGCTTGTCTTGTGGGTATTTAGTACCTTGGTTCTTGGCCAACCCCAAATTTTTGGGACTAAGGCTCTCGTTGTTGTTGTTGTTGTTGTTGTTGTTGTTGTTGTTGTTGTTGTTGTTGTTGTTGTTCTTGTTGTTCTACTTCTTCTTCTTCTACTACGTTTTCATAGCAAGTATACAGAATTTGAAGGTTGAGGAGTTATAAGGCCGAATTTTCGGACAGGAGGTTTAGTTATAGATTCAACTTGAGAAGGTCCTTGCCTTTAAGTATTACTTTTATATGTTATTCTTATAAGAGGTCATAACAAAGTCGTTTGAATATATCCTATTATATGAAAGTGGTGTTGGCTTTCCTTGATGCTGCATAGATTGTTTGAAAGTTTGAAACTGTAAACAGAAACGCTCACAAATTGAAAGAGGAAATAAGTACTAAACAATGCAAGCATGATTAAAATAAAAAATTATAACATATGTACATATTATTCTAGGGTCTCAACATGTCTTTTTGTTTTTTTTGGCTTTTTATGGAACCATAAATGCAGATAATCATGCTTCCGTGTTAGTTAATGTGAATGCTGAACCTTTTTCTGTGATATCTGATTTTACTGGTCCGAGAGTCTGTGCTGTAAAGCTACTATGTTGTGCTTAATTGGCATAGTTCAAATTTTTTAGTAGAGAATTGGAAATAGAGAAACTTCATTGTTGCCAACATTCCTGAACAAAATTTTTGCTTCAAAATTTCCTTCTGATTTGTCCCTTTTTTTTTAATGGAAGAAAAAATAAGGTCCAGAAACTGACTAAAGTGCATGATTTGCCAAGTTACCACTTATTCAGTTGATCTACTTGTTTGTTTTGATTACTTGTTCTCATGGATTGACCATTTCAGGATCCTGTAATCCGTCCTTTGGTTGAGCAAGACTCAAAAAGTTTACAGAGGTTGCTTCCGGAGATACCTCAATGGGTTAAAAATCCAGACTATGATCGGGTATGTTCTGGCTTAGAATATTGTTTGACATAATCATAGTTGTTAAACTATGTGCGTGTAGTTCTAAGATTGAGTTTCTCATGGTTTTTTTCTTTCAAAGATTGACTGGCTCAACAAATTTATCAGGGATTTGTGGCCTTATCTGGACAAGGTACATCTAGATTTTCTGTATCAACCAATTCCCTTTGCTCTCTTCCTCTGTCCTTTACTCTCTTTTTTTTTTTGGGAGATTTTTTCTGTTACAATTTACAATGGTTGTTTGTCTTAGGCAATTTGCAAGATGGCGAAGGAAATCGCGAAGCCAATTATTGCTGAACAAATTCCAAAATATAAAATTGAGTCTGTTGAATTTGAAACATTGACTCTTGGAACCCTACCTCCAACTTTTCAAGGTTGATTTATTCTGTACTTTATGCCTAATGCTACTTGCTGATTACTTTTTTACTTACTATTTCTCATTGCGAAGTGCAATATTTGGATGTTGTGTAGAGCAATAAGTATAAGATATCGCTCCGATCGTAGTTATCATATATACTAGCTAAATGTCCCGAGTATGAGGAAATCGGGAGACAAAATGAAAAGTCCAAATTGTATGCACATTACTAATTAAAATTGCAGTTGAATATATTGTTATTCTTTTTGCATGATCTCTTAAATGGTTTATATTTCCTTGTCAACATGCTAATTTTGTCATCTTTATTTTACGCCAGGGATGAAAGTTTATATCACCGATGAGAAGGAATTAATCATGGAACCTTGCTTGAAGTGGGCTGGAAATCCTAACATTTTGATTGCAGTTAAAGCATTTGGATTAAAAGCAACAGTTCAGGCAAGTTCTTGTTTGACTGTTTGTGTTAGTTGTTATATAAAGACAAGGCTTAAATTTGTTTGTATTGCAATTTTCAGGTTGTGGATTTGCAAGTATTTGCTTCTCCTCGGATCACCTTGAAGCCTCTGGTTCCAACTTTCCCCTGCTTTGCCAAAATACTTGTCTCTCTAATGGAAAAGGTGTGTAGAGATAGTGTTATGAATTTTATTTCAGTAATCAACATTTGTTGCATACCTGAGCATTTTGAAAGTTATAGCAAAGAGCAAATCTTTAGCCTGGCCTACTAATGAGTAGCACACACCCTTTATTTGGCCTCCTGTTCATGATGGAACTATTGATGCTTCATCGGTATATGATCCATTACAAGACTGATTAAAAGTTTGGAAGAGGCAGTTTTATAGCTTGAATTTTGATAGTAAGACTTCTGGTGTCATGGAAAGACATGGAGTTTGTTAAATTAGAAGGGGATAATTCAGAGATCCTTGTGAGATTTTGGTTACAAGAATTTCTGTGAAATCCCCTCACTGCATTAAGCTGCCTCCAATAGAAAAAACTTATTTGAATTTGATAGTTATGCTTTTTCGTATTATGACGAGTTATTGAGGCATACATCAGTCATCAGTATACCTAAATATATAGGCTTCCAATGATTATGCATCTTGTTCATGTTAAATCCAGCCTAGAGAATTGATCTTAGCTGGAAGAACAATAAATTAGTAATCACCTTTGATAGCTGAAAGAAAAAATAGATCATAGGGTCAATCCCAATACCTTACCCTATTTAAAGGGTTCTGATTTTGGGCCAGATTCATTTTCCAGTATTGTCTATCATGAGGGCCATTTCTTATGCATAATCCGTCTTGAGCATAAGGTATTGGATAATTTACTTCCTCTTTTCTCAATTGGTTCTTTCTATTTGATTTGCAGCCACATGTTGACTTTGGGCTAAAGCTACTGGGGGCGGATGTCATGGCTATTCCTGGGCTTTATAGGTTTGTCCAGGTTTGTACAGTTTACAATATATTTCACATTTCTTCATACAGGAGTATAAATAATAAGAAATAACCTAGACTGCATAGGCACAGAATGAACATTGCTAATATCGAAAGCAAAGAGGGATCTGATGAGATTCAGAATGTATTTAAGTTCTTCTGTTGCAATTCATCTAAGATGTGTATATTGTGACCCCCTATCTTGTCTTGTTATGGTTAAACTTCAGCATGATTCCTTCAGGGTTTATGCATGTTGGATGAATTAAGAAGTTTATTACCCAAAATGACCTTTCCATGATATATCATCTTGCTGTTGGGTATTGATGCCCGTTTCAGTTATATTCTATGACCATTTCAAAGATGGTTTTTTCCCTTTATATAGTTTTGAAGAGGAACATCTTTGTGATAGCATATGAAATTGCCTTCTAATTTCCAATATATTCAGGGAATCTGGGTGCTCTGATGTTCTTGATAGCCTTCCTAGACCCCTTTTTTACTGTTCAAATTGTGATTTGGTTCTGTTTTGCTTATACACATTTTGTGCAGGAATTGATCAAGGATCAAGTTGCAAACATGTATCTATGGCCCAAAGCCCTGGAAGTGCCAATAATGGATCCTGCAAAGTAAGCAACTGTTACTTTTTTTGTGTTGGTCTTCACCATGCATATGCCTGTTAAATTCCAGCTTCGACTAACCATCTTTTGCTTCAAAATTCTAGGGCGCAGAAGAGACCTGTTGGGATACTCCATGTGAAGGTTCTGAGGGCATTGAAGCTAAAGAAGAAAGATATTCTTGGAGCATCAGATCCTTATGTGAAGCTAAAGCTCACAGAGGACAAGCTACCATCAAAGAAGACAACTGTGAAACACAAAAACTTAAACCCTGAATGGAATGAGGAATTCAACTTGGTTGTTAAGGACCCTGAGTCTCAAGCTTTAGAGGTTATTGTCTATGATTGGGAACAGGTACGTTAGATTTGAAAACCCCCTTTTCCCTTGTAATTGCTGTTAATATGGATATAAGCAGGCAATCTATTGTGAAGCTCTATGGACTTGTCCCATGAATGTTTGTATGAATGGGGAAAGGCATAACACCACCATCTCTACAAAGGCAAGAGACTTGAACCCAATTCAGCTAGGAAACTGCTCAGCTGCAACCATGCTGCTATTGGGCATCACTAGATCTGGGTTCATTCTTTGTGTTGCATAAGTAAAATTTAGTTCATCTTATGCTTTTACACTCTTGTTTCTCAAGCTGTTCGTTCCTTCAATATTTACCTAGGTTGGCAAACATGAAAAAATGGGGATGAATGTGATTCTGCTGAAAGAACTTACACCTGATGAGCCCAAAGAATTTAGACTTGGATCTGCTAAATAACATGGACCCATGCTGCTATTGTGCATCACTAGATCTGGGTTCTTTGTGTTGCACACAGTATAATTTAGTTCAATCTATGCTTTTCCACTTTTATTTCTCAAGCTGTTTGTGCCTTCATTATTCACCTAGGTTGGCAAACATGACAAAATGGGGATGAATGTAATTCCGCTGAAAGAACTTACACCTGACGAGCCCAAAGAATTTACACTTGATCTGCTAAAGAACATGGACCCTAATGATCCACAAAATGAAAAGTCACGTGGACAGATTGTTGTGGAAGCAATATATAAGCCTTTCAAGGAGGATGAGATACCAAAGGAATCGGATGATCCAAATGCAGTACAAAAAGCCCCCGAGGGGACACCTGCTGGAGGTGGTCTGCTGGTGATAATTGTTCATGAAGCTCAAGATGTGGAAGGAAAGCATCACACAAATCCCCATGTAGAGCTGCTTTTCAGAGGAGAAAAGAGAAAAACTAAGGTAAATTTTTATCGTGTAAATTTTTAATGCCTTAGCAGCTGTTGGGATTATGGAGACTCCATCATTCTATCCTGATGAAACTTATCACTTTAGTGGCTTTGTATATACTCTGCATATTTTGATAAATGGAAATACAATGTGCATGGTATCCATATATCACCTGGTTGAATTTGCCTTGGAAAATATAGAAAATGATTATAACCATGGTGCATCATTATCACTAGGGATATTAGTTCAATGCTTTTTATTTTTTATTTTTTTTCACTGTAAACATGTGGAAAGATTTGCTTCGTTTACTAGAATTTGTGCTAAATAGACGTCAAGCCCAAGTGATGAAACTCATTTATCTGGCGCAGACTGTAAAGAAAAACAGAGACCCTAGATGGGATGAGGAGTTTCAGTTCACGTTGGAAGAACCTCCCAAGGATGATAGGCTTTATGTGGAAGTTGTCAGTACCTCATCAAGGATAGGTCTATTGCATCCCAAGGTACGTTATTCCTATCTCTTATTATTTACCGCCTTTTGGCTGCATTACTTGGTGAGCGTGTACTACGATGGTTCATGGTTTCTTATAAACTTGTGCATCTGTTGGCTTTGATTTTTATGCCTTTACCATGTAATACAATTCTAAAAATTTTGCTTGGGACTGTTCTCCCCAGGAAACATTGGGTTATGTTCATATCAACCTCTCAGATGTTGTCCATAACAAGAGAACTAATGAAAAGTACTACCTAATTGACTCCAAGAACGGTAAGGTTCAGATTGAGCTGCAGTGGAGAACCTCGTCGTAGATCTTTTTTTCAAACAAGCTTTGTATTTGTATTTAAGGCAAAGAAGATTCTAACATTTGGTACTCAAAACTGAATTTCTTTTATACTTGTGTGCAATCTCCTATCCTACGGATCATGTAAATTTACCCATTAATAAGAGGATGTGATTTCCTATAAGTTGCTTACATGTGTTTTCAAAAATCTGAGCTAAGATTGGAGGATATTATCCCGACTTGATCTAAATAGAACTATGCTAAAGCAAGAATCTTTCTTTTTTTATTATTTTTTTCTACTGAGACAATACAAGGTAAAAAGAAAACTGGTTGAACAAGGCTATAAAAACAATCAAAGGAAAATTAGCGAGGGTGATCAGAGGTGAAACAAGAAAAGGCTGGAAACAGGGACAGGGACCTGCCAACCAGATTGGGCTCCCTATTGTGGCAATACCATGAGCGGGCCTGTTATGTATTTTGGGGGCAATGTCTGAACTCTTAAGAGACCAAGCTTTTCTGCCAATGTTGGATGTTTTTTGCTTTTTGTTTTTTGTTTTTACTATATCAATAGGTATCTGAAATTATATTTCGACTAAATTGGTCCGTAACTTATAGTGATCTATTTAGGGGGTTATCCTTCCAATGTAGTCCGCTCAATGCCAAAGTCATGAGTCGAACTTATGACCTTAGTTAAGGGACTTAATGTCATGTCCCACTAAATCGACTATTGGTGTTGGATGCTTTTTTGTGACATTAACAATCTTTCAACCAATAGTTGATCGGCATAATGAGAATGGCACTTCGCTCTTTTATTAAGCGCTCGTATTTGAGTCTTTTTAAGAACGAAAAAGATGTCATTGGAAGACCTTTTCCCCAAAAATGAGTTCAACAACAGATCGATCTGAATTAATCGGGATAAAATCCCAAATATTAGGTGATAGCTCAACCGGGTATCAAAAACAATGAATGATAATGTCTAGCGTATCTCGCTTAAAGGAATAGGAGCATCCCCATGTCTGTTTTCAATCTTCTTCGAATTATAGATAGGTTGAGTAGTCAATGCATAAAAAAATAAGGAAGAATATGTGTTGAGCAGAGCTATTTACATCAAACTCTAGAGGGGATGCACGTATGAATCAGGTTATCCATTTATTCTTGAGCGTAGTTGAGTTTTTAATGGGGTCTAATTACAATTTTAAGTCCACAAATCTAGCTCGGCCTCCCTCTTGAAGTGTCATTGTTTGTCTGAATGCTTAACATATCATTATTTCACTATGTCCGACTACTGATTATGAATCTTGCTAATTTACAAGGGCAATGATTGCATAGGTGAAAGCAGAATGTGAAAAATCTTCCATGCCTAAGCTAAAATTCTTTATTTCAAAATATCACTTCATTCTTTTACCTTTTCTTTTAATTCTAACCATGAAAAAAAAATGGAAAGAGCCTAACTTATCACCTTCTATAATATCTACCATAATTAAAAATTTTTTTAAAAAAATATTTATGATAGTAAAATAGGAAAATAATTTAAAATTTTCATAATATCATATAAAATTTATCATTTAATAAATTTGAAATAAATTGATTTATTAACATAAATATGTTAATAAAATTATTGATTAGAAAGCCCGAAGTTGATGTCATGATCGGTTTTCTTGTAGGCCAATCCATGATGCTCCTATTTTTTTTTTTTTTTAAGAGGGGGTCAAATTTTAAAAGTATTTTTTATTTATAGTATAATAAGAAATTTAAAATTTTAGGGAAAGCAGATAGTTTATTACCCTTATTTAACATTTGAAAATCTCTTACATCACTTTACACTAAAAAAATATTTTTAAAATTTTGGATACCATTAAGACTAATATTACGCTGACCAAATGATTTATACACTAAATATATAAAATTTTATGTGATGGTCTATTTATTAAATTTGTAGTTAAATTATTAACATATTTTGATTAATTAAAAAAATTAATTAAAAGTTATCGACATATATTCACACCGATTATCACATAAAATTTATTTCATTTAATCTTTTCTCATTTTATTTATCTAATATTATTCTTTCAATATCTCCTCAAAAGCATAAGAATTTAATCATTAAAAATAAAGAGTAGCTGCATTGAATTATATTATAGCCAAACTTAATAATATTAAATGTAACCTGATTCGAGTGGGAAGACAACGCGAGGTATATTATTGCTTATCTTTTTGCAGTGGAACAAAAATGTGGATTAATCCATGTGAAAGCACTTGACCTTAGAATTTGGTTTTAATCCTAATTGGATAAAAGAGAATAATTCTCAATTTATTATGCATAAAAACTTCTCAACATTAATGTTTTTTGTTTTCAAACGATTCAACATATTAAATTAATTAATATTTATATAAAAATCATTATATTTTTATATTTTTACATCTATTCTATTATTTTTATTAAATAATTAATATTTATATAAATATCTTTATACTTTTTATATTTATACATTTCTCTACATTTTTGTTTCCTATATTTTTTATAAAGTACTTTTTCCATATTATTTTATATTCGTTTTATTTTCATGCAATGTAACTCTCAATCAAGTGAAAATTTATTATACTTAATTTTATTACACACCAAAAGCGAATCCATCTTTATTCTTTAAACCACTCGCACAGATTCCATAATGCAGACGACTTTGATTTTAGCCCCACACCTTGCTTGGGCGCCTGCAGACTGCAGTGCTTAAAATTCAGAATTTGAATGGGGAGTTGAAAAGAATAAATGCCCTCTTAAGGTCTCTTTCACCCCCATGTAGTCTCAGTTGCCTTTGTCCCCAACTTATGCGGCTTTCAAAATTCTTGTTTTAGTCTACTCCTCAGGAATAAATTATCATAGCTTCTTCATCACTTCTTTCTCCATAAAGGACTCTCCGAAAAAGCAACTTTTATAGATCTCTAAACCCCATTCCTATCCTAACTTTCTACTGTTTAAAGACCACCATTTATATTTGGAGTCAACGAGTCTTTTTTATTAAAAATTAGAACATTTAAAAAAAAAAAAAAACGATGATCAGTGTTATTACCTATTTTAAGCGTAATTATAAACAGGTTCTCCCATTGTGCCTGAAGATCCAACCTGTCACACTCGGAAAACAATTTCTTTTAATTGATTAAATGATCTTGTTGTTATGAAGTTGATTTCTCTCCGGAACTACCTAAATGATAATTGTTTTTTGTATTGTGCTCTATGATCTTTAAGGTGGTGCAATGGTTATTTTTCTTACAATAATTCAATCAACTAGAACGTCAAAATAATATATTGATAAAAAATTACCATAAATATTTTGTATAATTCAAATTAAAAATATTATAGATTGAATCAGAATTTGTATTCATTTTTATTACTAAATTTCATAATAACTTTCTTTCTAAGATTTGAGGATTTGAGTTATACCCTTTCTATTTAAAAGAAAAAGGCGAAAAAAAAAATTGCAATGACCCTCCAATCTCTATCCAGAAAGAAGAAAGGGACATCTGAATCTGCAAAGTAATTAAATCGGAGGGTCATGGCTGCAGTTTGTATGTGGGGATGAAGGGTGATGATTGGTATAGAAAGAGAAAAGTTATGTGGACTTTACAGTTGGAGCCGAAGGGGAGTCAGAGACAGAAGAGAAAGGTTGGTTGTTTGGGAAAGGACACTGACAGCTTTTGCCCTCTGGGCCCAGCTGGTACTCCCCAAGGATAGCCCATTCCCCAGTTCTTTATAATGGAAAGGACACCATCCGCATTGACAACTGCAAATCTGCATACAAAGTCCAAGTACTCCCAATATTGAAATCCATCCCACCAAATACCCAACAGCCTCCCCCACCTCCCAAAAAAATCCAATTGTAATTCATGTATCGTTTAGAAAGCCCATCCATAGTTGTTTGAAGTAGTAGTAATAATAATAATGATAATAATAATAGTTATTTCGTAGATGGGGATTGTGAGATGCGAACAATGGAATGCCCAGAATTTATAGAAGGTTAATTTTCCTAATTTTAATTAAATTATAGCTCTGTGTTTATCTTTAATTACATTATACAATTAGAATTTTGGTCGGATACATAGTTATCTTGTAATTTTATCCGACAATTAGAGCTTGTGGGAGAATATATACTGGGAGACATTTTTTACCTGTATCGTACAGTTTTCGTTTTTGATACGTTTCAAGTGCATCATTGGTTAGAAATAGATTTCTGATTTTCTTATAACCATTTACTCTCACACTTAATTAAAATAACCCACTACTCTTCACTTTAACACATTCATTTTTTATAAAATTTTCATTATTAAGTTATTTTTAAAAAAATAAAATTATCCATCACTCATATATATATATATATAATTAAACAAACAAAAAAATATATAAAATTTTCATTATCAAGTTACTTTTTTTTTATATTTATGAAATGAAATAAAATATACCTGATAAATTCATATAATATTTATTTTTTATTATAAAATTATTCATTACCCATTACTCATATAATTTTCTTTTTTTAATGTAAAATTACCTATTACTTATTTGTGTATATATATATATATATATATATATATATATAACTAAACAAGTAAAAAAATATAAATTTGTCAGTATTAAATTACTTTCTTTTTTTATTTTTCAAAAAATATAAAGTTTAATTGATAAACTAATATAATATTTATTTTTTCATTATAAAATTACTCATTATCTATTACTTATATATATATATATATTTTATAAAATTGTCAATTACTCATATATATATATATATATATATATATAAACTAAACAAATGAAAAAATATAAAATTGTTATTATTAATTTTTTTTAATTTTTAAAAAGAATATAAATTTATTTGATGAATTCATATAATATTTATCTTTTTCATTATAAAATTACCTATTACTTATTACTCATATAAATTTTTTTAATAAAATTATTCATTACTCATATATATATATATATATACACACACATAACTAAACAAGTGAAAAATATAAAATTTTCATTATTAAGTTATTTTTTTAATTTTTGAAAAATACTCAATTAACTCATATAATATTTATTTATTTCATTATAAAATTATCAATTTCCCATTATCTATACAATTATTATTATAAAATTACCTATTACTTATATATATATATCTATATATAAAAACAAACAAATGGAAAAAATATACAATTTTCATTATTAAATTATTTTTTTATTATTTTTGAAAAGGATATAAAGCTTATTTGATAAATTCATAAAATATTTATTTTTTAAATGAAATTAATTTTATATAATATTTTAAAATAATTTATTTTAAATTATTCATAATTTTTATAATATATTATAGTAAAGCTAAAATTAAAAGATTATTAATTTTTATTTTGAAAATATAGTTAATCAAATATCAAATATATTAATTATATCTATATCGAATCAAATAGTTGAATGAGAATAAAAATATGATTTCGAATCCGATTTTCGCCCTTGGAAACTCGAAAGGGCGCGTTTTCGCTGGGGAATTAATGTTTCTTAATTTGTTTTCGTTTTTAATTCGTTTTTTTAAACTTAAAAAGGGTAGAAAATTAGAAACTTGAAAGGGCGCGTTTTCGATGAGCCTAGGTTTGGAGTGCAAGCCAGTCCAGCGACGTTTGAATTTCAAAATCAAGCGGAAAATTTACACGGAGAGAGATGGAGGCGACAAAGACGAACGGTTCTCCTCAGTGTCCAAACACGGTGACGGTTCGCCGGAACCCTCACCGTAGAGCTAGACCTACTCCATCAGCTGCCGCTCCTCAACCGTCTTCATTCTCCGAATCAACCCTAGCCTCTATCTCTTCCTTTCCGGTCGATGAGATCCTCTCAATCGACGTCTCTGAAAACCCTAATTCTCTTCCGACCTCCACCGAAGACAACAGCAACAACAGCTTCACCGAATCTCTCAAAGTTTTCCTCAGGATCAAGCCCTTGACAACTCCGAATGATGCTTCACCAAAGAATCGGCGGAATCAGAATCATCGGTCGAAAATCAAGAATACTTGGCCTAAGGCCCAGATTTCAAAGGAGAGTACAAAGAAGAAAGTTAAGAAGAGAAGCAATAGTTGTATTACGATCAACAATTTTAAATCCGTGACTCTTTCGCCGCCTCCGGTGATTCAAGACTCAAAGCGGATCAAGTCTGAGATCTACGAAGGGTTTTCTCAAGTTTTTGCTCCGGAATCATCACAGGTAGTGATATCTTCTCTAGGGTTTTGAATTTGGTTTCAGTTTTAGAGGCTTTCTGATTTAGGGTTTTTGGAATTGATTTGAAACTGAAGGATGAGGTATACGAAAAGATGGTGAGGCCTCTTGTGGAGGACTTTTTGAGAGGGAAGAGCGGAATGCTGGCTGCAATTGGACCCACTGGGTCTGGCAAGACGCATACAATTTTCGGATCTACAAGAGAGCCTGGTATGGTTCCACAAGCTATTCGATGCATTTTTGAGCGGTCTAAAGAAATTGATTCTGATCCGTCTACAAGGTAATTAGAGAAATATGGTTTTTCTTTTGACGATGAAGTAATTTGTTTTAGAAATTAAATCCCGTTCTTGGCTGCTTTTTTTTTTTTTTTTTTTTTTCTTTTTTTTTTTTTTTTTTTTTTTTTTTTTTTTTTTTTTTTTTTTTTTTTTTTTTTTTATTTTCTTTTTTTTTTTTTTTTTTTTTTTTTTTCTTTTTGTTTTTTTTTTTTTTTTTTTATTTATTAGTGTTTTTTTTTTTTTTTTTATCTTTATTCTTAATTGAAGAGTAAATCCATCATTTGATTTTTGGTTGAATTGATGTTTTGCCTATGGTAAATTTAAACTATTTGAACTCCCATTTGAAATCCCATTTTATATTCGAAGAAAAATAAGGAAGGATCTACTTGCTTCCTAACAGAAAACCTTCAATTACTGGTAGTTGAAGCCTCCTTGGTCTGCCATATTCAAAAATATTTGCAGGATGTTTTACCTTTCAATGTTTGAAATATATTCTGAACGAGGGAAAGGAGAGAAGTTGTATGATTTATCCCAGGAAGGTGGTGATTTGTTCATGCAGAAATCAACCATTAAAGGGCTTAAAGAGGTGATTGACACCCTTAACTTGAAATAGTTTGTTAGGTTTTTCTGTTATTTCTTAATGATTATATTCAATTGACAAGTTGATTTCAGTAATAACATTTACATGAGTGCTTGCTTACAGGTTGTGATCTCTGACGTTGCAAAGGCAGAATCATTTATAGCTTGTGGAATGCTTAAACGGACTACTGCTGTGACAAATGCTAATAGCCAGTCAAGGTACATTGCATGATTACTAATTGAATGAGTTTTGTGCATGTATTTATTTGTTTAACTAATTATGATGACTTACAGTCATGATTATTAACATACTTGCAGCCGTTCACAATGCATCATAAGTATCCGCCAAGCTTTTAAAATGGAAAATGAGGTTGGGATTCAGCAGAATGATGCTGTATTGACTATTGTTGACCTTGCTGGAGCTGAAAGAGAGAGAAGAACAGGAAATCAGGTCTCATCTTTTCTGTTGGCCTGATTGAACCTAGATGTGTTTGTTAAATAGTTGTTGGAAGTTATTGTAGTTTGAATGTTAGTGATCATGTGGGGTAGGTGAGTTCCAGATATACAATAGTTGCTTTCAGGTGCATGCAAGATAAATAGGTCTCCTCAGAGTTTGCAGCCTCGATTTCTAATTCTATATGCATATATATAATCGTCCTCTCTACTTATGGTTCTAACTTGGGAGGTTTGCTTATGCCCACATTGTGCGGTGGCTTTATCTGCCTGCAGGGAGCAAGGTTGCTGGAAAGTAATTTCATTAACAACACATCCATGGTTTTTGGTTTGTGTTTGAGGGTATGTAATTATGAGTTCCACAACTTTGCTGCATAATGATTTCTTTTTACATATATATGCTATTTCTGATTGCATATTTATAATTCTTTTTTATTTTATTTTATTTTTGTCTTCAGTCATTGCTGGAATACCAGAAGAATCCAAAGAAGCCACTGGAGAAGCACTTTCAGAACTCATTGGTGATGCTTTTTTTTTTTTTTTAAGTTTTTCATGTGTTGTTGGTTGAAATGGGATTCTCTTTTATTTTTCTTTTTCCCTTGCAATTGAAGTAGCATGCTGTTGTTATAATCAAAATGTGTTGATTGACACTACAATGGGAATATTATTTTCTAGATACATGTGAAATCTGAGGTTATGCTCATTAATTTTTTGTTTGCTGTATAGCTAACTAGGTATCTACGTGATTATCTGGAGGGCAAGAAGCGGATGGCGTTGGTATGTTAGGCTTCAAGTCTCATCTGCACTTTGGTCAATAGTGTCATTTTTGCCCAATGGAAAAATAATGTATTTCTTTCTCTGGTATATTCAACAGTTTACTTGTCTTCTGTAGATTTTAACCGTTAAATCTGGAGAGGAAGACTATCTTGATACGTCCTTCTTACTAAGACAGGCTTCTCCGTACATGAATATCAAGTAGTTCCAGAACTTCCTTTTTTCCTTTATCCTTTCATAGTTTCGGATTTTGCATGTGTATTACATCTTGCATCCTTTCTTTATTGCAGGTTCAATAATGTTGAAGAATCATCCAACCTTTTGAGTAACAAGAGGACTATTCAAGCTTTGCCTAGGTTGGAGCAGCAGAAAAGGTTGAAGGTTAGTAATTGTCAAGTACTACTATTTTACAACACTCCTGAATGCTTGTATGTTGTAGATGCACTTTAACTCATGAGTTCCTTGGCTATCACCTGTGTTTAGAGCATCTATTGACATTTTGCAATTAGACTAGCTTTTGAATATCTAGTGCTGGTAGTTCACGTTGCATTTCTATGAATGCTGAATTATTATATTGAAGCAAATTTAGACATGTTTGGCATAGTGTTTTTTTCCCCCTCGTCTTCTCCTTTCAAGGATGAGCAAAAATTATTTTCTTTTGAAAAAATGTTAAAAAATGTTTGGCAATTTTTATTTTAAAAACTGTTTTTATACTCTTTTTTATAAATAAACTGTTTGCTAAAATATTTTTTATAAATTTTATTTTTAATGAAATTACCATAAAGGGTATACACATAAATTATAATTTTTTCTCCTCACCATCGATTGATTAAAATTCATATATCTACATTTTAAAAATAAAATATATAAATACTAATAATCAAAATAAAAATAAATTAATTATTTTTCTAAACTATTAAAATAAAAAATTTATAAACATAAAATCATTTTTATATAACATAAAGAACTAAAAAATTCAAAAATAACATAAGTTATATATTTATAAACACGCAAGTCATACAAATGGAATAAAAAAAATATTTATGAACATATTTAGAATTTATCAACATATTTTAAATTTATAAAAAGATATTTAAATTCAACCCAAGTCATATATTTATGAACATTTAAGTCATATAAATGAAATAAAAAAATATTTATGAATATATTTGAAATTTATGAACATAATTGAAATTTATAACAAAATATTTAAATATAAATGAAATAAAATAATATTTATGAATATATTTAGAATTTATAAACAAAGTATTTAAACCCACCCAAATCATACCATTTATGAATACATTTATGATGTAGACATATTTGAAATTTTACATTATTCAAGGGAGGTTATAAGTGGAATAAAAAAAATATGGTTCCGGAAAAATTGGAGTATTAAAAAAAAAGGAGAAGAAAAAACTCTTCTCAATAACTTTTTCTTAAAAATTATTTTTTCTATTTTTCTTCATTAATAAAAAGCTACTTTTAAGGAGAAAAAATTTTGTTTGATAGGGTTTCTCCTCATAAAGAGAAGAGAAGTTGAAAAAAAGTCCAGCCAAAAGGGCATTTAGACTAGTTATATTGTTTTTTTTTTTTTCCCGAAATTTTTGTTTGCCTTGAACATATGAGCATATGAACATATTCTTGACTTTCCAAAGTTACCCAGTGAACACATGATTGCAATGAAAATTTAATCAAGCTGCTTGGTTTGTCTGTTCACTGAAAGTTATTGTACATATGCATGCAATGATAACTTATATTTTCAATTTCTTTTGGTGCTATTGTAGATTTCCTCTAACTTAATCCAATGTAAAAGAAGGGATATCTCTTTCTTTGCTAGGGAATATATATATATATCCTAGCTACCCTATGCAACTTCAAGCAGCCAAAAATTTCCGACAATCTACATTTGGCTAGTATTCTGGAATTCACGTGTAAGGAAGATTATGTGGAGCAAGTTTCTTGTGAGACCGCCAACCTGTCCATGCTTGACCATGATTCTAATGCATTCATATCATGCAATGCAATCCTATTTCTGAATTTGTCTCTCGTATCTAAAGAGGCGGATATTAGACATCACATCTTGTGTGTACTGTCATATGTCTTCTTATATTCACATATATTGCTTGCCCTGGTGTTTTTTCTTGTTATTGACATTGATTTCACTTTTGCATTCAGATTAGTGAAGGAAAGAATACCAAAGATCGAAGCTGTATTTTCACAGAAGGTCATCCATGTTTGCCTCTTCAATTCTTTATTTGCATGCTTAGGTCTGCCATTAATACCAATGCACTTGCAGACAATTGGAAACTTAATAACACAAAATCTAACAGAGATTTCTATATTTATATGTATATGCAAATGTATATACGTGCCATTACATAGGTTAATTATTCATTTACCCTTCTGCTGCTATTGATGTGCCATAGTTATCTGTTTATCTGTAAGCAGACACTAGTTTGGGTCACATCAACCACGTTCCGCCACGGAATATCTCAGTTCAATCTGAAAATGCTACAAAAGTGGAAGTTGATGAGCTTGCACCAGACAAAAGTAATTTGGTTGATAAGGATAGAAATGATTTTATTATGAAAAATTTTGCAAAAGCTTTGTGGAATGTGTTGAAGCAATATAAGAAAAAGCTGGAGGTATTGATCTTTTGTCTTTTGGTTAGAACCTCTCATCATGATGTTATTTTTTGACATGGATGAAGCATTTTAGATCTGTTGTTTGTGTATTTAGCATAACAAGGTTTACATAAATAGGAGACTGAAAGTGAAGCACATGATCTAAGAGAAAAATTAAAAAACGAAATGCTGCGATGTCTTGAACTTGAAAGAGAGTTGAAGTATTCAAAGACTCAATGTACCTGCAGTAAAGAGGTTTCTGCAAAGCCTGCTGTAGATGATATTATTGGTTGGGTAGGATGTTCAGCTGAGGCTAGAGTTTCATCCCTTGGCATGAAGAATTTGAATCAGCAGATTAACCAGGTAAGGGTTTTCCTAAATCCTGCTCTAGATGCCGCCATTGCTTTTGGTTAACTGTAGCATATGAATATTGATATGCTTCCTGATTTACTGTGTAGAGCAGAATGATGAAAACATTTGTGAAACAAGTGCCAGTGCTGAAGAATCTCATGGTTCATATTGTGTTGGGATTATGGAATCTAATCACATTGCAGACAGAACAGGTTAGACGTTTGAAGGTTGCTTTTGCATTATCAATGTAAAGGTGCTATTCTGTGATGGATATTATTGGGTTGGTAATGCGCAGGTGAAGTGTGCTGAAACGCAAAAAAGCGCATAAAGCGCATCGCAAAAAAAGTGCATGGGCCTTTTTTTTTTTCAGTTGCTGTTGCACTGCTCCTTTCTATTCATTTTTTGGTCTCTGTCTTGGGATTTTTTCTTCTCCTGCTCCTTTCTCTATTTTTTTATTGTTTGTTTTTTTTTGTCTCTGTTCTTGGGTTTTTTTTTTTTTAGTTGCTCTCCTTTGCTCCTTTCTGTTTATTTTTTTGATTACCATTTGCCAAATGATGTCGGAATATTATGCAAGGGTTTTGTTTAATTGGGTAACATTTGGTTTAAAACTATTTAAGTTAATTTATGTCTTTTTCAAGAATTTCATGAAATACATTTTCTTATTATTTGGTCTAGAAAATGATTTTTTTTTTCTAATATTATAACATATTTCATTTGTTATTTTATATGTTGATGTTATAATATTATAACATATTTCATTTGCTATTATTGTATATTTAAATATATATTTTGATTTTATATCTTAGGTGCGCTTTTTATGAAAAAAGCCCACGTTTCGCTTTGCGCTTAAGCCTATGTGAGTGTCGCTTTTTTATGCTTTTCGCTTTTAACTACTATGCTAATATTGTCAATTTGTCTGAATGAGTTTTTTCTCCTTTGTTATTTCATATATATAGAAAATTGTACAGAAATAATTCAAAAAATTTTTTAAATTACAATCGTGATTTTTTCTTATTCTTAATCTATATATTTTAATTTTGGTAATCTAATTATATACGTGGTATGATTAAACAAATTGATGGAATCTCATTGATTTCCGAATTGACTAGCAAATTGATGGAATCCCTTTATTTCTGAATTGACTTGTAGATTGATGGAATTCTCTTGATTTCCGAATTGACTTGCTCATTTTGATGTTGATTTCTTGATTGGCTCTGTTGATTAAATCTCTTACTAACATCCCCCTTCAAATTGATGCGGCTGATCAAGAAGCATCAATTTGTTTATGAGACACTGGTGACAAGGTCGAGGTAGTGCTTTGCTAAGAACATCAGCCAGTTGAAGATCTGAGGTAATAGGTGGTAGGGAGATAACCTGATTTTCAAAAACTTCACGAATAAAATGACAATCCACTTCAATGTGCTTGGTGCGTTTATGAAAAATAGGATTAGCAACAATGTGAATAGCACTAGTATTATTTGTATAAAGAGGTGTGAGATCGGATTGAGGAAATCTAATTTCAGTCAATAAACCGTGAAACCAAATAATCTTTGAACAAACAGTAGACATAGCATGATATTCCGATTTGGTGGAAGATTTGGATACCCGAGCTTGTTTCTTACTTTTCCAAGAAATGAGTATAGAGCCAAGAAACATACACCAACCAGTAACAGAGCGTCGAGTGTCAGGGCCGCCTGCCCACTCAGCATCACTGTAACCAATTAATCGAAAGGAGGATCCAACATGAAAGAATAAGCCACGACCAGAAGTACCCTTCAGTTAACGAATGACACGACGAACAGCTAAGTGAAGGTGTCGAGCGGTATGCATAAACTGATTGACTTGCTGAACAGTGAAATATATGTCAGGACGTGTAATTGTTAAATAATTAAGGTTTCTGACCAACTGATGATACAACATAGGATTAGAAAGAAGGTCACCCTCATTACGACTAAATTTCACATTAACCTCAAGAGGGGTGTTAACATGAGAAGCAGATTGAAGTCTAACTAAAGAGATCAAGTCCTTTGTATATTTGTGTTGATGCAAAAAAATACCTTTTTGATCCAAACGGACCTCAAAACCTAAAAAATAGTGGAGAGAACCAAGATCCTTCATATGAAATGAAGTTTGGAGCTGCTACTTAAGCTGTTGAATCAAAACAATATCTGTGCCAGTGATGACAATATTATCAACATAGATAAGAAGAAGAACAATACTATCTGCTGTTTTGTGAAGGTACAAAGAAGAATCATACTGGCTTTGGATAAAAGAAAAGACGAGTAAAATAGAACGAAATTTCTCAAATCACGCCCGAGGTGTTTGTTTCAAGCCATAAAGAGAACGTCTAAGTTTGCACACACCAGAAGAGGAAAGGAATAAGCCTGGAGGAGGAGTCATAAAAATTTCTTCCTTAAGATCACAGTGTAGAAACGCATTTTTAACATCCATTTGATGAAGTGACTATCCCTCAGAAGCAGCAATAGCAATAACAGTTCGGATGGTAGTCATTTTGGCTACTGGAGCAAATGTTTCATCGTAATCCACCCTATATTCCTGCCTATTGCCAAGAGTAACCAACCGAACCTTATAACGGTCAAGAGAACCATCAGAATTCAATTTCACAGAATATGCCTACTTATAGCCAATAGGTTTAACACCAAGAGGGTATGAAACAATATCCCACGTATGATTTTTTTGAAGTGTTTGGAGCTCATCTTGCATTGCTTGTTTCCAACACGCATGTAGGGCTGCCTGAAAATAACAAGTAGGAATAAGAATGTTCGATAAAGTTATATTAAGAGATGTACATGGGAACTCATACCTATTTGGTAGATGGGAGACACGTGTAGATCTTCGAGGTGCCGGAGGTACAGGCTCAGGTGGTGGGTCAGTATCAGAAGGAGTTAAAGTGGTTTTACGTCTCGTATACATAATACTTGGTTTGAAATGCTTAATAAGACACGGAACATCATCAAAGTAAGGAAGTGTAGTAGTAGTAGAAGAGACCACATTAGACTGAAAAAAATAATGATTCTGAAAGAAAATCATATTTTGAGAGGTACGAAGACGATTAGCAATAACATCATAACATACAAATCCCTTTTGAGTTGTACTATAACCTAGAAACGCACACTTAATTGTTTGGACACCAAGTTTGTGACATTCAGTAGATGGTAAGTGAACAAAATAGATGCACCTAAAAGTATGAGATGTGTGATAACTAGGATGAGGGTTGTAGAGACGAAAAAAATGGTGAGTCAAAGTTCAAGACTTGAAATGGAAGACGATTAATCAGATAGATAGCTGTGGACATGGCCTCAACCCAAAATCGAGGGGGAATAGAAGATTCAAGTAGTAAGGCACGAGTGACATCCAACAAATGTCGATTTTTTCGTTCAGCTACACCATTCTGTTGAGGTGTATAAGGACAAGAGCACTGTGAAATAATACCTTTGCGTTGTAAGAAAATTTAGAATTCATTTGACGTATATTCTTTTCCAGAATCAGATCGTAAGATTTTAATATTAGTAAAAAATTGATTCTCAACATATGCCAAGAAACTTTGAAACACAGAAAAGACCTCAACTTTAGAGTGAAGAAAATAAATCTAAGTAAACCGACTGTGGTCATCAATAAATGTCACGAAATATTTGTGATTTGTTACAGTGTTACAAACCAAAGAAAAAATACCATGACTAAGGAAATGTATAGGAAACAATCTTCCTACTTTAGGCCCCTTTGCGATCACTTTTTCGGACCCCTGATCCTGCACAAGACAATCGTCACGAGAGAAATGCATGTTACAATTGTTATCTATCAATTGACCAACTAAAATTAAACTTGATGAAAGCCCAAGGAATACATACATTATGAAAAAATGAATCAATATTACCAACAGCAGCAATAGGAAGAGAACTACCATCCGCAATTTGGATATGTTGTGCACCACAATAGGGACGAACATTGTGCAAATAATTAGAAGTACAAGTCATATGGTTCAAAACCACTGAGTCAACAAACCAATGTTGAAGAGTGTGTTTAGTCTTACCTTGAATGCCCAAGGCAGAGAATGCTGAGATAATTATTTGTTGCACCATTTCTGGAGTCAGGACAACTTGATTAGAGACTGTCGGAAGTGCTGTCATGGGACCCTGATCTATTGGTTTTGTTGGGGAAGAGGAATGAACCGCAGCATAGAAGGCTTTGGTTGGATGATTTTCTGATCGTGTTGGACATTCTTTAATAATGTGACCACGTTGTTTGCAATAGTTGTAGAATTTTCGGTTGTTACTTTGAGCAATATGCCCAGAATCCTTGCATGAATAGTACTAAATCTATTTCATGTCTCTTTCTTTTCTATTCCCTTGAGCAGTGTAGGCAACTGTTACAGACTCTGGGGTGAGTTTGTCTTGTGCTATAACTTCTTGAGTAATTAATCGTTGTTCTTCCCGAAGTAATTCTCTAACACACACATCTAAAGAGGGAATTGGATCTCGGTTTAGCAAAGCAGCCCTTGTAATCTCAAATTCTGGTCTAAGTTTAATGAGAAACTGATCCCGTCGACTAGTATCATAAACTTCTTTGAGAATAGACAGTGCCTCTCGTGGTACAATGGCTGAATGTTCTGTTCATAAATTAAGAAAACCAGAATAGTATTCTTGAATTGAAAGATTATCCTGACTGTAATTTGCAATGTCCAGCTCCAACTGAAAACGTTTTGCATTGTTGTCTTGATTATAAATACGTTTCAAATATTCCCACATTTCCTTGGTTGTTGTAAAAGAGCGCAAATTGTTGACCATGTGTGGCTCAATAGATCCCAGAATCCAAGAAATAATCTGAGCATCTTTTGTCTCCCATGTAGCAAGGCCAATTTTGTCATTTGGTGTAGTAGAAGACCCATCAATATATCCCCACAGTCCTTTGCTTTTGACATACATCCTGAATTGAAACTCCTAAACCGAATAGTTCTTTCCACTGAATCGAATAAAAAAGTTTTCTGTTATAGTGATCTAAAAAAAACTCAAAAGTGTGTAAAAAAAATTATAACTCTCTGAAATAAAACCCATAATATGTGATTTAGAAATAATTCCAAGATCAGAACTACTAAAACCAAAGGAGAAAACCAAATATTCGAGAGTTCCTAGGGCTGAAACAAGAAGGACACTAAAGTCTCTAGAATTGAACCAAAGATATTTGAGAGCCCCTAGGGCTAATACAATGACATGACTATTTAGATTTTGATAGAAGGCTCTGATACCATATCAATTTGTCTGAATGAGTTTCTTCTCATTTATTATTCCATATATATAAAAAATTGTATAGAAATAATTCAAGAAAGTTTTTAAATTACAATCGTGATCTTCTCTTATTCCTAATCTATATATTCTAATTTTGGTAATCTAATTATATACATGGTATGATTAAACAAATCGATGGAATCTCTTTGATTTCTGAATTAACTAGCAAATTGATGGAATCCCTTTATTTCCGAATTGACTTGTAAATTGATGGAAACCCCTTGATTTCCGAATTAACTTACTCATTTTGATGTTGATTCCTTGATTGGCTCTGTTGATTAAATCTCTTACTAACAAATATGACCTTGTTATTGGCTTAATTACTTGGTCAGAAATCACAAATGTTTATAACAGGAAGAAATAGTCTGCTTCGTCTGAAATAATTGTCTAAACTTCCCAAGAAATTTGGTCTCTATCCACCTGGTTATTTTGATGTCATGGGACCCAATATATGTCTGTCATGATGGATATAGAGTGAATAATTGCACTGACATTATACAAACCGGAGACATCTAGTTTTTCCATCTAGCGATTGCAATACTTGAAACCCACAGAAGAACTTCATAGTCTATATTGCGTGTTTGTCAATTTTGGGGCAAGTCTACTGAGCTCTTATACACAGATTATGGGACCATATGTTCAGTACCTTTTGCATTCTTTGATATTGCTTTGTTTCTTACACATTATTTTGATTTCCCCATGCCCTTTTCATCACAGATCTGAAGACTCCAGACTTGATTGATTGCTCTTCTGAATCACTTTCTTTGGCAAGAGATGATGGTGAGTGTTGCTCGCAGTTGGAGAGGAACTGGCTTCATAAAGAAGAGTGCAAGGTCAGATACTCCAATGTCAATGTAATTGTGTGTGCTCCCTATTGGCCAGAGTGCCTGAACCTATGATTCTATGCAAATGTATGATTTTTGTTTATCCAGTACATATTGAATTAGAATCATTTATATTATTTGACACTCATCCGCTAAATACTGTTTAAGCCACATCCAACTGTTTTGGTGCAGCCCGATGATGAGAACTTGGTTGTTGTTTCATCTCTGCCATCAAATGCAGGACACATTTAGTAGTTTTATTCAGAGATTTAGGATTCGTACATTTTCCTCTATTATCCTTGGGATTATACCTTGAAATTTAATCCATTATTGTAGGGATTAAGTTTTTTGTGGGATAAGCTTTGGTTGATGACTTAATTCCTATGTTTATTGTATTGGTTTCTCTACCATGTTTTTCTCCTCCCTCTCTTGGTTTGTTATGGCAAAATTAATTCACTCTCAAAGCCTGTCTCCCCAAAAAGTTATATTGTTTACATGTGTCGAACCTTACAATAATAATGGATACCGAATGGAATACAACCCCAACAAGAATAGAAAGGAAATGGGCTATATCTATCATAAAACTACTAAATATGTTCTGCATCATCATAAATTACATACGAGGTGCAGTTTTGTTACTCAGCTTTGTAGTATAATGTCAAAGCTGGCACTGCTTTGTTCTTTACTTTGGAAGACAAAGCAGGTGGCAGAATAGATTATTAGACTTATCAAGGCACAGGAGTTCTAGGCATTCCCCTATATTGTCCATGCACATTTCTTGTATGCTGTTCATCAAGGTTTTTCTACATGTGGGGATGCATTACCATAGGTAGTTATCCTGGGTGCAATTACAGATGCATAGGCACAAATTGTCTCTTTTGGTTGATGTTGTTATATCTTGTAAGCTGGTGTCTGAAAAATGCTTTTCCTGTTCATTGAAGCATCACTTGTTGGTTTAGCTACGTACGTTGATATCTTCCTCAACAGAAATGCAATTCTACTATAGCCAGTGCCTTCTGTATTTGTTTATTTGTTTATGTATTTTTAATGTGCTTGTGAAATACTTGCATATATATATTTGCCAAATTTGGTGAAAACTTTTAAAAATGTATCATCTAGCAAATGGTAAGGCAAGATGTATGTTGTCTGAGCTGACATTAGCTTCTTTCTTCCCACCCATTTCACTCTCTGGTACATTTGTTCAGGTTGTTTTCAAAAATTGAAGAGATTAAATTCTCTTGTCCAGATGGGGACCCCCAACCCCTGTTGTCTATGTTCTTCCTGACTAATTTCCCTCGCTGCTGTTGTTCAGGTGGTATTCAGAAATCAAAGAGATTGAATTCCATTGTCCAGATAGGGACATCCTTACCCCCATCACCTACCGTAAATATCTAAAAAAAAATGAATTTGTTCAGTAACTCTTTCATGCTCAACAATAAAGTCCATAAACTCAAAACTGAAACCCTCGAAATTTGATTCAATGCACCAATCTATGACTTTGTCAACTTCCACCCAATAAATTTTGCAGTCTTTCAAAATACAGCTATGCCGATATCCTTTTTCAGCATCAATTCAGTCATTAACATTTTACAAGTACAAAAAATTGCTTCTCGTCATATTAGAATGGTTTTCCGATAATATGGATGAAAATACAGTTTCTGATTGAAGTTGAGCAGGGAAATGATCAGATTCTTCCTTTTCGCCCAAAGGTAATTGTCTGCGAGAATGTTGAAGAACAACCTGTTGCGTCTGCCAGAATAATCAACCCCTCTTCAAAGGGGTCATGTGCTGGGGGTGGCAATGACTCTGATGAGACCAAGGATCAAGTTAGAAGCTCCATTGAAATTAGAGCTTCGTCCCTGGGTGTTACAAATTTAGAGCAGAAAGTTAAGCAGGTGTGGATTGTCATCTCCTTTCCTATTTATTATCGTATTATGCTTTTGCCTTTTCATCTAACATGTTGAAAATTGATATGCCTGTAATTTAGGATGTTGACCAAAATGGCGAAACCTCCATCGAGTTCATTGGCAATGCTGAAGGGTTTAGAGAATCAAATTATTCAGCAATTAAGGATTCGAAACTTGATGCGCTGGACACAGGTTAGATACCTGAAAGCTTGCTGTTGCATGTAGAGAGTACATTATAATCATATGAACACTTTCAGAACATAGACAAATCACATGGGAGATATAAATAATTCCAGAAAGGTCCAAAGAAGTAGAGACTACGATAGTTCAGTAACATGATATGAAGATTCCCAGAAATGGCAACTGTTAGTTGTCAAGACTTTCTAAATGAAACTAATATTTGTGTTATATTATACGTATATTAATTGTATGTTTTCTGAATCTTCTCGCAAATGAGGTCTCAGTCCTTCAGTTTATTCAGCATTCCTTGCAACAAAGCAACCAATATATGCCTTGTAGTTGTAGGAAATATCTAAGATTTTCTAGATAGCTGATCCGGGTGCAAGTTCATGTATGCCTTTTTTGTCAATAATTTCATCAAGTGTGTCTTTCTACGCAGCTAATTGCATTTTTTTTTTTTTGCTCGACACAGATCACAGTTGTTCAGATCACCTTGACAGGTCTTCTGTGGTAAATTCTGTGCCGACATGTAGTAGTAGCAGAGGCTGTTCTTTACTGGAGAGAGGAGGGCCTCAAAATGAGGAAAGCATGGTCAATCTTTTGATAATTTTTTATATTGTGTTTAGGAATGGTGCTTATAATGTGATCTCCTTGAGTTTCTATGAAGCTTCCTAAATGCTTCACTGCTATTGATCATGTGTGTGAAGACTAGGTCAAGATTTCTTCAAGGTCTTTTATATTTGCAACCTGAGAAATTTGACATGTATGTCTGCAGAATTTCCTTTAGGCTGCACCTAAAGTCAGGCATGGTTAATTATAGTTTACAATGTTGATGCAGTAAAGAAAGTTCTAGCGGCAGCTCAGTAGATTTTGTAGCACAACTGTTTCCACATAATAGACATGCTTTTGTGACTTGTGAGCAGTTAATACTGATTCCATCAAGGCTTGTTTGGTCACATGTCCACACATAAGAATGTGCTCTTAGTGTTCATGGAAATGCATGTGATTGAACATAACTGTGGTGTTTAATAAGCTGATGCAGGAAATTGTGAGCAGTTAGTTAATTTAGCTGGTTATATGCCAGTTGATGATAATCTCTCTGATTGAAGGACTGTTTTCTCATCTATTGCGAAGGTTTCCACTTTTATTTGTGTTCACAATGTCATCACACACAACTTAACCTGTTGTATACTAATCAACCTCTTGCCTTAGGCCTAGTATTCCTTTGTAAAAGTGAAACTTATCACCCTAATTGAGGGCTACTATGTGATGTTTCTTGGTTTTGCTTGATTTGTTATCAGAATTTGTAAACACTCATGTTTGAATTTCCCAATCTGTTCCAATGTATGCACCTCTTACTAGTGGAAGTTTAGCAATAAGAATTTCGGTGCTGATCATGTAATGCCAGAGTTAACTCTTCTGGGATCTATTCTTTTTATTACAGAAATGTCCATATCAACTTTTGCTGCTTAAGGAAGAAGAACCTGTTGAAGGATGCAACACTAGTAGATTAACAAAACCTGAATCAGAAATCAGCTCTAACACCAAGACATTGGGCCTGCAGAAACCGAAGAGGTTAGCTTTCGGTATTTTATGTTGTATCAAATAATTTGTTGGGATTTTCCATGTTTCCCGAATCATTTATAATTCAAGATACAGCTTTTTCAATATAATGTTACACTAAATCCAGTCTGATGTGTTATAAACAGGAGACTGCTGCCTGCTTCATCCATTTTATTGAAGGACTTTTCTGCTTTGGATCTTGATGATGAAAGTGAGAAACCAAAGGTGAATTTGTTGTTTCTGTTGTTGGCTCTTTGGAAACATTTTTGGAATTACTACAATTGTGGACATAATTCCACTCACTCTTGCCATTGGGCTACTCATGCACTTCAACTATTATGTAACAAAATACCAATTTTAGGGCGCCAGATGGGATAAAAGTCGAAGGGATTGTATTCTTATGTGACATCTCAACTTCAGTTTAAGATTTCCAATTTTTCATATACGGTTTTTTTAAATTTTTTTTTTCCCGAAATATTATTGATATTGCTACTTCCAGCCAACCTGAAAGATCAATGTCCTGACTGCTTTGCAGGGAAGAAGAGGTGAGAAGAACTTGGCAGCAGATGAAAGAAAAAGAACTCAGGGCAGCTTGTCTCTCCTGAGATTGCTTAAGAGCAACCTCCATGTATAGTGCCGTAGTAGTTGCACAATTCAGTACAGGCATGGCAAATTTTTTTTTGTTTTTTTTTTGGTGAGCCTTTGGAAGATAAGTATGTAAATAATCTTGTTGATTGTATGATCGTATACGTTTGAAGCTGTCAACATTTTTTGATGTCCAAGGAAATGTTTATGAGATGTATGCCTTTATTATAGTCTTTATATAAACATTTTGTGTGAAGATCAGTAAGTAACCGAGTGTTTTACCAAGTTATTACCGTGCGACATTCTAGTGTACATAATCTGGGCCCCAAGAGATGTTGGACACCGTAATTGGCTGCCCAATTCTCAATGGACGGTGGGCACAAGATGGAACCTAAATTTGTAGATCCGAAGGCTTACAGATTGATTATTTCGTGAATTTCCGCTACCAATTTTTCATGATTTGAATGGCTTTTCTACTGAGGCTCGCAACTTTTGGACTTAATTTTGGCATCCAATCAGGTGTTTTTGGTTAAAATGCTAGGGTATGGTATTTTGATCTGCCAAGGAAAAAACCCTATGGCATTTTCCATTTTAATGGAATTTTCAATCTTATGCGAAGCTTTGAAATGATTTTTCCATCATATTCACAACTTTAAAATGCTGTTTTTGTTGCTTGTAAGTAATTGCTATTTAAAAATTGGCATTTTTGTGGCGTGCAGTGACTTTGCCCTCCTCGTGAATCCTCCAAGTGCTCCAAGGTTTTGCAGGTCATTTCAGTCTGCTAGTCAGCCCATCAAAATCGAACCACGGTGGAAGCCCAAAATACCGCCAAGCCTAACCATGCGAAGTGCTCAACTTGGACCTTCAGTGCCTTAAAAGAGGCACATGGATAAGAATAAAAGGGGGAAGCACTAATAAATAAAGGCATAGTTATTCAGAGTGGGCTTCCCTTAGCATCATGGATAAATAATGAAGACATGCCATTAAATGGTACAGATAGTCTCCATGTAAAGCTTCATCTTCCTCGCACAGAAGTTTGTTGTGTCCTTGCGCACATAAGAAATGCTCCGCATGCTACTCGGGGGGGAAAAAGCGGCACCCCAGTGTTAATAATAATATTATGATTTGTGGCAAAATTATAGCCTCTGAAATTGGCAATTTCTATTTTATTGCTCCTATCATATTCACGCCTATTGTAGTCTCTCTCTCTCTCTATTTTGGTGCCATTCAAGTTGGAGACAGAGACTAATTGCTCAAGTGATGTGATCATTTATTTCTCATTGAGTTGTTGCGTGTGAGATTAGCTAATTTCACCAAATTTACCAATGACATTCAAATGTTGACTTATGCTCCTATCAAATTAATAAGATTATTCACCAAAATGATGTTGACCCTTTTATGTTATGATGATGCGATTGACATCTGTTTAGCCTCTTTGTTGATTGCGTCACCTTTTTGAGCATGTTGTGAGGAACCAAAAGGTTTAGTGGGCCAGACTAATGGGACCCACTTGGCGTTGAAGGGGGTCATGCAGAAGCTGCCCGATGGGCTCTGTTTTGGGCTAGAATAGTCCAACTACAAAGCCCAGCAGAAGGCAAGAGGCCGACTTTGCCACGTGGAAGGCACGTGGGGTTGGACTGGGTTTGGAAGACAGCGACAAGGGATGAGCTTCTCTCCTTTTCAGCCAGGACTATGCACCCGGTCCTCTCTCTCTCTCTCTCTCTCTCGGGGGAAAAAAAAAAAAAAAAAAAACCAACCAGAGTCTTTTTCAAAATGTCCCTATAACAACTGAACACCACATCCACAAGCCCACCCGAATTGACAGTTTTGGAGTCTTTTTGGTTCAACTGCTGCCTGCTGCCTGCTGTAATATTGCACTTGACTCAACATAAAAAAAAAAAAAAAAAAGCAGCAAATGATTCGATGTGGGCAATCCCACCTCAGCTTCGTGTGTGGCCTCTACAGTAAACAAAAACATAGTCCATCCATACATACCGACCCTCGGGCGACTAAAATAGAAATGCAAATGACATATCATAATTATATTCTTCTACCTTCTTTGACTAAGATCAACTGTAATTCCTACTTTTATTAGTTTATTATTTTAATATGTGACTCTTAAATTATTTTTAAATAAAATACATATATAATACATGTAACTGGAACATATCATTTTTGTGTTATAATATTATTTAGATTTGAACCACTTACTTTAAATAAGTAAAACACGTTTAGAATATATCTCGAATCTTTACAATTTTTATCGTATTTTTGGTATGTGGAAAGAATTTTAAAAAATTATCCATTTAGAAAAAATTTCCTTAGACATAAAGGGGAAGGTTAAAAAACAAAAACAATTGACCGGCGAAAACAAGCAATTTTATTTTGCCAAAATCTTTCAAAATTTACATTTTATTTATTTTATTTGTAGCACGAATAAAAAAAAAATTAATCAAAAGAGTACAATTTTTCAAATAAATAAAAATTTCTATCATATATTAATAAAATTCAATGTTATGAAAAATCTAAACTAATGATTATACATACTTATATAATTCATTATTAAAATATTAAAACCTTTACAAATGGAAATTTTTATATGACGGCATGACCATTAATGTGTTCCTAAGTATCAATATTTGATCCTCGAATCTTTGGCCCATTGTTTTGGTTATTTTGTAGATAATAATGAATAATATTTTCATTTTTGTTCCCAGGTCACCCAAATCCTTTTTCAGTTTTTCCATTTTGTCAAACACAAAATGAGACTGAATTGAATATTACTTGGGATAATTTTGACATTTTGAAGCGTTCGTCCTGTTAATGTCACCGGACTTGCCGGTAGCTGATCTTCCAGTCTGGCCACACTGGGTCTCCTCACGCGACTCGCACGTGACTCAGCTCGACTCGATACCAATACTCATCATCGTTCATCAGAACTTGAAACGGACCAGAAAATTGTGAACAAAGAGGAAAGAACCGAATAAAAATAAAAATAAAATAAAATTTAAAGGGAAAAAAATAGAAATAAGAAAAAAACGGCGAGAAGAAGGCTCTCTTCTCTCTCTCTTTCTCTGGTTCGAAAAGACTTCACAGGCGACAAAACGAGGGTTTTAGGTCTTCTTCTTTTAGATAGAGGGAGAAAGAACGAAGAAAGAGACACTCTAGGGAGAGAGAGAAAGAGAGAGCGAGAGAAGTGGAGTTTTTGGTTTTCAAGAATTTAGGGTTTTCGTGTACTTCGGAGAAGGTAAGTGAAGTTCAAGCCAATTCTCATTTCAATTCCTCGAACATTTCATTTGTGCTATTCTTCTTGGTTTTTTTGGAATTAACGTTGTTCGTTTCTCTTCAATTTGTCAATTCTAGAAAAGAATTGGGAAGAATTGAACATTTTTATGTCTTTGAAGTTTGAATTGATTCTAGAACTTTCCTTACTACGAAGTAACTAGGTTTTTGTTTTGGGTTATTTGTTTTTGGTCCTTAGTTGAATTCTAGGGTTCGATATCGTCTTCAGATGTTAGTCTTTGTATCGTTATAGATCCTTCTTTTGTTCCGGAGACCGATAGTTTTGCCTTAATATTTTGGTAGCTCATTGATTTTTGAATTCTTTTGGTTTTGATAGGGTTTGGGGTTTATGGTGATAATCTTTTTAATTTGTAGCTTTTGCTGTTTCAGGGTTAGTTCATTTTTTGCGGTGGCAATTGTAGCCCGATAATCCGGAGCCCTCATTCTTTAAACATATCCACGAGAATTTGAAGTTTCAGGTAGACGTGGGCTTTTGCGTGCAATTTGGTTTTGTTGTGTTATTTGTAATGGTTGAGTTATGATTCTTGTTGGTTCTTTTATCCTTGGATTTGATTTATTTTAAGTCATTTATCTATCGGTGGAACTATATTTCTGTTTAGAAGATCCCTGGGCAGATCTGGATGCATATTTAAAAAATATATATATATATATATATATATGTTGAAACTTATGTTCTTATGTCAGTGGATTAGATGTTCTGCACTACATATACATGGAAGTATAACGGTTGGGATACAAAGTTGAAAGCGAAAGGGAAATGTAATTACTCTATCTAATAATCCTTTAAGCATTTCCTTGATAGTTTCTTCCTTAAGCTAACGGGCTTCTGAAAAAGAGGCTTTTGCTTTGCTCAAGAGTTATCTTATATTCAACATTTCATGGGAGTTTATTGTATGAATGGGTTTTCCTATCCGTGAGATCAAATGTATTTGCTGGAACAAGTGTTTGTTAAATGCCAGTTGTTGTGTGTCAAATCTATTTGCTAGATTTTTCTTGTTGCTGTGTGTCTTCTGGTGCAGCAATATAAACCACTTCACTGACTGTCCTCCATCAATTTTTGACTGTATTCAACCCCATCTTTTCATCTGTTGCCAATTGTTGCTGTTGGTAGTGGTGCTTTGCATGTTAATGAGCTTCTTGTTCCCCATCATTTAACTCTTGCATGATGGGTTTTTAATTTTGATGTGTCCAACTTGATTTCTGCAATTGTGATGCAAGAACTTCATTGGCTCGTTGAAGAGTACATAATTAAATATCCATATTCATTGTTTGTTGCAATGATGTAATTTCTTTTGCCAACCCCTGCATTTTTTCTTGGTTCTTGAAGTGGACCTCATGCCAAATGGACCCAGTGAGGCCCCTGCTTAAACCCTCCTTCAATCAGATGATGCCAATGTAGCCTGTGAAGTCATTTTGCATTATTTTACTGTATCATTCAGGCCTTCCGTAATTTTTTATTCTTTAACATAAAATACTAGTGGCTTCCACCTGAAATTTTGCCTGTCGTTCGAAATTCAAGTTGGCAGAATTTGATCTTTTGTGATATCTGTTCGTGAACAAGTTCCACATGACCACTGTTATTGAATTTTATAGGCATGCTGTTATTTTTTGTTGTAAGTTTGCATTTAAGTATGTTTCTGATAGATATGGTATTCCTGGGCTCTTTTAAAAGGGAATGAAATAGAAGGTATAAAAGTAAATTTGGTATTTATAATTTTAAAAGGGAATCCCTTTCCTCCAAAATACACCGATTTGATGGAATTGAAAAATTGGGTTTGGAGGGGTTCATAGAAACCCTCATTTTCCCTCCCCTCCAATTAATTATTTTGCCAAACGTGGGTGAGTTCTTTAAAATCCCTCCCTTTTCCACCTAAACCCTCCATCCAAACACACTATTACTGATTACTGCAACTTCATTTGGTCAGCAGATGTTTCCGTTTGGCTAGTCTTGTTCATTTAAATAAATGGTAAACATGGAAGTATGATAGGCACGTTTCATCTTCTGTTTTCAGATTATGTAATTCAATGATGGAATGCAAATATTTCTTGTTTATAATAGATATGCCCTTTGCTTTGAATGTATAGTTGTTTTGAAAGCTAAATTGAGATAGAGTGACATGAGGGAAAGGGATGGAGAGGGTGAGATAGCCAGCTGTGCCGCATGGTTGGCTGGTTGCACAAGACAAACTTTAGCGATCTATTTGCCTGCTCATTATCTTATTTGCTTATGCATTATGGCTTCTTTTGGTCATTTGGCTACAGGGAATACTCTCCGTGCATGAACAGAGAGACCGATAACCAGAGTTAGTTATGGGTGCTCTCTGGTGTCAGGTTTGGAAGGACATTCATGATGTGTGGTATTGGATATTCATTAAGGTGGGGGTAGAAGTGGTATATTGGAATATGGATTTAGTTCCATGTGGGAGATTGAGATGATGGTAGGTTTTTTTTCCCCTCTGGCTGAAGAGATGAAGAGTAGTTAGATAGTTTGAACTACACAATGTTTGAGAGCAACCATAAGAGGGAGACAAATGGAAGGGGATAGAAAACATAGGGGGATTGTGATTTGTCCATTCCTTCATTTTGGAAGGAGAGAAATGGAGTAGAAAGAAAAGGTCAACTTAATATTGTTTGAAAGAGGGAAAAATTGGAGACAATTAGAGTATTTGATTAATCAATTTGTCCATTAATCAATTTGATTAAGACATTATTAGTGAGATAAAAATGTCCTTCCTTACTTTCTCATCTTTTTCTGTCCCCATCGGGAGGGGGTGCAAGTTTGTTGATGCAAATTCTCTGAGAATTCATCTTAGGAGATGAGGTGATAAATTAAACTAGAATTTGTTATACAGGGACATGTAATGTCACATCTTATTATGAAGTATTTAATCTAGTGGTGAATATCTTTCCTTGAAGGAGTGTCTTGGTTCATTGAGCATCATAGATGCTGCTTTTATGATTTTTTTTTGGTGGGGGGGGGGGGTTTAAATTATCAAGCAGGACTTCTAAGGAGGAGATTGCTTGTTGTTTAGAGATAATGTTTGCGCATGGGTAGATAAAACGCAATTAGGCTGTTCTTGTCGTACTTGTCTACCACCTGATTTGAGATCTTTAATGTTGAATTAGGTTGGTGAATAGGAGCAGATTGAATTTGAGCAGCCAGTTATGATATGCAATTCTATTGTGTTTATTTTGGTTTCTGTGATGTGAAAAAACAGTAGCATATTTCAGGAGTTGGTTATTCATGAGTAAACTAAAGATGCCCAACCTTTGTCATTAGAGGATGGTATCTTTTCTTTGGCCATTTCTCTTCTCACTAGTTTTGTTTAAGTTCACTTGGTGCTAAAAGCATCTCACAAACACATGGTTCCAGAGTAGGGAATATTAAGAAGAGGATGCTTTTAGGAATTGAACGTGAGAGCTCAAGTAAGGATGCAAGCAATTTTACCATAAGGCTACAGGAAGAGGAGACTCCTCTTACTAGATTCGTAAGCGTTCTAATTAATCCTTGTAGTTACTGTTGAATTAGGAAATGTTTTGGATTCTTTGTCAAGATTTCTGCTGTATTTACTGGAAACTTCTCTAGGTAGACTGAGCCCAACCATGTGAGATTTGGGACCTGAAACTCTTGCTAGTGGGACTTGGGTTCATTGCTTGCAACCTGAGGTTAGATTGGGGGTTGGCATCCATGCATTCAATCTGCTAGAGTTGCCGCCCTTACTGATGGTTTTTTCGTCACAATTGATGCTATAGAGACTTTATCAGTTCATCCCAAGGCTGTGGGTACTGCCTGCGTTGTCTTCTTTTTAACTGATTATCACCTGTTTGAAAAGCAAGAAGGAATTACTCTATTGCAAGGCTTCTTAATCTGCCATGGCACCACAAGATGTGTGGGTTTATCCTCCTCCTAGCAAAGCATAGAGCCAAAACTTTGTTGTTTCCTAGTGAATGTTCTGCCATAAGTCCTGCAGCAGTTTCTGGACAATATTGATGCTTTGTGGAAACTGATGAGTAATGATTATGTTTGAGACAGCGAGAAGTTTCTTTTTTCCTTTAAAGGTGCTTCTTCAGTGCTGTCAATTTGAAGTGTTTTGGTATTGTTAGGCTTGTGTTGCTATTTTTGTTGGAGCAAACTAATTTCTGTGCACCCAATTTGCAGTCATTGCCTACAACAGTTGACATAACTAATGCATGCCAGTCTGTTGCAAAAATATTCTCAAAGCTTTTTCAAATACTCATGAAAATTCTTATTATTGCGTATTCAATTTAAATTCCAAAATTGCATATCTAACCCTTTTTTATCATGGAATGTAGGGTACGTCATAAATTTTTTTGGGGAGCTCACTTAAGCTTCCTACAATGAGAGAAAAGCAGTTTCATGCCACGAGGGACCTGTCTTTTGTCTGGAAGTAATTGTTGTGTAAAGAACTATGACGCTTGAAGATTTCTTTACTCTTACTGAGATGAAAGATGGGCTTACTGCTCCTGCTCGAGTTGAGGAGCTGCTCTCTGTAATGCGAAAGGAGAAGGATTGTGTTGTCAAGAATGTTAATGATGCAACCAGGCAATGGTCAACAGTGGCAAGCAGTCTTGCAGCTACTGATAATAAAGACTGTCTAGACCTGTTTATTCAACTAGATGGACTCTGGTTTATTAATCAGTGGCTGAAGGATGCTCAGAATTTTAGTAATGATACAGCTGATAACTTTGTGGAAGAGTCGATAACAGCGCTTCTGCGGGCAGTTGAAAAGCTGCACATAGACAATGAGAAGTCAGTTTCTTCTGGAATCTCGAACGCTGTTAAGAATCTTATTGGGCACAATTGCTCAAAGATTCAGGACATAGCAAGAGCTTTGTTTGATAGTTGGAAGCATGGGGAGGACAGGGAAGAGGGTGGCAAGAAAGTTGAGAAAGTTGGGACATTGTCTGAAGGTGTGATTCCTGTTGATATGAAGCATGCTTGTGAAGGTGGGTTAACAAAAGCTGTTGATGATTCTGTTTCTAATGACAATCCTGACGAACAAGATAAAGTTGTAGAATCTGCTAAAGATAAGGTCTTAGAGTTGAGTGTTGGGGATAAATCAGAGGGCATTGCAGATGTACAGATCCAAACATCTAATGAAGTAAGTAGTTCTAACAAAGAATTGGGTATCCTAGATGTAAAAGATGGACTTGTGGATTCTCTGGTCCCAGTTTCCATGCAAAATTCTGTTCAAGGAAACCCTTCGAACAAGGAAGGGTTCACAATATGTCCAGGAGGTACCATGTCCATGGAGAATCATGGCTCCCCAGAAAGAAAAGACATTAATATGGAGGGAAAGTCTGATGTTACTGTTGATGAAAAGCAGATACATCAGGTTAAAAGCTCCCCAGAAAGGCTGGGGCCAATAGAAAGTTCTGCTTCTAGTACATTGGATCCCAGAGTTGCAAGTTCTAATAGTGATGCAGGTAATGCTGAGGAGTCAGTGGGGGAGCCTATGCTACAAAACAAAATTGTTGGCAAAGAGGGTGAAACTCATTTAAAATCTGCCTCTCGGGGTGAGGTAAGGGGACCTGCATCCATTCCAAAGAGTGGAATAGATGATGTTAAGGTTTTAAATCATTGCAGTAGTACTCCAATTCCCAAGTCTACAAGCCAGGGTAGCGAGTTTCTTTCTCCTCTTCTTCGAGACCCATCTAAAATTGACAGTGCATCTGGAAAACCCCAGAATCCTGAAACTTCTTTTCCCCAGAAGGAAGTCATTGGAGTTGGCAACAAAGATTTGGAACGTGCCAGGGACAGAGGTGAGAAGTTGCCAAATGGTTCAGATTTTTCAAAACAGTCCAGGGTTAGAACTGATGCAATTGACCCTAGACAGTCCGGAATGGAACTTGAATATGGCATAGTTGATGCTCTAGAAGTTGCACGACAAGTTGCTAAAGAAGTCGAAAGAGTTGATTTTGGGGAAGCATTTTGCAGCTCTTCTTCAGAAAAAAATTCAGGAGGAATTAAACACCCAGGTAGCCCTGATTCTGTAAGTCAGGACCAAGTCCAACCCACTGATTCTCCACCTAATGAGGTGCCACTTGGACAAAGTTCTTCAGCCGAAGAATCAATGGATGAGGAGGAGCAGTTGTCTAAATCGGAAAACCTGGGCACTGAAGTGGAAAATTGCATGCAAGAAATTGAATCCTCTCAAGTGACTGAAGCGGCTCAAGACCCTGAGCTCAACACAGAAAAAGGCATGTGCGACATTGACTTGAATCAGGAAGTGTTTTCTGACGATATGGACCAACCTGTGAATTCAATGTCAGCTCTTGTTTCTGTGGTTTCTGCATCAAGAGCACCTGCAGTTTCTGGATCACCTGGCCCACTTAGGTTCGAGGGGGCTCTTGGCTGGAAAGGGTCTGCAGCAACTAGTGCTTTTCGCCCTGCATTTCCCCGCAAGATTCCTGAAGCAGAGAAGACTCTCTCTGCTGGGGAGACTACCAGTGGCATAAGGCAGAGGCAGAACTTCCTTGACATTGATCTGAATGTTACAGAAGGAGAAGATGAGAAAGGTACCGATGTGATGGTTGAGAAACCAGTCATCTCATCTGGCTTTCCTTCTGGAGAATCTTCTGTTGAAATGAGTTCACAAAGATCTGAGAGGCTGAAGTTGGATTTGAACCGGATTGATGATGATGTTGAAGTTCCTCATTTAAATCAGAGGGTGGATGGCCAGTCATTTCTGTCTCGAAACGGTCATCGTAGTCCATCCCCTACTTCTTCATCTTCAATGCAGCCTTCCTTGAGGAACATTGATTTGAATGACAAGCCATCTATAATGAATGATTCTTCTGAGCAAGGGCCCTTTTTTGGTAAGTCATCCTCTCATACTGCGGTCACTTTTGGCAGGCCTAAAGTAAATGAGCCTGAGATATCCATTATGGGCACCCGTTTCAAAGTTGGCAAGCATGATTTTGTCCCTCAAAATTCATCATTGCCCAATGGCAGGGTGCCAGAGCCTGCAATGGACGCCAATGTGGCTAGATCTGGAGCAATTTTTGGGGTCGGACCAGCAGTGTCATACCCCCACTCTTCTGTTTTAGGGTTCAGTGGGCTTACATCGGGAACCAATATGCCTTTCTCCTCAGCCATGTATGGACCTGGTGCAGTCCCTTACATGCTGGATTCTAGAGTAGCTCCGGTTTTACCTCAATTTCTGGCTTCTGCTTCAGCCATTTCGCCGCCTTACTCGCAGCCCCCGTTCATAATGAGCATGACTGGTGCAACTAATTTGAATGGTGCCGGGCCATCACGGCCTAATCTTGATCTGAATTCTGGATTTATAATTGAGGGAGTAAATCGAGACTCGGGGGCCTTGCGGCAATTTTTATCGCCTGGTCAGGGCAGGTTAATGGAGGAGTCATCTAGGGGATCACAGCCCTCTTCAAGTTCTGGAAGTGGTAGTAAACGGAAGGAGCCGGATGGTGGATGGGAGCACTATCAATTTAACTACAAACATGGTCAACCTCCGTGGAAATAAAGTCGGTAGCTATCGGGGCTCTTCTTCCTCACTTGCGATCATTTAGGAAATTAGCAGAACATATTGATGGATACATGGCTGAGCTGACCGTGATTGTGATGGCTATGCAAGCCCAATGGCTTAACTTGGAGGGAGTCGGTAGATTGAATAAAGCTTGGGAGCAATGGATGTATCATGATTCATGAGATTAATTTAAGCAGAGATAAAATGTTTTTAGGGTTTTTTTTATATATATATTTTTTTATTTTGTGTATTCACTTATTTTCTGTTTCTTTTGCTTCCATAGAAGGCGCTTGCAACCACAGAAAGCTTTAGTACATTCAGCTGTAACTTATTCTGTCATATATGTCACAGGAATCTAAAGGAATGGCGGTTTCTTTTTCCGGCTTTGGGTTTTGCACTTTCCATGCTTTGTGTTGGTAGAAAAGTAAATGGGTGGGTGGGCGGGCTTTTATATTCTAAAACTTTGGACTTATTCTTTTTGTTGGTTTCTTTTTCTTCTCTTTTTTGGGGTGAAAAATGAAGAAACACAAACAAAAAAACAACATGAATAAAACCAGACAAAGCGCGCTATCTTTAGGAAGAAACTTGCCCTCTAACTCTCTGACCCCTTCTTTGTCCAAAGAGTCGGGGATCTTCAAGCTCAACTAGTCTTTCGGAGCCTACCTTCCCCAAGGAAGCTAAGTGATTATGCAAATGTTAGCTTTCCTGAAGATATGATTCAGATGGTCCACATTCAAATATCTTAAAAGCTCCCTACATTCCTAAAGGATAAAACCTAGGGATTGGTTCTTAAGATGGTCCTCCTTCAATAGCTTCACCAACACTTCTGAATCTGTCTCCACTTTCAAATTGCAGAACCTCCTTCTTTTGACCATCAAAAGGCCCTCCCTAAAGCCCCAAATCTTAGCAAGAAGAGCCTGACCCTTCCCAATAGAAGAAACAAAACTTGCTACCCAATCTCCTGAGCTGTTGCGAAAAATCCCATCAGCACTAGCATGACCAGAAAGTAAGTTGGTTGCCCCGTCAGTGTTCAACTTGATCCTTCCTACCCGCGGGAGCTTCCAACTGATTTCCAAACCAACTTTAGTCTCCTTAATCTCTTTGTCCTTCCCAACATGGGCCAACTCCAACACCATATTAAAAGCATTCTTGGCAACTGCCACTGCAGGGACATAGGTTTGTTAGAAAATCGTCTTGCACCTGGCTTTCCAAAGAATCCAAATGGTCATCATAAACAGGCTATTTAAGGCCACTAAGCCCCACTTGTCTGACCTCTTTATCCCCTCATCTAACCACCTCTGCAGAGGGGATCTCCTGAATTCTTCTTTAAAACCTAAAGGGGGATAAACCAGCAACCACATCTGTTTGGCTTTCCTACAATCTCTCAGGATGTGAGACACAGACTCTTTGCTCTCTAAACAAACCAAGCAGATAGCCTCATCACAGAGTCTTCTTCTTTTCCTCTCTACATTCATCAAGATCCTCTCCATCCTAACCAGCCACATGAAGACCCTAACCTCTTTCTGAACATTTAGCTTTCTAAATTCTCTTTCGAGCGATGCTGTCTTGCGTCTCCTGACCTTGGCTATCAACCTCATTCAACAATCCATATGCTGACCTAACAGAAAAAATTCCATTGTTATTCCCTGACCAGAAGCACCTATCCTAAACTCCCTTGATTTTTGACACTATAACGCTCTTGATTTTCTCAACCTTATCACGAGGCAGCACAAGGGAAAGCTCATCTACCCTCTAGTTACCATTATAGTCTAAGAATTGACTAACTCTGGTATTAGAGGACTCCCGAAGCTCCAGCTCAGCAGCATGCTCAAGTAAAGTATCATCTCCCACCCACTTGTCCTTTCAAAAATTAACATCCAAACCATTCCTAATTTTTCACCTCAATCCCTTCCTAATGCACTCTCTGCTTCGCAAGATTCCCTTCCAAAGAACGGAGTTGTTGGCTTTCCTATTACACTAAGGGGGACTTGTTGAGGTACTTATGCTTGAGGACCTTGCACCAAGTAGCCTTGCTGTCCTTGATCAACTGCCATCCAAGCTTGCCCAAGAGAGCAATATTGTATTCCCTCATTTTTCTAATCCCCAAACCTCCCTTCTCCTTAAAAAGGCACACTTTGGACTATTTCACCAAGTGAATTTTCCTACCATCATCAGTGTTTCCCCAAAGTCTATTTATTCTGTCCAATCTACTGCACACCTCTTTAGATATCCAGGAGGATTGCATGGAGTAAATAGGAATAGAAGATGTGACGGATTGGATAAAAGTTCTCCTCCCTGCCATGCTTAGGAGCTTGGCCTTCAATTTGCTCAACTTTCTCTGCACTTTATCAACAAGATGATCATAGAAATTTTTCCCAATTCTCTTGTGGATCATGGGAGCCCCAAGACACTTACCTAGATCATCAGTTAGGGTAAATTTGCTAACCGTAGCTAGGGAATTTTTTAGCGTCCAAGGAGCTTGTGGAGAGACCCATAATCTAGACTTAATTCGATTCATATCTAATCCACTCTCCGCAGAAAAATCCTTAAGACATCTAAGGACAACACCTAAGTTAAGGTGCTCCACTTTTGCCAAAAGAATAAGATCATCTGCAAAGAACATATGAGAGATGGTTGGGCCTCTTTTAGATATCTTAACCGGGTTTCACATACCTTTCCTGACCTTCTCTTGGATCATATAGGCTAGGCGTTCTATCACAACAACGAATAGGTATGGAGAGAGAGGATTGCCTTGTCTCAAATCTTGTCCGGGCTTAATAGCCAAAAGCACTTTGCCATTTCAAATCAAAGAAACATCTCCACTAGTGATTGCAAACATAATGAGCCTTATGTGCTGTAAGGGAAGGTTCACCTCAATCACCCTACCCAAGTAGTTTCAACTTACATTGTCATAGGCTTTCTTCAAATGCACCTTCATCACCATATTGTATCTCTTGCTCTTAGAGTTTCAAATGGTGTGGATTGCCTCCTGCATAATTTTAATATTATCCACTATCCCACGGCCAGGCAAAAAGCTAGTTTGGTGCGGACCAATGATCTCTTGTAGGCTGGGCCTTAGCCTCTAGACTATAACTTTGGCAAGAATTTTATACAAGGTGTTCAAAAGGTTAATAGGTCTAAAATCTCCTATGGAGGCTGGCTTCGGCTACTTAGGAATAAAGATCATCAAAGTTTTAGCATTCTCAGGACAAAAGTAACCTTCCATAAAGGCCTTCTTAACGAATCTAAACACAGCCTCCATAACAGTGTTCCAATGCCTTTAATAAAAGATTGACTACATTCTATCATGGCCTGGAGCTTTAAGCCCCATATGAAGCATATAACCTAAAGAGTCTCATATTCTACTCTTTGGATTCGCTTTCTGATTCTAACCCTAGAGACCAAGGGTTTGTCTAGTTCCATTTCTACACAGACCCTTGCATATTTACCCCTTAAAGCATGGACTATATTCATATCAATCTCGATGGGTTTACCAATTACCATCCCAATTTCAAAGAGCACTTCTTCATTGAAAAATTCAATGGGAAGTTGGAAGAGTCTAACCCATACGGCCGTTGAATGAATTTTGTGGAGAAAACCATGGCTTCTACTTCCTTATTATTAAGTAATGCTCAAGAATTAACCAAGGGCCCTCTCTTAATGCTATCAAGTAATCATTCTTGGAAGAGAACTTGGCCAGAAAATAATTCTCACCTAAATCTAACAGTTCCAGAGCACCTTCAGGCTTCCACATGCTGTGAATCTTAGTTAGCATGAGATGGTAGCCTATATTTTTCGCTAGCAGCTTGAGTATTAATGATTGTCTCCACGACTTCCATAGCTTCCTTAATTCCTCATCTGTTACTTCAACCATTGGGATATTCCCTTTTGTTGCTTCCTCCCTGTCCATCTCCTCGAGCATTTGATCAAATTTCGTTTCCGAGTCTTCTTCATACTCCATGGCTACACAACTTACATTTCCTTTTCCCAACAGCATCTCCTTAAAGGATGCTTTCGGGAAAACTCCTCCTCCACTGTCATCAGCTTTAACCTTCTTGTTGCTTCTCTTCGAGTGATCCTCTTCCTCTTGAGACATTAACTCCATGTTGGTTTCAGCATCAATTTCTTCTCTCTCTCTCATTGAAAATCCCAACCTAATTCGCTTCTCTCGCCTGGAATTTGGGAATTTGTAAGCATAAGAACCATTTCCATTTTTTTATTTTTTTGTGCTCGAGTGAAGTCGTATTATTGAAACTTTTAGTTATTGCTTTCTTCATTTCTGGATGGGAGCAAGCGAAGTAGGATGCAGCCGGATCAAGGCATTGCACATATGGGCCTATAGGCCAAACATATGGAATCTAGCCTTATAACGATCTTGGGCCCAAAATGGACCCAGAACTAGTCCAAATGAAGACGACAGGCACGGGTCAACGCAGCAAGCCGAGCCTAACCTGCTAAGGCAACTACATAGTGGGACCGTGCTTCTGGGATCTAAGCGGCCAACATACCCATGTTATTCATTGTATCCATTTCACTACTCCGGTGCCACATTATGAATTATTAAACACATTCTAAACAGAGCTCTCTAGAGCTGGACAATCCCATCATTTAGGCCGAAGCTTATGTTTGCTGCGATACAACATACCACCATGCATGGATGCTCACCGGAAACAACCCCCTCCCCTCGTGACACAAACAGATCATAACATGATGCTCTGCTATGCTCCAAGCTTCAAAGCATGCAGATGCAGTGCTTTGACACGGAGGAATCATGAATCCAAAAACAAGTATTGCATCAATCTCTCTTCCTTGCTATATACACCAGTTCGTAGCACCTGGGAACTCCCCAGGCTTCAATCTATAATTGAAATTACTCTAGGAGAACTATAACAAAAATTGACATCGACATACCAAAACACGAAAAAAAACAACGCCATATAACTTAAGATTGGCAATAGATCCTGAGCAAACTACTCAATGAGGCCAATAATTGATGCCCTCCAAGCCGGCAAAACATCCTCACCTGTGATCAATAATTATACTTCTGATCTGAGAAAAAAATAATGATTATACTTCTATATAAGGCTAGCAGGTACCAAGTATGATTGGCTGAAGCCCCTGCTCAGAGGTAAACTCTGAAGGAAATATGCTGGTATGGCTGGGAGGCAAATGATTTCATAATCGAATAATCAGCATATATTTCTGCTCCTCCCTTTCAGAAATACTGCAAACAGTCTGAGATTGTCGAAGCTGATGCCATTACCTGCGCTTATACCTGCAATATACGATAAAGAATAAGCTAAAATGATACTTCAAAATCAAACAAGAGAGCAAGGCAACTAATATAATCCTTCTATTTTTTTTCTGTGGATGCACATGCAATTGTCACTATTAGTGTGAGATAAGGATGAAGGATTCTCCAGAGAGAGTATATTGAGTTACAAATACTAAGAGAAAGCGGCAAAGGAAGAAACTGAGTAATACCGTGACTTGCTCTTAAATGAACTTTTGGACTTCTTCCCTGCACTACGAATGCTCCTTTTCTGCTTCTTCTCACTCATATCACTCTGAAATAGCTCTTGCATTTCTTCTTTCCTAGTCTGTGTTTTCTGGGAAGGGCGTTTATTTTTCTTTTCATTCCTCTTAACAATCTTACCTGCATCAACTGCCTTCTTAAGAGCCTTCACTGCTTTTGCCCTACGGTAAGCAACTTCAACAAGTGGAGTCCCCTTCTGTTTCCCAACTCCCTACAGTACGTAATCAGATATCTTCATCATCAAATGAATTGGCACGTGGAAATTATTACCACTTTTTTGGCAGTTAACTCTACATATGGCTCTAATAGAGAGTAGCAGATGACAAACGTGTGATGAACGGGAAAGCAGCAACATCAGACCAAAGGACCGATATCACAATCACAGAATTATGGTAAGAGAGGTTCACACCTTAATCCATCAAAGAAATGACAATGACTTTCATCTGCATGAGCAGGATCTACCTCAATAGGCAAATGAGCTTTGTGTTAATAAAATCACACATTTACCGAAACAGGTTCTAGTCTGTGTGTTACTCCAGAAAACAGGAAGGATTTCTATTACACACAAGCAAGATTTTATTGAAATGGCAGCCAGTATTTATCCTAGTGATGTGACAATTTCATTCCACTGAAGGACAAAACTGAGATTAGACATGGAAGTAAACAGTGTACATTCAAACCGGCAGTAAATGAGAGTTCTCTCTTTTCTCCCATTTTTTTAACACTTTTGTCTAGGGTAATGTGAGCAAACCTGTACACTGATGGTAAAGCTGTTCACATCTTTACTAGAGGTCTCAAGTTTAATTTCTAGAAGCAGTCACTTCTTAAGAAGGTACGGTTGTCTACATCATGCCCACCCTAGACCCATCTGCTTAGTGAGATGCTTTTAGCACCATGTGAACTTTTAACCCTTTTTTTAACTGGCTAGGAAGTAGGTATAATGCTTGAAATGTATCATGATAAGTGCAGAACAAGTTGTAAATCCGCATCAAAATTTAAAAAATGCCAAGCAATATCTTGTTTGCAATATAATCTAACGCATTCACTTTTCTTTCCAATTAACTAACAATTTTTCTACAGACCTGACAAAAATGATAACATTACTCAGATCTTGCAAAGGTAAATGACCCTACTAAAAATAGCTGGGGGCTATTTAGTAAAAAAGATAAGATGTTAAGTTGACTACATACTTTATTTGACTCCAGACTTTGAGCATCCTCCAGCATTTCTCTAGCTGCTTCCAGCTTTCGCCGCTTCTTCCTCGGCAAATTTTTCTGTATCATCAAGAAAGAACAGCAAAGGTTGTACTCTCATCTATAAACAGTAGCCCAAAAATTTCATTTAAGAGGATAATTCAACTTGGAGTACAATTATATGCACCTCACGCTCCCGTTTTCTCTTTTCCTTCATTTTTAGGTCTTCAGCTTGTTGGGCACTGATTACCTCATTCTCAGTCTGTTTTCCTTTTCCTAGAGAAGCCTGTCAGAGGACATTGCACATACCAAGTTATAGGAGAAGGAATGCATAACACAAGATAGTAATCTAAATAACATCCAGATTGACCATTAATTGCCCACATCAATACCAGCCTACTACAGCAAAATGCCTACATGACAACAATAGTAGGTGCTAATTGGTCAGTAGGTGTTCTTAAGCGTGAGGTTTCTACACATTAGCTGTGTTTCAACACTACATAGGGTTTATACCTACAATGCAAGTAACCTTCTATTTTCAGAGGCCAGTTTCTTGCAACTACATGCCATCAATGTTGAGCAATCCCTGAAAGCCTGCGTCCTTCAGAGCAGAATGAAATAACAACCACTGACCCTTGGCCAGAAAGGATATGAAGATGCTATATGCCACTCCAATTGTGCTTGGCAATGTCTTCTCTTTTTCCTCCAAGGTACATTGCTCAGTGGATTGCAGGGGATCATATCCACCAACAGTTCTAGAAAACCTTTTCACCCCATTGGAAGGGGAAGGGATGTACCCTTCTGATTGTGTTTGGTAGTGGTTTCTTCCAAATTTTTTAAAATCAAAAGGAGGGGAAGGACATTGGTGTAGCACACCCCAGATAATTAAAAATTCATCTCTATTGTGCTACAACTACAACTGACATACAAGGAACGATTGCATCGTATGTGAATAAGCAGTGAATACCATAACAGAATGGAATACCTTCTCTGCCTTTGCTGCAAGCTTCTTCTCCTTTTCTGAAACAAACCAGGTCTTTTTAGGACGTGAATAAATCTCATCCTTGTGTGCAATCAAATTTTCAGCCTGGAAATATCAATAAAAGCATGAAATTTATTGTCAATAAGGTAAACACTCCCATAAACATTTACCAAAAACACACACAAAAGCAAAATTTGGACCAAGTATAATAAGATTGTAGTCCTTGACACTGGCATTGGAAGTGACATTGAACCAGTTCTCTATAGTTCCAAAATGTACACAAAAGAAGACTGTCCATATAAAAATGGATTTGAAAACTGCCACGGAAAAAGGTTTACGAGGTAGTGTGGACACCTTTGTCATCTCCATTTCAGCTTTTCTGAGGGCTCTCTCTTCCCTGCACAAGTTTATATAATAAGAGAAGTGTAAGGCGAAATAGCCCCAGAAAAAGACTTAATAGGGACCATATAAACAAAAATAAACACAAATAAATTAAACCTCTCTTCTTGGAGAATTTCAGCCACTTGATCTTCCATCTGCTCAATCATCTGAGACCACTTTGTTATTGATTGCTCTGCAACTATTCGGCTCTTCAGCTTTGACCCAGCTCGTTTGGCCTGTTTGCATTTCAAAATTCAAAAGTAGCATAACTCCATGATGAGAGGCCATCAGCATGTTAGTTAGATGGTATGCCATTAAAATAAAGAACAATACTAATAGTCATGCATCTCAACAGCTCATATTTGCAATTGGAACCTCTATGTTGTTCTTGCAGACAAAACTATATATAGTTTGTCTCTATTTGCAAAAATCTCTGTGACAACTGGTTGATTTACTTGCTGGACTGGGTCAGTGAAGTCACATGGAGAATGAGGCACATCTGCAGTCCACATTTCCAACTTTTTGTAGTGTGTGTGTGTGTGTGTGTGCACGCATGCATGTATTGGCTTTTGGGGGGTGTTTAATCAAAATACTTCTAGTAGTTTAATTTACATTGTAGAAAATAAAGTTCCAAAATGGATCAATCTGTCAGTCAGGTCAGAAAAGGTCTTGAAAATCCTATGACAATGGCAGAACTGAAGACCATATGAAAAAGTAAAGACGAAGGAAAACAATAAACATAATGCTTACAATGGTTTTTAGAAGGGATCTATCATTATCAGTAACAAACGTAACAGCATATCCTTCTCGACCAGCCCGTGCCGTACGGCCCACCCTGTGAACATAGCTGCAACATAAAACACATCTATAATGAGTAACTAGATCACTAGATTTGAACTGGATCAAGCTTAAAAGACAATAAGCATCAAATTTATTGATTTAAAGAATCTGAGATATTGACCATCAAAAAATAAGGCAAAAGATGCAATAATTACCATCAAGAATCACTAGAATTATGATCTAGAAGCTCATGGTAATGAAAATTCCAATCGTTTTGAAAAGGTGAGATAAGCAACAAAACATATGCATTCAAAAGTGGCACGTGACATGCATTATATGTAGCTGCACATTAAGATATGCATACCAGTAATCATTGCAGATTGAAAGAACATTATATTGTATAACAGCATGAAAATGACCAACACTCACCTTGTAAGATCACGGGGACAAGCAAAATTTATAACTGTTTGCACACCAATTATGTCTAGACCCTGCAGCATAAGGTAACCACATCAAAGGTGTCAAACCTGAAGTGACAAGAACACCTACCACCATTCAGATCATACACTAACAAACAGAAATAATAGAGTCAATGAATATTCTGGGGAATGAAAAATGTCAATGCACGGTGTTTATCATATGATAATGATTGACAAAAATGGATAGAATACTCACACGAGCAGCAACATCAGTTGCTATTAAAAAATCTGCTTCTTGCTTTCTAAAAAGTTCCAAGGCCTACAACCAATCGCGAGAAAGATTTCAAAGTTCACAGTTTGCAAGCACTTAACCCACAAGGGCAACCCAAAAAAACATGGTCACTATAGGACAACAACCATAACAAAATACTGTACACCAGCAGATACATCATGCCAGAAACTGAGCAGGCATAAAACAGTATAAGTAGCTTCAGAACTCACATCAAGACGTTGTGCTTGGGTAAGATTACCATGAAGCTCCGCAGCTTTAAATCCAGCTAATCCAAACAAGATTTTCAATCTATGTGCAGCCTGTTTTGTTCCACTGTCAATAAAAAGGCAAAGTTACCACAAAGAAGGTTAAAAACCATCCAGAAAAAGCAGATTACAGGTTGGCATACATCTCAAAGATTATTAACTTCAAGAAAAAACTATGAAACAAGACATAGACAAGTGCTGTTGCATTATCCAAAAGAATTAGTTGCCCATAAAATTGTAATAACATCAATTAACACCTGAATATGATCACTTTAGAAGTGAAGGTTTTAGAGCATAATGCAAAAAGTACTGCCTCCTGGTTTGCTTCACGCATTCGCCTTATCCTCACTACCCTGATCATTAGGAAAATTATACTCAATTAACAAACAAGAGTTAATCCTCAGGTTAGGGAACCATCATAAGTAAAAAAGAATTGTCCATGCAGTGATTCTTTGAGAAAGAGATCACTTTTCAGCAAATGGAAAATCCAGAAAAGCAGCAGCAATCAAAAGTTAGCGAGAAAATAGTTGGCAATTACTCTTCAGTCAAATTTTCTGGCCGTTTTGCAGAAGGGTCAGCTGAGAGGCGAACTGGTTTGGTTAAAGAAAGCTTGATAAGCCCATCAACTTCTTCTGTCATTGTAGCTGAGAACAGCATCGTCTGTCTCCGCTTGGGGCACATGCGAACCTACAAAAAAAATTAGCGGATATATAAAGAATCATTTAGAATGCTTATTTGTCACAAGAATTAGCTTAATCATTTTGTTCTTTATTAAAAAATATGTTAGAGCAGACATTTGCAAATAGCATTTATTTTAGGCCTTCACTCAAGATATTTAAGAATAATCTAATAACACTACCACTTTTGGTAGCTTAAAGAGCCAAGGATACAGTCAATGACACGACAATCAATCAGGATGCTGGACAAAAATACTAAAAAAAATGAAAATCATCAGCCACTTTAAATATCAAACATATTTTCAATTTGTAAGTTCCACTCAATGCATGCATGCAAAAAGCTAGAATAGAACAAGAAAAAAATTATCATTTCAATTTTTGTGCAGAAATTAACAAATTTACAACTTATATTGGAAGTAAGAGGAGGTGTTAAGGATGTTGAAAAGTACTAGCTCATTGATTTCAGCACTAAATCCAAGCTCCAAAAGACGATCTGCCTCATCAAGTATCAAAACAGCAAGGTCCTCCAGGTCAACAGACATTGAGTTGCGCAAATGGTCTATCATGCGTCCAGGAGTTGCCACAACAATATCAGGCATTGATCTTAGAGCTGCCTCTTGCATCTGTAGAAGATGTACGAAGCACAATTATGATCCAAGCATTGGGGGATAGGTAAGAAGATATAATGTATAAAATCGGGATTATGTTATCATCCTTTTTTTTTTTCACCTTGCTCAAAGATGCCTAAGGCAACATATGAAATTAATGATTATTTCATATCCAACATATTAAATTTGTATGGCACAAAACACAAAAACCAATATTAATTTAGCTTTGGTTGAAGAACATAATCTTCACCCAGACAAGTAACCAGAAACATACTCTGGAACTTAAAGAAAGAATAAAACAATCAGCAATATGGTAGTCCAAGGTCATGGAAATATGATGAGTGATGGCTCTTGAACCAGTAAAAATATCAAACAATATGTACATGATTTTGAGATCCTAGACCTTTCATGTGCATATGAGAAAACAGATGATATATGATAAGGGAACCACCATCCAAAGTAAATGAAATGACCGAGAATTTGGAGCGGAAGATAAAATAGCCATTCTTTGGGGAGGGCACATGTCAGGATTTGGTTGAAGAAGGGAAACACCACAATCTTGGCCTGCCTTAGTGCACAATTACGCGTCAGGATAGTAAGATTACAAACTAACCTTGGTTGATAGCCCACCAACTATTAGACAGCATCTGATATCAGTAAACTGAGAAAGTTTCTCAATCATACTGTGAACCCTGAAGAAAAGAATCAAAACAGAAGGTGACAATTTAATTCTGTCAAAGGGAGAATGCAATACTAAATAGATCGTAAAGGCCTCCACAATGGCATATTTGGCTTAATGAATATTTCAAATATGCCAAATCATTGTGCACGCGGGGAAGGGGGGAAAAACACGAGAGAGAGAGAGAGAGAGTGCATTGTGCATGCAGAAGGTGACAATTTAATTCTGTCAAAGGGAGAATGCAATACCAAATAGATCATAAAGGCCTCCACAATGACATATTTGATTTAATGAATATTTCAAATATGCCAAATCATTGTGCATGTGGGAAAAAAAAAAAAACACACACACACACACACACACCCCAGAGAGAGAGGGGGGAGAGAGAGAGAGAATAATGAGAGAGACCATCATAAGAACATGCAACAGCCCCAGTTTGTTTTAAAAGATTGCCACCATACTCAAGTATCTTCAACTTCATGAACATCAAACTTAAAAACCACAACCAATTCGATAAGTCTATCCCCTGAATCAGTATTTCGTGACTATTACACTGGTAACTGGCTGATAAATCATAAAGTATGCATATCCTATAATGAAACACTCAAATAAGAAAAAAAATGTAAAATTCACGATCACCAAAACTAATGTAGGAAACCCAAGCCAGGAACTCCTTCCCAGACCCGATCCTCAGTCCTTGTCATTGTAATAACACGTGGTACAAAGACTTGATGAGAATAATACTTACTGGACAGCCAACTCCCTTGTTGGGGTAAGGATTAGGACCCTAATAGCTGGAACACGTTTGGGTCGGAACAGTAACCTCTCTAATGTCGGTAATGCGAAGGCAGCAGTCTGTAAGGTAGCAAAAAGAGAAGCTAACAAGATATCCATCAAATGGAAAGTAGGAAGTAGATAAGCTCACAATTCTTCATGAAAAAATGAATTAAATCCAATATTCATCTAGAAAGATAAACATGAAAGACAGTAGACACATGAATTTACCTTTCCAGAACCGGTAATGGCACTGCCACAAATATCTCTCCCCGCCAAAGCCATTGGTATACACGCAGCCTACAAAAAATGAAACCCTAAAAGGTCAGCTAATTATACCTCAAAAAAATCAGTTAATTATTACAAAATTAAAGCAAACCTGAATTGGCGTAGGTTTTGAATAGCCTAAAGCTTCACAAGCCCTAAGCAACGAACGAGAGAGATGTAGTTCCATGAATGAATTCGCATGAAACGAAGCACCATCGGAAGGTGCAAAGAATGACTTCTTGCTCTCTCCACCAGCATCTTTAACTCCTTCATCGTCTCCTTCCGGCCTATAATCCTCCTGAAAAAAGAAACGACAAAGTTCAGTTTCGAAAATGAAAGTAATTTAGAAGGGGGGAGAGAGAGAGAGCGTACTTGCTTGTCGGGCTCGGATTGAGAGCTTTCGTCGTCGCTGTGAGAAGAAGCAACAGGAACCGAGCGGTTTTTGAGAGCTTTGGAGATCTTGAAATCAATGGAGGTTGTGCTTCGACGAGCGTGTTCTTCAGCGACGGATTCAGAGAAAGAAGCAAAGTCCCATGGAGACTGGGTGGGTTTCTTGGGATCTTTATCGTCGTCGTCTTCTTCTTCCTCCTCCTCCTCGGATTCCTCAAGCTCGTGTTCGCGTTCTTCTTCGTCACTGGAAACCTCGAAGACGAAATCTGAACCCATTTCGTGTGAAGCAAATCGAAACCAGAAATAGCCGCTGTTCGTCTTGTTAGGGTTTTACTTCTTTAGGGTTGGACACAAAACCCTAACTGAAATAAGAATTCAAGCAAACACCGCGTATGACGGCGAAAGAATGTTCGTCGAATTAATGAACGACGTCGTATTTTGTTGCACGGGGGCGGGCATTCCCCTATTTGTGTTAGGATTCTTGGTATATGAATTTGGAACTTGGGGTTTTCACACTGATTTCTCTCCCTTTTATTTATCGACCCTAATTTTAATACAAATACTAATAAAATTCAATTCCAAAGATTAAATATCATCTTAACAGATTTTTATTGATTGAATTAACTAATATTCATATTTTAATCTTGATTTATCAAACTAAATCAAATCGATAAATCTAAAATTTTTTATATAACTATAAAATTTCAATTAAGTCTGTGAGATAATCAACATTATATACATTTTATTTAATTAATTTATTGAAATGAGCAAAAATAAACATATTGCACCCAAGTAAATAGAGGTATTCATCGATTCGGTTTTCAAAATTTTCGATTAATTCAGTTCCATTAATTTGATTTAACATTTTCTAACCTCAAATCCAAAATCGAATCGAATTCGTTTAAATTTGAAATTTGATTTTCGGTTTGAATTCGAATTGAATCGAATAAACCAAATAAATCGATTTTGATTTTTGAAATCTAAATTTTCACATTAATCCAATTTAATCAAATTCGTATCGATAAAACAATAAATTTTTTAACTACCATTTTATTGCTCGCTTAAAAAAGAAAAATTATCAATAAAAATTTGTATAAAAAAATAATAATAAATAATAATAATAAATAAAAAATGAGATAATTAAAAATCCTAATTCGGTTTTCGGTTTGAATTGGTATTAAAAATCTCAATTCAAAATTCGAACCGAAAACCAAATTTAGAATTCGATTCTAACAGAAAACCGATTCAAATCTAAAAATCGAATTCAAATTTAATTTGATTCAATCAGATATTCGATTATCACCAAATATTGCACACCCACCGCAGGCAAACCATTTTATAAGTCAACCCAATCAACATATTTGAAACTGATTTGAACTAAATATCCATTCTGTAATAATTATTTTGTCGAGAATATAAAATAATTTATAAATTATATATAATAAGCAAACATATTAAATAAGGCGTAGATTTACTTATAGAACTAATTAAAATTAGTTTTCAAATTCAATCTATAAATTTTGTTTGAGAAGAAATATGCCATAGCCAGTTATCGAAAAGGTTTGTTAAATTTAATTTATCTAATAATATAGCAGTTGCAGTCGTAGTTCTTGTAATAAAGAGAGTAGCATTTTAAAAGTAATCATAATAAATGGAAACTTTTTTTTTTAATGTCCTAAACTTGGTTGATTATCGAATATCTGAAATTTCATTCTAATTAATCTTGGTTGAGGTATCGTCGGATTTATTATAAGGAGGGAGTTTTCTAACGTAATTTTTTTCATTCCCAAAAGACTTAAACTCTAAGACTTAATTAAGAGGTCACAACATCTTTTTCATTGCCCCAATCAAATATTGATATAATTAATTAATAGTAACTTATACTAATAAATTATCTTTTAGTTTCAATTCAAATTATATTAAAATTTAAAACCGTCGTAATGTCATTTTAAAATTTAAGACTTTATTCACCTTAGATCTAGAATTAAAAGAATATTAATATTTTTATTTTATTTATATCATAATCAATCATGCACAGTGAAATAAATGATGAATAAAAAATAATATAATAAAACACAAAAATATTTTATCAATTAAATGTTCACAAACTGAAATGTCATGTAAAACCATAGTTTTTAGGGCATACATGAAAAAAAAATTCAATAAAATTTAAAAATATTTCCAACAATTTATTATTTAGAACATAATTAATCGTAATTTAGACTGATAACAAATTTCAAAGTATTAAAACACAAAAGTTTGAATTATTTATTTTCCTCATATTATGAAATTAAATCTTCCCCGCTGTTTTCCCTTTTTTTTTAAAAAAAAAATAGAAATTTGCGAACGATGACGTGGTTCCAATAAAAAAAAGTCGAGTGAGAGCATTTCAAAAGGCTAGCAGCATACATGTACGAACGAATGGGAATCCAACCAATAAAACTACGCCAGCAAAGCGTTGACCGCACGAGACCGACTATTTTTGGTTGAACATTCAACTTTTTCAACGGTCGTGTATCCTATTTGTTTTTCGGACAATACAACTATTGGAAAATTGGTGAGCTCCTAGAGCTTTCCGAAGATAGATTTCAACTTCAAAAGGATAATTTCTTTTAATTACATCGCAATTTAAATTTAAAATAATTAAATTTAAAAAAAAGTTATGATCATTGATCTATTTTAAAAGGACAAACACATATTACCACTCAAACCATCAACTTTGGTAAGATTTCTCTCTTTATCCAAAAATCACTTTATTTCATCATAAAAATCACTCTTTGTATTATATTTAGCATATTTTATCTGAATTAACTCTATCCATCACATTTAAGCAAAATCCATGATCATGTTGTTAAACTTTTAAGGTTATATGATTTGGAACCCATGTAAATTATAATCTAAAATTTTGATATTAATGTTTTTAGAATAAGGAGTGATACTGTGTTTCTGATACCGTTAGAAAAAAAATTAAAAGGGTTTACTTGATTTTCATTTGAAATGATAGAAAATAAGTGAAGTAGTGATATGAATAAAATTACAAAATATGTCATTAGAAAAAAAATGGGGCAGAACTGCTCACAAGATAATGAGCTATTTTTGAACAACATTAGTTGCCACGTTCTATTATTGGCAAGATTATGTTTGATGAGATGAAGAATTATAAGAACTTAAATGACCCATTGAGTACATTTGACATTTGAGTTGATTGAGTAAACAGGGCAAGCAGTAGTTGGGAGGGCTAATTAGCTTGATTAATTGCCAAAAATGTTTTAGGAAAGATGTTGTAATCGGCATTGATGATTTGGAAGATTTGGATATGCTTAAGCGGAAGTGAAGCACCCGTGGTGGTTGTATTCAATCTAAATCTAAATGTACTGGTTACTAACTTCTTTTCTTTGTGTGTTAGGGTGATCTACTATTCTTACACATGAGCGACTCCCCTATCCAAGTTGGGGAAATTGTAGTCTTCAATGTCGAAGTATGCACTTTCCATTTGTAAAACTGCCCTTAAATTGTCCCATGTTAACATTGATCTCATTATGTGCTCGCCTTCTTTTACCATGGATTTTGGCTAACTGGAACTGGGCAATATCCAAAGATCGTAAGAGAATCTAGTTTTGAGCCCATCACTTCATATGATTGTTCCTCATATCTGCATCTTCTTTAGAGGATGTTCTCTCGTGTATATTGTTTACTGAGTTTCCTTTGTAATTTTAGGGTCGGAAAATTCCTATTGTCCATTGCGTTATCATGGTAAGATCTCCAAGTTTTTCCTTTAGCTCTAAACCATTCCCATATTGCTCAGCATATACTGACTGCTGGCAAGGTTAGTGGCACGAATCTAATAAAACCAGCAGAATGCATAAAACTGGTTTTGGGATATAAAGATATAATTGCAGCTGCTAAATCATGCAAAATAGATCTGAGCAACAGGATACAATATTTATCTACAATGGTTCTTCCTTGATGTCTGAACTATTTGTGTTTAAAATTGTTAATTGCCGGGCAAGTTGATTGCTTTCAGTTGGCTGTTCCTTTGCAGGTCCCTAGACGGATGAATACATCTCAAATCAATATCCGCACAAAAGGTTAAATTTCTTGCTTTAGTCATCCTCATTTCCTTGAATTTTATTTATTAGTATAAAAGCAGAGAATTCTGTGGGCTTCTGGCAACTTTCAGTGATCAATATGCTAGGTTAGATATCTTTGCCTCTGATATGTGAAGATATAGGAAAAATGAATATGATGCTGAGTGAGAGCTGAGAGTGCAAAGAGGAACATATTAGTTCTGCTAGTCTGCAAGTGTTAAAGAATGATTATTTTCTTAGCAGGACAAGAAAGAGAGTAAACTCTTGAAACATGAAGCAAAACAACTTGTGTGCCAGCTGAGAGGTATTGCTGTCACAAGAAGTACCAATATGCACTGCCTGCATTCTCAGACGTATCTTAGGTGAAAATTGGTGGTCTCACCCTACTTCTACGGTTCTTTTCCTTGTCTCTGGAAGAGCCGCACTTGCTTATGAAATTAGAAGCATCATTCGCAAGTCAGGAGTGAATGTAGAACTTCCTAAAATTTTCTCCAAAACCCACCGATTTAATTTTAACATTCTCACATTTTGTAGGGGATAACAATTTAATACACGACGGGGGGAATATATGCGGCTGGCTGACTATGGCTTGAAAAGAGTCATGTTATGGGACGAGTGACAGGGTAAGGAATTGAAACGTTGTTTTCTGCGCATGTGTTTGAAATGGTTTTTTCTAACCTGTGCATATGTGTGCATGTCACTAAATTCTCCTGTTTATTAAATTCTATTATCCCAAATTGGCTTACTAAATGGCAGAAAAGAAACTGATAGAGAGTTAACAAAAACTTGGTTGCTTACAGCATCATGCCTAAAGTTCCACAGATTCTTTTTCTTGCACGCTTTTGCTTTTTTTAAATGACACTTGTTTACTTACAGGTTTGTTCCTTATGCTGGTTGGGCAACTATCATCTTGGAGGAGAAGCCTGTGATTAAGGTTAGCTTCCTTGGTCTTCCTTTGCGTTTCATACATGGGATCCGCCTTTTTTATTAAAAGCTTCCATGGCCAATTGTTAAACGAGGAGCCTTAGTGATCGGACATAGCCCTAGGCCCAATTTGAAGGGTCGGTACTTGAAAGGCCCACACACGAAACCCACAAAAAACAGCTACCGACCGATATTCAATGCTCTTTATGACCATCTATCAAAAGGTCTCAGTCATCCAGATCTTCCGAATAATAAAGTCTCAGTCGCCTCGCCTACTGAATGGAGATTTATCAAGCGGTAGTAATCTCCTCGATTGAGTATCCAATCTTCGGTCTATCGAACGAACGAATCTCGAAGACCCTTCATTCACCAAACAATCGATCGATAGCTAACAGCTCTAATGATTCTAAGGGAATGTCAAAACATCCTAACAGCTCCGACCTACTTAAGAGCAACTTCTTTAAAATTTTTCAGTTAGGGAAAAGATCTCATCAGGAAACAAAAGTTTCCATACGATGAAAATCACGATCAATTCGGAATATTAAACTCCCAAGATTTCTGGATCGGCCCGATAAAGAAAGAAACACCCCAAGGACATACGACTTTCACAGGTATAAGATATCAAAAAACCCTTTAAGCTAGATACGCTCATTTAGTCTTACACATTTGGCACTTTAATTACAAGGAATCTCTCACTTTCTGAACTCTCAGTTTGTTTCTTTTTACATTTGAAAACCGCTTCTTTTGACTTGAGCGTCGGAACATCTCCCGTCGGAACACCCTCCGACCGTTTTTGTAGGTTTTACATTCCGTCGACGGAAACAGTTCGAGTCAACAAGGAATCAGTATCTGTAGAACCGTAACCCACCTCCAACAGATTGGTACCATCCGTGGGAAACAAACTAGAGCAACTGTCTTTACAAGAACCAGCAAATCACTTGCGCCATCGCGGCCTCCCTTTACCCACCTCATTTGGAACAGGCTATATAGCCTGCGACTCAAGGACAGCCGATCGTGGCCCCTTCGCCAAAGCGAGTCAATCGCCCCCAGATGGAGAAGCTGGAATCAAAAATCCAGGACATGAGCAAACAATTGGAGGGACTTAGCCGCGCCCTTAAACGCGAGGACCAGTCTTTTGTTGGGGGGTCTAGACATCCCTGGCGATGATCGTCACTCCTGCGTTATGAATTGTTCGAAAATTCCCGATTAGACCCATGTGATCTTCGAAAGCAGGTCGAGTAGCTCGGTACCAACGAACTCAAGCTGGTCAATGCCCAGGGAAACCAAACTTCCATCTATTCTCATGTTTCACCTCTCAATCCGAAGGTCTCTTCGGAGCCTATGTCTCACAATATACTCATACCTCCCATGGAAAGATACGACGGGACAACAGATCCCCGAGATTATGTGGCCCATTTTGTGACGGTGATGATTTCAAGAGACATGACCGATGTAGCCATGTGTAAACATTTTTCCACCACTCTTACGGGAAACGCGCTAACTTGGTTCAACTCTCTCCCGCTGTTGAATATAAAAACTTTCTCCCAATTACGAGAACAATTCGAATCACATTTCGTGATAAGCAGAGGGGTCAAGAGAAAGTCCGCTTCTCTGTTGTCATTACATCAGAAGGAGAATGAGTCCTTGAGGGACTTCTTGGAAAGATTCGAGGCAAAAATAATGAAAATCCAATCTTTGAATCATTCCATCGCGCTGGCTGCGTTACTAACATGACTACGGCCTTTCAGCATGAAAGTATCGATCACAAAAAACCCTCCTACTACTATCCAGGAATTTTACGCCCGAGTCGAAAAATATATTGCCGTTGAGTATGTTGAGGCATTTGATCATAGAAGAGATCGATCCATTCGAAAGGAACGTAACCAATCACCCGGAAGATCCCCATTAAGGAAGAGCTGAGTGAATCTCCCTCCTTCGAGGAAGTATAATAACTACACCCCTCTGAACGAGACCCCTAGCCGGGTCTTATCCTTAATAAGGGACAAGACGTACATTCGATGACCCCTACAGTCGACCGAGAGTGACCCCAATAAGGACATAACCAAATACCGCCACTTCCATCACGATTATACCCACACAATAAATGATTGCAAGAAGTTAAAGAATGAACTAGAGTTCCTAGTGCGCAATGGGAGACTACAAGAGTTCATCGATAGGAAAGAAGGAGATGCCCCCACCGATCATCAACATAAACCGCCGCGATGTGATCGGATGGAGAACTGACAATCAGCTGGCCCCCAATCGACGGAAGAGATGGAGTAATACTCCAAATCCAGGATTGGCGAGTCCTTCAGAAACTTTCCCTTTTTGACAATTCGTTAGAAAATAAAGCGGGATGCCTAATCACGCCGATCTTCTATTTTCTGAAAACACTTCCTTTTGCACCACAAGAAATTTTAGCGACCGACGCCAATAAACGGCAAGGGGGAAAAAGATCCGTTATTGGTTTCACCGATGAAGACCTAGTCGGAACAAATCCAAATCGACACGACCCCCTCTTGATGACTGCAAGGATTAGGCAACATGAAATCAAAAGAATCTTTGTCGATCAGAGGGTAGACTGTAACTTTCTATACGGGGATGCTTTCAGACGAATGGGTATAAAGGACCACCATACCTTTTGCCCATCTCCAACCCCACGCTGACCCGGTCAAAAGGCTTTCAGGAGAATAGATATACCCTGAAGGTATTATCACACTTCTGGTTACCCTTGAAACGTCCCCTAACCACGCAACCGCTCCTGTCATGCTCAACGTGGTGAATTTTCCTTCGTTTTACAATGTCATCTTAGGTAGGTCGAGTCTGAACGCCCTGGAAGTTTTGCCCAACACTTAGCACATGAAAATCAAATTTAGAACGCTGCCAGAGATCGAGACATTGTCATGCGATCCGGAACCGTCGACTTCTACTTCTAAGTGATCATTGGGGTCTACTACTAATGGTTCACTCTCTAGAATGCGGGGAGTATTTTTTAAATTAGTAAAGTATCGACTTAATGGGCTCTTACAAGCATATTCCCTAATTCTATTGTACGACGGGTCTAAATCGTCCAAATTCTATCGTTCGAATGTGTCATCAATAAGGGATGAAACTACCCGAACGGGTGGACACGACCCCTTTATCTAAAAGTTTCCTATCGTACGGTGGGTTTAAATCGTCCAGATCTTATCATTCGAACGTGTCATTAATAAGAGATGGAACTTCTTGAACGGGTGGACACGGCCCATTTGTCAAAGTTTCTTATCGTGTGGCGGAACTAAGTCGTCCAGATCCTATCGTTCGAACATGTCATCAATAAGAGATAGAACTCCCCGAAGGCGTAGACATGGCCTTTCTGTCTAACAGTTTCATATCATACGGCAAGCCTAAATCGTCCGGTTCTTATCATTCGAATATGTCATCAATAAGGGATGGAACTCCCCGAACGGGTGAACATGACTCATTTGTCTAAAAGTTTCCTATCGTGCGGCAGGTCTAAATCGTCCAGATCTTATCGTTCGAACGTGTTATCAATAAGGGACGGAACTCCCCGAACGGATGAACACGGCCTATCTGTCTAAAAGTTTCATATCGTACGACGGATCTAAGTTGTCCAAATCCTATTGTTCAAACGTGTCATCAATAAGGGATGAAACTTCCCGAACGGTGGACACGGCCCCTCTGTCAAAGTTTCCTATCATGCTGCGGGTCTAAATCGCCCAGACCCTATCGTTCGAACGTGTCATCAATAAGGATAGAACTCCCCGAACGGATGGACACGACCCCTCTGTCTAAAAGTTTCATATCATACGGCGGGTCTAAATCACTCAGATCCTATCGTTCAAACATATTATCGATAAGGGATGGAACTCCCCGAATGGGCGGACACGGTCCTTTGTCTAAAAGTTTTCTATCGTATTATGGGTTTAAATCGCCCAAATCCTATCATTCAAACGTGTCATCAATCAATAAGGAATGGAACTTCCCGAATGGGTGAACATGACCCCTTTATCTAAAAGTTTTCTATTGAGTAGAGGGCCTAAATCACTCAGATCCTATCGTTCGAACGTGTTATCAATAAAGAATTGAATTTCTCGAACAAGTAGACACGATCCCTCTGTCCAAAAGTTTAATATCGTACGACAGGACTAAATCGCCCAGATCCTATCGTTCGAACGTGTCATCAATAAGGGATGGAACTCTCCGAACGGATAGACACGACACCTCTGTCAAAATTTCCTATCATGCAACGGTCTAAGTCGTCCAGATCCTATCGTTTGAATGTGTCATCAATAAGGGATGGAACTCTCTGAACGGGTGGACACGACCCTTCTGTCTAAAAGTTTCCTATCGTGAGGTAGATTTAAATCGTCCAGATCCTATCGTTCGAACATGTCATCAATAAGGGATGGAACTCCCAAAACGGGTGGACACAACCCCTATGTCTAAAAGTTTCATATCATACGGCGGGTCTAAATTGTCCAAATCATATCGTTCAAATGTGTCATCACTAAGGGATGGAACTCTCTGAACAGGTAGACACGACCCCTTTGTATAAAAGTATCATATCGTACGACGGAACTAAATCGTCTAGATTCTATCGTTCGAACGTATCATCAATAAGGGATGGAACTCCCCGAATGGGTGGACATGGCTCCTCTGTCTAAAAGTTTCCTATCATACGGCGGGTCTAAATTGTCCAGATCCTATCATTTGAACGTGTCATCAATAAGAGATGGAACTCTCCGAATAGGTGGACATGGCCCATTCGTTTAAAAGTTTCCTATCGTGCGACAGGTCTAAATCGCTCAGATCCTATCATTCAAACATGTCATCATTAAGGGATGGAACTCCCTGAACGGATGAACATGACCCCTCTGTCTAAAAGTTTCGTATCGTGAGGCGGATCTAGTCTAAGTCACCCAGATCCTATCATTTGAACGTGTCATCAATAAGGAATGGAACTCTCCGAATGGGTGGACGCGGCCGCTCTATTTAAAAGTTTCCTATCGTACGACGGGTCTAAATCATCCAGATTCTATCATTCGAACATGTCAACAATAAATGATAAAACTCTCTGAACAAGTGGACACGGTCCATCTGTCAAAGTTTCTTATCGTGCGGCGGGTTTAAGTCGTCCAAAACCTATCGTTTGAACGTATCATCAATAAGGGATGGAACTCCCCAAATGGGTTGACATGGCCCCTCTGTCTAAAAGTTTTCTATCGTGAGGCAGGTCTAAGTCGTCCAGATTCTATCGTTCAAACGTGTCATCAATAAGGGGATTGAACTCCTGAACGGGTGGACACGACCCCTCTGTCTCAAAAATTCTCTATCGTACGACGGACGTAAATCGTCCAAATCCTATCGTTCAAACATGTCATCAACAAGGGATAGAATTCTCCGAACGGGTGGACACAGCCCAACCTATCTAACATTTTTACCGATCGGATGAAACTTCCCCTTTATATAAAGTTTCTAATGGCCGTACGAGCTAGTATATCAGACCTAACATGGTAAGGGTTACAACATCAGATCACGAGACAGTCTCAATTAAGGACGAGAAGTAAGGATTATTCGAAACAAAAGTACTAGGATGCAAAATTTTAAAGGAAGCATATAAAGAATCAGACGGGAATAATGGGACTCATCGAGAAGCAGATCCCCTGGCGGTTGGAACTGTAGTAGGGGCCTCAGAAGTGATCGTCGAGCCCTGAATGACTACAACCTCCTTGACTGGGGGAAAAGCATCGCCCAGACCCATTCGATGAATTATCTCTTCAACACACCTCAATCTCTCGACTAATTTACGTTGGGAATTTTTGAAGCAGCAATATCCCTTGCGCGAGACTCCTCGAGACAACAATCTTGCGCTCTGCCGTCAGAAGAAACTCTTCCTGAAGCTGAGCCAACCTCTCGATCAATTTAAAACGCGCCTCGTGTACCCTAGCCTCTACTTCTAGTTTTTCGCATTGCGTGCTCAATTCAGCAACGTGTCCCTCTAAATGATCTCCCACCTACCTCTGCTATCGTTTTTGGAACTCCGCAAAAGCCATGGTCTAAAAGGAAAGATGGATCGGAAAATGAACATGAGGAAAAAGAAGTTAAATAAACATAAAAAGATGATACCATCAATCCAAGGGAGTTAAGGGCCCCACCAACTTGTTTTTGGGACATCCTGTATAAATCCAGTTCACACCGATGAAAGTTTAACCAGTCCACGATTCGATCTGTCTCGGCCAAATCTATATAGCTAAATTGCATATCCCCAGAGCAAACCGCAATAGTCACTCGCTCTTTTGAGCCCTTCCGTCCGTCAAATGATCGAACGGGAATGGCAAGTGATAAAGCAATCCCATCAGGAACCTTGCGTTTTCTTTTGCGCAAAGGTCAACCCAGAATAGCAGACGAAGACCTTGCTATCTTTTCTACCACAGTTGCGGAAGCATGCGACCTTGCCTTAGCGCCAAGTAAGGAAACATCTCTCGATCTTCTCGGTTCGCCCTCACCAATGCTCCTTTTCCTGTTGACTCACTTCCATCCGAGGCAAGGGTCTCTATCGAAATGGTTTCCATTGGATCTGAGCATTCCGACAGAACAACCAACTTTCACCCAAACAGGGGCAAAGGCGACGAAATCTTTTTTCTCTTTAACGAAAGAGAAGAAGACTCCTGGAGGGCCCTAGATGCCCCAACGGACTCCTGAGGAGACTATATTGTACTCAACCGAATCTGCCTATTGATGGTGATTTTCTCCGATACGGCATCATCAAAGGAGTCCACAGAATCAACCAACTCGACCCTTCCTCTTTCCAATAAGAGGGACCTATCGACTTTCCTCTTCTCCCCAATCAGCAGGCCAGCCAAAGACAACATCTGATCATCCAGCAAGGACTCGACCCACATGTTTTGACCGGTGGACTTACAATAACCACTGACTGACCGAATGAAACAATCGTGCTTAGATGCGGCTGGGGGCTTTAGCCCTAAATAAGACCCCTCACTGGCGTCGGGCAGCATGGGGACGCGATTCTTATCCGAGAACTCTACAAAGAAGAACTTCTGCATCAAGTTCTTGTCAATAAATTCCTTGTAGCAGAACCTCCAGTTGGACTCGGGCCGAATCTGTAACTTGTACCAGCTCTTGGTTGAACCACTATTTTCACATCTCATCAAGATAAAAATAGACGACAAGATATCGAAATCAAAGCGAAAACGACAAAACCCTTACAGAGAAGCCACGGCAACCACCAGACGCCAAACACTTGGAATCAGGAGAGTTAAAAATATATTCCAACAGTGTAATATTTCGGCAAAAGGACCTGTATATGGAACTGTTAGTCCATACTTGACCGATTTATGGTATATCGGTATGCACCCCTCTGGCCATGTTAGCCCTATCGGCATCCGTGGCGGACATCAAAGTGTAATCATCTTCCATCAGCATATCAGTTTGGACTTCTTGAATCTCTTTTATGGACATAGTACTCGTGATATCGTCGATGCCTGGGTAAACCTGAGTAGCGGACATTTTCACCATTGATTCTGGAAATGACTTTTCCAATAGTTCTTAAGGAATGAAGGGGAATGAAAGTGTCAGGTGCACATGAACAAATGGCCTTATAAAAACGCCAAGAGACAATCTGTGTAACCCAACGACGGCATGTGGTGTCAACATGTAAACGAAAGATGGATATTCATGGTACCTTTCTCACGAAGTGGCACCCTGAGTAGGGGGCAAGTGATGAGACATAACTCTAGTCCCAATTCGAAGGGTGAGTACTTGAAAGGCCCACACACAAAACCCACAAAGGACAGCTACAGACCGATATTCAATGTTCTCTATGACCATCTACCGAAAGATCTCAATCACCCAGATCTCCCGAACGATAAGATCTCAGTCGCCCCATCTACCGAACGAAAATTTATCAAGTGAGAGTAACATCCTTGATTGGGTACCCGATCATTGGTCCATCGAACAAACGAACCCTGAAGACCCTTCATTGGCCAAACGATTGATCGATAACCAACAGTTCTAACGATTCTAAGGGAAGATCAAAACATCCTAACAGCTCTAACCTACTTAAGAGCAATATCTTTAGGATCATTTAGTTAGGAAAATGATCTCTTCAGAAAATGAAAGTTCTCATACGATGAAAATCACGATCAATTCAGAATATTGAACTCTTGAAATTTTCGGATCGACTCGATAAGGAAAGTAGGGTTGAAACACCCCAATGACATATGACTATCATAGGTGTAAAATATCCAAAAACCTTTTAAAGTACGTACGCTCCATTAGTCTTACACATTGGACACTCTAATTATAGGGAATCTCTCTCTTTCTGAACTCTCAGTCTATTTTTTTTACATTCGAAAACCATTCTTTCTGACTTGAGCGTCGGAGCCTCACCCGCCGGAGCACTCTCCGATGATTTTTATAGGTCTTATATCCCTTCAACGACAACAGTTCGAGTCAACAAGGAGTAGGTATCTGTGAAGTCGTAACTCATTTTTAGCACTTAGCAATGAGATTTTTTCCTTTCCAGTATTTGTTAGCCGGTGCCTTGGGCCTAATGATTATTACCTCAGCTTAGAGATGAAGGTTGATGTTACCTGCAATTAGATCATGAGGTCAGCTTGTTTCTAAATATTTTGTAAGAAGGGTTTGATACAAGACACTATTTATTGGTCTCTAAACCATTATGATATCGAACCATCCCAATTACGTGGAAGCACTGCTCTATTCTTACAAACTGTACAAGTTTAATGTTATGGATGATGAAAGAGATTAAGAATCCAATTGTTCTTGATTAAGAAAATTTTGATATGATATGATTGAATGGCAAAAAAAGATAACTAAGAAACTTGAAAATTATGGTAATCTACTTCATAAAGGCATCAGTTAAGAACTAGATGGGAGCATGCATTGTTTGTCTCAGGTAGTGTTTTGAAATTCGGACAGGATTGGCTGGTCTGCCCGGTCTGACCGGTTCAACCGGGAATTGGACCAAGAGCCGGTTTGAAATCTACTGCTGTGTTGAATCGAACCTAGAGTGAAATGATTTTTTTGAGTTGTGAAAACTGCTGGACCGCACTGCTATGCTGTCCCTTTTTTTTATTTCTATCTCATTTTCACCTCTTCATTTTCTTTTTTTTTTTTATTTTTTTTCACATTGGGGTTATTTTTTTTCATTTTCTTTCCTCATAGGTCTTTCTTATCGTTTAAATTAGATTTTGACATGCCAACCTATTATTTGAATTAAGTTTTAATATATTTGAATAATATTTCGTATTAAATCATATGAGATATTTAGATAAGTAAATTGTATTTTATTAATATTATATATTTTAAATATAATTTGATAATATTTTATAATTAAATATATAGATTTTTTGGATTATTAATATATTATAATTTAAATTTATTTATGACATCATGATTATATCATCCCGATTTTTTATCCGATTTGATCGATTTGACCTAGTGATCCTTTGGCATGACCGATTTGTACTCTAGTCCAGCTTCAAAACACTTGTCTTAGGGTGATCTACTAGTTTTTTTGTCACGTCCCGAACCGGGAATCGTGGGCGGCCTTGGCTGTGGATCTGCCGTATTTCTACTCGGACGAACCTCCCCATAAATCGGAGGTCTCCCATGTACAATAACTCGTATAAATTTAAAATCATCAAACACATGGCCATCCGGGCCCAACACAACCACCAAATCTCCCAACGCACCAGAACGCAAGGCGCCCAACTGGCAGGGGGGGCCTAAGTTTTATACAATTTACAATACTTTTTCCCAAGTATTACTCAAATACATACAATTGCCTCAATGCAAATGAAATATGAGAGTTTCGCAAATAAACATATATAATTTATACGATATCCCAAATAAGTATACGAACTACGACCTCAATATCAAGACCACGCGGGCGACATAAAACACGAAATTCATATTTTCAATTAAAACTTAATCTCACCGTCGATAATCACCCAATCCACCATCAAGCCATCAAGCCTCTATAGCCAAATACATCGCCCTAGCGCCATAATCCTGTCTGGGGAGGGAAAAAGGAGGGGTGAGTATTCAGGGAAGAATACTCAGTGAGTGAGTGGGTCAAAGTAAACGTGCAATATGGGGTGTGTAACTGGAGTGTCAAAGCATAAATATACAAATCATATTTTAAATCATCATGCTTTTCATTTCAACAATATATCATTTTGCACGCATTATCAAATCAAATATGCATCCAAACCCCGTCATCAAAATCATAGAGCAGAAAATATCCTGGCAGGGGTCTACCACGACCTATGACAGGACGGGGTGTTATATGCGATTTTATTTAAAGTGCTCTCTACCCGGGGTTGGCGGACCGGGGGCCAGACTTGGCTAGGAGAAATATAATCTCGACAACTCGTGGGATACCCCAGGCCTTAGGCATATCCGGACGCCACCAAAGCGCCTCTCACGGTGTCCTTCGTAGCTACGGAACAATACATATCACAGCCCTCAAGGCCAATATCAATATCACAATCATATCACAACCCTCAATGCCAAAATCAATATCATATCACAACATGTGCCGTAAATCAGGTTTACAAACCAAATGCAACATATAGCATAAAATGGCACATTTCACATTTCAACCACATGGATGCATATTTCATAATTCAATCACATTTTCGGACACTCCATCGGTTCACAAAAATCATTTTCAAAGCCAGTCAAACCATTTTAAGCACGCGATAAATCATGCTCATTTATCAACTTGTAAATCGAGTTTACATATTAAACGAAAACATTGAAATAAAACTCACTCACAGATACAGAGGGTCAATCACTCCCTAAAATGCACAAGTGTCGAAACTGCTTCCCTCGATCAATACATCCAACTGACGCATGTATAAAATCGGCAAGTTTCAAACCTGCGCAGTTATAGAAAATAGGCTATAACTTCTGATACACCTTTACAAATCAATGGGTTTCTTATTTCATTTTTAAAGCTAAGGATGTCTAGTGTCTAAGACAGACAACCTCAAGTCATTCGGAGCTGTGTAGAGAAAAGTTATGCTTATAACATATCCACAAGACTCAATTGATATTACTCAATCAATCCTACACAAAGCTCACACCAATCCAATCTCTCATCGCACAAGGGCTATACACCAACACACTTTTATTCAAAATTCTTTATCAACTTCTTCTCTTCAATACCCCAATACAATTCTATACATTTATCATATAAATATAAACACATGCTTTTGCTCATTCTTTACAATTGCACATTTTCATATCACTTTAATACACCAATATCACTATATATATGCATACACTTTCTATACCTTATTACATATACATATAAACCTCCATCTTGCTTATTCGATCAATACAATTTTACATCCACATACTCACTAACCTCTATCCAAAATTCAGCATACATAATTCCTCACACTTTTGGCCTCAATTTTACATATACATAGCCAATAACACAAGTACATCAAATCCACATTTTAACACTCAAAATCACATTAAAACCCATCAAATTTCATATTCAAACATTTCAGTAATTCAACATCATTTATAAAATATGCATCCATATCAAACATTTTCTCAGAAAATCACAAGGGTCCCATCGAAAACACTTCTCGGGGGGGGTTTTCTATCCAATGTCTCAAAACAAACCCCCTTCCTTGGCGTTGGCCGAACCTCAGGGGAATCCGGATAGCCGAGCGTGGGGGGGGGGGGGGGGCCGCTACCTCTCTCGCATATAAAACCCCAATCCACGTCACCCCGCGGGGGCGCCGCGGGGGGGGGAATGACTATAGCCATTTCTCTCGTGCACCATCATTTCACAATCATTCCATTTCAAATAATGTGCCATATTTTATCAATTCAATCCGAAACTTACAATGTCTCCAAATTGAAGCAAATTTCTGCAATTAGTCTTAATCACTTATGGAAATCAAAACCCTAGAACCATGATCGAAACTCACTAGAAGAAGTCGCGACCTAGGGTTTTTCGAGGTTAATGGCCGGGTTGGGCTTTAGCCGAGATTGCAACATGGCTCTTGACGGGGTGGGACAAGGGACAAGCGAGAGAGGCCGGACAAGATGGGGGGGGGGGCGGTCGCGCCGGTGGAATCCGCGACCAAGTCACGGCGGAGGGAGATGGTTGCGGCGGCGGGATCCGAAGAGAGAGAACTCGAGGGTGAGAGAGAAGCGAGAGAGGAAAAGGAGAGAGAGAGTGGTGGATCGACAAGGGGGGGTGGAGGACGGAGAAGCCGCGGGAAGGGAGAAGAGGGGGGGGGGGGGGAGGGGGGGGGGGGAGAGAAAATAGGCTAGCCCTAATTTTGACTTTCTTTTTTTTTTTTTTTATATCTATTATTATTATTATGATTATTATGATTATTATTATTATATTTCTTTTTTTGTGAATAAATTGATCAAGAATTAAGTGAGTAAATGTATAAATTAATAAATGAATAAATAATCATCTATATAATTTTTTTTTATACTCACTTTATTTTACAAATCGGAAATACGGATATTTTAAATATCCCAAAAATTTCAAATTATATACCTAAAAATCGAAAATCAATATAATAAAAATCCTCTCTCAATATATAAATGGAGAAATATTTTATTAAATTTCATGAACAGTATACTTGTACGGACACCGCAATGTCGGTGTTACATTTTTCCATAAGCGACTCCCCTATCCAAGTTGGGTAGATTTTGGTGTTCAATGTTGAAGTATGCTCTTTTCATATGTAAAACGGTCCCCTCAGGGATACCTAAATTGAAATTTGTCGGTGATAAACTCAGGATACTATACCAATGTATAGTTGGGTAAGTGACTAAATACTAGTATTCGTTCAATAATATTTCACGTTCAAGTTTTGTGAGATTTTTGTCTTTTAAGAATTTAATTTGAGTCAAATCAAATTGACTTAATATGATTACCGAATATGATGATTTATATATTAAAAAAAAAACCTCAGCATACTATAATGTCTCAACACACTTGCACTTAATGATTTACGGGTGATGAGATCAAGCATCAAAGAGATCTTATTGGACAGACAACCATGGTCCCGACCTCATCAAGCATCGAAGGTGTACTAATCAATGAACCCTACCTTTTTTTTTCTGTGACAAAATCAACCAAATGTCATGAATCAACTTTAGAGAGAAGGAAAGAAAGAGAGAGAGAGAGGGGTTAGAATGGTAGAGAAAGAGAGATATAGAAAAGGAGAAAGTGAGATTTCATTACATTCCAATCAATTCTATTCAGTGCTATTACATATATTGGATATTACTATTTATACTAATTTTACTAACCATTTAACCATTTCACATAATTACTACTAATTTTATTAACTACTAATTAATATTTCAACTATCATTAACTACTAATTATAGTTGTTATAACATTTCTCTCTTTGAAGACATTCTCGTCCTCAAGAATGAAAAATCAAGAATTAAAATTTTGAATTCATGAATTTTGAACCAAGTTTTGTATTTGTGTTGAGAGATAAGGTGATGAAAACAAAAATTGATATGACTTAAATTGCATGGAGAGTAGTGAGGGAAAAATAGAGATAAGAGAACTTGAGAAAAACTTTTCTTGAATTTCTTTTCGGTAAATGATTTTATCCTATGAACAATGAAAGTTCAATCTTTGAAAATCTTGACAAGAACCCATCATCAATAGTTTATTTTTTAAGCAATTGAAATCTTGTTTTTAGTAAAGAATTTTTCAAAATGAATTCTAAAATTTCAACTTTTAAAAAATTTGATAAGAAATTACCATTAATAGATTATTTTCTTGGTCATTGGTGACTCTTCTTCTACCATCAATTATTTTTTCACTAGAAGTAGGTAAAATGGATCAAAAAGTGTATCTATACCTTGTTTTTCATAATTTTCTTTACTATCCGATTTCTTTTTATTTTCTTATTCTCTTTTTACCAAGATGTTAAAATTCTCATCAATTCTAAACATTTTCAATATAAGTGTCATGAGAACGTCCATCCGTTTGCCATATTCATCAATTATTTGACTGATTTCCTTGATCATCTCTTGTATTATAATTTCTTACCTTTTGAGATGTTCTTCAATGGCTTCATACTCAATTTCTTTTTCTATTTTTCAATATTAACTAAGAACTCGTAAGTTGTGATACCAATTTATCATGAATCAATTTTAGAAAAAGGGAAAGAAAGAGAGAGAGGAAGAAGGGTTAGAATAGTAGAGAGAGATACATAGAAAATAAGAAAGAGAGATTTGATTACATTTCAATTAATTCTGTTCAATACTATTACTGTATTATATATTACTATTTATACTAATTTTATTAATCATTTAATTATTTCACTTAACTATTAATTAATATATTTAAATATGATTAACTACTAATTGTTTACACTCAGTGGGCGGCACATAAAAAAACTACAAGTCGTATGAGGTGTTGACCGTTGATTGTTGACGTGGCACCTTGACATTTCATCCAAGAAGAAAATTTGGAGTTCCTGACAAAATTATAGAAGAAACGTGGGCATTCAAGCCATTGACTTTAACATTTCATCCAGAACAAAAGCAACAAATGAATCGGAAGATTTTTCTCATCTCGATAACTCGATTACTGGGATTTCGGTAATCCCATTCTCGTCCGCATGGGCCTTTAAAATATGGCCTTAGAACTAGTATTTTTAGGCAATGGAAAGGGATGCCAACCATTGGGCCTCGATGTTGGGGGTTATATAACTATAATGATAGGCACCTTTTAAACCCACGGCCTGGATGACACGCCTGTTGGGCCTAACAACCCGAGAGAGAGAGAGAGAGAGCTGACTCTCTAACGGGCTTGAATCAGATCCCATCAAGTCAACTGAAGTGTGAATAAAATGTTTGAAATAAGAGTAGATCGGAGACGGGGAAGATTAGAATGCTAATGCAAAAGATTAGAGAAGAATTCCAAAAAATAGAGAAGATCCTCAAAATTGTAGTAGGCGATGCAGTAGAATCATTTGCATTGCTAAAGAGAACCATGAGTAGTTTCAAGCTATGAATGGAAGGAAAAGAAAGAAGAAACAAACAATCACACCAGGAGAGGTTCCTCAACATAAACATACGCCCATCAAGCAAAAAAATTTATCTCGCATCACTATCTTATGGTCGACTCTTTCAATAAAGACATCATCTTGCGCCCATTATTGCATTAACGTGACTTTTGATCATCAATGATAGAAAAAAGGAGCAAATGGAACAAAGACGAAGAAACTACAACCATCAAGTACCAAGTATCCTTCCATATCGTTTGCAATGGACTACTTCATCTATCATTAACTTTAGCATCTAATTGACATCTTTATAGTTTGTTATCAGGGAGAGGGAGCAAAGACAATGCATATCTTCAACGTATCAAAAACCCACTTACATATATCACACGGACAATAGTAGATCTAGATTCAAACTCAATATTTTTATTTCAGTTATAGGATGTAGGGTTGTAAGTGAATCAAGTTACTCACAAGTAGCTCGAGCTCAACTCGAGACATACTTGAATTCGGCTCGATTTAATTGAGTTTTACCCAAATTTGAGTCAAATTCGAATATATTCATTTAAGTATCGAGTCAAGTTTGAGTATTAAAACACTCGACTCGAAGTGTTCGCGAACCTAATCGAGTCAAGTTAGAGTTGAGCCAAACTCGAGGCTAAGTATAATAAATTTTAGTTTACATTCAAGTTCAATCCTAATCAAATCTAATCGAGCCGAATTCGATTATTGTAAAATTCCTTTCGAGTTGAGTTCGAGTTTGAAAATTCAGGTTCGATCGAGTTCGAGTCGAATATCGAGTAAGACAATTTCCTAATCAAGCCTAATCGAGTAAGGTAATGTATCGACTCGACTTGACTCCGCTCGATTACACCCCTAATAGGATGCATGCCTTTACATTATCAAGTGTAAAACAAAATCTCTAAAAATAGCTTACCGAGGTACAATCCATGCAACCAAAGCAAGTTTTTGACTTGATCTTCTGCATGCCCCATCAAACATCACATAAACTACAAAGCTGAGAGGTAGCATAGTAATAGAAATAGATGTATTTATAGTGTGGCTCCAACAAGGTCTTACTTTATCAAATATCCTCTTAGCATTGATGATCTCTCATTCTTTTCATGTTTACCTTCACCTATTTTCTGTTCATACCCTACTTAGTGGTAAAAGTTTGGTTGTTATTATTATAACAAATTCCATGATAGGCTTACTAAGTTCTGCTCAAAGAATGTCGAACACTATAAACCTATGTCATTATAAATGGCCTTCAAAACATTCCCTTCCTCCTCTACCCCCAAGTCATTTACAACTATAAAATAATCTGCACAACTTTGCAAGACTTCAGTCAAACTAAAACAACATAAGTTAGTGATGCATAAAAGAGAGAAATCCCCTCCCATCTCACTGGAGCAGCTCCATTCACTACCAAGGGACACCTCAACATCCACCAAGATTTGACAGATTCCAAATACCCCTTTCAAGGAATTGATTATAACAGCATAAAGAGACATATGAATAAATTGAATGTCGTTATAAACTAGTTTAGTCCCAACGTATCCCTTGCAAGACAAAGAAAAGCTATGCATGCATGATCAACTAGAAAACAAAAATAAGATATTCCCCCCCACTAAATGGATTGACTAAATGGACAGCCTTTCTTGCTTGATTGGCCGAGTCTTCTTTGCATTGCTGTTTGGTCGACTGGTCCTTGCAACTGGTCCTTGCAGTCGGTCAACTAGGCAGCTTGTTAAAGCTGTTCGGCTGACTGCTTTTTGCAATCGGTCAACTGGACATCAACTAATAGCTACTCGGTTGGTCGAGTGCATCAACCGGTTGACCGGGCAGCTGCTTATAGCTACTTAGTTGGCCGAGCACATCAGCCATACGTGCGTTTCTCAATTACTAATGTGTTCTTTGTCGAGCTAAATATTCAATCGATCTTTTTAATTATTTTACTTATTATCAAAACCTAAATATTTATGTTAACAATTTTATTATTGAATTGCTGCATTGTGTTTGTGCCTTAAAAATATGTCTATGAAAATATTTAACCCTCACTGCCCTTAGACGCAGGATCCTCCATTGTAATTATGTCACTCGTCTCTAGATGACCTTAACATTCATTTTCTCCTCCACCAGGTCATGCCCAAGTAGATTATAACTTGCACATCATTGTAAGACCAATAAAACAAAAGAACATTAGACAATGATTACCAAATTAGAAATTGACAAAGACCCATCTACCTCTAACTAGGGCAGCTCGGTTCACCACCACGAGACACCTCAAATCTAAAATCCTACCGCCAACTCTCCCCCCTCCCTCCTCCCCCCCCCCCCCCCCAAAAAAAAAAAAAAAAATAAAAATAAAGAACCAGGTGTGGACAGATGCCAATCACCCCTTTCAGGCAATATATGCAAGGGTCTGCATGGATAATATAGTTTACATAGATAGGCATCTTTCAGGACAAAAGGAATGAACCAATGTAGTATTCTAATCTAATTTAGCCGTAAATTACCTCCCAAGACAAAAGAAAGGCTATGCAAATGCATTCAACACTAGGCAACAAGAACAAACTCAAATGGGGAAGACCATCATTTACATTGAAGAAGAAACCGGAAATCAATAGTATGTTCTTCTAATCCACAAGTTATCACTGCAAGATCATGAAAATGTAACAAAACCTTGAAAGAGAAAAGGTAAAAATTACAGACAAACCAAATCATCCAGAGTCGGAAATGCTCCCGCCAGAACCCGAAGCACCTCCCCCAGCATTTGCAGCCTCCAATTTCTTAGTTTTCTCCTCTTCATAATCTGGATCATCGGTCGGTAACTCGAACCTGCAAACAGGGCAAGAATTTCTGGAACCTAACCAAGGCACAATGCATTCCTCATGATAACCATGACCGCAGGGCAATTTCTTCGCAGTCTCACCAACGGGGACAACATCTTTGCAGATTGCACAGGCCAAAACCTCTTCTTCCGAGACGATTTTTAGGGTTTCTAACCCTAATATCGCCAATTTTGATGCCGGTGGAGCCCCTCTTCGTCCTCCGTCGCTCTCCGCCAAATTCTGCAACAAAGCTTCGTATCCAGCGGCATCGACGTAGTCTTCAGGATTCCCGATGTATCCGTCTGAGTAGGGCATTTCAACGCGCAATTCGATGGAATTGTCCTCCAATCCCATCAGAATCTCCGCCCAATCGAGAATCCGATTGCGTCCGCTCGTCGTTCGGGACGGAAAATCTCGGATCCGGAGACGGAGAACATCGCGACGCCTTCTACGAATTTCCTCTTCTCGTTGCTCTCTTTCCCGATTCTGACTCTCCTCGTTTTCCTCATCCGATCGATCCTCTTCATTGTTCTCAAATTCGTCACCATGTCCGTCATCATCTTCGTTGTCATTGTCCTCATCGTTTTCCCAACCACCGAGCTCGATTCGGAGGAAATTGTCATCGGATACACGATCTTGAGGCGGCGGTGGAGCCGCGTCTTCGTCACGCGCGGCTTGAGCGATCATACGAAGGACCTGAAGAAACTGAGAACCGAAGGAGGTTTCATCGGTTCGGTCGGGGAAGGACGGAGAGTTTGTAGCTGCTGTGGGGATGAGCTCGGGTGGGACTGCTTCGACGAAACCGTTCTTGCAGTCGTTACAGACGATCTCGGGTCGATCGGTTAGGGTTTCGACGGAGACCCGTTTTTCACAGTGGTAACACCAGTACAGTAACGGATCGGATTCGGGTAAGGATTGTGTTTGTGGTTGTGTTTGCGATGGGGTTTCCGCCATGGTTTAGTTGCTGAAATCTTCGGACACCGCACGCACGAGGTGTGGGTGGAGAGAGAGAGAGAGAGAGAGAGAGATTTTTAGAGATTAGATACGAGAGAAAAATGAGAGATTCTACATCGGCGTACCAGAAAGTGTTTTTCAACCAGATGCGTGAGCTGCGTTAGAGCCGTCAGATAAAATCCGGAATTTTGTCCATGGCGACTTTTGAGAATGATCAAACGGCTGAGAGGTGGTTTTCACCCGGACTTTGCCACTCTCCTATTTTTTATACGTTTAAATTACCGACCCCGTTTGCGCAATCTGTGAGGTGAACCATTTCATGTAATGCGAATTGCTTGTACGACGTCGTTTTGTTTAGACGTTTGTTGGCCCTTGTTTTTTTTGGGGAACCAGGACTGCGCAATTCAAAATTCCCATCTCCATGTACCACACAACCGCGTGCTAGGCCGGGCCCATGGTTTAGCCTGTGGTTGAGAGCCCTTGACCCATAGGAAGTTCTTTAATATATATATATCTTTATAAATAATTAATTAGATTATATTATATTAAATTTAATTTTAAATAAAATTTTTTTAATATCTATTTTTATTATATATAAAATTTAAATTTAAATTTAAAATTTTATTTAATAGATAATAGTGTTTGGTTAGTGTACCAACTAAGCAAAGCCATAGAAAGTCCCAAGTTTGAAAACACCCCTTTTTTGACCTTTCTGGGGCGGCAAATGGAACTCCTCTGTTCTTGAAAATATCATCCAGTGGTATAACCATTTAGATTTTAATTTTACTTTCTAATTGTCACGATACAAATATTTTCTTGTATTAAAAAACCAATATTATCCTCCCAAAATAACTATTTTTCTTATATTAGGGTAAAGTTTGGTCTACTAATAGAAATTGCGAGTATTGTTGGGTTGGTTAAACTTACTTGAAAGCCAACCATATTTAGAAATTTGTTTGCCTACAAGACTAAATCTAGTAGCATAACCGCAGGATGCAACATCAAAGCAGGAACGAATCTTATCCCCGTAACTTCCTGTCCTGAAGCAGAAAACACTTTATAGAGGAGACAGTTCGAGGAATAAAAAAGTTTTCATGGAATGGAATGGAATGTGATTAGTGATGTATGGTGAAAATCCTTTGCTTTTTTCCACAGGTTTATATCAACATGTAAACAAGTGGTAAATGAATTGATCATCGATCAACTGAAAAATTCTTAGTCAGCATTGAATTCAATATATATATATATATATATATATATATATATTTCAAAATTCAAAGTATTTTTGTCTCCAAATAAATTATACTCATCTGCTTTTGGTGGTAGTGAAAAGACATAAATCATTAGATCTAGAAATAATAAATAAAGTTATCTTGGGTAAGATTGGTGTCAAAGCATGTCCTGGCCATGTGAATTATGTTATATTATATATGTTTTATTGAATTATCACTATCATGTTAATCCATTATGTTAATGTTTATATATATATATATGTATGTATATATTGGTACATTAGAAGTTGTATACTCATAAATCTAAGACTGCCCAATAAGTATGTATAATCATTTATGTTCAATTATTAAATAAATTACGATCACTAAAACTCGAAATCAATCCATCAAAGCACTCATACAACAGTTAGATTATGATTGTTTATATTAATTTTATATTTTTAAAGATTGAAAATTGAATTTTACTATGTACAAAGAGATTCCTGAAAGAGCAAGTCCAAACTTAAGAAATTTATATATGATTTGTAGTCAACAGTAGAGACGTTGTTGCATAACTATGCTATGAAATTTAAGAAGACCAGATCTCATAAAGACATTAATGGCGTCGAGGGTCATATTGACAAGTAGGAAAGACAATCCATTTTCCCACAAATCCCACTTCGAGCGAGGACGGGGAATAGGAACTGCTGTGACTGTTGTGTTGACCAAGACCACAGCCCCGCCAAGTGCTAGTATGTGCCAACCATCATGCCTTGGAAAGACTGCACAAGCCTTTTCCATGACGGCCCAAATTTTGGCGACTTGCAATTTGCATGCCTTGTCAACTAAAATAATGCAATTTCGTATGGCATTCGACTGCCCTTTTGCCCTTTTTTCCACAATGTCTATGATGTACATACTACCAAACAAGGGAAGGAGGATTTTCTATTAATGTAAGTGGGAGAAATTTATTTATTTAATGAATTAAATTATAAAATAATAAATTCTTTCATCCGGGTATGAAAAATCTAAATGTGAATAATTCTTTACGGTATAAAATAACAATCGATACTAAAATTTGAGATTAAATCTTAATTTGTTATTATTGTATTCTATATAATACAAAATCAAATATATCTGTGCTTGGTTTATACGGATGCCAACAAGAGGCGTCAAAGGTGGCAGCGTGTAGGCAAGGAGTCACACGGGACTTACACAATGAATAGAGTAGAATTTTAATTTGAGATTCTTAGTAAAGATCGCATGCTTGACATTGACACATTAACACCAAGAATGGGTGAAGGCCTCATGCCATGACTTGAAAGTTCAAAACTGCGTTCTCTAAAACGAGCTCTTTCTTCGCCGTTTTAATGTGAAAGGGAACTCTTTAAACAGAGTTTGCTTCGCAATGTCTTAAAACCTTAAATTTTTGAGGTGAAAGAATGCTTTTCAACTAGTTTGATTGTCTCAATCCAGTTACGGATTAGTAAATAACAAATAATTACAATATTTATAAGAAAAATATTACAGATATTAATTATTACTAAGAATATAATATGGGAAAAGTTTTTAAAAAATAATAATTGAAAGTAGGGGTGGGTGAGAACAAAAAAAGACGTAATTATTTAAGAGGAGAGTAAAGACAATAGTTAATTAATAGAGAAAAATGAGATATTAAGAGTTATTATTGATTAATTATTTTTAAAATTTGAAAATAAATAATTTTAAGTATTAAATTATAATCTAACTCAATTTGATCTAATTTGATATGATATTTTTGTTCTACGGTTTTCCATATATTTTTTTTATTTTTCTAAATTTAGTCTTTCATAAATATTATACTTAAAATACCGGTTTGTAGCTTTAATTTGAAAGGGATAAAATAAACCTTAACCACCCCCCGGGGGGCAATAGCTTAACCCTAAGGGTTTTCAAGGAAATCTGATCACACAACGTTGAGTTAAAGTGGAAGTGGAGGGATAACTTAATCAAAACATGTTATTAAAGTTAGAAGGGCTTAAATTGAATATTAAACTGAAGACAGTAGTGCACTCAAATCTTGGAAGACTAACGTCGTCTTTTTCATATATATATATATATATATATATATATATATATATATTGAGAATTGAGATTTAGTGTTTCGTATTTTTGTAAATGGATATATTTCTATGATTTTTATAATTTTTAATGTTTGAATTTTCATCTAACATTAATATTTAAGATCTCAAATTTATATGAAAGAAAATATAGATAGAGAAAATTGTATCAATTAAGGACAATCGATTCGAAGAGAACTCAGCCCCATCCAAGGTGTATACCAAGAATTAATAAAGTTGGTTCGTGCTCGAAACGACCAACCCACCCTCCATTACCTATGTGTTGAAGCCACTCCGGTATCTGTCCCAGGTTCGAGGATCTGGTACAGCACCTGAAAAGGGTGGATCATTCCTCAAATCACACAATTTTCCCCAAATATGTCTCCATGAAGCTAACTAGTTCCAACAAAAAAAAAAAAAAAAAAGAAAAAAAGAAAAAAAACCCTAATCATAAGAAAAGGGAGAACATTATGGTAAAGTAGAGATCAAAATTTACCATATTTTACATTCAAAAAACCCAAAGTCGCGAGTCCGCTTCAAACTTAGGTACATATAATATGTGCAAAGTGACCATCAGCCCAAACGTTTCTCGTAATATTTCCTTTTACACAGCAACCTTATTAGACTCATTCCGAATTTTTTTGTCAACCAAGGCTAAAAAAAGGGGGGGCTTATTTTCCAAATTTTGATTCGATTCTTGTGGGTGGTTTTGATCAGAGAGGATGGTGTTGAGGGAGTCTGAACCGGACCTGTGACGCCGGCGATTTAACGGCCACACCGTGCCAGCAAATCCCGCCTCGACAAATCTCGTCTACAGGATCTCTTGACAACGCATACGTGGCCTTCCTGGACACGTCCCACATCAGGGTTCCGATCAAGATTAATCCAACCAACGCTGTTGATAGAATCAGAACGAACCCTCCCGAGTAGTTCCGTCCAAACACCAGGGCGTAGGCTTTGATTGCTGCGATAATACCCAAATACAGAGTCGTCAAGTTTGAAATCACTGCATCAGAAATCGCCATCTCTCTCAAAGGAAACTGGGTTTTTTTTTTTTCTTCGGAGTATGTGAGATGCAAGAATTTTTTGGTAAAGCAAGTGGGCGCGATGAAAGTGTAACTAAGAGGGTAAGGCTAAGGCTCGAGCCATCTTTAACGCTTCTTGGGAATGTCGGGGTTTGGATACGGAAAGGGAAAGAGTTGAAATTACCAAATTAGGTCCATTGCTTCTCTCTTTTCTGTGGGGGGCCTGTTTGGAGTTTCGCTTGCGAACTCTTAAATCGCATCGCTGTCCCTTTTAGAGTAATTCAACACGAGTCAAATAATCTCCTTATAAATCTATCAGTATATTTTTATTAATTTTTAATTAAATTGTCAAATATATTTTATTATATATTAATAAATATTTAATCAAACATCAATTAAAACTAAAATAATATAGACTATTATATAAAATTTAATTCAAAATTTATTTAGTCAGATAATATTATTCATAATTTTATTATCAGAGGAGAAGTATTGAATTGATATTTATCTCAAATTTGGAATCAAGGAGATTAACATTTGAGATATTATGTTTTTCTAAATATTGGCAGGTTTATTCATATATAAATATATAATTTATAATCTCTAAAAATAATAGCTTGCAGCTTATAATTTAGTTAAATTAAATAAACTTAGTAAAATTTGAAACAATTAAGCAAGAAAGGATTTGAGGCTCTAGAATTTTGTAACGGCGTGTGCCCAAAGTGTAAGTAGCGCCCCTATAATAAGATCTTGGAGGGTGTTTATGTTAAACACCCCCCCCCCCAAATCTTTTGTCGACAAAAAATGCAAAAAAGGAATGAATGTGCATGAATTTAACTCAAATCAGTTTAAGATTTAGAATTTAGAATTTAAGATTTCATTTTACGACAATGTAAGTGAACCCTAAACCAATTTATCGAGAGTTAAAATTCCATTTGATAAATGGGCAGAAAATTGTGAGAAATGGTCCCAATTAAGAGTGTATTCGAGTCGAGTTGATTCTGAATATCCCTATAATTAAACTCGAACTCGAGTTTTTTTAATCTGACTCGAACTTGAATTCGAATTCGACGAGTAGTAATAATAGGACTTAAAACTCGACTCGATTGTATAATAAATCGTTCAAACCCAACTAAAAAACTTGATTTTTATATAATATATTAATATATTTTATTTTTTTATATTATAATATATATAATATTAATATAGGTTATCAAATTATTTGACGAGTTTTCAAGTATAAAATTTTATTACTTGAATTCGACTTAATTATATAATAAACTCGACTCAAACTAAATTAAACTTGAGTCGAGTTGAGCCGTTGATCGAACGACTCGAATACGATATGGGTAGTGTAATAGCCTTAATCCCAACATATAGCAATTTTAAACCCTAAATTAAAAGTACTAATTGAAACGATAAAATTTATAGATTTTTGTTCGAATAATAATTTAAAGTTAAAAATGCCAAAAAAAAGAGAAAAAACTCTATTAACACATGATCAAATTTTGTCATATTAAACATCAATTTTTTTATTTTTATTTTTAGTGCATCATTTTTCTAAATCTCGTGCCAAACAAGGCCCATGGGATTGGAGCTTATCTTCTACTTTTGTAGCGTTTTCAGTAAGGGTTGAGATACTTGCCAAATACCATCCTCCAACTGATTCTGACAGCCCTATGGAATTCCGACACGTTTGGCATCCCGAGCTTGTTTCTGTTTCCGTCACTGCCGATTCCTTCGCCCAAACAAACGCCGTTTAGGAAATTTCACCTTTTTCTCGACTTTTGTCACTCTCAACGACTCGAGACCAAATCTCTCCCTATTCATACTAACGAGTTGGTTCTTTAAATTAAAAAAAAATCATTTAAAAGTTTATTCAAATAATAAAAATTTCAAAACTTAATATAGGTTTTTAATAAAATTATAATAGAAAGAGACTCTTACAACAATTTTTAAGAAAGGTAATAATTTCAGTTGTCACTTGAAAAAGAATAATAATAATAAAAAAAAATCGATAGAGCATCCACTGTGTGCTGAGTGGGCCATGTTTATGCACTCGTGATACGTGGCATGATTCCCTCTAGTAATTATTATATTTTCAGATTCATTTTAATGCGCATTTGTTGAGGAATCATGAAAAAAAAAAAAAGGTTCGCGATGGTGCGTGACAGTTGGGAACTGAATTTTGATTGGAAATTGGGATGTTGGGTAAGGATTTTAATTGCCATTTCAAAATTTAAGGTTTGCACTTTGCAATTGCTTTAAGTTTCAAGGACTGTTTTGATTGAATTGGGATCTTGGCGAGGTAAGAAACAAAGCAATATGTTTCCCACGTTAGAAGGGAGAACAGGCAAGTGGGTGGCTTATTGCTAATTTGTTTTATTTTTTAGTTATTGAGCTGATTCAAAAATTCATATGAATGGCATGAATCTTTTATTTATGTTAAAAAGATTAGATTTTTTTTTTTTTTTTTTTTTATAAATTCTGTTAATTGACTAACTTTTTATTCAAAGTAAACACGTGCAAGATGCACTTGAACATCGTAAATTAAGAGAAGAAGCCAGTCAAGCAATAAGAAAACAATTATATTATATATTGTAATTTTATGTAAATAAAATTAATTTAAAAGAATTATGCGGTAAGCAAAAAAAAAAAAAAATATAACCATTAAATGAGCAACATTCAATTATTATCGATAATATATTTAATTAATTAGAATGAATGAGTACCGCTTGCTGGTGAGAGAGTTTTGAAAAACTACAATGAGTGAGAGAAAAAATAAATCATACCTCGTATCGAGGTGATATTTTTCATAGTTTAAAGGGAGAAGGGAACAGTGTTGTCATCCTTTTTTGAACATTACCGCTAGGATCTCTTTCTACTTGAAACACACACACACACACACACACACACACATATACACATACATATATCATCGTGTGTATTTAACTGGTCAGGGTAGCTTAAAAAACTATTTTATTCTTTGTTGTGAAGCTTACAAACGTTCCAATTGAGTGCACCAACAACACTTCGTCTTAGTGATATTGGATACCAGAGCCTATTTTCTTTGAGAGATTTCAATGTTTTATGGGTTTAGTGCCCATTTGGCAGTTTTTTTTCCTTTTTTTTTCTTGAGATTTTCCTTTTTACAGAAGAAAGAGTACCACTAAATAAGTTTTTTTAAAAGTAACTTTTTAAATAAAAATATAAAAAATACCTTTGAAAGGGAAACTCTTGAAATCAGTTTTTTCCTATCCTTTTTTTTAATGCTTCGTTTTTTCAAAAACATATTTTTTTATTTTATTTATATTTTTGTTTGAATGATACGAAATTTCAAATATTTCATGTCATAAATATGTTAAATAAATTTTTATAAATTCCAAATATGTTAATACAATAATAATTAAAATCTTAGTCCCAATAATCAGGGTCGGTTTTGGAGTTGGCGTATATGTATATAGGCATCCTCTTATACTTTTGTGTTGTATTTTTATAAAGAGATTATTTCTACATCTTAAACACGTGATCTTGAGATTACCAAAAGAACAACTCAATCGTTATGTCAAAATTCGCTAAAAAAAGGATTTCTTGTTAAAATAATAAATGTTATAACTCAGAGATCTTAGTTTTGCACCATAATCTATCTCTATCTTTTAAAAACCATAGAACATAAATTCATATTTTGTGATACTAATATACCATCGATGGAAGTTGCATACCAAACAAGTGCAGCTCTTGCTATGCCTCGGGTAGCCATCGTTATCTCCAATTGCTTTCTAAAAACTTTGAATCGAGCAGTTTCCAAATGACCCATCAAAGAAGAAAATGCAAATAACAGAATCTTTACGATATTAGGCATCACCACTTAAAGATATTAGTGTTGGTCCTTATGTAACCAAGAAGAAGAGTTTAAATTGATTGATTTTAAATTATAGATTTTATTCCACTTAAAATCTAAAACTAAACTATATAAAATATACAAATGTAAGTACATAAATTTAAGAATAAGGATAGAGAGATCAAATCCTACTTATAATGATTCGACTTTGTGCCTACGTTCACTCTTTCAGCTCAGTAAGGTAGCATTCAACGATAGTTAGTTTCTACTATATCATGAGAGTTACAAAACCAGTATAATACTGAGATGTTGACAATTTACACTTTTCTCTCTTGAAGATGACTTAGTCCAATACTCACACGACCCAATCTCTCTTACACCTAGTCTATTAATTCTAAGAGAATATTCCTCACACTTTCCTTAAACTTGTAAAACTTTACAAAATCTGAAACAGAAGTTACAAAAAAGAAAAATACAATGAACAACAAAGAATACAGTAAAAGATTGTAATCGAGTGGGTATTTTCAGTTTCTGTTTTCTCTCAATCCAAAACTCAAATGAGATCTATAAAATTTTCTGAACAAGAACTGAATATGGATTTTTTTAGTTCACTTCGAGTTCTTTCAAGTCTCTACAAGTTTCGAAAAAATATATGCCCTTCAATGCACCTTCAGAACTAGCCTTCTCACAGAAAAACAATTTGCAGGTCCTAATTTTCAGCTTTCAGTTTAGAAGCTTCAAAAACATTTTTTTACTACTATAATTTTTTAAATTCAAAGTCCAACAACACTCTTATAAAGTGGAGAAATCAAGATTTAAAAAATTTAAAAGGTGGAGAAGATATATATGATAAAAAACTATCTAAAAATCAGTCTAAACTCCAGAATTATTGAAATCAAATTCTGAATTTTGAGATTTACCTTCAGTAAATGATTGCACTTAATTTAAATTTGAATCATCAATTTAGATAGGTTTACTGGTCAAATACAATACTCAATCTGTACTCAATTAGATTTTGAAAATAGGATAAAACAATAACAGAAAACACAGTTCTGAATTTCAACTGTTTCTACCCTTGCTTCTACCCAGTTTTTGTGACAGTATTTTCTGATCAATTTTATATTTTGAAACTTTTTCATAAATAATCTCATATTACATATTCTAAATATATGTACACACGTACAAGAATTTTATTATTATCAAATATTAGGATTTGATAACAATTTTCAATGAGAAATCTTGCTATTGTCACCAAAAAATATTCTGCCACATGCAATTCAAGAATGCCTGTATGGCTAGCTTCCAAGAGCTGATCCATACATTTCAAGACCCAATGAAAAACCCTAGATCCATACGCCAATAAAACCACTTCTCCTATTAGCATCATCTTGATTCTTGATCATGATCTTCTAATTTTGAGGGTAACCTGGCATTATTTGATTTATTCTACAAGTGGTATTTTGCTCAAAGAAGTGATTTGGGTATTCACAAATATATGATTACCCAAATTCCAAATATATTAATAAATTTTAAATATGTTTGTAAATGTTTTTTATATTTCATTTATATGATTTGGGTATTCATAAATATATGATTTATATTATTTTTGAATTTATTATATAAAAACTTTTATATTTATCAACATTTGATTTTAATAGTCTAAAAAAATAATTTTTATTTTAATTATTAGTATTTATATTTATATTTTTAAAATATAGATATGTGAATTTTAGTTAAGGAGGAAAAATTAAACTTTATGTGTATACTCTTATGGTAATTTTATTAAAAAATAAAATTTATAAAAAATGTTTTGTCAAATACATTATTTATAAAATGAGTATAAAAATAGTTTTTAAAAGTGAAATTAATTGTTACTTCTCCGTAAAAGAAGGCGATAAAGAGAAAAAAAAATTCTACCAAATATATTCTTAATAACAGAATATTAAAATTTTTTAATAAAAATTTTGAATTTATATTTTGAAAATAAATAATAAATATTAAAAGAGTTAATCTTTAAATTATATTTATAATATTTGAATCAAATAGTTAAATAATTTGGATATTGATGGATCAAAATCAAAAAATAAAATTTTTTTCCTTGGGGAGACCCCTATCTTTCTCCCCTAGTTAACGCCCCAAAAAGGAAATTATAGCGAAGAGGAAGGTGCCAAAGCCCGGAGAAAGAAACTACCAAAGAATCGTCCTTTGATGTACACGTCGATCCTCAGTGACCCATGCCAAACCTTTCAACTATTTTATATGATCTATCATTTTTGGATCCATCTTGGTTAACCCTTCTTGATGGGCAAAGAAGAGAAGTTCCATTTCAATAACTTGAGTAAAAAAGGTGCGAGGCATGAGGTAGTCGGGATAAGGTGAAGAAAACGACAAACTTGATTTCGAAGAAAAGGACAAACTAACGTAAGATTATAGGAATAGGATGAAGCTATTCAAGGGAAACCGCTTAGCAAAATGATCTAACACAGAGCCAAAAGAAGCAAAATGGTAGTTAGAAGCCAAAACTGATTGAGAAGGAAAGAGTCATTTGAAAAGTCATTACTCATGCACCAATGGCTAGTTGGCTTAATGATTAATTAAAATTTAGGTTAAAATATTAGAAATAAAAAAAATTATATTAAAAAAATTCTTCTTAAAACAAATCCAACAGCGAATTTTGAAAATAAAAAAATTTATTGAGAGAGCTCTTTTTAAAAAAGAACTTGAAAACAGATTAGATTATTAATCAAAATATGATTTTAGATTCGTAAAAAAAAAAAAGAAAAGGCGCATTAGTTATGCATTCAGAGAAGGAAACTACTCAGCTCAGAACGGTCAGCGGTGGATAGACTCAGTCAGAGCAGGTGAAACATCGATGGGCTCTGGAACTTGATTATAGGCCCAAGATTTAGGCCCACAAGTGCAGTCTCGGCCTTGAAATCCAAATTCACAAGACGATACTGGTTTGGCGAATCCAATCCATCGACCGAACTTGGCCCACTAAGTTGTTCCGTTGCCATGGACTTAGGATTTTTTTTTTTTTTTTTTTGGGTTAGGAATGGAGTAGGAAAATTTTGACCACCAGGTATCTCCTTGAAAACGAACTTAAGATCTTAAGATCTTGGACTATACGGTGTTCAATTTTGTATGTATAAATTCACACTATAAATATGCACGTTTCACCATAAACCCCCCCTCCAAGTCAACCCGTCTAACCCTTTTAGTTTTATAGCATAATCTCTCTGGACTGAAATGAACAAATCACATAAGACGTGTTTTTTTTCTTAATTATTTGATTATCGGTATTTAAAAATTTAATTAATTCAATTTGAATAATTATGAATCTAATTAATGGGTTCACTTTCCTAGTATTTATTTTTTCTATTTCAAAAATTTAAATTCAAGATTTTAGTTAAATAAGTTTAATGTCTTACTATTAGACCCATATCATTGATTTTTGAATTTAGTTTTAGTGTAAACATTCTGTCTAAAATTTTTAAAGTTTTGTTAATTATTTTATTTAACTAAATAAATTTGATGCATAGAGAGTTTTTAATTTCTATTTGAATTTAGTGTTTAAACTTATTTATATCAAAAGATTTATTTAGACACCTGTTCAACTCATTCAATTAATAAAATAAATTACGATTAGACATATTTTTGTGATAATTTAACTCCTTTTGTTTCAGAAATTGCAAATGAAAACTCAATGGCTTTTATATCAAAAAAAAAAAAAAAACTCAATGGCTTCTACAGAAGAATAATTAGATAATTTGAAAAATGTGTAAACAAAATTTAGACTTGTTTACAATAGGTAGCATTTTTGTACAATGTTAATACATATTGTAAGTAAGAGTTTTTGTTCATTTTTTTTTTAAAATTTAATTACTCATAATTCCTACTTTTGATAAAAATAATGAATACTTGCGTTTTCTCCACTTTTGTTAAAAGAATAAAAAAAATTATTGTAATTAAAATTAAGCCCCCGTATTGTTCGCGTTTGGTAAATCACCCCACCCAAAAAAACAAATGCTTGCTTAATCAAAATAAAGCGAGTCTTTATCCGGCCCTTTCCGTTGGGGGGCACAATTATATTCTACGGCAAGGTGTATATCTACCATGCTGAAATTGCTTTTCAGGAATTTCCATTGGACATTATGACGGCTCAAACCACCACAAGAATACATGGCACTAGGTGATTCGACGATGATCATATAGAGAAACTATAGTGTTTAACACGTCATAAAAGCCAGAGGTTTCCAATTTTCTGCCCAGAGCATTTGGTTTCTCCACGTCAAGAAGACGAGAGACGAGCCAATAAAATTTCGCCACGTTGAACAACTCATATCTCGACCGTAAGATCGTCCACGATGGCAAAAAGCCAGCCTATCACAACGTTCCATTGCGTGTAAGCCCAGGCTCAAACAAAATAGACTGAAATTCCGGCGTCGGGTCACTAAGTAATCACACAGTGCTATATAAAGAAGCTGAATCAGCGAAACGCAAATTCAGAGACCCTTAATCTAACAACACAAGACTGATAGTGAGTCGGAGACACTCTCTCTACTCTCTCTGGGAACACGATGAGGAAGTGGACGATCCCTTCTGCGCTTCTTCTCTTGCTCCTTCTCTCTCTCCTTCCTGATCAAGGTCTCTCTCTCTCTGAGAAATTTTAGTTGCATTGATGATTTTTGGGTTTTGGAGGTTCCGATAGGGATTTAGTTGATCCGATTTGTAGGATTACTTGCAAAGTTTGTCTGCTTTGATCGCCGTTGAGTTTGGTTATTGATCTTTGAGGGTGGCTTTGGGCTCTTGAATTTGTGGGTGCAGGTCATAAATTACAAGCCAATGCCGAAGATTCGGAGTTAGTAGATCCACCCAAGGTTGAGGAGAAGATTGGTGCCGTTCCTAATGGCTTGTCTACTGATTCAGACGTCGCCAAGAGGTTTGTCCTTTCTTCTTTCTCTATCCCTCCCTCCCTCTCTCTCTCTCTCTCCCTAATTGTATGGTATGATCGGGGTATAGGGAAGCGGAGTCGATTTCGAAGAGATCTCTGCGGAGTAACGCGGAGAAGTTTGAGTTCCAGGCTGAGGTTTCTCGGCTTATGGACATTCTTGTCAACTCTCTTTACAGTAACAAGGACATTTTCTTGAGAGAGCTCATCTCCAATGCATCTGATGTAAGCATATGATTATTACATAATGATTAATAGCATTACCTTTCTGTATAATTGAAATCTATTTCTAACCTACCATGTACTGGGGATCAGGCATTGGACAAAATTAGGTTCCTTGCCCTAACTGATAAAGAGATCTTAGGTGAAGGTGATACTGCAAAGCTCGAGATCCAGGTTAGCAATGTTTCTAGTTAGTAGTAAAATATTAGGATGGACTTCCATGAATAACTTTCCGTAGAAACTTACAGACGTGTAATTTAAACTTGATTGGAATGCAATGCAGATTAAATTAGACAAGGAAAAGAAAATCCTTTCCATTCGCGATAGAGGTATAGGAATGACAAAGGAGGATCTTATTAAGAACTTGGGAACTATTGCTAAATCTGGAACTTCAGGTATGCCTCTGTGTCTGTGTGTGTGTATATATAGATATTCCATTTATACTTGAAATTAAGTTCTTAGCTGATCATGAGTTTGTCTTTTGCAGCTTTTGTGGAGAAGGTGCAGACAGGGGGGGACCTAAATCTCATTGGACAGTTTGGAGTTGGGTTCTACTCCGTGTATCTTGTTGCCGACTATGTTGAAGTTATCAGCAAGCACAACGATGACAAACAGTAAGCCTCTTAATGCCTTATATATATATGTGTATATATAAACTGAGGCCTATCATGATTTTCTAACTGGGAAATTTTGAATCTAATTTTCTCTTGCTTTAAGGTATGTATGGGAGTCAAAGGCCGACGGGTCTTTTGCTATCTCAGAGGATATCTGGAATGAGCCATTGGGTCGTGGAACTGAGATCAGACTGCATCTCAGAGATGAGGCTGGAGAGTACTTGGAGGAGAGCAAATTGAAGGTGTGTACATTCTGTACTTTATAAATATCATATGGGTTTCATCTTAAATTCTTGTTGTTGGTCACTTCTGCTTTCATTGGCTTGGGTTATATGTTACATATTTTGGGATAGGAATCTAATATGCAGTTAAATGGGAAGATGATCTCACTGTCTCCTGAATTTTTTATCATTCACAGTCATTAAAATGTAATTTCCCAGATAGAGCTTTCTTACAATAATGTCAATCTTGTTATTGATCTTACTTTCATGGTTGGTTAAAACCAATGCTTTGCTTCATGTTTAAGATCAGTTTAGTCTCTGTCTTATGTTCGTTCTTGTTGAAATTTGACTCTAGCATGGCATTCGGGTGGACATATTCTGTCTCTGTTCCTGTGTCTTCGTCTAGTTTAGCTTTTTTTATCCACTGTTGTTGCTATGAACTGTGATTCTCAATATTTTGACTTGAAGATGATATTGACCCTGCCTTCTAAGCTTTAAAAATCACCCTGCCTACTAGGCTTGCTTGGCCCATTTGTCAAAATGTTCTGCATTACAATTTAAAGAACATTTCATGCAAATTTCTCAATCATTGTGCTACTCTGATCCCTGCATATAGGTGGTAGTACTTGTTTTCATGACATGACTTACTCTAGTTACTCTAGTGCGGCAACACCAGTGGATTCATATCATTAATTTTGTGTCTCTTGTGTGATAAGCTCTTGCTATCCATTTCAATTGGGTAGCACACAAATAATTTGACTCCCTAAATCGTGTGTGTCATCCATCGATTTGGACTGCACCCATTTTTGGTTTACATCTATTGAATTGCAAGCCTGTTGCATACGAGTGAGCAGTTTGTTTGAGAATCATCCCAATAAAACCTTCTAGTGATTTTCATTGAGCTATTTATTTTGAACGATTTTTATTTCAATTCATTTTTTAATAATATAGTTATCAAGCTGAAAGATTGCTGTCAACATCATCTTATCTTTGCAGTTGTGTTTTCATGGAGTTTATGCAATTCCACCGGAATTTTCTTTTTTAATTTTTTTCTACTATAGTTTGTAATTTGTTATTGATTATCCTTGGTTGCAGGAATTGGTCAAGAAGTACTCTGAATTTATCAACTTCCCTATTTATCTCTGGGCAAGCAAAGAAGTTGATGTAGAGGTTCCTGCAGATGAAGATGAGTCAAATGATGAAGATGAGACATGTATGATTTGTTTATCTAATCTAAAATAAAGAATTATGAGATATGCCATGGCTGTTTGCTTTCTTCATTTCTTGGCATTTTGGTTTGTATTTTGGAATTGAAATTTTTCTATCTCCGTTGAAAAACAGCTGAAAGCAGCTCGTCTGAGGAAGAAGAGGAAGATGCTGAGAAAGGGGAAGATGATGAAGCAGAGAAGAAACCAAAAACAAAGACAGTGAAGGAAACAACATATGAGTGGGAGCTTCTGAATGACATGAAAGCCATTTGGCTAAGAAATCCAAAGGAGGTGACAGATGAAGAGTACACAAAATTTTACCACTCCCTAGCCAAGGTAAATAGTCTGACTTCACTGGTTGCAGATGTAATTCCTTTTGTGTCCTTCAGAAATCCATTGTCCTGCTTAGGACAAGTTTCTCCATCTGATATATAATTTGATTTGTCTAATAGGACTTTGGAGATGAGAAGCCCATGGCGTGGTCTCATTTTAGTGCTGAAGGTGATGTCGAGTTCAAGGCTGTATTGTTTGTGCCTGCTAAAGCTCCTCATGACCTGTATGAGAGTTACTATAACACAAAGAAGTCCAACTTGAAGCTATATGTTAGACGTGTTTTCATCTCTGATGAGTTTGATGAACTTCTTCCGAAGTATCTCAGCTTCTTGTTGGTAAGTGCTGATTTTTTCTATAGTTGCTTCTACTCCACTGTAGCTGTGGATTATTGGATAAGTTAGTTGTATCTATATAAATTTGTTCTTACATAAAATTTGAGCAGGGTCTCGTGGATTCAGACACCTTACCACTCAATGTCTCCCGAGAAATGCTCCAACAGCATAGCAGTTTGAAAACAATCAAGAAGAAACTTATCAGGAAGGCCCTAGATATGATCCGCAAGTTAGCAGAGGAGGATCCAGACGAGTCTAATGACAAAGATAAGAAAGGTATGGTATAAGCAGTTAGCATTAGTATAACCCATTGTTTTTGTAATAAATCAAAATATTCAGTTCTGCATTTCTTTTTGATGTCTAGTTGGTTCAAGTAATAGTCAGTCACTGATTTTTGCCTCCGCTAACCTTGCTTATATTATATTTGGTAGCAGATGAAGAAAAATCTGATGAGGATGAGAAGAAAGGTCAATATGCTAAGTTCTGGAATGAGTTTGGTAAATCTATTAAACTTGGCATCATTGAGGATGCATCTAACAGGAACCGTCTGGCCAAACTTCTAAGATTTGAAACGTATGTTTTATGACATCTGCAGTATTCCTTGTATCATGCATTTAGACTATGTTTGTCAATTGATGAATTTTGTGTTAACTTTGTGCTCGTCTTTTCAGCTCAAAGTCAGATGGTAAATTAACTTCACTTGACCAGTATATATCAAGAATGAAGAAAGGACAGAAGGATATCTTTTACATTACAGGAACCAGCAAGGAACAGTTGGAGAAATCTCCATTCCTTGAGAGGCTTAATAAGAAAAATTATGAGGTATGCATTGACAGAAGAAATTGAGTCAGAACGGACTGATATTTTTTCTTTTGTAGTTTTGAGTAGCACTCATATGTTTGTCTAAATGGTTTTTTTTTTTTTTTTTTTTTTTTTGCAGGTCATCTTCTTCACCGATCCAGTTGATGAATATCTGATGCAATATTTGATGGACTATGAAGACAAGAAATTCCAAAATGTGTCCAAGGAGGGCCTGAAACTGAAAGACTCAAAAGACAAGGACCTGAAGGAATCATTCAAGGAACTCACTAAATGGTGGAAGTCTGCTCTTGCCAGTGACAATGTTGATGATGTCAAGATAAGCAACCGTTTGAGTGACAGCCCCTGTGTGGTTGTGACCTCAAAGTATGGCTGGAGTGCAAATATGGAGAGGATCATGCAGTCACAGACATTGTCAGATGCCAGCAAGCAGGCATACATGCGTGGAAAGAGGGTTCTCGAAATAAATCCGAGGCATCCAATCATCAAGGAGCTTCGGGAGAGAGTAGTTAAGGACCCTGAGGTACTTTTATGCTTTTTTTTTTTTTGCTATTTCTTTTTTCACATGTTCCACATTTAGCCTTTGCATTTTTTTTCTGAAAACTGGTCTAGAAGCATCTGTGCATGCTTAATAGTTAAAACTCAGAACTGAGATATAAGAAGTAGTGTTGGCAGTTTTACAGATCAGCAAGTTGATGCATGGTGGCAAACTGCATCATATGAGAACCCTAGGCTTTGATAGTGTTGTTTCAAGAAATTTTGCTAAATTAACTCTGCTAGTTTCGCTAGACCCGAATCAAGAATGGTTGTAATGTTGTATTCATTAGATGTATTATTTCATATGAAGTTAATGCCTTTTACATTGAGGTGGACATTTACTGCCATAGGTCCTTGTCTGAACCGTTGATTAGACTTTATGATTCAATTCTTAGATCCCTCGATCTGTTTCCCAGGTTCTACTCTGAGGCTTTGCAAACTTTTTCAGTTCTATGTGAGAACCGAAAGAAGTTGGGTTCTCACATCTTTGTTCATGTGCATGACAAAATTAACTTTGTGCATTGGTCTTCAGATTTCTGGATACTGCTACTGCCCTATTGTTAGCCATTGTTCCTGGAGTTCTATTTAGGATGGTGCTTTTTTATAGGTTGGTCAGCATGAGCCTTATGCTTGCTAGTGTTTTTAGTGCTAATGACATTGATTTGTGTGTTATAGGACGAAGCCATAAAACAAACCGCACAGCTTATGTACCAAACTGCACTCATGGAGAGTGGTTTCCTGAACAACGACCCCAAGGATTTTGCCTCTCGCATCTACAACTCTGTGAAATCTAGCCTAAATATCAGTCCTGATGCAGCAGTGGAAGAAGATGACGATTCAGAGGAGGTTGAAGCTGAGGTGGCGAAAGAAGCATCATCGACTCCTAAAGCTGAGGATGAGGCTCCCATAAACGATGACACAGAAACCTCAGATGCCAAGGATGAGTTGTAGACAGACTGCCTGAAAATCGGAGGCTGTATGGCTCCTCTCCTCGTAAAGAGTATGTTCTCTATTGTTCACTAGGCTCCCTCAAGGGAGAGAACTGTTAGATTGACTTTCTGTAAACATATCCTCTTGGAATTTTGTCCCTTTAGCATTTAGTAAAGTAGAGTTTCAAGAACATAAGCGTATTTTTATGTGCCAGAAGTGTCTTAATTTCCTCCCAACTTATTTTTATGAGCAGAAAAGTTGCTGGATGACAGTAATTCCGCTTGGCACTTCATTTAAGAAAATTTCACATTGACGATAAATGGGGTCAATGTGACCCCACCGTCGGAAGAGTCCTTTCTTGCTTGATAGGGGGCTTCCATTCACCTGAGTAAAAGTGCTCTCTGAACCTTGCTAGCTCTAAAACCCAACCTGTGATGGATTCGGGGAGACAAGACAAAGCCCTTCCCCCAGCTTGTGGTGGATTCCGGAACACACAAACGGGCAGTTTTGAGCTGCTCAACTATATTTCATTCGTCGCTCTCTTTCTCTCTCATGCATCTGTTATGAACTACATGTCTTGGTTGAGACAGACAAATATTGTGGGATGACCATGTTTGTGGGTATGGAAGGGACAAAAGAGCTCCGTCACTACGGCCCAAAACACAAGTCATCTGTTAAATGTATACGCCGACACAAACCAGAGCACCTGCAAAGTTCAGGTTTCTTGGGCCGCTTATGTCTTTTTTTTTGTTTTTTTTTTTTTGATATCCGGAGTCATATTCCAACTAATCTGATTCGAAACTTATAGTGACCCATTTAGGGGGCTATCTCCCAATATAATCTGTTTCATGTCCAAATTATAAGTCAAACTCGTGATTTTAGTTAAGGATCTAACATCATATCTCACTAAGCCAACTATCCCTTCGCTGAAAGCCCACGTATGTCTTTCTAAGATCAAGAATTCAAATATCAGCATCATTATATACGGTTTCACTTTTAATCTAAAGTGCAGCAAATATGGTTGCCGCCTCGGACCCTTGGCAAGGCCCCGTACAATGGGGAGAGAGAGAGAGAGAGACAAAAAAAAAAAAAAAAAAAAAAAAAAAAAACAGAGACGAACAGCTATAGCACCCCTACTTTAGCTGTTGATTTATAATCATTGATGATCTTCAAAAGGAACTTTTCACGGAATTGTGATTAGATTTCTCACTTAATCTACCAGGTAGCAAACACTAAGCGCACCTTTTTTGACACAACAGCAGATTCCTCAAGCTTCCTTTTTCAACCGTCCGTCATTAAACAAGAATTCGACGCACCAATGGTTGTTCAGTAGACTCAGGGAGGTTGGGAAAAGAAAAGGGGCAGATTTGATTCCCTACAAATCAGGTTAATAATGTCTATTCATTTTATTAGGACATTTTTTATGTTTAAATTATTTCAGCTTTTCAGCACTTGGTGTGGTGGGGTGGGTGGTCGTTTACAGGTCAAGTAGGAGAACAAGATCATGTTTGTGCTAGTGCAATGTATCAAGTTAATGCAATAGAAATGCTCTAAGCTTTTAATTTTAATTTTAATTTAATTTATTATTATTATTTTTTAAGCAGGGTGTTTTTTATTGGATTTGCATGTTCCCTTTTGAAGAGATGTTCCATGTACCATATTAACCACCTTGTTCGTTTCTCAATAATTTAGTTCAGATTAAGTAGTACTTTTTAAAATGTTTATAAATATATACAATTGAATTTTATCATATTATAATACAGATTCAAAATATAACTGATGATATCATCTGTAGAGTGAAAAAAAATTATATCTTGAATTCTGCTTAAATATATATAAAAATTTAATTAAGTTGTATTATGTTAAAAAGGGTAGTTTTAATTTTTATGTGTTTAGAAAACAACTATAAACCTATAAACAAAAGCATCTATGAAAAAGAGGGAAAAAGAGGGTGAAATTTGTAACCAACATAACAATTTTTGGTAGATAGCATAACAGTTTCATACTAACAACACAATGCCGGTTCTTTTAATTTTTTTGCGAAAACTCAAGATTATTGTTTCTAGTGATGTCTAATTTAGGACTCGCCAAACCCAAAAAGTAACTAGGCCCACAGAGCATCAGAAAACCGACTGAGCCCACTGTCTACTAACGCATCCACAATCAGTGTATACCAGTTGCCCCTTCAATCTGATGGACATCAACTCGGTGTCTTGATTGATCGATCCTTGATGATCATTGATATAACATTCGTACCCTATAATCGCGTAGGCAATCCTACAAAAACGAAAATGGTATATACGACCCCTATTGATAGAGGAAAGGATTTCTCGGACGATGCAGACTTTCCTTACCGATATGGTTTGACAATCTTTGAATATATTATGACATGATTTTTCAAAATCTCAGTACATCCTCATAAAGAAATTAGAATTTTATTACCCTACTACTACACCGCTCTTACGCCCAAAAGATATAAGGACTCTCACACATATATCGCCAAGTAAGTTCTCTCGGCCTGTGCAGGAGCACACAACTCATACTGGGTTCTTACTCTCTCTCTCAATTCGTTCTTTTCTCTCGAAAATGTTCTCTAATTTGAGCGTTGGAGTCTTTTCTACTGGAGCCAATGGTCTTTCATATGTCCCATCAATCGTGACTTCTAGACGGTCGAATCATCCAGTTCGAGTTAACAAAGTCATAATCTGTGGAATCAAACCCACTTTAAATAGATTGGTGCTGTTTGTGGGAACAGACTGACTTTTTATCCAAGTCGGCTCCTACCCACACTTCTTTTCTCCTCATTTTCATCATGACCTCAACCAAGAGAATGAGATCTATAATCGGTTTTGATGATGAGGACTTGGTGAGAGTCGACACCAACCAAAATGATCGACTAGTTATCACCATCAGAATTGACTCTTACCTCATGAAGAGGACCTTCGTGGACTAATGAGCAGACCATGGCATATTTTTCTAAGATATTTTCCAGTGAATGGGACTCACCTCGTCCCTCCTCCAGTCTTACAACCAACCCATTAAGGGGCATGTTGGCGAGTGCATATTCTCAGAAGGTATCATCTAGCTTGCCGTGTCCCTAAGGACTTCTCTCCACCATGCCTCCATCTAGACCACCTTCTGCGTGGTGAAACTCTCGTATCCTTTTAATGTCATCCTAGGGTGTCCTAGTCTAAATGGCCTTCAAGCACAACCGAGCACCCGGTACATAAGAATCAAATTCATAATGCTTTTGGGGATCGCAACTCTCCGTAGCGACCCAGATCCACTTGCCACCCCCATTGTGGGAGAAGAAGAAAAGATCCTAGCAATCGACATGGTGGAACTCAGAGATGATATCGAGCAACAATCCATGCCCCAGTCTGGGGAAGAGATAATTGAAGTGCCAATCATAGATATTTCGGGCTAAACTGTTCAGATTGGCGCCCACATGTCAGCTTCTCTCCAGAAGGCAGCCTTAGATTGCTTGTGAAGTCATACAAAGGTTTTCGCTTGGTCCTCCGAGGATATGCCGAGCATCCACTCCTTAGTTATAGTTCACAAACTGACTGTGGATGCTAGTCACAAACCGATTAAATAGAAGAACATGGTGTTTGCCCTAAAACGTCAACGTCCAATACAAGAAGAGGTCCAAAAACTTCTGATAGTGGGATTCATTCGAGAAGTCAAATATCCTGAGTAGTTAGCCAACGTTGTCATGGTGAAGAAAGCAAATGACAAGTGAAGAATATGTGTGGATTTCACCGATCTTAATAAGGTGTATTTTAAAGATAACTATCCGCTCTCTAATATCGACAAACTAGTTGATAACTCATCTAACCATCAACTCTTAAGTTTCATGGATGCCTACTACATGTATAATCAAATACACATGGCTCCTGAAGATAAGGAAAAAACCAGTTTTATCACAGAGTTCGATATATACTGCTACAAGGCCATGCCGTTTGGCCTCAAGAACGTAGGGGCCACCTTCCAACGTCTGGTCAACAAACTCTTCAGTGAATAATTCAGTAAAAATGTAGAAGTATATGTCGACGACATACTCGTTAAAAGTGCCGTCGCCAATGACCTTGTAGCCGATCTAGAGGAAATGTTCTATACGCTGGAACAATATAACATGAGGCTAAATCCAATGAAATGCAACTTCGGGATCAAGTCTGGGAAGTTCCTGGGCTTTCTGATCATTAACCAATGTATCGATACAAATCCAGAAAAGATCCAGGCCATACTCGATATGGCACCATCCCAAATAGTGAAAGATATGTAGCGCCTCATCGATAGAATCGCAGCCCTCAACCATTTCATATCGAAAGTGGGAGAGAAGTACAAACCATTTTATGATACTCTGAAGAAGTCCCAAAGGTTCACATGGATACCTGAGTGCCAGGCCACATTCGAGAAGCTCAAAGGATATCTCATGTCATCAGGCTCCTCTCCAAACCGGTCCTAGGCGAGAAACTTCATTTTTATCTCTTTATTTTTAATCAAGCCCTCTGTTCTTTCGTCATGAAGCAGGAATCCACCGTACAAAATCTGGTGTACTATGTCAGTCGGATACTTCACGAATCTGAGATCAACTATTGACCTATTGAGAAGATAGTCTTTGCGCTAGTCATTACCGCCAGACATCTACGATAGTACTTTTAGGCCCACACCATCGTGGTGCTGAGCAAATAGCCACTGAAGCAAATCGTACAAAAGAGGGACATCTTAGGCCTACTCATTAAGTGGAGCATCGAGCTAGGTGAGTTTGACATTCAGTATCACCCAAGACCTACAATCAAATGCCAAGCCCTTGTCGACTTCATTCTCGAATGCAACTGCCAATAACTATCGAGCAGTTTTCCACCGATGACCACAAAGAGTGCCAATCGCCTGAATGAACCCTCTACATGGACGGGTCATCTAACTCATCATGTAATAAAGCCGGACTCATCCTAGTTGGTCTAGACAACTTTATAGCCGAATATGCCATCCGTTTCGACTTCCGGGCAACCAATAATCAGGCTGAATACGAAGCCCTCCTAATCGGGCTAAGAATCGCAGCATCATTGAGAGCTCGAAACCTATGGGTCTTTACCGATAGTCAACTGATCATCAAACAAATCAAGTGGGTTTACGAGACCAAGGAGCTAACAATGGTGAAATATCTCCTTAAGATATGCCAAGCTATAGACAGCTACGACAGAGTAGACATTCAACAAATTTCTTGGTTTGAGAATGCACGAGCTAATACGCTCTTTAAGTTAGCTAGATCCGATTCAATAGAAAACAGTTGCACTGTCTACATAGAAAGTCTGTCGTATCCTAATATCGAGGAACCTAAACAAGTCCTAACGATAGGAGGCTCGCCCAGTTGGAAATATCCCATCGAGACCTATCTAAAACACGGGCAGTCACCGAGCACTCGCTTTAAAGCCGCCAAGCTAAGGTGCTAAACACACCCATACCTAAAATGCTTAATACCCGAGAGGACTACGTCCTCCGAGAAATCCACAAAAAAATGTGGCAATCACTTAGGCTCTTGGAACCTAGTAAACAAAACTCTTCGATAAGGCTATTATTGACCGACCATGAAAACTAATGCAGACAACTACGTCAACAGATATGACAAATGCCAACGCTTCTCGTCAATACCACAACAATCGTCCTTCGAACTCTACTCGATAGCCAGTCCATGGCTGTTCACCCAGTGGGTAATGGACATTTTAGGGCCGTTTCCACCTGCAATTGGCCAACGCAAGTGCCTGGTTATAGTCATCGACTACTTTATCAAGTGAGTAGAAGCTGAACCGTTAGCTCAGATCACTGTCGGCAAGATGTAACACTTCGTGTGGGCATCCATAATCACCAGATTTGGTATACTCTACATCCTGATCATAGACAATGGCAAGCAATTCGATAACAAAAGCTTTCAGGATTTCTATGATAGACTGGAGATCCAACATTGCTTTACTTTCGTTGTTTACCCATAAGCCAATGGCCTCGCAGAGGTAACTAACCGAACGATTCTCCAAGGACTAAAGGCTGCACTGGATGAAGTCAAAAGTCTTGGTAGATGAGCTCTATAGTATTCTCTAGACTTATTAAACAATGCCCCAAAAAGCCACAGACGAAATTCCATTCAGCCTCACATACAGTTGCGAAGCAGTCATACAAGTTGAAATTAGAGTTCACTTGTTGGGGGTGGACTTATACGCAGAAAGACAAAACAAAACCACATTGCGCAAGAGATTAGACCTACTCCTCGAACTAAGGGAAACGACATCCGTCTGAATGGCAGCCTATTAATAGCAGACGACAAGATATTACAATAGACAAGTCATAACTAAAACGTTCAAGTAAGACAACCTGGTACTCAGGAAAGTGAAAGCCACCGGACAGCCCCAACCAGGGGGCAAGCTAGCGCCAATTGGGAAGGACCCTATCAGGTACGATCAAAAGTTCGCTTAGGCACCTACCGCTTTGACACCTAGATGGATCAACAGTCTTCAGAACGTCGAGCTCCAAAAACCTATGCGTCTACTACCAATAAGGGTCGGTCCCCTACTAGACACATGCTTCCAGTTCGATGAGAAATCCCCTAGCTAGGTAAGATCCCCGCGGTCCTATGTCTTGTTATGCTAATCGATCCGATTGCTCTTATGTCTTTTAGGACGTCTTATTGTTGGAATCTATCTCTCCGAATGGGCCAACATCATTCTAACTTATTGTTAGGATCTATTTTCCTGAATGGGGTAATGTCGCCCTGACCTATCATTGGGATCTATTTTTTTGAATAGACCAATATCGTCCTAACTTATTGTTTGGATTTATCACCTCAAACGGGCCAACATCGCCTTAACCTATTGTTGAGATCTATGTCCCCTAAGGAGCCAACATCGCCCTAACTTATCGTTGGGATCTATCTACCCGAACTGACCAATATCACCCTGACCTATCGTTGGGATGTATCTCATTGAACGGGTCAACATCACCCTAACATATTGTTGGAATCTATCTCTCCGAATAGGCTAACGCTGCCCTGACCTATTATCGGAATCCATCTCCCCAAATGAGTCGATACCACCCAGTCCAACCATCAAGATCTCTTCCCTAGAGCCGATGAATGTTACCCTTCCATTGAGCGAAACGAGTCAAGAGACAAAGTTTAAACGAACAAGGGCAGTCCTTACGTTCAACATTCGGGTGAATCCACTTGCTCCAATTAGGATTATAAGGACAATGTTATCCCGTGCTTGGCAGAAGGGAGGCCTACCATGTGCAAAATGTTTCAATGACTAAACGCTATATACAGTCCAGAAGGCAAATGACAGACAAGGTCAATAGGAAAATAATCAAAGATTTTATTTTTTTTATACGACAAGCACATATCATAATATACATTCGGATACAACACAAAAGGAAATTACGTTTGTCCCTGGGGCGGATAAAGTCACATCAAAACATACATACAAAGAATTTACAGCATCATTCCTGGACAAAAGTCGCAAGATCACGGTCAGTTGGCAGGACCGAAAAGTATAAAAACAGTAGAAAAGAGTCAGAAGAAAGAATTTTAAAAATTTTCACAACCAAACTTAGACAATAAGATAGTAGAGTAAGCCGAAACGATCGTCTTTTAGCTCTTTTCTAGTGATTCGAGCAGATGTCTCAGCCACCTATTGCACCCTAGGATCAGACAGCGTTCCTGACCCTGAGAAGAGAGCTCATGCTGAGGGGAATCTCATCGTCCTCAAGGTCAAAAACCCCGATGAGGGCCCTCACGGGATCTATCACGACGTTCGGAAACCAAACGACATGATGGAGCCTTGTACCAGTAGTTCCATTCTTGACGGAGCCTCGCATTGGTAGAAACTTCTTGTACTTCTAAGTCTTGTGATTTATAACTCATCACCAAGCAATCTCATAAAAAGCCGGAATCTTGGCAAGAAAAATTTACATAATCAAAAGTACACAAAATCTCTTCGAGACAACACTAGGCCACGTGACCCCTATTTATAGCCAAGAAGGCACGATCTTTGCAATTCTAGGCAGATGGAACAATCCATTGAGAAACATATGCAATGAATGAGGAGTTTCGATCTCTTTAACTTCCCACTCTGTATTAAATTCGAAGTCATTTACCTGAAGGTTGAACGTATTTACTGTCACGCTCCGATCTGTAGGTCGAGCATGCGAACAGATCGCCGCGACACCTTGGGACACGGGCATGCCCTACTCGCACATCGAGGTGACTCAAGTCTAATATTATGACTAATATCATAACTCTACTCGATATTCTAAGTCAAAATTATACAACGAAAGATTGAAGAAGATATTTTTCAAAAAAATTTTCTTTAAAACATTTGTATCTAATTTACATATAATATTTATATGTATGGTCCAATCGTAAACAAAGTGAATATGATCACTTACCCGATAGTGTCTCTCGATAAAACTCGTGGGATAGTATCTCAATGTATGTCAAGTATAATATAAACTGAAAATATAAATATGAGGGGTGAGTATAATCCATATACTCAGTGAGCGAGGTGCATTGACTATATAATGACAATAAATGAATTTGTGAGAGTGACAAATTAAAACATCATTTTTAAATTATATTTCATTCATTTGCAAACATATCATGTAATTCAAAATAATATGCATCCTTATTATCAATCATGCATCGTGGGGTGTCAAAAATATATTCTACCCATAGTTTGACTAAATTATAGTAAATCCACCAAGGAGTCATCAAAATGTGATAACAATGAAAGACATATATTTTTTCACATTCCCTTGGTGTTGACACGGTCCTCACGTGATCCTCGTCTATTGCATCCGTTGGTCAAAGACAGTGGATTCAAACCTCTGCTCCCGTGTTATTCCCACCACGTCACCCCGTCGAGTAAACGCTCAATACAGTGATAGGGAGTGCGCTGTAACCACTATACACCATCTCATAATCATATACATGTGCCATATATCTTCATTTATAAATATTTACTCATAAAACATGGCACTATCAGTTCATTATAATATCAGGAGGCACTTGTCACAAATATCATTTCAAAACATGTTACAAACACTAAAATATTTCTAAATTTTATTTTAAAATTTATTTATAAAAGTCATGATCAAAAATATTTTTTATCCAAAATCAGAAATAGTCGTTTCACTCACCTCAACTAGGGAGGGTACGCCACTCCCCCTAACTATCCGCGTTTCTCGAACAAGTCACCCATCGTACGAAAACGTAACCTTACACCTAAGTTAAACAATATGTATCATTCATCAATTCAATTTATTTGATAATATTATATCATTGGATTACAAGATACATATTTCATAAGGTTAATCTCAAATTCCATACTTAGAGAAAATTCTTACAAAACCTATCACGCGCAGGTTTAGTAAAATCATGATATCTTCTAAAATCTTGATCGGATTCAAATGATTCAATTTTTTTTTTTAAAGTTAAGATATATATTTTCAACTTTTATGTTCAGATTATCTTCAAATTCTGAACACAATAATTTACAAAATTTTATAACTTTTTCAAAAGGTTTCTAAAACCAAATCTACACAGTTTTGGGAGAACTTTCCTATCTCCATATATACTTCTCCGATTTAAGTGATTCTTATCTCAAATTGAAGATAAGACATGGATCTAGAACTTTCTAGTTTTGACTATCCTCAGATTTTAAATGTATAATTTTATAAAATTTAATTTTCATCTCGGTTTCAGTTTTAGAACTACTTCTGCATAGTTTTAGTAAAAATATCATAACTTTCTACATACAACTCCGATTCAAGTGATCTTTATCTCAAATTAAAGATAAGATAGATATCTAAAACTTTTATGTTTAAAGTTTCTCCAAATTCTATATATAAGATATCTTAAAAATTCACACATATTGCTTGTCGTACACAGAATATGAAACAAAGTTGGTGAAACATGTTAAATTTCCAAATATCACAAAAAATCGATTCTTTCATGAAATGCTTCACATGATATACCATTTTAAAGTTTAGGAAATTTAATTTATAGAGAAATAAATTTCTTAAATTTTTGATTTCTACAAAATGAGATATCATAAGAATACTATACAAAACTAAATCTAGAAATCAATATTTAGCATGCTAGTATGGATACCATTGTAACTACTCATCAAATAATCAAATCTTTGTACAAGTTAAGACATGTTACCTCCTTTGTAAAACCTCTTGTTAACAATAAATACCAGCACTCCCTTTGAATTTTTGAATTTTTATCATCTTAGCAAAATTAAATCACCATCAATATGAATTCCTATATAACATTTTTATACTTTCAATTGAAATTTAAGAATTTCAAAAAATGTTTTTATCTCTTTGGCTCTATGGTTGAACTCAAAATGGATATGGAGTTTACCAAATTTCGTGCAAGTGGTGGTTTGAATGAAGAAAATGAGTTAATTCTTTTCCTAAACAAGTTCTTTTATAAACCTAGTAACATATCCTTGACTATTGAATTATCACGTGTATCATCTCAATCTTCCACTTGTCCTAGCATTTAAACCATGTAATTTTTTATTCAAGAAAACTCCATACACTCCATTAGGTGTCTTGTGGATGTCCATATCAAGGGGAGAGGTGTCACAAGTTATAACAAGCTATTTTAATTAGATTTCATGTATAAATTTTCATCCAATAACCTTTCATGCATAAATTTCTATCAAATGAGTTTTATTGAATGTAGAATAATCAAATGTGGTCACTAATCAACCTTGCTATTTTCTTGACTAATTATTTGGCTCCAATTGTCTTGAATGGTTTACAACTTAGTTCCTCAATTTTTCTTAATTACATTTAGACTCCTAACTTTTAACAATTTGTATTTTTGGTCCACATGAAATTTTGTTCGAAACTCCTTAAAAATGTGAAATTTCATTTAAATATTTTTATTTAAGTTTATAGGCCTTTTCGTAACCATAATTGACTAATTGACTTCTTTAGACCTTGCCGGTACTTGTCGAGAAAGTTTTCAGTTTACCGATAAAATTTTTGGTTTTCGTGATTTTGAGACGAAACCTCAAAATAAATAAATAGTTAATTAAAATTTCATTTTAGATGTCTCAAAAAGATTTTAATATATATAATTATGAGAAGTGGTACATGTTACACAGTTACCAAAAATTGGTGTTACATTTACTCCCTTTTGGCTTTTCAATTACCGATTTTCTGAATTACTCCTCACGCCTCTCCTACGAAGTGATGCAAGGAGTAGAGGGTCGATACCTAATTTAGGCCATGCTAGGTCCAAAAAGCAACTAGGCCAATAGAGCATTAGAAAACCGACTAAGCCCATAGTCCTCTGACATATCCACGACTAGTGCATAATGGTTGCACCTTCAATCTGATGGATATCAACTCGGTGTCCTGATTAATTGATCCTCAACGATCATTGATACAACATTCATCCCCTGTAATTGCAGGGGCAATCTTACATAAACAAAAATGGTATAAACAACCCCTGTCGACAGAGGAAAAGATTTCTTGGATGATCTAGAGTTTTTTTACCAATAAGGTTTGACAATCTTTGTGTATTTTACGGTATGATTTCTGAAATCTCGAGACATCCTCAGAAGGAAATTAAGGTTTTATCACCCGCTACTGCACAACTCTTACGCCCGAAAGATATAAGGACTCTCACACACATATCGTCAGGTAAGTTCCCGTGGCCTATACAAAGGCACACAACTCATGTTGGGTTCGTACTCTCTCTCCCAGTCTGTTTTTTTCTCTCGAAAACTACTCTCTAATTTGAGCGTTGAAATTTCCCCTCCAGAATCCCCGTCAGAATACCCTCCGTCAGTCTTTTGTAGGTCCCATCAATTATGACTTATAGACGGTTGAATCATCTCGTTTGAGTTAACAGAACCATCATCTGTAGAGTCAAACTCACCTCTAACAATTTCTTTTCTTTCCCACTTCCTGTTCTTAATTTTTTTTCATTTTTCTCTGTGTTTTTTTTTTTTTTATTTTGTGGAACACATGGGGCTCAATAATATCTCATGTGATCTTCCAAAAGAAAAAAAAAAAAGAAAAAAAAATCAACATCTAATCTTGGACAAAGAAATGGACATGTTTTGGTTTTGCTAGCATCTACCCCACCTGCTACTTGTTATTTGAGTGAAAATCAAATTCTTCTAGGTGTTTCATATAACAACAAACCAATTGGACCCTCCGAAACTTCACAATGATGGAGGAAAGTAGTTCATCCAAGGACAATCAAACGTTTGCAGTCAATCACCTTCAGAGCTTGGTGTGGTGTCCCATAAAATCACATGGAGACACACCCAAAAGAAGGGAAAATAGATGATTGTTTGTAACATGGTCCTTTTTCTTTTAGACACCATAATATCACATCTCACATATTTACTTACTACCAAACTTGTAATTCCAGCAAAGTGTGCCTCCATTAAGAGGGGACACCCATCAACAATTATACTAAAAGTCTAATCAAAGCAAACACTTTCTTATCATGAAAAAAGATAAAAAAAAAAAGAAAAAAAAAAAGAAGGATCAGCATACCATTCTCAGAAAGTTCCTATCTCTTTCAATTACTTTGCTTTGAATTACATCTCTATTGGGAAAAAAGACAAAATTTTAGAAAATGAAAAAAGAAACCCTAAAATAAATGGTAAATGTGTGTAATATAATGAGGGTTTTGATTCACTATACATGGGGTGTTGGTTTGAGAAATCCAAAACGTGGCACCAGTCTTGTATGCAACGCAAAGCCCAACTAGCTCAGCCTCATGTGCTTGAGAGTTGACCGTTGAGAGAGAGAGAGGGGTTTTTAGAAGCAAAGGGAAGAGAGGATCAGGAAGGTAATTGTAGAGGCAATCAATGTGAAGTGTGGTATAGAAAAGGTTGAGGTCTTGGATGAGCCTCCCGAAAAGAGTGATCCTGGAAACCACCCGGATGTTGTTCCGGATCCGGGTTCGGATCCGGATCCGGATCCGGATGTTGTGGTTGACACCGGTGGCGAGTTCTGCGAGTTTTTCTGCGTACTGTTCAACAAAAGAAAAATGGAGAAAAAATTCAGTAAGGCATAAAAAATAAATAAAAATTGAGGAAAATAGAAACTGAAAAATTATGCTGTTTTGGAGAAAAATTATAATCCTAACTAGGTCGGTGCGTGTGTGTGTGTATAATATATATTGTTTTAAACAGATCACCAAAAGCTGACAACTAGTTCCCTTAATTTAAAAAAGAATTAGGAAAATAAAAAATTATAGAAATCTCTCTCTTTTCCAAAGGAGCATTGAATTGGAATGTAATTCTTACCTTGTTACAGGAGGGCAGAATGTGATGACATAGTTTGCGCCTGTGCATGTGAAGGTACTGGTGGCATCATCATAAGCATAGCTATAGGCTTTTGGACAAGCAGATTTAAACATGGTGGCGTAAATCGACGGTGAACAAGTACTGGGTGTGTTAAACGCCCCGCTGCAGCAATACTGGTCGCTCCCAAATGCCCCACAAGCACTCTTACATGCCTCGCCGCTTTCGACCCGCAACTCAGTCGGGCATTGCCGGTTCAAATCGACTGTGCACCCGGTTGTCTCACAGGAACCCAACCCGCCAGTTGCTTCTACAAGCATCGGTAAGTTATATCCATCAACTAAGCTGACATCATAGAAGTCTTGAGAACCCGACCCGATTGCGAACTCTGCTAATGTTGCAGGAGGGGCTGCACCTGCCCCGTTGCATTCCACCTGACCCGACCCGCAGTCGCCGGTTACGCAACTTCCTTGACCAGTACTTTGGTCGAAATCGCAGCCGGTTCGGCCCCAGAATCTTCCGGACCAACCTGGTGGAGAGTCGAGAGTCCGAGATGCGCCTGCGGATAGTTCAAACCCGGTGGTTTCTAACCTGGGTTTGTCAGCATTTGCTAGAACTCCGGGCCAGACCGTGTAGCCACAGTTGTTTACTATAGTAAATGTAGCCCCTACTTTGCCTAATACAAGGAAATAAAGAAATTAATTGACATGAAATTTACATATTTGAAGAAAATTAGATAGAATATTCATATTTAATTACCTCTGCATAGAAGAAGCGAAAGAGCTACAATCAATGAAATGGAAAATGAATTCATAAGGAGATTCTGAGTGATCTGTTCTCTTCTTGAACTTTCAATGCCTTGAGAAATGATCCAAAACTCGTTCTTGAATTGATTTTATGAATATGTTGAGATATAGAGACAGAGAGAGTATGGAGATGGCTGGTTGGCACTTGGCAGGGAATGCCCACTTCTAATAAATGGGGGGGGGGGGTTTGAGGCAATGGGGAGAGAAGGAGATGGCTTACTGAGAGAAAAGGCTCACATGAGCCTCTCTGCACTTCTATTAATATAGAAGGGGGGAAGAAGATTGGGAATAAAAAATCACTGTTTATGTGACTAGTAAAATAATAATAATAATAATAGAAAAAAAAAATGTTAACTTTGAAGAAAGTGAGACTACAGGGAGACCTTGTTTAGACACCATTAACCACATTGACCATTCACAAATAGCTTTATTCCAACTTACATATCCACAAACACTAAACAATATCAACTAATAAAGTAAAGCTAAACTTATTTAGCAGCAATAACTTGAAAGGGCACTAATTCTAAGCTAGAAATTTAATTTACTTTACTTTTTGAGTAAGTTATGACTATTTTTAGTTTTGAGAGTTTAAAAATTTATATTAATACTACTATGACAGTGTTATTTTTAAACTATTTGTATTAACTAGTTTGACTATCCCATTTGGTAGTAACGTAGTTGTACAAATTTTTTATCAGAAATAATTTATAAATATTTTTAAAATAAAAATTATTATATTTTTAATTTTATGATTAAGATTTTGTGAGCAAATGATGATGGAGACCAAGGCGTTTGATCCACTAAAGGAAACTTATTACTACCGTGGCATTTTTTTCTTACCCACTCTGATTTTTTATGATTAAGTTGTGCTTCGGAAAAAAAAAAAAAATCAAGGGGCCGGAGCGTAATTACATCACTCTTTCCCTTCGCTTGGTGTCCTTTTCTTTCTTTCTTTCTTTTTTTTTTTAAAAAAATTATTCTATTAATTATGTGAAAACTCTTAGCAGCTGCCGCTGGGAGAGACATTAGACCTGAGCATATTTTTTTAATATTAACAAAATTTTAAGTATTTTGAATTTATCTATGACAGAGATTTTTAATTTTTTGAAGTTACCAGTTTTTGAAACAAAAATTATACTTTGACTGGGGCCGCATATTAGGCCCATTTCAGTAGACAAAATAAAGTGTGTGGAAAGAATCAATTGATACAGACCGGGGAAAGCCAAACTTTGAATAGGGAGAGCACCCCAAATCCAACGGTTTCAACATTTTAGGAGCTTTATTCCCCCAGCCATTTATTTTTTCTTTTTCAAAAAAAAAAGCCCATATTCCCTTTTTTTAAAAGTCCAAAAATAGTTTTTTTCTTCCCCCACACCCTCACCCCAAATTTTTCTATCGACAAATCCAATCATTAGCTAATTATCTGTCATGCATGTACCCCTCTTGTGAACAAGTTTTGGTCATTTTCCACCAATCTGATTCCGCCAAACCAAGCTTGTCCGGGAAAAAGTGGCCCTAAGAATCTAAGCTTTACATCTTGCTTTGCTTGTATCAAATAAAATTTGGTTTTTCTAATAGTCTCTATGACTTTTCAAATGGAACTAGATACCCAGAAAATTTTATGAATAAAACGTGTAGAACTATGAAGAGGTGAGCTTAAATCATCATAATCACGCAATTGAGTTTATGGGAATCATGTGATCTTTTTTTTTTTTTTTTTTTTTTTGATATAAAAGAAGATTCGAATTCAAAATTTTTAAGGAAGAAGGGGACAATACTAGTTAAGTTATAACTCATTCGAGGGAATCATGAGATCTTCAAGTAGCTAGCACTCATGGTAAAGAAATCATTAAAAAGTGTTAATACTAATAAATAAGAATTTGGTGATACGGTTGATTAAGTATAATCAATGATGATTTTTAAAGCATATCTTGTGCAAATACGGCAATTGCTCTAAACAAAAATGTGTAAGCATCCAATAGTAGCAATAAGAGTCACTGATCAATCTGGTGTAAAAGGGTGACATGCGTCCGAAGGATAAACTAGATACGGGGTTTTCCCAAGTGAGAGATTAGTTGTGGTCAATTTTGTTAGGCATTTGGGGATACAAGCACTTTTTTTTTTTTTTTTTTAAGAGATCTATCAAACACTAATTTAAAAAAATTCTTAAAAAAATAATTTTTTTTAACGAAGGAAATAAAGTTTTAACAAAAGTTCATTGGAAGAGCCTCTGCTTCTTTTTTTTTTTTAAATTTAGTTTTTTATTTTTTTATTCTTATTATACCCCCACTTAAAAGATATAAAATCTCAAATGTATCCATATCATAAATTCATTTACACTCATATCCTTTTTTTTCTTTAATTTTTATTTTTTACTTTTAATTTTTTTATTTTTTACTTTTAACTTTATTTAAAAACTATCAAATAAGTTTGTTTTTAAAATTAAAATTACCAAACAATTTTTAACTTTTTTTTAAAAACTCTTAATTTTTACTTCTCCTTTAAAAAAAAAAAAAAAGAAAAGCTAAAAATGGCACTAAAGTTGTGCAATTGAGGTGTAATTAGAAAGTCTTAGAAATTTAGTTTTTTTTTTTTTTGTTATATCAAGATTTGAATCTCAAATCACAGAATTAGAAAAGAGGATTTGTGACTACTACACTGTTTTCCGGAGACTTAGAAATTTAGTTTTAAATACAACAAATCTCATCAAATTTCAAGTATTTCAAGTATTACATACAAAGTAACGATAAAAATAATAAAAGGTGTTCGGACAATTTCATTTGACAGTTCATAGAGTGTTCATATTTTACATACATTTTATCCTTTATTTAGAAAGTTCATATACTAAGTTTAAGAATTTATTAGATGTCTTTAGTGCAATTCTAAAAAAAAATATTAGCATAAATACCTTTGTAAATCATTTTCAATTCAAGCAATACAAAAGTAATTTCAAATTCGGTGTTACGTTTCTCCTTTCTCCTATTTCCTATCTTTTATTTTCCCCTTTTAGTGAGTCTACGATCAAAATAATTCTGAGTATTGTATGATAGAGTTCAAGAAAAAACTCAGAATACAAACCTCCGATTTAACCATCCAATAATATGTAAATAACAACTTCTAAATTACAATAAGTTAATAGTTGTAAAAGTTAAGAAAAGATTATTTTTCAAAATTTAAAGAAAAAAAATAGGAATTTAGAACCACTTTTGCACAAAATGAAAAATATAATTACATGAGAAAATAGGAGGAAAGGGGAAAAAAATTGCACAACATCCTAATTGATGTATGTTCACAACTAAAAAAAGGGGTATCAGTGATAGAAATATCCGTTGTTGATATCTCATATTCCGTCGTTAAAGACTTTTAGCGACGGAAAATTAACGATAGAATTTTCATCGCTGAAAGTCACCTTGTTAAATTTAACGACAGAATTATTTCTGTTGGAAAATTAAAATTCCGTCGTTAAATCGTCGGTAATTTAAAAAGTGTGAAAATGTATCAGCGACGGATTAGCGACAAAAAAAAAAAATTCCGTCACTAAAACATCCATCGCTAATCCGTCGGTAATTTTATTTTAATATTTTTCAAATTATTCCAAATTATCGATAGATTAATGACGAATTTTTTAGCGACGGAAAAATTCCGTTGCTGAAAGTCGTGCGCCATAACCGCACACGTCCGCACGCCCATGCCTATGCCTATGCCGCCCGCACAAGTGCACACACTGCTACCCATGTCCACCCACGCCCGCCCGCACATACGCACAGGCCGCTGCCATGTTTCGCCCATGCCCGCCCGTACACGCGCACGGACCGCCGCCCATACCTTGCCCACGCCGCCCTGTTTTAATTTATTAAAAAAATGCTCTCACTTAGATTCGAATCTCAATTCTCAAGTATATTTTGAGTTATCTTAACTACTATACCACAATGACTTATATGTTATTTCATTATTTTTTATTTCTTTACTTTCTATCCCACTCTAACTATTTAAAACACAATACCCTAATTTAATAAAAATACAATATTATATTTAATAAAAAATTATATTTAATAAAAAAATATCATAATTTAATAAAAATAGAAAATATAAAATTATATTTAATAAAAACATAAAATTATATTTAACAAAAATTCAATACCCTAATTTAATAAAAACATAAAATCATATTTAATAGAAAAAATTATATTTAATAAAAACAAAAAATTATTTTTAATAAAAATTCAAAATTATATTTAATAAAAAAACAATACCCTAACTTAATAAAAATACAAAATAAAAAATCACATTTAATAAAAATACAAAATCATATTTAATAAAAACACAAAATTATATTTAATAAAAGCATAAAATTATATTTAATAAAAATAAGAAATTATATTTAATAAGAAAAACAATACCCTAATTTAATAAAAATACAAAATACAAAATTACATTTAATAAAAACACAAAATTATATTTAATAAAAATATAAAATTTAATTTAATTAAAACAAAAAATTATATTTAATAAAAATACAAAATTATATTTAATAAAAATACAAAATTATTTTTTAATAAAAATTAAAAATTATATTTAATAAAAAATATACCCTAATTTAATAAAAATACAAAATAAAAAATTACATTTAATAAAAATACAAAATTATATTTAATAAAAACATAAAATTATATTTAATAAAAGCACAAAATTATATTTAATAAAAATACCAAATTATATTTAATAAAAAAACAATATTCTAATTTAATAAAAATACAAAATACAAAATTACATTAAATAAAAATACAAAATTATATTAAATAAAAATACAAAATTATATTTAATAAAACATACAAAATCATATTTAATAAAAAACAATACCATAATTTAATATTTAATAAAAATACAAAATTATAAATAATAAAAACACAAAATTATAATTAATAAAAAATACAATTTTTTTTTCAAGTTTTTGCGATGAATTACCGAAAAAAATTTTTCTGATGGAATTAATTCTATCGCTAATTTCTCCAAAAAATTACATTCCAATTTTAGCGACGAAATTTTTAATGACGGATTTTCCGTTGCTAATTCTGTCGCTAATTTGTTCAAATTTTTTTTTTTCAAATTTTAGCGACGGATTACCGATAGAAATAATTTCGTCGTTAATTTTAGTGACGGATTAGAAACAGAATTTTTTTCGACGGATTTTTCCGTCGCTATTCTGTCTCAATTTTATTACTAATTAGAGACGGATAGTTATCCGTCGCTAATTTTCGTCGTTGAAAGTTTGTTTTCTGGTAGTGGTTCCATTATTAGAAAATTGATTTTCAGCGACGGAAATTAACGACAGATTATTATCCATCGCTAATTAATGACAGAATTGTAACAGATTAGCGACGGACAATTTAGCGACGAAATTAACAACGGAAAAATTAGTTAGAAAAAATTTCGTCACTAATTTTTGTGACTGAATTACTTCCGTCAGTAATCTGTCGCTAAAAATTGAAAAAAAAAATCGAACAAATTAGCGACCGAAAAATCTGTCAAAAATAATTCCGTCGCTACTCCGTCGCTGGATTGTTATACCCTATATGTAAAATTATATTTATATCCATAATATATTTAGCAAATGAAGGATGAAAATATCATTTTATATTTTTTTTTATTTCTTTTTTGTTGCATGAAAAAAAAATTTGCTATTATAAATTATGGTAAATAAAAATGGAAACTAAGAAGTATAAATTAGGGGTAATTTAAATTGTTAGAGTCTAGGATAATTAATGATAGTATTAAAAACACAAAAAAAATAAAAAAAAGGAATAAAACAAAATAATAAAATAATAAAAGAATAAAAATACAAAATAATTAAAAATACAAAAGAAACAAAAATCCAAAAAAAAAAAAAAAACAAAAAAGAATAAACATAGAGGGCGGTTCCACCGCCCTCCTATTTTTAATTTTATTTTTAATTTTTAATTTTTGTTTTTTATTTATTTTATTATATTTTATTTGTTTTTTACTTTTTTATCATTTTTATTCTTTTTTTATTAGTTTAAAATAAGTAAAATAAATAAATAAACATAGAGGGCTGTTCCACCGACGGTTCCACGGTGGAACCGCCCTCCTATTTTTAAATTTTTTGTATTTTGTTTTTTTGTTTTTATTTTTTTATTCATTTTATTCTATTTCATTCTTTTATTCATTTCTTTTATTAGTTTAAAATAATAAAAAAAATAAAACAAAAAAACAAAAAAAAATAAACATAGAGGGCGGTTCCACCGCCCTCTTATTTTTGAATTTTTTTATTTTCTTTTTTCTTCATTTTATTGTATTTTATTTGTTTTTTATTTTTTTATCATTTTTATTCTTTTTTTATTAGTTTAAAATAATTAAAAAATAAAAAAAAAACAAAAAAAAAACATAGAGTATTTTTAATTTTTTAATTTTAATTTTTAATTTTTTATTCTTTTTTATTTTGTTTTTTATTCATTTTATTATATTTTATTTGTTTTTTATTTTTTTACCATTTTTATTCTTTTTTTATTAGTTTAAAATAATTAAATAAATAGATAAAAAACCAAAAAATAAATAAATATAGTGGGGCGGTTCCACCGGGTGGTGGAACCGCCCTCCTATTTTTAACTTTTTTTTATTCATTGTTTTCATTTTTATTTTATTTTATATTCTTTTATTCTTTTTATTTTTTTATTAGTTTATTTTTTGAGGTAAGAAACATAAAATAATTAAAAAAATTAAAAAAACAAAAAATAAATAAAAAAAACAAAAAAAAACATACAGGCGCAATTCCACCAGGTGGTGGAACCGTCCTCCTATTTTTAACTTTTTTTTATTTTGTTTTTTTATTTATTTTATCTTTTTATTTTGTTTTTTATTTTTTTTATTAGTTTATTTTTTAGGTTAAAAACACAAAATATTAGTTTATTTATTAAATTAGTATATTTTTTTATTAAATATAATTTTGTATTTTTTTAATTAGTGTATTTTATTTTAAATATTGAGATTGAGATAAAAAGTAATGAAATAAAAAAAAGAAATAATACAAAACTCATTGTGGCATAGTGATTGAGATTATTCAAATATGCTTTAGAATCTGGATTCGAATCTGGGTAAGATTATTTTTTCAACAAAAAAAAGTAGAGTGCAGATGGGCTAGCTCGAGCAAGCATGAAAACAATGAATAAAAAAAAGTTAAAAATAGGAGGGCGGTTCCACCGGGTGGTGGAACCGCCCTCCTATTTTTAACTTTTTTTTATTCATTGTTTTCATTTTTATTTTATTTTATATTCTTTTATTCTTTTTATTTTTTTATTAGTTTATTTTTTGAGGTAAGAAACATAAAATAATTAAAAAAATAAAAAAACAAAAAATAAATAAAAAAAACAAAAAAAAACATACAGGCGCAATTCCACCGGGTGGTGGAACTGTCTTCCTATTTTTAACTTTTTTTTATTTTGTTTTTTTATTTATTTTATCTTTTTATTTTGTTTTTTATTTTTTTTATTAGTTTATTTTTTAGGTTAAAAACACAAAATATTAGTTTATTTATTAAATTAGGATATTTTTTTATTAAATATAATTTTGTATTTTTATTAAATATAATTTTGTATTTTTTTAATTAGTGTATTTTATTTTAAATATTGAGATTGAGATAAAAAGTAATGAAATAAAAAAAAGAAATAATACAAAACTCATTGTGGCATAGTGATTGAGATTATTCAAATATGCTTTAGAATCTGGATTCGAATCTGGGTAAGAGTATTTTTTCAACAAAAAAAAGTAGGGTGCAGATGGGCTAGCTCGAGCAAGCGCAGGCGGGCGTGCGTGGGCAGCAACATGGGAGTGAGCATGGGCGAGGCATGCGGCCTCATGCACATTGGGTACACGTCACTAATGGATTAGTGTTTCATTGTTAATAAATTAAATTAGCGACGGATTAGTGTTCCATCGGTAATAAATTAAATTAGCGATAGAAAATTTCCGTCACTAAAATTATTTCACACTTTTTTAATTATTTCAAATTTACAACAGATTTTTTTAGCAATAGAAAATTTCTGTCACTAATCCGTCGCTAAACTTTCCGACGGAATTATTTCAATCACTAAATTTAGTGAGGTGACTTTCAAATATGAAATTTTTATTATTAATTTTTTATTGTTAATCTATTTTAATGATAGAAATTTGATAATCAATGACAAAAATTTTTATCACTAATACCTATTTTTCTTTCGGTGTTCCTGATAGATAAGCCAAGACAGCTTATCGTGGCTCAAGAAACACCGAGAGGAACGCGGCGTAGGCGACAACGCTGGCGAAGATCCGCGTGCTCCGCTGATGGAGTCGGCACGGTCAATACTGACAATTTTTTTGCTTCATTTTTTTTCCCCCCTTTTCCGAGTACTTTTGCTCATTTGCAAGAGTTGCTTCCCTAAACCATGGTCTGTCTTCATTGAAAAAGGGTCAGGGAAAAAAAAAATTGAAATTATAAAGCAAAAAATAAAAAGAAGAAAACGATAAAAGCACTGCATGCTATACCCATCCGACTGAACTGACTGAAGCATCTACATATAGCATGAAGACAGTTTACACATGAAACAATTCAATATTTTATGATTTACCATTAAACAGATTTGCCCATTAGAAAAACAAGTAAATTTTATTTTTCTAAGTACAAATAGCATTTTTATTAAAATATCCGGTGATTGCCATAGCTCAGTCCAGTCCAATCAAGACATTGTGCGTTTCAGAAGTTATGAAGGTAATTAAGAACATGATTCACAAAGTGCACACAAGTCAGGATGGCCGAGTGGTCTAAGGCGCCAGACTCAAGTTCTGGTCCTCGAGAGAGGGCGTGGGTTCAAATCCCACTTCTGACATTTCTTTTCAGCTTTTTCTATCTGAATTTAATCCTGATCCCAAATTCTTCTTTGTGTGTTCTCACAACCCCCACCCCCCCCCCCCAAAGGGCTGGGGTAGGGTGTTCCATTTTCTTTTGGTGAGGGTGAAGTTGGCCATAAACTATGTTGGGCTACACATTTATTTTGGAAAAGTGAGATATTCTTTCCAAAAGTTTAATCAGGATTTTCCAATGTCAAAAATTTTATTCTATTTTTTTTATTATTATTTTTTGTAAAAGTAGGATGGAGATGCTTAAGAAGAAGCTGACGAGTTTCAACAATTTTTAGCCAGGAAGAAAGTACGATGCCAATCAGTGGAATGCTTACATTGCATATCCTCAAAAAAGCTTTGGGACTTATCCGATCAAATGCGCAGTTTCTTGGTAGGGGCTTTGATTTTATGTTCACATGCAAAAAATGGTACGTCGATATCTGAACATGATCTCACTGCATCTCTTTTCTTGCTTTTATAGCATGATAACGATGACCTCATGTTAATTAATCTAAACCTCTATCAATGCATCTCTAATTTGTCCTCATTATCATTAATTAATCGGAACCATTATCCTAAATTTCTAGAAGTATATAATTAAAATAAAATTTTTTCTTTTAGCATTTATAAATGGGTTATTAATCTAATAAAAGAACAAACAAAATGGAAACCTAGTTAACAGATACAAAGAGCAAACCTAGGTGACCGACACATCGAGGATTAACTTTCCTTTGGGCTGGAAATCAATGCCAGATGACAAGAGCGCACATCACATTTTGTCAAAAGTGATAAAAAAAAAGACAATCTTTTTATTTACAGATGTGGCTTTCAACATGACACACTTGGTTGAGAGAGCCGAATCATCTTTTTCTTCTGCGGTCGATTTAAAGGTAACATTGTTTCTCTAAAAGATACTTTTTGTTATTGGATAAGCATAGAAACCATAGTACTATGCTGTGTGGATTATGGAAATTAACTGATACCTGATGTCACCTCAAAAGTTTTCGTAATTGAAAGCAGCACACCAAAATTCAAATGGGCTGTTTATTGTTAGAACTTGACCCGCCTAAAAAGAACAAAAATAATAACAAAAAAGGTGTCTAGATTAATACGAGTCAAATTAATCTTATATACTGATTGAATATACTTATAATTTTTTGTATGTATTAAAGAAATTTGAATATGGAAAATAATCGATCATTAGGATTTCATGTTATTATACTAATTTAAATATTTAAATTTCTTTAATAGTTTGAATGTTAATGAAGATTACATCTCCCTTATATGGGGCTTTTTGCATGACATATGTACCTTTAAATAAACTTTGCCGGATTTATAGTTATTTTATCTTGTACTTAATATGATAACAAGTATGAATCATATCAATCTTATATATGGATTGAATGCATGTATAGTTTTTTCTTTAGTGTTAATGAACATTGCATGTGCCTTCATGGGGCTTTTCTTGAAATATAACTACTGCCCACGATGAATGTTGGAATCATATGATGTTCATTTTATTAAATGTCAAATATATTTCATTCCTTGTGGACCAAAGAGAGATTCATTTCGATGACATGTATGCAATATCCATGGCGTCTGTCGCCTTTAATTGTTGATCGTGATCTTAATTTAGTCAACTTTATCATGGACAAAACAACCAAAAGCAAAAATAAACACAACTACCCCCTAACTGTTGAGTTCTTCTTTTGGTTATAGCTTGGCCTATGCATGCATTCAACAGTCAATACTTGTTTCATGTTATCTGTCGTGTAAAGCTAGTTTCCAGAATATGGATAAACGTTTTCATGGTCCTTAGGTCCATTCTGCATTTCTGGAAATGTGAAAATGACATGTTGTCCCTCGTGTAAAGCTAGCTATTGCATATGGATAAAACGTTTGCCTGGTTTCTTTTCTTCTTTTTCTTTTTCTCTCTCGACTCTAGTCTTTTATAAAGTTATGCGTCACCATTGCAATATACGATGGCTTTCTTCTCTCATTCAAACTCTTTTTGCACTGTCAGCTTATAAAAGATTCAAAGACTATATGACTATATCTTCTTCTTCTTTCCCCTCTTGTCTTTAAATATATATTGTGCTTTCCATGTTTTGTTTACCCGAAAAAGATCTTAAAATCTATGTTATAATTATCCACCAAAAGTGTTAAGAATGTTTGAAAATGGTATATATTTCCTGTCTCAAAATTTGCCAAGTGGACTTGGACTTTGTTTTTCTTCTTTTTTTTTTTCCTTTTATTTTTAATGAGAAAGTAATAGAATAAATATGTTATTCATATCAATTGGTTTAATTAATAAAAAATTATAATTAAATAAAAAGAGATTTTGAAATTAAAATTTGATTGATAAATTTCTGAATGCATGAAGAGCATCTATTTTTGTAACTCGTTTAGAACTAAATATTTAGTTACACATAAAAGCTAAGGTTAAATTTTGACGATCTATTGTTCAAGGTGACAGGGAAATGTCACAAAGGAAAACATATTAACGGCTGATGTGGCGCCAGAATATAAAATTCCCCCTTGTTTGACTTCTGAAGTCATTCCCTTACGAACATAACATGCATGGCACATCGCCACTTGTGACTACTTTGTCACTAATCAAGAGAGAGATTAAAGAAGCTTTAACACCCACGTGGCATTGGTCCAGAAGAAGCCATTCAAACTGAGAGATAAGACAGACTGATAATGAGGATGACATATGAAGAACGTTTTAATATGACAACAAAAAGGAGAAAGTTTTCAAAATTTGGCCATTGCTTTTGCATTGTCTAATACGGAGGAGAAGCGATGCAGTGTCATTTTTACTTTGTCTCACACAAAATAGAGAGAGAGAGAGAGAGAGAGAAAAGACCAATGGCATATTCTTTATGATGCTATATCTTCTTAGCTAAGTGTTCTTTTGGTTTACTAATTACCACCCTTGGTGGGCCCTTATGGAGAGCTCATGTTTTGTATGGAGATACGACGTTGGCAAGCAAATTGCATGTCAAAAAATATCTTAGCTTATCAATGGCATAAAACAATTAAAAGGATAATGGTTAGCCAAATTTCATGTTGTCTCCCCGTTCCCCGCTTTTGCACGATCTAAAGGGGAAAGTTTTGAACTTGTGACAAGAGAAAATGTGACCTACCAATTCTGATTTGTAACTATTGATTATGAAAGTCATTTGTTATGTAAATTTGAGCTTGTAGATTATAAGCACGTGAAGATCATATTGAGGTTGAAGTAAGAAACGGGAAGGTTTCAAATTGAGTGTGGGGCAAAGCGCCATAGTACAATGTCACTGTATATTTTAGGACTTTCAAATTTAAACGCCCCATAACTCTGCATGGTGTTGTTTTTCAACTACATTCGCTCGCAAAAACTTTTCATCACTAATGTTTTTTATTTTTAAAATATTTTAATATATTAAATTAATTAATATTTATACAAAAATATTTATATTTTTCTATATTTAATAAATTATTTATTTATTTATTTATAATTATAATTTTTATATTATTTATCTTATAATTAATAATTACATATTTAATTATTTTAGACTTTTATTATAAAATATAACTATTCTATTATTTTCATAAAATAATTAAAACTTATATAAAAATTTTTATATTTCTTATTTTTACACGTTTGTCCACGTTATCAATTCTTGTATTCTTACAAAGTATTGCTTTGTATCAATTTCTATTTCTTTGTTTTCATTTCCATGCAACTATGTTCTAATATAACTTAAAATTGTACTAAATAGTTTCAATTGTCCTCAAAATTATTTTAATATGGCATATTTTTAAGATGGATTTAATGATATGTAACGTCAGATTTCAATAATTTGAAAATTTTTGTCATTTTTGTGAGTATTAATATGTATAAAATGATTAGATGGGAATTAATATCAATAAAATTGGTAGAATAATCATTGAATTAAATCCCGAGTAAGATCCGGTACCGAGAAACGTTGTACTAAATAACAGAAGTGATATAAAGATTGTTGTAATGCCCAGGGATAGTTAATCGAGTGGATAGGTCACTCGATCCCTTAGTCAAGATCTTGACTTTGACTTGCGACTTAGGCATAAAGCAATTACGTTGGAGAGAGTCTTAGCCTCTGAAAGGAGACTTGATCAGTCCAAATTAATCGGGACGAAGTCCCCGATATTGAATGATCAGCAAAATGTCCCATGTAGAGCAAAAAAAAAAAAATGATCGTTTTAATGGGCAGTAGGATATTGGGCTTCGGGCTTGCACAACGTTGTGTCATTCGTTGCCATTTAGTGCGAGTTAAGTGCAAGCCCAACTCGGCTTGGGCCCCACACATGACCTCGTTACGGCCTTTTAAATCGCCTAAGCCCCAATTTTGTCCCTCGAGGAGACGGAAGAGAAAAATCCCACCGCCCTCGATTACTTTCGAAATTAAATTTCTTCATGGCGGGAATCATAGCATTCTCCCGTCACGAACTTCCCTATCACCAAACACTTTCCGTTCATTTCATCTCTCTCTCTCTCTCTCTCTCCGCTGTTCAATTCCTTCGATCTGCATTCCTCATCTCATCTCTATTTATTAGGATATCTTTGTTTTGAAATTGCTTACATGATGAGATTTGCACCTCGGCGGCGAAGATCCAGAGGCAAGTCAACGTGTTCTACGAGAATTGGACTGTACATCTCTTCAATTTCATGCGATCAGGTACTTGTTTTTATCGATCCTTTCATACTTTTCAATTGAATTAATTATCTTGTAGGTTGTGGTTTGTGTGGCAATCTTTGACTGCTTTTCTTTCAACTGAATCTTCAATTAGGGTTTTCCTTTCAGATCTTACCTTCTACTCTCTGTTTGTTAGTTGTTATTTGCATACCTTCTCTGTTATTTCTTAATTTGTAACTTTTTGGTTCGAATTAAGTTTCAGAAGATTATTAGCGTTTCCTTTGTGATGTTAGTTCTCCATGTTGTTGAGTTCGGGAGATCTGTCAATAGGATGATCTTTGTTAGTGTAGTTTGGAGAATTTACAAGTTGTGAAGAAGAAGGAAAATGTTTACAATATGTTTGTTGAAAGATATTTCTGGATCTGAACTAAATCTGGCGAGTCATTAAACGTTGGAGGTTAAGTGATTATTGGATTAGACTACTAAATGGAGGATCAATTGGATAAAAAATTTATTGAAAATTTTGAGAATTTCATAATTGAGAAGAAGAATGAAATGTTTTCCATTTGTTTGTTGAAAGATATAACTGGATCTGGACAGAATCTAGCAAGGCATTTACGTTGGAGTTTAAGTGATGATTGGATTAGGCTCCTAACCGTAGGATGAATTAGTCAAAAACTTCATTGATGACAGGATCCATGGAACTAACATGTGTTGAGGAAGAAGATTTTTATGGGAACGAATGAGGGATGGGATTATCCAAAAGCAATGGAAACATTGCACTGCCAAAGACATGTGGGTGCCAAGTCATTTCTGGAGTCTTTATCATACGGCATCTTAGCAGACTTTTGTAATCAGAAATCCTTTTGGGCGCTTTGAAAAATGGGTAGAGATGGAGAAATTTGAATTTCCGGTTGTGCAATAGACTAATAGACTGAAAGAATGGAAAACCTTGTCAACGAGCCAGCAAGTAAAAATATGCAGGCATCTACCATTGATCATCATTGCAAATTCACTCTAGACTAAATTAGCATGGCCTATGTAATTAGCAATTCTGTGGTTTGCGCCACTATTGGCCTGTTGTTTGTTCTAGTCCAGTTTGTGCATTGTTTTGTTGGTTGTAGATTCTTTAATTGGGGTCCTAGCCCCCTTCTCTGACCAATTTATATAAGTAACCAGCAATTGTCTGAGAGGACGAATATTGGCACAACAGTTGAGTTGCTCCTTTAATGATCTCGAGATCACGGATTTGAGACGTGAAAACATCTTTGCAAAATACAAGAAGAAGATTACGTACATATATACGTACTAAGTCAGAGAGTATTTTATATTTCGGGTGAGCCTTTATTATTTAACCAGCAATTAACTATCTTGGGATGTACAATTTCTTCTATACTCCAAGGCTTTAGTGTTATCCTCGGTGGTAAACTGAGACCTTAGCTTTCAATATTGTGGAAGTAGCAGTACTCCTTTCATGCCACGATTGTCATTTTTTTCTCGCTCTGTTTTTGAGTTCAGGGGTTTGTAATGTAGTCTGAATAGTAGTATCGAGTTAGCAATGGTAGAGGACTATTCCGAACCAATCCTTAGTGGACCATGATGAAGAAACCCTTAGCAGACCATGATGAAGAAACCCTTAGCGGACCATGAGGAAGAAAATGAAATTGTGAAATCATAAACTTGTTAAGAACAAAAGCCTTAGTTGCCCGTAATTGCCCTACAGCCATCTAACTAGCCAAAGCAGTCAGTTCGGAAATTTGATTTTAAAGGTGAGAGTGATTTACCTCATTAACACGTTTTGTAAACCCATCTGCTGTCATCGCAAATTGTTAGGAATTTTTTACCATGTTTAAGATTAACTGTCAGGCTTCTTCAGGTATTTTATTAACCAAAACTCCTCCGCTGACCGCATCTACCATATTTCTATCAATGGGTAAGAGTCCTTCATAAAAATATTGTATCAAGAGCTGATCCGGTATTTGATGATGTGGACAACTAGCACAGAGTTGTTTGAACTTCTCAAAATACTCATATAGCGTCTCCTTGCTAATCTGTCTGATCCCACATATCTCATTTCTGATGTTTGCAACCCTAGATGCAGGGAAAAATTTTTTCAAAAATAATCTCTACATCTCATTCCATGTATTTATCGAACCCGGAGATAAATAATACGATCAGTACTTTGCCTTATCTTTTAGGGAAAAGAGAAAAACCCTCAACTTAATCTGTTCCTTGGTTACATCTTAAAACTTCATCCTCAAACAGACAACGTGAAACTCCTTCAAATGTTTATGCGGATCTTCACCTGAAAGACCACAAAAAGTATGAAGTAAATGAATCAAACCAGATTTGAATTCGAATGCTACCTCAAGAGTTGGGTATTTGATGCACAAGGGTTGTTGATTCAGATTGGGTATAGCCAATTCTTTCAAAGTTCTCTCATGATCGACCATATTTTCCTCTTCTTCTTCAAAAATAGATCTGTCACAAATTGTTAGATTAATGTCAAAATTTACCCTTCGACGTAACTTATCTTTCCTTTGTTTGGCCTCCTTTCTTAAACGGTGAGTAATTTTCTCAATTTCGGGAATATATTCCAATTCACCTTCTTGAGAAGAACGGATCATAAAATAAAAGAGGTCAACAACACAAATAAATAAAAAAACACAACTAAGAAAACAAAATAGCTCTCCGGCAGTGGTGCCAAAATTTGGTCGGATTGTCAAAATTCTCAAATTAATACTGATTCCCTTAATACAACAGACTGTAGCAATAGTGATGTCAGGTCGAATTCCACGGCAACTAATTAATTTAATCTCTTAGTTAATGTCAAAAGTAACAATAGGGGGATTTTTTTAAATAAATTTCTAAATAAAAAAAGAGTAACCTAAATTGAGAAACAAATCAATAATGCCAAAAATACTAAAAATTAGAGAGGAAATTCAATATACCAAATGCTGATCCAAAAGTTCAAACATTCTATTGTTTCATTGATCATTGGTTAAAAATATTATTCTTACAATTCAAACATTTAATCTTAGATCTATTAGGATAGCCGTAATAAATCTTACGTTTTCCTAAATTTAATCGATCAAAATCAGCATCCAATCGAAATTTATCATTAATCAACTGGATACGATAGCGTTTCATATCAATATAATGATAATATTAAACTCTATGAAAACAGTTAAACAAAAATATAAATAATTGAGATAATTGCGATTAATTGATTTTGTTCCATCGATTTCTTATATTAATTATGAATACCGATAAAAACCTATAAACAAAAATAATCTAGTTACTACTTGTACCATTCATTCATGACAATTACGGATCACTGAATTCTTGGATGGTTATAGAAAAATTAATATTGAATTAAATTGTCAAATTAACCAATATTAGGGCTCTCTAAAAATAAATCAAGAATCGGCAAATATTTGAAATAAAGACAAGAATTTAATTGAAGCACCTAACCTTATAGTGGAAAATAATCGAATAAAATTTCCCTTAAATCAGAATAAGAAAAATTAGCGACTCATGGTGGTGAGTATCAACATAAGATAATCAAAGTAAAATAATATACCAAAGAAAAATAAAAATTAAAACCTAATGAAAAAATGCAGCCGTCCAAGTATTTTCCTCCGACAGTAGTCGTCCTTTAGTGGAATTGATAATGAATTTCTTGCCTTCAAGTAGCCGGCCCTTATGTGGAATTAAGAATAGTAGTCGTCCTTTCTTGGTTCCCTTAAAGTGTATAAATAGCCTCCAAGCTCTTCTTGAGAAAATTGTTGAAAAATAGTAACATGAATATTTAGTAACACTTTCTTCCATCTAGTCTTCTAGATCAATTAGGAGTCTTTCCATTAGGTAAAATACAAACTTTTACTCTTACTAAAAACAATTTTTTTACTAAAAATCAAAACTCTACTAGAATTACTAAAACTAAAATTCAAGCTCATTCTCTTCTTTAAGACCTAATAAAATGTCTTAAGTCCATTTATCTCCAAAATTTTATCATTAAGTCCATTTTGCTCTAAGCCTTCAAATTCAATCTTCTAAAAATAAGTCAATAAAACCAACTATTAGAGTATTAAACAATCCAAATTCAAAACATAATAACAACAACAAATTCAATAAATTGCACGTTATCAATTTTGCGAGGGAATAATCTCAATATTACTTTGGTGATTTATCAAAGATACATGACAAACAATGTAGAGAGAATGCTCTAAAACATACATGAAAGAGTGAGACTTTTTGCTCCAAGTATTACAAGAAGACTTGCTCCAAAAAATTGTTTATTGCTCCACCCTTTGCCCCCATTTATAGAGAGAGAGAGGAGTGCAAATAAGACGAGAATGAGGTTGAGAGGACTTAACAGTCCTCTTTCCAACGGCTAGAATTTTCTAGCTGTTGGGTCCTCCAATAGCTAAATTTTCTAGCTGTTGGAGGCCCTTCTTTGGGAACTTTGTGGGCTGAAATATGCCCAATTTGATGGACTAAAAAGTTGTTGAAAACCAGACCAAGGGCTACTTTGAACAAGACTGGAACATGGGTTAAGTTAGGCCTTGTTTTGAGTACATTTTCTAGACAGATCATGGGCCAGTTATGCAGACATCTTGGATCTTGATTAGGATTTCATTTGACAGTCTTGAAGATTCCTTTAAGTGGGCCGAAGGAGGATTGGAATAGTTTGGTTAAAAGGTGATGGGCCTGGCCGAATTTGGCCAGGCCTAAGTACTGGATTTTGGGCTCTTGGACTGGGCAGTCTGTCCACTTAGCTTTGAACTGCCTATTTGATTATTTTGAGCTCTTTCTTTTCTTCTCTCTCTTTGGACTTTGATTGAGAATTCTTCGTAGCTTGATTGGTGTCCAAGAGAAGACAATTTAGGACCTCATGCTCTTTGGTGTTGGGAGCTTTTTCCTTGGTCATTTGATCCATACTTTCGACATCATTTTCACCGTAAACTTGATGGTTCTGCCTTCCTTGTCATCAATGTTGAATCTATAGGTCATTTTCCCAAATCAGTTGCAATAAATGCTTTTATAGATTTGATGGCACCCAGACCAGGTCATGATGGGCTCAAGGCTAACCAGACCCGCGACTGTCAAGCGACACTCTCTTGGTGCTCACCGACCAGGTCTCTCCACGATAGCCAACTGCTCGATCCCATGCTAATCGACATCTAGACCTACTCGGTGCTCGACATTCGTCATTCGATCCGCTAACATAATATTCGCTCTCCTTAAATCATGGGAGTAATCTCACGTAAATAGAAATAATAGTTATAATCGTAACTGATAAGGCAAAGAATTTCCATAATGATATGAACTTTTCCAACCGTAAGAATTTGAAATCTTTAAAAATCCTACACTATGATTCTCGTAATCTTGTGGTGCTCTCATAAGAAAACTAGGATTTAATATTCCGTATGCACATAACTCTCACACGCTGAGACTATATAAATATCACTAAACCACCCGGTCAGGTATACTTTTTAAACCTATACATTGCACACAAGGCATACAGAACTCTCTTTCAGTCTATTTTTTTCTCTTGAAAACTGTTCTCCAACTTAAGCGTCGAATTCTCTTCCATTGGAGTATCCTTGGCGGCCTTTTGCAGGTCTCATTGATCAAGATCATCAAACGATCAAATCATCCCGTTTTAGTTAATAGAGCCATTATCTGTGGTCTCAAACTCACCTCCAACAGATTGGTGATATCCATGGAAAAGAGTTACAAAAGGATGCAACAAATATTAACGCTTCTCGTCAGTACCACGCTAGCCTTCCATCGAGCTTTGCCCAATAGCCAGTTTGTGGCTGTCACGCCCCAACCCACTCCCAAGCCGGGCACGGACCAGCCCGCCGCGGCACCTCGATGCACGGGTACCACGTCCGGCACATCGAAGCACCGTAAAGCTGACAACATTCACAAAATCTAGGTTTCCAAATCACAGAGATCCCCAAGTGATAAAAATAATACATGTATGCCTCAATGCAAATTAAAACAAGTGAGAGTTAACTTTATATAGACCAGAAGAATTATAAATACAGTCATCCCAATTTAAACAAATACAATGGTCATCCTAACTTCCTCAAATAATACAATAACCTCAATATATATATAGCAGAAGAGCGGATAGTCATACCCCAGCCCAGTAGTCTCCAAGAATATCCAATACAACAATGTGCACAAATCTCTCAGTCCAAGTCTACACATGTAGGAGGGAAATGTGAGGGGTGAGTACCGTAGAGAGGGGGGTTCGTACTCAGCAAGTCGGGGGGATTACATGCTACAATTAATTTTTGGGTGAATTAGGAGTGTCAAAATTATGTCCCAATAAATCCATGGTATGCAAAAATATTATGACATCTCAATAAATCATTCACGGCATACGTATCAAATCAAATATGCATCCAGTATGCATGTCCGTCATATCATATAGAGTCGGCCAAAAAAATCCCGGCAATGGCCAACCACGGCCAAGGACGGGCAACGTTGGGGGTTTTCACGGTGCAAGAAATAAAATAAGGTTCTCTACCCCAACGTTGGCTACAGACTACTCCAACTAGTCTGTACGTATCAAGGATCAAGCGTGTATGGAAATCCGCCGGTGCTAGACCTACCAAGGTCCTCCCCGAAGTGGTTCAACTGACGACTGTCCGTACAATATGTATGACAATCTGGTGGATACTCCCTGCAGAGGCGTATCCGGGCACAACAGGTGCCTTTACCAAATATCTTTCGTAGCTACGGAATGCCATAGGAAGCATATCATCATTATCACAATATCCAAAGGGCATCCAGCCCAAATCACATATGTCGAGCCAAGTCATCAAACCATATCATGTCAAAAGCATGTGCCAATATGTAATGGAAGTATAAAATCATGTGGATATATCAAAGTGCGGTACAATCATCAAGTATCAAAATCATAGATGCATATCGATATAAACAAGTTGGGATACTCCATATATCACAAAACATTTTCATAAATCTAAGGAAATAGGTCAATCATATCATTTTAAATCATGTCTTTGAAAGCTTTTTAAAACACGGTATCAATTAAAAGTAGATGTCAAGTCCCACTCACAGTTAGGGGAGGATAACGCACTCTCCAATATCTCCACAAAGCGTAAATCAAGTGCTCCCTCCGTTCAACTCAAATAACTCTTAGGGAGACAAACAGTCTGCAGATTTTTAACCTGCGCAGTCATGGAAAACAAACTATAACTTTGCCTATACCAATCCAAATCAAATGATTCTTATCTCATTTTAAAGCTAAGAGATAGCACTATAATTTTCATTTTGCACACTTCCTCAGATTCAAATCACAGAATTCCCGGTAAGCCTCCTTTTGTTACAGTCATATTTAAGTTTTGGATTCTGTCCAGTTTTTGTACAGAAGCTATAACTTTCATTCTACTCACCAAAGTCTAATGAAATTTTAACATATTATAGCTAAGATGTAGATCTACAACTTTCGTGTTTTGAGTTTTATCCAAATATGCCTGGAAGGGGTTCAACAAAATTCATGAACAAGACTGATACGTTTTAGTGAAACATAAAGTTTCTGTCAACATAGTTTTAAGGAAAATTGTATAACTTTCAATTTCCTCGTGCAAAATGGCTGAAATTTTTATATGTTATAGGCAAGAAGTATATCTATAACTTTCATGTTTTGTGTTTCTTCAAACTAAGACTGGGGAGGGGTCGTTTTTACTCATTACTGTCAAGGTTCAAAATAGGACACTTTTATGTCGAGTTTCAGGAAAAGTGTCATAACTTTTGGCATAGGCATCAGATTTTGGTGATTCTTATCTCGTTGGAAAGATAATACTTAGATCTACAATTCATATAACTAGCACATTTTCGAATTCTGACTCTAAGATGCCTTAAAACAGAGATGAAGTCACGGACAGAAATAATTTAAAGTGAGACAGGATAAAATTTCTTATCTCACTTTCTTTGTCTTCCTCTTTTGCTTCTCTCTTTGTTCTCACGAATTTGGGAAGAATGAACAAACATTTTAAGGCCTTCTTCTTTTATTAACATTGTTTCAAGTCCACCAATAGCCCAAACTTGCATGACATTTGATTGGGCAAATTTTTTTATTTTTTTATTTTTTTTCATGTGTATGCGTTCTCATTGGCCCACCTTGCCTTTCTCATCTCCATTTGGCCAACACTTGTCTTCCTCACTATAACACTTGTTCAAGACAAGAATACACTTGTCACATTTCATTTAAGTTTTGTTAATTGCTAACAAGTCCTTTGACTTATAAAAATTTTAATTTGACCCCCTAAAATTTTCATAATTACACACTAGGCCCAAAATCTTATATTAGACCTAATTAAATTTATTTAATTTAAAATTAAGGTTTTGAATCTCTTTGAGTCAAAATTGATCCGATTTGTATTTTACCGTCAAACATCTAAGGTTGATTTACCGGAAAAATTTTCTTAGTGAAATTCATGAATATAGTAATAGAAACATCATATATATATATATATGAAATGGAATTCACTATAGAATACACCGAGGTTCGGTGTTACAGTGGCCGTTCATCCAATGGGGAATGGACATTTTTGGACCGTTCCTCCCCGTTATCGGACAGTGAAAATTCTTAGTCGTGGCCATTGACTACTTCACCAAGTGGGTAAAAATCGAACCACTGGTCCATATTACCAACAGCAAGATGCTGCATTTTGTGTGGATGTCCATCATCACCAGATTTGATATGTCTTACATTCTGATTACTAATAATGACAATCAATTCGACAACAGAAACTTTTGAGACTTTTGCAGTAGATTGGAGATTCAATATCATTTCACATCCGTCGTCTATCTGCAAACCAATGATCTCGCAGAAGTAACTAATCAAATGATCCTACAAGGGCTAAAAGCTATGCTAGATGAAGTCAAAGATCACTAGATAGACGAGCTCTACAGCATTCTTTGGGCTTACCAAGCAACACCTCAAGGGCAACAAGAGAAATGTCATTCAGTTTAATATACGGTTGTGAGGCAATGATACTAATGGAGATTGGCATTCATTCAGTACAGATAGATCTATACGAACAAGGGCAGAATGAAGTAGTGTCACGTGAACATCCAGATCTACTTCTCGAGCTAAGGGAAAGCATATCTGTTCGAATGACTACTTATCAATAGCAGACGACAAGTTATTACAATAGACAGGTCAGATCTTGAATATTCAACCCACGTGAGCTGGTCCTTAGGAAGGTAGAAGCCATCGGTCAACCTCATTTAGGGGGCAAGCTAGCGCCCAACTAGGAAGGGTGTTATAGGATACGCTCAGAAATCCATCCAAGCACATACCGTCTCGATCACATAGACGACTTGACCATGCCTAGAATTTGGAATGCCGAGAACCTGTACATCTACTATCAATAACGACTGACACTCTCCAGTGGGAACATCCTCTATTCCGCACCTAACTGAACGATCAAGTAAGATCTCTATGATCCTCTCCCTTGCTATACTACCATATTAGTCGACCAATCTGTTTTCGTACTTATGTTTCTCAAAGCGTGTCGTCAAAAAAGAATTTATCTCTTTGTCGGGTCGATACGACTCTTCCTATCGAACGAATGTGTTGTCAGTAAAGGATCTATCTCTCCGTTGGGTGGACACGGCATGTTCACCTAGTTGAGCTCTATCGTATGAACATGCTATCAATAAAGGATCCACCTCTTTGATGGGTAGGCATGGCCTCTTTTATCGACCGGATAGGGATGCATCTTCACTTTGGGAAAACATGGCCCCACCTATCGAACGAACGTATTGTCAATAAAGGATTTATCTCCTTGTTGGGTAAACAAGGTCCCTCCTATCGAGCAAACGTGCCGTTAATAAGAAATCTATCTCCTCGTTGGATGGACACGACCTGTTCACCTGGTTGAGCTCTCTCAAACGAGCGTATTGTTAATATGAGAGAAACCCCTGCTTGGGATAACACAACTTACCCTCTCGGATACTACAGACGTAGTGAGTGTGAGGGCAACAGGAGCCCGCGTCAAACGACTAAGTAGGCCTATCAACCAAGAGACATACTATCGGCCAGGTTACTCACTCGATGGTTTAGTGCTCGTTATTCACATCAGTGGAATTCCAACAGATAAGGCGATTACCCTTTGACTAAAGTAAGATCGATAAGTAAGTAACAGAACTTTCTTTTTATTTCAATACAACGGGTACATATTGGATTACATAGTCGGCTACAATATGAAAGAAAATTTACAAATCCTTGAGTCGAACTAAATCACATAGAAATGAATACATTAGAAATCGAAACGACATATGAACCCTACTCTGAAAAGCCAACTGAATGCAAATTGAGAACCTAAAGAAGCTCCGCAACCCATCAACATTACACAATCGAAACAAGAAGATTGTAGAATAAGCTGAGGAAGGTAGGAGTTTGCCAAAAGGACAAAACAGATGCATTAAACTTCTGACCACCTCCGTGACTCTTTTATCACCCGACCCGATGGAGCACGAAAGAAGTATTTTCAACAACCTCTACTACACTAATAGGTTGGACGATGATTTTAACCTTGAAAAGAGAGCATCTACTACTAACAAGAATCTCTCCTATCCGAGCTAAGATCTCTCTGTAAACAAGGCTAGAATCTTGATGGGAGGCCCGACAGATTCCACCACGAGGCCTGGATTTTGAACGACATGATGGGACCTTGTATCAGCTGTCCCGTTCATGATGGAGCCTTGTATCAGTTGGAATCTTCTAAACTACCACGTTTTGTAGTTTAAAACTTATGATCAAGCTATCTCTTGAAAATATTGACTCTCAACAGAAAGAACCCATAAAATCACTCTCAGAAGTACTTCATATCGCTTTAACATGGTACGGGGATTCTCCATTGCTTATTTATAACTAGGAAGATGCGACCTCAGAATCTTGAGCAGACAAAATGGCCCAATGGGAAACGTGCGCAATGAAAAGGATTCAAATTCTCCAATTCTTCACATAACATTTATTTCAAGATCATTTATTTTGTGGTTATCTACATTTATGCACCTACGACTTTCCAAGGAATGACCCTTCACTTACTTTTTACGCCTTTCTTTCAAAGCAACATAAGAAGTAAAGGGTAAATGATGGTACCCAGAGCAGGTCATGTTGGGCTCAAGGCTAACTAGGCCCGCAGCTCATCAAGCGACACTTTCTTGTGCTTATCAACCAAATCTCTCCTCGGTAGTCAACTGCTCAATCCCGTACTAATGGCATCTAGACCTCCTCAATGCTCGGTGGTCGTCACTTGATCTACTAACGTAATATTCGCTCTCTCTAAATCACGAAAACAATTTCATGTAAATGGAAAGGAGATCTACAATCGTAACCAATAAGGAAAAAAATCTCCATAACGATCTGAACTTTCCCAACTGGTAAGAATTTAAAATCTTTGAAAATTCTACACTATGATTCCCGTAATCTTGTGGTGCTTTCGTAAGAAAATTAGAGTTTCAATACCCCACATGTACACGACTCTTACATGTTGAGACTATATAAACATTACTAAGCCACCCGATCAGATACGCCTTTTGAACCTACACATTGCATACAAGGTATATAGAGCTCTCTTTCAGTCTGTTTCTCTCTCTTAAAAATTGTTCTCTAATTTGATCATCAAAATCTCTCCTGTTGAAGCATACTCTGAAGGCCTTTTACAGGTCTTATCGATCAAGACTATGACCAAATCACCCCGTTTGAGTTAATGAGTCATTATCTGTGAGTCAAATTCACTTCCAACAAGATTCATATTAAATTGCTATCATTTTAAATGTTACACGCACTTTCCATCTTTTTCGTGCTCAGTTTATGTTCAGGAGTAACTTGCGTTTCGGCATTTCGAACAACTAATATGTGAGAACTCAAGAATGAACAAATTAATTTTACCCATTAAATCCAATTGGCACTATTGATTGGTCATGGGCATCAGGTCACAGTAATGAATCATTAATTTTGACAAAGGATTTATATTTTAATTGTAATTTATGTTGAAGCCAGAAGCAGAAAAAAGGTTGATATAGGCCCATAGAAAATGTCCTTTTCTTTGAAACTAAACTATAATTAAAATAGGAGTGGGTCAAATAACGCAACGTTTAGCTATAGGTTTATAACGTTTGGTTGGTGCAGGGCAACATCTTCTTTTGATAGTCTAATCTTAGCACTAGCAGTGAATTTAAAGCGCTTATTCATATTGAGCAACACAAACACACCCACGCACAAGTAAAAATCAAAGAAAGAGGAGAAAGTGTGAGATGGAGAGAGGACAGTGCGGGCCGCCAAGGTGACTGGGATTCCATTAATTTCTTCCGGTGGCTTTATGGTCCTATATTGCGTACGAATTCTACTTGTATTGGAGTTCGATTTTAGACGCAGTCCAGGCCTACAAGTGAGAAACGTAGTCAACAAAGCATCTTGTAGGTCCAATCTACTCTGGCTGTTGCCGACTGTTTTATCTGGCACATGAATAACGCTGAACATGATTTCCTTGAGAGAGTCCTTTTCCGGTGAAACCTCATGGTTTTGAATTCGCAAGTTATAAAACATAAATAATGTAAACCTATGTTTTAGGGTTTATCACACCTCAACTGCCACCCGTGTTGAAGTCAAATTCAACAGAAGCCTATGGTCGGTTGGTATGTCAAATTCATCACATATTTTTTGTCTTGAAAGTTAAATGTGACGTACCAGCGAACTCACCTTATCCTTTGGTATTTAAGGCCTTAATTGTTTTTAGGAGTAGTACTATGATGTCATGGCCTTAATTACCGAGTGTCTTTAATTTGCTAGGCTGCTACGGGAATGGAAACATTTTGTGCTTTTAACGCCTTTTGTATCCAACCTTATCATTGATTCATCCGTCCGACTCAGCCACCTGATTTAACGATGAAAAAGGAGTAAATTAGTAGCCTAAATAACATTTGTTCGTGGGCCTTTTTTAGTGTCAAAACATATCACTTGGCCTCGTTTGGCGCTTGATTGCAACGGCTATTGTTCTCTTTACCTCCCCAATAAAGATGGCTATCAAGAATGGGGAGATATCTCGTCCGTCAGTCTTTCAATTGACAAAAGAACCATTATTGGAATGCAAGTGGACCATAGGTACCGATAGGTGGACTTCTTGGCAGATTATCCGAGTCCTCTTCACTTCCTTAGTAGGCAGGAGCCACTAAACTACACCCAAGTTCGGAATTACCATTATGATCAAACCGAGGTGTGTTCCTCGCGTGTGCGTATGTAACTAGGAAAAGTTCCTTGTCATGGCGCTTGATTAGCTCGAAATCGTGCATGTGACGGAAGCTACGGCGGATCATCATGGTTGATTTTGTCAAGATTTTGTTGTCTTTTAGAGTGATGGGGCAAGCACCAAAGTAAGACTTGAGGACAATTTCAATAGACCTCTTTGCTAGGTGGAAACTTTGGTTAACATTAGAAAAATTTGAGGCCCTTTCAAATTGTTTAACCCCTTAATTCAACACCAAAAAGTAATTCATCTTTTGGTCTTCACTGCTAGCATTAGCATGTTCTCCCTCAGCCTGCTCCAAAACTTACTGTTATCAGCTGATTATCTTAATAAATCTTATATTATTGTGCAAACAAGTGTGCCTAACTACTGTTTGTCCTTCGTGCTCAATTTGGATGGTGTTTGGTTTGCAGGCCTTGTCATCCAAATAAAATATTAGTTATTCCTCCAAATCTTTTACAATATGTTTGTATGGTACAAGTAACACGTCAGCTGCTGTTTGGCGTGGGGAGTGAAATTTATGCAATTTCTATACATGAGGGCTGCCGAACTTTTGCTAAATCGTCTAGAAGTTGATTCCCTAAGTGGGTCAAGCAACCTTGAACTAAGTGCTCTCTGACCTTGCACAATGCGCATGAATTAAACCAGCTAAAATTCTGTACTAACAAAACTAGTTCTGTGCATAAGCAGTACACCGAGGATCTGAAAAATGAAGTCGTCTGGTACTGATTAATCTTGAAGAAAGTACAATTAAGTTATAGTTAGGGACATTTTGGAGCAGAGTTGACAATTTGAATTTGGTATCACTTGTAGAGTTCTGGGCATTGTTGGCGATGCTATTATGTACTGACTCCTCCTCATACTACCGTAATAATTTATGAGTTCTGGGCATTGAGACATAAAATAAATAAATACTATCATGCCCAGAACTCATAACCTTCTCATTCTGAGATTTTACAAAATTTTTCCTAAAATTTTATTACCAAAAAAAATAATTTTTTAAACAATCATGGACAATTAGATTTTCATATATGACTTCAAATAATTCACATTTAAATTATTGTATAACAGTACCACACTAGGGCGTTCCAAGTCCCTTTCAATCACACTGGCCACAACATTAATCATATCCTTGTGTCCAAACTGATTTACGGTGCTTCGAATCCGATCAATAAACATCAATTTAATAAATATTTTAATATAATCCATAAAAACCATCAAGAAAATAAATAAATTTACATAAAAAAATTTATCAATTTAGGCATATATCCCTTAGGAAAATCTATGATCGCATCAATTTGAACCATCTCTTGTAGAAATTTTAACATTAGTAGCATTGTGTGTGATACATCTAGATAGAGAACTTTTTAATTGTTTATTTGATATTTTATTTGTGTTAATTATTTTAAATTTTCTTTTAATATTTTATAATGATCTAAACTCTAAAAGTTTAATTTTAAAGATATTTTGTTTGTATTAAATAATTTAAAATTTATTTAACATTGAATATTTGAATTAAAATTTATTATTTTAATTTTTAGTGCGTAAATACACACACACGCATATTTATTTATATCTTATATTATATATAGAGTCTAAGCACAGTATGCCAAGATATTTCAGTACTGAGATATTTTATATTTATGGTGAAATGGGTTTAATCATGGGTGGGGATAACTATGATTTTGGGTTATTTTGAACTGTTACTTTATTTTTTTTTACGTTAAAAAATTAGAGAAATGGTGTTTCTTGGGTATAGAAAAACATAAAAAGAGCTAAATATCACGATGGCAAGTAGCATTATTATTTTCATGTCCACATGTTGTAACCACAATTTTTTGAGATTTTTATTTTTTTAACGAAAATTATAAATAAGATATGGTGATAAATTTGATAATGCTAATATATATCATTTCCCTTATGTTTAGATATTTGAGTCATATATAGAAACATATGTTATTAATTTATTAATAATATTATCATTATTGACTAAAATTATAATAATCGTTAGTTTTTTAAAAATTTTTAGTGAATTATGAACTCTGATCGCAAGTAATTTTTTAAGAATAAATTATACCTCCTGTATCACACATGACTATTATTTTGATTATATAATGAAAGTCATCAGTATGGTTTACTTATAATTGTTTTTGAAAAATAAAAATCCCCAAAACTGTGATTGGGATATGTAGATATGTGCATTTCGCTTTTATTTATTCCGTGAGTTGCACGAATAGTCCAATATGATATGAGATTTAAAAGGAAAAAAAAAAAAAAGAGTAGAATGCACAGTGATAGGTTTGTTTGTTCGCGAAAACGTGCCTTGGCATATCATGCAATGCAAACAAAGGGACAAAATTGTACGAATAGGTAAAAAATAAACTAGTATATCTTTTTAGCACTCAATGTTGCAGTTCCGTATGGTATGGATAATTTTTCCCCCAACCAAACAAATGAATTCTCGTCTCATCCCCTCCCCCCAATACATCAAATCAGTATAAAAACTAAAAATACCAAAAGAGAAACATCTTCGGCTTGAACCTTTTACACCACACCGCACATTTCTGGAATGGAGAGCGACCCAAAGGTATTTTCAATATGACGTAGCTCCACGTCAAAATGGCCCACAATCAGGGACCCGTGGGGGCAGCCCTTCACAATAAGTCATATGACTCATTGACAGAGAAAGAGTTGGGACCCATGTGTGATGCAACTTTGACACTATTTTAGAGCCAAAGGGTTGAAGGGGTGTTTGGATTTTTTGCGGGTAGTGATCAATTTAGAGATGCGGCACCAACCGCCAAAGTGTTGTGAGAATTGCAATGCCACCGGCAATGAGTTGGGATTGCAACATGTGATTGGGAGCTGCGGAGTTATATTCATCGCCACCATCGCCGGCACCTTCGTATGTCATTGTGCTGTTTGTCACTTCTGGTCTTGAACTTTGATTTTGGTCACCCCCTTGAGATGATTTTTGACTGTGCCCAAACATTGAGAAAGCAAAAGGGATTAATTAACACTAAAAGAATCAGACGAGATTTCACGTTTATGAATCGTGCTTTTGTCGGCATTAGTAACTGATAGCGACACTTTTGACCATTAGATTTTGGACTACTATATTAATCACTTTCAACGGGTCGTCTAGGATTTCGTGCTCGAGAATACGAGGTCCAATCACGGACCGTTAGGTGATCCTGCGGTGAGGATGTGATTGGAAACTGTGTGCACGAATCCCAGTACGCAGAACTAAATGCCAAGTATAGTAAATTGTGTACAACTGAATCAATCTTTTTTCATTTGTAAGCCCATGCCTTTAAGACGTTTCCTCATTCGAGAGACACGCTAGTCTCCTTTAACACATGGGTCATGCCCTGCCCTGCCCTAGCTCGAAAAGTCCCTTTTGCCCCTCCTTGAATTTTTTTTTTTTGGGGGGGGGGGGGGGGGGACAGTGTTCTAAAGCTTTATTTTACCGCAATAGACGTTAAAGGGATTGAAATCGAACGTCTTCTTGAACTTGTGTAGTATGGCCCATCTTTTTCCTTTTTAAGACTATGGTAGTGGTGGCACTTGCAAGTTGCAACGGTCAAATTGGCAGGATTTAAATCGTTATTGTAAATCTATTATGGTCATATCTGGACGAAACTACCCTTGCAAGTAAAAGGGGGTGGTGAACAGGAGAGGAAATTTACCTGGTGTTAGGAGAGGGGCAAAAGGTGATCACATAGTCTGCAGAAGCGCAAGTGAAAGTGCTGGTCTTGTCATCGTATGCGTAGCTGTAAGCTCGTGGGCACGCACTCTTAAACAGCTGTGAGTAGGATGTTGGGTTGCACGTATCCGGACCACCATATGCGCCACTGCAGCAATACTGTGGCGACCCAAACGCCTCACACGCGCTCTTGCAAGCCACCCTTTCCCCACTCGTGCTCGTAACTCGTAACTCAGTCGGGCACGACTCATTTAGGTCCACCACACAACCCGTAGATGAACAGTTCCCTCCTGAACCACCCTGAGCCACCACCATCATGGGCAAATTATAGCCGTCAACTAGGCTGACGTCGTAGTAATCAAGACCGCCTGAGCCATCAAGTGTGAATTCGGCTAGTGTGGCAGGTGGGGCGGCTCCACTGCCCGAGCATTCCACTTTGCCTGATCCACAGTCGCCTGTGAGGCATGAGAATTTTCCGGAGGAGTCTTGGGTACAGAATGTCCGACCCCAGATCCGACCTGACCAATTTGAGGGTGCTGATAAGGTTTTGGATTCTCCTTTTTGAAGTGCGAAGCCTGTAGTTGAGAGAGGAGATGTTCCAGCTCCTGAGAGAAGGCCTGGCCATACTGCGTAATCGCACTTGTTTGCTATGGTGAAAGTTGCGGAGTCTACACCTGCAGAAAGAAAATTAAAAACACATACACACACACAGAGACACAAAATTAGTTAACAGATTAAAGAGATTGAGATTGACTTATGGATAAAAACAATAAATTTAAATGCTTTGGTTTTATAGGGACGTTGCTTTTACCTGTAAGGAAGAGATGAGGAATGGCCAGTGATAGCATAGAGATTAGGAGATAAAGTTGAGCCATTTTGGAACCACAAAGGTTTAGGGTTGGGGTCGATCCAAGAAGAAGAAGATGCCGACTTGAAAGTAATGAAGTTGTTTCTGCTTCTTCTTCTTCTTCTTGGGGGGATACTTGACAGAGCAGGGTTTGAGATTTTGCCCAGATGATTCAAGCTGGCTATTTATAAAGGGAAAAAGGTGGGGATGCATTTTTATGCATGTGTCAGCGGAGGTGTCTTTAAGTGTGTGGTGGGCCCAAGACCAGCATGTCGGCTAGTAATGGGCATTTCCCGTCTTAAGAACCCAGTCCCAAATCGGCTCCGGCCTATCTGACGTTGCTTAGGATACATTGCACTCAGTGTTACGAGGTTAATATTTTCTCCTTCCCTTTGGCTTAATACATATGGAGACTGCCTTTTGTCGTCCACAATAAAAACAATTACATTTGCAATGGTATTTGATTCTATTTTTTCATATATAAGAGTTCAGAATGCTTGTAAATTGTTAGGGGTGTTAGTTTAACCATTAGCCAACCTCATTGAGTTAAAGACGCATGGGAAAAAGGGTAACCAAACTAGGCCGACTCTCTTTCTTTTTCAAAGGGAAATTGAATTTCTGAAAGCACCAAGTCTACGTATTGCTTAAACTATTTATTTTTGGAAGGGGTAAATTTTGACTTTCAAAGGTCCAGAGTTCTTAGTGGTGCTGGTTGATCAGCTCCAATTTCGGCATGTTATGATTACGAATAGTTACCATGAAAGAGCAACAATGGTTAAAAACCTAAAGTCCAGTCTTAATGTTTGGTACGGTGAGACCCATGGGACATGATGATACGGTAATCTGATAGGTGGATTGACTAATACGTTTTGAGTATGGACTTTTGCCTCTTTAATTAAGGGGGGCGGCGTAAAGTCTAATTTGACTGCCTTTTTTCTGTTTTAAAAAAATAATAATAAGAATTTAGTGATAGTGATGAAAATTTTAAATAAATTTATTATTAATATTTTTAATGATGAATTTAGTGAAAAGAAATTTCGTTGTTAAATTTAGTGATGGATTTCAATTTCCGTCGTTAAATTTTAGCGACGGATTTAAATCCATCGTTGGATTTGAATATCCGTCGCTAAATTTTGTATTTAATATTTTTATTTGTAGAGTCCGTCCACCCGTCTGTCGGTCGCCGCCCACCACCGTATCGACCCCCAGTTGCTTGCCCGCTCATACTCATACCCCGTCAGCCCTTGCCCGTCCTCGCATGCCCACCCTGTATTGCTTTATTTTTTTTTACAGAAAATGTATTTTTGTTCAAATTCAAATCTGAATTTAAGCGGTTATTTGGAATACTCTTAACTAATATACCACATTAACTTATCTAATATATTTTTTTTACTTCTTTATTTTCTTTCTAATCTTACCATTAAAAATATAATTCTCTAATTTAACAAAAATATAAAATATAAAATTATATTTAATAAAATACAAAGTTATATTTAATAAAATTACAAAATTATCTTTAATAAAAACATAAAATTATATTTAAAAAATATAAAATTATATTTAATAAAAATCAATACCTTAATTTAATAAAAATATAAATTATAAATATATATTTAATAAAAACACAAAATTATATTTAATAAAAATATAAAATTATATTTAGCAACGGATAGTTAAATCCGTGACTAAATTTAGCGACGAATATTATTTTCTGTCGCTAAATTTAGAGACGAATTTTTTTTTTCGTCAAATTTAGCGATGATTTTTTTTGTCACTAAATTTAGCGACGGATTATGTTTTCGTCGCTAAATTTAGCGATAGATTTGAAATTCGTCGCTAATTAACGACGAATATTATAGTCCGTCGCTAAATTCAGCAACAACGGATATCAAATTCGTAGCTAAATTAGCGACGGATTTGAAACCGTCGCTAAATTTAGTGATGAAAACGTAATCCGTTGTTAATCAGCAATAGATATAACAGTCCGTTGTTAAATTTGGGGACGAAAAATAAAATCCGTCGCTAATTAGCGACGGATTTCAAATCCGTGATTAAATTCGACGGATTTTATATCCGTCGCTAAATAGCAACGAATTATTTTCTGTCGTTAAAGTTAATCGTTAAAATTAGATTTTTTTGTAGTGTTTTTTTCCTTACCACTGATGTATTTGTTTTTTCTTCGAAGGAAGGGTGTGGGCAAGAAGACAGGTTTTGATCAAACAAATACTCTAAATTTCTTGATAATATTATTATAATATTTTAGAATGCTGCTCGCTCTTTCAAGAGTTATAACCCTTTTTTTCTGTTTGATTATCTGTATCTAATAATCTATTTATTGATTTTGACTAATTTGATTCGAATTAACAATCGGGTTCACGAAAGGGCATGTTTTTCTAATGCATATTTTTTAATTCTCAAAAATCGAATTCGAAAGAATTTAATATTTTGTTATTAATCCAACGAGACCTTGGTAGGGTTATAACTTTTTGCCCTTTGCTGTCCCTTCTCTTCTACATGTTCCCTCATAAATTTCAAGGTTTGCTGAGAAGGGTTTATCCGATATTCAAAATGTTATGTAATTTATTATAAGAATAAGGGAGGGTAGACATATATTTATTTAATTTTTTTCTTATATTTTATAAAAAGATTACTTTTACATTTTAAATAAAAGAGAAATTTCACTTTACATCAAAATTCACGCTTATATTATTGGTCCAAATAACATTTCATGTTCCATATATAATGGCTTTTTGGTTTTGACAATTCTTAAGTTTTTCGAGACACACGAGAATGCATGTTACTTGTTTGAAATGCAATTCTCATTTTGATTTGACTACAAAATAGCCACGCCAATACGGTCCCACCATATAAGAACAGGGCCATCAACGTGCGAAACGAGAAATAGGAGGTCAAGTTACTTTCAACCTCCAACGGTTTGAATTGCTGTTCAATTTGTTGAACTTCTTTGGATGCTTTGCCGGCATTCGTATCTCTACCACCACTCAATGGCACAGCTTATCTTTCTGGGAAACTTAATCCCCATGTTGGAAGCTTAGACAAGAAATTATCTTGAAGTACAAATTTGGTCAAGACGTACTTGGAAAGAATGGCACTAGAAAAAGTGAAAAAAGAAGAAAAGGCATGCATTTGCCACTAAATTTCCTAGATACAATACACTGCTTCTCCTTCATGGACGAAGTTATGAATATGCTCTCACAAATAACATAAAACTCCATTCGGATATAGCAAGTTATTTGATTAATTAGATTTAACTTAACTGGTTTCATTCCTCTTCTCATTAAAAGTTTTGAGTTTGAACCTTCTTAACTACCACAAAAAAAAGAGGCAAGTTATTTGTTGAATGAGAATTATACTTACATGAACAATGGGGCGAATAGATATAAGAGATATCGCTTGAAAAGCTTCAACTTGTCTCATTTAACTTTTATTTAAACTTTATTTTACTTATAATATATTTTCAATTAAAATTTTTTAAGAAAAAAGTTAACAAAAGTAGAAACAAAATTTTTTATTAAAATAACTAAAATTATTATTATATTAATAATTTTTGTATTGAAAATTTTAAAGTTAAAATAAAACTAATCTCCTTCTCACAGCTTTCTCGAATGGCCAAGGAGCCCAACACAATCCTCGAAACCAAGTCCCATTAATCAGCGTCACGCGCAATTAAACCAAGTGCGGCGTATTGTTGTACACGTACAGTCATAATGGCAGCACAAGGCATCATGGGTTAGTTGAAGGATTTTGCTGTGTTGGTTAGCAACTTTGAGGCCGAGAGTTAATGCCCCCAACTGATTTTTCAGTCGCACTTTGGTACTTATTGCAAGGGAGGAAAGAAAGAAATCAACTATCCCTAACTTAACAAGAGGCCCGAGGCAAAGGAAAATTAATGCCGACCCAATATTTAAAGAATCTGTGAGCCTATCATATCCCTTCCCCCAAGAGATTTAGTATCACACTCTAGTAGACCGACTATCTATCCATACAATAGAGCTCTCCCTGTCTCAAGCTAGTCAGCATATTGAAATCTTGGTTACTTACGCGTCATTCATGACAGCAAACGGGAGATGGAGAGAGAGAATTCGAATGCGTGTCTTTAATCTAAGGCAACAGAATTAAGAGCTTTATTGACATATAATCCGAACATTAAGGCGTGCATGTAGGTGTTAAGGTTGACAAAGCTAATGGAGGAGGAGGGAAAAATCCAAGGAGGTGTGGAGCTTAGTCTACCATTAATTGGGGCCACCACAAGATACAAAAAGATTTCTTTATAAAGTGCCTACCCTTTATCATAATATTAGAAAGAGTGATTCTAAAACAGCTGTCTAACAAGAAAATGACTTCACATAGAGCAAAGTCCCCCCCCCCCAAAAGAGAAAAAAAATGCCCATCAAATACATAACAGTGATACTACAAAGATTTTGGATTCAGCTCTTCTCGTTCCGACAATATTACGTAGGAAAGTTAAAATTAGGTCAAGAAAAAAAAACAGAGAGAAGCGAAGCAAAGAATGTGACCTCATTCAGAGCATGAGTTGCGGTTCCAATTATTGCAGCGGGAGCGAAATGGGCCCCACGTTGAATATGTTCTCTCGCCCATGTCAAAATTAAGGTAAAAGAAATGACAAGTTTGGCCGAAAATGTAGAAAATAAAGATGACAATTCCAATAGGAATCAATTCCCTGGGAGGATTAAATACACAGTACAGCTGTCCTGAGTAATCAATTGAAGAAAGCAAGGTTTTGGGTTAAGGTCGGAAAGAAAACTTAAGCAATCTATCAAGCTAAAATTATACCACAAGACAGGACTGCTGCTATTTAACACTCAAGTATGAACCCAACTTTTGTTAGCAGCAAGGATCAGAAATCATGAAAGGCCAAGTGATGGAACTTACCTGAAAGAAATGCCTATCATTCATTCTGTCCTGTACCATCAGGCAGGGACTGATGACAATCTGTGAGCAATCTGATGCAAATGATCCAAATATAATCACATCAGCTGATCCAAAAAGAAAGCTACGTTAAAAATAATGGTGCAAGTGATTTTATTATTAATGAATTGTCATTGTAGTTTTCGACCAAGACAAGAAAAATCGTGTCCCGGCATGATGCATTTCCATCTATTATCCTCCATAAATGTGCTGTGCTACAAAACTTTAATTTAAAATTACATACCAAATAACATTATGATCGGTAAGAATAAATATTCTACTTCAATATTCTAATTCTTTCAAGATAAACAGAAAACTGATCTAAGAATACAAAACAATCAATATTTACTAAGTCCTATTCAGTAGCCAATTGCATCGCCAGAGAGTGAAGGAAACGGGTGAGAGCCTTTTTTGAACCCACAAGGGCTGCACTCTCCTCATCCAGCTCATCTTCCATTTCGGCTGGTTCATCTTGTAGTAACTGAACCTTACGGACAAGTTTACGCAGCTCCTGTTAGATTGTGAAATATAAGAATGCGCAAGAGCAAGGTTGAACACCCTCAAACATGAGGAGTTTACTGAAACATATGACATACACCCAAGTTTATGCACAAATGTAGCAATCACACCTAATAGTCCAAAGTCAAGACAACACCATCAAACGCCCTAAAACAGAAAACCAAAAAAAAAACAAAGGAAGAGGAAGTCAGAAATTCTTGTGCATAAGGATGCTAATTTCTCTGTAAGCAGGAAAAACACCAGGTTTTATGAGGTCAGGATGGAATGACAAACAGTCGAGCAATCCTCAAGGGTAAACAACCAATGCATGTGCATTGCTAATATCTATTAATGAAGACAAGTTTGAAGAACAAATATAACTATTGCAACATTATTATATCTCAACAAGTAAGGCGTGGCTAAAGACTAACTGTGCACTTCAAGCAAGAACTGGAACATAAAACAACTTTATATATATATAAAATAAAAGGTGGGGGATTGCCACATGAGGACTTTCCAGGAGGTCAACCATCTTAGTATTACTCTCACCCAAGCACTCTTAATTACGGAGTTATGATGGGGTCCGGTGCATTAAGGCCGGTAAAAACAACTTGATATATAGAAGTAATGATCATCATAGAATGTATATCAACCAGGGTAGAGGAAAGAACAGAAGATAGATTTGGTAGTAATCAAGCACTTGGTCATTCCAGTTGTAATCACATGAAATTCTGAATGGCACACTCCCATCAAAATGAGGAAGAAGATTAAAATTTCTTCCAGGCCTGCATAGAATATGACAGTACAAGCAAATCATAGGCCCCAGGCCCAACCCTAGGCCAACAAAGAAGACCTGAGCCTTGTTTAAGAAGGCAAATTGCAAATTTTTATATCCTGCCCTGCCCATCCAATGTCCAGCCTTATAAAAATTTAATTGCAAAGAGGATTAGAAAAGCATATTTGCCTTCTATTGTAATACTGGGAAACTAATACTAATGGGGCAACTTAAACAAGAAGCAGCAACAAAACATTTTAGAAGTCACGATGTATCAAGTAATAGAGATTCCGCAACAACTACCACTTGGACTGTTATGGAAGCCCATGGGGCAAAAAGGCAGACAGAAGGATCACATTGCAATCTAGGTCGGGAAAAGCAAAAGGACCTGGAAACCAATCCATTGCACAAACGGCCCTATGAAAATGGATAATTTATGCTGATAAAGGCAACAACGACATGGAAAAATACATAACAAGGGAATACCATATTGAAAGTCTATTTATTAGGTTGCATTCAGCAGGAAGGATATCAAATTAGAATGTATCTCCTGCATTATTCTGTCTTCTGGATTTCAATGTTGTAAAGAGTTTTCCAATATTGACATTTATGTGCCGCATAAACTTTAGACAATGAGCTCACCTGACGGTCGAACTCAATGCTGTGAACTGAATAAACTTCATTAGTAATGCCACTATCTCTATTCACTAAGCCGTCAAACCATCTTGCTGCAATTTCAATTTGTTCTTGAGAAACCTGTCAATAAAGCCCAAAGCTTAATCAACACCCAGAAATACCAGAAACATCACAACCATGACAGTCTTAACCCCCCCCCCCAACTTCTTTATTCATATTCCCAAGCAAAACAATTGAAAGGAATGAAGAGCAGAGCACAACAGATTTGGTGGAAGCATGGTTATTGAAGGTTTCAAGTAGACAGCTTTAAGAAGATAAATTTATCAAGCAATAATCAGCTAATTATGTTTATCATTGCAGTTTCATGCTCAAAGTAGTATATCAACTATGACCCTGCACTACATGTCCCAGTAAACAAAGCCCAAAAAAAAAAAAGACACAATAAAGCATAAACTACCTCCTCTTCGTCATCGTCTTCAGCATCCTCTGATTCATTGCCATCATAATCATCAAAGTCTGATGCCCTAGAACTAGATAAAGACTGTAATTTACTTTGGTCTCCATCCTTCAATGCCTGGATTAAAGCATCCATCAGTTCCGGCTCAGCATCCCTTAGTAGCCTTCCTAACACTCATATATTAACGAAGTTAGAATAACATGCCACTAATATCAACTCAATCATCAGACTCGGCCTCTATCTTCTCCCTTAAAACCCTACTTTCTTAGAGGCTCAAAACTGAAAATTTGCAAAATAAATTATGTCTCGGTGCAAAAGCTTAACAAACAAAAAGTTTTTGCATCAACAATCATGTAATCAAGATTGCCTGATTATGCATTAGCTCTTTCATTCTCCTGGTCATGTAAAATACAACTTGATGAATTGCAGTTCATGAATCACCATTGATCTAAGGTTCCAATGGAGCAAAATCAAAGAGAAAAATTTGAAATTCACAAGAAATGAAAGACACAACCAAACCTATTCATCAACAAAAATGCAAAAAGGATAAAGAGACAATCTCTATGTGAAGATTACCGATGTAATTAAATTGTCTCCGCTTTCCTTCTCGAACATCGGGTCCCAGTCTCTGCGACATTACAACAAACACCTTATTTACATCATTTCACTTATTCTAATTCTCAACATGAACCCCCAAAAAAAAATTATGGGAATTCCACAAACAAAGACGAAGTTCGTCGAATAGCCGTGAAACGTACCTTCACCAACATAACAGCCTCAAATACTTCTCTCTCCATGGAAGCTGCTCTACAATTACAAAACAGACATTTGTTAGTGTTACCGCAACTTTGAGACATGGAATGTATCACCAAACCAAACGCTGCAATTGGGTACCTTAGAATGCGTTTGATTTGAGGAGGGGAAAATGAAGCGAGGTCCATGCCCCAGCGAACGGCGCGACGAGCCTCTCTCTTCTTCTCGTTGCGGCTCTTCTTTGCGTCTGTATCTGAGTTGCTGTTGCTCTCTTGAAAATCTAGATCGGACAATGATGGAGAGTCCCGCAACCGGAGGCCGCCGCCCGGTCGAGAATTGGCGCTTCGGCGGGAAGGTGAAGAAGAAGCGGCGACGGATAGACGAGAGTGAAAGCGAGATGGGGTAGAGTAGGATGAGAGCGAAAAGAAGAGGAGGTGACGAATTGTTGGATTCGAGGAAAGGCATTGATGTTCCGGATTGTTGCATCGAGGCCATTGTCTTAACGGCCTCACCACTTTACTCATCATCATCATTCCCCCCTCGCAGTTCAGGATCGATCGAATTCGAGGCGCGTTCCGCATGAGCATGACTTGCGAACTGAAGCCGCCTTCTTATCGCATCGGGAGCCCGCGTAATTTAAAATTGGGCCGGAAAGGCCATTACTAAAAAGATGGGACCCTGAGCCCATTACATTAGATCCATAAATATTGGGCCTCAGGGCTAGTTAGATTTCCTGGCCCCGCCCAAACCCCAACAGGGGAGGATATATATATATTTAAACCGATTTTTTTTACCACACCAACTATCTTAAACGGTACTCTCGCATTTTATTGACAATTAAATTAACCCCTAATTTATTACGTATCTCGTCGTTTCTAATTCTATCATTTTTAGTTTTGTCATACATCTATCTAATCATTCACATTTCAATTACAGTCATTTTTTACTTAAATGTCTTGTTACTATTAAATAATTTCATGTGAAGTTAAATCATAAAAGATTATGGCAAAAAAGAATCATAGAATTGTTTAACATCAATTTGTTATTCAAAAATCATGAAAAAAGGAATAATAATCCTAATTTATTTTAGAGCAGGTCTTTGTTTGATTATTTTTAACTTGATTTTGTCTTCAAAATATATATATAGGTTGCATTGTTAATGCAAATTACTAAACAAATTCCCACTGTCACTTTTGTAGGCAGGGACAAAGAGAAGCACAGCCTAAAGAGAAAAAATATATTTAAATTATAATTTCAAATGTACTTTTTTTAACCAATCAATATTTATTTATAGAGTAATTTAATTTAAATATTATAAAATTTATTTTAAAAATTGACTATTCTGATATTTATTATTTTATTTTCAAAAGCGGAACATGAAATTTTAAATAATTTTAAATAATAAATAATGAAGTTCAAGTTCAGTGAAACAAAAGTGAATAATGGCCGATGGTATTCCCTCTGTGCATCCGTACGAACGTATGTGAGTTCAGAGTTCAATGCTCGTACAACTTGCTTGTATACTTATCAAGAGAAAAGCATGGCAACAACAGGAAAAAACAGCAAAACTTAAATCATAAACATACATAAATATATGAAAATCTCCAATGTCGTAGTCAGACCGTACAAATTTCGTCCGGTACATTTTAAAATTATTCGACTGGGTCCGAACCCTAAATTATGTACACATCACTCTACCCATACACTGCACCACCAAGGAAAACAGAGGATTCATATTCATGTCCATCTATTCGCTCCTAAAATTACTCGGTATTACTCTCCAAACTGGCAAAAATTCTCAGTTTGTCTTCGACTACCAACATTGGTCACTCTCCCAATTCCGGCGAGTGTAACCGGAAAATCCAGACGTCGACGATCCGGCCATCGCCCACTGCGAACCTGTCGCAGACATGGCAAAAGAAGAACTCGCCGGACGTCTTCTTCTGAACAACGTCCTGTCATAGTCGGCCCTCTTTTCCGGGTCCGACAATGTGGCGTAAGCCTCGTGGAGTCTGATGAACTCGTCTGTTGACGTGTCCTCGGACGCCACGTCAGGATGAAGAACTCTGGCGAGTCTTCGGTACGCCGTCTTGATTTCTTGACAGTTGGCGCCCATTTTGATACCAAGAACCTCGTACAGCGACGACGCCGAGGACGAGGAGGAAGTAAAAGTAGGTCTCTCCGCCGCCGTCGCACAAGAGGCAGATATAATCCTCGGTCGTCGAAACCGGACGCAGTTGGGCCGTGAATGAAACGACGCCGTTTCGTGAGGAACAGCAAAATGAACAGAGGAGGAAGCAAGAGTTGAAATCGAAACAGAGGATGCGGAAACCATGATTTCGGGTTGACGTTGATTCTAATAGAAACTGGATAAAATGCTGATTTATAGAGGAGTGCTGCGGTGAGATTAACCATGGTTAACTAGGATGAGGTTAAACAGAAGGGAGGATCTTATCCATAAGGAATAGGATCCACTTTAGAGCTGACTCAGCAACTTGTCGGTGTCCTCACTCTCTGTTTCCGTGTTATCCGCAAATCGTACAATTTCACCACTTCCGACTTTTGAGAAGTAAGGTTTTATTAAAGAAATGAGGAAAAAAAAAATTAAAATCTTAGATTAAGACGAATTAATAAATAAAATTTAGTTTTATTTAATTTTTAAGTTATTTATTTTATTTAACATTATTCTTTTTGCTTCATGGCTCATACACGAAATAACCCTCTCTTTTTTTTTTTTTACTTTTTTTAATTATGTGGTATAAGAAAAAAAAAATAAAAATGGGGCACTGGAAAAAAGAGATTGGGATTTCAAAGGCTGTAGTGTAGTAGGAGGGCGAGGTCCAACCCATTGCCCATTATAGAAACTCTCTTGTAATGTAGCTTATCGTATTTGGCACAAAATGACATGCCTCACGAATTTGGCTAAGCTGCCAAAGCCATCCATATTGGGCTGTGACCATCTTTGGATTTTTTATATTTGAGAGAAAAAAAAAAGTAGGAAAAATTTTAAGTAATCTAATTCTATTATTGTTATTATTTTTCAGATGTGGACTTGAGAAGACCTTTTGTTGTTGACGTTTCCTTAGAAAAAGGTTGACTCGAAATGTTAACGCCTTCATGGGAAGGGTGGGGGGATATCAAAGACCCGGTTGTAAAACATTCTAACTATTCGACTGATAACACTAATAACATATATTCTGTTAGTTGTGTGAATATAATATTTATCATTTAATAAATTATGCTAATTTTAAAATAATTAGTATAATTTAAAAATAATTTAATGTATTTGGAATTTTTCTTTGCTCGGTAAAAATGTGAGAATTTTTGTTAGTTTTTGAAGAAAATTATTTTTATTATATAAAATCGTAAAAATCAAGAAAATTATGACAAAATAGATATATTCATAAAAATTTAAATATGAGATTTTGAATAAAATATTTGAGTCAAACACTTGTATCATTCGATGTCTCTAAAAGGAAAATAACTATACATGTTTGTGATGGAAGTCATAAATGTGAAACCGAATGAGATGCTGAAGGGCAGAGAGATAGAAGCATTAAAAGTTTTTGATTGGGTCATTCCGAAGCCAGCTCAGGAGTGCGGGTATCCGTTCTTTTTATATGGTTGAGAAATGAAAAATAAAACATTTTAAAAGAAGGGAAAGGAAAAAAAAAGAAAAAGAAAAAGGAATGCATTATCTTAATAGCTGCTACAGGAGGCCCATCACAATATCCGAAACAAAGGTGGTCCTTTCCGGTTGGGATTCCTTCGATTTGAGAAAGGTTTGCGGTTGGTTTGACAGTTAGTTTTACCTTTGAGGCTTTGACCATTGCTCCCATGTGGGATCTCTCTCCTTTTAGGACACGTCGGGTCTCTTATCTCTCTCTCTCTCTCTCTCTCTCTCTGTGTGTGTGCAAGATGAACCATCAATTATCAGATTGCAAAATGTAATAGGACATATAACCAGAAAAAAATTATTAAAAGGAAAAACTAGAGAAGGAGAGCTCTAATATGCCATATAGTTCACAACATACATTTTGGAATACTCTGCTACTAATAAACTTACAGTACCATTATTTACAGGACAATTCAAAACCAGAAGGGGACAAAAATTGCACCGAAAGACTAGTAGGTTAGAGCAAGATAATTTCATTAAAAAAAAAATACACAAATCAAATTGAAAAAAAAAAAAGACTAAAGTGGTGGTGCTTGAATCAGCCGGTTCATCGAAGAACATAGGAACACGATCAGACGTCGAATACATACACAAGATCGTGCGGCATAGAGTGCCATACAAGTCAATCACAGTTGGATTTGTAATAAGGGGCTCTATCTTGCGGGGCCGTTAACACTTTTTGAGTTCAATTAATCATTCATTAATGGGACGAGGGCGACTTTGGGGTGTGAAGGACGCGTGTCGTGTTGTGGTGAAAAGGTCGGTGGAGTTCCTTGATAGTCTGACCAAAGAGGGACCGATTATTTGGGGCGACGTGAATGTCCAGTCATTCGATGGGTGCATGCACCCTAATTCACGTGTACTCTAATTCGGGTTTGATTAGTTTCTGAGGTCTCATAAACCATAAGTATCAATTCAAAAATTTTGAAAAGGTCGATGCAATTAGGATTGGGCTTTATCTGGACACGAACTCCACTCGTTTAAAATTTAATAGAGTTCGAGTCCAACTCGTTAAAGTTTAAGAAATCAAGACTTAAGATCAGTTCAAAAAATTAAAAAAGTCTCAAATCTATTTTCAGACTAGATTTGACCTGTTTAAGATCCAAATCCTATACAAAAAACCCGAAACTTGCAGATTCAGACTATGGGAGTGGGTTTTGATTCAATGATGCAGATGCAGATGTTCATGAGGAAGCATCGTCATTGATCATAAGTCACGTGGCAATGACAACGGTGAAGAGAAAACGGATTGCTGCCAATTACAGTGAGAGAAAAAGAGAGAGAGACAATCACGCAGAGAGAGAAAAAGGTTTCTCCGGTGATCCTCTCACTTTCGACTTCTCATTCGTCGAACGAACAACGACGAAGGAGGGGGTGACAGCGACGGCAAATCTAGGGGAAAAAACAATGAGAACAAGAAAGAGAGAGAGAACCTAGCCATCATCAAACGGTGATGTTGACGGCCAAAGGAGACAGGGTTGGTGGCGTGGCTGCCAAAGAGGGAAGAGGGAAAGATGAGCCATCAATTATCAGATTGCAAAATGTAATAGGACATATAACCAGCAAAAAAATTATTAAAAGGAAAAACTAGAGAAGGAGAGCTCTAATATGCCATATAGTTCACAACATACATTTTGGAATACTCTGCTACTAATAAACTTACAGTACCATTATTTACAGGCAATTCAAGACCAGGAGGGGACAAAAATTGTACCAAAAGACTAGTGGGTTAGAGCAAGATAATTTCATTAAAAAAATACACAAATCAAATTGGGAAAAAAGAAAAAAAGACTGAAGTGGTGGTGCTTGAATCAGACAGTTCATCGAAGAACATAGGAACACGATCGGACGTCGAATACATACACAAGATCATGGGGCACACAGTGCCATACAAATCGATCACAGTTGGATTTGAAATAAGGGGCTCTTTCTTGCGGGGGAGTTAACACTTTTGAGTTCCAATTAATCATTAATTAATGGGACGAGGAGACTTTGGGGTGTGAAGGACGCGTGTCGTGTTGCGGTGAAAAGGTCGGTGGAGGTCCTTGATGTCTGACAAAAGAGGGACCCATTTTTTGGGGCGACGTGAATGTCCATTCATTTGATTCGTCACTAAGTTGGGTGCATGCTGCCGACCGCAAGCTGCAAGGGGAATTTTCCGGACTCGGCGTTTCCTATCGGATGACAACCCCTCACACCCTCTTCACATGTACTCTAATTCACGTTTGATTAGTTTCTGAGGTCTGATAAACCATAAGTATCAATAAAAAAATTTTGAAAAGGTGGATGCAGTAAGGATTGGCAATCAAATTTTCTGAGTTGGGCTTTATCTCGGCCCGATCTTGGCTTATTTAAAATTTTATAGATCCAAATTTGAGTCGGCTCGTGAAAATCAAAAAAATCAAAACTGGAGCTCAGCCCAAAAATTAAAAGTACTTCGGACTCATTTCTGACCAGAATTGACCTGTTTAGGATCCAAATCCTACACAAAAAATTCCTCAACCTCTGGATCCAAACTATGGAAGTGGGTTTTGAGTCAATGATGCAAATGCAGATGCTTATGAGGAAGCATTGTCACTAATCATAAGTCACGTGGCAACGACAGCGGTGAAGAGAAAACCGATCGCTGCCAATTGTAGTGAGAGAGAGAGAGAGAGGCAATCATGCGGGGAGAGAAAAAGGTTTCTCCGGTGATCCTCTAACTTTCAGCATCTCGTTCGTGTAATGAACAACGACGAAGAAGGGGGTGACGACTATGGTAGGTCTAGGGGAAAAAACAATGAGAACGATAAGAGAAAGAGAGAGAACCTAGCCATCATTAGACGGTGATGTTGGTTGGTGGTGTGGCTGCCAGAGAGGGAAGAGGGAAAAGCAGTTATGGGAGAGAAAGAAACCCGGGTGGCGATATGAGAAGGGGGGGGAGAGGGAGAAAGGCGGCTGCACAAACCCCAACACCTCTTTTTTGGTATATAGGTTTTGGAGAGAGAGAGAGAGAGAGAGAGAGAGGGAAAGAAGATAGACCCCAGCACCTCTCTTACCATAATATCGTATAATGTGAATGCTTCTTATTTTTAAACAGGCTCAACTTATATCATTCAAATTTACCCTGTAATTAAAATGAGATTAAAACATGGATTTAAATTCGGTCCAACCCTAAAATAAGCTAAACTTAACTCTTCAAAACTATCCAAACTCGAGCCAGCCTAACCCAATTACCAATTCTAGATATAGTGGGCACAAGATTTCCCCCCTGATGTTTTGAATTGAGCCTATTAGTATACTCAATGGTGCTTGTGGAGGATTGATATATTGCGTAACAATCCAATTCAAGAATTTGGGGAATTGAGCTGTCGAGTTGGAGTTGAGCTAAGTAAGAGGCAAAACTGAGCAAGAAAATAGCAAGAGAGGTGCGAGATGGAATTCACGGTGGATGATTGAAGGAATTGAGGTAGAAAAAGAGATTAAGGGAGGAACTGAGAAAGGGAAGAGAGAGCAGAGATAGAGAAGAAGAAATCACAACAAACTTTCTTTGCTCTTCCTTCTCACCTCCACAAGTTTATAAATTGTTCCCTGACACCCTTCCAAATAATTCTAATGATTTCAGTTGGTTGGTTTTACAACTGCTGAGCTAGCTGATCTTCAAATGAACAATTTATCAATTAGTCGTTAATTTTAAACCTATACTAGCCGTTACATATTGCTTGACCTTCCCACCTTTCCATTAGCACGTGTGAGCCAAGAGGACACTTTGAGATAAATGTTTGTGTATTTTATAATTTTGAAATTCTAAATAGAGATAAAATTATTTATAAAAATATGTTTATAATATTCAACTTATAAAAAATTTTATAACTAATTCATCTTTTTTTTGAAGTTGTGATAATAAATTTGTTCAAATGATAGTAATTATAGTTTAAATCAAATATTTAATGGTTGACAAAGGAGTTCCCCCCCCCCCGCCCCAATCATTTTGTCAAGCAAAAAAAAAGGAATAAAGAACAATACCTTGCCCTCTCTGTCAGATGGGCTGAATGGACTTTTTTTTTTTTTTTTGTGTATTACCATTCGATATCTGAAGTTTTATCTTGATTAATCCGGATTGATCTACTGTCAGGCCCATTAAAAAGATGTCTCCCAAATATATTTTTTCCATTCTCATAGAAACTCAAATTTGAATACATAATTAAGAGTTGAGATACCATTTCCAGCACACCAACACTTCTTTGGTTGGGCTGCATGGACATTGAGATGAACATGGCTGCAACTGGCCTCTTAAGCGTGATATGGACTTTAATTCTTTTTTTTTTTTTTTTTCCCCCAAAGGCCCACTGCCCCGAGAAGAGAAAATTCTAACATTAGCTTTTATCCCACATCGGCCACAAAATTCCTAAGAAGTGGAGACAGAGACATAAATAAAAAACCCCCCAAACATGACATGATATGATCCTTCAGGCAGTCAACGGGATATGATGAGTGGTTAATGCTCGCCATAACTTTGCGAGAGGGGTGTCCAGCCCCAAGCCTGGTTACGACAATCTGGGCACTCTCGGTTTTACCAATCTGATCCCTAGCCTTTTCTTTCTTTCTATTTGTTCTGCAGCTTCTTTTCTTACTTTGCATTTACTGTTTTTCAAAATTTTGTAAAAGATATATATTCTCAAAATTGTTTCTGTGAACTAAATTATCTCATCAAATTTGGGGATTCTGATTGAAAATTTTATTATTGAAAAAGAAACCCCAATTGAACTGTCTTAATTTTGATCGAAGTCAGAAGTCAGAAGTCAGAGATTCGGAACTAGGGTTTGCCTTGTTAGGAGCTTTAAACAAAGATTGAAGTCGAAAGAGGCGAACGACTGATTGGTGCTTCCAAAAAGTTGGATTTTGGGATGAGATGGTGTTCTTGGAGTTTTAAGGATACAATATATACATTCGTGTGTGTCCAATTTAATGAATCTATGCTTTATACCAAGATTGTTTTACTATTCTCCTTGACATTTACTTGGTTTGATCGAAATTGTAAGATGATCGATTCTAGAACCCTTATACACGGGGATACTGGAAAAATCCCATATGCCATTGTCGTTTGCTAAATCTGTGTTACCACGTTTTGCAGAGTTTTAGGAGTGCAAGCAAATGCTCCTGGCCTGCCTGATCAACTAAATAATTGGACTGTCAACCGAGTTAAGCCAGTATAGCATTTGGTTTTTGCAAATTTCCTGAGAAATCAAGAACAGAGAGCAACTTCATTCTTCATTATACGCCACACTTGACTCCAATCATTACTGAACTACAGATTTCAGTACAGGACTTAGAAGATAGACACTGATGGCAGCATTAGATGGTAACGTTATAAGAAAGGTTGAAAAGGCCAGAGGGAGACACATTAAGCAATTAGCCCGGAAACAGCAAAAGAAATTACAATAGAACGAATGGAGACTCCTATGTTGAGTTCTATTGAAACCCCACCGTCGAATCCACCAAACCCTACTGCTGTTGTTGCTGAAAGCCTGTCTGAGACTGCTGTTTGGGAATTCACGGGCTTTTCCAAAGGCAAAATTCTAATTGAAATAGGTGTGCATAAGGTGGCTGCGCCGGAAGCAACCCAGGACCACCAACCGAACCACAATTCTGATTGACAGGAGGATGATCGCTTGCCTTCCAAGCTATATCCCCATTTTGGCCTCTTATCTACATATCTCCAACATCAAGCAATTCCACTGTCTCCAATTTGTATCCGTCCGTGTTTGTATCTGTTGGTAAAATATGCCATGAGGGGGTTTTACCATCGGTTAAAATTTAATTAAATTTTGAATTTAAAAGTATTGGGTGGTTAACCCATGATCTATAACTACCCAAAAACCTCCCACCTCTCTCTCTCTCTCTCAGCGAATAAATGCAACGTGAGTTATCATTATTATATTTGAGTTTTTGAACGAAAGATTAACTCTCCGCACATTGTTGAGAAAAAGTGAGATCGTAAGAGACACAATCTTGAGTTTTTGAACGAAAGATAACTCTCCGCACATTGTTGAGAAAAAGTGAGATTGTAAGAGACACAATCTAAAAGAGAAAGAGGCAAATATTATCTAGAGCGATAAATCATCGAGGAAATGAGAAAATTTTGAGTATGAAATTTTCTATGGTTGGATCTAGGGTTGTAGTGCTATGAACTTGTGAGGGTGGTTTAATTTTGTAATCACTGTCCCGATTGAGAGTCTTATTCGAGGGTGTTAGAGGTGGGTTATGACTCCACAGATATTAATTCCTTCTTGATCCGAACAGTAGCCGTCAATAGGTGGATGTACCTGTAAAAATCGTCGGAGGGTGCTCTAATCGGGAGGGTTCGACGCTCAAGTCAGTAAAAGAGCGGTTTTCGATTGAAAGAAACAGACTGATAATTGAGGGAAGCTCTTCCATGTGCCCAGAGTATTAGGCCTAGAGATTATACCTCGTTCTAAGAGTTTTTAGAATAACTTATATCTCTGCTTCAACTCTACCTTCCTTATCAAACTGATCCGAAAATCTCGGAGGTTTATTATGAATTGATCCAGGAATCTCGAATATTATAAGTTGATTACGATCCTCATTTATCGATAGAACTACCATTTTCAAAAGAGGTATTTTCCCTATTCGAAAGATCTGAGATTTACCGTTATGGAATATGAGATTGAAGTTAAGGGAATTATAGAATTGTTAGGGACGTTGCATAACGTTCAATCGCTCTATCGATTAAGGGATTTTCGTGACTCGTCCGATTGAAGAGTTAGTCTGCTTGTCCGATCAGGGCAATTACCTTTGTTCGGTGATTACGTTCGGCCGGCAGGGCGATTATGACTCTATCGTTCGGTAGATCCGAACGACTGAGACCCTTCGATAGATCATTTGGGCGACTATGGCATTTGGTAGGTTATCATGACGATCGTTAGATTTCGGTCCATAGGTGCCCTTGGTGGCCTTATTGAAAATTGACTCTTTTGGTGTAAACTTTTGAACCATGTCCCATTAGAGGGATTTTTCACTGTTTGCAATTGAGTTGATTTTTATAGACCTATACATTAAGGAACACATCCCGAAAAATTTTAATCTTTTTAAAATTTCGAAAATTACCGTGCTTTCGTTGTGTTTGACAAATAAATTTAACAGTATCCCATGCCAATCTGCTTCCATCGTAAATCTCTAGGCCTGCATTGGTTATTGAAGCACATTCACCTCCTTTTTGAGCTTGAATATAGCACAAGTCATTGCCAAATCCTCCTGATCCTAGAGTGGTCTCTCTTCGAAGCAAAAAAGGCGGTGTAGGTTAGGAAGAGCTGGGATGTGCCTGAACCTGATTTTAGAAGTGGTTCATGCTCATGACTCAGCGGCAGGCTTGCTAGTTCTTGTTGTCTCACACTTTTTTGAACGGATTAGATTTGCAGTCGTGGAATGGAAAGAGTTGAAAAGGTGTGAATTAGGCCTCACCAAAACAACTTTCATTACATTAAGTGCTTAATTTGATTTTCATTTTTTTTTTTTGGTTCAAGTCACAAATTTTGCCATCGGAAAGCCTCTATTGTCTTATTACAACAACTCTACTGCTTGCTAACAGACTTTGGACCGACATATACGTGATCCGAAATTTTAGTAAATAAAAACCCATAAATTTTGTCTAGTTGGCATTGTTAGAATGTCTCATCCTGGCCCTTCATTTTGCCGCAAAATCGCCCTTTCCTCCTGTAATCAACTTGGAAGTCATTTCCAGACTTTCTCTCAAGGCATAGCGTCCGATGACTTCAGAAACCAACACTATTCCTCTACCTTGTTGGATTAAACGCTGAACTAAGAAGAAATATGGTAACACATAAAATGGCTTCAATAGAAACATCTGTAACAATTTGAAGTTATACAAAAATCAGTATGACAAAGCAGATTAGGACAACCAACGCAACAATCCACCACTCCACAAGCTTGTATGATTTATAATTATATAGCAATACCTTCCGTATTTTCCTTTTTACCTATATATAATACATAATGTCACCATATAAAAGGGTATACACATTAGAATGACAAGGGTGAGATATAGCAAAAAATTACATATGAAAATGAAACGAAACGCCCTTTTTAATAGAAGGCTCTAATAATGTTCAATTTAATCCGTCCATAATGTCCAAAGGGTTTGTCTTTGGCTCCTCAAAATCTCGACTTCTTTTGAATTCTCTAGTAGGAGAGCTCCCAGTGCTCCGACTTAAGGCAGAAACTTTGTTTCCTTTCTTTTTAACAACAGCAAATTCTTGACTCTTGCTTAAACCAGGAGTCAACTTTCTACGACACACCTCTTCCAACAAATTCCTATCCTCTTCGGATAAGAGGACCTTGAGTTTTGGGGTCTTACAATTCATAGATGGAAGTCGCTGCATTTCAACTTGAAAAAAGGGTCCCTTGTGAGTTGGAGACCGAAAGGCTAGAGGTTTGAGTCCATGATCCCTGTTCCTCACTACAGCAATCAAACGATGAAGCCATGTCACAAGCTCAAGGATGTGAGCATCTGTCTTCTTCTTATTTGCATGATAAAGTGTCTGAAGACGGATCAAATTATTGTTTGTTGTTGTCTTGTTAAACTCATTACTGTTGAAGATGGAACAAACCCAGTCAAATACAGTATGATGACTGAGAGAGAGAGAGAGATGAGTATTACTGACCCAGTGTTTGCCCACTCTCCAACCCATCCAAAACCTTGATGCATTCTATTCCATGTCAAGAAAGCAGGAAAGGGCATAAATCAGCACAAGAGCAAGACCAAAAGACTAAATTTAAATTGATTTAAAGAGTCAGTTGAACAAGCTATAGCAACACTAGAGTAACATCTGCATACATAAATGTGCTCAAACATCCGAAGTTCTGGAAGATTGGACATGTTATTAGGAGAAAGGATAGACTTACTTTGTTGTACTGGTAGCCAGAGGAACAAGCCACTGGAGAGTTTTTTCTATTTCAGCCTTGATCTGAGGAATAGTTAACTGGTAGAAGCAAAATCTCATGGAAATTAAATCACAATGGCATATCTTCAAGCCCTTATACGCAGATTAGATGTGAAAAGATCGAAGAGCAAGGAAATCCATCAGTACTAGGCGGGCATACCTCTTCCTTGGCATCAAGCATTTGCAGCCTAGAACGCAGAGCAGTCTTTACACAGGTTGGCAAGCCTTGATATAAAGTGTCCCTTGTGTTAGGAGGAAGGGCTGTTGGCCTGGATGCCTGAAGTACATGCGTTGAACTCAAACATGATCAGCAGTTTCAACAAATTTAAATAACATTAGAGAGACACGAGGGAAAAAGAATTGAAGAACCTTGATTGCAGAATCAGGGCAAGACAAACTTACAATGCTATCTATTTGATTGATTATGTTAGCATAGTGTAAAGCTAGACCAGCTACCCCTAATTGTTGAGGATTGTCACCAGACTCCTTTCTAACAGCATTTACACCTGCAACATTGATGAGAAGTTCAGACTCAAAAAGAGTTTTTAAGTAATCTTAAAACATCTGAAAGCAATAGTAATACATATTATTGATAAAGAATCTTAAGGGACCTCTTTTTCCTCTGTCTGTCCCTCCCTTAGCAGACAAAAGAATAACTAGTTTGGAAGCTTGTAGTTTCACAAGAACATTCATGGTCAGACAAGTCTATATAGGAGATGAATACACAAATGGCTCTACATAAATACGTTCCGGCAGGCAGAGGAAAGGATTGGCAAGGAGTCCAAAGGACAATAGTAAAAAAGATAAGCATACAGTCCATTAAATAAATCAGAGGAGCTCGATAGCCAATTCTTCCGTTTGAAGTTGTGCTCATACCATTATATCCAAATGCTTCGCAGATCTCCTGATGTATGAAAGACGCAACATCTAAAAGCTTCTCCATTATCTGGAATAATAGCAAAAGGAGAAAAGAGAATGATTTTAGCAGATAGCAGTTAAAATTCTACTGCATCATGAGAAGAGCAAGTTCGTGCCCTCAACTTGCAGCAGCTAGGGCAGGTGTATGTATTACTACATGTTCTGTGAGCCAAGAATTAATAATCACAGAAATGAGCTAGTAAAACAAATGCTCAAGGAAGAAATAGTTAAACTAATCTGATAAACATATACCTCTTCTAAATTTTTAGACCATAGAGATTTCTTTTTCAAGCTCCTAACAAGCTTTCTTTGGTGCCTTAGCTCACCGTGCAACATCATCAGACCCTCCCCTACAACACCACATAAATTAAATGTAACTTGCTGTAACGTCATCACAGAGAGAGAGAGAGAGAGGAGCCCTGTGATGCATATCTCTGAAATCACAGAAAAGAGGGTAATTGATGTCTAACCTCTTCGAGGTAAATTTAAGGACTCAACTTCCTCAAGCTTCCGCCTGTAATCTTGTTCGAATCTATCCAAAGTATTGAACTCATGGTATAATTCCTGCAGGTGGAAAAGGCTCATTTCTTTTCAGTTAATATGATTAAGTATGAAGAAAATAAGAACTAAAACCAAAGCAATTGAGAACGCAATCACCCAGCTCTTATGTGAAGATTGAGGACAGTATCAAAATCCAAATCAAGAACACTAGAGGATGTATAGAACACAAAAGGGATGCTGGAATACAATTTTTTTATAGCCTGACACACAGTGGCGGATCCAGGGCCCAAGGACACTAGGGCCAAAATATTTTCATGGGTCAAAATATTTTATTTTTAAGCCACAAACACAATTTTTTTTTTGGGGGGCAATTTTTTATTTAAGATATAAAATTTAATAATTTTTTTTTTAGTGGGGGCAATTGCCCCCACACCCTTCAACGTTGCTCCGCCACTGCTGACACAGTTCCTAGAAGTTTTTCCCCAACCAAGGGAAGCAGGGGAGAGAGGGACATAATGTAAAACCTCATTTCATTCTCCACAGAAATATGGCTAAACAAAAAAGAGTGATAAATTGACCTCACAAGTCAAAAGAAAAGGATTTGCTTGGTGAGCTGAAATGACTTGTGTCCTTTGCGGACTATGTCTAACACAAAGATGTCCTCATATTCCATACAACTTAAGAGTGAACTCACCGAAGTATGTTGAGCTAGGGTAGTCAAGTCTTGCATAATCGGTTCCGCCTCATCTCTAGGTTGGTTGTTTGTCAGTGGATCAGTGTCCAATCTGGAATATCATGAACATTTGACAAATATGGGGGAACTGTTAGCAGACACTAACATACAAATTGGCCCTAATCCACAGTGAAGTATGTACCTTACTTTGCAAAAAACCGCTCCAGGTTATGCCATTGTGGGTCTTTACATAGGTTGCCAAATCTAATTACTTCATGTGAGAAAACATCAAATTCCTCCCTACAAGATGCAAAGACAAATTAAGGAAATAGAAACAAAAACAGTGATACTGCATTATGCACTTTATAAAGAAAGAATCATATTATTTTTTTTTTAAAAAAAAAGGGTGAGAGAGACTCCTCAATATGAAGAAACCTTTTGTCAGAAGCGGCAATCTTGAGCAGCTCTGTCATATCAGTAGAAACCAACTGTTGTACTCCTTCAGAAGTTAGAATCTCTTTTTTCAGAAACTGGATATTTTCTTCAGAAATAGATTGCAGCAAATTTGCACCTTTGACTACAGTGTTAGCCACTTCGAATGCCAATATTGATATTTTGTTCCCTCTTGAGGCAATCCCAGAGGCAAATCCACTACCAGCATTCAAATTTGACATACTGCTTCCAAGGGTATCCAAGACCTCTACTGCCCTCTCAAGGCCCACTATGCTTGCTCTGCCAATAAACGAGCCAACTTGGGGTGCCTACAAAAGATATGATCTTAGTAAGCAAATGCATCTAGGAGCTCCACCTAGACCAACCCATTAGAACTGCAAACATGCATTCGAACCATAAAAAAAAAAAAAAAAAAAAAAAAAAAAGAAGCCAAACTAGTTATAGAATCTACTGGAGGTGTCTAAATAGGTGAATGTGGGAGGCTAGCTAAATAACTCCAGCACATGAGCTTCCTTGCTTCATGGACATTTGTTGGGGAATATTTGAAAATCTGCATCCATTGAAGAAAAGGGAGACATCCATGCTTCTAACGGGATGACATACTGGGGAGATTATCCCTTACAATTTATTAACCTTAAAATATTTCCTTTTGGATTTTGCATAGTGTTTCACACCTGCAATGATGAAACTGAAACTGTGATTTTAGAGAAAGCAGAATCAACAGTATGCTAACTAACATTCCAACTTTCCCGAGGGAAAGCCCAGTGGTCACAACCCCTCCCCCAACCCCGCGATCTGGGTTCAATTCTCGTGTAACCAATAAAAAAAAAAAAAAAAAAAAACTAACGTTCCAGCAGAATTAGCCAATTATTATAGCTGGCAGGGGCATGGCGGCCATTCAGTCCTGCAATCAGAGCCGAGTAGCTCATTCCCACTTGCAATCATTTCGCATTGTCAAAATTCACTCATCTCATAAAGACATCAATGCCATCAATAAGTCCAAGCCACCGGTTTGCAGATGCAGTACAAAATAGACCTTCATTCGTTGAACCAATCTTGCAAAACCATTACTCACATCAATGAGGCCAAAATGCAAATCAAATTTTTTATCAAGCATATTAAAACACTTTAATTACACCTTTTACAAGGCCTGGCAGTCCAAACAATCAGACGATACTGTCTGGCTATTTTTGCTATCCCACATTCTTACAATTCAAATTTTATAACTTCAGCCATTATTATGTAATGTTCCATGCAGTAAACCTTATGCTTTTCTTTGACTGTATTCCTCGTCCTGTGAAAACCAACATCAAATATTGCCTTCTCTTCTTAAAAATAACATTAACTAGTTGCACAAACATGAATCCCAGGATTCATAACATAGTTCATCCAATTGTTTCTTTCTAAATAATACTATGCACAAAATCAAGTCTTTTAAGTTTCAATCTATAAATAGAAAGGTCCAGGGTAGAACATGAGCATACCTTGGTAATCTGCGTCCTCGCAGGCGTTGACGGCTTCAATTCTCGCGAAATCGACAACCCCAGCTCACCAGAATCATACCTCTGTGGTGTCTTCTCGTACAAATCAACATCTGAATACGTATAATTATTTTCTTCTACATCTTTCTTGTTGAAACTCTTCTTCGTCTTCAACCTCCCTGAATACTTGGCGTCTCTATTCACTGTTCTTCCTGAACAAACCGCTCCCATTTTTTCTCTCTTCCAACTAATAAAATCAAATCATACCCTGCCTTTTATTTTTTTTTTTTCCCGATCACAAATTAACGTAAACTTATCAGAAGAGATTGTACAGCGTACCAAAGTTAATGAAACAAACTAACGATTTTCCCGAAATTCAAACCCTGGTAGAAGATGTCGAGGCGTTGCGGAGAGAGAAAAACTAAGATTGCGGAATTTTGATTCGAAAGATGAGAATTTTGGGAAGAAATTAAATGATGAGAATTTAGGGGTTGTTGAATTCGGCAAGAGAGGGAGAAAACGCGTGATGTTGATTAATAACAGAGATCTTGTGTATGTGGTTGCGAATGGATTTGACTGAATAGAATTTTGAGGCCTTTGTTTTGGCCTAATAAAGAAGGACCCCAAACGATGACTTTACTGCTACTGACTGAATCGATTTCTCTCTCTGTCTGTGTGTGTGTGTCTCTCTCTCTCGCTCGAAAATTTGGGTGAGGTATGAATGCAAGAGGTTATTGCAGTCCCGCCGTGTGAGTTCGGCTTCTTACGTCACTGTCCATCCTTTTTTCCAATTCTGCCCCTCGCGTTGTTTTCAGGGCTTTGGTTGAGCTACTTCCGTTGAAATAGCCCCGTGTGACGACCCATGTTTTGTTTCCTCTTCTACCCCCTTCGCAATTGGTAATTCCAATTAATTGGAAAGTATTTTCTTTAGCTTGGTCTTGCAAGTGTGAATCACATTTTATTTAGAAAATTATATGAAAAAATATTTTTATAAAAAACTAATTTAATATTAGTATTATTATTTCATTTGTCACAACGCTAGTGAGTAACAGAGGTAACGAGTAGTCACTCCAAAATTAAAAAAAAATACATATATAATTTGAAAAATTATAATTTCAAATATGTTTATTCTCTTAAAAATTTATAATTTTTACACATTAAATAATAATTTCAAATGCATATTTTATTTATTATAAATTTTTTATTTATTTTATTACTATTTATAATGAAATATGGTCACCAATTTCTTAATATCTTAAAAAGTCAAAAAAAAAACAACAAAACGAAGTATATTAAGATTAAATTAGTATTAAATAATGAAATTGAACTGATCTATGATGACTAATTCTCTTTAATTTCATTGACTTTAAAATAAAAATCTATTCACTCTCGTAATCTCGTAGCAATTACCTAGATGTGTGACACCTACTTGTTTGTAGTTTATTGCTAATTGTAAAAAGGAAAGTTTTGACTTTGGAAAGAACATGGCCGTGGGTCAAAAAATTCGGAAGGGCAAACACAAAAAAGAATAAACGAAAAGGGCACTATCGTGATTTCACAGTTAAGTCTCTACGTCATTTCAGACTTATCAGAGTTTTGGACTCTGCAGAGCCACTACAGCTATTGTAAGATTTGAATATACAAAAAGCAAATAATATATTTATTTTGTCTTTTTCTTCCCAAATAAAAAAAAGTCTACGTTGCTTATCAGAAGGTCGACGCCGTAAGGTCCTTTAATTGTCCACGTGGATCTACAGTATTCGTCTAAACAGACCTCGTCAAGTTACCTGTTCGAAGGAATTAAGGATTTTTTTTTTTTTTTTAATTATCAAACCTCTGCTCGGAACCACATTGTATTATCTTATTTCAAATTTAAGACATTAAAACAGGAAAAAAAAAATTAAGAAAATTAATTCTTCTACAAAGAACTCTCAAATTTAAGTCTAGATATCGATTTATGATTAAGTAATCTATTTAAAAAGAAAAAGAAATAAAATTTTTTATTATTTTCTTTTATTAAAAGGGTGAGATTAATATGAGCCTTATTTTAAAGTAATGAACTCAACTTTTATTAAAAGAGCTGCGAGTCCAACGAAAATAATTTTTAATTTTTTATAAAATATTATTTATTTTTAACAAATTATAACTTATTTTCTTGGATCAAGACTTGTAATTCCTAATGGAATTAATAATTAGTCATTATAATTTCTGAAAATTATAAATTATATGTTTAGATTGCAAGAAATAGCCGAGCACCTATTACTCTTCTTTCTAGTGATTCACTCATGTGATGAGAAGGGTATTTCCTGGATTCATTCGAACCAGATTCTTTTACGTTTTTGGTTTCGGGTTGACTCAGCAATTTTAATGCTTTTGACTCGGTCGAGACAGCATACTAGATATCCCTTTCGCAACCTCGTGACCATTCAAACCGTGTTGCTATATTTTGCATTTTGTTTTCTTGTCCACACCACCTCTGGTCCTACATATGACTTTTTTTTGTGATTTTTTTTATTCTTTCGATTTTGCCGGTGATGGTTCGATTGGGAGATTTTGATTTTTGACCGATGTGGTTGAGAAAATTCTTGGAATCCCATCACTCACGGAATTATTATTCAAAGGGAATAAATTATATAATTATTTGAAAAGGATAATGTGACTGTTAATATCCTACCACATAAATAAAAATTTATATTAAATACAATATTAATTTAGAATTGTAATTTCAATCTGATAATAGCAGCGCCCACCGCTCCTTTTGGCTCTGTTCGAACAGTTTAAATGGTAGAATTTCTCAATTTTTATCATTTCTTTCCTGATTGGATCTCTCTTGATTATATCTCCTTTTACTAAAAAAAAAAAATTCTTAATCTATGTCTTGGATGAATCTTAACAGAAAAGGGGACTAAGCATTATGAATAAGCATAGTAATCACAAAGAAAAAGCGTATTAATGGCGATATCATGTCTACAGAGAAAGCAAAAGAAGTGCAAGAAACTAATTAGGAATCAAAGTTTATGAAGCTGGGGCATGGCATATCCCATAGCCGCCTAAAATTTTATAAATATCTTTTTATTTTAAAGGATGTATAAGATTTTTAAAGGTAAAGAGGAGAAAAAAAAAATAACATGTTTGATTTTTACTATTTTTTAAAATTTCTATCATATAATATATTTCAGAAAAATTTTAAAGTTAACATCCCTTGAGACCTTCAACCTTTAGGCTTCGTTTGGAAGTGGAGAAATAGACAAAACTGAAAAGATTATGAACGAAAAGTTATTGGATTTTTGTATTTGAGAGTTGAAGGGGAATGAAAAAAAAATATGATTGGGCCAGAAAGGAAATCTTTTCAAAAATTTAAAATTTTCTTCCAAAAATGGAAAGACAGGAAGGGAAAGACCGATGGACAGAGTAAAAATTTCAATATATCAATTTTACTCTTCAAAAACTAACACAAAAATAAGGACATTTAAATGGTTTTGGTATTCATCACCCTGAAACTACTAGCAGCATAAGAACATTGGGTCATCTAATTCTTAACAAAATAATATAAAATAATATTTACAAAACTATGAAAATTGGATTATGAGGTTTCATGCTATTCTATCTCTTACAAGACTTGAATTTAAAACCAAAACATTATAAAAGTAATAGTAAGTATATTTTTAAATATTTTTTTCCTTACTTCTCTTCAACGCACAATTTTTTTTTTTTTTATTGGACACTTAAATAAAATGACACATCTTTTTTATTTTTTTTCCCTTTTCTTTTGTCTCCTCCTTAACTTTTCTTTTCTTTTCTTTTCTCTCCTAAACTCCCAAACTTGAGCCGGCCTTCCATAGGAAGTTGTGTTTGTCCATGCTCGAACCCATGACAAGAATAGATATATTAACAACCTTTTTCACTATATCACGTATAGAAGTTATGTAAATGTCATATAATTTTATATTTATTTATTATTTTATGATGACATCATCTGAATTTTTTATCCAGTCTGATCGGGTCAATCCAGTGATCATTGATCCCTTGACATGACTAGTTCATGCTCCGATCTGGATTTCAAAACACTTGTCCTAATTAGGCTCTGATATTTTCTGGACGCACGCTTTTGCTTGTGTTTGGGGTGGGCTGTTCTGCGTTTTGTGGTGCTATTTTTGCCTTTGTTCCGTGTGCGTCATACATACATACATACATACATACATACATATATATATATATATATATATCCACTATATGTATTTTTTAAAATTACGTTTGCGCCATCCATTACCGCCATTCTATATTTTCTCTCCCAAGCTGTCCAGCCGTCGGTCACCGTCTCCCCAGTGTCCCAAATCTCAAATATCACAATTACAAACAATCATAAGTCTATTTTAGGGTTTTTTCGATTCGGCAATCTAATCACCGGACGTCGACTCAAAGCCTTAGATGAACATGGAAGTTTCTTTTCTCGCCGTCGAAGGTCTCGAAAATCACCTGTCTCTTCGACGCATCCCGTCGGCGAACATCTTCAGCCTGCAATTGGAAGCGGAAGCGTCGTCGGTCGGTGGAATCAATGAACCAAGAAGCAAGTTCGTTCAGCGATGGTGATCGCGTTGGATTTTTGCGGTTGCATTCGTCGCCGCCGTCCATCTTGATCTTGCCTTTTTTTTTTTAATTTTAATTTTTCTAAATTTATATTTTAATAGCAAAAGTGCTTGATATGGATTTGGGTCTGGTCTGGGCCCAATTGTTAATGGGCCAAAAGAACTAGGCCCATACGGTAAGGGAGATTGATTTTTTTTGGGGGGGAGGGCGTGGTGGGTGGTGGAGGGGAGAAACAGGCCAGTTCTTGATCCGTCAATGGGTAATCCAATAGGATTTTGTTGTATGGTGACAAGCAAGTCACATTCCCGCCAAAGAAGGCGTATTAAAAAAAAAAATACTGGAATGGCAATTTGGTAATTCTGATGTGATTATGAAGAGGGGATCATTAGGGCCAGTTGGGTTTAGTCCTAAATCATAAGATTAGGCTAAAAGAATAATCCTCGTCTGACATATTAATTAATCTAATATTTTAATACCAAATTTGATTATTCAAATCTTGTCAAATGATAAAAAACAAAGAAAAAAGAAAAAATTGGCCTAGCCTTACTTTTCCGTTTGGATGAAAAGGTGTAGAAAAAGAAAGAAAAAATTAAAAGAGAAAATTATAACTTTTCTTTCAATTGGAAATATAGATATCAAAGAAAAAGAGATATTTAAATAGATTTGAGATCCTTTCAAATTAAAAAATTTTTTTCTCTCAAAAGTGAAAAGAAATTAAGAGAAAAAAAATATTAGAGTTATAATATTTTTTATATTTTAAAAATATTTTTAAAAAAATAAAAGCAAAACTTTTATTTTCAATGAGATTTATTTCTTTTTTTCTTTTATAAAACTCTTAAAATAAAATAAAAAAAATTAATTTTTATTTTTCTTTTCTTCCCTATCCTAACTGATCTTTTCTTTTCGAAACTCCCGGATATACCGTTACTTTGATCATCACCTTAGATACAGCCCATGCCATTATTGCTTCTTCCTCTTCTTCTTCTTCCTTCCTGCCGGCTCTCTCTCTCTCTCTCTCTCTGTGGATTCCAATAGGAGGTGGTTGATTGGTGCTAAACCCTGTAAGATTGTTTCAGAGCTCAGACTTTTCATTACGGGTAAATTGCAATTTCTATGTTCATTGTTTCTAATTTCATTTGATTTTCCTATTAAAGAGAGAATTTTACTTCATAAATTTGTTCAACTGGCTGTGTATTTGTTGCAGCTGCCAATAGGCCTAACGCAGAGTCTCCACTCTGTTATTTTATAGACTGGATTTTGTACTTCTCTGGGCTAATGCTATCCAATCGGTATCTACTTGCTACCTCACTAATTACTTTAATTTAGGAAAAAGCTTTCACAGGAATGAACCCTTCAGCCGCAACACAAATTGTTGCAATTTGTCTATCCTGTAGAACCAGTCTTCATGAAATAGGAATAATGATTATGTGATGGATCTCACTCCTTGAGCTCGTAAGCTAATTGACACCTTACACCTTAACACGCACTGGGGGGGGGGGTCAGCAGCTTTGAAACATAAAATTCTTCGATCTTGACTTGATCTTTCCAAGCAATATCATTTCTTCACTTAGGCTTCAACATGGCTGGAAAGTTTGCATATGCAACGGGCAAACAGGATACAGTTGGATTCTTGACCAAGACCGTTGGAAGTTTTATCCAAGATCAGTTGATTAACAAAGAACAAAGAACCCAACACAAGGAGCAGGGTGTGGAAAGGCTAGCAGCAGAAGATGGAAGTGAAGGAAAATTCACGGAAGTTTGATACTCAGATCAAACAGTCCTAGCAAATCTTGATTGGGGAATTGATGCACTGGAAGAAGCAACAGACACATCAAATATTGAAACAAAGCTTGCACGATTAGAATATGCAGAAAAAATGTTACAAGTTTGTGCCATGTTGAATTCCAATGATAAAACGGCAGGAGTCCCTAATTTCTACCTCTCTGCTTGGGCCCATCTCAACCTTTCTTATTTCTGGAAATTGAGGAATGATGTTCAAACTTCAGTTCTTCATGTTCTGGAGATGTTTATTATTGATCTATTCTTCTCGAGGATTGATTTTGCTCCTGAGCTCTGGAAAGTTCTGCTTCTTCCACATATGTGCTCAATCGTTGGATCGCATTCAGAAGCTCGATAGAGGATTGTTATGGATGTAATTCCAGATTCCGCCGACTTGTCCTTTACATCGATTTAGATCAATTCTTTAAGGAGTCATTGATCTTTTCAATGAGGCCAGATCACCAGGAGAAAATGCAGAAGCTGGAGAAGGTATATGGAGAATCACTGAATGAGAATACACGTCTCTATGCAAAGTACTTAAAGGACTGCCCGAACTTTGATGCAAGTACTACCAAGAAAGTGGCTCCAATGTTGCCTATTGCTGAGCCACCAATGACTCCTTTACACAAGTTCAGCAGGTCAATTCCAGATTATGTAAAATTTGGTCCCATCTTGCCCAATAGGCAGGGTTTTCTCCCTTCTTAAGGGTAGAGATCATGCTAGAGAAGATTTCAGGTTAGTCCTCTTTTCCTAATTTGCTCCAAACTAAATAATCTTTTATTTGAAGAGTTGGTCTGGCATGAATGAATGATGATGATTTGTATTGAATGCCGAACTTCTATTTGTCCTTAATTTGAGGCTTTTTCATTCAAGCAGATCAAATATAATATCCACTTCCTCACTAATTTGGGAGGAGTTTGCGGCTTGGGATTTGTCACTTCTATAATCAAGCTTCTGTTGAGAAGTTTTGCTTCTTTATGGTCCTTAGAGGATTATTTATCTATTTATTTATTTTGACTTTCAAAAATCAAGTTCCCTTTCTTGACACATATCAATAGGATGGTGACAATGCGCATGGAGAGACTGAAGAAGATTCAGATTTTGAGCCAGATGATGATTGTGGGGATTCTAAAGAATGTTCTGCTAAATTCACTTCGCTTAACAGCATGAAAATTGGTGCAGATATGGAATCTGGCCATAAAGCAAAGTCACCACAAGTGAGGAGCCAATTGCATTCTCCTACAGCATTCTCCCCTGTGGAATCCCCAACAAGTCCTTCCCCAAGGCCACATTTCCCCAATCTAGAAAATCAGTGCAAAAGAGAACCAGCATCCGCCTTGCTCCTATTCTCCACCAATCTCAGAGATCCATCTATTTCATCATTGCCAGAGTCTCCACTTAGGCCAAATGATTTTAGCGCTTTGATGGCAGATTCAGACGGAGAAGTAATAATATGTTTCTAATTCAGTTATCACTTAAATTTTAAGCATTTGTCATATGACCTTTATTAGTTATTGCTTTCAACATAGGAGCAGCAGAGAAGTTCAAGGACAAACTCTCGACATGCACAGAGCATAAGCTATGGAATTGCAAATCAGCAACTGCCAGATTAAAGGTAACTGCTTGGCATATTCTTCTTTCAGCCTTTTCATTGTTGGCATTCTTTTTAGCTGGCTTGGATGAAAGATCTACAACAAAATCAAACTTGTGATTATTTCTTACTCACAAATTGTATACTTTTCTGGTTCGGTGGTAGTCCGTTGAATGGAAGCGATGAGGGAAGTCAAAGCTGCATATCGCTCCCAATCTCTGATAAACTGAATCCTCCATCAAGACCACCAAAAGATTTTGTTTGCCCCATCACTGGCCAAAATTTTGATGATCCGGTTACCCTTGAAACTGGTCAGACATATGAAAGGAAAGCAATTCAAGAATGGCTGGAGAGAGGAAATACAACATACTGTGACTACACTTCTGAAAACAAATTATGCTTTAAAGAGACTCATTACATCATTGAAAGAACAAAACCCTAATCTTGCTCAAGAATTTTCATATTCTGAAACACCAAGAAGTTCCTTGAGCACTCCCTCTGCTAAAGAAGTTACACCAACGTCCACAACATCTAGGACATTCAACCTTTCTACCAATAAAAGTGCTGAGGATAATGCGTACCAAAGGAGTAAAAGATTTATGCGACCTCCAACATCAATGTCACCGAGGAGTGTGATATCTCAAGCTGCCCTTGAAACTGTTATTAATAATTTAAACCCTTACATTACAACTCTCTGCAGTTCAGAGGATTTGCAAGAATGTGAAGTAGCTGTGTCAACAATAACAAGGATATGGAAGGAATATAAAGGTGATCCGGGGCTTCATTCTTATCTGTCAAAACCAACAGTGATAATTGGATTTGTAGAAATTCTACCAGCCTCTCGCAATAAAGAAGTTCTGAGAATGTCAATATGTATGCTTTCTGAGCTATATGGAAGGAATATAAAGGTGATCCGGGGCTTCATTCTTATCTGTCAAAACCAACAGTGATAGTTGGATTTGTGGAAATTCTACCAGCCTCTTGCAATAAAGAAGTTCTGAGAATGTCAATATGTATGCTTTCTGAGCTGATATCCGGGGATGAATGTATTGGAGACATTTTGACCAGTGTAGATTCTGACTTTGATTCCCTGGCTGCATTGCTTGGAAATGGTTTGGCTGAGGCTGCTGTTCAGATTTTCCAGTTAAGGATGACATTTATTCAGCTTTCAGACCATGATCTTATATCACCTCTTCTCCGGTTAGTTCAGAACAAAAGTGAAGAGACTGATGACCTTCAGCAAATAATGGAGCCCAAGGATGCTGCAGTAGCATCGCTTGAACAAATTTTGACAGGAGGGATGAAAACAGCAAGTCTGTTAATGCCATGACTGTTATCTCCGCAAATGGGATTGCTGCACTGTTTTGTCTGGACAGGGTAGAAGCAAGGCAATCAGTGGTCAACATACTTTTATGTTGCATCCTTGCAGATAGGAGCCGCAGGAACTTGATAGCAAACAGAATTGAGCTGTCTCCTGTTCTCGAATTATTCCATTCAGGAAACGACAGTGGTAGAGGCATATGCATTGAGTTTCCCTTACAACTAGTTCAGTTGAACAGGTTTGTTCCGACTGGAAATAAAGCATAACTTCAAGATGACTTTTTCATTCTGTAACATTTAACATTACCCGTGAAGTGATATTTACTTTATCCTTTGAAAGATACTCATTCATCACACAAGGATAACCCTAATTCTGCTTATCTATATGTTCCTTGATGTTCAATTGTCTGTATATCATCCCTCCTCACACCTGCAAACCTGAGATTATTTAATCTTTTGTTACAGAAAGTTGTGGGAAAGTTGTAGACAACAAGTTAACAAGGTCCTTAATTGAAAGTCCTCGTTGTATCAATTTGAACCCCTGGTCTAGTAGGATGCTCTGATGATCATGATCCTGACAACTATGCATATTTAATGCAATGAAAACCTCTGAATGGTTGCATTCCTTTTTCCATCCCCCGAGGGGGGGTTGTTATTTAACTCCTTTTTCTTGTGGTGCCTCAGGAGAACACTCTGCAACAAGATTTTGAAGGTGATTAAAGATGGAGCATTAGTACCACGCACACCTTTCTTATGTATCTCCAGATGGCTCCTATAGAACAACAACCTGCCATTGCTAGTCTTCTTTTACAGCTGGATCTCCTGGTTTGCCTCAACTCCCTTTAAGAATTAGCAAAAAGAGGAAAAGAGAATGGTATAGAGGCTATTATATAATCCAGTGTGGCATATTTATTCCTTTGATACCATACTTCCAGGTTGAGCCTTGGAAGATAAGCATTTACAGGGAGGAAGCTATTGATGCACTAATTGAAGCATTTGGCAGGAAGTATTTCCCCAACTCCCAGTTAATGGCTTTAGAGGCTTTATCTGCTCTCACAGGTTGTGTGACTGCCTCAGGCAAGTCCTGTATTGAAGCCAGGTTACTCAAGATCGCAGGGTTTGATCATCAATACAATGCATTAGTGAAGGCTGAGAGGCAGAAATTAAGTGGGTGTGTTTTGATAACTTTTTTTTTTTTTTTTTTTTGCCAGAGCTCAATTTTGTATAATTCAATTGGTTGCAATATGGTTCTGAGAATGTTGTGTCCCATCAAACTTTCAGGATGAGGAAGACAGAGCTGCAAGTTCTTGGGAGAAAAGGGTAGCATTTGTGTTCTGCAACCATGAGAAAGGTTCAATCTTCAAAGCTTTGGAAGAATGCCTGAAAAGTAGTTCATTGGAGATAGTCAAGTCATGTCTTGTGACTACAACATGGCTTGTGTTCATGCTTTATAATCTCCCTGATACTGGTATGAGAGATGCGGCTCAAAAGTCCTTGCTTGACCATTTTATTAATGTCCTCCTTTCATCAAGGAATCTCAGGAGAAGGTTTTAGCAACCATGGCTTTAAGAAGTTTCATTTTTGATTCAGGGAAGGCATGTTATTGAATCGAAGAATTTTCTAGGACTGCTAACCCAAAATTTCAACTCTTAAAGGTGCACTTCAAGAACTGGGACCATATGTGAAAAGCATTTACAAAACTTTGAGGAAGCTTAAGAGAAATTCAATGGTGGTCTCTGATATCCTGAAAGCCATGATCAAACTGCCATCTGTTAACGCAGTAAGTGTAAATACCAATCATACCCCTGATTTCATGTAAGTGGAACTGCTAATGCTTTTTTGTAAGTTTTACACATCAGACAGAGCTGTGGTCTTGCACTGAAGTAACTGTGTTGGATTCAAGCACAAATGGTCACATTCTAGCTCTGCTGCACCTAAAAGGTCGAATCTTGAGTAGCCATTCTGATGGAACAATAAAGGTAGAGGCATTTCCAAAAGCATCCATTCCCATATATAACTGTGGCCATATCTGCGATATTCTTTGGGGTGGGGGAGGGGGGAAGTGAAGGCACTAAAAAGAGACCTCCTTAGGGAGAGACACCTCAGTTTGATAGATTTTTGCACATCTCCCATACTTCCTTTATTGTCCATATATTAGATAATAAATTTGTTTGTTTGACTGTCACTAGGTTTGGGATGCTGGGAAGAGGGTTCCAAGGTTGATTCAAGAACTTTGAGAACTTGCTAGGGCAGTTACGTGCTTATGTGTTCCCAATTCCGGTGACACACTGTATACTGGTTCTTTAGACATAAACTATTAGGGTAAATATTCTTCTGTTTTCCCTATACTTCATGATGAAGGCACTCAATAGAAGATGGTGTTTTAAAAGTTTGCCTGTGCAATTGTCTACTTTGCATACAAAACGATTAAAGATATGACGATTATAGCCTTTAATATGAGAATAATTGATTATCTTAGGAACGCGTCAGTACTTTAAATTTTCTTCTTGTTTGAAAATGTTCTTGACTGTTTTTAAGAGATAATAAGGTTTTTCCAATTCCTTTCTGTGATTAAATTGCAGAATCCCCAAAATTACAGGTCTGGTCAATCAAGCCTGAAAAGATCCAATTTCTTGAGGTTCATGATGTGAAAGAACCAGTATGTGAGTTGACGGCTAATGCAAAATTGCATGCTTTTCTTCTCAAGGGACTGGAATTAAGGTAAGTAATAGATTAGGGTAAGTAATAGCATATTGTTGCATGCATGAGAAGATTTAATGAACATATATCATTACACGTAATTGCAAATGCCTCTTGCTTCCAGGTGTACAGATGGTCTGGTGTTCGTAAACGTGTGAACTTCAACAAGAACGTCAAGTGTCTTGCAATGGCAAATGATAAATTAAATTGTGGTTCCACTGGTTACGGCATCCAGGTAAGCATTCTCTGTATTGTCTTAAGTTCTTTAGGTCAACGTAGTTTGGTCTTCTGGAGTTCTTTTCGTCCCCCCCCCCCCGGGGGGGCAAATTCTGTACTTGATATATCTGCTGAAATGTATAATATTACACCTGATGATTGTTTCACTTTGGAGATCTTATGTTATGGCAGGAAGTGGATTTGTGCACTTACACATCAAGTTTATTTTACTCCGGTGCAAGAAAATTGTTGGGTAAGCAAAGCGTACTTCCTCTCTGCATTCACGATGGCCTTTTCTATGCCGGTGGCTCTGTAGATGGGGCAGCAGGAAAGGTATCAGCCTAACAAATTCTTGAATATTCCATATCACTTTATGAAAATTCGGCAAGAGAATGCTATTTCAATGATCCTCATGGAGCTCTTCCTGGCTTATGTGGATCATAGAGCTAAGGCTTTCTGTTCAGCAATCGATATATTTCACATCTCATATTTGAGGAAAACTTATTTTGAAGGTGTTCTCTCTATCAAACAAGGCAATGGTAGGATCACTCTTAACAGGAATTGACATCCAACGCATTGCAGTCAATAATAAGTTCATATTTGCAGCTACCAAGCTGGGGGTCATAGAGGTTTGGTTAAGAGAGCGAATCACAAGGGTTGCTTCAGTTAAACTTTTCGGGGAATGCAAAAATTACTTCTGTAACATCACATTCTGATGGGGAGACGCTTTTTGCCGCAACCTCTGATGGCAAGATCCAGGTTGACTTTTTTTTTTTTTTTTTTTTTTTTTTTAACATTATGACATTATATCCTGCTTTTTAGGTAAATCCAATCTCCATGTCCCTACTTCAAAGAGGATGATTAGGAATAATTGTCGGATGTGTTCAATAAGGAATAGGTAACCAAAAAAAGGGTTTTTGTTGTGTACTATTCCTGCATATTTTCAAAGATCAAAAAAGAAAAGCACAAATAGATCATGATTCTACCTAGTTTAAGTCTTGTTTAGGATCGTGTTGAGTGATGAATATGCAAATTGACTCACTCATGCATGGGGGACACTGATCGAGGTAACCTGTCAACCGCTGGCGTGATGGAATAGAAAACTCGTAGATATTCAATGGTTTTCATATCTTTATCCATGCAAAGAACTTTTTTAGATTTAAATTCATTTAATTTCATAGCACCTTTGAGTTGTGAACTTCTGATTGCAGGCTTGGGCTCTAGAATGAGAGATTTTATGCCCCTCTTTATTGTCTGTCACTGTCTTCTCCTGCCCTGGAATGAAGTATCAAACTTTGAATGATTCAGAATCGAGGATACGGGTGAAGGTCGTGTTCGTTCTGGGGGCTTCTTGCCATATTTAGTATACCCAATTGTTAATTTAATCCCTGTCTTAATAATTCTGCTCTTGCTTGTACATGTAATATAATTTCCTCATTTTGGTTCGGATGGCCATCTTTCAGGCTTCTTGGCAAATTTTTGATTCTGCCATATGGTCCTAATATTTGATCAAGTTTATTTAAATTTTTGTTTCAGATTGCCGTCAAATTTTTGTTAAGAAAGGATTGAAAATTACATGATACTCAAAAGATCTTACGACCTTAAAACACAAGATTTAATCATGTCCTATAAAATTCCGGCGAAGGTTGAAGAAGACACACGTCTTCCGGCGGGGCGGCCACTGTCAGCCGACACCGTGTTTGGAGGCACAGAGGTTGCTTTAAAGAAAAAACTTAAAAAGAAAAACGAAAAAAGAAAAAAAGGAAGAATTTGAATGAATTTTAAATTCCTCTAAATTTAAAATTAAAAAAAAAATAAAGGGATTTCAAAAATATCCTTTAAAATTTTAAAATAAAATTTTTTATTTACATCAAATCCTATTTTTTTCTTTTCTTCTATAAAACTTCCGGATATTATTTTTTTTCATTTTCTTTTCTGCTCGAAACTCTCAAACACAATCTTAAGAATGAGGCCACGGGGGAGGATTGACACAGGGTGAGGAACGGAAAAAAACATATTCACCATGAAGCACAAAATGAACTAACAATGTCCCCAAAGAAATCATATTATCAATATTTGTATAATTCCTTGTTACAAAAATACCAATTTTAAAATAGTGGTAAATATAATTTAGGCACTCAGAATGAAAAGGACTAAAATTTACATGACTTTCAAAGATCATTCGACCTCAAGAAAACTAAAATACGTATCCTCATCGTGCCACGATTCGAATAATCAAGGAATTTTAAGTAATAGATTGGAAAAAAAGACAAAATCTAGAAAAGGAGAAACAAAAGGATTAAGAACCAAACAAGGAAGCAAGCATTCAGAATGAGTAGGAGGTTTGGTATTTCAATCACGTAAGAAATATCAGACAATCAAAATTCATCATCATTATGCTTGCTCTGTTTAACCAATCAATGTACTGTGAAATCAATCAAAATTTATCAAAAGATAGAGAGAGAGAGAGAGAGGGTGTCTCAAAACCAAAAACCCGGAAACCATCAGAACATTGGATACAGTGCATCAGTAAACACTAACGTGTTTCTCAGACGACCGTCGTGAGAAATTAAATCCATATCTCCTCATCTGGTTCCTCTTTCTAACGAAGAGAGAGAGAGAGAGACGCCGGAGACTAGGGTTTTTCGGAAGGTGTTTTGGTTTGAAGAGATGAAAGAAGACGAGAGATTTATAGAGGAAGAGAAAGCCAAGGATTAGGGCTTTGAACGCCAAAATTTATTCACGTGACCTTTTTGCCCTCCAAACGTAATGAAGCAAGGTTTAAGTAGGTAGGGGCTTTCTCGTCCAACGGAACGACAAAGGACGAAGCCATCTAAATCGAATGAGGTTGACACGTGTAAGCCCTTCCCCAGCCCCCCAAAAGACCAAGAACAACTCCTCGTCATCCCTAACTCCAACCCCGAGTCTCGTCTCAAGCTCAACCTTCGTCGTCAGCTAAATCGTCGATTAAGTCACCTATTTCCCAACCGATTCCTCGGAAATTGTTGTCAATGTCTGCCGATTCTGTTCCTCCTTTGATCTCTGCACAGATCAATTACCTTCTCTCTCACTCTCCTTTCTCCATTAAGGTACCTTATCTCTCACTTTTACCAAAATTAGGTTTTCACGTTTTAGATCTTCTTGCAAAACAAACGTTAGTTCCTTTGATTTGTTACAGGTTGATAATGCTTGGTCTGGTTGCAAAAACTCTTCGTTACTTGATCGCTTTACTCTAGTGATTCCTTTCTGTTTAGATTTCATCAGATGTGAGTAAGCTCTCTCTCTCTCTCTTTCTCTCGCTTGCTCGCTCGATTGATGGATTTATTGATTGTTTGTAAATTTGTTATAGGGGATGTTATATACAATGCACATTATCCATTAGCAGCGCCTGATATTATATTTGGGCCAGAGGATGATAATTTTAATCCCCTTTTGGGAGACGGTGAAGGTGATAAGAAGACATTGAAGAACTGCTTGTCTGATTGGAATAGCAAAGATCCTACTAGGCTTATGTCTCTGATTCACGAGCTTAGGTTAGGGTTTTGGTGATTTTCCGGACAATATTGTTCTTTATGAGTTTCTTGAATTAATTGAAGTTGTTTGTTGTTGATTATCAGGGAGTTGTATTCCTTGTACCAGAAAAAGCGTGTGGCAGATGTGGATGATCATAGATTGAAGTTCGAAATCAGCACAATTTTATCAAGAGAGGTATCATTTTATGTCTGCTGTTTGAACTGTTCCTAGATTTTTGAGTTTTTTCACTTGATGGAGATAGGAAATTGGAACCCGTGAATTTGTATGCAATTTCAGAAAATTGACTCGGGTCAGCTATTAAGAGAAGGTTTACATTGATTTTCTGGGGTTTGAATTTTGTCATTGAAACACCAAAAAAGAAAGAAGAAAAAAACAGAAGTGTTCAAGTGGGAATTTATCATTTAGGACAACATCTCAATCTCAGTGCTGTTGCTTGACTTGGTTTATGGATAATGGTGGATGCAACTTGAAAAACTTGGGGTCTTTGTGTCGGCTCTGATGATCAAGCTTTTCATAGTTCTGAATCGTGATTTGCTAGATGATTTCTGTTACTAGTTACATATTCTTCAAACAAAATGCCATTTATAGTTTTTATTTTTCCTATTTTTTGTTACTTGTTATGTTTTCAAGAATGGATTGCAGAAGCAAAGAGTGAAGTCTTGAACAATACACATTTTTTTATAGTCACTACTATCCTGCTTGTTGAGTTGAGTCTAACTTTCACCATGATATTACAGGGAATTGAAATGTATTTGAGCTCTGGAATTGAAAAGGTATCTCATTATCAATTACGTTTCTGCTACCTTCCTGAAGAATTTATGGTTTGGTTAATGGTGCTTATACATGCATTTAATGGTGTTTGTCTTTTTGTGCCTTTAATTTTTAGCATAGCCTGAGGAGGTGAAGTTTGCAGTGCCTCTAATTGGAATGGACATAAATAGGATGGTGCATAGCTGCACTTGGAAACATCAGCAAAAGATTTATTTACAGGTTCAATTTACCTTTTTGTTGTTATGCACTTCTGTTTAAGTGTCCCTTGACTCCATGGACATATTTGGATTCTCTTCTTCAAATTTGTTGGTTCAGATTTAGTGTAATGATTCTTTATCTTGCCGTTGCTTGATCTATCGTTATTCCGGCATCAACCCCCTGGCTTTACCTTCTCTTTGTATCCCCCCCGGTTCTTCTCCCACTGTATTAGTAGGTGTTTGATAAGCTAATCATTCCTGCAGGTTATATTTCCTGTTAGTCGAAAGTTAGCACCCGCTCCTGCTCCACATCTAAAATTAGTATCTACTCCTGAGTTAAAAGCTTTATTCTCAATTGAAGATGTAAAGCTCCCTTCATGGTTGGATGGAATGTAAGTCATTTATGCTAATCGTCCCTCATAATATAGGAAACTTTAAAGCCAAAACTGTCCCTTGTATCAACTTGCAGCTTGTTGGCCTGTTATTGACACATCATGCATGTTGATTTCTGTTTTCCCTTCTGCAAAGGTGCTTGGCTGAATATCTCCCTGCTTTGGAAGAAACCATTGAGGAACAGGTCAGATAATTCTCCTCATAAGTTTGAATTAATCGGTGAGTGATGTTTGAATGTCCCTTTTATATCCCATAACTGAGATGAAATCTTTGTTCACAAGATTTTGGAGGCAGTTTCACTAATTGGTGTCAGGAGGAATTTCATTGAGGCCTTATCTTTGGTGTTTGGAAGGCCAGTGGAGGCTGATCCGGTAGGTTTTATATCGTGGAATACTTCTTTACAGAGTTTGAAGATGTGAGATCGAGAGAGTGACTTCAATTGCTTCTGTTGCCAGGTATTTTGCAGAAAAACATCGGCCCTTGTGGCCTCTGGGGTTTTTACATTTTTGGTAAGCTAATCTCTTTACTGTTTTGTCCATTGTTAAATCAAATATCTATCCCCAGACTATCAATTCATTCGCCTTATCTCTGCTTCATATCATTATAATAAGATCCTGATGCCGATGGAAGATTGTTGATAGTTGGAAGGGTCAAAAAGGAAAGGTTAAGAGAATCAATATTTAGGAGCTGGAGATCTCTTGATATTTAGTTAAGAAAAATCATTGGGGAGAATTGATTGTTTTTACAGCTGGGATGGACAACCATCATTAGCGTCATTGAAGTCAAGTTCTTTTGCTTCTTCTTCTTCTTCTTCTTCTTCTTCTTCTGATGGTGATGATGATGATGATGATACTGTTAGACTGACCGGTGCATCTGCTTACTTTAGGTGCATTTTCATCTTTCAAGCCAATTTCCCAAGCAACAACCTGCTCTCATTCTTCAAAGTTCTCAGGTATGTTCTCTAACAACGTGATTTTCTAGGAGTACAAATTATGATTCCAAGAGGCCATCAATAAAGTGGAGTTCCAGTTAGACATTTATATACAATGCCAAAGTTGTGTAAGTGTGTTTATATGCACTTACTCAGGCAGCATCATATCCTTAGCATGCTTGTCCTTTCACCTGATCTTTACCAGCAAAACAAAGAGAAAAGTTTCTCATCTTTTCTCTGAGTTTGATGTGACTAGCGATGTGTGTGTTAGAGAGAGAGAGAGGTTTTACAGAAAGTTAGATTTTTCCTTCGTGGAGAATGATGCTTCAACATTCACCACATACTTAGGTGACCTCATGTGGAAGGAGCTACCATATGAGTGGACCTGTATTTGGTTTATGTTCCCCATTAGTTCTCTGTGTCTAGGAATTGGCAGCAATGAGATGCACTGTTCTATTATGTCCATGAATTGCATACTTGATCAATCAAATAGTGGTGCATTTGATATTATGTGTATCTGTGTCTGATATGCTACTGGCAAATGAATGGACAGTGTATGTGGCAGAAAGCTGGTATAATTGCCCAATTCAGAACTAGGAATCTAATTAGACAATTCTTCTGTTGTTAAGTGTGCATTAGTTTGGAAAACCATAAAAAATACCCCCAATCCCCTACAAAATCTGTGATTTTCGCATTCTGATGTGGATTCCCCCAATTCTGCAGCATTTTAACTCCCAAGGGGCTCCAGTCAGATCACCTCTGATCACAGATTATCCATGGAGTCCAAGATGGGAGCTATCACAAATGGCTGAGAGGATATTGTAGGTTATTCTGTCAATGTTTCTACACCCTTAAAATCTAGGGCAGCTGTTTAATGCCCCCTTAAACAATTGTTTTGCAGTGAATATCTGGTAGAGGAGTCCTTGAACTTCAAGAAGTACTGCAACGAGACTCAACATCTCTAGGTTATTGTGAATGAAGGGTATTCTATTATGTTCCCCTTCCCTGTTCTCCCCCCGTAATGTAAATTTTGCTCCATGTGAGTGTGCTGTCATGATTTGTTTTTGAGAATGACGGATTCTTTTGGGGGTTAACCGTTCACAATTGTTTTGCCTTTTTTTTTTTTCTTTTTCTTTTTTCTGTGGTTGGAAGCAGACATTTTCGAATAGATGTGTGTAACCTATAAGTATTCTAAACGAGAGAGAGACTATATGCATGCATCTGACTATGGCACTCGTAAACACAGGCCATTGAGCTGGAGACTTGGGTATTCGTAATTATTGTAGGATATGTTTGAGTTGCATGTTTATGCGTGCTTGCTCCTTTGAAGTTGATTTCAATTCTACACAAGTGGTTGCAGGGATTGACCTCGACCATGTGGTAGCGGCAAAGTGACACTTGGATGTCTGCAGCCTCACAGGAGGTGCCCCAGAAATTTCCAAAGAAAGAAAGAATGAATGAATGAAAGAAAGAAAGAAAGAAAGAAAGAAGAAAGAAAAAAAAAAGCCGTCTTGTTTTAATTGCAATCAAGCCAATTGGGTGCTTTTAAACTGCCATGGAAGCTGGAGTGGATTTGATTTGCCTGGTGCAGCTTGTAGTTGCGGGGTGGGAATCACAATGATTTATTTACTTTAATTAGGTGGTAGTCGATTTATTCGAAATTAGGTGTTGGTGGGTGGTGGTGTTATATTACTATTTAGGTATATGAGGATGTTCGTGGTGTGTGTGATTCTCCATTGAAGCAGTCGCTGCACCTAATTAGACAAAACGTTGTTGTCCTGTAGTCATCTTCCCAGCGGTCAAGGTCTTCTCCAACCCACCTTCCCATCCCATATACTCAGATACTACTGCTATGGTAAAAGATAATATTACATGTGTGAACCTTTTCTTTGTCAGCCCATTGCTACGGTTTTTCTTTTTAGTAAGACCTGGTAAAGCAAACCCTGATAATGAAGTAATTCTCATTCATTGGCTATGGCTATTTAGTTCTCGTTCTATTCGGGGGTGATCTGCACCTGCTTATACTTTGATGAGATTGAGAGCACTTTTAAGTATTTTTGTAGGTTCTCGAGTTAAATGCATTAAAAGGTTGTTGCCTTGAATGGTTTGAATTTGCCATACGTTTCTCGGAATTTCAAACTTTGAGAGAGAAGGTTATTATGATACAATCCAATCCATCATGCAGAAACCAGCTTAGTATCACCCTCAACTTGATCATTGGGATACATAATTTACCTGTCGAGTTGATCAATTATTGGACCAGAGCTTAGAGTGCTTGATCACAATTAAACAATTATGAGTTTTTGACAGCTCACAGTATATTGCTGCAATAATTTTAAAATTTAAATAATTTTGAATTAATAAAATTATTTTTTAAATTAATTAAATAAAAAAATCTTAAAGAAAAGAAAAATGGTTAGAAAAACAATTTGGTCTCTCTAGCCATGTTACAAATGGAAGTAATGTTTTAAAATGGCGGGGAAGGAGGAGATCTAGATTCGGATTCATCTTCATCCTCATCTTCATCATTCGCCGATTAGTTTTCCAGGAAGAGCATCCAATGCAGGGTAGAAGGTGGAGACAAAAACACGACACGAGAGAGGGAGAGAGAGAGAGGAAGTGAAGTCACGTGGGGGTCACACCCTAAGATAACATGCGCCATCTCACACCCTACTGTCAGACGGTTGGTGTCCGTATTCAGTTACACCATCACACTGCCCCCCCAAAATACCTCTCACATACATTATAACCGCTTCAAAAAAACCCCTAAAATAAAAATAAATACCCTCCCCCTCCCTCTCTCTCTCTCTCTCGTTATTATTGCCCCGTTTCTCACTCTTCTCGTTCCATAAAAATCACAATCCCTCTTGCCTCTCCTCACAAACATTCTCTCTCTCTCTCTCTCCCTCCACAAACGAAACCCTAAAATTTCAACAATGAGAGAAATCCTACACGTTCAAGGAGGCCAATGCGGTAACCAAATCGGATCCAAATTCTGGGAGGTAATCTGCGATGAACATGGCGTAGATCCCACCGGACGTTACAAGGGAGATGGAAACTCAGATCTTCAACTCGAGAGAATCAATGTCTACTACAATGAGGCTTCTGGTGGACGTTACGTTCCACGTGCTGTTCTTATGGATCTCGAACCAGGAACAATGGACAGTATCCGATCTGGACCGTACGGCCAGATCTTCCGTCCTGATAACTTCGTGTTTGGACAGTCTGGTGCCGGAAACAATTGGGCGAAAGGTCATTATACTGAAGGAGCTGAGTTGATTGATGCCGTTCTTGATGTTGTTCGTAAGGAGGCTGAGAATTGCGATTGCTTGCAAGGTATGTTAGATTAAATATCGTTTCGATTTCTTGGATTGATTCTCTCATTGTTTCGATTTGATCGAGATCTGTTTGATTGCTATTTGGATATGGATTTCTAGGGTTAATCGTCTGTTTCCTAGAGATCTGAATGAATGTTGAACAATGTGGGTTCTAGATCTGTTAATTCGCATTGATTATTTGTTCTTCATCTTTGATTTCCAAGTTGTCTGATTTGCTCGTGGATCAACTGACTTAATCGATCATCTTCCTCTTGTTGTCCTTGGACTGGATTCATATGTCATTGTATAAATAGAATACGCCTGTTGAAGATTTTGATGTTCTTGGAAATGAATCAAGTAAAATGCTGATTCTGTTAGACTAGAATTACAAGAGCAGAGATCAGATCTAATGCATTTCGTTTGGGTTTACACTGGCGTTGTTGCTGATAGGTGTAAGCCAAATTTCCATGTTCTGAAGTTAAGAAAATATTTAATTAGGTGGTATTGTTATAGAGACTGGTCCACCAGCGGGACCCTTTGTTGTCCTATATAAAGGAATTCATTTGTGTCTTGAGAAGATAAGGTACGTACGACCTGTCCCTTTCACAAAATAAACAATATATGAAGTGTAAATAAGTGGCCATACCATTAAATTAGAGAAGACCTAGTCCTGATTGCCGTACAATAGAAATAGAAGAATTATCACCGACAGCCTTTTCTCCTCCCTTTTTGTAATTTAAGAAGTCAGGGGAAGGGAGGCGCGCTAAAATAGTTGAATTCGGAAAGTTTCGAAATGATTTGGAAAGTAGGGTGTGAACCTTGCTATAGTGACATGTGTCTGGGCATCCAATGATTGACACTCTCCTACTTAAGCATCATCTATCCTCATATCTGGAGCGAAATATCAATGAACATGATCTCTTCAAAGTCTACCTTCGCGTAGGCTGAGTAAATATGCTCCAACCCAGTTGATCTCAAATAGAGTAGTAGGCTTGCTTATAATTAACGAGCTAAAATATTAATTGGAATTGTTAGATCTGTTTCTTAGAATCATGATTGACCAATGCAAAAATAGATTTGCTGCGTAAACCTAGCCACTTCCTTTATTTTCTTATTCAAGACCTAGATAAAAGACGCCCTATCATTTATTACTTGAATACTTGGTCCTTATAAACTGGCTGGAGAAATTAATTTTCTTTTTCTCCTGACTTTTGACTAAATTAGCTAATGACAATAAACATCTTAGTGCTAAGTCACAAATGCCATTAACATGTGTTGATCATACTTTTGACCAGGTTTCCAGGTGTGTCACTCGCTTGGAGGTGGCACAGGTTCTGGAATGGGAACTCTACTCATATCGAAGATTAGAGAGGAATACCCAGATAGAATGATGCTTACATTCTCTGTCTTCCCATCCCCTAAGGTCTCTGACACTGTTGTGGAACCCTACAATGCCACTCTCTCAGTGCACCAGTTGGTGGAGAATGCTGACGAATGCATGGTTCTCGACAATGAAGCACTGTATGACATCTGCTTTAGGACCTTGAAACTCAGCACTCCAAGCTGTAAGTGTTGATTTCATATGCATAGGCAAAAGAAACAGCCCATGCTTTCAATGTTTCTGACTATTGATTATTGCAGTTGGTGATCTAAATCATCTGATTTCTGCCACAATGAGTGGAGTAACCTGCTGTCTGAGGTTTCCTGGACAGCTGAATTCTGACCTCCGGAAGTTGGCTGTGAACTTGATACCATTTCCACGTCTTCACTTCTTTATGGTGGGATTTGCACCTCTCACCTCTCGTGGATCCCAGCAATACATCTCTCTCACTGTGCCAGAGCTGACTCAGCAAATGTGGGATGCCAAGAATATGATGTGTGCTGCCGATCCACGTCATGGTCGTTATCTGACTGCCTCAGCTATGTTCAGAGGGAAGATGAGTACCAAGGAAGTCGATGAGCAGATGATCAATGTGCAGAACAAGAACTCATCTTACTTCGTTGAGTGGATTCCTAATAACGTGAAGTCAAGTGTGTGTGACATACCTCCTAGGGGTCTGAAGATGTCGTCCACATTCATTGGAAACTCCACTTCTATCCAGGAGATGTTTAGGAGGGTGAGTGAGCAGTTCACAGCAATGTTCCGCAGAAAGGCTTTCTTGCACTGGTATACAGGGGAAGGGATGGATGAGATGGAGTTTACAGAAGCAGAGAGCAATATGAATGATCTGGTGTCCGAGTACCAGCAGTACCAGGATGCAACTGCGGAGGATGACTACGATGAGGAGGAGGAGGAGGAGGGAGTCGAGGAGCCCTATAATGGCTAAAAACTGTCAAACATGCTTGAGCAGCATGAGGTTTGATGAGATAAGCTCTTTCAAATGCGATCCTTTGTGGTGTCAATGTTTAGCCCCCCCCCCCCCACCAAAAAAAAAAATATTTCACCTTCCTATGCAGTTTGTTTTGCTGTATAAATCTCTCGGCTCATTGTGATACTATTGTTTGTTGTCAAGTTGATGCAATTGAATAAGGATTTTGTGGTTGCTTATGATGTAATGAAGCTTTATGATGTTATCTCTGTTGTTTGATTGAATTGGCATATGATTGGACAATGATGTATTAGTGTAGTATTATGTTTGGCATGTTACTTGGCTGTCTAGGCCTTTTTGTCCCGCCCCTTTCCCTATTTTCCCATATGTTTCTGCTTATGAGAAAGCCATTCCAAAAAACTTTCCCTATTTTCCCGTATGTTTCTGCTAATGAGAAAGCCATTCCAAAAAATTTGTACCTGAAGCTTCTTGACTCTCAACAAGTGTTGATTGAGTCTGCTCCCCCGGCCTTGGATCTCAGATAAGACAAGAGTGCTATTCCATGGAGTAGTTGAGATTTGAAATGCTTGGATTTCCACTTCAAATAAAGCAAGGTCTGTCTTGTGTCTTAATTGGAGAAGCTGATTCTGTATGGGCAGCTCTGTGACTGATTGTAAACCAGGAAACAATGGTACTCCTCTCATGGTGTCTGCGTATCTTTTGAGTGGTGTATCCGTTTTCCTATTTGAAGTGTCCATGTTTTTTAGCTGCGGAACAATTGATTTTAGGATTTTCCTTCTTTTTTTATTTTTTTGTCCCTACATGATCATCACCCGGTATTTGAGATTTTTTCCTTACTAATCCGAATCGACCTACTATCGGGCTCTTTATAGGGAAGGTTTGCCAATGTCAACTTTTATGTTTTAATGACGGTTCGAACCCCCGATCATAATTAAATGACTAAAATTTTCTTTCAATTATGTCACCGAACATCGATTAATTTAGAATTTTTGACTTTAAAAGAAAATATATATATTTATTGAGCTTCAGATCCAGCCCTAGTAGAAACTAATGCTAAGAAAGGGCAGTGGAAAGAATTATTACATTCAACACATGTTGGTCTAGTCGGTAAATCATTAGACCTCATTCAAGAGGTCTCGAGTTCGAGTCTCGAATGGAGCAAATGTATTGGGGAGAACTCTACCCTTCTCGAGAGATTTCAGCGACTCGACTCGAATTAGTTGAATCAAAATTTTAAAAATTGGGTGATGGACCAAGTCCAGAAGACAAAAAAAAAAAAGGAATTCTTACCCACATTGAAGGTGAAGCATAGGATAGGAAAAAAGAGAAAAAGAGAGAGAAATGAGCTTACCCATTTCTAGCATATGATAAAAAGATGTATTAAAATATTTTGATTAATTCAAATAAATATTTAACTAAAATACATCAAGAATTATCATGTAAAATATGGTTTACTAAAGTAAAATTGAGGAACATGATATGTCATATGCACATGACAAGCAATATGGATATCTAAAGATTGAAGTTTCTTTTGTCTATGGACCCTTGTAGACTCCTTGAAGATACGATCAATCACACACACACATATAAAGCTGAGTCCAAATTGTTAATTGAATAGTTTACCATGAAAAGCTGCAAGTCCTCCTGGTCTCCTTGGTAAGTCAACATATTTCTCAGTTGATAAAGATAGTCCATCATTAAAACTTATATTCTTTATTATTTAAAAAAATTAAAAAAAATGCCTCTCGATTAAAGCCATGGAAGTAGATTGGGGAGAGAGAGAGAGAGAGAGAGGGAGGTTGGGCGTTTGGAATATAAAATAGCTTGTGATCTTTTTAGTTCATTTTTTCCTTATTATTATTATAGTTTCTGCATTTGGAGTGGTATTAAACTATATAGGCTCTTCTCTTTCTCTTCCAAATCGGAGAAAATTTCTTATCACGAAAACTCCATTTTCTTGGAATATTATCAAATAATTTGAATTCATTTAATTTATTATAGAGTTTTTCTTTATTACGATTTCTGTATAATAATAAGAAATTATTAGGGTTGGAACAAATACATCAGGCCAAAACGAATTATATTTGCAGGAAGGAGCCATTGATGAGAACAAGGTCAAAACAGCAATTTCAAATCTCATTTAACTCAAAAGGTACAAACTTGGCTTTTGGCCAGGTAGATGCAGACATGAAGCATGAAGAACTAAAATCCGGTGCTGACACAATATTAACACAATTACATTATATTATCCATTTCTATTTCTTCTTCAATCGAATTTATTATGATAATTGTATGACCATCAATCACCTAAATTTACACCTCTATCTCTGTTTGTGTGTGTGTGTGTGTGTTTTTTTTTTCCTTTTTTTTTGTGGTGATCATCTCTCTCTCTCACTCTCTATATATATATATATAATATGCAACAGAAGATGAAAGAAATAAAATTTGCACCCATAAACCTTAATTAAATAAAAATTATTTTTTTACCTCCTTTTATTTTACTCCCAATTTATTATTTGTGAAACACCATTAAATAAAAAAAGGTAAAAGTTTAGATCATGTGTGATGGGAGGAAAAAGATGAAAAATCTTTAAAATTTCCCTCCTTTTAAAGGCGTATGATATCTGCACTTTTATCCCTCAATTTTATAGGGTAATGTTGGGTGGTCAATGTTACCATAGCGAGGGTAAGGTAACAAAAGGAGAAAAGTAAAAATGTTTAAAATGAATGTAAGGAAAAAATATATATATATTAAATTTCTATTTTTAAAGAGAGAAAATTAAAAATCAATGTATTCTGAAAGAAAATATAAATTAAATTAGTTTTTTGAGAGAAAATTAATGTGTATAGTTTCAAAGAGATGAAAACTCAATAAGTTTTAAAAGAGAAAATATGTGTTGAATTAGTTTTTTAGATAGAAAAAATATATATATGCTTAATTTATAGAGAGGAAAACTAAATTTGACTTTTCTAAAATGAAAAAACATAAAAATTGATGTTTTTAGGAAAATAAATGAGAATTAAATTATTTTTTAAAAGTAAAAATTAGTGTACTTAATTTTTAAAAATATAAAAATTAATTTTTAAGAGAAAAATAAAAAAATAATGTAATTAAAGAGATAAAATTTATAATAATTTAAATTATTTTAGAAAGAAAAAATTAATATATTTATTATCTTTTAGCTCTGCCTCTTGCCCACAAATTCTCTTGTTTCTCACACCTCAATTCTTTCTGCTCTATTTTTTTCTTTAGCGGCAAAATGCATATATAATGCTTTTTTTTTTTTTTGAAAAACTATTAAATAGAAAATCAATAAAAATAATTAAAACTAGGGCTTTATTAGAAGAACCAAAGATTGAACTTGTATAAAATAAAAGGTAAAATTTCATAAAGGAGGATCTGTAGAATGAAACATTTCATCGAAGTTTGATTAGATGACGGTCTGAATTCCGACCAACAACAGACATCGGAAATCCAAAATCCTAGATGAAATCATTGTCGTCTCAGAAATTAGGAAACCACAGGGCAGAAAATCGATCGGGTGTATTAAAAAAATAAATTTAAGAAAAGGGAATTAATCCGATGCATCAGAGTCATGGAAGTAGATGAGTGAAAATCATTGCTCCCATAAATTAATGTGAGCTTCCCACTGCAATATATGATCTCGTCATTTGCATCCACTTGCTTTCACTAAAATCAAATAAAATTAGATCGAGAAGAGAGAGAGAGAGAGAGAGAGAGAGGTATAAAATTGTTTCACCTGACGGAAGCAATTCTATGCGATTATATATATAGGGGGGGGGGGGAAGAGAAGCGGCCCCGAGAAACCCTAACCCAACCAGGTAAGAAAATACTTCTACTTGGGTTGATTTAGAGTTAAATCCTAGTTGAGAATTGAGATGGGCGGTCGGGTCGGGATTCGACCCGGTTAGGATTTGGATTACTGTTTGACCGGGTATCCGGTGATCTTCTTCTCACGCGCTCCTCAAGTAAGTGAATGTACGGCTCGGTCAGGAGACAGGAGAGGACCAGTGGTCTTTTAACCCACTGGACTTTGGTTTGGACTCATGACGGTGTCAGAGGCTCTGGTTTATCTTCAACCATTACTGCCCGATTTCCCCATTCATTGTGAACAAAATGGCATTTGCTATTTTTATTTATTTATTTTTGGTTTGAAATAACTTTTGTTTGTGACCCAAAAGGTCTTGCATTGCCAACGTGTCGCAATTTTTTTTTTTAAATACACGTCACCTAATTCTCTTGTTTTTAATTATATTTTCTATGATAGCCTTAGTTACCAACGCATTGACTTCATTTGAGTGTGTGTGTGTGTGTGTGTGTGTGTGTATATATATATATATATATAGTAATCTCAGTAACAGCAATTTCAAATCACAGAAGATCTCTGTCCTCTCTGTTGGGAGCAATTTTATTTAGAAAAACCAGAAACCTCTTTATTATAAAATATAAATACACATTAACCCATTTAAATTTGTATAAAACAAGAGTATTAAAATTACAAATCTAAAATCTTTATATTAATTTAAAGCTAAACTTGAGTTAGGACTGAATCAAAATCGTGTAAAGTACTAAGATATGAAATTCAAGCCCGAATACTTGGCGTAGTAATTAGGCTCATATTCAATGAAAAAACAAGGAATTGACTTCAAATATATATATATATATATATATTAAAATGTCAAGTGGTTTATATTAAATCTAAATTCAGTGCATATATATTATATTATTTTTGTTGGTGATTTTATAAATTTAGATACAAAAAGTTTAATAAAATATAAAGATGAGTTGTTAAAAATTTGAATATAAATTATTTGTAAAAATATGATAGTTAAATTTTTAGTTGGAAAGATGATTTTGAATAGAAATAAATAGTATAAGAAAATTCATATAAAATAAATTTGTTTTTTATATTTATTTTTTTAATTATTGATTTCAAAATTTAAAATTAATTTAAAATTAAAATTGAAGTTATTACTGTTATATTGTTCAATGATTTTGCATTGCACGCACATTAATTACGTCTTATGACGAGTCATTAAGAAATAAACCATTATCTTTATTTGGGATCGCGCACCCGTTGATTCCATTCTATGTTTTTTCGTCACCAAGTGAAACTAATGACTGCCTTTAGCATCATGGATGGACATTTAGGACGGAGCAGGGGATTTTCCGTATCATGTCGTCACACCTTGGAATTAAGTAAAATCTTGATTTTAGTGAAAAAATTCAGGAAATCGAGTCCTTTCCTTAAGATCATCGCATTATTATTATTTTTTTCCCCAATTAATTTAAAAACCGTTGAATGCTTGTTTGGTTGACACCCCATATCCTGGAGTTATGACTTTTGCGCACTCCTGTTGCTTCGAGTATCTACGGGATCCTATTTAAGAGATAACTCTTTCGACGTAATTTTTTCATTTTTAAATTTTGAATTCGAGATTTAGATTAAAAGATTCAACATTTTATCTCATTAGGTTAAATGTCCATTGGTTTTAAAATTCGAATTTTATGTATAAAGAAAATAAGTATCGAAATAAATTTTTCCTCAGAATTTGAGCCGATTATGAATTTAATTGACCCAACATAATTATTAAATATCGATAATTTATTACAAAAAGAATAATAAACAAAAAATGAGAAATATACCAAAGGATTAACTTTAAGAAAATCTACTTAGCATACTTAAAAAATGTATGCCTTTGACACAAGATATTAAATGAATCAAAAGTAAAATAAATTGAATTTTATAAAACAATATACATTAACATATTCAAAAGTATAATTTCTTAATATATTTTGTTACAAAAATTTTGAAGCATTTGGAGGGAACAAGGAACCTTCTTCCAAGAGACCTAAGTTATTTATTCTTAATCCATTTGATCCGTCGTATATTATTATTCCTTCACATTTATAGAATGTCCGATCTTGATACATGTCAGCCAAGCGAGACACACACCAAATATCAGTTGGTATGAACCCTCCGGCCTCGGTTGAAAATCAATGGGGATCACTAGCTCAGTGAAGAGGCGGATTATGCTAAATGTTTGAATAGAGCAAAATCACCCAGCATACAGGTAATAGTCAATTTATGGCAAAAAAAGGAAAGAAGATCATGATCCCATTGGTTGGGATTGATACCTTGTGATGCGGCGGCAGTAATCCAACCCTTCTGAAAAGCACACAATCAAAGCCAAAACGATTCATTCAAACCCCAAAAGAGACAGATCTTCCCACGACTTTAAAAGATAAAATCTTTTTCAATTTTGATCTAATAACATTTAAAATCATTAAAAGCGTAACAAAATCTCTTTTCCAGAGAAACCAATTTACATCTCAGATGATAACCCCCCCCCCCCACCCAATTACACTCCTTTGCCCATATACCCTCAAAAAAGAAGAAATAATTCTCTCCTCCCAATTTAAGAGATAATAACCATTTAAGACATGAATTTCTCACCGAGCACACAAAAGGGAAACAAAATAAAAATTTTCTTTAAAAAAAAAAAGAAAAAATCATCTGACCCTTCTCAAACTAACACCAGAATTCTTCATTTTGTTAACTTGGATGATTTGAAGCCTTCTCTTTCTCGCTTGAGCTGTAATTGCTGCTCTATTAGCATCAAAAGTCTGCGCAAACTCGATGCCTAAATTTTCCTCTGCAGAGACATTCAGATCAGGTAGGGAACGTTGCCGCTGAATTTGCCCAAATGGGTATTGGAAATTGTTGCTCATTTCTGATGGTGTGTGATTGATGACCAATGGTTGTTGATGAAAGAACAAGGACATTTGCTGCTGCTGCTGCTGCTGATTAGGAGGAGGAGTAGGAGTATCTTGTGGTGCAAAAGTCAAAGAGAGTGGTTTGACCAGGGGTTGAGGGTTGAATTGGGTCGAAGGATTCAAGCTTTTGATTGTTTCCAAATAAGGCGCATCTTTCTTAGCGCAAAGATTTAGCTGTAAAAAAGAAACGGGTAAAGAAAAAATTCCCAACTCAGAAAAAGTGGAAAAAGAGCAAAAAGCAGAGGATCCGAAATAAAAGATTTTCTAGAGATGGGACAATTAAAAATTAAATTAAATTACCTCTTCTCTTCTTGCCTTCAGCAACAAGTTCTCAGCTTTCAAGATGTCATAGAATTTCCTCAGAGTCTCAACCTCCTGGAGATTAAATTCAGAGAACAACAAAATTTGTGTCAATTTGGGCTGTAGTAACACGTGGAATTTGTTAATACAGATAAGAAAATACTATAAAGAGAGAGAGAAGATAATGATTTGCAAGGGTCAAATTTCATAATTACAATATTAACCATAATCAAATTAAAAATTAGAGACTAATGAATGACTAGACTAACCCCTTTAAGCAATTCTCTTCTCTTGGTTAAGTCATCTATCATCTTCAACCACTCCTCCTTCTGCAACAAAAATTCCCCCCCCCCACCCCCCCAAAAAAAAAGAAATCCATGAGAAAATCACCAAAACCAAAGCCACAAGCAAAATAAATAAATAAATAAAAGCCCAATTTGAAATTAACAATGAAATTCGATAATAAAAAAAAAAAGAAAATAAAAAGAAATATAACTAATTACCCTTTTCTTGAAAATTTTCTTCCTGGAGTTGTTCAACTTGTCATCTGATTCGCTGGGTGAGAAAGAAAGAGGGGTTGCAGGACTTGAAGCTTCGACTTTGTTGGTGGGTCTCACTCTGCCTTTCTCACCTTCTTCTCCTTCTTCTTGTTGATCTCCTCTGGCTGTGACTGGTTCACGCGTGTGATTCGCACATTTAATGAGAGGAGGGAGAGTTGGGTTGGACTCAATTGCAGATCTCCTTCTTTTAGAGCCCCAAGCGAACGGAAATCGATGTGCTGAGTCAGATTCAACGATTAGTCTCGGCAGATTTTCCAAAATCCCAGCAACAAAGAACTCTTTGTCACCAAACATAAAAGAATGTTCCGCCTCTGCAATACAAACAGAGTACCCCTGTTCCATTATTTCCACTGCTTCGTCTCTTTCTTTCATCTTCAAAGAGAGGGGAGAGAGAGAGAGAGAAGAAAGAGCTAGGGAGCAGAGAATGAGCGGAGGCATATGAAGTCTGGGAGTTTATAAGGGAAATCCATGGAGAGCACTGTGGCTAATGCCACGTGTAAGGCAAAATAAAGATGAAAGTCAGTCTCTAGGGTTTATTGGTTTTTAGCCTTTTTCTCTATTTCTATTTTTTATTTTTTAATTCCTGGGCTCTGGCATTTAAGGTTTGGTTTAGTATTTGGAAATTGTCCTCGCGCTCTGCTAAAACGGTGTCGTATTAGTAATTTTCTTCATTTGTTTGAAATTACGCGCACGGATGAAGCGTGAGCGAGTGTGTATGGGCCTTCGACCGGTTCCAAGAACCTCAATCAATTCTTTATTTCTATTTTCTTTGCCAACTAGTTACTAATTTTCTTCCTACTGGAAAAATCTTTTTTTTTTTTTTTAAAGCAATTTCTTTGTTTTAATAAGGTGTCTTGATTCACAAGTAAAAACTAGTAAATCACAGTGAAAGAGCCAGCATTTTTTCACCTGTGATCAAGTTGACAAGAAATTGAATATTCCCAAAGAATGTCACTTGAAATTTTGATTCTTTATTATATGAATATATATAATATAAATATAAAATTATGTCATCTTGTAATGGCACGATTAATGCTAATGAATGATATAGTTGGGAAGCCGGAATTTTGCCAAAACATAAATAACTCCTTCAACCCACAATTCGGGGACTAAAAAAGAAAATTGAAAATAATAAAAATAAATAATTTACAACCTTAATATAGGCGTTTTCCAAATTTTATTAGTTAATTCAATAGATTTTCCACTCATTTCCTCTTATTTCCCTCCCTGATTCACCTTTTTTTATTTCTAGACATGTAGTTGATTTTGGGTTTTCAATTACACCACTAGGGGTGGCTTCTTTTTTTTTTTTGTTGGGGGGAGGGGGGAATTGCTGAGGAAGGCATGTTTAGCTAACAATCCTCGTATCCTTGCATTAATGATGTAGTTATAATCATGCATCGTGCGCTTGAGTTGACATTTGCATATTTTTTGTAAACTTGGAACGTTAGGTCTCAAAAACTAAAAACATTCTATCAGGATTGACATTTGTATACTTACTAAAATTCTGCTCTGCTCAGCCTAACTCGAAATTATTATAAGGTTGAGTTTGGACCCAATTTTTATTATTTTTTTTCAACACTCCAAAACCTCCATCTAACCATGCTCAAGTCTGCAGCACACTGATCTCTTTCTCTACGAGGCACAAGCTTATATTGAATTTAGAAAGGAAAATTTTCATTTCAAAATTTTCATTCCTTTTTTTTTGGGGGGATCGAACCAAAGTAATAAGCAAAACTATCTAGTTTTTAATATGAATTAATTAAGAGATTTGAAAATTTTTTAATATGTCAATAGGGAAAAAAAATAGAGAGAGAAAGAAAAATGACTTTTATCAACAATTATGCCACACAATAACAAAAAGGTTCTGTGTACTCTCCGGTCCAGACTCCAGTAAAATGGAAATGTTTCTCTTTAATGTAACGAAATGTGTCTCCTCCACCATGGGTTGCAGCCATTGGGAGTCAAGAAGTGTCCCTAATGTGTGGTATTGCCCCCAAAAACAATAATAATAATAATTAGGTTACATTTTTGCCCCCCTCCTTTAATCGCCTGCAATGATATCCAGACGCATGCAAATTGCAAATTAGTGCATATGGATGATAAGGGTGCACTTGTTTATCCTCATTCAAGAGGAGAGAGAAAAAGAGATATCTTCTTGGCAAGTGATTTGTATGCTGAACTGACAGCCTTCAGATTGTGGCAGTAAGCATTAAGTTTTGTTATTTCCTGAATTCAAATTACAAAAAATAAAACAAAATAAAATATAAAACATAAAAAGGAAAATCTCAATTAGTATATGAGCCATATAGCAAAAAATTAAATATTTAAAATTGACTAATTTTATCTGCGCAACCTTCTGTAGGAGAAGCCATTCGATCTGCGGAATGGAAAGCGAACCGTCTTCACTGAGAAGTAGGGGCGTGTCTCGGAGGAATGGGAACCGGAACCGAAATTGGGGGCAGAGAATTTTGGATGACTTTACCCTCCGCCAACGATGGCTGAACAGCTTCAGTCGGCATCAATTGTTGTTGTTTTTGAATTGGTTGCAATTGGGAAAGCGGAAATTCTCCTGGGCATCTTTGTTTTCCATAAGTCCATGGCTGTGCCTTCGGGGAACATGGTATTGAACTTTCGAGGATTGATTGAAGGTTGAACAGATTTAATGGGTGCCGATTTTTGTTTATTTTGAGTTGGTTGCAAATGGGAGGACGGTAGTTCACTCGGGCTTGTTTGTCTTTTGCAAGTCCATGTCTGTGCCTCTGAAGTCAAAGGAATCGGAGATGGGGCCGCTCTGTTGTTACATGAGAAAATTAATTCATCAAGATGAGCAAGAATTTCTGCGACTTCTTTCTCTTCGACTGAGAATTCTTCATTGATGGCTCCGTTGTTTTTCCCCTGGTCTATTGCTTTGAGAATTTGGTGCATCATTGTTGAAGAAATCGAAGGAGAGGGAAAAACAGAGGAAGTCAAGAAATTGCTCTGGTTTCTAATATTCGGGAAAGAGTGAAGACTTGAAAGAAATTGCTCTGTTTTCTGACATTCTAAAATTGTTGAAGAAATTGAATTTATGACAGACTCTGTTTCCTAGTTTGAGATGACTTCTCATGTGTCCTGTTCCTACACAAACTCTTCTTCCTTTGAAATTTAAAACGACCTTGCCAACGTTGCGCACATATGTGCTTGTGTTTGATTAGGCTTAGGGTTCAGTTTTCAGTTACTTCCTGTACTTTATTTTTGCTCAAGTTCCAAACATTTAAAAGTTCGATCGTCGGTTTCAAAATTTTTGTTCTATAAAAGTATTTTACGAAACTTGATGAGAATGGGAATTATGTTAAGAGATTTAAAAATTATGGCTAGACTTATTAATTAAATTCTGGATCAGACGAATGAAATACGTAGATATTAAGTAGATATCAGCTTGCGTAAATATATTTTGAGTAATTTATAAAATTTGAATTAAATTAACTCTTACAATTAATTTATATAAAATTATAAATACAATCAGTAAACATGAATATATGAAAAAAAAAATTATTCAGATAATTTAGTAATCACAATTCTCTTTCCCCGATCTAATAATCTCGACTCAATGTAATTGCGTGTGTGTATATAAATGCTACAAAAGCAATATATAATTTTAATAAAATATGAGGCAGTCACAATTTACAGCCAGGCCTTTTCCGAATTTTATCACTTATTTCCGTCCGTGGTTGATTTTTTCCTTATTTTTAGCATGAGCTTTCAATTGCTGATCATTTTTCAATTATACCACTAAAAAAGGGAAAAAAAAAAGAAAATAAATTGCTGGGAAAGGCATGTTAAGTTGGCAATCCTGTTCCTTACATCATTGCATCCTAATTGGAAGTGTTTTGACATTTAAAATCTGAACTCAATTGATAGATATATATTTTTTTAATTAAAATTTGAAATTTATTTTTTAAAATATATTAAAGAGTTTTTGAACATGTATGCAGTTTGCCAAATATTCTCATTTGATACATATGATTTGTGAGAAATTATACAGATAGATTATCGGCACATATATAAAACATAATATATCCGGCAACTTCCTATTATTGTAAAAGGTCTTTTGCTTTCTCCATTGCTCGGAGAAAAAAAAATAATAATATTTTTCAAGTAAAATGCAAGTTGAAGTATATTGTGTTAGCCAAAAAAAAAAAGGAAATTGCTTGTAGATCCACATGGATTTGATGAAAGCCTAGAGCCCAAGTAGATAGGCGCTTTTTAATTCTCTACCCATTTGATGTTTTGTTTGATTTCAATTCTTTGTTTGGTTATATAGGGATTCAAATCTGAGATCTTCAAATCGAATTAGGGGGATTGTGATCACTAGACCGTCCATTTGGAGACTTATTTGATTTCAATTCCAGTGCTCATTAACTAGGTTAAAAATTTTGAAGGAAAATGGAAGTTTTTTAAGAGAACAATGTTTGATTATGAGATAATAATGTAATAATTATACCTATGGAGAGCAAATTCTACATTAGACTTGTGTATGCTTGGAACTAGGCTGATATTTTGTATATTTATTAAAATTACGCCAAATAATTTCAAGGTTGGGTCCAATAATAAGTAAAGCCATCTAGTTTTTAGAAAGGAAAATGAAAACTTTTCATCTCTCTCTCTCTCTCTCACACACAGATTGAATCAAAATAATAAGCAAGGCCATCTAGTTTTTAATAAGAATTAATCTAGAAATTGAACAAAGAGAATCAAAAGAAAATTTTAAAAATTATGCTACACACCCACAAAAAATAAAGTCAATATGTACTCTCTAAATTCTAGCACAATTGGTTCATACTGCCAATGTGTTGCTGCCAATGACCATCGAGATGTGTCCCTAAAAATTAGGATTACTCGAGGGGGAAGTGAGAGAGAATTTTGGATAAGTTACGTCACCTTCCCCCCCCCCCCCCCAAAAAAAAAATTCTTCTCTTATCACCCGCATTAATCTCGCGGCCAAACGGTGCTTGCTGAACAAGTAAAAGAATTATCACTCTGATTCTTGAATTTATCTTTCTCCAAGTCCAGAACCTCTGCACCCTCCAAATAATTATCTTTCATCAACTGAAACGAACAAATGCAAATTGCAAATAAGTCTATAGATGAAAAACAATACACCATTTCTTGGACCCCAGCAGGGGGGGGAAGGGGAGATGATACCTTCTTGTCGAGTGATTTGTGTGCAGAATTGACAGCCTTCAGATTGTGGTAGTAAGCACTAAGTTTTGTTATTTCCTAAGTTCAAATTACAAAAGGGGAAAAAGAATTTAATTACCATTTGATAATAAAAATATGGGCAAAATAGAATAATATGTAAACTTAAGTACAAATCTAACAAAATAATAATACAAAAATAGAATAAAACATGCTCCATGTAGAATTTTGATATATTCCATAAACTCATATGCTGTCTATGCATTACTTGGTATTTGCATTACGACTAAAGAGAGAGATCTCTTTCTTTTTCTTTTGGTTTAAAGAACTTACATACTGTATTGCAGCATTGTGTTGGTACTTGGAAAACCACCTCCGGGACAACTTTTCATTAGACTTTAGTTTCAAGAAAATGGAAAAGAAGAAAAAAGAAAGAGAGTGAGAGAGAATATCATCAAAGAGAGAAAAATTGCGAGCAGTCGCCGCAGAATGAATGTAGAACAATAAAATTATCAAAAATTTGGGAAAAAAAAAATTTTGGTGTTTGGAACTCTGTGCAGGAGAAGCCGCTCCATCTCCGGAATAGAAAGTAAAATGTCTTCAACAGAAATTTGGTGTGCCTCGGGAACCTGAACCGGAGCTGGAGTTGGTGGCGTAGAATTTCGGACGACTTTAGGCTCCGCCGTCGATGGCTGAACAGCTTGGATTGGCACCAATTGTTGTAGTTTTCGAATTGGTTGCAATGGTGAAAGTGGAAATTCTTCTGGGCATCTTTGTTTTCCGTATGTCAATGGCTGTGCCTTCAGGGTACATGGTAGTAAATTTTCGAGGATTGAAGGTTGAAAAGCTTTAATTGGTGCCGATTTTTGTTGCTTTTGAGTTGGTTGCAGATGGGAGGACGGCAATTCACTTGGGCTTGTGGCTCCGGAGTCAAAGGAATTGAAGATGGGGATTTTTCGACCTCAATTGTTGAAGGCGGAGCAGCTTCAGTTGACAGCCAATGTTGTTGCTGTTGGGTTGGTTGCAATTTCGAAGATGGTGATCTGCATGTAGATCTTTTTCTCTTGCAATTCCACGAAGGCAGACTCGCACGCGAAATCACCCCTCTGTTGTCAGATAAGAAAATTAATTCATCAAGAAGAACAAGAATTTCTGCTACTTCTTTCTCTTCAATTGAGAATTCCTCATTGATGACTCAGTTGTTTTTGCTCTGGTCTATTGTTTTGAGAATTTGGAGCGTCATTGTTGAAGAAATTGAAGGAGAAGGAAAACCAGAGGAAGTCGAGAAATTGCTCTGTTTGATGTTCTGGAATGGGAGGAGACTTGAAAGTTGTTTTCAAACGAGGGCTCTTGTTTTTCTAGTTGAGATGCCCTATTTTTTTTTCGGTATCCTTCTCCTCCTACAGGGACACTTCTTTCCTTCAAATTAGAAATTTAAGTACATAAAATAATTAGAAGTTTTTTTTTTTTTTCGTGCTTAAATGTTGCACATAAACACGTGGTATTTGATTGGGCTTAAGAGTTCAGTTTTTAGAAACTCAGTACTTTCTAATTTTGTTCAATTTTCAAACTCCTTACTTTTTCAAGGGAAAAATTAAATGCCCAAGTTTAATAGTTTCTATATAATGTATTTCAAAATTCTTGTTCTATGAAAGCATTATAACCGGCAATCGAAAATGACTGAAATAGCTACAACCTTGTACTTGCATTAAACTACATAGAAAGGGGAATACTGCTGAGAGATTAAAAAAATAAGATGGGTAAACAACACTAAGGTAGAAGAAGATGATATGGCACCAAGATTGCCATAAAAAGCCAGAGATAATTTCAATAAATAGTTGGGCAGCGACAACGTTAAGGGTGTTACACACCACAAATTAGATCAGACGACAATTTGAGGATAAATGATCATCGTCAATAACATTAATTAAATTTTCTGTTTCTTCTGGGGTTTCTTGGTCAACACAAAGTCATCATCAGAGTCTTCTCCTGAGCCACCATCTTCAACCTTGCACTTCTTAGGCTGCTTCAATGGAGTTTTAGAGTCATTTTTCTTCTTCTGGGTGGAGACGGGAGAAGATGCAGTTTTTTTCTTAATCGTAACAGAGTCGGAGTTTCTCTTCACCGACACAACAGTTTTCATCGGTGAACTCAGCTTCTGCTGCTGACTCTTTTTCTGCTTCTTCTCGAGCACCTTTTTTGCCTCATCTTTGGGAAGCAAACCAGACTCCATCATCCTGTCATTAAGTTGAAACTATAATATTAACTCTTCAATACCAAAACTTGTAAAGGAAAGCCAAGAAAAGGTCGATCAATATGAACCAGAGAGGGTTGTCAGCACACACTGTGCTCAATGTTTCTTGCCATGAAGTAAACAGTTAACCTAGTGAAGACTATTTTTTATAGTTACGTTTTTACGCTTGCAGGGAGAGAGTACTTCATCAAGGTTGCTTAAGACTTCTCAAGTAAAACTGGTATTTACACTAGTGCATCCAAAATTAGTGTAAATATGCAGATCATCATAAGAAGAAAACTCCAAATTGGTTAAATCATCCCCAATTAGCTGGCTCAGATTGCTATCAAAACAACTTAGAAATTGCTGATGCACAAGATTGTAAGCTGCCAGCAGAAAATATTTTGAACTGAAATGTTGATGAAATTATGCATGGGGACCATTCCATAGTTCAGCATATCCAGAAGATTATTTTGGTCAGCTTTCTTTCACCTCAAACATCACCATTGCCATATGAAAACCCCTAACTCAATAGGAGATAACACAGTTTAAACAATCACAGACACATATCACAGCCAAAGTGAGGCATTAGGGTGCAAGATTAAAGTGGGAGTAGTTCCTCAAGTATTTCACAAGGTGAAATACCCTGTGTTGAATGCAACAGGATACCCGCTACAAAGTTTGTCTGAGATTTTACAAATTAGGTCCTAGAAACAAGCCATGCATTTGAATCCAAAAGTATTAGAGCCAATCAGTGACTTTTAAGTTACTACGACAAAGTGTTCTGCAAGTTAAAATATTATGAATTTTTCATTTTGTTACTTAACAAAGCTATAAGAGGTAGGAGTAACCTACTTGGCCTTTCTTACCCATACCCAAATCTGCTAAAACAAAGCCAAGATTTAAACATAGTCTGGAAGCACTATTGGGAAGCCTGATGGGGTTTAGGTATACCACCATATCCAAGGGTTTGGAGTACTTCAGAAGAGGAAAAAGTTAACGCATTAATAGCCTCATCTAAAACTCACAATCCCAATCCCCACCCCCCTGGGGGGGATTGAGTCCCTTGTTAACAAATAGATGTCATGGGCTTACAAAAATTAAGCTACTAAAGGGGTCATGGAATCCATGGTAAATCATTTAGTAGGATTTACCTACTTCTCCTACAGACCAAGGAGTCGTCACTAGTTTGTGTACTAACGGTGCAATACATACTCCCAATGTTTCAAGCACTAGACATTTTCCAAAGGCTCCTGTTTGTTGGAATTTAGTTCTACCCTACAGCCTTTCACAACATTAACCATTTGCATGAGATGACCCAATTGCTTGAAAGATGCTTCAAACATAGAGTTCAAAACAGAAGACATAAGCCGAGATTAATAAATTGAGCTTCACAAAATCCATACATGGTGATTGAGACAGCAGATGACCTAATCAAACCAATGTTAGATGTTCAAAGTACAAAGCCTTCACAAGGGAATTTGTCACCAATACGGATTCTATGAGAAAAATGTAAATGTTACACCTGACATATAGCTTCTTAAACTAGATAGCTACATTCTATTATAGCAAGAAAGTGCCATTTCGACAACCCAATCTCCACAGCATTACATTTTTGACGTTGAAACTTATATCTTTAGCTGACAAAAAATCGCCTACTTCATAGTACCCAATAATCTGTAACTAATAAATGATCTCTCTCTCTCTCTCTCTCTCTCTCTCTCTCTCTCTCTCTCACACACACACACACACACACACACACACACACACACAAAGTAGCCCAGAAGGTTAAATATATACATTTTGTAATCATTAAGTTGAACAATGTGAGTCTAGCTTTCTGACCAAAGGGTTTACCCTGCAAAACAACCAGACACTTTCCCTTCTCTAGATAAATGTAATCAGATGTGTGACTGAAACCCTAAAACATTATCTACAATAATAGATGGGAATAATGGATCTGATACGAACAAACAGAATACTAGCAAAAGATTGGGGGAAAACTCACCAGAAAGCGGCCATTTCACTTCCAGGGACTTGCTTATATAAAGTTTCATAGAAGATCCTCAATGGGTCTCTCTGCAACCCCAAAACACAACAAAACCATCATTCAAAATAATAGCGTTGAAATTGAAACCCTAGCCCAGTCAGTCGGAAGAAATGAGAAATAAGATACTTCTTCAGGTGGGTCACGCCTTTGACCAGGTAAATCATACACTTTCCTCTCCCTTTTCTTGCCATTTTGATCCGCTTTAGCATTAGGCGTCGATGGTGCTTCTTTCTTCACCTCCTCTTTCTTTTTCTTCTTCTTCTGTTGTTCTTTCAACTGCAAATCCAACAAAGAAAACCCCTTTACACAAACTCTTCGAGAGAGAGAGAAAAGTTAGAAATAACCTTATCGGAGTTGGACTTGGTGGTGGTGGGAGACTTTTTGGGTTGAAAGTCATGGTCGTCATTCTCCTCTTTCCTCAACTTAGGAGGTGGTTTAGAGTTAGAGGAGGCAGACTTCCTGCGATTTTCGAGAATGGAACCCAGGCTCTTGTTGTCTTCATAATCCACCTCCTCCTCCTTCACTTCCTTCTTCCTCACTGGTTTCGCATCTTCAGAAGGCATGATTGCACAATCCCCAGAAGTTTTAGCTGCCTAAGAATAAAAAAACCCAGTTCTTAATTTTGCCCTCTTCCCTTCGACACGCACAACTTGGATGCCGTGCTGGGAGTGGGACTTGGGGTGGCGGAGGAAATGGAACCTTGAGCGTTGTGGCTGTTTAAATATGATTGGGCCGTCAGATTCGTCGGCCCAACCTATCACAACACTTACATTTTAAAGGTCACGATTTTCGCCATGGCCCAATGACCTTTTTCGCCCTTTATCATCATCATCGTCATCATCCAAAAGTTTTAAGATTGATGATCCTTCCTTAATATATATAACCAACTTACCAACGCTGCAAAAAAAAAAAAAAAAAATGTATTAAATATTATTTGTATCACTTCATCAATTATGTGAACTTTAATCGAAAAAAGTAACAAAAAATCTTTAAATTTGTCGGATCCTCTTATTTAATTTTTTTTTTTAAATGAAAAACATACACAAACTCACAAAGCATAAAGCACGAAACTGGAGTAGATTAGCAAAAGGTTAAAAAGGGGGGGAACACTTAAGTTGAAAACTCCGGGAACAGGGCTGACCTTATGCATGCTTGCCATCAGTCTGCAATTCTGCCTTGGCAACTCTGCAAACACTTAACGACGGTCGGCTTCTTCTTATCCTAATACTCATCCAAAATGGTTCGACGGAGTTCCAGAAATCTAGTTCATGCTCATCAAACGCTTGCTCTGATTTTGACATGTATCTATATCTTCACAAATTGCCATAAAATTTCTTGATTTGTGTCAAACAACTAAAAATAAATTATTTATTTTACGAAAGACGAGTTTAGGGTAAGCAGGGTCGAATTCTCAAGAAACGGTGAATTTATTTCTTTTAAGGAAAATAAAAATTAAAATAAAATTTGAGGGGTTTTGAGTTGACTAAATTAACTTCTAAATCTAAATAAACGAAGAATTAAAATCGAAACAGCAAAATGACAAAATAAAATCGGATAAAATTTAAATGAATAAAAATCAAGATAAATTAACATAGTTGAAGGGTTTGTTTTCACTTTGATTCAATCGATTGATCATTGATTCAAGGATAATTCAGCAATGCATAAATAAATTGGTTATAGTCGCCAACAATCGCTCAACGACCAATCTCTCCTTACTTCGTCGATAATTAAGAGAAACTCGTTAATTATTTCCCTAATCGAGAGTCAACCCTAGAGAAGCTCTTAGGATTGAAAGTCTCAACAGCATTAAAATTTAGAGAGACCCAATTCTAATTAACAAACACACATCGGGTTCATTTAAATTAGATTATTTAATCTCATGACACGAATGTCATTCCCATGACATGAATGCCAATTACCACTTCATTAAAACTAACAAACAATTACGGATTTGCCGTTTTAATCAGTTGTAGATTAATTTAAGTCTATTAAACATTGGTCATCTATTTAATAAATCCTAGAAAATCATGATCCATGAAGTACGGAAGTTAAATAAATATCTATGATTGATGAATGAATAAACACATTTAGATCTCACAATATCATGAATCAAAGTTACAACTAACCTTCAATTAGAAAATAAAATTAAAGAGAAAATATAAGAGGAGGAAAAAAAAATAAAACTCACAAAACTATTTCATTAATGTTGAAAAGTTGCTGGATAATGAAGAATGTGACCTTTAGAAACTATAAGACGTGACAAAAATGGTGGAAAGAGGGTGAAGGGGCGGCTGCCCCCTTTTTTTGGGCTCTCCTTTAGCTTTCATAACCCTCTATATATAGGAGTAGTTAACCTAATTTTTAGAGAGAAAACTCTCCTAAATTTTAGGTAACTACTAAATGACAAATTACAAGAGTTTAGAATTTCCCAAAATTGTTATTCCCAAATATTTAAGAATATTTGCAAATCTTCAATACTTCCAAATTTGTTTTCTTTTCCTTCCTTTTTTTCTTCATAACTCTTCCATTATTCCTAGCACATAAAATATAATAAAATATACTAATTAATGTAATATTTATTTAAAAATAAAACAAAATCAATTGTAAATATTACATTAATTTATACTCTATCAAATTCCCTCACACCTAGATAATGCTTGTCCTCAAACATTTCTAACTCAAATAAAATTAAAACTACTCTAACCAACCTATTTTTCTTTTGAACTACTAAGCCAACATGTGCTATAAGAATTGAACCGAAAAAATAATCAAAACAACAAGTATTTCACAGTATTTCGTACAATAACAACTATTACAAATCCCAACAGCTCCCAATGAAATCAAAACGGCAAGATTCAACATCATTTCCAAAGGTTCACTCAAATTCACTCAAAATGAGGGTAGAGAATATATCAATAATACTCAAATCAACACATTGAAATTGACATTACCATATGCTTGCAAATATATCAAATCTCCACCACTTATAAATTTGAATTTCATGCATCAATCTAAAGGTCTTCCATTTGGTTGTAACATGGTTAGGGTTAAGGGTAGGATAAAAGAGGTATAACAAGGGTTTAAAATGTACCGAGGATAATATGCAATTAACTACACAATTTCTTGAATAATGAACACTTTCGCCTCACAAATAGCACACCAAAAATAAATGATTTCGCTATCCACATGTGCTCATAATAGCCAATAGTTACGAATACATAAAAATATCAAACTTTTTCGATCAATGATCTATGACTGAAATGAAATTTTCAAAGATGCAGCGTTTTTTTTTTTTTTGCTGCTGCTTTTCTTTTCTTTTTCCCTTTTTTTTTTATTTTCTATTTTCGTTGAGTATCTCAATACAAATAGTGAACAAAACTCAAATTCTTTCTTCCTTTCATAATCATGAATTCCGTTTTCATTTCACATCAATGAAAGGATCAAACTCAATATTCAAGTCAGCACTTTCCCAATGAGACAGAAAACATAACTAAAATTATGTAATTAATTACATAAATTCTTGGTACAAGAATTGAAACGCAAGCCAAATTAAGATTATGGTGTTGTATTGAGGGTTTTGAAGAAAGAAAGGGTTTCAGGCTCAACTTGGTTCACTAAAGGGAATAAAATTCAGGGAAGGGATTTTTACGAAAGCCAAAATGAGGTAAAACCTAAGTGCCTTTATCATTTCAATGCATGAAACCCTAGATGTGATCTCGAAATGCATAATATTGCAAGTTCTAGAATGATCAATCCAAGTTCGATAATCACTCCTGAAGAAAAGAAATTCCGAGCACAAAAAATGAATTTGTTCGCTTATTGGCTCAAAACCTCACTTTTAAATGGAGTTTGTGTCAAATTTTGCATATTTATCCTTCAAAGAAAACTAGTAAAGATATGCATGTCATTATAAGTACAAAGACCATTGATACGAGCTATTTTTCATAAATTTCTAACCAACCAAATAACACATATCAATTTAGAAAATTCAAATTTTTTTTTAATAAATAAAATGAAACAAAACTAAACCTATTGTAGGAAAATAAATAAATAAAAACATGAAATATCTCCCTACACCTAAATCATACATTGTCCCCAATGTATGCCAAATGAGAGAGAAAAAAAATAAAAATAAAAATAAATAACATTAAAAGCAAAAATAAAAAGATAAAGTGAGAACAAAACTTCTCTAGAGTGGAGTGGTGAATGGATGGTCAAATCCAATAAGTTTTGAAGAAAAAGTTTTTGTGGTCGCAATGGACCCCTTCTTAGGGCATGGGCACGCCCTAACTCATGTGCAATTCTAGTCATTTGAGAGCATTTGTAAAACTGAACAGCATTGGAGGCTTGTTAAGGCGTGGGCACGCCTTAATGACAGAGCACTTCTGGTCACCGAATTTTTCAACATTTATTCACCTAAAAATTAAAAGCAAATCTAAATCAAACCAAATAAATATGAAATAAAAAACATAGAAGAAAATATTGGGTTGCCTCCCAACAAGCACCTTTGTTTAATGTATTTGGCTCGACATTACCTCCTCGTTTCAACCTCGTTCAAAGACGGGTCCGATCCATTTAGATTTTAACATACCTAGCGTGAACTTCAACTTTGAATTGAAGTGAAGGATTTTATGACCTACAAATGATTGTTTCCAATGAGGGAGTTTGTTTTCAAGAAATTTGTCCAATTGTGCAATCTTGTTTGTCACTTTTTCCTTAAAAACAAAATCTAATTCATCTTGCATAAAATTATCATGAACAATAAATTCCACAATGCTATCATGAAAAATAGACTTAAAATCATTTGGATACTTCATAACATCAACAATATTAAAAGTATCAACTTTACCATCAAACTCAAGAGTTAGAATACCCAAATCCATATCAATTTTTGTCTTAACTCTTTTCATGAATGGTCTTGGCACTTGCTTTATTACTTCTAGGAGAGGAATGTTGGTTCCTTCTTTTGGAGAAATTTCCAAAATCTCTTTTTCTTCATCATCTTTCGGTTGTGCCAACTTACCAGGAAAAGTGGTAAAATCAAAATTTTTGTTTTGAAAGTATTGGACTCGTTATTTACCTCCTCGGTGGATTCATTCATTGTTGATGATTTCTCTATTTGCTCAATTTCCATATCTTCTTCGGCTTTTGATGAATTGTCTTCTACTTCTTTTGATGAATTTTCTGATCGACTTATGGTTGTCATCAATTCTGACACTTGATTTTCCAAATTTTGGATGTTGACTCTTGTCTCCTGTTGAAATCTCAAAGTACTGTTAACCAAACTATTAACAATCTCTTCTAGAAACATACCTTGGTTCGAAAAAATTTGTTGAGACTGAAATTGAGATTGAACTTGTGGTTGTTGTTGAAATCCTTCTTGCCAATTTCCATAATTGAAATATGGTTCATTATACCATCCTTGATTATAGATGTTTGAATATGGGTCACAATAAAGAATAGAACACTTATCGGTTGGATGATCCATCTCTGAACAAATTCCACAAGTTTGTATCGGCAGTGTTTCTCCTATAATAAAATTACGCATAAGAGAAATTAGTTCTCTCATTCTTGACGAAGGAAAAAATCACTTACCTCATTGTCTCTCTTTGGAACATCTTGTCATATTCTAAATTGTTGAGAAGTCTCAACATTAGGAAAATCACTGTAAAAAGTATGTGCATCAGGAAATAACAACTCCCTCAAAGTCTTTTGATCAGCCATATTTTCGTCAAATCTTTCTCTTCTATGTCACCGTCAAATCTCAATAAATTCATTGCAAATGTTAGTTTTCAAAAATAAAAAGAAAACAAAAATTAAAAGAAATAAATCACTTAATACCGTTCACTGGCAACGGCGCCAAAATTTGGTGTGTGTCAAACAACCAAAAATAAATTACCTACTTTACGAAAGATGAGTCTAGGGTAAGCAGGGTCGAATCCTCAGGGAACGGTGGATTTATTTCTTTTAAGGAAAACAAAAATTAAAATAAAATTTGAGGGGTTTTGAGTTGACTAAATTAACTTCTAAATCTAAATAAACGAAGAATTAAAATCGAAACAGCAAAATGACAAAATAAAATCGGACAAAATTTAAATGAATAAAAATCAAGATAAATTGACATAGTTGAAGGGTTTGTTTCCATTTTGATTCAATCGATTGATCATTGATTCAAGGATAATTCAACAATGCATAAATAAATTGGTTATAGTCACCGACAATCGCCCAACGACCAATCTCTCCTTACTTCGTCAATAATTAAGAGAATCTCGTTAATTATTTCCCTAATCGAGAGTCAACCTTAGAGAAACTCTTAGGATTGAAAGTCTCAACAATATTAAAATTTAGAGAGACCCAATTCTAATTAACAAACACACATCGGGTTCATTTAAATTAGATTATTTAATCACATGACACGAATGTCATTCCCATGACATGAATGCCAATTACCACTTCATTAAAACTAACAAACAATTACGGATTTGTCGTTTTAATTAGTTGTAGATTAATCTAGGTCTATTAAACATTGGCTATCTATTCAATAAACCCTAGAAAATCATGATCCATGAAGTACGGAAATTAAATAAATATCTATGATTGATGAATGAATAAAAACATTTAGATCTCACAATATCATGAATCAAAATTTCAACTAACCTTCAATTAGAAAATAAAATTAAAGAGAAAACATAAGAGGAGGAAAAAAAATAAAACTCCCAAAACTATTTCATTAATGTTGAAAAGTTGCTGGACAATGAAGAATGTGACATTTAGAAGCTATAGGACGTGACAAAAATGGTGGAAAGAATGTGAAGAGGCGGCTGCCCCCTTTTTTTGGGCTCTCCTTTAGCTTTCATAACCCTCTATATATATGAGTAGTTAACCTAATTTTTAGAGAGAAAACTCTCCTAAATTTTAGGTAACTACTAAATGACAAATTACAAGAGTTTAGAATTTCCCAAAATTCTTATTCCCAAATATTTAGGAATATTTGCAAATCTTCAATACTTCCAACTTTGTTTTCTTTTCATTCCTTTTTTTTCTTCATGACTCCTCCATTATTCCTAGCACATAAAATATAATAAAATATACTAATTAGTGCAATATTTATTTAAAAATAAAATAAAATCAATTATAAATATTATATTAATTTATGCCCAATCATTCCCCAAATCACTACACCCACTCTCCATAATCAACAGGCCTAAGATGCAAAAAAAAAAAACCTCCCATTCAACAAAGTGGCCGAATATATTCCTCCTCCCTTTCTTTATAGTAGCTTGTTTTGTCATATAAAATCAATTCAATATGTTTTTAATGACTATAAAAAATTTAATAATTTTATTTTTTATGTATACGTGTGTAAATCTGTAATACTGATACAATAATTTATAAATTATATGTATTACATCAAAATATCAAATAAATTTCGCCGATCACCTTTAATTTATCTTTAGTATAAGTAAAAAAATTTGTATTTTGAATCTTATATTGTGAAAAATATACCACTTATCAATTAAACATAAATTCAATTAATATAATAGTACATAACACAAGATATGTGTCTTAAAATAAAGGGTGGTTTTGATATGATATTGGTATCAATTCAATTTAATGGCAGGCACGACCTTAAAAGGCCAAAACAAAGATGGGTTTGGGGATAGAATCCCCAACTCACAGCATCTATGCCAAAGTAGACCCAAAGGCAAAACCCCATTAATACTCTTCCAGGTCCTCCCTTTATATAAATCTCTCTCACCAAAAATACAACACAAACTTAAACACACACATACAAACCCCCCCCCCCCAAAAAAAAAAGAAGAAGAAAGAGATAGAGAGAGAAGATGGGTTGGTTAATAGGTGAAAGTAGAGGTCCGGCATGGAAGCAAGGCTGGACTCGCCAAACGATAGCATCTACGCAACCACCTCCAACACCTTTACTGGCCATACTCAGCATAGTGGTGTTGTTTTTGGCCTTCTCCACTTACATGGACTACAAGTCTCAAGTTAACCAAACGGTTCAAAATTTCCATCTCTATTTGGTTTTGCTTGTGATACTCTCGATTATTGTGGTGGTTTCTCTCTCCTTCAAAACAAGTTTTGTCTTTCGGCTACAACCGGATGAGTCTGTCCGCCGATCTGGGTCAGCATCACCATGGGGGGTAGCGCTGTTGGTGGTGCTGCTACTGTTCATGGTGTCTTACCACTCTTCATTTCAATCAAAATGGTTTAGGTCCGACTAGGCATTTTTTTCAAATTCTATCTGTTCCTCCTTGTTGTGTATATAAGACTAGCTTGCATGTGATTAAACTTGAGTAATGCTACATATACTCTTAATAAATCAATGGGATCAAATTTAATATAACAAACAATTTTGATCCAATTTTTAATATCTGTGGAAGTGTACCACCACACAAGATATACTTCATTATTCATTAATATAATCAAATATATTTTGATTATGGTGTGCAAAGATGAGATTAGCATGTAATATCTACAAGTTCTCATTTAACCAGTAAAAGTTTCACTAGTATATAAAAGCAAACTTGTGATTATGCAACTCATCTGGCGAAATCATTCCAAAGGGCCTTTGCATGCGAGTCAAGCTCTAGGTTTCATCAATCTCAGGTGAAAAGATTTCCCATCTTTTATAAGATAAGCTGCTTGCACCAATCTCTATTGATATATTTGATTTGCAATCCAGGCGGTGGTGGTTGGATTTTTGGTCTCTTGCGAGCGCAGAAACAATGTGAATGCAGAAGCCATGTTGCTCTCGACCTTGCCATCTGCGCCTCAGACTGGAAGAGGAAGATGGATGTTTGTAGCTTTGATGCTTCTCTGATTCCGCAAAGGTTGTGTGTTTACACAGGACAGCTTGTGTTGAAGATGGAGTGTTGATTATAAGACATTTAGGGGTTTTAATGTATTTATAGCAGAAGTTAAAGTTTCTTGAGCACCAAATACGATCTCAATCAATCATCCTTCTAAATTTTAAAGCAATAAACTAGACAGAGTTGCTTCTTTTATAAACTAGGATTTCCACACCACAGCTATAGAGAGCATACTCAAATCTGGGAACACAAAAGCCCTCAATTTTCCTTTTCAAGAACGCAAATCTTGTGGTGCAATCTCTGAAAATACCTCTAAATCCACAATAACTATCAAACTCAAAATTGCTGTCAGCCACTAAAGTACAAGGAAGACGAGTAATGAAGATGATTTAAATGTCATATGGCAAAATAAATTGAAAAAAAAAAAAGAAAAGAAATTCCACTAAAACTGTGGGTGCCACCACAAACTCCAGGTTCCAACTGTGCACTAGGGTGAACAGGATAAAAATAACTAAAAAATTAAAAAGAAAAAGAAAAAAAAAAAAAAAACTGAATGATCAACAAATTCTAATCTAAGGAGCCAAGCAGGCCCAAAGCCAGGTGCTACGATGACCATGCAAATATATACAGATGAAGGCAAAAATGCATAATTTATACATGAATCATAGAGAGAAAACCAAGATGCTACAAGTACAACAATGACCATATTTACCTTTAGATACAGGAAGGGCCTTAAGAGACATTGCTGTTGAAATAAGGAGATGAGTTCTTCAACTTGGGAACTTTAAAATTGGATGAGAACAGCTTTGGTGTTACTGAACTGGAGATGAAGGAATCTGGTTCTTTTCTCTTTTCCTGATCAAAAACAATTAACTATGATAAATCAGCTACAGCTTGTTCTAGACGATGTGCAAAAAATAAGAAGCAATGGGCCAAAATGAAAACCCAGATTTTTTCAGATAGCATACAAGAGAAACTTCAGTTCAAACCAACCAACGTCTGGATCCCTCCCTCTACTTGAAAGAGAAAAAGGGCTATTGACAAACGATAACCTTTCTTCGAGATCAAGTGCAACAAAGGTCCCAGCCGAACTGGGGCTTTATACTAATATAAATAACAATAATAAAAAACTGAGTTTTAATTTTAAATTTTGGATCAACTATTTGAGGGACCTATATAACATAGAGAAGAGAGAAAATAAAATAAAATAAAATTAGAGTTTAAAAGTAAAAATAGAAAAGATACAATTAAAAAAAATAAAAATAATGAAAAGAAAGAAAGAGATAAAAATAAACTATTCAAAGAAACTTAAAATAATAATAATAATAATAATAATAATAATAATAATAATAAAGTATATTAATTCAATTGATTTGAATTCTCCTATACTACTTATTTATATCTAAAATCATCTTCTCAACTAAATCCTTACATTCATATCTTCACGGATAAATTGTATCCAAGTTTTCAATAATTTACCCTGACATTTCACTAGATCACCTACATTTAAGGTCTCACTCCTGATAACTGATGCGTCTTTGGGAAGTAAAAAGGGCTCAAGACTGATATAAATGCATCAAAAAAATTTTTGATCAATCCTTGAGCTCACCAGATGTCTCCCAACAGACATAAAATCATAAAGATGCTGTCTTATACCTAGATAAACCTACATTGAGAAGTAGAAAGGGATAGAGAAAGCACTTCCACATCCCAGTTTAAGGAAGTATATAGAAAGCTTAAAAGACTGAAGGAAAGAATAATCATGTGTACCACAACCTATATTTTATCTTACAGAGGTTTACAAAACTCTACTTCCATAACTCCATGAATATTTTCTTTGAGAAACTAAAGCTAAAATTAGAGTGGAATAACTCATGGAAGGATATGAAACAGCAAACCTCATTGACGATTTATGATAAGACTCCAGCTGCTCAAAATCTTTTGTGTTTGGGTTAATAGAACTATCATATAACACATCAACATACAATGTGAACAAGACAGGAATAACTGCAAATGGTCTGTGAAAAAATGTGCTTCATGCATTCAGTAGAGCCTCAAAATGTTAACAATCAAGAATAAACAAAACTGGCCACTCCAATTGAATAAGCTGATGATAGGGACAAACAATACTGTGAAAATTACTAACTCAAAATCCCAAACTTTTGGTTACCTTCCCAGAGACCTTCACAAGCGCAGCAGATTGTGAACTCTGTGATTCTTTCCTCAAAAATGGAATACTTCTGTCTTCCACATCTTTCTTATTTGTCCCGCCAGAATTTCTGATATTTTTTGTGCACCGACTCAATACAGGTGTGGATGCAACACTTTTAGACTTCCTTAACAATTCCAGCTCCACAGAGAGTTGAGAAACTCTCTTATTTGTTTCAGTCTCCATGTTTGCCACTTCAGCTTTCAGCTTTTCAATTACATTATCCTTCTCAATATTTGACGATTGCAACTGCTCCATATTAGCAAGAAGTTTCTGAATCTTCTCATTAGCCTCCCAAACTTTGGTTCGCTCAGAATCTAGTTGACTGGTGTAGTCTTTTTCCATCATCTTATATTGGTTCCACACAAAATTCCTCTCCGCTACTAGTGCTGCTAACTCAGAGTTGTTTTTCACTGTGAGTTTCTCATATTCACGCTTCAACCGTCTTACTTCCCGTTCCTTTTTGCTAGACTCTATAATGTCAGCACTTTTGGAAGACCTCAAATTGGGAGTTTCACCTGTACCATTTTCTTGGTCAGTTTCCTGCAATTCATCAGAACCTTTGATAAGAACTTCATCTAAACAACAATTCTCAAACAAATATCAAAAGTTGCATGCAACATACTTTAGGTTCACAACTTCCAGCCGTGAGGTAATTAAACCACACTTTGAAATCTTCCAATTCATCCTTAGCACTTTCTGCAATTTTAACAAGAAAAAGTAGTTAATAAGATTACTAAAACACTAATGATGATAGTAAGACAGAAAAAAGCCAAAAACAGGGATAAGAAAAGACGTCAAATGAAACAAAAACAAAACATGGTTTCATAGAGGCTACGCCCAAGATTTCTCATAATGGAAGACACCCAACTAGGAAAGCAATTCACAGTGACAGTCGCACATGTCTTGAGACATAACGGGGACTAAGTTTCTTGAACATACGATTCAATACAATTCCCGAAGGGGGAAAAAAATTACTGTTCTTTCTTAAAAGCCTATCCTGATTTCCCAAAATTAAAATCAAGAAAAATAAAAGTAAAAAGAAGAAAAAAAAAAAAGACTCTCTCTCTCTCTCTCTCTCTCTCTCTCTCTCTCTCACACACACACACACACACACACACACACACAAAAGCACGCGTGTAAACAGAAGCAGAGGAAAAACCCTAATTGACATTAAAAAAAGAAAACCCTAATTCCAAGAAAAAGAAGAAATCTGACCAAATCTCGTTTTATAGAGGGAACCCTCTCTCTCCTTCAAGCCAACCATCAGATCTAACTTCGCCGCCTGAACAGATAGTAACATACCTGCGATTTTCAAATCAATCTCCATCTGCGCAAGGAAAATAAACCAAAAAAAAAAAGACACTCAGAAAACCCTAAAAACACAGAACAAAATTCAAAGCCCCAAAAAAGAAAACGAGTAAAAATTTTCATAAGGAAGGCAAATACCTGAGAGATCTGATCTTGAAATAGGTTGGAATCGTAAACCCATCGATCGTTACGATCCTCGAGTAATTCTCTGTCCCGGACAAGCAATTCGATCTGCTTTTGCTGCGACCGTAACATCTGAACACAAGCATTGAATACAGTTTGCCAATTCCTCCGTTCAGAGGAGTCTTTTGATCGTTTTGCAGAAGCCATTGTCCACAGAGGTAGAAGAAAATCGAGAAAGCGAGTGGTTTCCTGTTCTTCGCAAGTAGAGAGAGAGAGAAGAGGGTGAAATATGACCGTTGCGATTGGACGAAATTGGGCCAGTAAAAACCTCAACGGTCCGATTGCAAAGTGGTGCTTTGGTACTCAACGGTCAAATACGCTCTCTGCTCTGGCTACAATGTTTTCAAATTCATCTGCAATCAAATTCGCTTCTCTTGACCGATAGGTCAAGCCGATTGTCTGATATATGGGCCGACTTGTTGGGCCTTACTTTGGGCTCGGTACCTTTTCTTTTTCTGTGGCTTTTTTTTTTTTTCCCCAACATCCCATATTAAATATATATATATATATATAATATACGTTTTATAGTCATCTTGAAATTATATTCAGTTATCTTATAAAAAAAATATTTTATTCAAAAGATTTGACCATCTATATAAGCATCATGGGAGATAAATTAAAACTTTAACCATATAATTAAATTTTGTTATTTTTCCTCATCCTATAGTAATTAAGAAACTTGGTCATTTTTTCTCCTCCTATGCTAATTAGCCATGAAAGATTTTAGAAAATTGTGAAACGAAATTAGAAACTTGTTTTGAATTTTTCGAGGGAAAAAAGAATATTTTGGTCAACCATTTAAATCTTTTTCCAAGTCAAAAAAAGGCCGGTCTTCTTAGCCAAATTCATGGGTAGTAATCAGAAAAATTCTATAAGAAAATAAAAGAAAAGTTGGGTTTTCTTCAATGATCTTTAAACTCCAATCATATTAAAATGGGGTTATTACAACTCTAATAAGCATAGTCGAGACTAGATATATATGTCTTGGGATTTAGGGGTGGAAATACTTGGAAATATAGTAATTCATAATTTCAATAAATACTTTTAAAATCGTTAAATGTTGTATTGATGTACTTAAAATTTTAGACGCGATATATAAATATGAAAATTTCCTACTTTGTAGCTAACTTTTAAAGTAAAAGTCAAATTCTCTCCTCATATGTTATTAGGTCACTTTAAAACCCACATAACTTCTATCGGGTTTAGATTTATATTATCGACCTATATATGAATTATTTCATTTATATTTAGTGTTAATTATTGGGAATATTAAATGCAGTTAGTTTTTAAGTTTATCCAGTTAAGTTAACTTTTAAAGTAAAAATTTAAATTAATTCTAGAAAAATACAATCAAGATTTTTTATTAATGTATTTATAGATTTTCTCACATATATTTAGTGTTGATTATTGAAAACACAGAATCCAATTTGCTTTTGAGATACAGATAATACTATTAACAAAATATTATGGGGTCCAATCAATTTTTACAATAGAAATTTATGTTTTTTATTTTTTTCTAGTAAAGACTTTTAACCAGATATAATGTAGTTCGATAAACTTTTAAATATAAAAATTTAAGTTCTTTTTTAATAGACAACCCGTTGAGTTTTCTTCTATAATAAAAATAAGTTCCCTTCTAATAATTTAATAAATACTGAATATAAAGTTAATTTTTCTCCGGATAAAGACTATCAACAAAATATGGAGATATAATTTTTTTTTTATACAAGAAAATATAATTAAATAGAATCAAATAGGAAAAAAAAATGAAAGTAAAAAATTTTTATCGTTTAAACTGTACGTGAGGGATCAAAATATAGGGATATATGTATAGAAGAATGACATCTCAATATATTACTATCAAACAATCATTTGGAAAGGTAGAGATAAGTCATTAGCACTGTTACCCCAAGAAAAAATATTACTGTAAAATCCCTAATTGTAAATCTACTTATTATCTTTAGGGAATATAGACCATTACTATCAAACAATCATTTGGAAAAATGTATGTTCTTCCTCTTGCCAATCCAAGTCCCAATAAAAAAAAAAAAAAAAACATTTGACTCATATTTTATCCAAATAATATGATTTTTTTTTTATGTCTGCTAAGGGAAAAGAAAAAATCTCCTTGCTCATAGGGGATATAGACCATTGCATATACGCCACATTTCTTCCAAACCCGACCCAAAATAAGCTTCTTTTTTTTTAAAAAAAAAAAAAAAAAGACAAAATATTCTAAAATCTAGGGAATCCTTGCCTTTCTTTACCAAAGAGATCTGATGTTCTTGGAGAAGACTCTAGATAAACAACTAATCTTGGAGGATAATGATGATCAAAGCTTTCCAAAAAATCAGCACACGGAAATTATCCTGGAAAATTTGTGAGACAGCAATGGATCTGTCCTCAATCGAACTCAAGGATCAAGTAGATGCCTTAATAGAGAAAAAAATATATATATCTATATATTTATTGCAAGGGTTTTTTGGTCATTGCAAATTTGCATAGTTCTCTTTGTCAAAAGATTCAAACTCCTCATTGCCTCCCTAATTTATTACAACCAAAACCACTGCTGATGATCCAAATCCAGTTTTGGACAAATGTTTGGTTAAGAATATCCAAAACCAACGTCGGATCTCTCGAGGAAATCCTACGTGTCGATTGCCCACATAAGAAAGTCACCGGCTAATATCAGTGAAATTAAATGTTCGCTTTTAATTTTGCAGGTTATATCTCCAAACCAGAAAACACCACCCGTCACCTATAAATTCCCACAATAGTGTTTCTCATCTCTTTCATTTATACTTTTGGACAAACAAACCACAACACCGTCTCGCTCCTCCAAGGTTTGCGCTCTTTCTCTTCTTTCTTTTTTTCATTTTTCCTTTTTTCTTTCTATAGCATTAAATATCCCGGAAAATCTTCAATGATTTTCTCATTTCCTTTTCTGGTTCATCTCCTTGGCTCTCTGGTATTATATGATGAATTGATTGCTTGGTATCTTCTTATCTCTAATGGGGTGTCTATGAAATCTTGTATCTTTTAATGTTGACGATTGGACTTTCTATGTTGTATTCATATTTATTTTTGAAATTAAATCCTTGCCTTTGTTATTTCTTCAATTATACACTGCTATGTGATTTGTATAATTTCTAGATTTACAATAGGGTTTTTTTTTCCTTATCTGTTTCTGTCTTTGCTTGGCATTGTTGGTTTGTGGTTGTCTGAAGTCAAGTTTTCATTCCAGTTAGTTGTGGGTCTCTCTCTCTTTCTATGTTTCCAGTCCTTTTGATTTGAATGATGATGATTACTCGATTTTGCATTTTTATTTGTTATTTTTATATATGTATCTTAAAGATAGATAGATCATGGGGTTCATGTGTCTTGCTGCGTGGGATTTTGGAAAATATTTTCCCTTATTGGGAAAAAGAAAATCATCTTTCTAGTGTTTTTGTTTATTTTGGGAGAAAATTAGGTTTGAGGTATGGTTTTAATGATTTCTTTTATGTTCAATTGATGCAGAATTTTGAGACATCAAATAGTTGTTGGTTCAACTTTATTTCTTTGATATTTGAGGGAGTCTTAAAGAAAAATGGCTCCTACCCAAGCCGATCTTACTTCCAATGGTCATAATAAAGTAGCTGAGGCATCCCGTGGAACGGCTGATTTCGAGGATTCTGATTTCTTAAGGTTATTGGAGAAGCCAAAAGCACTTAATCTGGAGAGGAAGAGGTCTTTTGAAGAAAAGTCATTTAGTGAATTGTCTATAGGGATATCTCCTCGTCCTTTTTACAGGAATTCAGAAAACTCTTCAAGGGTTTTTGAGCATCTTGATAACATTTACTCTCCAAGTAGAAGATCTGGATTTGATACACCTGCCTCCAATTTCGAGCCGCACCCTCTTGTTGGTGAGGCTTGGGAGACATTGAGGCGTTCATTGGTCTTCTTCCGTGGGCAGCCGGTTGGGACCATTGCTGCGCTGGATCCCTCTGAAGAGGATCTCAACTATGATCAGGTAAAACCCTTTAAAGTCTTTTGGTGTTCTGTTGACTTTTTGCCTATAGTGACAGAGAAATATGCAAAAATATGTGGTATTTGCTAGCGGTGATTGTATTAACATGTAAACTTTAGTTGACAACTGGTGCCAAACAAATCCAGACATGATATGCAGATACAAGATCTGCGTTTGCTTCATAGGGATTTCCATTGCCTGATTCACTAGCCGACTTTAGGATTATGCAAAAGTCTTACGTTATCTTTCTGCCTTTAGTTTGCTAAGGGTGACGGACAAGATTGAAGGCTTTGAAAGGGTTTGACTAAATTTTGCTGACAACGAGAGGTAGTTGGCTTCTTTTAAAGGTCTTGATCTTAATAAGAATGTTGTCACTTGGCATGCTTTGTTCAACAATTTGCCACTGAATTCCTTGTCAGCAATAAGAGAGGATTCAAAGAGCATCAAATCAAATTCTATGTTGAATGTTTGAAAATCTTTTAAAAGTGTTTTTTTTAACCAAAAGAATTTTTCTAGTAATCTTGTCAATTACCTATTGTTTGACCATCCTAGCACAGTTAAAAATGCAATATGAATGAGAGAAGACAATATCTCTAACAGTCTTCTTTGCAACAGGTGTTTGTGAGGGACTTTATTCCCAGCGCATTGGCTTTTTTGATGAATGGGGAACCTGAAATAGTTAAGAATTTTATTTTGAAAACTCTTCGTCTCCAATCATGGGAAAAAAGGGTTGACCAATTCAAGCTAGGAGAAGGTGTAATGCCAGCAAGTTTCAAAGTTCTCCATGACCCTAAGAGGAACACTGAGACTTTAGTTGCGGATTTTGGTGCTAGTGCAATTGGGAGGGTGGCTCCAGTAGATTCTGGTTTTTGGTGGATTATATTGCTTCGTGCATATACAAGGGCCACTGGAGACACTAGTTTGGCCGATTTGCCTGAATGCCAAAAGGGTATGCGCCTTATTCTGACATTGTGCCTTTCGGAGGGCTTTGATACCTTCCCGACATTGCTTTGTGCTGACGGTTGCTGTATGATTGATCGAAGAATGGTGAGTTCTCCTAGTTAAGTGATTTATTTTATTTGTTCTTCACTTTAACCATGTCTGTCACTTATTATTTTTTATTATTCAACATCTTCCTCTGCAGGGTATCTATGGGTATCCAATAGAAATTCAAGCACTTTTCTTTATGGCATTACGAAGTGCCCTTGTTTTACTTAAGCAAGACACCGAAGGAAAGGAATTTGTAGAACGTATTGCTAAGCGCCTCCATGCCTTAAGCTTCCACATGCGAAGCTACTTTTGGCTAGACCTGAAGCAGCTTAATGACATATATAGATTTAAAACAGAGGAGTACTCTCATACAGCGGTGAACAAGTTCAATGTAATGCCTGATTCTCTTCCAGACTGGGTTTTTGATTTCATGCCATCCCGTGGAGGTTACTTCATTGGAAATGTGAGTCCTGCAAGAATGGATTTCCGGTGGTTTGCATTAGGTAATTGTGTGGCAATTTTGGCTTCTTTGGCTACTCCAGAGCAAGCCTCAGCAATTATGGATCTCATCGAAGAACGTTGGGATGAGTTAGTTGGAGAAATGCCTCTTAAGATCTGTTATCCAGCCATCGAAGGTCATGAGTGGCGCATTGTCACTGGCTGTGACCCCAAAAATACGAGATGGAGTTACCATAACGGAGGATCTTGGCCAGGTGATTAAACTTCTCTTGGCTTTTCAAGCTTTTTCTTTAAGTAAACAAGTGTAGCTCCTATATTAATACTTCTGACATTGTCTTAATGGCTCTATTTGGTGTAGTGCTTCTGTGGCTTCTTACAGCAGCCTGCATTAAGACGGGAAGGCCACAGATTGCAAGACGTGCAATTGAACTAGCTGAAACGCGCTTGCTGAAAGACAGTTGGCCCGAGTACTACGATGGGAAGCTCGGAAGGTTCGTTGGGAAGCAGGCACGTAAATTTCAGACATGGTCCATTGCAGGTTACTTGGTAGCTAAAATGATGCTTGAAGATCCATCTCATTTGGGCATGATCTCCCTCGAGGAAGATAGGCAGATGAAACCGGTTATGAAGAGATCTGCTTCCTGGAGCTGCTTTTGATCCTACCTTTGTTCTTGCCAAATCAACGAACGAGTTTATCCTTCTTGTATTTTTAGAGAAGATTTGTTTGAGTGGAATTAGAATTCTCCAGATACTTAAAAAAAAAAAGCTTCCATTGATCAATGCTATTCGTTCTTAAGAGTGCTAGGCCCCTTTTTCAAACATTGTTTTCCATTTTTTTTTTCCATTTTCTCAGATTGGATTTTATGCCTTGAAGTCTAACTTTCGAATATAAATCTAGGAAATTCCAACTGTGGTTGGGCTGCGCAATTCTGGGTCCTAGATTCTTCCGGAGAGGCATTGTGGGACTGAAATGTTGTTTTGGGCTTGGGCAACTAGGCAATTGAATACTAAATTTTCTTAATTAAAATTTTTGATTCGACTATTAGAAATCAAAAAATAAGAATTCAAAGTGTCAACCCTTTAATGGAAGGATTGGATTAATCAAATAAACTAAACACTAATTCGTGAAAAAATAAATAAATAAATAAATAATTGGGTCAGATTGGATTCCAGAAACGAATTCTCGAGATAGACATGAATTTACATAGAAAGTAATGAGTATAAACCAAAGTGAGTACTCCGTAATGAGCAAGGATTCGGATGGTGGCCACCTTTAAAAGTAATTTATAATAAAATCACGAAATGAAAAACAAGTCCTGTCTGTGGGCATAACTTGGGTCCATTTGAAGGCATGAACTGAATGAAATTCAGGACATCTCATTGATTCTCATACCCCCATTCTATACAATTATCCTTTTTAATATTTTTCAAATGTACGAAAAAGATATAAAATTTAATTGAAAATAAAATATAATATAATATAAAATTGTAATTTACTTTAAAATAATTATAATATTATATTTATCAAAATTTTTTGGCTTTTTTTCCTTTAGGCCTTCTCTGATTGGGAGATGTTTAGCGGTTTCAGTTGACCATAATCTCACACTACAAGTGAATCGGAGACTCGACCCCGCAAGCACTTTCGCTTGTGGACCGTAGGGGTTCTGTAGGTCCCACCACTTCCCGATTGACTTGATTCAAATCCTCCAACACTGCCAATTTAGGTTGCGATGCAGTTCAACTGTCTCCTACCTCGATACTTTTAATACTCCTCCACCGTCCCCGATTTTTAATCTAAGTTTGTCCTTTGTAAACAGATCAGATCATCAAACCACCACCAAAATTCCTGTCTGGTCATCGTAGGTTTTCAGTTTCCTTAGGTTTAGATTTTTTAGAACTCCACACTTCGTCGTCTAATCTCAGAAAGAGAAAAGTCGAGCATTTTTCAAGTAGTGAGAGAGAGAGAGAGATGAAAGGATCGGAGAAGGGAATAAACATAAACGCAGTGACCACATGGGTGAGAAGACAGCCACCGAAGATGAAGCTAATATTGGGGTTGGTAGCAGCAGTGGCGGCTCTCGTTTTCCTCAGTCTGATCGTTGAAGATCACGACAATCTCTTCGTAGCCGCCGAAGCTGTTCATGCTCTTGGTATTTCCGTTCTTATTTATAAGCTTATCAAAGAGAAAACTTGCGCCGGTAAATACGACATCCATCCGCTTTCTCCTTGTCTGGGGTTTCTGTTTTCATCGTAACCTTTTTAATTTGCTTTTGCCGTTAATAGATACGACATAAACCTTTTACCCTTTTTTGTGCTTTTGACTGAAAGATCAGTTTCTGTTAGTTTGCCCTATTCATTTAAGTCATCTGATAATGCAATTAAAACGAATAAGAAAATTAGGGTTCTCTGGGTAATTAGAGTCCTATGTTTTTTACTGCAATTAGACCAAATTTAATGTTATCTTCCCCGCCTTGATGCTTGATTAGACTTTTCCCAGGAAAGAAATTGAGCTTTGAATTCGAAATTGAACAAAAGATCTAAGGTTTGGTGGTTTATACTTTAAGGTAATGCTGCTTGGGCCAAACAAGTTAATTGTAGAATTGACAGAATGCTAACAAGGCACAATTTTATAGGTGCATTGTGCTGAAAGACTTCTGAATCACTTTTCAGTAACTAATATGTGATTGCATCGTGTTGATTTCTCTTTTTGTTGCTTGATTGGAGTTTTCCCCGAAAAAGAAAGAAAAGGGAAAAAATTTGAGCTTTGAATTTGAAATTGAAGGAAAGCTCTAAAGTTTGGTGTTTAGTACTCTTAAGTCTAAGGTTACGTTGCTTGGGGCAAAAATGTTAAATGGCAGAATTGACAGAATGCTAACACGGAAGAGTTTTATAGATGAGTTGTGCTAAAAGATTTTGTGAAACACCTTTCGATGACTAAGTGATTTGTTTCACGTCTGATTCTATCAGCTCTGGTCTGATCTTGTATGGGCTGGTTACCCTGCTACAGCTAGTGGCATATCTAGTGTTTCAAAATTTATTAGGAGTGATATAGAAATCAAGTAATTGGGCTTGTTTAGTGATTTGTAATTGTTCATGGGTTGAGTTTCTTTGTTTCTGTTGATGAGAGAGAGATTCATGGGTTGATTTGATCTTAATACTAGAAAATCTGTAGAGACCAGTCTTTTTTTTTTGGTTTTCACCGACTGGTATTCAGGTTTTGCCCGACCAATCCAGTCCGAGCACGGCTCTCCCAAATCCTTTTTCTCCGTTCCCAGGACTCGAACTTGAGACCTCTGGTTAAGGGAGTAGGGTAACCAACCACTGAACCCAAGGGAGTTTGGTGTAGAGACCTGTCTATTTGACTGCTATTCTCGTGATTAACTTGCTCCCGGTGCAAAACAGTGTCAAACTGATATGTTATTAACCATAGTTATTTTTGCACTAATATGGTGTTAAAGAGGTTATTCTGTGAAAAATCTTGTTATGATTATAATTTGAAGTTTAAATCCTTGCAGGGTTATCGCTAAAATCTCAAGAACTTACAGCCATATTCTTGGCCGTGAGACTCTACTGCAGTTTTGTTATGGAATATGATATTCACACGCTACTTGATTCAGCTACACTGGTGACAACACTGTGGGTCATATATATGATGCGTTTTAAACTCAAGTCCTCTTACATGAAAGATAAAGACAACTTTGCATTATATTATGTGGTGAGTCTTCAACCACAACTTCCATTATATGCAATTTTATTTTTGTGATCAATATTTGGGCACCTGAAATCTCTATTAAGCCTTAGCAGTTAAACATAACCTTCAAGATCAGTGCATGAAATGTTAGGTCTTTACTTTAGGGTCAATTAATACAGTGATACAACATATTGTTATCATTGTAGGCTTTATATATATATATATAAAATTTTCTTCCTACTTTCTTTTTTAATTCTTAAAATTTGAGTGTAGGTGATACCTTGCGTTCTTTTATCCCTAGCTGTCCATCCATCGACAACACATAACATTGTGAACAGGATATGCTGGGCCTTTTGCGTTTATTTAGAAGCTGTCTCTGTGTTACCCCAACTACGGGTCATGCAAAACACAAAGGTATGCACTTACTCCTATATCATGTGTTTCTTTTCTTAATATTTTTTTTCTTCAAATCGCTCATGGTTATTTTCCTTCTTCTTTTCATCCAGATCGTTGAACCATTCACAGCTCATTATGTATTTGCTCTAGGAGTTGCAAGATTCTTGACTTGTGCACATTGGATCCTCCAGGTTTGATTGGCATTACTTACAACTTCATTATTTGATTTTGATGTTTATCTATTGCTCGTAGTTTGCATGTGTTGCCATCTTCATATTCAAGATCCTACCTAGTTTTCACCCTACCGTCCAACTTTAACCTTGTTAGATAATTTTAACCATTCTAAGACTTCCCCTCTCGTGGTCAGATGCTGGACACCAGAGGACGCCTGCTGACTGCATTGGGGTATGGTCTTTGGCCTTCAATGGTCCTACTTTCTGAACTAATCCAAACATTCATTTTAGCAGATTTCTGCTACTACTACGTGAAAAGGTCGGTATTCAGCTTTCATTTTTACTTTTTATGATACATTCATCCGGATTAGAAATCCTGAAAAATGCTGTGGTCGCAGCGTTGTTGGTGGACAGCTAGTCTTGCGGCTACCTTCCGGAGTGGTGTGAGTTTACACTGCAGGTCTTGCCACGTGCTTAAGACCAGGGAACAGCTTGGCTTCTGCTGAAGTCACTTCTCCTTGGCATCTCACTTGCAAGTTTTAGGGCATATCCGATTGTTGTGCTAGCTTGGAATGTCTGAAATGTCACAATTGCATAATTTAACGGAAATACTGTGCATAAGCTAGATTTAACTAATAAATTTAGCATGGTGTGACAGGAAGTTTAGATGTCTTAATAAGGTGGTGATGGTATATTGAAAGCACCAAGTATTGACCCTTCGTTGTATTATGCTAGAGCTGCACAAGAAGGGGAATAAGAGAGCTGACCCAGATGGGCCATGTGGTAAGGTGTGCTGAACTGAGCTTTCCTTTCAGGGCCTGGTGAGGTGAAATTTCGTATAACAATGATGCGAGATGAATATTAATTTCGGTTATGCATGAAAAACTTTTTTATTTTAGTTTTCAGTGCTCCTAAGAATTATTTTTCCATTAGCTATTTTTTTTATCTCTCTCTCTTTTTTTTTTTTTAGTACTTAGATCACCGGTATTTGGTTTACTCGACTAATGAGTTTGAATATTGGGGAATCTAATTTAGGGATGGCTTTTTCTATTTTTACATTTATAATACTTGAGATTCAGATTTAGTTAAGAGGCTCTAATGTTTTGCTATTAGACTCACATGATCCATTAACAATTTTTTTCACTGCTCTGAAAGGATTATTTTCCCCTTTCCTCTTTTTTAGTAAGATGAAAATACCCCTTACCATTCTCTCTTTTCTTTTCACCGGTCACCTCTCTCCTTTTCTTTCCCTCTCCTTTTTTGTTTTTTGTTTTCTTTTTTTGGTATTCTCCTGGTTCTCTTTTTGGTTGATTTTCTTTCACTCTTTTTTCTTCTTGCTTTTGTTTCTCTTTTGATCGATTCTCTCTTTTCTCTTTCATCACTACCAGATGCCACCACACAATCTCTCTCCTGTATAATCTCTTTTCTCTTTTGTTCTCTCTCTAGATTAATTTTCTCTCCTCTTTCATTTTTGTTGGTTCGGTGAGAGAGGAGACAACAGAGAAAATTGATCAAAGAAGGAACTGGTATCATTTGAAATTAATTCTCAAAGGAAATCAATTGGTTGTGAGAGAGGAGATTGATTATGTGATATAGGTACGAGAGATCCGAAAATTATGAGAAACAGAGATTGTGTGTGAGAGAGATCTTGATTTGGAGAGAGAGCAAAGCAAACGAAATCAATTGAGAGAGATTGATCAAGCAAGAAAGAAGTGAGGGGGGAGAGAGAGAGAGAGGAGAGAGAAAAAAGAGCAGGGGATGCTTTAGGGCGGCAAAACAAAGTAAGCCCGAAGGAAGAAAAAAAACAAAAAAAAAGGTAGACACTTATATTCTTACAAAATTTCAACGTTTCAAGCCTTGGTACAAATACTCGATGGGCCAATTAAATTCTTTTAAATCGAATGATTTAAACATTTTACTCCTTTAATTATAAATATAAAGTTTCAATTCTAAAAATTAAGTAAACGAATTTGAAATAATTAATCTTTTAATGGGTTTCATAATATCTAAATCAGATTAGTCGGATAAATTTTAGATATTGATCGGTGAAAAAAAATACTCCATAAGTCAGTTTGGTGGTCCTTCACACTCGATTTTCACATAATTAAAGTCAAAACCAATCGAATTTGATAGAACGAAGTCAATTTTTATGTCCTTGTAGAAAATTTTGAGTGATAAAAAAATTTAGTCAAATATTTATAGGAATGTTTATATTTTCATAATTTTTCGCTACGCTTGCGTTAAAAAAAAAAAGGGGTCAACTTTTAGCTTGGACGGTTTGGGTCGGGTAGTTTGGTTGATTTTTCTACCAAGTTAAACATTCCCATTTTCAACTACGATTTGTCGGGATATTACGAACATGTTGGATTCATAAAAGAAATTATAAAAGTATTTAAATCTAAGAGGAGTTATTTTTTTAGGTTAAATTTTATTATTGAGTTTGAATTTATCACGTGAATTCATAATAAATTAATAAATTTATGATAAATTAGTATCAATCTTCGATCTAATATGGAAGACGGCTATTTGATGCTTGATAAGATTCAGAGAAAGAGTCATTTAAAGGAGAAAAAGGTTATCTAGTATCAGATTAGAATTATCCAAGGAGGAAAAGAGTTATCAAGTGTCAAAATGAAAGCTGTTCAAATAGAAAAATGACTATTTGATGCTGAAGTGAGAGTTATTCAAAGGAAAAAAAATATTTGATATCGTAAAGAATTCAAAATAAGAGTTATTTGTAGACGTCTAATTTCTTAATAGGTAGATAATATTATGAATCTCATATTAAATTTATAAAAAAATCATAAAAGTATTTAAATTTAAGGGATTCTTTCGTCTAAAAGATTGAATTTTTGAATTTAATTCTTATTTGAGCGTATCATATTGATCTATTACAAATCAGTGGGCCCATAAAGTAGTGTGAGGTCATGATATCTCTCTCTGTCTCTCTCTATTCGTGTGGGTGTATTCGAATTGATTAATGATTTGACCATTGCATTTTTGGTTTGAGTTAGGCTATTCTCGTACATGCCTTTGAGGATAGGTAAACACCCTTTTACTTAAAAAAAAGGGGAAAAGAAAAGGCTAGTTGGCGGAGTAGGAATGCAATAATTGGAACCAAGTCTTTTGCCAACTCGTATGTCTTCTACTTTAAGAGGAAAACTTGTACAAGGATACTTGCAGATGGCAGAGAAAACACTTCCACTAGCTAAACCTCAAGCTCACATCCAGAGGTCCCCAGTTCGCAGAACACTACTTCCACGTCACAATTCACAGATAAGGTTACGAAATTGATATTAGTGGACTCGAATTCAAATTACTGGGGAAAGCATATTTGAGGAATGTAATCACGTGACTTGCGGATGACATTCGAACTAAAGGGATAAAATAGATACTAAACAAAGACAAACAGCTGTTAAGCAATGAGTTTGTATATATATATATATATATATAAAAATCACAACCCAATTAGGTCGAAGTTGGAAGGGTTACAGCTAAGCAGTCGGGAAATAGTGACACACTCTTATCACTTTCCTCGTCCTATTCACTAGAAACACCCAATGTCGGTCAAATGAACCGAGTTCTATATAAGATCTTATGTTAATATATTTTTATTAATTCAAATAAAATATCTATTTAAAAATTATTCAATAACCTAATAATATGATACATATAATATGGTGTTACATTCAATATTTCTTAACTATTTATCTTAATGTTTTTGGATTTTTTTACCACAAAAATATAGAATTTTGTGGTTATGAATTATGAATGACGAATTTTCTTCGAGTAATGGCAGGAGAGTTACAGTTTGGAGATAAAGATATGCAATTATTCTTTTCAAAATAATTGAATTAGAAAAAAAAATTTCGCCATTTACAATTTTTTAAATAATTTTTATTTACATCCTATATTTTAAAAAGTGAAGAGAGAAAATATAAATTTTATAAATATATGCATTTTATATTATTTCTTTTATTTTACCCTACCATTACCCCTACCACAACTAGGGTAACAACCTTAAATTTTAAGTGGAAAAAAAATTATTTGAAACACTTTAAAGGAGATAAAAATTAAAAAAGAGTACTATTTTAGCATGGTTTTCCTTATTTTCCCTTTTCTACCCTTGTTATTGAGGAAAACACCACTGATTAGAATGGGGTGACACTTTGTTGTAACATATTAGGAAATCAATATGGTTAAAGTCATGTCCTATCAAAAAGATGATGAAAAGACTGAGGAAATCTAAAAAATGAATCTCCCCGAATATGCATCCCCCCGGGCCAAGGGAGTAGTTGGCAAATTAGGTTGTACTAATTATAAGAAAAGGACTGATGCAAATTGCAATAATGCTAGAAAAATACAAAAGTCAATTTTTAATTTTGACACGAAACTTCAACGTATTAAAGGACAAATAATTAAAATTTTTTAACTAAATTATCAAATTCAAATTTAAAAAATAAAAAAATAGATATTAAAAGAATTTATTTTCAATAAATTTGATAATTAATTTAAATCAAATTAATTTTAAAATTTTAAAAGAAAAATTCAATATCAATTTGATCAATTTATGCGGAACACGAGGCAAGTGAAGTGTCGATTCTTTGGTGCTTCGCATGCGGCCCCTTCTTATCCAAATCCATGCAATAACATGCGTCGTTTCCTTCGCCCACCACCCTTTGATTCCAACATTTTTCAATAAATAGTAGAGAAAAGACGTCCTTCGGGAGAAGGAAGCTCACATTGATGGACTTCCTCCTCAGGTTCGGACACGTTGGCTACCCAAGCTCACCCCCACTCCCCCACACAATGGTAAGTCGCCTATCTAATCATCAACCAGGATCGGATTCCTTAGCCAAAACTACAATGAGTGTTTTGGATGCTAGCTTTACTTCCATTGGCACGCCAATATTATATTAGCATCTCGTCGGTGCTAGAACAATTCCATAATTTATGTGATCAGTTAAATAGATTAAAGGACAAATAATTAAAATTTTCCCTAAAATTCTTGGGCCCTCAAATATGCACAACATGTAAGGTAGGTGTGATCTTTTTTTTTTTGTTATAACAAGAATCGAATTTTAGATCACGAGATCGGAGGATAAAGATTACTATGACTATCCACTTGGGGACTGAGATATTTGATCATCGATATTCAAAAACCTAATTAATGTGATTTAAATAGTTGTGTAATTTTAGGGATAAGTTTTTTTAATATTTATTTTTTTATTTTCAAGATTCATGATTCGTTATTCCGTAATATAGGATAGACCCTTTGCCAATATCCACAGCATGACATAATTGGTTTTGATGGGCTTGCTCACCTGCAACGCTCTATGTTTTAGGCAATATTTAAGTTCAAAATATATTAGTAAAAATTCTAGTTTACATGTAATATTTATCAAAATATTTGTCAAACACATAATTTATGAATTGTTCCTTATTTTTAATAAATTTATAAGTGTAAGTTTAAAAATAATAATTATAATTCTCTCTCAAAAAAGAAAAAAAAAAGAATACAAAGAACTAAAAAATTCAATTACTACTTATTGAATCCGCTTGTTTTACGGGTTTTAAAACGTACTGTTATAATTATCATGATTATTATTTCATAAAAATATAAAATTAAAGAATCATAAATGGAATATAAGTGAACATGAGTTACATGTACATTACAATAAACTTCTGGTTAGAAAATTTAACTATAAAAAATTGATATTTAATACTCTAAAACACACTGTTCCTTGAAGTTGTTACGAATTTGTGACCCTCAAGAGTTGTAAGATAGTGATAATGATAATTAAATTAATTATTATACTGTGCAATGTTTCCGACTGCACGAATGCCCCAAACCAAGGGCCAGGTACACTTTTAGGCCATCTGGTGTGCCATTAGCATCAATATTAGAAAAAGAACAAGGGGTCCAGGCTGGAACTTATCCTAGAAGTAGAGGTCCTTAACCTTCGAAATTAAATCATCTGAGGAGGGTGGAAATAAAATCTCTCTCTCTCTCTCTCTCTCCCCAGAGAATGTCCCACCCTTGAATGACGGCTGCCTTCTTTATTACTTACTCCCTCTCCACCGCCTATAAATACTTAAGGCTGCTCTTGGGTTCTACTACCACCTAAACTCCCAACATTTCAATAGGATATATACAAGTTTTGGGTCTCCAATAGTTCCAAGATGACCACCTCCAAATTTCTCATTGCAGTACTTCTCCTCTCTGCCCTTCTTCTTCAACTTGTTCAAGCCGATCAAGCGGTATACCATGATATTAAATTTTGTCATAGTTTTTTATGCAATCATCTGGTCAATTTTGTTATACTATGAGTTCCAATCACCATATAGTAAATTTTGTAATAGTTTTTTTTTTTTTTTCCTTCTTTACAGTTTCATGCTACGATGTAATTTAAGAAATCAAGAAAAGACTTTGAGAATCATGTCTGATGATATGAATTTTGGTACTAATTAATGTGCGAAATTGCAGATGAGCAGCTCTGGCACTGTCACTGGCACATCTTCTGCTTCCGAAAATAAAATTGGTAATCTCAATATACTTATACTTTATGGAACACAATTTACCAAGATTAATATTTGTAATTTTTTGATTCGATTTATAGATTCGATCAATTTTTTAATATCCTTAATGTTTTTTTCTTTTCGACTCCACGTAGATTGTGCCTCGGCATGCGCTGCCAGGTGTCGGTTAGCATCAAGGCAGAAGATGTGCCACAGAGCTTGTGGAACTTGCTGCGCCCGGTGCAACTGTGTGCCCCCAGGCACTTCCGGTAACCAAGCAATGTGTCCTTGCTACTATAGCATGACCACCCACGGTGGTCGACGCAAGTGCCCTTAGAAGACAAACGACGCCATCTATTTCTTCCTTTGTTTAAATCTTCCAATGTGTTCCTAAATAAAATAAATTATAAAGAGGGACTCTCTCTATGAGTCCTTTGTATAAATGTTTTAATCTTTTGTATGTGATCGTATATTGATTTTATTTATCATTAATAAAATAAAAAGATTAGTGTTGTGATGATATTATTAGATGTATTGAGTTATAATTCAACTGATATTATTTTTTTTTATATAAATATTTCAAATTCAAGTTTCTTTATGTTAAAAAAAAATTATTAACTTGAATCGAGATATATTATTTATTAAAATTATAATTATAATAATTTTAAATTTAATTCAGGATTAAGAGGGCATGGCATGATTAAAGAAGCCCACATACACAATATTTGGTTTATCATTTTATGATATACTAATTCAGAAGGCAACAAAATTTAAGCATCTCCGTACGATTTCCTTGAAATACTATGATTATTTTGTTGGGGCTGTGATTTATTTTTTTGGGAAAAAAATTAATAAGTTGAAACCTGTCAAATTGAATTTCAATGACGAATCAGAATCAACAAAACCTTACAACCATTTGACTCTGATAAAATCACTATTTGCTTAAACTAGAAAAGAAACCTCAAGAGGTAAAATTTTAAAAGTATCTTTTGTTGTGAAGGATATATATTATTTCTGAAGGTAAAGTAAGGAAAATAAGTATATTTGATTTCTTAAATTTTAAATATTTTTTAATGTTATATATTTTAAAAAAAATTCTAAATTTTGAACCCTTGAAAGAAAATTTATGTTCCCAAGAGGACAGTCAATAATTTTCTCACACGATTTCGTGATTCAAGGGGTTCGATTTGTATTGTAACAAAAAAAACATTTACGAAACATCAATTAAAATCACATTGGACCGTTTTTTATAGTTATTCTCCAAATTTGTGGCTATGCCATCGCCGTGCCATATTTTGCGAGGGGAATTTAGAAATGTTTTGATTACTGCTCCCTCAAAAAAAAAAAAGGTTTCTATTAATAATAACTGTATTTAAAATAAAATGAGACACAAAAAATTGTATTTAAACAATACGCTCTGGATCTAATGACGCACGAGTCAGTAAGAGGGGGCCATAGGGTCAAAAGTTTAAAGCCCAAAAATTCAATTTCATTTAATTTGACGTGGCTAGACAGGAATAAAGACCTACCTTTGGTCAATTTTTCTGCCACGGCCTAATCATTCTATATTTGTTGTAATACATGTTTCAGCCCGAGAGACCGCATGCAATTGTCAAGAGAAACACACACACACACACAGAGACTGCTTGCAATTTTCTCTCCACTAACAGAGGAAAATAGAATTAGAACAAGAGAAGAGCATAAATGTTAAAAACACAAATTTTGGCAAAATTTTCGAGATAGAAGGTTTGAATTTTATACACATATTACTTATTTCATATCAATATATTACACAATGTAACTATATTTAATTTTATAGTTTGAGAGGGAGGATTAGGACCATTGCTTGGAAGGCAAGGCAAGCTTTTTCCAAGGCAAGCTAGGGGCACTTTGTTTGACTTTAAAACAGAAAAATAAAAAGCAGATGGAGCCAACCTAGCAACAGAGCACACACAAACACAATTAAAAGACGGATTCATACTTGTTTTCCTATGGCCCGCCCACATAGAACAACAACCCCAGTTTTCTAGAGACAACTGTACTCTGCTTTTGACTGTGCTGCTTCCTAAGCTTCTTCATTTTTCCCCCAAAGCAAGTCAATCTCAAAACAAACACAACAATTACCCAATTAATATCTTACTTGTATTCTGTTGACCTAGATTTTTTTTTAATTATATAACGATTTGAATCATGAATTCCAAAGTTAGGAAAGGAGAATTGTAATCACTTAATTATCCTATTGGCGACGTTGACATAGTTTTTTTCATCAGCATGCGCCATTTCTTAATCAAAGCCAAGAAATCATTGATATGGTTGTCGATTATTGAAACTTAAAACTAATATTTTATATTTATTTCTGAATAAAATGAACAATTTTGTTTTAATTTAAAAAAATATATATTTATCAATAAATAAGTTTTATCATGATCCCAAAGTAGAAGAATAGAGGATAAAATATAACATATATTTATGATAATAATTTTTAAGATAGATTTATAATTTTTACAGGATAAATATTTGTGGTTACAATTTTAAAATAATATACATAATATTAATTGTTCTTTTTCACCATTTAATTAAAACCATGAGTTTTGCTCTCCCAACTCATTGATATAATAAAACATATACCAAATCACTAGTTTGGCTTCCCAATTTTAATAATTCAGCTCATAGTCCTATTTTCTGGTATATGTCTGTGGTTAAGTTTTAGGGAAATGGACTATTCAAGCAGGCGAGAGTCGTAGGAAAAATAACCTGTTTTTCTTTTAATGATTTTCCGGATCCAATCGAATGGTCTAGCCTAGTAGATGTGGGGGAAATGGTGACTGGACAATGACAACTGAACGTGTGATGGGCTAGTGCGGGAATCCCCTTCCCATTTCTCCGTGTGGGACAGTGTTCCCTCCTCCCCTATAAATAGATCACTTCTCCTCCCATTTCAGTCACAAGTCGAGTTGAGCACTTGCACAGCTTTTTCAGTTTCCTTCAACTCTTAAGGAGAATTATGGGCATCTCCAAGGCTCTCATTGCTTCTCTCTTCATTTCTCTTCTTGTTCTCCACCTCATTGAAGCTGATCAATCGGTAATCCACTCACTACACACACACGCACCCGCACGCACACGCACACATGCCCCTTTCTTACTATGCTCTTCCCTCTCTCTGACAATGCAAATTGTGGTGTTCTGGAATTGCAGGCAACTGACACCGGAAAAGGAGCCCCAAAAATTGGTAAATCCCAAAAAACCTTAACCAATGCAAATCATAATTATTAATTAATTAAATTATTTGAGCAATACTTGATTATTGTTTTTTTGTTGTTTCATCAGATTGTGGGGCTGCGTGCACGGCGAGATGTGGGTCATCGTCGAGGCCAAACCTGTGCAAAAGGGCATGTGGAACCTGCTGTGCCCGTTGCAACTGTGTTCCTCCGGGCACATACGGCAACTTAGACGACTGTCCTTGTTATGCCAACATGACCACTCGCGGCAACAAACGCAAGTGCCCTTAATTTGTGCCCTGAACCCGTGACGTGTCTTTCACTAATGATTATAATTTTTTTGGGTAATGGGAAAAAGAAATAAAAGTGTTCTTGTAGAGGAAGAAAAGGCGACTGTATGTGGTCTGTGTTTTTGTTTGTATGTATCATGAGGAAAGCATTGGTAATATATTTGTGAAATTTAATAGAAGTGTGGAACTCCTAGTTCTTCCTTGGCCTTCAGCGGCGCAGAAAGACACGGTCTTTGCTATTTGTTACAAGGAGGGGTAAATTATAGAAAAATAACAAAAATAATAATTAAATCAGAAGCTCAAACTAGGCACGAACTATAAACAGCATTTATTATTTGATTAACTCGTAAGCTTCTCCCCATATAATAAAGACACAAGTCTTGGGAAATAGAAGTACTGGCAGTGGGTTGAGGTCGAGGGTCTCAACCACCGCGGGGATCATTTTGTAACAATTTTTATTAATAGTTAAACATAATTAGTTAGTTATTAACAAAATTAATTAATAGTTAATACATTACTTAATAATTAGGTGAAATTATTAAATAATTAATAGAAATAATATAAATAGTAATCTTCAAGATATGTAATGATATTGAATATAATGTATGAAATCTTTCTTTCTCTGTCTTTCTATCTAGTTTTCCTCTCTCTATCGCTCTTTCTATCTTTCCCTCTCTGTCTCTCTTTCTCTATCTCTCTCTATATTTTTCCCTTTCTCTAGAGCGGGGTTGTGATGTGACACATTTCTTTAAGTACTCACACACAATTGAAGTTGGCCCCCTTTGGCCCATGGTCGTGCACAAAAAATTTCAACTCAATTGATAGGGAAGTCTCCTGTTATAATTGTTTTGTATAAGTTTAAAAGCCGTTGTATGAAGTGCATGTGGTGTGGAACTCCATCATTACCTTAATCTCAACTAAATCATACGAAATTGCCAATTATCATTGCGCATAATATTTTTGAATCTTAATTTTGGCTGAGTATTTACATTAAATTTTCATTTAATTAAGAACAAGAGTTTTGTATTAAGGTTGTCTACTTAGAAAAAAAGCTCCCCTTGCAAAGTCATCCCTCGAGTGTCAATTTCTTCTTGTTCTAATTCAGAGGACATGGTGACTAATATTTTAGCATTTTTGCATGATTAGTTTGCAGGTTGGTCCAAATTCGTGATCTTAGAACGAAAGAGTCCAAAAAAAATATAAATGCGAGGGAGACCATGACGCTTGCAATGGTCAACGAAGAAGGCGAACTTAGACTCGGCGGTCGCTGTCAAAATGCCCCGCTCACACCGAGCTGGCCTCAGTCCAACATAAAATATATACCCGTCCTAGGCTAGGCTACCACTTCATTTAATTGAAAGTGGGTATCCCCATTCCCCACCCAGCTTAGTAAATGCGAGACCAACAAAATTAAATTTAATTAATTTTTTATTAATAATATTAATACTTAATTAAAAATTAATCAATAATATTTACGTGAATTACAATATAAAATTCAATTTATTTAATTTATAATTATTTTCTTATTAGAATATTATTGTCACGCTCTGCTTAGTTTTGTCTTGTCAATAGGAGAAAATTCATATATGGAATAGTCCCACGATAGAACCTCCTTTGATTCGTAGTGAAATAAATAAATAAATAAATGCCACAGAGAGAGAGAGAGAGAGAGAGAGAGTAATTCATTTTGAAAAAAAGAATGCTACTCATCAATGTGTCATAGCTCTATTTTTATGTTTGGGGGAACATTTAGACCCTTAAATAAATCCAATTAAAAATTTTAATTTTTTTATTTAATAATTTAACCAAGATGCATTATCCTCTCACACTATGAAAAAAAAAAATCAACATATATAACTGGTGAAAGTACACTGGGACACCAGTCATATACCTGCATGCTAGCAGTTCAATGGGATGGATTTAAAGTTTGGTAGGACTGCGACAATGAATTCACCTGCTTTTTTTTTTTTTTATGTCGTGATTTAAATCTAGATCATCGGAGGAAGAGATTGTCATCACTAAGCTGTCCTCAGGAAGAGATTATCATCACTAAATTGTCCTCTTGGTGAGGACAATGTATTCACCCTATAGATAGTATAAATTGAATATTTCATATTCATAGTTGGTACTCTCAAAACACTCAAGACGACAACCCCATCAATGAGATTTTTATTTCAAGGGTATTAACCTTGATGCTTCGTAGGATTGTCATCAAATGGCAGGCCCAAATCCGATAGTTGCATTAGATTTAACACTACAACTCATTTAGCTGTTCTCTCTTTGAAGCCCAATAGGAATTTCAGTCTGCTGGAGACACCCAATAGCTGCATGGCGTTCCAGGTACGAGGCCATTCCGATTAGAACCCCAAAAAAAGAATGAAGCGGTAAACATTTGTGGGCCAACGAAATCCAATATTAATAAATGTTGAAAAAGGGAAATATCGGCCCAATTTTCTTTTTGCCCTTTTCCTTTTTCTTGGCTAGGCAACTTGATATGAAAGTAGGAGTAGGCCTAACCTTTCTACTTAAAGAAGGCCCCTTGATATTGCAGGGTTATGATTTTTTTTCTTTTTTTTTTTAACATCATCGGTATTCATATCAATACTCCGATTAATCAATTTGGGACTTATAGTAGTCAATTCCGAGAGCTATCCTCCCAACATAATTTTTTTCATTCTCAATACTCAAACTCGATATCTCAATTAAGAGATCTAGTGTCACATCTCATTAGGTTAACTATCAATTAGTATTGCAAGGTTGTGATGGGTATACAGTAAATTTCTAAACATTATACCAATGTTTTGTGAATCTAGTGATAGTGTACTAAATTTGCTTAACTAAGATCTTAAGATTTCAAGTTCAAAGCAGGAATAAAAATCCAGGAGCTAGGAGAAGCATCCCCTAAAAATGATCCTATAGTATTCGAATTAAATTAATTGAGTAATTCAAATATTGATTGGCCACGAAAAAAAAGGTTTATAAACGTTGCGCTCGGTAACCCTAGTTTTTTCGTCACCCTTTCTATTACCCCCCCCCCAAAAAAAAAAAAAAGAAGTAAACTTGATTGGTATAAATTTCAACTGAAGGCATTAAATTTAGAAGCAATAGCCCACCCTGCAAGTAATAGAAATTGCCCGAAGGGTGTAAATCACCATAAAAGCTCTTCAACCAACAAAACATTAACCAGTCACGCCATATCTCTTAAATTTTTTGCTTTACATATAAAGTATAAACTATCCACTCCAATCTAGATTTTCCACACTAATTGACCAAAGGCCCTCTTGCACAATGTCACTTGTGTTCTTGTGGTCCTCTGGCTCTCCACCAAACCATAGACTCACGAATAACTCAAAACCATACACCTGCTTGGTCGTTTTCTCCACAAATTCCTCCTCAGATTGTTGTCCCTTGTACTTTAAAGAGCCTTTAAATTTCGGTTCCTTTTTTCCTTACCATGTGGTCCTAACTTCTTAAACTAGAAAAAAGTGCAGTGGGTCGACTCAACTGATAGAAGCAATGCGTCCGCTTCAAAATATAACTAGTATTCTCATCTCCAATAATTCATTGCCATAAGTGTGCTAGTCATTAAGCATGCGTGCAAACTTAATGGCACTTAAATTACTTCTTCTCTCTAATTATCTTTGGTTACAATTACAAAATAGTTATACAACAATAATTTAAGAAATGTTGATTAGATTAACGAGTTGGAACGTGACTCATGACGAGACCCAAACTAATTCCCTATTCCTCTCGATTAAGAGAAATGGACAATCCAAATACTTTTCTCAATCGGATGCGCAAAGCTAAATATCTTTTCAGGGGGGACTTTTTAGATGCATACGAAGGGCACGATCCCAGCTATATTGGGAGGAGTCCTTTGCTGTCCAAGGAGGTGCTAATGAGAGGTGTTGGATGGAGAGTTGGAGATGGTGTTTGGAAAGACGCGTAGATATAAATGATGACAACAATTTTTTCCATTGAAACCCTGCTGGCAGCAGGGCTAGAGGATCTGAAGGTGAGCGACTTCCTTCATGATACTCGTAAGCAATGGAATATTATAAAGGTCCACAGCCTTTTTGCTGAAAATGATGTGCAACATTCTAAAAATTAACAGGAGCCCACTGTGAAGTCTATCATATTGCAGCTTCTTACAAACCGCAGTTAGGGTGGTTTATTTTACCATGGGATTGGAAATTGGAATAAGCTACGGACACTCCACATTCCCCCTAAAAATGAAAAACTTTGTTTTGGAGAGCTCTTCGTGATATTCTTCCTACCAAGAGGAATTCATTGCATAAGGGTTTGAATGTGGAGAGTGCATGTTGTGCTTGTGGAGAGCAAGAAGACCTGGCACATGTTCTTTTCTATTGTTCCAAATCTTGCAGTTGGGAGTTGTTTGGCTTGGAGATTGATGATAACTTGATCAGCTTTGAGGCCTTCTTTTCCAATATCTTGAGCTCTGTGCTACCCGGGGTGGTGGCCAAGATCGGTGCCGAGTTATGGAGTCTATGGGACTAGAGAAATTATTCCCTTTGGCAAGGAAAAGTCAGGACACCCCATGTATGCTTTAAACACACTGCATGATTAGGAAGAGGCTATGGTGATTCACCAGCTAACTCAAGACTATACTCAAAGAGAGAATTCTCGTTGGAGCAAGCCGCAGTTTGGAAGAATGAAATTTAATGCGGATACATCTAACTTCAAGGAGGCAAATCGCACCAGGTATGGGGCTATTGCGCGTGATCATGAGGGGAAATTTATCTCAGGATTCTCTGGCTCTGTTTTGGGATGTTGGTCCCCTAAGAAGGCAGAGGCCATGGCCTTACATGAGGCTCTAATATGGAACCTCGTTCTCTTGCTAGGATAACCATATTATATGCTAATCCTGCTGTTTGGAGAGAACTTCTAAACTCACATATTAACCAGGTTTTTTCACTTAACATAGACCTAGGTCGGGTGCAGTTGGATAGGTCTATAGATCCGGGTTAGTTTTAGACCTATTTTGTTATTATTAAGGGAAAAAAATATAAGAGAAATGAGTTTTTTTTTTAAAAAAATAAATTTCATCATTAAATCTTACAACACATATCTAATTATTTCAGAGTTTAAATCAAACCAAGTTCCGGATATTAATATTGTCTTGTGCCTACAATATTCCAACCTGCACGTAACAGCACCAGAACATTCCTCATATTCTTTTCTTTTCAAGTAAAGTGTAAGACACGTCGACGATGCAGGAATTGGAAGATGCCACCTCATTTAATTATCCTGGACACAATCCCACCATATCATTTCTCCTCTCCTCATGATTACCTCCATTTTCCTTTGCCGAACCTCACGCCCACCCTAATGCACAAAGAAAAACTCTCACCGAGGGAAGGGTGTGATAGGCATTGTGAAAATGTGTAAGCAAGGGTATTTTGGTACTTTAACCGCACTTAGGGCCACCCGAAAAGTAGGAGGCCGTCACGCAGCAAACATGACTCAGGCGAGTCGAATCGTCATTTCCTCCTCTTTTCAAAAAATCTGCGATTAATTGCCGAGTGATCAATTCCTTTTCCTCGCGACTCTGGACAAGACTGTTTCGATTCTAGAGTTCGCGTCTCGGATTTCAGTGTTCTCAGTGAGATCGAAAACTCATCATTTCTTTGCTCCAACTAACTACTCACCCTCCTCTCCAGCGCGTGAATCTCATGGGTCTGTCTGAACCTTGTGTAATGCCACGTGGGGCTCAGATGTAGGGATTTGGGAAGCTAATGTCCGTTGATTTTGTGGTAGCGGGGATGATGATCACCCCAGGTGCTGCATTTAGTCCGACGTGGCTGACACGTGGATCTTAATGTTCCGACCGCCTTCTCTTCATATCCGACGGTTCCTATCTCTCAGGGGATGTTCACCGTCCATCTTTGGATGACGTGGCAGCATGAGTAGTATAAATAAATAAATGTTGTCTAGTGTTCAGTATTAATCTGAGAGTAAGAGAGGGCGTTTCGTGAGTGGGCATTAATAAACGCGATCTTGCAGTGCCCAAAGCATCGGTTTTTCCGTCTCAATCAAGTGAGAGAGAGAGTGAAAAGGCGAGGTTTCTTTCAGAGGGCGTGGTGTGGTGCTCTGTTGATGGTTGATGGATGGTTTTTTTGAAGGTCATTCTCGCTTTCCATTTCCATTTCCACCTTTTTTCCTGTGAATCTGTTACGAGTTGGCTCAGCCTTTTTTTCCTTCTACTTCTTAATTTTCAATTTTTTTGGGGGTATTTTGGGTTTTTTATTCTCCTCCTATTCCAATTCTTGATTTCTGGGTTTCTCTACTCCGATTCCAATCAAGCAGATGATCTGACTAATGTGATAAAAATTGAATAAATGAGAATAATTCACGTGCATTTACGTGGGAATTATTAATGTTTCAAATTTTTTAACAGATTGATATGGGTTTACGGTTTCAATTTTTAATCCTCGAAGAATGAGATCTGTATTTTTGCATTCACTGATTTTTCCTTAGATATTTGAAGTTTTCATTTAATGAGTAACTCGTTTGGGTTTCACACACTCAGACACAAGCACCTTTCTCTGCATCCTCTGTAATTGTTGAAGAACCAGATTCTGTGAAAATACAAAAAGGGACGGAAGAATTCATTATCCCCTTCTTTTTCTCTTTTACAGAAATCTCTTGAGTCTTTTATTAATTGTATTAGCCTTTTTACTTTAGTTGTCAATTTTTGTGATTTCTCCGACGAAATCCACTCTGCTTGCTACTCGGACTAATTTCACTCATCATATATATATATATATATAGAGAGAGAGAGAGAGAGAGCGGTAAGAAGCAATAGAGACGGAGAAATATCTGGGGCAAATAAAATCGATTTTTCTTCGGTTCTTTTTAAGAAAGAAAAACCCAGAACCCACTTTTTAGGTTTTCCCATTTTCCTTTCCGTCTATATTTTCGCTTTTATAAATTAGACCTCTACTTCTTCTTTCTTCAAATCTCTCTCTCTCTCTCTCTAATGAACATTTCTTCTGTTTATGGGTCTTCATTGCATCTCTCTTATTGATTATTTTGTTGTTGTTGTTTTCTGTAACTTAAGATATTAAGCTCATTCAATTAGAGCCATGGAAGCCGTTTTCATAGGCTAGCAGATATTGTTGTTGAGAAGACAGAGGTTTTGCTCTCTCACTAATGGACAACACTCGCGACGTGAGAAGACGTGGAACCAGTCGCTTCTTATTCTCTCACTCTTCCTCCAAGCGACAGATTAAACTGTCATCTGGTAAAAATGCTTCAACCAGCCAGAGTCTTTCAAATTTACATCTCTCTCTCTCAGAAGCCAACAAGAAAGCAAATCCATCCATTGCTATTTTGTCTCTACATGTGCATTTTTATTACATGCTTTGTCTTTCTTTCTGGGTTGTTCATTTTTTGGGTGATAGAGAGTTTGAGGATAAAGCAGCATCCCGTCTTCTCTCTCATTATCTCCAAAATTTTGAAGAATTGAATTCTGGGTTTCTATTTTCTCTGATTGTTTGATTTGGAACTTTTCCAAAGGTGGGTTCGTTGTTGATGGATTTTCAGACAATTCAAAGAGAGAGAAACTCGCAAAATTGAAGAAGATTGAACAAGTTAGAGAGAGCTCGAGGTTTCAAGAAAAGGATAGCGAAATGGGTTATTTTGGGTCTGATGTTGAAGACGAACTTCGTTTGCAGGAACCTTCTTCTGGCACTATTAGTTCCAAGGATTCCAAGCGTCCTAAAATGGTAAATTAATAAATTATTTATTTAATTCTGAGTTTTTAATTGGCGGGTTTTGTTTGTTCTACTTTTTTGTTTGTGTTTAATTGGTCTTTTTTGGGTAATTTGATTGATTCGATTCAGCTATGCGATGAATGCAATGGCGTGGATCATGCCTCTGTTCCTCGGAAGCTGCGTACGGGTGCGTGATTGTTTAGCTTTTGATGATAAAAATAGCGGATTCTTTTGTTTTCTCACTCCTTTTTTTTTCCTTTTTTTAAAATCGTGTTCTTAAAATTAAGAAAATTTCCTCTCTCTCTCCCTCTCGACATTTTATTTTATTTTTCTTATGGATCTTTTTTAGTTATAAGTTTAGTACGCGGTTGTCTCTGAGACGTTAATTCTGCTTCTTTTGGTGGGCCTGTGGGGAAGTTTCCTTTTATCTGTTTTTCTTTTTCCTTTTCTTTTTCCTTTTTAGCTTTTGTTGAGTTAAACTAAAGTCTAGAACTGGGTCTGAGTCTTTCTTTCGCTTTTTCCTTTTTTTCCTACATCAATGAAGCGGAGACTCTGTTTTTTTTTCCCTTCGTAATTTGCATGTAAACTTTTGTTCCATGTTTGAAATCAGAATGTTGCCTTTTACTAAATCTCAAGTTTTCTTTCCAAAGTAATCCTGCTTGAGCTTTTATCTCACGTCTGCAGCAATGAAGAAACGCAACATTGAATCCGTTTCTCCAACTTTGCCAGATTCAAGGAAGCCAAATGATAGACTTAATGGGGTTGAATATGGGGCAAAGCAGTATACAAAGAAAACCAAGTTTAGCGCGGTTAGTCATCCTTAGGCTCCTTGGTTGTTCTCTCTCTCTCTCACACACACACAGACACGCACACATTTTTCTTGGGTTGATATATTTTTTATGGTTATGCAGAAAAAGGGGAGCTCTGACTGCAACTTGAGACAGGAATCTTCGGGTTCAATTACCAAAGATGAGGAAGAAGTTGTGGAAGCGCTGTATGCCTTGGCTGGAATGTCTTCCAAAAATGCAACTAGGTACAAGAAAACGTCGAATGTTGAATTATCAGTGTCAAGACCATCCTTGCCAGAGGCAGGGGAGAGCTCCAAATCTGCCCATGAAGGTCTTCCAATGTCCTTATGCATTATTGAATGTTATCCCCCTATAATAACCTCATTTAATTTGTTCATAGGTTTGATATGTATTTTTGATGTTCTGAGTTACTCAATTCTGCAGGTGCAATGGGGGATTCAAAATCACTTAGCTCCTCGATGACTGTATCTGAGCCTACTAATATTCCATCCGATGTAAAAGGAATGTCTCAAGCAGCTGCAGAAGGGAAGTCTTCTTCTCAACCAATTGGTGTAGAACAGCCTAAGTTGTCCAGTGTCAAGCAGATTAACATTGTTGCAGAAGGTTCTGATTCCCAAATAAATCTCCAAACAATGAGTCTCTGGACAAATGGAGAAGAAGTTGCTCCAGAAAGACCAGCATGCATCTCTGGCAACATTGGTCTTCCATCTGAATTAGGCTTTGAGACTGGGTAGGAGTTTTGTTTCTTTCCTGGCCCTGCTGTTTCCTTTAACCTTGTGCCCTTGTTCTAAAAAGTAGTTTTCTTTTTCTCCTTAATTCAGATCAATTGTAATGCGAAAGCAGTCCAAGCAACAAGAACAAGTCCTCTCTCCCAAAGGGAAAGCAACCGCTGCATTGAACCTAGTAAGCTCTATTTTAAGGCTTAGTCAAAATTGGGTAATGTGCTTAGGTTGTTAAGGATGTGATCATGGGCTTTCTTGTAGGGTCCAACTGTTGGAAGACGGGAGGAGCAACAATGCGCAACCAAGGAGAACAAAGGTAGAGGCATTTTCTTTTGTTGTTTCTGTTAGTAGGTCACCCGAAACTTGCTTGCACCCAAAACAGATGATCTACCTGAATCACATGTAACAATGGTCCTTTTTATTGGACAAAGAAATCATTTCTGGTTCTTTTGCGTTGAAGGTGTAGAATGGTGGCCAGGCTTGTCTTCAACAGTGTTGCAAGGAACTGCAATTCAAGTTCTTTCATCAAAGTAAATTATACTTCCTTGGTCTCATTTTGATTCTTCAGCAATTGCAATAATGAAGTGCTTATGAATGTAATGGCTATTCCAGGCCCCCTGCTGCAAAAACTCCAGTATGGCTGGAAGGTGCTAACTGTTGTGGCAGACCCAATTCATTTGAAAGTGCTGTTCCGATTGAGAAGGTAATATATATAAGTTGGGCTTCATGCAATTTGTCTTCTCATACGTTGTTTGTGACCAATTTTTAGACTGCACTAGATGCCTTTTTTTTTTTAACCTTTAGTTTGGTCATGGGATTTTATTTTTGGTTACTTTATGGATACGCAGGTTCCCAAAACTGAAACTTTTAGAAGGCAGCCGTGGAAGAGGGGTGCATCTCATGTGCATATAAGCCATCTTATTAACGTTCTACAGGGATCAGAGGGAGAGAACGGGCCGCGGGTGCAATGTGATCTATTGAGACCAAATGTAGGATCAAGGCAAGGAGCTAACATGGCACCCAGCAACCAAAACAAGATGGGAAATGGTTTAAACATAATGGTTTCAACCAACAATAGACTTGATCATGGTGATGAGAAACCCATGGATAGCACTTTTCTGCACCCGAGGCTTGATTGGTTGCACATGCCAGCTGCATTTGGAAGCCACAATTCTTCAAAGCAGGCAAGCTTAGTGATAATATTCATTGAACTTGTTTCCTCTTTACTATATTTCTGATGGGTATGCTTTTTTTATGGCAGAGTTTTGATTTCTTGTCACTGTTTACCGGGGGAAATGGGCTCAAAACTTCAGCTGGTAGCAGTAGATTTGGGGATAATCTGGGGCCAGGGTCACAACACAGTGTTCCTTCCACAAGCTCAACTGTACCTCGAGACTCATTCTTGCCTCCCTTTTCTCTGCCTGGAACTTGCCATTCATCCACTTTCCTTGATCAGCTTTCAGCAGCTGCAGCTGCAGCAGAGCAGCAGGTTTTTTGCCTTAGTCCAATTTAGTGATTGCAACAAAGATTTTGTTTCTTTTTAAACTCTACTTATTAGCTTCTTTGATTTTGTGATTGTTCCTTTATTTTTTGTGAGAGAATGATCCTATTGCTTTTCGATCTGCCAATTTTCCAAAGTGGAGAGTTTTAAAGGGCTACTCCCTTGCATCCAGTAAACGGCAAATTACTAAAATCACAAACTTGCTGTAGATAAATTTCAGAAATGCACCACTAGATTTCCTAACATATTTGAACAGTGTAGTCGCACATTATGCCCATGCGGTTGCTTTACTTTCTATTTGTGCAATTTACTTTTGATTAAAATGCACTGAGGAGCAATTATTTGTTTCTATTATTATAGCAGCTGCAGTTGCCTCCATATCTTAGCAATATGTTTTCTGGCCCCTCCGAACTGGGACATAGGACCTTGACAAGACAGCTACCACAACAGCAGCAGCATCCACAGATTTGGGCTGCCCAGTTGGCATCTCTATACAGGACTAGTGCAATTTCCACATCCCTTATGCAAACCTGGCAAAATGGAAGACTGGACACACCTGCTCCTATTTCATCTTCGCAAACCGTTGTCCCACCTTCATCACTAGACGTACTTGGTCCCAAGTATCTTCCGATCTTACCACAGCGGCAGCAGCTCCTTGCTGTTACCACCTCTTTGCCTTCAGCCAGGGTTAAAAGGCAACACCATCATCTTCCACTTCCTCTGGGCTATGTGGAGAATGGATGCAGTTTGGTGCAGCCCTTGCAGTTACTGTGCAATGAGCAACTTTAAAATGGGACAAGACAGGGTGGGGATCGTATTGGCTGTTCCCTCATCTGGTGGAACATATATATTGGTCATTCATCATAACGAAAAGAGACCGACAATAAAGCTATTAGGAAAGGACACAAGAATGAAGACGAGTCAGTAGGGTGATGAAGGCACATACATTCTCGAGTAAGCATCTCATGATCATAATTAAAGAACACTGAACCACTACATAGATTATCAATTGAACTGCAATTCTTTACTTCTGCGACGCTTATTGGAGTTTTACTTAGTCTGTTCCGTTTACTCATACAGCATCTCACTCTGGCTTCTTTGTTAAGAATTATGTAAAAAAGGAGATATAGTTTATAGTACAAATCAAAATGCGGAAATTTTTGTTTAAGTTGGTTGTTTCTTGTTCCGGAAGCAAGCCATGTTTTCTGATGGTCATTCGCAGGTCTCCATCCATCACTAAATTGTGGTAATCCATCAGCTCACGATTCTAGTTGTTCTGAAGGAAAAGGACACGTCCACCCCTTTTGTGTAATTTCTGCGGAAATGTTGTGGGACAATAGCGAATACCGAAGACGACGTTTCTAAGGGAAGTCACATGCCCTTCACTTTCTAAGGGAAGTCACAAGCCCTTCACTTGACCCGATGATTGCAGATTCAAATCTTGATGTAATAATAATACTGAAGACACATTTCTAGTTAGCACTTGCCCTAAAACTTGTCTGCCGCCATCAAATTTACCATTGAATCTTTTTGCCAAGCAAACTGCCTTTGAATCTACTTGCAGAGAAAACTGCCTTTTCCGCTCTTGGCATGGCGAAAATATGCGAAGCCTGCAACAAGAGAATGTTCTCTAACTCGCTGAATAAAAAAGCAGACCACTTCAAACGCTTGATAACTAATAACGTCATCAATAGCAACTACTGATGATGCTAAGTGCTTTAGCCAGCTACAAAAGAAATCATATGTAGGCCTAGTAATCTGCTCAAGAAACCTGCATATGGCACTCTTTTGCGTTCAATACATTGCTTCAACCTATCATAAGTGATGAGGTGATAAGATACAGTTCAATTTGAGATGCTCCACTAAAAGAAGAAATTATAACCTGAATCACAAGTATCAAGTACAATTAACCCTCCATTATACAGCCAATAATAGTTATTGCAAAATGTCACTTAATATGAACAAAATAAGAGGGAGGAAAGAAACTGAAGCAACCACCTCCAATAATTTTCACGACATTACAGCTTAATACATGACATGACAAACAAAATCTGGAAAAAAGACAATCAAAGGGAGGGGGGGGGGATCCAAAAACACCTGCTCCTGAAGAGTATGTAACAGCCTGAGATGTTGCGTCACTCTTGCTTCTCTAGTTCCCCCATCCTTTCGATAATCGCCTGCAATACAAAATTGAGAGAAGTTGCAGATCTTAATACCATGAAAGTTTGAGATTCCATGGTCTAGAACCAAGATTGGATATCAAGAAAGACAAACACACACCTTCTTGCTCGTTTCTTGGAGCTCCCCGGCAAGAATGAACTCATCTAAAATCAGATAGACCTTCACCATACAAAGGAAAAAATGATGAAAAGATAAAGATCATGAGATATAGAATTGGGACAAAAGTGAATTTATATTTGGGAAAAAAAAAGTGATACATTGTAGTTGAGAGCATCCTTTCATATCTGACTCAACGACCCCCTCTCTTCCTTTATGCAGACTGTCTCCGTGGTTATCATGTATTAAGAATCAAGGGGAGTGCAGCTTACAGCAAAGTGCTCTAAGAATTTTCCTTTGACCAATTTGAGAGTTTTCTAACTTGAGTTATGAGTATTAATGATTATTTTATTTTCGGTAAGTAATAAGAAAAAAGAAGGATCTAAATAAAAAATCACAGTTGAATAATAATTTGGTTGAGGAATCCTCTTTTTGACTCCAACTCTCCCATTTGATTCATTGCTTTCTTTCTGTTACTTCAAAGTAGCTGCTTCAACTTCGGCCACTTGAATTTTCAATGTTACTTTTAATTTCTCATCAAACAAATGTTATCTTCTTCTCGATCCTAGCTATTCTTAGCATTGCATTCTTATAAAAAACATCAATTTGTATTTGGGTATAGATGGTACCTCTTCATTTTTCATGATATTGACGACATTTGTAATCCCAATTTGTATTTTAGTGAGTTGTTCTGGTACGAGAAGTTATAGGAAAGAGTACATTATAGCATCTTTACCTAGTGACTTTCTAATGATCGATGTGTATGTGAGAATTTGTTCTCTAAAAAAGAAAAAATCGAATGAATTGATCATAAATTATGCCTTGTAGTAAAAATAAAAATTTTAGTGAAAATGGAATATCCGCAATGATTGAAAATCCTTGGAATATAATTTGAGAATAAAAATTTTTGATAAGGAAAAGTAAGTTCAAGATCCCCTTTCTTTCAGATTATAAACCAAGCTACAATATAAGCCAAGGGAGATACAAATTCCAAATAAAGGGATACAAGGGAAAAGAGAAAAAAGCAGTGTCAGTGACAAACCTTGTGAAAATTGAATACCAAATCAAGCTCACAAACGTTGCTAAAGAAGTGATCCAGTATCTCCACAAATAGATGGATGCATTCCAGGTATGCTAACTCGTTGTCAGTGATATCAACACATAACGAGAAAAATAATCCAGCATAACGTCTGTAGATTATCTTGTGTGTTCGGAACTGCAAGAAACATTTACAATTAATTTTTAACCAACATTGTACAAGCGCAAACGAATCAGACCCAATGAATTGATCACCATAACTTAAGGAACATAACTTCTATTCTCGGTTTGAAATGTGATAAGACCCTTAATCAATATAATCAAATGAGCACAGAGACGAATTGGTGAGCCTATGACCTAATATTCTAAGGGAAGGTGCCTTACCCTGCATGAATAATCAGGTTAAAAGACTTAAAAAACATTTGTACTTCTTTAACAAATTTGCAACAGATAAGAATTAAAACCTAGTATATAAATGAAATGCACAAGGAACTCATTAACTCTGTAGATTATACATGATATTGTGGAACCTTAATTAACAAGTCTAGAAAATCTACGTCCCAACAATTCATTAAACCCAAGAAAAAGACATTTGAGACTTCGGCAGTGCTGTCACAGGAATTTTCACAATTAACACGTAACAGAAACAATCATTCAATCGGTTTTCTGAATCAAACACAAAACACGATCTTCATGGCACTTCAAGCAAAGTCAAGAGAGTACAAACCTCAACAAAGTTGGTAAATTTGGGATCTCTATTCACCACCAACCGATGAACCTACACAAAATTAAATTCAACAATTCAAAACCCTAAACCGAGAATTACGAGAGAGAGAGAGAGAGGTGGATCAGACCTCGTATTCAACCTTGTGCTTCTCAGAATCTTCAAGTGGAACGTAGTACTTAGCGAGGCGAGTCTTTCCTTGCCTATTCTGTAACAATATAAACCGGATCTGCCATTCCCATACACACAATGCACCCCCCAAAATTTTTAAAGAAGAAATTAGGTTTTCCAAATAATTAATAATCGAGAGAAAAACACGAAGAAGAATACCATTTCTTTGGGGAAAGAATCGAATCGACTGAAGAACAGCTAAAAAACAAAGACAATCCGTACAGAGAGAAACGAAGATCTAGGGCTCCAAAACCAACAGATTTTCGACCTCTACCTGATCAATCTCGCTTCTTCGTCGAACATTGTTGAATTTGAATCGAGGCACTGACTCGGGTCTCGCGCACATATTAAGAACACCCTATTGGCTAATGACACGTTAACAATGATACTTATTTCTTTTGTGTGTTGGGTTCTTATTGGATGTCGAGGAGAATTGACCAGAAGCTAGCCGCCCCTGATTATTTTCTCCGAGGCCGAGGTGGAGCTATTGCAACGTCGTCGTTTTATTTTGTTTAACCGTTATTTTGCTTATGGCTAAAGCTAAAAAATTTCATTTTCTTTTATTGGATGGAATTTTAAATTATTATGATTTTCTTATTTTATGATGTATAATTCTAAAGAAATTTTTTTGAACGTTTAAAAACTAGATAGGAGTGTCACCTTAACATAGAAAAGAAAAGAAAGCCGATGACCTTTAGCTCAATCAGCACCTTCCCCCTCTTCCATTGTAATAGACTCGAGTTCAAATTTCATTATCTATTAAAAAAAAAAAAAAAATTTTTCAAATGAATAATCACAAATAAAAAATAATATAATCCGATTGTTGGTTTTGATTTTTTTGAGTTCAATTATTATAATTTCAACAATAACAATTTGAATCTTAATTCTAAATTTTAAAATCAATTATTTAAAAAACAAATATATGATAGATAAAAAAAATATAAAAAATATATATAATTAAAATTTTAAAACAAAATAAAGAAGATAATACTACAAAACAAAAAATAAAAATATATATATAGTTCAATTATTATAATTTTTAAAAAAATTATATAAAATATAATTATTTTTATAAAAGTTTATTAATTTTGATTGAGTTAACTTATTATATTTTTTTAATAATAAATAACATTTCATATAAATTGTACAACTAGAGATTTTATCAAAATCCAAGACTCCGGGTTTTTCTTTTTCTTGTTTTGGTTTCTTTTTTGGGGGGGGGGGGTGGGAGTAGCAGAGCTTGACTAAATATTTTGGGCGCCAATGTCATTAAGTACCCAATCAAAACCATGTGTTATCAAATTCACAAAATTTAGTCAATAATCATCAAAACTCTAGTTAATTTTATCTTAATTTTAGCAATCTCATTTAAAAAAAAATGATCACCTAATTTGAAAGATGGAAGGAGGCAGTTTGGGTCTCTTGCTGGGCTCAATCGAGAGTAAGAGGGGGAGAGAAGGAAATAACATAAATAAGTTGGAAGAACGTTGTGATTGAATGACCTGAGAGAGAGAGAGAGAGAGAAGACAGAGATGATGATGATGATGATATTGTCATTGACAGTGGAAGGGGAAGAACAGAGCAGAGCTTACAGGTGGAGTAAGATGAGAAAAATTGGGCGGTGAGGAGTAAGGGAAAAGGGGCTCGACCTACCGCATCAAAAAAAGAGGAATAAACAAATCTCTTCTAAGGTACAAGGAAAAAAGGAATGAGGTCAAGCTTTTACAACTTGAAGCTCCATCAAACAGCCGCATAGATATTAGTAACAAATACTCCCTACTCATAAGATCACAAACATGAACAGAAAACCAACAAACAGCTGGTGAACATACAAATCATTGGTTAAAGAAATTATTACTTTGTAAAGTCGTGGGAATAAATTTGCAAACTCCCGAGTTTTCTGCGAATATAGAAAGAAAAATAATAATAACAATGATAATAATGATAATTGTTTGGAATCACATGTATTTCCTATTTTGGTTCCCCCAACAACCAAGTTGAATAATGCTTGGAGCCTCATCCAAACCAGCGAAGCTCTCTACGGAGATTTTGCCTGGTCAAGAACCTCCTTCAGTTTCCTCCCGAGGGCAAACGCCAGAGGAGGTGGAACGGCATTCCCGATCTGCCTATGCTTGTGATGTATGGTGCCGCAGAACTTATAACTGTCCGGAAACCCCTGCATCATTTAAAACATTCAGCAGCTTTTTAGGTGTTAAGAATGGACCCATATTTCATATACCACAATGAAAGGCTCTACAAAAGATTATTTCTTTAAGAAAATTGGAGAGAATCAGATTTCAGAATGCATTAGGCACATTTCAGGGATGCCCTCCTATCCGCAGATAGGATATAACACTGGTCTTTCTAACTGTTGCCTTCGGACAGTCATTATGGACTCAATATTTTGCCATTATACATTTTCATATTACCATCTGCAGTTAATTTTTACGACTATTCTTTGTGGCTTAATTATGTTCTCATTACAGCCTTGTACTTAAATCTTTTTGTATCACTAGCATACCAATTGTGCAAGGAGTTAGTGAAGGCACAAGGGAGATCGAGTTACATACTTGAGATCTTGCACATTCACGGACTGTAACAATCCTGTCCTGCTCAGGGTGAAAGCACATTCCCACCTTACCCATAGGTTGAGGGTCTGTAATCGAAGTTGGGAAGTTCCCTTCCCAGTCTAACCTTCCAAAGAGACCTTTCCATTCATTATGTTTCTTGGCTGTGTTTGGCAGGCACCATGGTATCAAATTAAGTACTTGCCCGGTCGACAGTTTGATCTGCAATTGATTATATGTCAGGATAAATGGACAGGGAAAGAAGCAAATAATGCAATCAACTTGTTTAACACCAGTGGTAAAATGCACCTGTTCATCAGGAAGATCACGCCAATCAGCACCCGGTCGCTTGGGAATTCTCTGGCACCTAATAAGATTGAGCTCATTCATTTCTTTCGAAATATGATCACAACAGGCTGCCATATTTCCCCGAATCTTCTTCTGGAACCATGAGATTGGTTCACCTTTGTACTGCCCAACAAGATGGAAATACCAAGATGAGTTTACAAGGTAGACTGGAAATCAGCCACGGTTGAGGAATGCCACCAAAGACTGGTTAACATACCTCAATGCAATTATTTGATGCCCCATTTCCAACTGCTGGAAGATCTCCGATTGTGTCTCTTACAGTAATTGCACGAAATGGAGCACCACCTGAAGTACTCCTTGCTGCGGCATAATGCATATTTGCTGATAGGTTAATTTTCAATTCTGGGGCAGCAAATACATGCATTGGTTCCGGCCACTCGGGGAGAGACTCTTCAGGAGATGCTGCCCATATGAAAGCCCTTCTCCTACTCTGAGAAACGCCAAAAGCTCCGGCTTCCAGAATGCCAAATCTCACCTTTGTACAAACATGGCAATCATATACAATCAGAATCAATATATTAGAGTAACAAGTACAGACAATATAATGTCGATTAGCAGACTACCTGATAGCCCATTTCAATAAGGGACGCTAAGGTTAAACGAAATGTTTGTCCTTTATTGAAAGACACAAAATTTCGCACATTTTCTAGAAGAAAAAACCTTGGTCTAAAGAAGTCAGCAAATGATAAGAAAGCCAATATCATTTCACATTGCATTTTACTCCATGTTCCCTGGTTAAACCTGTTCATCCCAGAGAAACCCTGCAGGAACACAGCCAGATAGGAATTACTATACGATTTATTAGAATTTTTTTTATGCCAGGGGCAATTCAGACATGGGTTAAGAAGACCAACTTGACATGGAGGTCCTCCATTGATGAATTCAACTTGCCCAGGTATTGGCAAGTTTTCAATGTCCTTTTCACCTAGTGATGCAACTAATTCAGCCGCTTCTGGGGTTGAAACACAGTCATCTATATCCCCACATTTTTCCATGATAGCCCTGCATCACAACCAGTTACAGGATGGGACATGCTTGTCACAGAGAGAAAGGGGGGGAGAGAGAGAGAGGACCATCACTTACCTTAAAATCACATTGCAGTTATTTATAAACACCACAGACTCTGGGTGATTGAGTCTGAATGCCTCGCCAGCAGGTTCTTCATATTCAATTGCCCACTTAGTTTGTGAAGCACCTGCAATATTGGATTGAGTGAAGCAGATGACGTAGAAAAATTGGGATTTTATGCAAATAAGTCCTAAAATGGCTGAAAAAGAAGGATACCCGATTGATGTAGTCCCTCTGATAAGCCACCACAACCAGAAAATATATCTAAAGTTGCCAAGCAATTCCCTATTGTTGTATCATTTTGATTTTCAATTTCTGCTTCATTTTCTCCTTCTTTACACTTGCCCTTCTTCTTCCTTGATGCAATATTTCCCACAGAAAATCCTGTTGAGTACTTCAGTTTGATTTGAGCAGGCAACTGTGAAACAGCAAAAGATGATTGTTTACTAATAACTCTACTAATTAAGCAGCAAGCACTGCAAGAAAATCACAGGAAAAAAAAATGAAACTCAATGAACACAATAACAAAAAAGTTCTCATATCTGGAATAAACAGGCAGTATGCTTTTGGTAATGACAATGAAAATGGCAAAATCACCTGCTTAAGTGATCCATTTGAAGGATCATATAGACGCTCACAAACGAAAATATGCTCAAAGAGAGCAGGGGCATCCGTGCATGGAAGATCATGCTTCTTTCTAACTTCACACTTCCCTTCTATTATTTCAACAGGCATAATGCGAGTCTCTTCACTATAATAGACCTGGAGTTTCACAGCAAGGAACATGAAAATTAAGGATGGCATACTGGCAAGTACAATATACAGCCAAAGGGATGAGGGAATACTAATTTAGCAATTTATTAGATTCATACATACCTCCCGAATATCAGAACAGTAAGCCTTCTCTGCTGAAATATCCTCTGGCCTGAAAAATCTTCTGACCTTAACCTTGGTTGATTTGGCATTGACCAGCTTTGTTGGGGCATTTATCTCCAGCAGTTGACAAACAACAAAAGCCTTTAATCCAACATTTCTCCCACATTTATGTGTTTCAAATCCCTCTTCATCATCAAATTGGGAAGGGCTTACATATAGAAAGTCATGAATGCAGTATTCAGTACCCTTGTGCACAACACTAGTCTTAGTTGAATTGACACCAAAAGTTTCCCTTTCCCTTTGGGATTCCTTCAGCATGCAGGACTGGCAGAAGCCAGACCCAAGACCCATTTTACCATTTGGAAGACTGACAACTGCCCCTTTCTCTGGCCAATACAAACTTTTGCAATAGTATTCAGTAGGCAATCCCTTTGATTTCCTTTCTTCTGCTTGTGCTCTATCAAGCCTATCTGCGTCCAGACTAGCTTTTCTATACTCGTGTCCCCAACAAATTGACCTGATTTTTACTGTGATGCTTTGTTTAATATCAGCCAGTTCAAAGTCCAAGCATTCATTGGTTAAGAATAGTTCCCTTTCATTAGCAGCGTTTCCTAGAACTGTCTGAAATCCTCTCTGCATCAGTCTCCCATGACACATTTTTCTTCCATTTGATGCCTCAAACATGTACTCTACAAAGTATATAGCCGGAAGTTCATGCGATTCATCCTCAACTAAAACAGAATCACCTGCAGCAATTGCATTCCCACAGACAATGGATCTTTTATAGATGGCCTCACCAGAACATGTCTTCCCTACAGATTCCCCATCCCACATGATCTCCACACTGGTGGAGGAAGATTTAGCTCGTCTCGTATTAGAATTTGGTTTCTTGGGTGATTCCAATATTACCTCTTCACTATCATCTTCTTCATTTTCCTCACAGTCCTCAATTACTTCATCCTGTTTAACTGCATTATTAGAAGGATCATTTGGATCCTCAGGCAAATAGTTTGAATAGTATTCGCCCCATATGCGGTTGATAAGCCTTGTAGTTGTTGCTTGCATAACCTTACGCTTTGATGCTACAGGTGCCATACCTGCCCTTGGATTGATGTTTGATTCACTCTTGAACACAACTGGCTTCCTCTTCACTACCAACTTGGTGTGATGCCTCTCCTCCATCTTTTTAGCAAGTCCAGTCACAAATGCACATTTCCTGATATTAGGATCAGGAAATTCTGCAAAGTGTTGCAGTATGATCTGCCCATGGACGACAATATATCTTTCCACAGCCTGTGAATTAGAAGATATGTAAGCAGGATGATCCTTCTCAAAACAGGACACCCTTTTGACAACATCAGCGAAATTAAGTCGAGCAACTCTTGTCTGATCCTTTAATATCATTATGATGCTTATTGCAAGTTTTATCGTCTTCAAAACTGGTTCATACCAAGCAGCATATTGCTTTGATGGTTCCCCAAGCCTATACCTGAAGTTCATAAAAAGCCAGTGGCATCAGTCATTAATTAAAGGAGAATTATCAGTTGATTGATAAGAAAAAATGTTACAGTAACATTGTAAATGCCTGAATAATTAGTAAATATGAAGATAATTATGCATGAAGGCGATATTAATCATGGATTGAATTTTTCAATTCGTACTCCTTCCTCAAGGACATAGTATTTAGGATTCTCTGTCTATGCCAAATTCCACCCAAAAGAAAGGAATCCCCAATTATGAGAAATAATGCCAATGATGATGTTTTCTGCCCGCTAACATGCTTGAATATGACACACAGCTTCCATACAGTTGCTCCAAATTGTTCTCCTAGCATATAATTTGCTTTCCTAGACTAATTCAAGAATAGCTCAGCAAGAATTTCTAGAGCATATACACCAGAGAGTGCAAAACTTAACTTTTAAAAGCATAATAGAATGAAGAGATACAGATAGACTTACCAGGCCATATCAGTCCGTGCATATACAGATACCAGCTCTGATCCAAATTCAATTTCCCATTCCTTTATTGGGCTTAAATATACAGGCATTCCAACAACATCCTTTCCTTTGCCATTACTTGAAGATGACCGAGCAGGATCAGTGTCATCATATGCATTACCCTCATCATGAGTCATGATCCCTGATGCAAAAATGGTCACATCAGTATCTGCACATGATCTCATTGGAAGAAGCTCAAGAGAAACGAGTCTTGAGTCAGAGTTATACAATGTCCAGTTATGGAGCATCCTTCGAGGGAGATCCTCAACATGACATGTACTGGTATCACTGTCAAACACAATGTATTCATCTGCTTCTGGCTCAGCAGATTCATAAAATGCAGGTAAAGGATAATCTCCAGCAATCTCATCTTCATTTATCTTGATGTAGACGTTTTTTGACACAGAAGCTGCAGCCTTCCTTTTATTCTGCTTCATTGATTTCCAGTACTCTTCTTCTTGCAGCAGTCTTGCAAGCTTCACATCTTCATCTTCTTCTTCTTCTGCAGCTGAATGAGTAGATGAAGAAGATTGCTCTCCCTCTCTAATAGTTAAGGAAGTTGCTAAACTCCCCACCTCTAATTCATTAGTGGCTTGCAGAATATCACCCCTTGTTCTACTTTCATTCTTAAGGGCAACAAGGACGGGCAAATCAGCAAACTGTGGATCATTCTTCTTCAACGTCTCATCCAATCCAATTAGCTGATTATATATGAAATGGCCTTTAGAAATAATAAAGTCCCTCACCGACATGCCAGTGGAGAAGCACTTGCTTCTGCTCATTGAACGGACAACTTTTGCAAGCAAATCATCAAGGCTCACATTAGGGTTCCCTCCACAGGATGGTGCCAATGACTTGTGAACCTCAATGCAGGCCCGAGCCTTTTGAAAGAATTGATCATACAATTTTTTATAGTTGTTGGCAGGTTTGATACACTCATAATCAGCAACATCGGTTGATATCCATACAACGGGAATACCATCTTCATAACCAGAAATATCCCATGATTCTATCCTTCCAAAGCCTTCACATCTTATACCTTTCTCATTCTTCTTGTCAGAAACATCATCAAGGGGCATTATAAGGCCAGAAATAAAGATGTCATCGACTTCTAACATCTCAAGGTGTTGTGGTAGCCCCTCTGAGTTGTGGAAGACGAAATCTTTAAGTCTTCTATTGGGACGCTCATTATCTTGTTGTCCACAAGTCAAATGAACAGCCATAACCTCTTCCTCTACAACCTGATTTTTCTTTGTTTCAACAACAGACAACTTCTCAGAAATACGAAGAGGCTTCTCCTTGAAGTCTGAACAAGCAGCTGCTCGGCGGGGCATTTTGCGAGATGCAGGAGGGTCACAATTGGATTGAGAGGCATTTCGCTTCTTCCCTATTCCCTTTGTGGATTTGCCTGTACCTTTTCCTGGTCCTACAACAAGAGTAGTGAGAAAGAGGCTAACTAATGTAACATCTGGAAATCAAGAAAATCCAGAGGCCAAGTGAAGCAATTTTAACAATTGCACACGACAAGAAAACCCTGGAGTGTCCAAAACAAATAAGGTCAATGTGCAATTTCACGAAACATGTCTTAGAAGTGTTGAACATTTCCTTCATAGTAATAAATCTATTTCTTTTTTGCCTACAACATTTCTACGTTGCATAACAACTTGAATGACTAGGAAAAATCAAAACAAGGTTTGAGATTTTCTTTTAATGGAAATCCCGCATTGATAAAACTATTTATCAAAACAAACGTCACATTCCAAATCAAGCATAAATCACAAAAAGGGAAACCTTCTTTTAGAATTGGAAAAACCTGATCCGACACACATTTGACAATTCCACAAATGTCATGGCTGACCAAATTGCTAATTTGTTGAAAGATGGTCAAATCTTGCAAACACTGGGGTTTATGCTAACTAATATAGTATCTAGAAATCAAGAAAACCCAAATCCAAGAGAAGCAATTCTAACAATTACACAAGATAAGAAAAAACCTTGGAATGTTCAAGATGAATAAGGTCAATATGCAACTTCATAAGACATGTCTCAAAGTGTCAAAGATTCTTTTGTAGCAACAAATATGTTTTTGCTTTTATCTAAAACATTTCTTGGACGTGAATAGATTTGATTTAATAAGCAAAATAAAAACCAGATTCAAGATTTTCTTTGACGAAAATTCAACAATGATGAGATTATTTACCAGGACAGACTTCACATTCCAAATTAAGCATAAATCACAAAAAGGGAAACCATCTTTTAGAATTGGAACAACCTGATCCAGTGTGTATTTTACAATGCTACACCCAAACCCAATCCCTGATTCTTTAAATGATCATCAAATCTTACACGTGCAATGCAACACTGCACCAGGGTTTATGCTTCAAACAACTCCCCAAAAACCAAAACTAGTTTAAGATCATCAGATCAACACAAAGATTTTTGCTAACTAATTTAAAGAATCAAGAAACCTAAAAAGCCAATTCAAGCAATTCTAATAATCATCCATGAAAAGAAATACCCCCAAGCATCCAAAACAAATAAGGTCAATATGCAACTTTATAAGATTGGTCTTAAATTGTAGAACATTTGTCTATAACAATAAATCCGCTTCTGTTGTGAACAGTTTTGAAAGAATAAGCAAAATTCAAATTCGATTTGAGATTCTTATTTGACAGAAATCCAACATTGATAAACTATTTACTACAACAGACTTCACATTCCAAATTAACCATAGATCACAAAAAGTGAAACCATCTCTTAGAATTGGAAAAACTTGATCCTGTGTGTATTTGACAAGGTCATGAATGCCATCGCCAACCTAAATCCGTCGTTTCTAAAATGATTATTAAATCTTACACATGCAATTCAACACTAAACCTTGCTTCAAACTACTCAAAGGAATTCAAAACTAGGTTTAAAATCATCAAATCTACACTAAGGTTTATGGCAATAAACGTGATGTCTAAGAATCAAGAAAATCCAAAAGCCAAGTGAAGCAACTCAAATAATCGCACAGGATAGGAAAAACCCTGGTATGTTCAAAACAAATAAGGCCAAAATGCAGCTTCATTAAGACATATCTCAAAATATTGAACATTTGCTCATAGCAATATATCTGTTTCTCTTTTGCCAAAAGCATTTCTAGGTTGCAAACAGGTTCGGATGAAAAAGTGAAATCAAAACCAGGCTTATGATTTCCTTTTGATGGAAATCCAACATTAAGAAAACCATTTACTTCAGCGGACTTCACATTCAAAATTAAGCATGAATCACCAAAAAAAAAAAAAAAACCAGAACCATATTTTAGATTTGGAACAATTCAATCTGGTGCACATTTTTTAAATCCACAAATAAAGCCATGGCCAATCCAAATCCCTAGTTTGCTAAAAGATCATCAAATCCTACACGAAGAATGCAACACTACACTAAGATCTATGCTCCAAACAACTCAAAGCCTATCATAACAATTCTGGAATCTGCTTATGGGCAATTTACATTTTCCTTCAACAATTAATATAACTCGATTTTCAAACACATGCAATGCAACATCATACTAGGGTTTATGCTTCGACCGACTCAAAGTCTATCATAACAGCGCCCCGTTAATCAATTTGACGAATAAATCAGAAATTTTCAACAATCTGCTTATGAGCAGTTTTTGTTTTCCGTCAGTAATTAATGATGCTCCGTTTCCAATAGTTTAGAATTACAACTCAAAAACACCATTCGAGAAAAACCCTAGAAGAGGCAGAGTAAATGATAGCGATCCTATTTCTAAGAAACGAATTTAAAAGGATGAGTTCAGTGAAGTTTTACCATTGCCTGAATCCAGAAGAGCCACCGATCCCATCTTCTTCTTCTTCTCCGTCCTCTCTCTCTCTCTCGACACTTGCTCGCACGAAGTGGTTAATATAAGAAAATGAATTTATATACAAATTTAAGGTTTTTAAAAATTTTGGGAGTGGCGGGAAACTCGGGTATCCCACTCACAAGATTTTCGTCTCATCGTCAATTCCCGCCACAACCAAATCCCCCATTCAGTGTTCACCGAACCTGGCCGATTATTCATTAATTGGTGCCCGATTGGATTCGATAAGATGTAGCATTGTATTGGGTTATTTAAAATTAGTTTTAATCGGAATTAAATAGTTTTCTGATCATAAAATCATCGAGGGTAAGTTTGGTTCGATGAATGAGAAAGGGAGTAAGTTTGGTTCGCAGAAAGAGAAGGGGAGGGGAAAAAATTTATCTATCAATTTGTTTCTTTTTTTTTGTTTGGTATGAATAGAAGGAAATAAAATAAATAATATATTTTTTTATTATAATAAAAGAAAAAAGTAAATATCATCTTATTTATTATTATATTTTTATAAAATAATATTTTTAATATTTAAATTTTTTATTTTTTAATTTAAAATATTTTTTAAAAATTTAATTTTTTTAAAAAAAAATAATTATTTAATATATACTTTTTATAAATTATTTTCATTATTATTTTATATTAAATAAAGTTAAAATATTAATGTAACAAAAGTAAAATTTTAAAAAATAATTTATCTAATAAAATTGATAAAGAAAATTAAATTTAATTTAATTATTTTATATTAAATAAAATTGAAGTATAGAAAAATAATGGATAATTTCGTAAATATTAAAGAAAGATAAATGACAAATTTATTTAAAAATTTCATTTCATTCCGTTTCCATCTACTTTAAGAAGGAAATGATTTCATAAGAGAGAGAATAATGAATTATATCTTACTTTTACTTTTCCTCTACATTTCGTTCCTTACCAAACGATTGAAAAATGTCATTTTCTTTTATTTTTATTTATGTTTCTCTTTTCGTTTCACTTTTTATTCCAACCAAACTAACTCTAAGATAATAATTTTATTATTTTTCTCGAATAAAATTTGATTTCTATTTATAAATTATATATTTTTTATTATAAGATATTACAAATAAAATAAAATATAAATTATTTGAACTAAATTGAAATAAATTAAAGATATCCAAACATAAGTTAATTCATTGATAGCTGTTAGCTGTACAAATATGTAAATTACTTGAGATAAAAGTTTTACACCCTTCTTTCGTAATGGTATTTATTTCTTGTAAAATACTCACTTTGACAAAAGGTGTTTTGATAATCCATGGCACAGGACATCTGCACCAATAAGGTATATATTTCTTATTTAAAATAAGATATTATCGTCGGATAGGATAAAAATACGTCTTGTTTATTATTATTATTATTATTATTATTATTATTATTATTATTATTATTAGGCATTTAAACGAACTCTTACACGAGCTCCTTGCAGTTCATTCATCCGGTAGTAAATTGGCTCAAATTTTATTTTTGCAATGTTTTATTTGGTAATTAGTTTAAACGTCGTAAATATTTTGCGTAGATAAATAACGAACTCACTGCTTGTACCACCAAGCGATGGCAGGTAAAGAATGCACCGTTCCTTATATACCAAAAAACTTCTCAGCTATTCCCAAAAAATTAGTGTCTTTGAGGCCTAAGCTCAAAATCTGTTTATCCTCTCTGTTCCCAATCATGCAGATTCGATCTTTATACATTGAACAGACGAAAATTTAACAAAACATGACGCTAAAACAGATTAGGCCCAGAAATCGTGGCCATGTTTGGAATTTGTAGCAGCCAAGAAAGCAGCTCCAATTCCAGATCCATCTTTTGTGTGCTCAATCACCAAATTCTTTGATTTCTCCACACCAATAAACTCTCTGACTGCATCACGAAGATATGCACGGTACTGAGGGTAGTGCTCATACAAGGCCCCATCCATGGCAACAACTGTCCTCTTACCGAAGATTAGCCCTCTAGAGTCCTCTTCCAATTTTTGAAGAATTCCCACAATTCCTCCACCAGCTAACCGTCCTCCACGCTTTACAATAGTGTCGCACACATTACTACTATCTTCCTTGCAGTTAGGTCTGATTTCACCTGATAACAAAGTTCACAAAGAAAAAAGAACATAAACATTCAGCTCGCGAAGACCATTTTGTGGTTTTCTCATGTCCCTACATTATTTTAGACGATAAAAAGTCAAGCACAAGAGGATGCAGTGACATGAGAGCTCCACCTCAACTACGTCATTTAGGATCGATCCAACAGCTTCCAAATTTTCAGAGCTGTCCTGTTGCATGGCACACAGATCTGGGGTCTTAATGAATTCAGAAAACAGAAAATTTGTCCGCAAAATCAATGCAGTACTCACCTTTTGGCCCCTTAATGAGCCAAATAGGTTCATCATTTGTTATGTGGCACGTGCAGTACAAATTGATTACATATATTCTGAATATCAAAACTTACCAAGTGCAAAAGGTTTTGACAGTTTGTCCGAGTTAGAGTCCCCAAACCAAGCACCAGCTTCGGCCATCTTGTATAACACCCTTCTCACAATTTCACCAGGGTACATTCGGGAGATAGTTTTCTCAAATATCTGTCGAAGAATATGAACAACTTTCTCAGCATTAACAGTTCAGAAAACAATTCTGACAGATTTCTGAAGACATGAAATTCAAAATTTTACCTGCTCCTCATCAAACTTGGTTAAAGGAAGACCTTTCGAAATTGCTCCCTACTCTGTATTAATAATCTGGATCAGGAAAATTGAACACGTTTAATCATATACCACTTTTAGAGGACCATCAAATGAGCTAGTCATGCATGTTTCTGTTCCGCTGATTACTACGTACCGTTCTTGCAGAAGTTGACATGTGGCCTTGTAGTTTAGCTATGGCATTCACTCTTTCTACATAGCAAGCATTAGTTCCAGTCCCTAAAATGGCAGCAATCATAACATCGTCATCCCAGTGCCGTGCTCCAGCCAGAGTCCCTACAGTATCATTAGCCTTACATCCGTTAATCCATAAAAAGAACTTATATTGTCAGCTTGGAATCCCTTTGTGAGGATTACACCACTGCAACAAACAAAACATACCAGGGCAGATACATGCATATCCAGCCTTCTCCTTTCCATTGCTTCATTTACGCATGCAACTACATCTTTTCCCGCCCGTCCAGTATAGGAAACTATTCATTGAATCACACTCTTTAGGATTTTCTACCATCTCCATTGGGTAGGATCCAATGGCCACAGATAATTGCCACGGCCCATGGGTGATTGTAAGATAAAAAATCATATAATGGCACAATTAGCATAGCAGAAGCACAAATATTCCCCGTGGCAGAAAAACATGACTGCACCAGAACCAGAAACCTATAATTGGCTTCTTAAATATAGGAAAGCATTGCTAGTACAAGCAGTTTATAAAAGATTGCCGCCACTTGTTGAAACCCAAATTTATTTTGTTCACATGCTTTTCAGCAGAATGGGCAAAAAGCAAGTGAATGCCAACAGCAAGGAGCATCAGAAATGAAGCAACCATGTTTGATTAAAAATAAAATAAATGAATAAAAACCGTTCCAGAGACAGCAAAGCCCTTTAATCCACTTAATTGGAATGCCAGAATCAATTGATATCTGCTTCACAGGAAACGAAAATGTGAACCCAATTTCACTTTTCCTTCCTCGTGGCAGGTGAAATTTCCCACCTTCTTCTCCGCAAATTTTGCCAGCCCATTAGCAATAAAATCAAATAGTTCCTGCACTTACAAACCAACAAAACAGAGCAATTACATAGAGACCAAATGGACCCAATTTTATATGAGAGTCCATCTCAATATAATTTAAACTTTTATTTTTTTGCTTTATTTATAGGGAGTTGTGATCAATTACAAAGAGACCATATAACATTGTTTGAGCGGAAACTCCAAGGTAACGAGGAAATGTTATCAAAGTAGAAAGAGAAATTACCTCAGAAGTACCAAACATGAGTTCTTGAGGAATGGAGACTTGCTTAAATTCTTTTGCAATCACTCGTTCATCTTTTCCTCCTAATTGTACTATCAAAACTCGGAAGTTGGTGCCTCCAAGATCCAATGCGTAAAAACATACCCTTCTCATTTCTTTCACCCAAAAATAAATAAATAAATAAAATTTACAATAAAAATTTTTAGTATTATAAAAAAAAAAAAAAAAAAAAAGATCAGATAGTCACAACATGAATTAGAAAATAGGAGTAAGTACTAAGTACCAGGCAGGCAAGCTATCAGCATAGCTAAGAATCATCTTCGGTTCACTGCCACCGTCGATGGCAAGACCAGCTCTCACATCGGCAGTCATTTCGTCTGCCACGTGGTGCAATATAGGCAAAGTAGTAGCACAGTCATTTTTCAAACCGGCGAGAATAGGAGCCATGGAGATTACACTCGATGATCGGAGGCCCATCCTCGCTCGCATCGTTCTTCTTCTGCTTGATCGGTGAATAAGGAAGGTTTCGACGGCCGGGATGCTCCTGACACAGCACCCATTGTGACTTCTTTGTTATTTATTCTACTATTATTGATGCTCCTTTATCCATATCATTACCAATGCCTTGTTAATTTTCTTAATCAAGTGAGAAGATCATTTTATTTTAATTCGAAAGTAAGAAAAGAGTGACACCATGAATGCCTCTTGGAAGTATATATACTCTTGGAACTGTAATTTATTTATTTAGACATTTAATTTTTTTTTCCTCCTTCAGTTTTTGGCTCTATAGGAGCAGTGTTTACTACCTTTTTAAAGCGGACAGAGATAAAAATGAAATCCGATATTGAAGGTAAAATTTTAATCATGAAATTAAAAATATAAATATTTTTTAGTTACAAAAATTGAACAAAAAATAATTTAAAATGATCTTAACATGATATTGACGCAGTACTTATATATCGCGTCAAACTCTGCTTGCTAAAAATAATTTGATAATTTTTCTTAAATAAAAATTAATTAAAAATTTAACCATAAAGTAAGATTTCAGTGAGTATTGAAACTATAATTAATAATGTGCGGCGGCACCAACGTCACTAATGTCCGGTAAGTTTACTGACGAAGCAGTGAACTCCATTAAATAAGACGTTGCACCATATCCAAATTAGGTTAATCGAGTTATTCAGATTCATATTCAAGTTAAAAATATATATATATATATATATTATATACCTCCGTAATTTAATCAAAATCCACGTATTATCTCTATAATAAAAAAATATTTATCTATATTCTTGTGGTTCTAAAAAATAATATGAAAAACTGCTAAAAATTGATGCAAAATTAACAGAGATGTAATAAAAAAAATAATATATCCACTATACCCTCGCTTCATCTCTCTCTCCTTCTTCCACATTCATTTTCAACTTCCAAAAAAAAATTTAAAAAAAATCCTCAACTCTCACTCTCTCTTTGTGACAAAGTCGGAGCCAAATTCTAGATCTAATAATCAAAAATAGAAAAATCAGGAAACCAAATGAAATCACTGCCTTTGTCCATGTAAAGAGAGAGTTTCAAATTGGAAGATCAGGCGATGGTGGTCCGATGAGTCCCTTCCCAAGTCTCTGTTTCTCTCTCTCTCATTGCTCTCTCCCTCCCCCCTCTAGAAATCAACGTCGCCGCCGTCACCACCACCCATCTCAGCCCCTTCCATTACCAGCCCGATAACCCTCTATTTCAAGCGATCAAATCTTCTCTCTCTTTGAGGTGCTTCGTTCTCTGCAGTTGCGCGATTCCTCTTCCACTTGCAGTTGTATAGCTGTTCTCCCTCGCCTTTTCCTGCCTCCTCTGTCGCGTTTGTAGTCAAAGCTTCGTTCAATGTCAGGCGATCGTTCTCTGTTTCTCTCACCCTCTGCAATCATGATCTCCATCTTGAGATCGCACACACTCTCTCTCTTTCTCTCTCTAGAACTTGATCGAAGCCTTCAGTCTCAATCTCTCCCCTAATTTGAGACTTGGGTTTCGGTCAATCACATCATCTGTTCGCAGCAACCACCGTGGTCGGAGACTTGGTTTTGAGGGCTTGCCACAGTGGTCATCATCTCTTCTCAAACTTAGATTTGGTTTAGTTGGTTGAAGAGGATGTGAGAGATCGGTTGAAGAGAATCAGAGAGAGAGAGAGGATAGGAAATGGAAGTTGCAGAGTTAAGGGGCAATTTTGAAAAATTAATAATCTTGCCAGATGACGAATACTTCCGCCCATGGTTCTCAATCTCCATGATTTTTTTTCGCAATCCCGTTCATTTCCGTCAATTTTCGTTAACTTGCTACACTTTTTAAAATTATAGGGATATAATTGATTTTTTTTTTTTTATTATAGGGGAGGTACATCACAGGGAAAAATGTGATTTACCCAAAAAAAAAGGGTCATCTGTGCAATTAATGATTCATTTAACTAACCCAATTTGCATGTGGTTGAGGTGCAGGCCATTTAGGGTTTTGGGCCCAGAAACACGAAAAGGTGGGTTGGGAGCTGAATTGCATTCCGTCCACAAACTCCACACTAACATTTCTGAGCAGAGAATTTGAATAAGGACATTGTGCTTCAGCATTCTGCTTGTCTATATTCTGTCTGCTTGTCCCACCACCTCTTTATTCTGCAACTGTGTTCCATATCTGGTGACAGGGGTATTCTTGTCCATAACATTAAGTAATGTGAATGATGAACTAGTGTTGACCCCCACCTTAATTTGTGAGACCTATAATTTTATCTACGAGGTGGGAGTCACAAAATATGCGAGAATTAGAATCAAGGTACGACCATATTTTGAATAAATTGAGTAATGTGGTATGAATTTACTAATTTTAAATGATCATGTTTTATATAATTCATATAAAAAAAATGATAAAACAATAATATTAGATGTATCAAACAAATTAATTTTTATAAAACAATTTATATTAACATATCATCGATATTTATTTTAATAAATATTTGATTAAAAGTTATTCAAAATATATAGATGTGAATTATCACGTAATATTAACTTTATTATTCATTCGATCTATTTAATAAGCTGCTTTTTTGCCTCTTCACACATGGATATGGCATCTGTACCCTCGTCTTCTTTTGTTAAAATTCCCCTCTCCCCGCTCCCTCCCTTTTGTTTTTCTTAAATAATTGGGCATGGGCATGAGGTTGAGCTAAAGTTAGGGTTTGACTAGGATGGTGCTTGCTTGTGTTTAAATTTTTGTAGGTGAATGGGGAATCTTATGCTTTTGAATGTGTCACACTTCGGATAGACGGGAGATTGAGAAATCAAAGCAAGGTATTCAACAGAGAGATTCTGAATTTGATACTTTGGGATGGGATGGTTGGTCGCGGAGCAAACAATCAAATAAAAAATGGTGTAATTTTTTTAAGTTATATTAAGATTTAAATTTAAGATTATCGGATTATGAAAAAAGATTATAACTATTAGATCGATACATGAATAGATAATATGGTGCAAATGGGACATGTGGGGTGAGTGACAATTTTCCGTCGTGCTACAGTTGAAGAGTCCCTCTCTTTGCCAGCCCAAAACACGTATGGCCCCTGGATTGATCCATCTAAACAACAAAATATGCACGATCAACTGACCGGCTTCAACTTCACTTCACATAACAAAACAAGATTTTCCAGTGAAGTGGACGCGAAGAAACGAAGCTCTTCCCCCCATACCCATCTCATCTTATTTTTACGTCCTCTTACTCCTAACCATCTCTCTCTCTCTCTCTCTCTCTCTCTCTCTCTATACTTGTAACTTACCTATATCTGTGTTGTCCTATCCCCTCATTCTCTTTCCAGGAGAATTGGAGAAATGGAAGGTGAAGATGGAATGATGGCGATGAGAAAAGCAGAGATAGAAACAAGGGCTCCATTTAAATCGGTCAAAGAGGCCGTTTCTCTTTTTGGCGAGACGGTTTTAGCTGGGGGGCTTTATGCTAACAAGCTCAAATTGGTGAGCATGCTTTCAATTTCCCCCAACAGTATTTGCATATTTTTACGCTTAAAATATATGAATTTATTCTAAGTACGATCGATTATTTACAAATATGGACAACATCTCAGACTTGCACTGATTTTTCTTCTAATTTACATGGCATTGTTGTTCCTTATATGACTGCTGATCAAACCTACAGCGTTTTATTCTTTATCACCTTTTTTTTTGTGGGGGATGGGGGTGGGGGTGGGGGTGGGGAACTCATGTATAACAAGGAAGAGTAAGAAGTTAATGTAAGCAATTCCTTGGTTATAACATATTCTAATGAAATGAATATCTTCACAATTCGAAGTGGCAGACCCAAAAATGATTGGATGAAATCTTTTGCCCTTAAAAAAATGATAACATTTATAACAAAATTAAGAAAGAGTAATGTTATTTTTCATGGTCATTGTATTGAATATTGCTCGCCTAAATAGGTATCCATCTTCATCGGTAGGTCTGATTATAGAAAAATATCATCCTAATGTCTTTAAAGGTCGAGTAGACATTACGAATTTCAAAAATCATTCCATTGACCTTATCTCGCTTTGACATTCTGAAAATTAGATGCAAGGTGGAGGAAGTGAAAATGGTCATAGCTCATCCAACCCAGGATCAATGTCAGCAGAACTAGAGGAAGCCAAACAAAGCCTGCAAAAGGCCAGAGAAGATGGCCTTTTAATGGCGAATTGCCTCTACTCTCTCCAAGAAGAGCTAGAAATAACAAAGAGAGAGCTCCAACATCTAAAGGAACAACAATCCGAAAAAGAAGTGATGGAGTTGAAGAAAGAAGACATCAAATTCGTCAAGGACAAGACCACATTAGAAGCCAATGGACAGAGGGTAGACACCTATCCCAACAATGGCACTTCAGCAGGATCAGTTGAGTTTCAAAAGAAAAGATATGTGACATTTGCTAATCCTCCTTCGGTGACTCATCAAGTGTTGATTCCACCCCAACAAGGTGGTGAAGTGCTAACAAGACACCCTTCTCTCAAGAAGAAAAAAAAGAAGCCTTTGATTCCTCTCATTGGTGGCATTTTCTCTAGGAAGAAACCTTCCTCTGAAGTTTCATCTCCGCGAGCTCCTTAAGTTTGTCAAACTTGTTCTTCGCATCAGTCAACAGTTCGAAGGAAGTTCTAAATTTTTCTCTTGCTTTTGTTGTTTGTCCATCAATCTTAAGAGTACGAGGTAATAATCAAGACTGAGATGTGAAAAATGTGCATCAGAGGAAACCAATAAAATATGACCATAAGTCATATGCACATCTCATCTCATTAGTAACCCACGTCCAAGATACATGGCATTGTCCTTCTTTTCTCTTGCAGTTAACCTTTGCAACACGCCTTTAGTACATTTGACAATTTTTCTATTTTGTACATGTATTATGTAGTTAGACTACCGTAAAAAGGAAAAGGAAAAAAAAAAAAGAAAAAGAAAAAAAATGGTCATTTGGAACCCATAGTAGAATTGCAGGAACGGCTTAGGAATGCGATAGAGAAATTATTTATATTGAGGTTCTTGTGCAATAAGTAGACAAGTAATTTTTCTTGTATGGTAGGTCCTCTGCAACTCACAAAGGAAAAGAAGGTGCTAAAGCACCGAAACTCACTCACATCACATACTTACCCTTCAAACCACGAGTCAGCGACAGGACAAACAAGGAAAACATAATAGTGATCAAGCAAAATCAAACGAAAACATTATATTTACGTCCATTGGGAATGCCCTCCTGGGATGATTTATTGATGAACTCTATGCAGTCAGCAATGGCCTCAGAGTAATGCGAATTCGACGAGTAATATGAGCTGCATGAAGTCTTTGGAGGGTCCGGTCTGTCACATGTTCTTTGGCGACTAGTAGATCCTCCTGACCCTTGAGAAGGGAATGAGAAAATCAATCTCATGACAATTTTGCGGAATCGATCAAAAAGCTTCATTGCAGAGAAGTTGAAGATGATAGAAGAATTGGGCTGAGATTGGGAGACTAGAAGATCTTGATCACCTCCTTTTATGTTTATGATGAAGCTGTCTCTTTGAGGCTTGTGCATTCTCTCAAGCTCTTGCAATGCAAGATTCCTTTGCAGAGCAAGTGTAAGGCTATCATGTGTGTCATTTGATCTGTGAACATATAAAAAGGTTCAGATTTTATCCAAAGTCTCGTGAATTATTTTGCCCCCGAGGGAAGCTAATCAAAGGGCATATTTAGAAGCAAGCAAAGCAAAGCATATTTTGGTGTGAAGTCCATGTGCCCAAATTATTTGTCTGGGCTTCACTTGTCCTCTACAAGTACTATAGTTTATTGTTGGAGAGTTTTTAATCATATTTTATATCCGTTCATCCAAAAGCAGCATCATGGAGTGGAAGCATTTAGACACCATTAACTTTTAAAGTACAAACGGCGAGTAGTTTTTCCTTCCAAGATTCATCTTATAGTTTCTCACACTCAAAGAGTAAACAAGTTCGAGGTCTATACGATCAGTTTTTACGGTCTAAAAGGGTTCATATGGTGCATAAAGTTCTCCGATGGTAGAAAGAAGGTGAACATATATATACGATGAGTTTTTATAGTCTGATGATACTAATTTCTCCAATTAACATATTAAAAAGTTCCAGTATAAGGCTAAGGAAAAAAAAAAGGAATGAAGGATATTGTTTAGGACAATTGGCTGAGTTTCTCTTGATATAAGACCATATACCCCCAAAACCCCTCCAAAAAAAATAAGGGAAAAACTAAGAAAAGTTGTGTAACCCGATGAGTGACTGATTTTAGAAGAAGTCCAAGGTCAAAAAATACACAGAATACATGATTGAATCCAATGGTGTAACAATGAATAGAGTGCAAAGAGAATGATGAGATACCAGTCTTGTCCCTCTAACACAGCCTTCAAGGATCATAAGCATTGAACAGTTGAATTCAAGGACCATGTACATTATTGAATCCATGTTCGAAGAGAAACATAGCCCAGATTTTGGTTCACTTCACCAGTGTCATCTTTCATTTCATTTTAATTGGTCATGAACTAATGTCAAATAATGTCTTTTTCTCAAAATTATTTTATAATGAGTCAAGAGTAGAGTTGTTATGAGACTCGAGTAATGTGATGGGATCAAAACTCGACTCGAGTTCGATCAAATCGAGCCTGAGCTCAAGTTTGGGTTCTGGTAGTTCGGTATCGATCTTTAACTTGAGTTCAATTGTGTCAAACTCTAAAACTCAACGAGTTCAATAAATTATATTTTTAAAATAATTTTTATTTTTTAAAATAATTTTTATTTTTTAAAATAATTTTTATTTATTAAAATAATTATATTTTTTAAAATAAGTGATACAACCGGTAACACTACCTAATAATGACACTATCCGATGATATTTCGACTTTAAATTTGAGTTTATCTAAACAATACTCGAGTTGAGCTCGGATATAAACATTATCTTACTCGACTCAAATACCATAACATCCCTAATCAAGAGAGATTCTCGGCTTCCATTTAAAAGCACAAAAAATGGAAAGAATAAAAACGAAGAGAGGCTAAAGAAAACTTGTTTCAAATGATTACTGGAGGTGAAGAGCTTGAGATCATGATTTTGTGAAGACACAATGATGCCTTTGTGCCTTTCTTTCCAAGATTTAAGCGAAGTGGGACAAAGCTGCCTTAAACTGACCGTCTCTTAATATATTAATACATTATTAGGAGGGTTTAAACCCCTAAATTACATTTTTCCACCCTAAAAAATAAAATAATAATAATCAAGCCACAACTTTACCCTTTTGTGGGGTAGAAAGGAATTCTAGTCCAAGGTTGGGGAAAAAAAATTTACTGAAGAGACATAATCCAAACAATAGTTGATAAAATACTTGAGTGTTCGGAAGCTCGACTCGACACCCATGGTCACAAGGGGTCAATCTCTGAACCGAATAATAAACAGACTAATAGACCGATTAAGATGGTATGACCGATCCATAAATGCATTCGATAAAGACCGAACGGTTATCCATTTCCATTCGACTGATAACTGCTGAATGCCTAAGGAACCGACCGCTTCGACTTTTGAATGGTAACACACGACCGCATCTTACCTTGATTAGGTTTTCTATCTCAGTATGGAATGTATTTTCTGAATAAGGAAGGAAACTCTTGAAAATCTAATCAATAAGGAAAATAATCTTCCCGTATAATCAAGCTTTCTAAATGATAATGATTCCAAATCTCTAACGTCTAAATTCTGAAATTTTCAGATTTTCTCATAAGAAAATTAGGGTTATAATTCTTCAAATGCACACAGCTCCTACGTCATTCCATATAAAAGCTTTTGGTACATCTGGTCAGGTAAGTTTTCTGAACTTTATAGTCGACACACATATCAGAGGGAAATCTATCCTCCCATCCTCTCTAAGTTTGATTTTATTCCTTTCGAAAACTACTTTTTTTGATTTGAGTATTGGAGTATCTTCTGTCAGAGTACCCTCCGGTAGTTTTTTGCAGGTCTTAAGTCTCTTCATCGAGCACCAATTCGAGTTACAAGAAGGCGGATCTGTGGAGTCAAAACCCACCTCTAACAGATTAGTGCCGTCCATGGGAACTAAAAAACTAATTACTAGTTTTTCTCACTAACCTTTTGTCACCAAGCGAAAACATGACTACAGTTAAGAGAAAAAGACCAATCATCAAATTCGACGACGATGATTTAGTCGGAGTTGACGCTAGTTGTAATGATCCTCTAGTCATTACTACCAAAATAGGGTCTTATACAGTCAAAAGGATCCTCATCGACCAGGGCACGAACTGTGACCCCTTTACTTGATACGCTTTTCAACGAATGGGTCTTAGTTCTTCACACCTTCAGCCCTCAATTTGATCCTTCAAAGGATTATTTGACGAACTCATTTATCTAGAGAGAATTATCCCCCTCACTGTGACTTTGGGGACTCTCTCTAACCATGCGACTGTCAAAGTCGCCTTTCATGTGGTGAAACTATTCTTTCCGTACAATGCCAATCTCAACTGACTGAGTCTAGACAGGCTTAAAGTGCTACCTAATACCAAACACATGAAGGTAAAGTTTAAAACACTAGAAGAGGTTGTTGCCATTCGAAATGATCCCGATCCTTATGCCCTTTTCGCAGACAAAGATAGACAAGAGAATTTTTCAATTGATATCTTAGAACTCAGAGACGATATTGAACCAATGAGCAAATCAGAACCGAGAGAAAGGGTGATTGAAATCTCTCTAACCGATGACCTTACTAGGACTGTTCATGTAACACCGACACTGCGTTGTTCGTACTATTGTACTCCTTTTCATGAAATATATAAAAATATTCCTTAGTTATATATATAGAGAAAAATTTTTATTTATATTGATTTTCAATTTTGGGGTATTTAATTTGAATTTTTGGTATATTTTAAGTTGTCGTGCTCGCGAATCATAATAAACCTCATTTTATGAAATTCGCATTCTAGTGAAATATGAGCGTGAAATTATATATATATAATTATTTATATATATATAAAAGGAATGAATGAAGATGCAGCGTTTTGACCCAAAACGCTGCATCTCCCCCAATCAATAGAGATTAGGGTTAAAACCCTAATCTCTCTCTTCGTCTCTCTCTCTATCTCTCGCTATTTCTCTCTCTTTCCCTCGAGCTCTCCTTCTTGCGATTCCCTCACTCTCACCGCCATCACCAACCATCGTCGCCGCCACTCTCTCTCTACCTCCCTCTCGGTTCTCCCTCTCTCTGTTTCTCTCTCTCGGTTCGCCCTCTCTTTTCACTCTCTGCTTACTTTGTTCTCTCCCATGTGTAACAGTGCGCGCTGTCTCTCTCCCTCTTGCCCACTCGCACACGCAGCTCTCTGCTGAGAGCTCTTTCTGCAACACCCTTGCTACAACCCCGATTGAAGCCCCAAACTGTAGTCATCAATCAAACTTTTGAAAACCCTAGGCCGCAGGTCTGCATAGGTAAGAACATACTTTTGATTTTAGTTCTAGGGTTTGAATGTTCCAAGTGGCTAGATTTAATTACTCACATGTGCTTCAATTTGGAGACATTGCAGGATTTCGAATTGAGTTGCGCACGGACGTTAGGTCTGCGATTCGAGAAAACCCTAGGTGAGGGATTTCTGACTCATTCGATTTATTTGAATGAAATTAGGGTAAATTTAGGGTTAGAAGTTTTGTATACGTTTAGAATGTATGTTCAATTGAAATAGAATGTAATTTCTGAAATTCTATACCTGAATGTTAGGGTTAATTTTAGAAGTCTGCATAAATTAGGCTGTTCAGTATGAAAGAAGTATATTATAGGATCATAGAATCATGTTGAGTGAATTAGAATAGTTCCCTTAGAGTTTAATATGATATGTGCATGAAAATAATAGGAATTTGGAATTTGAGTTTAAGGATCGATGCGACATTTTTCATTATAAGTTGTCCTGCATATAGGTAATCAAAATACGATCTCCGTATTATGAAAATAGACTTTCATACTTTGAAAATGACATATGATTTGAAACGTTTAGATGAAAATTTAAAAATTTATGATTTTTTAAAAATTTTCTATATTGTAGAAAATTAATTATTTTAGCATTGCTTCTGACTTTGAGAGATCTTTAGGATTGAATTTGACTTGACTTTGATTGTGTTAATTATTTATAAATGGAATGAAATTGATGAGATTAGAATGTATATAAAGATTGAAGAATTTGGATTTGTATAAAATTAAGAAATATGAATAAATCTTAAAAATGTTTGGAAATTGATGTTTGTGATCGTGTCTTAGGAAAAATCGATTGAGAATCGAGTAAGACTTCATTGTACTGAATTATGGAAATAGGGAGTGAATACCCTCCCTAGATGTGAATGAGACTCTAATCTCTTGCATGAAATAGTGAAACTTGATTTTTACCGTGTTTTCAATAAAACATGTTTTTGTCGACATGTAAAACTAAATTTCAAATTTGTTTTGTGACTTTTGGAGTGTCGTAAATCTATGTTTCCTATGACTATGCATTCATGGTTCGAAATGAAATGATATTGTGCCATTATTTGAAAACTAGATATGTTATCTATTCTACCGTCGCATTGGCATATTGATTTGAAATGATTTGATGAAATGTATTGGCACACGGATTTGAAATGTTTTGATGAATTGTGTGAGCTGGATGCCCACTTGTGATGAGATGTTATGATGAGATGATGTTCCTTGATGGATTTCGCAGCTACGAAGGGCGTTTGTAAAGGCATCAGGATGTCCGGATACGCTTCTGCAGGAGGTATCCGCAAACGTCATCTATGAGCTATAGGCGCGACCGATTGAACTCACATAGGGGGAGGACGTGTATGACGCCACTGTCTAACACCAGGCGAGGTTCTATACACGATTATGAGCTAGCCCCAGCGAACTCATGGCCAACATCGGGGTAGAGAACAATTTTTGAATATTTTTACATAATAAAACTCTCGATACGCCTGTCTTTGGTCATAGTTGACCTTTGTCAGGATCATTTTCAGTTTACTCTAAAAATATAATGATTGATTTTGAATGGATACATATGTGTATGATATCATGTGAATTGCTAAATGATTTCAATTTACTGAACATGCCATATTTTACTACAAAATGTGAATTATTGTTTACGAATAATCTTGTTTGACACTTCAATAATTCACCCACACTATTTATGCTTGATATTAATCCCTTCACTCACTGGGTATCTTTCTTGATACTCACCCCTCTCCTTTCCTTCCTCAGACAGAATTATTGTGATATAGCAACGCATCAGGCTCTAGAGGTCTTTGGTAATGTATTGGTGGATTCAGGTATTCATGACAGTAAGATCTAAATTTAAATTGAAATATGAAACCCGTATTTTCTATCGACTATGTGAGATCTTGATATTGAGATCCGTAGTTGGCTATGTACATTTTATGGAATGATTATATAAATTATGGATATTTATTTGTGAAACGATCATATTTGCTCATTACACTTGCATTGAGACACTTGTAATCATTTAAAAATTTTTACTTAGGAATTTGTTGTACATGTGTATAAAATTTAGATCCGTCCAGTGTGGCCGCTGCTCATGCTCTAATTGGGCATGACAGTAGAGGTTTGTGGCCAGGACTGCTAGTATTTATGATAGCCTTGCGTTGTCCTGGTTGTCTACTATGGATTAGTTGGTATTATTCGAATGTGGTTGATTATTTTGAGGTCGGGATGACCCATTTATTTAGGTGGCAAGATGATTGTTCAATAATGGGAGACCTCCGAAATATGGAGAGGTTCTGCCTGATTTTCTATAAAATGTAGCCGACATCTAGGACAACGGGCGGCTGCTCACGACCCCGGTTTGGGGCGTGACAGTTCGATTCAGAGCTGGCCTGTTTACATCCCTATGAGAGGCAATCGTCAGTTGTTTGCGATGATACTCTGAAGTTTTTGCTTGGTCCCCTGAGGACATGCGCAGTATCGATCCTTCGGTCATTGTTCACAAGTTAACCGTAAATTCTGGCTACAAGCCGGTCAAGCAGAATAAGAGGGTGTTTGTCCTTGAACGCCAACGTGCCATCCAAGAAGAGATCTAGAAGCTACTGACCGTTGGGTTCATCCATGAAATTAAGTACCCCGAATGGCTAGCCAACATGGTTCTAGTAAAGAAAGCAAATAGTAAATAGAAGATATGTATGGACTTCACAAATCTCAAAAATACATGACCGAAAGATAGTTAGACACCTAAAGACGAAGAGAAAATAAGTTTCATCACTAATTTCGGTACGCATTGTTATCGAGTTATGCATTTTGGTTTAAAGAATACGAGAGTAATCTTCCAACAATTGGTCAACGAAGTCTTTAAAAGCCAGCTTGGCCAAAATGTAGAGACATATGTAAATGACATACTCATCAAAAGCACTGATACTAAAACCCATGTTGTTGATCTCGAGAAAACCTTTTAGACGCTCGAACGCGATAATATGCAATTGAATCCCGTCAAGTGTACTTTTGGTATCGCATTGTGTAAGTTCCTGGGTTTTATGATCACCAGTTGTGGGATTGAGCAAATCCCGAAAAGATACAAACCATTCTAGACATGTCGCCACCTCAAACACTGAAGGAGGTGCAACGCCTTACCGGTCGGATAGCCGTCCTAAGTCGATTCATATCGAAAGTTGGAGAAAAGTACAAACCTGTCATTGACGCTTTAAAGAGATCTCAATGGTTTACATGGACACCCAAGTGCCAGTCGGCCTTCAGATGAATCAAAAACTATCTCATAACTCATTTGCTACTCTCCCATCCAATTCCTGGTGAGAAACTCTACCTCTATCTTTCTATTTCTGATCGGGTACTTCTGTCCTTATAAGACAGGAGTCGACTATTCACAAGCTGATCTATTATATCAGTCGAGTACTCAAGGAAGCTGAAGTCACCTATCGATCGATTGAAAAAAATAGTGTATGCTCTAGTCGTTTTGGTCAGATGCCTTTGACCATATTTTCAGATCCATACTATCGTGGTGCTTACCAATCAACAGTTAAAATAAATCTTCTAGAAGAGAGACACCTCTGGCAGGCTAATTAAGTAGAGTGTCGAATTGGATGAATTTTACATCCAGTGTAAGCCTCGACTTGCAATTGAAGGTCAAGCCTTGGCTGACTTTATCCTTGAATGTACCCTCCCAGTGGCAGCCAAACCTAAGTTCATTAATAGCCCTAATGAATGGTCATTGCTAGACTGGACCATACATGATAATGGATCCTCAAACTCTTTGAGTAATGGCATCGAGTTCATACTGATGGGACCGAACAACTTCAAAATAGAATATGCCTTCTATGGCTAAACTAGACAGAGTCGACATTCAGCAAATTCCTCACTTTGAAAATGCACGAGGCAATACGCTCTCCAAATTGGCTAGTTCAAATTCAGTCGCTTCTAGCCAGATTATCTATATCAAAAGCTTACCATATCCCAACATAGACGAGCCTAAAGGGATCCTAGTAACGAATCAGGCTCCTAGTTGGAAAAATCCAATCGAAACATACTTGAGAGATAACCGATTGTTTGACTCACCATTGGAGGTAGCCAAACTAAAGCAAAAAAATCGCTCACTATGTAATCATCAACAAGAAATTGAACCGAAAGTTCTTCACTCATCCGTACTTGAGATGTCTGACCCCAGAAGAGGGAGATTATGTCTTTCGGGAGATCTATGAAGAGATATACGGTAATCACCTAGGGGTTTGAAACATAATTTACAAAACTCTAAGATAAGGATACTACTGACAGACCATGAAAATCGATTCAAAACTATATCAAGAAGTGCAACAAGTGTCAACGATTCTCTTCGGTCCCACGACTGCCTTCCACCGAGCTCAACCCTATAATGGGCCCATGGTTGTTCGCCCATTGGAGGATGAACATCCTTGGACCATTTCCACAGTTATCGAATAGTGAAAATTTTTCATATTGACCATTGATTATTTCACCAAATGGGTAGAGGCCGAACCTCTAGCCCAAATAACGATAGCTAAGGTTCAGTCATTCGTGTGGACTCATATAATCACTCAGTTCGGCATGCCCCATGTTCTTATCACGGGCAACGAAAAACAGGTCGAAAATACTAGTTTCTGGGAGTTCTACAAAAAACTCAAGATTGATCATTGATTTTTATCGATCGCTCATCCACAGAATAACGGACTTGCTGAAATAATCAACAGAACAATCCTTGAGGGGCTAAAAACTATGCAAGATGAAGCTAAATGACGATGGGTAGACGAACTCTACAGTATCCTTTGGTCATACTACACCACACCCCAAAGGACAACCGGAGAGACCTCATTCAGCCTAACATACGGAAGCGAGGCTATCATATTGGTGGAGATTGAGATTCATTCGCTCTTGGTAACCCAGTATAATTTCGAACAGAACGAATTTGCCTTGTGTGAATGCTTAGACCTACTCTTCGAGCTACAGGAATCTGTATCCATTTAAATGGCTGCATATCAGCAACAAATGACCTAATACTACAATCGAAGAGTTAGAAGTCAAACATTCAAACCAGACGATCTGGTGCTAAGGAAGGTAAAAGCTACCGACTAACTCTAATATGGGGGTAAGCTAGCCCCTATCAGATACGCTCTATTGTTCGCCCGAAGGCTTGTTGTCTCAATAACCTGGACGGATCGGTTGTGCCTATGACTTGAAATGCAGATAACCTATAAATCTATCATTAGTAAGTCACATCGTTCTCTATCAACAGAGGTATTTCTAATCAGGCGAGCTCTTCACGCTTTTCCTTTTAATAGTCTTATCGGTTGATTCCTAACATTTTCACTCCTATCCATTGTTACCTACCGAAGGAATTTATCTCCTCGAACGGACCTCTGTTGTCTTGTCCTGCCAAAGAGATTTATTTTCCCGAATAAGCCTCTATCGCTCTGTTCTACCTAAGGGATCTATCTCCCAAAATGGACCTCTGTCGCCCTGTCCTACCGAAGGGATCTATCTTCTCGAATGAGGCTCTGTTGCCCTTTCCTATCAAATGGATCTATCTTTTCGAACGGATTTTTGTCGCCCTATTAAAGGTATTTATATCCCTGAATGGACCTTGGTCACCCTGCTTTACCAAAAGAATTTCAGCATCGAGGGACAGACTAAGTAAACTTTCCCTTACCGATCAGATAAGCACAAACACAACTCTCTGTGATATTCGCACAAGCGGGTCAATCACATGAACAACTTAATAGCAGTATCACACAAGAGAACATACAAACGGAATTTCAACAAAAGCAACAAGACGACAAGTAAGTAAAACAAACTTTTTTTATTCCCATATGACGAATACATACTCGATTACATGAGTAGGCATATTTTACAAGTCCTTTAGTCGGACCGATTATATCGAAAGATATACATAAAGTGATTACGGTATTGTTCCCAAACGAAAGAGCTACAATGCCTGAACTATAGATAACAATAGAGACCTCAGAAACAATAAAAAGAGAAACAACAAAAAATAATCTGCACCCCTACTGGAACAAAAAGACTATAGAAAATGGGGTGAGGAGAGTACGAGATGGCCGAAAATAGACTAAGAGGACGCATTAGGATTCAAACCATCAGATATTCCCGGGTCGTCACACTTTATCAGCTCCTCCCATCACCCAATGTGAAGAGAACACAAGCCGAACGATAAACTTAACTCAGAAGGAGACTTTTTATCTTACTCCCCCCACTCAAGTCAAGAACCCTGACAGCTATATCGGTGGAGCCCATAGTGACATCCAAACACCGAATAACATGATGGGCCCTCATACCAACAGTCCCTGTAATTGACGAGACCTTATACCAATAGAAGCAACTCACACTACTGAGCTCTGCAAAGCTGGAGCATTCTATTAAGGACCCCTCGTAGGAAATGACTCTCTTAAGAAGGAAACCCATAGACATGAGAAAACGCATTGAAGTAATACAGAGTCTTGCAGTCCCTATTTATAGATACAAAGAAATCTCTTCAAATCTCTGAGCAGCTGAAACGCCTCCCCTAAAAGAGTGCGAACCTTCTCGTCTTCCTGTGCCGCATTAATTTCAAATTAAATCAAGAAGAAGGTTGGATGCATTAACATTGGTGGAAGACAGAATAATTGAGGCAAAAGGGGATTCACATCTCATCCGCTTTAATTTCATATCAGTTGCAGACGACTTGCATGATCTCAAAAAACACGTGTCACGAGCTTCCGTGCCCTTCCAACTTCTTGAGAAGCGAACTTCACTCACAGTGCCTTTTCTATAAATCGACACTATGAGTCGGGAATAAAGAATGAGACATAATCCAAACAACAGTCGGTGCAGTACCCGAGTGCCCGAAAGCTCGACTCAACACCTGTGATCACAAGGGGCTCAGTCCCTGAACCGAATGACAAATGGACTAACAGATCGATCAGGACGGTACGACTGATCCACAGACACATTTGATAAAGACCAGATAATTATCCCTTTCCATTTAACTGATAACTACCGAACGCCTAAGGAACCGATCGCTTCGACTTCTGAATGGTAACACACGACCAAATTTCACCTTGATTAAGTTTTCTATCTCAGTACAGAATATATCTTTTAGATAAGAAAGGAAACTCTTGAGAATCTAATCAATAAATCTAATCGATAAAGGAAATTATCTTCTCGTATAATCAAATTTCCTAAATGATAACGATTTCAAATTTCTAATGTTTGAATTCTGAAATTTTTATATTTTCTCGAAGGGAAACTAGGGTTGTAACGTACCAAATGCATACGACTCCTACGTCATTCCCTATAAAAGCTTTCAGTACATCGCGGTCAGGTAACTTCTCTGAACTTTACACTCGACACACATATCACAAGGAGATTTGTTTTCTCATTCTCTCTGAGTTTGATTTCATTGCTTTCGAAAATTATTTTTTTTTATTTGATTGTCGGAACCTCTCTCGTCGAAGTATCTTTTGGCAGTCTTTTGCAGGTCTTAAACCTCTTCATTGAACATTTATTTGAGCCACAAGGAATTGGATTTGTGAAAATAAGACTCACCTCCAACAGTTACATTACTCATTTATTAATGGAAAAATGTTTAAAAGAAAACAAGAAGAGTAAGATCAATAAAATTTAGTTAATAACTGAAAGCTGATGATTTTGGTTGATGATTGACAACTGATATTCAATGACGGATAGTTGTTGTTAATTAATATTAGTGTTTGGTTGTTTAGTCGATATCATTTGTTATTCATGTATAAAATGACAAAATAAAGATAATTTTATTTTAATTAAATTTGTTTTATTTTTTAAGATATTTTTTATTATATAGGTGTTATATATTGAAATAAAAATTTATAAATATAATATCAATAAGTTTTTTGGAAATAATTAATTTGATTATATATTATAAAAATTGATACAAATAAACCGTTACTTTATAATGAAAAGCAATTTTTTTCAACTATTTAAAAAAAGAAGACAATCAATTAATCTACATACATAACATAATAGTAATTTAAATATTATCTTATAAAAATTAAAAAAGTAAAAGTATAAAAAATGTAAGATGGGTGAAATAAATTTTAATTATTTAAATATGTTTATTGTTATTATAAAATGAGTAAAATACTGGAAATAAAAATCAAAAACAGATTTGAAGAGTCGAAAGTTAATTTGGATCGATCATTTTTTACAACTTTTGGATTATCAATTGACTATTCACTAAATTACCAAACATACATTTTAAATTTTAAAAAAGTTAAATAATCAAAAATACTATCTACCTTTTTTTTTTCTTTCCTTTTTGGTGTAAGTAAATTACTTGTACTAACTAATATTTAGATTTCGCCCAACTAATCCGATGTCTCTCATGGTAGGGTTGTTCATCGGTTCGGTTTTCAAGTTTTTTAATTAATTCGCTTTGGTTAACTCGGTTTGATATTTTTTGAATCACATACCGAAAGTCGAACCGAATTCAATTAAATTTGAATTCAATCTAATCGAATTCAAAATTCGGTTTTCAATATGAATTCAAATTAAACCAAATAAATCGAATTTGATATTTGAAATCCAAATTCTCATATAAATCCAATTTCACCGAATTCGGATTGATAAAACCTAATTCGAATAATTTTTTTAATTGTTATTTTATTGTTTGCTTAAAAAATAAATATTACGAATCAAAGATTGCATAAAAAGAAAAGAAAAGAAATAATAAATAATCAAAATAAATAAAAATAGGATAATTAAAAATCCTAATTTGAATTTGAATTCGGTTTTCGATTTAAATTCGTATTAAAAATTCAAATTCGAAACTTGAATCGAAAACCAAATTTGAAATTTAATTCTAACCAAAAATCGATTCGTAATTCGAAAATTGAATTCGATTCGATCAGATATTTGATTATAACCAAATATTGTACAGCTCTATTCCATGGAAGAATTGACTCTCTTAAATTTTATTTCTTCATTCCTATAACTCGAATTCAAAATTTATAATTAAGAAAGTACAATGTTCGATAATTACACAGAATAAAAGTTTGGTAAATGCTACAAGCTTAAGATCCACAACTTATCACAAACGTGACGATCGGAGAAAAGTGCCATGAAAGTTGAACCTACAAAGTCACTTGCCTCAATTGTATTTTGCTCTTTATAATTAGACTTCTGTAATTAGAACAAAGTTATGCTCTAAAAAGAACAATTTGGAAGGAGGGAGGAATATTGTGGGCCTATAACTTACTATATGGGCCAGATGATTGCTCGATCCGACCCGACAAATCAAAGTTTTAGATGTTTGGATGCCACATTGAGCCTAAGAGCTTACACTGCATATTTTTTTTCTTTATACAGATATTTATAAGATTGGGAAAAAGAATTGTAAACATTAAACTGTGTTCTCAACTTACAGTGCATATGATTGGAACTAAAACATTCTCTAATATCTGAGAGGTCCATTTGTGGGAAAACAATCCAGAATCAAGTCAATATCGGATTATCAATTGCAATTCTCCTAAACTAGAGCTGGTACAAAAAACCAAGTCAATTGGGTGAAACACTGGTGTGGGAAATGGATTCGACGGATTTTAAAAGCTAATTTGGGTCCTGTTTGCCTTCTGCTGCACTTGTCAATGGAGGATCCATCTTGTTTCAAAACATTTAGCCGGACATTTGAAATTTGTACTCTTTGAAGATCTATGATTTGGGCCCTGCAATTGGTAAGAACTGAACAACCTTCAAATTTTTTTCCATGATCATTTATTTTTGCCATGCCATGATAGTAGTAATAATTACTGTCACACAATGTCCGGATTGAAATTTTCTGGTGAAGTGGGTCACCTCAGTCAGGTTCAGATTGTTGCTTATATCTGCGGCTAACGTGTATGACTGTGATTGTGACTGTGTCACATATTTACCAAGCCATCTTTATCTTTTTCTGCCTAACATTAATTACACAGTCGGGGGGAATAACGGTCGACAGCAGAAAGCAATAGAACTATGTAGCAACACCAAGTATTTTAGACGTTGGCCACGCATTGGCGTATTTCACTTGACTTGTGCATGTACTTCTGTATAAAAGTTCTCATCAGACACACCAAAGTGGCCTCACTCGTTTGAACCGAAATAGATTATAAGCATATTGATATGGTGCTCACGTGGAGTTGAGATGGTGGTGATGTGGCACCAAAGTGGCCAATCAAATCCCTTTGATTTTAATATTTAGATGAGATTTTAATATTTTTCACAAAATATTTTTCAGTAGGTATGAAAAAAAAAGAAAAATAAAAAATACTGCTCGAAAGAACCATCCTTCATAAAGCAAATAACACGCTTTTTGGCCAGGAACAAAATCTGAATAGCCAGCAACTAGGAGAGATTTTTTTTTTCCCAGCCCTTTTTTGGCTAAGAAACAAGGAGTAAATTTAGAAAAAAAGAAAAAGGAGGGGACAAAATAGAAAACTTTACCCCTAAAGCAAGGCAAGTATATGCTTTAGGGGGGTTCACTTTTTCCTCTGGTTCCGCACCAGCAGGGGCCATCATATTCTAACGTTGGATTAAACAATTTTTAAGGTTGTCATTTCATGTTAGGCATCTGCAGTATAAATTCAAATTTTATTTTTTTTAAGGATAAAATCTTAAATAATTTTAGGTTACCTTCGAACAATGTGATATTTATACCCTTCATCTAAACAATCGTACGTTTTTTAAAGGATAATTTAATAATCATAATATCACTTTTTCAACCCGATAATTTAAAATTTAAATCACGATGTAATTAAAAAAAAATTAAATAATCATGCCCATCCTTGCATATAGGATTCCAAATGTTGGATTATGTTTCCAAGAATTTGAATTAATTTCAGTGTGCATTTGAATCATAAACGCGTGCTAACTCTTCCCGAATCCCAGTTAATTAGATACAACATTGGAGGACCATGAGGTCCCCAAATTTTAATTTAATCAAAAGTGCAAGATTTTCAGTAATCTTGCTAGGGATTTTCGATGGTGTAACATGTACTTGTACTCCTTCCATGAGTTGTCTCATATGCTTAAGTGCCGTTTCCCTAGAATAGTTTCTGAGTATTTCGATTAAATATTAGTTGAAGAGAAGTCCAAACACTTGGTCCAAAGAGAAGTAATCAATTTGCATATGCTCAAGCTCACCCTCCATGTGTGCTGCAATTTTTTTACGCATTCTTTTTTATGTTCAGTTACAGTGTCAAGGCTTCTGGTGGTCGAGTCTCGTTTAGTCAAGCAAATGCTCTCTCTCTCCCTCTCTCTCACATATTTTGAGGTGGGTTCATTCTGCATGACCCATCAAAAGAAAAGGAGATGTGTTGATTATTGTTAACATAATAACACTGAACTCTAGTTTAGCAACAAAAAAGAATGTATTTCTATTTAGATACATTTTAAGATTTAACAATGGATAATTATAGTAGAAATATTTTGGCTTATGAATATAAGTTATTTAGATGTTTGTCCAATGTTAATAATCTAAGAAATTGCTTTGTATCCTTTATAGTCGTTAGACATATCTTAGTTGGACAATAAAATACCCGCATGTCATTGTGCAGTCGAGTTGAAATTGTTCTGAACCCATAAAAATAATTTAAATTATTTTTATATACTCGCACTGTATTATTATGTAGGCAACATAATATAAATTATTGCATATAATTGGTGGACATATGACATAAGAAAAATGGCCCTTACAATATATATATATATATGTATGTATGTATGTATAAGCAATGATCTTTATAATATTAGATAACTTATGAAAATAATTATGTACAGAGGCAAGAAAAAGGAAAGATGAGGTTAGCTGAGTTGAGCTAACCAAATATTAAACCATGTCATTACATACAATACAAATTTAAGACGAACCCACCTCTAATCAAGAACTTTGTAGATCACAACAAAACAAGGAAGGATAGCCCTTGGATTATACACGAACAATTCTTCCAGATTGGAGTACAAGCCGGCTTGTCCGGCTAAAGAATCGTACGAGCCAGAGCCATTGGCCGACAAGCTATCCTCCTCCGGCGCCGCATCGGCATCATCCGCAATACGCCTCACTCTCCCGGCAATCACACGACAGACCAGCATCGCTTGACGACCGTCCCATCTTCCCAAACAGTCATGGGCCCTACCGCTACTCGCTGTGGTCCTCACACCCTTGTACTGTTGATTGCAATGACCGTTACCCACCTTTCCATCGAATCCGTGCCGTATGATGGTGCACACACCGCAACCTGGTACGGACGCGCACAGGCTAGTGGAGCCACGTGCTCCGAGGCTGCAGGCCAATGTGGTGCAGTGGAACCTCAGAAGCTCGTTCCCGTCGGCGGCGCATCTGGGGTTTTTCTTGGTGTTGGCGAGCGCACGAGTTTTCACAGATTCACGGCAGTCCTCGAACCGTTGGATTGTGCGCTGCGTGCTGTGGACTTTTAATATCCGTTCGATATTGTAGATTGGACTGTCCTTTTTTAGCCAGCTCGATTTGAAGATTATTTCCACTATGTTTCGACCTGAATCTTCAGGACCCAGTTCCGACACTGTGACAACATCAAGATCAACCCACATTGTATTTAAAATTTATTAATTTTATCAAATCACAGACAAGATCCCCTTTGATTGATCTACGGAAAATTAAATTATTCAGAATTATTTTATAATTTCAATGGTGGGTTAGCTAGAGATTGTCGGTGGGTCCTGGTATCAGCCATATATTGTCCAAAGTCTAACAATTGGATTAACAAATTTAATCAATTATGACAGACACGAATGCCATCTCTTCAACCTCTGTACGACCTTTGTTGACTAAACTTTGATGATGGAACGTCATGTCTTAGGCACATCACTATTATGACAGACACGAGTAAAAAGAAAAGGTGCACAAGGTAAAATCACAGCAAACAGCATCGACCAGATCTCTCTCTGCTGGCCCAAAAGAAGAAAAAATCTGTTTATAAAAAGGTTTATGGTAAATTCTTCTTTAGCACAGTCTAAACTTAGGAGGTGATACTAACCAGCGTGTCGGATGGCTTGATGAAGTTCTAAGCTTTCGACTTTGGGAAAAACCTCTCCACACTCCGAACAAGCACATATTGTAGCTCTTGGAATTATTGGGTATCTGTTTAATTAAATTACCATCAATCAGAATAAAATTAATCCCAATTATTTTTTAGTTGGAAAAAAAAAAGATTTTGAAAATTATATATACACTGTGTGTATCCGTGTGGGTGTGTGTGTGTACGCTTTCTACAAACCTGCTTGGATCCACGATCATGTGACACTCAGCGCAACCAGAGAGCTTCCTCAATTGCACTCCTCTATATGATGATGACGTGTAATGCCCACCGCCGTTGGGTCTCAACGAAGTTGAACGAACGGAACGAGTTGATGACCCGGAATTTCCATTGCGACTCAGCAAGCCGGTATCCTGAACCAGTATGCTACTTTCGGGCGAGAAGTTATCAGCTCTGTGAACAACTCTGGTGTTTCCATGAACAACGTCTCTTATACTGCATAGTGAGCTACACGAAGAACCCAACTTCGAATACCCAACGTTGTCCTTTGATGGATCGTGAACATGTGAGCCTTCAATCTGTTTGCAAGTCAAAATGTTCTTGATTTGGTCCCAGGACGATGGTTGCTTTTGTTTTTGTTGTTTTTGCTTCCTCTTCTTCTTCGACTGTTGATTTTTCGTCTCTGAAGCCTCTGGTAAGAAAGTTAGAAGAGCCATTCCGGTGGGGGGGGGGGGAGAGAGAGAGAGATGGTTTCAAGAGTTAATTTTGAGACTGAGAGGGTGTGCTTTTTAATGGAGGGGGATCCGAAGGAGAGAGTGTGAAGCATTTGTTTATTATTTATTTATTTATTTATTATGGGATAGAAGTTCATTTATTATTTCGTCCATTTTTGGAGTAACTCATTTGTTGGTTCTATACTAACTAGGGTGTACGTTGCTCCACACAATCTCATAAATTTTTATTTTTTAAAATGCTGACAAATGTTGACCTGGTAAACCACAAAGTAGGTCCATCCAATGGTTGCAACTACCTTATATGGTCCAGGGGCCCACTCTGACTACAACCAACGGATGTGATGGACGAGTGATGGCAGTCAATGGCTTCCATTTTCTAGTACTATTAAAGGCGTTTCGATGTCGTCTAATGGTACTTGTGGGTTTTTCGGTCTCTCTTGTCACGTATGTCGATTACACACGAATCAATCGCATTTACATATATAGAAATTAATAAATACATTATTACTCTAAGTGTGTTATATTTATCACTCTAAATCATTTTACGGTGCTCTGTTTAGATTATTTAAAAATAATGTTATATAAATTAAATATCAGCAGTAAAATTAAAAATTTAATCTATTTTATATTATTAGAAAACTGAAATATTTATAAGTTTGGGTAATTTTAAATTGTTTAAAATATTTTTAAATTAAATAATTTTTTAAAACATATTAAAATAACCTTCATATAAAATTTAATTCATTTTGACCTAGTTGGTTTTTCTTACATTATTCAATAACTGAATATCCTTTTTTTTTTTTAATAAAAGGATGCTAAAGGTTTTTGTGATAGTATTAAATGATTATGAAGAAGTAATCATTTTTCCTAGTCAATTATACTCCCGCCCCCCGGGGGGGGGGGACGTAAGAAAGTTAAAATCCTATTTTGGTGTTTGGGATATTTTGCTCCCTTCCATTTTCTTTAAATATTATTTTGGAAAGAAAATTTAACTTTATTTTAAGTGTTGTTCTCAATAAAGAATTAATTAAGGTTTTTTTTTTTTTTTTTAGTTTGTATTCTTATTTAACAATAAATGGCTCTTATAATTTCAGAAAATTAGTGGGAGAGAGAATTAGTCAATGATTTTGATAAAATGGTAATTTTATTAAAAAAATTATAATCTAAAACTATTAAATAATGTCAACACTTAAAAAGAAATGGAGGGAGTATATATTCCACTATTTTAGACATGAAATTTTTCCAAAAAAAAAAATATTGGCATATTATCGATCAACTCTCATATGGTGTTTGAGACATTGGCCGTCAATTTTGAGAACGGGGACAAGTAGTTGAATAATGCGGGTAGGAATAGGGCATTTGGTCGATAGCCATGTGGTTGAGTAGCATATGATGGAGGGTCCAGATTCCCAAATCGGAGCTAGAAGAAAAGGTGCCACAGCCAACCAGATAGACACCATATGATCCACCCAGAAAGAATAGTGACTGCTCTACTTGTGCCTGATGCCAATTTTTGAGTCTTCCAAAGTCTCCTCAAGTCTCTCTCTCTCCTTTCTGTCTGGTTAGGACATCTTCCACCCGGACTGGTTCGAAGTCAGATACAAGTTTGGCCTACCATTTGTATAAACTAAAGATTAGTGCGCAAAAGTGGTTCCTGTTCCCTTTGTGGACTACCCTAAAACTGGGGACCAGATTACTCTGCATCTGATCCACCATGGTACAACTAAAGTGTAACATAATGCTGCCGAAAACCTAACCTTATATTTATTTGGTATTATCTTGGGGTTGTGCATATAATACAGCTTGTTCCACCCGTGGATGATAACACCAATTGGGAGTACCAATGCGATTATTCAGACCTAATTCATGTAGTTGTTGTCAATACCAAGATAAGACGGTAGAGATTGCATCTTAGATAAATCCCATTATTGGAGCAAATATGTCATTCGTCCTCAACTTGACCATGAAAGTGGTATATTTGAAAAACAGCTTTTCTAATCTTCCTCCACCATGTTAATAGAATTGCGACCAAATTATGAAATTTCATGTAAACTTTTTTTTTCCCACTTATCCGAATTTTTTTGTGAATTTTGAGATATGGAATGTCTTTAAAGCTCTTTATTTCACATTTTGTAACCTTAGGATATGCCCGATAAAACAAAAATGGTTAGGTTTCATTTTCTTTGTTTTTATTTTATTTTATGAATTAAGAAATGGATAAAAAAAAATTACCAAAAAAGTCCGACGTTAGGACCCAGTTGCATTAAGTTAGTCCGTGGTACATTAAGGGTAAAGAGTGTCAAGACCGACTCTCAAGCGCACAGTCGAAAAACACACTATTGAGAAAAAAAAAGAAAAAACCTTTTTTCCTTTGCTCTTTCTCTCTCTGTTCTCGTTTCCCCTCTCTCTTGTGTAGTTTGTTATGCTATCTGGCGATGAAGACAGTCTGATAGGGGTGATTGTAATCAGCGAGGTGTGAATCCCATGGTGGATCGGAAGGATTCAATGGGAAGTGATTAAATTAGAGAGTAGCTGGGTTGGTAGTAGTTTGCTCCCTTTGAGCTTGGATTAGTGGCGACCCGACAATTTTTTTTTTTGTTTTTGTTATAATAAAATTTGAATATTAAAATTGAAAAATGAGATATGACTATTAAATTATTCTTTTGAGACGATTATCTAAACTCTTTTGGAAGAGTAAATTTCAGGTATTATGTAGTTATCATTCACATACAACCAAATAAATAACTCGATGAATATGCACAAAATCATAAATCATTTTTCTTTTAAAAAACAAATCAGATGAAAGTGTCCTACCAAACCAGATAATTTCTTCCTCGTTAGGATCACGGCTTCACTGTTTATATTTGTCGCTATCATATAATGACGCTAATTTTTCATGTTTGGTTGGCAGATGTTGCATCTTAAATAGCGTCGGCATTTGGGTTCCTTTGTCCTCTTGGGCTTGGCGCCCTTTTGGTTCAGTAAAAAAAAAGGGGTAGTCCGCAACACAAGAGCTAATCGTGGGCTTACATGGGCTGTCCATTAAGTGATGGGCCTATGGGCTGGGGGATTTAAATGAGGCCTGGCTGGCGACAGCTGGATGGGCTTTCAAATCTCAAGTTTGAAACCGGCCCGGTTGGCAACAGCTGGCAGGGCTTTCAAATCTCAAGTTTGGACCAATGTCCAAGTAAAATAGGCTCTATAAATTCATGGGATGGGAGTGAGGGTAGCCCAACCCAAAGGCCTTGAAACTCATTATTTTCTTACATTCAATCAACGGTTATTCTCGAAACCCTAGAATAAGAAAGACGAAAGCGTAAGAGATTTCCTTCATTCTTGATTTTTCACGCGCATCTACGCCTTCAATTAATTCTCCTTTCGTCATCAGTCTTTGGCTATATTTTCTGTTCGAATTTGGGGTTCTCAATCTGAACCCTAAACTCAAGAAAGAGAAAGAGATGAATCAAAACCCTAGAGTGACGTGGGAAGGATGTAGCGTACTTCTCGACATCAACGACGGCGATCGTCTCGTCTTTGCTCGTCTCTCCGCTGGAGCGTATGTTCTGATTCTTGTGTTAAGAAAACAGTTTGGAATTCTTTACGTTTTTTAATGGATCATGTGAACATATTTCTTTCGCAGGACATTGAAAATTGGGAATAAGAATTGCTCGCTTCGGCCATTAATAGGTTGTCCTTTTGGTTCTCTGTTTCAAGTTGAAACCGGAGACAAAGGTCCTTTTCTGTCGCGCCTTCTTCACTCCTCCGAAGGTTTGTGGGACAATTGCAATTTTACCTGTGAAATTTGAATTGGGCTTCTATGTCTTTGATGCCCTAAACGGGTAAAAGTTTAGGCACCCAATTGGATATATGAGATGTATATTGAATGAATGTTTTCTATTTAGATGTTGATCTTCAAGAGAAAGGAGAGGGGCAATTGGTGGTGCAAGAAAGCAGAGACAATAGGGCCATAGTTGACAACAATAAAGCACAGAGTCTTAGTGCTGCAGATATTGATGAAATGCGAAGGTAGGTGAGGGTGTTGGCTTGAGTCCCCTACCCTCATGCTTCATTCTGCGTCTGCTGCATTTGGGTTAATGCTTATTTGTTGATGCAGACAGGGTGCTAAAGGTGATGAAATTGTGGAAGCTCTTATTGCTAATAGTGCAACATTTGAGAAGAAAACTGCTTTTTCACAAGTAATCTCCTATTGCATTGGATGGGCCTTTTCTAATTTCTTTTTCTTTTACTTAGTTACTATTATTTTTAAGTTAGGGTGAGTGGGAATGTATCCTGAAGTTTCAGTCTCTTTGCAGGAGAAATATAGGCTAAGAAAGCAAAAGAAATATGCTCCTAGAGTACTTTTGAGGCGGCCTTTTGCCCGGAGGTAAGTCTCCGTCTTTTGGTTAAATTTTTCTTCTGCTCACTTGGCATGATTAATTCACCTTCTTCTGTGTGGGTCCTTTTTTTTTTTTAATGTTCGGAGTTTTCATGAATCCTTTGCAGTTTTCTTTTTTATTTGGTTTACAGTTGATTGACCATCATTTTACTCATAATTTAAAGTTATTGACCTAGGAACTTTTAGCTTACTGATATTTCTTCGCGACCTTCAAACGTGAGTTTAATGCCTAGTTTAGACGATCGTCCTATTCCTGTTGTTCCCCGCAACTTCCAGAATTAGACCACTGTGTTGCATTATGGCTGACATTCTTGGTGTTGCTGGTAACCAAAATTGATGCATACAATTTTTTTTTCCCCCTTCATGGATGTTGTCCTGTAGCTTATTCAAGTAAGGTAATTTATTGAATTTCAGAGTTTTTCTTTTTAAGAACTTAAATTCTTTACAAATTCCCAGATTTCTGATGAAAAAGTGCCATGAGCGTAATTTTTCACTCACTACCACATCACGCATTATCTTGTCCAGTGTATAGCCTGCTTGCTGTGATGCTTATACTAATTTTGAATTTTTTTTTTCTTAAAATGCCAATGACTACTATTATTGAATTGAATTCTGGCTATTTTAGTGATTGGATTCATCATGGTTGATTGATGCTGAGGGTTTTTGTCTGCACTCGCCTCATGTTCAATACCATTGAATACTTTGATTGTACACTTAATCAATTTTTGAGTTAAAGACGAATGAATTCTTGGTTTTGCTTCTTCAGTGAATTAACAGTGTATTTTGGTGTTAATGCTTAACCCATGGGATGCTTATGCATCATACCATATGAGAGTTATCGATCATCAGTGATTTCATGATGCTCCTGTTTGGTGCCTGTTTTCTGCTTATTAACTTCTGTTGCTCAACTGTTTCTTTCAGCATATGTGAGGCATACTTCAAGAAATACCCTGCCAGAATAGGGTAAATATGCTCCCAGAAATGATTTTCTTCTATTCTATTTTTGAGAACCTATTTTGCCATATATATGCTCATTTGACATTATTCTAGGATGTAGTTCTGCACACCAAATGAGCAGAGTAAGCGTCTTTTCTGGGCCACAATGTTTCTAGATTTACTTAAGCTTTAAATTGATGTAATCACTTAGAATCTGCATAAATTTCTTTTTGTTCGGTTCGCAATAGTTGCTATGTATTTCCTTTAACAAACTGACATGGGCTACTAAACCTGATGTGAATGTCTTGATCTTATGGCTATTATTAATAATGAAGTGGTGAGCATACGCTAACCCATTATGGGTACTGTTATAAGTAAAATTTAGGCATAAAAATATGGGGCGCTATTGTTGCATGACATTTTATGTTATCAGTTTAAAATTTGGATTGTTGAACAGCTTTGGTGTTAAAAGGGGTGGCTTTTCAAATTGTTTGAGGAGTTATCTTCATCTTTGACTTTATAAATGCATTACCCTTCTCTACGTATGTCTAACAAAGGCCTGATCTGGCAGAGTTTTAGCACCAACAAATTTAAGATTTTGTTAGGTAAAAATAATAGTAAGATATATTATTGATATTATTCATTTATTTTCCCATTTACCTTAATTTTCTTGCTCTTTAATTAAAAAACTCACACTTTTTTTTTAGCCTCTTGGAGCAGAGTGATTTTAGAAAAATCTGAAATTGCATTCTTATGTCGCCTTCATAGAAACTGGTGCAGGAGGTGTGTCAATTAACAGACTTGGTCAAGCCTTTAGACAGATTAACTCGGTGTTAGTATACTGCATGTGGTTCTATATGAATGGATTAAATTTGCTGCTCTTCCCCCCCCCCCCAATATCTATGAATCAATTATCCCAATAACATTGGATCAATGGTTAGTATATTGTAGCTATTTTTAAAAAGTTACCTTAAGATGAATTACAGACCTTTGCTGTGAAATTCCCATTTAAAAACAGCCTAAGAGTAATACATGGATAACTCATTTTCTATGATTTTCAGGTTCTTGAGGATTGATGCCTTATCCCTTCTGCTTTCCTTGGCTAATGTTACTGCACATTCTGATATACTTGTGGTAGATATGGTCGGTGGCCTTGTTACCGGTGCTGTGGCAGAACGGTTAGGAGGTTTGTTCCAATCTTTGTGTACACACCAAATTGATGGTATATTTATGTGTCAGATTTGTTATCTTCTCCATGACACAGATAACTGAAAGGAAAAATGTTTTTGGTTTATTTTAGATTTATCGTGTAATCAGAAGGGACTAATGTGCCCTTTTTCGTGGTAGCGAATTTCTTAGAATTTTAAGGCCCTCTTGTAATAAAAATAGACATGAATGACACTGGAAATTTGTCATGTGATGCTTGAATTCTGCATCTCATGATTGTTAGAATATCTGATTTCCATTCAGTGACAATTGTGATTAAATATCTGAACTTAGCTATTTACACATGTTATTAAGGTGGCATTCTTAATCTCGCATAAGACTTTGTGTTTTGTTTTCATCATACGGAAAAAAATGAAGTCTTTTCTGCGTTTTTGGTGCGGGTTGCTTTTTTTTTTTCTGGTTCAACAGGTTCAGGTTATGTATGCAACACATATCTTGGAGCCACACCATCCAATATTGATATAGTGAGGATATTCAACTTGAGCGAGGAAATCTGCAAAAGGTAAATCAATATTTTTGAGGAAGCATAAAATCTATCTATGTTGTTTAAGAGTAAATTAGTTTCTTCTTTCATATGATATATTGTGGTATTTCTGGTTATATACAAACCTTGGTTGCATACTGAGAGGCAAGGTGCAAAATAAATTTCCTGTATATGTACATGCCTGTAGAAATAAGTTTTCTGCCTATGGGTTTTGATTTGCCTTTGAATTAAAATTTAGTAGATTAGTACACTCTTGTGAATTGGTCTTTATTTTTCACTGTTCGGGCTTTAACACGGGGGATAAGTGTGTTTCAGAACCAATTTAGATTTATCTCAGGATGATCTACTACTGAAACAATTCACTTGTTAAGACAGTTGATGGAGACATTTAGAGTGCAGAAGAGAGACCTCATATGGTATTCATTGACCTTGAAAAAGCACATGATATGATCCCAAAAGATGTGTTGTGGTGGGCACTGACGAAAAAAATGATCTTTTTGAAATATATTAATCTTGTTAGGGATATATATGAAAAAGTTATGACTAATATAACAACTTGTGGGGGGCTGAGCTATAGCTTCCCTATTAACATTGGGCTTCATTAAGGTTTGGTACTGAGTCGCTTACTATTTGCAATAGTGATAGATAAAATCACAAAATTTATCCAAGATGAAATATCATAATGTATGTTCTTCACAAATGATATAGTTTTGGTTGATGAAACTAGAGATGATATCGGTACAAAATTAGAATTATGAAGAAATACGTTAAAATTTAGAGGATTTAAATTGAGTAAATCTAAAATTGAGTATATGACATGTATGTTTAGTGATAACCATCAGAATAATGAAGAAGCGATTAGCTTAGAAGGAAGAAAAGTCTTAAAGAGTGAACGATTTAGATATTTTGGTTCTGTCATTCAGAACGATGACAATATAGATGAGTATGTAAATAATAGAATTCAAACGGGTTGAATGAAATGAAAAAAAACATCCGGAATTCTCTGCAATCGCCCGATGTTATTACATTTAAAGGGAAAATTCTATAAAACCGCAGTAAGACCTGTTTTATTGTATGACACTGAGTGTTGCGCCATTAAATAGCAACAAGAGCAAAAAATGACTGTAATTAAAATGAAAATGTTTAGGTGGATATGTAGCAAACTAGAAAAAATAGAATTAGAAACGACGAGAAACGTAATAAGTTGGGAATTAATTCAATTGTAGATAAAATTCGAGAATACCGTTTGAGATAGCTTGAGTACGTGCAGCGAAGATCTAAGAACGCACCTGTTAGGAAGATAGAGAACTTAAATATATGAGATTTAATAAAATGTAGAGATAAGCTGTTAAAAATTTGGATGCAATATATTCGTAAACTCATAATAGCTATGGATTTAGTTGAGTAAATAGTTTTAGATATGAATGAATGGTGTAAGAGAATCTGCACAAACTAAATCAAATCTTTTTTTTAATATATATATATATATATATAATTTTTTTTTTCCTTTTCTCTTCTTCGATATTTGTCTATCATATGACCGACCCCAAATTTTGAGATAGAAAGCCTAAATTATTATTGTTGTTGTTGGGCTTTAACCCTGTCAGTGCTGATCACTTGATCTAAATGATTTTAAATTACTGGTATTTTAATTCTTCGATATTATTTTGTTCATCTAATAAAGTGGTACTCCTTTTCTTTTGATTGGGATGGGGGTTGATTTTACCACACATCCACTGAAATGAGTGGGATTGAAAATTGCCAAATATAACATCTTTATATGTTTAGGTAAAGGTAAACACCATCCCTGATTCATATTTGCGATGGACATGGTGACATTCAGGTTATCTTATTGTGGTTACTATTTTTTATATTCAAGGTTCATGATCAGTGGGCACCCTCTTGAATTATCTGTTGTTTCATAGTACCACAAATTGAACCTTGGCCCACTCTCAGAATAATCTAAGTACATTCTTTGAGTGGTTTTATATAGTTCTCTCTCTCTCTCTCTCTCGCTCGCGATATCCTACTAGTTAAGGAATGTTACAATTTTTAAGTTTCAAGATCTTAAATTGGCCTATTTTGCTTCAGGATCTTGCACTGTCCACTCACTGAACTCACTTCTGATCCAACTGGAACTTCTGAGCAGACTGCACCTCATGAAGATGTTCATGACATGGAGAGTGAATCAAAAGTAGATGCTAGTTCTTTCCTCCTCTTCTGCAATTAATTCCCTTTTTGTGGCCTCCTAAGGTGTAAAATGTCACTTTGTGCAGGAACCAACTTCTACTGATTTTCCTGCCAGTGGAGAAGAAGCCATGGTTCCCTCTACAATTGGGACGCTTGAACCTGTTCCTTTGACAGCTAATTCTCCTGGAAACAGAATTTGTAAATCCACAAAAGCTGGAGAGAGGGCATCAGAAGAAATTATTAGTTCTTGGAGAACAAATGGTTTTTCTAGGTATGTGCAGTACTGTTGAAATTTTTCTTTAAACAGGGCCCTGTGTTTGATGCAATCTTCTCTCGGTCCCTTTAATTTTTTGCTTGGTTAAGTATCTTATCTCAATCATTGGTGCAGCCTTATAATTGCTGCTCCTGAGTTAGATGTCTGTAATGTTGCCCAACAACTTCTGCCGCTTTTGTCTTATTCAGCTCCTTTTGTTATTTATCACCAATATCTCCAGGTTGAGTGTTTCAGATTACTGGTCATCTTTATAAATGTTATTCTAAATCTTCCTGGGCTATTGCACTAAGTACTGTATTAACGTATTGACGATGGATTGCAGCCCCTTGCAACATGCATGCACAAGTTGCAGCTTGAAAAATTGGCAATAGGCTTACAAATCACAGAACCTTGGCTTCGAGAGTATCAGGTTCTTCCTGCTACTGAATCTATAGGAGTTTGATAAGTAATTTTGGGTTTACTTACACTTGTGAAAGTACAATTGTGCATCCCATTGTACATGATCTAGATAATTAGGCTTGTCAGGATTCTTTTGTTCTTTTTTTTTTTGGTGGTTTTCTTTGCTTCTGAGAAAATAATGCTTTCTCTGAGAACATAAATATTTACATATTTATTCTCTTGGATATTTTGATGCACCTTGTAAGATGTTCACATTATTTGCTTGCAAACTCTACTGTCCAGCATAAATTCAAGAAAACCACCTGCAGACCAGCCAAAAATTTGTAGTGGGTAGGAGTTGGCAATACTGAAGTTTGTTAGATTGATTATGATAAATCTCTGTGCCTTTTGTTATACTTCTGCAGCTCTTTACGTAATTTAGACTCTATTCCAAGCTGCAGGCATAGGGTGTGCCCCCCAAAATATTCATGGTGGTTCCTCCCCCTGTCATGAATTCTGTTGAAAGCAAGAATTTAATCACAGGTCTCCAGTATAGCAGCCAAAATGCCTTCATAGTTTGGCTAGCTTGCACATTAAAGTATCACAATTGTGATTATTTCAGTGAATTATGCATTGTTACAATGGTTGTGCTTAGGAGTATAGAATGCCTCTTTCTTTTTTCACTATTTTGACCGAGTGAAATTGTCCTTATTCTGGCAGTTGTGTGATTCATTATTCATCATACATCAGGGAATGTTACTTACCATGTATGGACATCATTTTTGAAAGAATCTCTGCATTGATCTGGTATTCGCTTCTCTTGAACATCATGCAGGTACTTCCATCAAGAACGCATCCGTGCATGCAGATGAGTGCATTTGGTGGATACATTCTAAGTGGTATTAAGATATGCAGCAACAGCTCCCAGTCCGACACATAAAACTGGTTTGGTGTTGCCGCTCTCCTTTATGTTCTTGGTGTTTGGGGTGGGTTGGGGTTCTTGAAAATGTACCCTAGCTTTTGATTTATCCCATTTTATGTGGGTTTTATTTTTTCTTAACCAGTTTTGCCTTATTTGTTATCATTAACCCATAAACCGGGGATAGCTGCAGAATCAAATTTTGTTTTGGAAGATGGGGCACTCTACCCCTCAATGCCATGATTGTACACTCGTTTCTCGCAATATATGCTTATTGTAATTTAAGGATACGTGTTACAATTGATTGAACTAAATCCTTTTGAGAGAGATGAGAGCATGGTTGGCCATGGAGGCCAAAGGCCATTGTGCTTATTTGACTCTTTTTTTTTTTGGGGGGGGGGGGGGGGGAGTCTGTTCGAGCTATTGAAATCTCTCTTATAATTTTCTTTGGAGGGCTATTGTTAAAGTTTGTTTCTTTTTCTTGGCCGGTGTAAGAATACCATTGCAGAATGGTGGGTGGCAGGGGAGTCGTGAAACGTGCTCTCTGGGTGGGTTGCGGTGTTAAAGTTGATTATGATAAAAAATAATAATAATAATTTGATGAATTTTTAAACCAAATTAACCTTCTGAGTCAGTACCGGTGGGGTGATGGTCGTTCTTGGAAATGTGCTATTTTTTTTTTTTATATATATATTATACCAATCGGTATTGAGAGTCATGTTTTAATTAATCCGGTTTGAGACTTGTAGTGGCTCATTTTGGGAGTTATTATCTCAATATAGTTTGTTTTATGCCAAATTTGTGAGTCAAACTCGTGACATTGGTTAAGGAATTTAGTATCATATCCCACTAACTAATTATCCGGTGGTCATGGAAATGTGCTATGGTATTTGATTTATGTGGAATGCAAACTTGATAGATAGCGGGTACATCATATGTGAAATAAATTATTGAGCATAACAATTTCCTACAATTTACTTGGTGGGTATATGGTTCCGGAGAAAATGCTCCTAATTATTTCTCATTTGGAATGCTGAAGGCTTTTTCTCAGAGATGTTATTTTTTAAAAATTATTGGCTTTAAACCTCTATTAAGAGCAGGTGTAACACTGTCTCATTGTTTCATTTAAAAAAATAATAAAAAATCTTTATATGAAACCAGTCTGGTAAATTGTTGTTGTGATTAGGCTTTGGAGAACAGTAATCTGATGCATTTTCAGGGTCAATTTAGTCACGGAGACTGCATATTCCGATGAAACCGAACGAAACTCTGCTCTGTAACTGGAGTGAGCCCGAGGTCCATAAACGAATCCCACTGGTATATGACGTTGGGCTTCTGATTGGGGAGGCCCAAGTCCAAAGGCAGCATAAGACGGGAGCATTGGGAAAAGCAGAAGGAAGAGCCCGAGAGGGGGCCAAGAAATAGAAAGACGGCCCTGCCTCCGGGGTTTTTCCATTCAAACTCTGCCTCCCCCTCCTCTCTCTCTCTCTGCCCAGATATTTTGCCATTCTCTCTCCTCACTTTCCCTCCAATTCTCATAGTTCTTTGGGCACTCCTCTCTCTCTCTCCTCATGTTGTATAGCGGAGCAAATGGGGTTTGCTTTCCGCATGAGCATCAACAGGTGAAATCTGATCCGGAGAGTGAATCTTCCTCTTCGCAATCAAAGCTCCTGTACGTTCCCCGTCATCTCTCCCACTCTACTCCTCCCGAGCTTCTCGGCCTCGGCCTTGGACACTCTTCGTTCCCTCAGTTTTTGTGGGTTAAAATCAGAACTTTGGGCCTTTGGCATGTTTTGAACCTGGCGAACTCTTTAGTCATTCGAGAACTCCAAATTGACATGGATTCTCGAGTGACTGCGGCTCTAATTAAAAGGGATGTCCCCAAACTTTACCTCTCTAAAGATTGGTAAGGGAGCGTACAGCTGTAATCAGAGGTTACTCAGGTTTGTGATATGAATCATATATTTGGGGAAGCTAACTACTGCGGGTTCACAAATTTCGACCACACTTGACTGAGTTGGGCCCCTTGTTTCTGTTTGGGCATTGCCTCCTCAGGACCCAAAAAGGAAAAAAAGAAACCATTCCTCCATATCTATCTGCCCTTGGCCAAGAAACAAATGCAAGATTATAGCTGTTGGAACTAGAGTCTCTTACTAAACCCCTTATTAACTAGAGTCTTTTACACAGTAGCATCCTTTCCCAGTTGCTTGTCCGTCCATCATAAGTTGTTGGGGTTAGACAGTAGCATCCTTTCCCAGCTGCTTGGCCTTCCATGATAAGTTGTTGGGGTTCGGCTTCGGTGCCCATTACGAACTTTGGGCTTAGATATCTGGGCCACCAGTGTCCATTTTATTTTTTAGTGGTCCCTGTTTTATTAGAGGGCCGAAAATATTGCCTTTTTTTGTGCATAAAAATATTGCCTTTTCACCAATGGAGGGGCAAAAATGAATCAGACATTTCCTCCACCATGAAAGCATGGCAACTACACCAAATTACAAATAAAAGAAGAAGAAAAAGAAGAAGAAGAAGAACAACAATAATAATTTTCCAACCTCTATCTGCACTGGTAACTAATTTTTTGCTCAACAAATTTGTCAAGATGAAAATTCGGCCCAACACAACTTAACTAGACTTCGATGTGCCGACCTCTGAATGAGAATAGGAGTTGAATCCCTTGAAAGCAGCTTGCCATACATATTATCAGCATTAACAGCAAAAAAAATTGAAGACACCAATTACATATTTTACATTACATGAAAATCGTTGGAATATTATATTTATCTATCCATCTATTTAATTTCCTTTTTTTTTTCCTGATCTTGCCCTCTTTATTCTTAATACTAGTTACAAGATCTTTTTTGAGGGTTCACAACTTGCACGAATTAAACTTACAATATGTACTTTGCTGTAACTAAGATCTACTTGTAATGCTACCAAGAAACTACCAATGCAGACTGCCAAAATGCACGCATTGATCATATTGAGCAAATGGAAGGAAATTATATGAAATATGCCAAAAAAAACCAAAAAACAAATATAATTATAATAAAAATCCATTGTTTCATGAAAGCAAATATGTGGAAAAAGATTATGGAAACCCATAACTCACCATATTAAGAAGTCGAAGTGCAGCAGGCCGTGTTAATTTCCTGGCAAAAAGAAAGCACAGGGATGGTTTTCCCTTGCAAGTGCACCATTCTGTACATGGTCTCAAAATAAATGTTATCTGTGTCCAGCAGAATCCATCAACCCAGTAAGTTGTTTGTGGCACAAAATTTAGAAATAAGACAAGACCAACCCATAGATAAGAATCAATATAAAACAGAAGTCGCTCAGAAGATATCATGCCGTACAAAATAAACAGAATTTTACCTTTACTGATCGGATAAGCATAGGGGTAGCTTCTGATAATTTGTAACTCACAGGATGTCATCCCCGCCTCTCAGTGTCTTTGGCAGATGAAAGATCCCACAAGGAATGTGTAAGTGAGCTTCTTGTGAGCTCCTCTTCAAGCCCTTCTTGCTAAAGTTTAAGAAAAGGAGGATCAGGAAAGAACAGTTGAGGAAAAGCAAACTAAAATATGTAAGGAATTTTTCACTGCTTGATTCTTCATGTGTATGGTTATACCAAAATTGTCAATAATTTGGGTCAATAATTTGGTGTGATGCCTCTCAATTTCCCATTGACTTCTAATAACACAGGAGAGATAGAATCAGCAAATAAGATTCCTATATTAAAAAAAAGGAATGTTAGAATCAACAAAAAAAGATTTTATTAGTACTGAGATAATATGTTCTATATCAGCAAAAGGAATAAAACAAAGAAGGAAACAGAATGTGCTATCCAAGTTGGAATGCCATTTATGATCTTCAGCATCAATAAAGGCAGTCACATCAATATTAGCATTCCTCTTATGTCCAAGCCATGGAATAATTCAAGAATCCCATTAGGCTTGATAGAGGCTTCTTCATGGACTCAAAATGTTATCCTACACTTTTCCTTCCATACTAGTCAGGATATGAGAGTGATACCAATTCTTTCATTCCCACAAACAACTCATTTCCAATTCAACTCACTAGCCAACCAAGGGATACTTAGGAGTTCAAACAATCATACAGACTCATTTTCTTTGCATATTGTGGGCTTGTTCTTCAAATCTGGTGCTTCAGCACAGCTAGAGAGATTTTAGAAGGTGATGCTTGTTTGGTTTTCTTCTATACCATCTCTGTTTTATTTATCCCATTTGGGATTAAAGCTCAGATTGTTGTTATTGTTGTATCCCGGTGCTTTTCTTTTAGTAGACGGATGCATCATGCACCTCCGGTGTTGCAAACTTTTTATTCCTCTATTAAGCCTTATTCTTCTGAGAAATTTCTTCCCTATAAAAGGACCGGAAAGTTTAGGAGCCTGGTGTGTGTTGGGGACATGATCTACTCGAGCTTTGGCTTTGAACTGAATTTGTATTACCATGATTTTAAGTTCTCCAACTTGCAGTGTCTGGTCAAAAGCACAAATTTACTACAAAGAACCGCATAATACTTTTTACACTAGTCGATAGATGTCTTAAAGTGAGTTCAAGAGCTTACTGGTGTGTAGATCGGCCTGGTAGAATCTACATTCTACTATTTTAAGATGCTGAATTGACATCCTTGAATAGTAGCCAAAGCTCATTTGTGGTTTTATAAATCTAGATTGTTGACAGTCTTCTTTATTGCTTGGGATCAATATTACATCTCATGAGATTGTGGTCCATTTTCTCATTTCTCAGGTTATGCTTTGTTTTAGCCATCATATTATACAAATCTAATCATCTTGTTGAGCTTTTGTTTTGTTCTTTGCTTTGCGTTCTATGTGGATGCGCTCTTTTAAGTTGTTTTTGCATCCTAAAGGGAAAATGCGTGATTTCTTAATTTCTGCCTGTTTGCAGAATAGGCAATCTTTTAAGATGGGGTGCATTGGATGCTGAAGCATATCCATGGTCTTCTGGAGCAGTTTTGAAAATTTAGTGGGACATAGCGAATTCTAGACACCTTAGCGATGAGTTTTTGTGGGTGAAGGCACGGGTCTATGCCTATGAGGCTTTAAGCTATTATGAGGTAAACATTGAATGGTTGGAAGTTCAAGTAACTTCTGCATGAAGTTGACTTTGTTTATTTTAATTATGGCCCTTCTATAAATTTTCTTCTAATTATCTAGAATTCATTATGACATATCTTGTTAATTTAACTCTGTTCTTTCTCTTTTTCTAAGGTCTCTCATATAGAAAAGAGCATTTTGGACTTCAACAGAGAGAACTGATTTACCAACATTTGAGCACAATCCTGATGTTCTGAAGGCCATGCAAGCATTTGAAGGAAAGATTATAACATATGAGTACAAGTTAAGAATGCCCATTTCAAAATTGTTTATATTTTTAAAGTAGCGAGAAAAACCGTGACATTTTTTTCCCGATGCTTGTGTGATTTGTTCCAGCACACGAAGAAGAGTGATAAAGGATAAGAGAGTTACGAAAGACAAGATTGAGAAGTTGCTGAATGTTTTCCCTCAGGCTATTTTTTCTTCTGGTATATGCTGGCAATACTTATTATTTCCATTTTTCTTGCATGTCCTATGCTCTTTGGAGTATGTCAGGTTTCCCAAAATGTAGCACTGGTTTTATGATAGCAATTTTGATTTGCCTATTGGATATCAAAGACCAAATGAATGGGAAATCAGGTAACTGAAATTCTGTAGTTCGGGCATGTGAGAGTAAGTAGTTGACCATGGTGGCCCAAATGCGCTTTGTTTTTCTTGTTTAACTCATCAAAAGTTCCTAGGTAATGGATAGAACTTGACTGCTGCTCTTAAACCTTTAGTGGAACTTGGAAAATCAGAAAGAAGTAGGATGAAATATAAATTAAATTCTTTAAAAATTAAGCTGATTGAAGTCAACGGTGGTAAAGTTTGAATTGATGTTTTGTTAGTCTCTTTAACTATGTGGTTGTAGAGCTGACATATGATGCTCATTTTTCAGGAAAAAGCAGCACACTGACAGACTTTCCCGGGGCTGCTCTGTTAAGCCTTTCCTTTACTCCTAAAGATGTAGAAAACAGGGGAGCACAAGTAAGATATTGATGGGTTTGCTTTATGCTTTTATTTCACTCTGCTCTTCTCCTTATTCATCGTTTTGTGTTCAGGGGTTACAATCTAGGCACGCTATGAATGAAAATGCGCTAGTTGAAATTGCAGCAACTCTTGATCTCTCAAGATATATTGTCTTTGCGCTTCTTTTAGTGCAATCCTTGAAGCCATTCATGCAGAGATGGTTGAGGGGTTATATGATGTGCCTAGGTGCTGAAAGGCCATCCTCTATGATATTCTAAAAGTTTGTTCCGTTATAATTTAATTATTATTAGATATGTCATGGAGCACTAGGAGAAAAATTTGTTATTCAATCTGAGATAAACTCTTTCTTAATCTCTTGTAGAGTATGAAGCAGGTTGTGGAGGAGTCTACTCCTAGATCTGCAGAGAATATTGCACTTGCAATTGTCACTCTCTTCTGCGTGGTAAAATTCTTAACAGTTGTAGTAACCCCTGTCACTTATTCTACACAGATTTTGATGTCCGATTTCACTGCCATGTGAGAGTTTAGGTGAATAGCATGTTTGTCTATCAATAATCAGCTATAAAACCTAATCTACTATATGACTGTCACCATTTGAAAACGTATGTATTCTTTTCCGGTCATACCTACCGCAAGACCTATATTTTGCACTTGTCATATATCATGCTCTAGCTCCTTTGAGTCATGTGATCTTCTAAGGTGCACTTCAGGTAAATCTGATGGCCTTTCAAAGCATCAATCTGAAGCAAACATTTGTATGTCCCCCATGTTAGATATTACTCATCTTTTTGAAAGTTATCTTTCACGTTTTGCTAGATATGGTGTGTCAATGATTAGTTTGAGAATTTGCAGGATGACATTTGTTTTGTTGTGTCCTGCGCTTGCATAAAGGAAAAAGTTTTGGTATTTATGTTGCTAGATTAGGTTAAACTAAAATTAAATAAAAACTTTATTTAAAATTTGTTAATATAATAATAGTCTTAATTTTTTTAAAATGTTTTTTATGCACAAAAACTTTGGTTTTTTTTTTTTACATTTTATACTTTAATTAAAAAATATTGCAAATAAATAAAATAAAATAAGACCTGAAATAGAGTAATTTAAGTTGAGATTTTATAATCATATCTTAGAGTTTATTATAACTGTTTAGCTTTGATCATTGTCCTAATAATTAAGGATTGTTTTACGACATTACATTTGTGACTGTTTAGCTTTAAAATGACAGGCGACAATGTTTTACAACATTAATTACATTTATATATGAAAAATCAACTCTTTCTAAGTGCATTTTTTAAGTTTCTCTGAGCTTATTTAGTGATTTGAACTGTGATTACTTTTTATCCCATTGACATGCACATTCCCAAAGTGTTTTAGGGGGAAGATTAGAATCCGTTTATGCAAGAGTGAAATTTGGAAGCAGAACATGAAGAGGAATAAGTGTGGAGTTGTTGGGCCCCATGAGATCTTTTCAGTTTTGAACAAGAGGACGAGTTCTTGGGTCCATTGTAGATGTCTCTAAGGTGTTAGTTCTTGAATGTCATTACTATGTAAATGTCAAGTATCAGGCCATGGAAGACATCTGGGGTGCAAGAGGATAGCATCAGGTTTGATTAGTTTAAATATGTCAAAAGGATGTTTCTTAGTTTTATATGTGGTGTCACGACACTTGCATTTACTTTTGTTCAGAGAACATCAAGAGCTTCAAAGAGGTACATTCTGTTTTCTTCTGGCATCTAGATGCAGTGAGCTTCACTTGTTCCTGCTTTGACTATAATTTGGTTCCTGTTAATTGGTCTGCTTAGGTACCTTTTCCTGATGGAAGACATAGTAAAGTTTCCATGCTTTCAGGTCTGGGAGATTTGTGGATAACCACAAATAGTAAAGTTTACATGCTTTCAGGTCTGGGAGATTTGTGGATAACAATTTGTGGTTACAGCTAATTGCCTCAGCTAATTGCCTCTGCGCCAACCCACCAACATGCAGTGCATACTCATGCATTTTATTTTCACAGAATCAAACTCTAATTGCCATAAAAGCACCGTGGTTAGTTCCATTGAAGTTTCCGAACCTGACAAGGTTGGAAAAATGAACAAGTTGTTTGAGACATTATCTGCGAAGTAACATTTTGGACTGTGTTTGTTCATGTATTTTGTTAGGATGTTGATTTCTAACAAAAACATTTCAGAATAATTGTTAGATGTAAAACTGACCTATTGATCTGTACCTTCTGAGGTATACTCTCTCTCCTCAGGCGTTACCGACAATTTTCCTCCTTTCCTTTTCAGGGATGATGGGCCCAAGAGGGCCGTGGCCCCCTCTAGCCCCTACAAATATCCCTTTGTTATATCAAAAGAAATTTTTAGTCCTAGCAGTAAAAATAAATAAATGAACAAACAAAATAATCTTTTCATTTGACCACTTTGAATATGATTACATTGATGTCAATTAATTATAATTATTGTACAAATTGGAGTGTTTTAGGTAAGGTCCTGATCAACATTCAGTTCCATTATATCTTGAATTCCTCATATTGTTAATCTGAATTCCTTCTCTTTCATCTTATTATTTTTATTATCATTGTAGCAAACATGAAGAACAACATGATGACAAAAATTCAAGCAGGTGAAGTCAATGGGTTTCCCTGGAATAGCGGTCAGAACGGTGAAACTTCATTTTATTAAGAATTCAAAAATTTGGAGCTGTGTAATTTTGAACACCATCAAGATGATCAGTAGGCATCTGCCAATGCATTCAGCTTACATGTCTCAAAGTCATCTGGTTTGCAAAGGGTAACTCCAGCAGCTACCAGTGTAAGTGCATAATGAGACAATTCAATTATTCTGTTGACTGGGGGAAAATAATAAATTTGGTATTTTTTTTGTCAATGAGGCTATACCAATTTGTTTGCATCTCATCATCCTATGCTTATCAAGTCCAAGATGATTATTGGTTTTCCTCAGATCTTGATGTCAGCCTCACCGATTTGTGGGGTAAGCTGTACCATCTTAAATTTAGTTCTTGTTCCTGATTTGAGATCGTCTTGCAAAGTGAAAATTCAGTGACTTAAAACACTTAAACGTGTTCTTGATGTTTGAAACAGCAAAAGAAGAACGGGGCCAACCAGTTGATCTACGTCAAGATACTTCTGTGATGGGCACCGAGGCAATATCTCAAGCTCAATTTACCCCTGGAGGTCTTATTTCACAAACTAGTTTAACATGGTATCCCAGATCACCTTAATGGCATTGTAACTTTTCATTCTGAAATGATCTGGGTAATTCTTTTTGCTGAATTTTCTTACCAATGGCGAATTGTGAAGCGTATAGGAAAGCCATGCGGTGAAGATTGCACATCCTCCCTTTTCCCAGCATACATATAGGCCTGGATTAAGATTTCTTACAGGTTGCCTATTGTAGCGCTTAGAATTTGACCAAAATGTTGCCCCATGGGTGTCACTCGGGACATTTTGCCTGTAAATGGATAAGCTTTGCTTTACAATACTCCAACTTATGACTGGGTGGGTGTCCAAATGTTGTTGTGCTTAACTGCTTGATAGAGTTGGGCGCACATGAAACTGCTGCATCTCAACGTTCGAAATTTTGGTTCCCTGGACCAGAGTAGTTTAATGCACTCAATTTTTGACTGAGCTCGGTCGGTTGATTTCGTCTTCTCTTCTGTTTGTGGGCCGGACTGCGGTGCTTTGAGAATCCGTTACCAGATGGCCGTTGTGCATAAAAGATGAGATCCAGTAAAGCAGAGCCCATCTGTCGGTGTTGTGGCCCCCTTTAGATGTCCCAACGGGGCAAACTAGTGTTTACAATCTTGCAGAGGTGACTCAAAAAATAAAAAAGAAAAAAAGAAAAAAAACTGTACATTAGATGCCCAGGTTAATCTGTAATTTCTCTCTTTTGTGATGGATAAAATATTGATATTGCTTCTTTGGATGGGATCTGACACAAGCTGCTGTCTTTGATCCCTTCTTTTGTGAGTTTTAAAAAAGGCTAAGAACAAAACCTGCCAGAGTTACAGGCTCCAAATGGTTGACAAATTTAAAGTGCCCCTTCGTAATTTAAATTGTTTCTGGATCCAGTAACCAGTTGCAGGTTGCAGCACAACGGAAATCTGAGATGGTTTGGTCCACGAGAATGCCAACGCGGTGGGCCCATTATTATTTATTTAATTTTTTGATTATAGAGATTTTAATCCCTGATTGAGAAGGGTTGTGAATATTAGACTGTCCTCTTAAGGACTATGCCCATTATTTCCGGTGCATGGCTAACGGCATGGCCAGTTAAACCGGCTTTGGTGGCCGGAGGCCCTGGCTAGGCTGTGTTATGAACTTTGCTAAGGGGTGTCAAATGGAAATGGGTGAACTGTTAGTGAAACTGTAAATGAGACAGAAATGTAATGTAACAGAAGAGAAAAGGAGGAAGATAGAAGGAATGAGAACAAGAGAAAGGAAAGAAAGAAAGAAAGAAAGAGAAATAGGAAGAGTTGCAAAGAGAGACAAAAGGATGAATCAAAGAAGAAGACAACTTTTTCATTCTTGCTGTCGACTGCCTATCACAGCTTCTATATGTACATTTCTCTTTTGAATCAATCGAACAACTAACTAACTGATTTTATACCTAACTAACTGAAGTTAGTTTCTTTATTTGCTACACCTTTCATTTCATTCTTCATTTGTAGTTGCTTAGGTAGACTTGTTTCTACAGTTGTTACAGTTCTTAAGTAGCTCCTCAGGTGGCTCAACTGTTGCTTTTCTTATGTCTGTATTTGTTACATTCCCTCCCCCATAAAACTGTCCTTGTCCTCGAGGGTTAAAAGCTGAAAACTGAGTTTTGATGAAGTTCATATCTTCCCATGTAGACTCTTCATGACTGAGATTAACTCATCTAATCAACCATTGTGTGACTGGTTCATTGATCCTCCATATTACCAGTCTTTTAATACTGCATCAGGCTTCACCAAGGCTTGTTTATCTGATCCCACTAGAGGAAGGCTAGGCATGACTTCAGTGTTGGGACCTTTAATCCTTTTGAGCAACATGACTTTAAACACAGGATGAATGTTTGAATCTTGTGGTAACTCCAATCTGTATGCAACCTTGCCAATTTTTACAATTATAGGGAAAGGTCCATAAAATTTTGAGGACAGTTTGAGTTGTTTTATGAGCTCCACTGATTGTTACCTATAAGGTTGGAGCTTGAGGTAGACAAGATCTCCAACTTGAAATTCTCTTTCAATTCTCCTTTTATCTGCAATCAACTTCATCTGAGCTCGAGCCAAATGATCTTTAAGAATTTGTAGTATAGCCTGTCTATTTTTCACAAAGTCTTCAGCAGCTGGGTTGACAGTCTCCCAATAAGGCCCCGTGGGTATGGTTTTAGGTTTGTAACCATATAAGTCTTCAAAAGGGGTTATCTGCAAACTGCAATGGAAATTGGTATTGTACCACCACTTTGCTAGGCTTAGCCATTGCCTTCATGCTCCTGGTTTGTCAGCTATCATACATATGAGGTAACATTCCACACAATGGTTGAGCCTTTCACTCTGGCCATCTGATTGAGGATGGTATGCACTACTGAAATTTAGTTGAGTACCAGTTATTTTAAACAATTCTTGCCAAAAAAGACTTGTAAAAATTCTATCTTTGTCTGAAACTATTGAATCAGGTAACCCATGCAATTTGAACATATTTTTCACAAACAATTCAGTTACTTTCAGAGCAGTATAAAGGTGTTTTAATGCTATGAAATGACTGAACTTTGTGAATCTGTCAATGACCACCAGGATTATATCAAAACCATGCGACTCAGGAAGACCTTCAATGAAATCCATGTTTAGTTGAGACCAATCTTGAATAGGTATGGGTAATGGTTGGAGTAACCTAGGATAGAGTATATTTTCATGTTTATTTTTTTGGCAAACATCACATTCCAGTACAAACTGGTTTATTGTTGCCTTCATTGCTGGCCAGTAGAATATAGTTTTTACCCTCTGTAGTGTGCCTTGCTGTCCTGAGTGACCTCCCAGAGCTATACATTTCCTCAACTATTTTGGACCTCAAATGACCACCATTCCCCACATAGATTCTTTTCTTGAATTTCAAAATGCTATCTTTGTACTGAAAATTTGGCTGTCCCTCTGGTTCTATTATCAGTTGGGCTATGAGCTTCTGACATTCCTTATCATCCCCATAGTTTTAAATTATTTCCTGTATCCATAGTGGTTAAATTACAGATATGGACATTACTTGTTACTCCTGATTTTGTTCTTTAGGTGTGCCTCTTCTGGACAATGCATCAACAACCCTGATTTCTACTCCCTTCCTATATTGGATCTCATAGTCTAGGTCTAAAAGCTTTGTAAGCCATTTGTATTGTAGAGAAGTTGTGAGTTTTTGTTCTATGAGGTATTTCAAACTTTGATGATCTGTCTTTATAATAAAATGGTATCCCACCAAGTAGTATTTCACTTTGTCATAGCCATAGCTATTGCCATTAGCTCCTTCTCATATGTGGATAGGCCTTGACTCTTGGTTCCTAGTGCCTTGCTTAGATAAACAATTGGATGTCCTTCTTGCATTAGTACCGCACCCCAACCATGAAAGCATGCATCAGTTTCTATTACAAATGGCTTGGAGAAGTTAGGTAACTTCATAACAAGTGTTGTACTCATTGCAGTCTTAAGTTTCTGGAATGACTTGTCAACTTCCTCAGTCCAAGAAAACTATTCTTTTTGAGAAGATCATTCAGAGGCCTGGTGATTAAACCATAGTCTTTAATGAACCTCCTATAATAGTCTGATAATCCCAGGAAAGCTCTGAGTTCTTTAACAGAGAAGAGTATAGGCCATAACACAATATATTCAATTTTCTGAGAATTCATCCTAACACCAGAATCAGATACAATGTGGCCTAAATATTCTACTTGTGATTGACCAAATGTGCACTTAGAGAACTTTGCAAATAATTGGTGTTGCCTGAGGATTAGAAGGACAGTTTTAGGTTCAATATGTGGGTTGGAAGGTCTGGACTATAAACTAGTATATCATCAAAGAATACTAGAATAAATTTTCTGAGGTATGGTTGGAAGATCTGGTTCATTAGGGACTGAAATATGGTTGGGGTATTTGTTAAACCAAAAGGCATAACTAGGAATTCAAAATGGTCATGGTGAGTTTGAAAAGCAGTCTTTTCCACATCTCTAGACTTGACTCTAATCTGGTGATAACCTGCTCTCAAGTCTATCTTTGAGAATAGTTTGGATCCATGAAACTCATCAAGTAATTCATCTATCTTGGGTATGGGATACCTATCTTTAATTGTCATGGTGTTAAGTTGTTGGTAATCTACACAAAATCTCTAAGAATTATCCTTCTTCTTAACTAACAACACAGGAGAAGCAAAAGGGCTAGAACTATGCCTAATAATCCCTATATTCAGCATTTCTTAAATCTGTTTTTCAATCTCATTCTTCTGGGAGTTGGGATATCTACAGGGTCTAAGCTTGAATGGTTGTGCATCTGCTTTGAGGGGAATAGAATGATCAAGAGACCTTTTTGGAGGTAATGATTTTGGAATGGAAAAAACATCCTCAAATTGTTTCAGTAATTTGGAGATAGACTTTGAACTTGAGAGTTGTTACTTTCTATAGTAATGGAGAGTGAAGTGCTGCTGGACAACGATTGTCTGAACTTTTTTAAGTTCGTCCCTCTCACAAATTTCATTCTAGACCTCTCAGCTTGCCCTAATAAAACTACTTCTCTATCTGCAGTAGCTAACTTTACTTACAGTAGTTTGAAATCTAAAGTAATGAGGCTGAAGTTAAACATCCAGTCTACCCCGAAGATAATGTCTCATCCCCCCAATTGAATTACTCGTAAGTCAAATAAAAAATGATATCCTTGTATACTCTATTTGACTTCTCTAACTTGGTTAAAGCTACTCACTTGACTCCCATCTGCTAATAAAGCGTGTAAAGGTTCAGCCCTTTCAGCTTGCAAATTCAATTCTTCTACCACCAGTTTGTTTACAAAACTGTTGGAGCTACCCGTGTCAACTAGTATTGAAATAGCTATCCACTGATAGTTCCATGTAAAGTTATAGTTTTTTTACTTAATGAACTAGAGAAAGCACACAGAGGTACCTCAATTACTTCCTTATTCAGCTCCTCATTGCTTTCTGCAGCTTCTGTTGTACCATCCTCCTCTGCTGCTAGAATCATGTTGATGTATTTGAACTTGCATTGATGTACTTGTGTAAATTTTGCTCCACATTTGTAGTAGAGGTTATTGACTCTTCTGAATTGTATTTCTTGGGAAGAAATTCTGGGCATTTTATCTGCTCCTTCAACACCATTTGTCCATCCTTTCCATTTACTAAAACTATTTTTAAAAGAGTTTGTTGGCACTTCCAAGTTCCTTGTCCTTGCTCCATTATCTCCTGAATACCCTCTCCTGTTTTTAGCCAATTCTAGAGACTACTCCTGAAGTATAGCTATTTCGAAAGCTTGAAGTAAGGAACTTGGTTTAAGCATTCGTATCATGGGTTTGATTTCTTCCTTTAAGCCACTAACAAAACTAGAAATGAAGTAGGACTTAGTTAATCTTAGGTTTTTCTGAAGCATTACCGGCCATAGTTCTTCAAATCTGGTTTGATTTTCAGCTATAGAGCCAATTTGCTGAAATTTGTTGAACTCTTCAATTTCATCTTTTATGCCTTTGGCTTCAAAATGTTGATTCAGAAGCTGCGAAAATTCCTCCCAACACGTTTCTGGCCTTGTTAATTTTACACTATGGAACCAAATCTTAGCTTTACCATCAAGATACATTTCAATTGTATCTATCCATACATGTTTGGGTATTTGGTAAATAGCAAAAAATTTGCTGCATTTCCTTAGCCAATTCCTGGGGTTCTCTCTTGTGAACATTGGCAATTCTACTTGAGGAGGGTTTGGTGATATTCCACGCACCACTGGTTCTTTCTTGATTATATGAGATCCGTATTCTGTCCTCAATCTTCCATTAGATGGTGTAGGTAACATGGGAGATTGATAGTTTTTGTCATTATCTAGTTTTCCTGATTTTTCCTTATTTAGCAGCTTAAGAATTGCGATATACCTTGCATCCATCGTGACCATGTAGGATTCCAGTTTTTGTGACTGTTTTTCTAATTTCGAGGATTGCTCATCTAATTTTCTTCCCAACTCCTGGTAGTTTTCTTGCATTTTCGTCTCTTGTTTCTTGAGCTGTTCATCTATGGCTTTAAATCGAGTTCCCTCTGCCATATTTTCTGTTTCTTGCCGAGGTTCAAAGGCTCTGATACCAATTCTATTATGAACTTTGCTAGGGGGTGTCAACTAGAAATGGGTGAACTGCTAGTAAAACTGTAAATGAGACAGAAGTGTAATGTAACAGAAGAGAAAAGGAGGAAGATAGAAGGAATGAGAAGAAGAGAAAGGAAAGAAAGAAAGAGAATAGGAAGAGTTGCAGAGAGAGAGACAGAAGGATGAATCAGAGAAGAAGACAACTTTTTCATTCTTGCTGTCGACTGCCTATCACAGCCTCTATATGTACATTTCCCTTTAGAATCAACCGAACAACTAACTAACTGACTTTATACCTAGCTAACTGAAGTTAGTTTCTTTATTTGCAACACCCTTCACTTCATTCTTCATCTATAGTTGCTTAAGTAGACTTGTTTCTGCAGTTGTTACAGCTTCTTAGGTAGCTCCTCAGATGGCTCAACTGTTGCTTTTCTTGTGTTTGCAGTTGTTACAGGCTACTGGTTAGGTCGTTGGCCCGATTTGCTCGGCTTGCTCTTTGGGGGTATCTTTTGTTGCCCAAAGGACCTAATTAGGCGTTCGACTCAAAACCTAGATTAATGACGATTGCATTTTACGGTCAGATCACAATGAGGCTCGGGCCCATATAGCTCTTACAGGCAGACTGCCAGCCCATTAGGCAAAATGACTGGGCCTATTGAGGCCCAAGGTAGAACTCAAATCTTTTTTTTTTCTTCGTATATAATGAAACTCGAATCTGAGTCTATTACAATGAGAGAGGGAGATGCCATTTGAGCTAAAACTTATCGGCTACTGAACTCAAATCTCCAGCCTGTGATCGAATCTTCCGCAGAAAATTGCCATTGAAGGGGAAGCCATGCACATCAAGGTTAATGTCTAATGCTAAGGCCCACCTCTCTGCGTTTTAGTTCTGAATTCTGCGCTGTTATTTAGTTATCAGTCTGAAACTTCAGAAAGTAGTTGAAATTTTTACAGTGGTGGTTCCCGCCGCACTTAAGAATGTACTCTTCAGAACCTAGATTAATGACGATTGACGACCAAGCAATGTCATTTTGTCTGTACCATCGGACGGTTGGAAATAGGAATTTACCATGAAACAGATCCACAATAACATCTAAACAAACCCAGTTTAATTCTAGATCTGACACTAAACAACCCTCGTCCCATATACCTGACCAAACCGAACAACGGAATAAAGCAGACTGTATATTCAGAAGCTGCAGCATACATTTTACATTCAAATAGATATAAGACAGATTTGGTAATCAAAGTCAGTCTCAATATTTGACCTCCACATGAACCTGTCCTATATCTGCATTTTGTAAAAACTTCATAAATGTGAAAATCAACTCAACAGCAATCACTTTCTATCATGGGGCCAACATAGATCCAACTACCTCTACTTGAAAGTCCATTCATATAATTGAAGATGTTAGGTTGTAGACGATGGCCACAACAATTTGATTGCTACCCTTTTGTCAACCCATGTTCAAAAAATAATGGACTTTACTGAAAAGGGGGACGAAAAGAATATCAACTAGTAAACGGTAAACGACAATGTACATCAACATCAACAATTCAACATGCATCTTTGTCTACCTGTTGTTCGAGTAATCACATTTTGCAAGTTAAAAATCGCAAAGAGCCGACCGCCCCTTCTTTATTTAACTTTTTCCTGACGAACGGGTTTTCCTTAATCTGCCACGAGTAACTCGAATGGCTTCATCCATAACTGTCTCTTTTGGAGGGTCTGCATCTGCATTTGCTGCAGAAGGAAATGGCTCAATTTGCATTGCCTCAGGTCCAGCAGGTGCTGATTCACTAGTGGATTCTTCAACAGGTTTAACAGCAATGGCTTTTTGCGTAACACCTGCAGTTGCCCTTGGTGATTGAACTGCAGTTACCTTTTGTGATGGAACTGCAGATGCCTTTGGTGTATTTGTTGCTGTTGCAGTTGGAGCCACTTTAAGAGCCTTTGAAGGCCCAACCTCTTCTGCCACCTCCTGCCGATGCTGACTTGAGGAAGTACTAGAGGTAGGCGAAGGTGGTTCCTCATCTTCGGCCTCTGCAGCATTAGATGCTTGACGTTTTGGTGTAGAAGTAGGCTGGCGTCCTCTAGCACCAGGTGGTTGTGTCTGTTGCTGCAAAAAGACAGATAACATTATTCCAAGAGAGTTATTTTTCTTCTCCTTGAGTAGCAATAAGACATTTATCTCAATGCACTTCATGAATATAATACTGTAAAAGAAAAAACTTATTAAGATGAACAGTAAATGATGAAGGATATTACACATCCAAAACAGGAAAATAAAATGATACAGGAATATAATTACCAAATACAAAGTCGCAAACCTATATACAGTAAGATTAGTATTCCATATTGGAAACGAGGAAAAATTATGTTGAAATATAATTTATCCAAACTCAAAATCCAAAGCCTATGTAAACTTATTATTGCATATCCAAACAATGAGGAAAGGAAGGGGGGAACAATTATACAGGAATAAGCAATTTCCAAGAACAAAGTCCCAAGGTTGCACTTAGGTTTAATAGTTGTAAATAGTTTTCAACCCCAAAAGAAGTATACTTTTAAGCAAAAGATGTTTTTCCATTTTGATAAACATACTACACGAATCCCTAAAACACTATGCCAACCTGTGGGAAGGGTGAAACTCCAAGCATGCTCAATGGTTAGAAGAAAATGTCCTGCATGCTGGAATTCAGCAAGCTACTTGCATTCAATGTTTTCCTGAATTAAGTGAAGAAAAAGTGTACAGGAAAAAGGTATGTAAATATTATCTGTGACGCACACCTGAGCAGGACGAGGCCTGGCCGTTGACTGTGCAGCAACATACTGCAGAATCTCAAAAATTCTTGTCTGACCATAGGTTGCAGCTTTCTGCCAATACATAATAGCAATATCTCCTGCCCTAGTCCTTAATTCCAACAGGTTGCGATCAATCTCTGTTTCATGCTTGGCCACATATGGTTTGAAGAAGGATTCGTAAACATATGTTGTTCCCTGGAAAAGTTGAACTCAAAGAACAGTAATGATTTTGTTAGATCACCACATAATAAATTGCCACAAGGTCTAGCTCTCTACTTTTCAGGGGAATTTGTACCTGCATTTTCGGGTTCCACAGATATATGAAGAACGCCAGCTTAAACTCACTGTACATTGGAACCCTTCACAAGAAACAGAACATACATGAAAAATACATTCATGCAAACATTAAATTACATATATCTAAAGGTTACGATTTCTACCATGAAATCAAAGCATCACCAAACCTCTCAAAAACTGTCAAAACGGCAACTAAAATCCTGCAAAAAATTCAAGAATGTCTTACAAGTATGTCCCCAAAATTCTAACTGAAATGTTAAGAACACAATATGCAGATGCACACCAGTACTGACACCAAAAGCGAAGTTGCTCAATCTCTGGCCTGTTCTTCTCCACAGTTTTAAAGCACTCATAAGCTGGATAAGCATATCCAAAAATCATCCTGTAAGCAAGTTATTTGTTCAGATTTCAATTTAAACCAAAATTCATAACAATTAAGATAAAAAAGAAAGTGAAATTTTGATGAGGTTACATACACAAGTCCTCTGGTGAGAAAGGATCCAATCATTTTGAATGCCTAACGACAAAAATAAAACAAGTTGTGAGATCATATGACAAATGAATTGCAAACAGAAGACACAACTCTTGATCATGAAATCCATTGAATACTAGAAATAAGATTTTATCCAAAATCCAGCAAGAAAGACATCTTTGATGAACATCAAATTCCACACATTTAGGAAACAAAGATGCCATCACACAAAATGCATATATAGGGGAAAAAAGCACCCAATTACTACAAATTTATGCACAAAATTGATCCATGGACAAGTCGCATTCACACATGAATGAGAAAACATTCATTGGGCACTAATAATTAAAGAAAAAGGAATCAAGCACTGAGATCTAGATTCTTTTTACCACAAATTATGGCAAATCAATGGCAACAAAATCATTCAAGTCCATATATCACGCAAAGAGAAAAGAAAATTGCAGAATTTACACCAAACTAGACATTAAAAAGAAAAATATACATCGAAATTTGACCAACACAGAGAAGAAAGGATCAGAAAAAACGGTGTTCTATGTTAGAAATGATTTGCAGGTCTTGCGACAATACATCAAACACAAACATATCTTCTAATTTTAAGAACCGGAAACTCCCACAATACCAAGAGAATTGATCGGCTTTCAAGTGATTATGGAACAAAACACCTCAAATTATGGCAAATCAATGGCAACAAAATCATTCAAGTCCATATATCACGCAAAGAGAAAAGAAAATTGCAGAATTTACACCAAACTAGACATTAAAAAGAAAAATATACATCGAAATTTGACCAACACAGAGAAGAAAGGATCAGAAAAAACGGTGTTCTATGTTAGAAATGATTTGCAGGTCTTGCGACAATACATCAAACACAAACATATCTTCTAATCTTAAGAACCGGAAACTCCCACAATACCAAGAGAATTGATCGGCTTTCAAGTGATTATGGAACAAAACACCTCAAAAGAACACAAATCAAATTCAAGTTTAAACTGATCGATCCCCGAGGAAATTAAACAAAACATGAATTGACCACCGGAAAATGGACCGAAAACCTACGTTGAGCATTAATGATTAAAGAGAAGAAGAATTGAGCTCTGAAGTTTTCGTAGCACAAGTTAGGGCAAACAAGGGCTTACAAAATCACCGGAAAAAAAAAAAAAAATCACATATGCTGCAATGTCAAGAATATGATCGTAAAATTCACACAAAAACTACCTGAAAATTAAGGCAGAACGCTATCCTAAAGACATCAAAAGAAACACAGGCATCACAAATTCGAACAAAACGAAAGGATTAGAAAGCGATTGTTGCAGATATGCGTGAAATAACAACGAGATTACGAAATGCGAGAAACGATTTACAGGTCTCCGCACGATACATTAAACAGTAACATATCTTAAAAACTCATGAACCGAAAACATTAAACAGTAACATGTCTTAAAAACTCATCAACCGAAAGGTTCAACAATAGGAGGAAAAATCAATCGGCACCTTCAAGTAATTATTCGTGAAGAATGCAAATCAAATGTAAATGGAAATGAAGGCGAACTCCGAAGAAGTGGAAAGATCGAAGCTTGAGAGCGAATCCGGGACGGAGAGTCGGAGTCTGCGCCGCCGGAACGCGACGGCGAACCGTTTCGTTGTCGGCGGAGAGAGTAACAGCGACAAAAGAAAGAAATATTAGATAATACAAGGGCTCATTGTCGTTTTTGTATTCTCTCTCTCTTGCTCTCTCCTCCGTTTCTCTCTCTCTCCGCTCTATCGAATTTTTTTTTTTTTTGGGTAATAAAAAATTGGGTTTAATCCTGATTTTGAAATCCGCAAGACGGGAGAGTCGGCACGTGTGCCGAACGAAGCACGAGTTCCCTGTGAAATTCCAAGATCATCTCACCGTCAATTTCGTAACGGACGGTTCACATTTTTCTCCTTTTTGGAATTCTTCCCGTTATACAGAACTTTCTCACACCTTATCTGCTCCCCAAATTGGGAGCGTTAAAAAATACAAGAAAATGATTGATGAAAAAGGAAAAGACCTCTCAAAGCTCTCATACCACATGTAGGGAAAAAAAAATTGAAAAACCTTTTTATTAAGAAAAATTAGAAAAAAAAACTCATTTAAAATAGGTATATGAAATTATAAACTCCAATAGGTAATACAATACAAAATATTATTCTTCACATTCTGTATTAGAATAATAATATATCTACATCACACCCTATTTGATAATGTCTACTACATGAAAAAAGAATTTAAGAGAAATTATAATAAAAAATAAATGAGTAAAATATTTTCGATATTTAGTAGGTGTGAAAAAATAGTAATTATATTGATAATATGAAATATTATGCTATTGATTTTTCTTTTTAAAAAATGGTCAAAGTCCTTTATATATGTATTAAGCGAGATAAAATTGTAAATTTAGAAATATTATATATAATATTACCCATTCGAATATTGAGCCAAAATCAATAGATTTCTTCTTTCTTTTGTTTTCTTGAGGAGCGAAGAAATGGGGTACAATAATAACAATCCTAAATAGTTATTAAGGATATCTTTTTTACATAAAATATTTAATTTAAATTATAATTATTAATATTCATAAAAATATTAATACTAGAATATCAAAAATGCTTAATTGACAAATTATTATTACAACTAAATTTAAATCAAGTACAAGTAAACGCAAAGAAACAGAAATTCAATCACATGACTACCGAGTTGGCCGTTGAAAAGATTTACTCCAGCTACCTCAGTGATGATCCAAACTGAGGTTTGGTCATTCACATTATTATTTTTTTAATTACATTCATTAGGTTTTAAAAATGAATTCGCGATCGTGAGGTAAGCATCGTACCATAATCACGTTTATTTTATAGCCCACCACATTATTCCTACGGCATTGGATAGGTGCGACACAAAATGGTCGACTTGCGCGTGATTGGATTACTAGTTTATTTTCTTTTATATAATTACCGATATTCAAAATTTTAAATAATTTGTTTTAAATAATTACAAGATTCAATTTAAAAATTGAATCTTTTAATATCTATTTTTTTATTTTTAAAATTTTAATTTATAATTTTAATTAAAAAAATTTAATATTCTATTATTTAATTCCGACAAATAAATCATTTCTCATCAAGTGATGAAAAGCAAAAATTACGGGAATCAATTTCCATGTAACAGGAATATCTTCATGAGATTAATATGGATAAAGAAAGAGCAAGCAAGGTATTTTTTTTTTTTTGGTATGTAAGGAGACTCGAAATCGAATCTATTACAAGAAAAAGAGTAAACAAGATATATATAATAATGGGTATGACACTGTTCACGAAAGGTTAATCTAGGGATTTACTTCTAAAACAAATAACTAAATAAATGGTAACATATATCGGGAGCTTCTTGGTTTTAAAGATTCTTGTTAGTTTCTGTGGATAATGTTGACATGCTAATGGGTTGCTATGCTTTTGGGGTTGTGCTTTACTGTCGTTCTCACTCTCACTTCCATTTTGGATAGTTCATAGGTTTTCCTTTTTTATATATATTTTCTCCTTTTGGTCCCGGCCCAAACACCTTTATTTATCACGTCTGGCTTGGGGCAAGTATAGAAAAGTAAAGTGGTGGTCTATTGAGCATTATCATACATATTATATCAGTCACATAAAAATATTTTAAATTTAAATAATTTTAAATTGACTAAAATAAATAAAATTAATTTTTAGATTAAGTATTACATAAAATTTTAATTATCTTATATTACTAAGAAATGGGTTATGAATTAACTAATTATTTGGGCAAACCATGTCGAACACTTTGGTTTTTCAACACTAGAGTGAAACAACTTATTGGTGTAGCAAAAGATGGCGCTGGGAGTGTATGCCCAAACTCATGATGAGGGGCTCTACTTCTCTCAGTCCCATCTTGCTTCTCTTTCATTCGGAAAAAATGACTATTCTCAACTAAAGGATAATTTACATCAAAGGAATCATAACTCATCATAGAAGAAAAACAGGCATTCAATTAGGCTCTAGGCTCTTTATATTGTGTAGCATTAGGAGTAAGATTGATTACATGCATGACCCATGTCATATTTCAATATTATATTTTAATATTTCTGTATGATCGAGTAAGCGTTTAAAGGGGGGGAAAATCATGCAATAGAATATGTAATCTTGTCAAAATAAGATCGTTTTTTTAAATAAAACTGAAATACCCAAAATTGCTAACACCTTATATGGGTGATTGCAAGAACCGAATTGATTAGCAATGGGATTTTTTGATCAGCAATTGACCACCTTATACAGGCTAACCATAATAATCATCTCACTCGTGGGCACTCTTTTCATGGGATTTATTTTAAAAACCATTTTAATGATCAATTTGATAATAGATTTTCTTTATAAATTATATTATGAGATTTTTAATAATTGATTTAAGTTATATGACCACTCATTACACAAGTACAAATATGATAAATTAATAATATAAATACAGTAGATTTTTGTTGGTGGTTCGTTAACTTATATCTTATATCACTGTATTTTGGCTGCATGATCTTGGTAGGGCGAAAAAAAAAGCAAAAAGGCAGAAGATAAGCCCTATTAGGGTCTCTCCTCATCTAAATAAAGCTGTCAACTTTCCTTGAATTAGCCTTCGATGGTATGCTCAGACTCAAAGTATCTGCTTTTGTTTTATTTGGATACAGGGTTAAATAAAGGGAAACAAAAGAGTAATTGTGTAGATCAGTAAAATAAATTATAAATTAAATAAATTAAATTTTATGTAATAATTTATATCAATATGTTTTGATTACAAGAATAATCAAAACCTTAATCTCAATAATTGGGGTCGATTTTGGAGTAAACGTATATGTACCTAGTCTTTCCCTTGTATTTTTATAAAGAAACTGTTTTCACGCCTTGAACCTATAATAACTCAATCATTGTATCAAGGTTCATCCAAAAGAAATTTTTTGTCGAAATAATGAATGTTGTAATTCACATCATTTTTCAATTTCAATAAATTTTAAAAATATTGATCAATTCTCTTAAAAATCTTGATCCATTCCATTATCCGATTTAAGAACAATACTTTCAAACCTTTAATGATGCCAAATTAAATAACTATACAAGCAGGCAATCCTGAATACTCCCCGGATGCCAAATTAAATAACTATATCAATGTGTTTTGATTAATTTTTAATTATGTATATCTCTAAAATTTATTAAAATATATTAATAATTTAATTAAAAATTAGTTTATAATTTATTTGGTTCATTAAAATGGGCCAAGGACTTATAGTATTTTTTGTAAATGCCAATGATGATAGGTCCCGGTCAAAGTTATTAAAGAGAATTACTAACTACTTTCCTAAACGAAAGAGATAAAACGGCTAGTTGGCAATAAAATCGCCAACAATTATTGAATAGTGGTCATATTCTAACATGTCCCCAAGGGGAGCCCAAGTCTCTCTCCCCCGATCTCATAATTTGGATTCGACTTTGATGCCTATTGTAATTAAAAAAGGGTCATATTCTAACCTATTGACCGATTCCTACACAAACAAAATAACATCCACAGCAAAAACTTTTTGGATTGAATAATTAAATATTTTATTTTCTTAATTAAAAATTTTGAATTCGAGTTTTAAAAATAGAGAAAAGAGATTTAGGAAAGTCAACTTTCAATGACCCCATAATATTCAGATCAAATTAGTAAGATAAAATTTGAATACCGATAGATGAAAACTAATAAATAAAAAAAAATAATATCAATAACAATTAAGATAAATCTTAAGCCATAATCTGTAACCAGTGTAGCCCATCTCGATCCTTGTACTTTGGGCTCATGATGGGCATTCAAGTTGACCTTTTCGGCCACTGAAGCCATGTAGAATGGGCACTCAAGTTGACCTTCTTGGCTACACAGGCGGTGTAGTGTGCCCACAATTTTCATTTACTGCACTAGGAGTGCATGGCACCCCAGCGTTCGATTTGCAACGAAAAGGAAAATTCTTAAAAAAGGGTAATGTGCCACCACAGTGTTCGATTTGTAAAGAAAAATTCTTAAAAAGGGAAAAAAGAAGGGTTAGGGTTCGAAACCTTGGATTCTACGTTTTCTTGGGCTCATAAGTGGGGGTGGGTGGGGCTCATAGCAAGGTGTTAAAGGCCAATGATACCCAATTGAGCAGCATATAGCATGTGCAATTCCTCTCATTTGTATCACAATCATACCACTTTGTGTTGCCCTGTCACTCTCAATCCCACCATGTATATATATATACATATACCCACCAACCGCCCTCTCTCTCTTGCTATTGTTATCCCTTTTACTATGGGATAAAATGTTTCTCACTTGATAAAAAAGTAAGGAATCGTTGCTCCACTCTTAATTAGCGAAATTTTCAAAACTGATTAGCATCTTGATGCGGCGGATCACCGAAAGGTCAATTCACGTTTTCTTTAGCCTAAGAATGTTAGCAATAGTGTTTGCCACACTGGCAGTTGAGTCTAAATTCGAAGGCATTATATGTATAGTGTTTTTCTTTTTGACTCCACGTCCACGCCAGTAAAAGTGATGAGCTATAGCCATGGTGGCCTAGACATGACTGTGGCGGGCTTGGCCAAGTTCCCTTTTTTAGGCCCGCATATATATATATATATATATTTTGGGTTAAAATCTCATTTAAAAAATCATGGGTTAAACCAAGTGTTTGCAGAACCATATGAGATTTTTATTTCTTAATAATCTCTTTAAATACACTTTAATCTATATTCAAATTTATTCTGCCCCAAAAGATTCATCAATACGTGTGGTGCTAACTTTGCTTTAACTCTTTTTAAGTTTCAGAAAAACATTCTTTTTCTTTTTCAAAATTTGTTTTCTGTATCTGAATTTATGAAAGCCGATCCTAATTAGGTTTAAGAAATAAATCAAGTTTCAAATTTGTTTGTTTATTTAGGGCACAAAAATAGATTTTGATTGAATAATTCTAATTTAAATATCATTTATATTATTAATCGGATCAGCTCGAGCTTGCTCATCACACTCGCACATGGAATCATTTTTCATTTTGGGCCGGAAATGGAGATGTGATAGTGGGCTCGGGTTTGGGTTCCAAACAAATAATGGCCCAGTTTAATCCACGACGTGGCGGAACCACGTGGCAAAATCCTGGAGCGGTCTCATTGTAATGAAGGCCCGTGTCCCCGTCCCCGTCCCCGTCCGCGTCCGAACAACCCACCAAGTTAAGACTGAATTAAGACCTCACATATCCTGAAGCCTTTGACAGTACCTAAAACTGGTGGTCTTCTTAGCAAGAATCGATTTTTTCCTTTTCTCTTTGGGTTTCTTTTGGTGGAACGGAACTCAAGCTTAACAAGTACCCTTCTCTCTCTTTCTCTCTCTGCCGTAAAAGAAAAGATAAGGAAAATGTGGGTGGCGCCAACAGTGGGTCGGTTGCAGTCTCCATTTTTGTGTAATCCTCTGAAAATTTCATCATCTAATTTGTCGCACAAATTGAGAAGAAATCAACGGTCACCAGCGTCTTATCCATGCAGCATCAGAGCCGAGCTCGATCAAAACACGGTTCTTCCCCTCTTCTCTCTCTCCCTCTGTATTTTTTCTTTTTCATTAAATTTGTAATATTTATTTGAATTGAGCTTACAATTTGGTATTCATCAGATAGTGGCAATATCAGTTGGGGTAGTGAGCGTTGCAGTTGGGATTGGCATTCCTGTCTTCTACGAAACCCAAATCGATAATGCTGTATGTCGATAATGCTGTATGTCATTTATTTATTTCACATTTTTTTATTTAATGTAAATTTGAAATTATTTAGATGTAATACTGGTGCAGGCTAAGAGAGAGAACACTCAGCCATGCTTCCCTTGTAATGGTTCTGGCGCTCGTGAGTAACAATTTCTTCCTTCTCCCATACAATTGCTTTTTATATTATTTTACAAATCTGAAAGGGTTGAAATTGGCATTTGATGTTGCTTAACTAAAAAATGCGGATTCAAGTGGCTTACTTTACTCCGATTCATATAGAACTGAGGATTTAATTTAGTTGGGTTTGATTTGGAAAGTTGTTCCTCCGGGATCAAAAATGTGCTAAGATGTGCAATGCAAGAAAAGAAAAAGGAAAGACAATCTAAGCTTGTTTGAAAAACAGCCGTGAGACCTATTTTAAAAGTTAGCTATTGAGGTAGAAAGTTTTAAGTTTATATAGCAACCGGTGAAATTAGCTGATAATAGATGTGGGTGTTAACAATTATATACAAACACAATATGCACAGTGCATCTTTTATAAATTGGATAACATTGACAAGGTGCTCATGTGAAACATGACCACTACTCAGTGTTGGTTTATATCCAACAACGTTGGTAATGGGAGGTCTTCAGCTAATCAAATTTGATATACGGAAAACCCCCTCGATGAACTAGTCAAATTTCACTTCGTACCCTCATGTGACATGGCATGGATATGTTACTTGTTGATGTGTCTAGCCTTTTTTTTTTTCTTAATTTTGAAAAGTGGATTTGAGATGCTGAATAACAGGAAAAAAAGAATGGGAGGAGCAATGGATCTTTTACATGCTTCTGCCCCCTAGATGCAATGTGTTCTTGTTTGATTTGGTTAAATGTAATGTCAGCTCACCAGAGGTCCAGCTATCAGGCTGCAAGTCTAAGTCAGATAACTTCTGTGTGGTTCCGGTGGTTTGGACTGTGGAGGAACTATTTTTCCTAAGTTTTAATAGTATTAGTGCCTAAATGCAAAAGACAATCATTGAAATTAGCATCTGAATATTATCTGCATATAGGCTTAATAACTTGGATTCTGTATTCAGCTTATATCACTTGGAATAGTTGTAAATTTCTGTTGAGCATACTGTTATATCGCCGTGTTATTTTGCAGAGAACTGCAGGTTTTGCATGGGAGCAGGCACCATGTCGGTGGAGTTGGGTGGGGATGAGAAAGAAGTCTCAAAATGCATCAATTGTGATGGAGTTGGTTCTTTGACATGTACCACGTGCCAAGGTTCAGGGATCCAACCACGTTATCTTGATCGCAGGTATGCATCTTTACTGGCTGGAGAGTTTCTCCAAAACTATGCAACTAATGAAAAATAGTAAAAATGTAAGCTCTTTGTTTTTTTATTTGATCCGAGAAGTTGAATTATTCGCATGGAAAACAAAATCAGAAGGGAAATTTTTTGCATCTAGATGTGTACATCCCCAGAAAATTAAATAGACGGATTAATTTTCTCCTGTATATACTGAGAAAGTTTGCTGAAGTTCCTGGGACACCTGTAATGAACTAAGATGTTCATCACAAGTGTGCACATTGGCTTGCAAATGCTGCCCTCCAACAACCCCTTGAAGTCCACATTATGGATCATATCCCAAACAATCTATCATGATTGCTTCTTGGTGATGTAGCATGGTATCTGTTCCCCGTCTGCGTACTTCTTAATTTAATTTAATTTTTTTAATTTGTTTTGAGCTTTGACCCCTTTTCTCATAGTGAAAAAAAACCTAATATGTTCATTGAAGAATTGATGAACAAATATATTGAATTATGTGGAGGCCATCAACTCTCTTTTGGTGATCAAATTTTGCAACAGAAGGGGATGTGGGATTTTTTGTACTAATGAGCTTCTGAATTTGTGTAATGCAGAGAATTCAAGGATGATGATTGAGGTCTTTCCGGGAGCATGAAATGTTAGAACCAGGATTCCAAATCCATGGTCAATAACCAACCATTTGAGTGGATAGTCCAAGATCTTTTGTAAACAGCTTTCTCTCTCTCTCTCTTTTATTTTTATTTTTTTCCTTTTTCCTAATCAAAATGTTGTTTGTTCATGGCCTACGAGTCCGATAAATACACATTTCCTGTTTTTATTTTTGGATAGTTTTGATTAAAGACTTGCTTGAATACTTCAAATCACCACCTTGGGATGAGTATATTACGCGGTTGTTGATCTTACAACATGTCTCTCTCTTGGTGAAACTTTTCTGCCAAAAATGAATTCCAAAGTTGCACTCTTAAGTGGAATGAACCTGCTGTTCGTTCTGCAGATATTCCTAGCATAGCTAGGGATTGTAGGAGGATGTTATCAAGGCAGTGGCAGGGTAGGGTTCACACATCTGCAAGGAGGCAAATCAATGTGTGCTAACTGGCTCGCAAACTCTGGCTCCGTTCCCTTCTGGAAGCTCTTGCCCTAAAACTGGGGAAAGATTGGCAGCGGTTGGGCTATCCTAGGTTGTGTGCTTAGTCTGCCTTTGAGGATTGGTTGGCCTTAAGAGCATGGCATGCCTCGCCCAGTTTTCCTTGTTCTATGAGATTCACGGTTGGACAGGCACCAAGCAATGCCATTGGACTGATGCTGAGCTCTCTCTCTCTCCGATATAACAACCATTATCTGGAGTTATGCAATCTACAAAAGATTTTAATAATTTAAACTATATTTAAAAAATTGTATATATACACCTGTCATATTACAATATTGTATATAAGATTATTTTAATAATTTAAACTATATTTAAAAAAATTAAAATAGAAACACTAATTTAAATCCTTTTTCTTCCTTCGTCTAATTTGATCCTATTTTTTTCACTCGAGTTTCTAAGTATTAATATTTTACCACTACTATTTTCCTTCTCTACATGACACTCTTCTCATTATATTACTGGTGGGACGTAACTTAAAAACTCAAACCAAGAGAGTCAACTCCTTAAAGACCCACTAAAGGGGTATGCCGATCTGTATCTAACGTCCACAACAACAATCAACAGATGGGTCATAGCCACCTCTATCAATCTACCGAAGGGCCTTAGTCGTCCGAGTTTACCCAACGATAAGGTCTCAGCCGCCCCGATAACCGATCGTGACTCATCAAGTGGAGACAGTCACCTCGATCAATTAAATAAATGTTAGCTTTCCAACCGGTTAAGTTTCGAAAGTCCCTTATCGATCGAGCGACTGATTGGTACGCGGTACTCCAGACGATTCTAAAGGAAGGTCAGAATTTTCTCAACTTCAACCTTCTATTACATTACGGCAAATCTTGGATTTTTTGGATAAGGAAGACATCTCTCCCGAAGATGGAAGTTTTCCCGATAAATGAGAATCATGATCAATTCGGAATATTGATCCTCGAAATTCTCGGATCAGCTCTATAAGGAAGGTAAGGTAGAAGTCTCTCAGTGGCGCATGACTCTTACAGATATAAGAGATCTCAAAACCCTCGATATCAGGTACGCTCTCTAAACCTAACATAGGGGGGCACACTAATTACAAGGAACCACATTCCATCAACTCTCAGTCTGTTTCTTTCAATCGAAAACCGCTATTTACTGACTTGAGCATCGGAGCCTTCCCGCTGGAGCACTCTCCGACGGTTTTTGCAGGTGAATCCACCCATCGACGACAATTGTTCAAGTCAAGAAGGAGCTGATATCTGTGGAGCCATAATCCACCTCCATCAGATTGGCGCCGTCTGTAGGAAGCAGACTGATTCTCTGAAATCTTATGGTGATGCTAGCAACGATCATCTCCGACACAGCACCTACCAAAAGAAGAAAACCAATCATAAGTTTTGACGATGATGACCTCCCAATCGTACTAGATCTTCTCCAAGATGACCCTATAGTTATCACCTTCAAGATAGACTCCTACACTGTGAAAAGGGTCCTTGTCGATCAAGGGGCTGATTGCGATCTTCTAATTTGGGACGCTTTCTGTAGGATGGGTTTCAATCCATCTCGACTGTTGCCATCCACCGGATCCCTTCAAGGGCTTTCGGACGAACCCACTTATCCCGAATGCATCATTTACATTCCTGTAACCCTAGGCAGACAACTTAACCACGCAACCGCTCCCGTCCTCTTTCATGTGGTAAAGCTCTACTCCCCCTACAACGTCATACTCGGCAGACCCAGGTTGGACAATCTAGAGGCGTTACCGAGCACGAGACACATGAAAATGAAGTTCAGAACACTGCTAGGGGTAACAACCGTCAGAAGCGACTCTGACCCCTATATCCTCTTCGTAGCACAAGGCGTTCAAGGAGTTTTCCCGGTTGATGCTCTGGAACCTAGAGAAGATACTGAGCTAAGAGCCAAGCTTATACCAGGTGAGGAAACGACCGAGGTCCTTCTGACAAATGACCCCAGACAAACGATCAAGATAGGAGCCAACCTATCACCTCTTTTACGAGAGGCCTTAGTCGCCTGTTTACAACAGCACTCGAAAGTCTTCGCATGGACCCCAGAAGACATGTCTGGCATAGACCCATCGGTCATAGCCTATAAACTAACCGTCAATCCTGACTTCAGATCGATTAAGCAGAAGAAGTGGGTATGTGCCCTTGAACGTCAACGCGCCATCCAGGAAGAGGTTCAGAAGTTGTTGACAACAGGATTTATCCGCGAAATCAAGTATCCTGAATGGCTGACTAACGTAGTCTTGGTGAAAAATGCTAACGGCAAGTGGAGGATGTGTATAGATTTCACCGATCTCAACAAAGCGTGCCCGAAAGATAGTTATCTGCTCCCCAACATTGACAAGCTTGTGGACAATTCCTCGGGACACCAACTTTTGAGTTTCATGGACGCCTACTCCAACTATAATCATATCAGAATGGCACCAGAAAACAAAGAGAAAACTAGCTTTATCACTGAGTTCGGTACGTATTGCTACCGGGTCATGCCTTTCGGCTTGAAGAACGCCGGGGCAACTTTCCAACGGCTGGTCAATGCGGTTTTCAAAGACCAATTGGGCAGGAACGTCGAAACTTATGTCGACAACATGCTCGTAAAGAGTGTTACAGTAGAAGCTCATGTTATAGATCTTGAAGAGACCTTCCAGACTTTAGAATGGTATAATATGCTGCTAAATCCCGAAAAATGCACATTTAGAATCGCTTTCGGGAAGTTCATGGGATTCATGATCGCCAATCAAGGGATAAAGGCTAACCCAAAAAAAATACAAACAATATTAGATATGATTCCCCCCAGACACTCAAGGAAGTGCAACGCCTGACTGGTCGAAAAGCGACCTTAAGCTGATTCATGTCCAGAGTTGGCAAAAAGTATAAGCTCATATTTGATGCGTTGAAGAGGTCTCGGCAATTCAAATGGACGCTCGAATGTCAAGCAGCTTTTGAATGACTGAAAGAATATCTGATGTAACCACCGCTGCTCTCACTGCCCATTCTCGGGGAGGAACTTTACCTGTATTTGGTCGTTTCCGAACGAGTAATCTGTTCCGTAATGGTGAGACAGGAATTCGTCGCCCAGAAGCCAGTCTATTACATTAGCAGGATACTAAAAGACTCTGAAATTAATTACCGGCCGATCGAGAAGATATCCTATGCTTTGGTTGTCTTAGTAAGACGTCTTCGACCATATTTTCAGGTCCATATCAATGTAGTACTCACCGATCAGCCGCTGAAGCAAATCCTCCAGAAGAGGGATACGTCAGGACGACTCATTAAGTGGATTATAGAGCTAGATGAATTTGATATCCAATACATACCACGACCCGCTATAAAGGGCCAAGTACTAGCAGATTTTATCCTTGAATGCACTCTACCCACAGTGTTTGAAGAGCAACTTCCTAGCTATCAGGAAGTGGCGCCAGACTCATATTGGTAGAACCAAACGATTTTAAGGCAGAGTACGCCATCCGTTTTGATTTTTAAGCCACCAACAACCAAACCTAGTATGAAGTTTGTTAACGGGCCTCCGGATCGCCACCAGTATGGGAGCACGAAATGTTAGGGTGTTTACGGATAGCCAGTTGGTCGTGAAGCAAATCGAGGGGGTTTACGAGACCAGAGACTCGATCATGGTGAAATATTTAAGTAAGTTGCGTGAGACGATGGATCAGTTAGGCAAAGTAGACATTCAACAGATTCCTCGTTCGGAGAATGCGCGAGCAGATACCCCGTTGAAACTGACTAGCTCCGATTCAGTCGCTTACAGCCGAATAGTGTATATTGAAAGCCTGTCGTATCCCAGCATTAACGAGCCTAAAGAGATCCTCCCAGTCGATCAGTCGCCTAGTTGGAAGGACCCTATAGAAGACTATCTGTGGCATGGCCGCTTGCCAGAATCCCCAGGGGAAGCAATAAAGCTGAAACGAAAAGTTACGCACTACGCCATAATCAACGGGGTTCTCTACTGAAAGTCATTCACTCACCCGTATCTGCGGTGCCAGACTCCCAAAGAAGAAAATTACGTTCTTCGAGAAATTCACGAAAGAATTTGTGGCAATCATCTGGGTGTCTGAAACCTAGTCTATAAGGCCCTTCGACAAGGATACTATTGGCCAACCATGAAGGTTAATTCTGACAGCTACATCAAAAGGTGCGACAGATGTCAGCGCTTCTCATTGGTTCCTCAGTTACCCACCACCGAGTTTAACCCGATATCCAGTCCTTAGCCGTTTGCTCAGTGGGGCATGGACATCCTCAGACCGTTCTCTCCAGCCACAGGACAGCGAAAATTCTTGATTGTGGCGATTGACTACTTTACAAAATGGGTGGAAGCTGAACCTTTAGCCCTGATCACGGCCGCTAAAGTTCAGTCCTTCGTATAAACTCATATTATCACTCGGTTCGGCATACCACGCGTCTTTATCACGGATAACGGGAAACAATTCGACAATTAGCGTTTTCGGGAGTTTTGCGAAAAACTGGAGATCCAACATAAATTCTCATCGGTCGCTCATCCACAAACCAACGGTCTGGCTGAAGTAACCAACCGAACAATCCTGCAAAGACTAAAAACAACGCTAGATGACGCCAATGGACAATGGGTTGAGGAACTTTATGACATCCTTTGGTTGTATCGAACTACCCCTTGAAGGATAACAGGAGAAACACCATTCAGTCTGACTTACGGAAGTGAGGCAATCATACCTGTGGAAATAGACATTCACTCGCTCCGAGTAGCTCATTATGATGCTGGACAAAACGAACACACCCCACGAGAAAGGTTGGACTTACTTCCAAAATTATAGGAATTTGCATCAACACGGATGATGGCCTATCAGCAGCAAATGACCCAGTATCATAAACAAAGGGTTAGAAGCCGAACGTTTAAACCCGGAGAGTTGGTGCTACGGAAAGTGGAAGCTACCGGCCAACAGCAGCCCGGGGGTAAGCTCGCCCCTAATTGGGAAGGTCCGTATCGGGTACGTTTCGTAGTCCGACCAGGAACGTACCAACTCGATAACCTAGACGGGTCGGCGATACCGAGGACTTGGAAGTCGAAAAACTTGCGCATATACTATCAATAAGCCTCAGCGCTATTCGATAGCTGGGAGGTCTTTCTTAAGCACGACTCAAGATCTCCAACCGGAGGGTATCAGTCGCCCAACCTCTACCGATCGTACGCATCGTCAATAAGGGATATAACTCTCCGAACGGATGGACGCGACCCACAATTTAAAATTTTCTCCACCACTCGAACGGCCTAAGTCGTCCAACCTCTACCGATCGAATGTGTCGTCAATAAGGGATATAACTCCCCAAACGGGTGGACGCGACCCACAATTTAAAATTTTCTCTACCACTCGAAGGGTCTCAGTCGTCCAGTTTCTAACGATCGTACGCATCATCAATAAGGGATGTAACTCCCCGAACAGGTGGACGCGGCCCACAATTTAAAATTTTCTTTATCAGTCGGAGGGCTTCAATCGCCCAGCACCTACCCATCCACTTTGACAAAGATTAAAGAAAGGCATGAAACTGGACGAGGAATAGAAAAGAGGTGGAACTCAAGTAAGTAAAGCGTAACTTTTTCATTTACACCTGTGCGAAATAATATATTCGGTTACAAGGAAACATACATAAGCCGCTAAGATGGGCTAGTTACACTACGAGAAATACACAGTGATGACCTTCCACAAGCAGTTCTCAGCAATTGTTATGGACCAATGAAATGATCTAAAAACCAAGGGAGAACATGATCTCTACGAACAATGCAAAAATGTAGCGCTAGGGATAAGAGAAAACGAGCCCGGGTTTTGCCATCCCCAACGCTGCTCAGGCTTGACTTACCCATCCAAAGACGGTGTGAGAAACACCCCCACCGCGTCCAGAGGGTGAGGATCGACCGGAGAAAATCATGCAAGGCGGTACAAGATACACCCCCTCGGTGGCAAGGGATCAGATTATGCTGACCAAAATGAACGACTAACATAATGAGATCTCATTCCGGTAGTCCTCTTCTTTAATGAGATCTCATTCCAGCAGAAGTCACTTTGGCTAAGAAGCGTCGCATATTGTAGTACCCCGAAAACCGACTCTTAGAAAAAATCATTCTCCACCAAGCAACCAAGAAGGAGGAATATCAATCATCTGCAAAAGGAAGTGAACGCACATCATGACATTTATAACAGTAAAAAGGAGAGGCCTCTATTAATTCAAGGAAGACGTAGATCAGCACAAACACGAGTCATAAATGTCGGAATAAATTGTCTCCAGTTCCCCATGAAGAAAGTCGTGTATGATGGGACAAGCTCGCATTCCTAACGTATAAAAAGGGCAAATCAGAATGGACCAAGTATTCCCATGCATTCATGACGTACGAAATACGCTTTACAGATTTTAACTTAAGACTTTTCTTTTTCAAGAAAGCCATAAGTTGGGGGCAAATGATGGGACGTGACCCAAAAACCCAAACCAAGAGAGTCAACTCCTTAATGGCCCACTAAAGGGGAATGCCGATCAGTGTCTAACGTTTACAACAACAATCAACCGAGGGGTCATAGCCATCCCGATCGATCTACCGAAAGACCTTAGTCGTCCGGGTCTACTGAACAATAGGGTCCCAGCCGTCCCGATAACCGATCGTGACTCATCAAGTGGAGACAGTCACCTCGATCAATTAAACAAATGTTAGCTTTCCAACCGGATACATTTCAAAGGTCCCTTATCGGTCGAGCGACCGATTGGTACGCGGTACTCCAAGCGATTCTAAAGGAAGATCAGAATTTCTTCAACTTCAGCTTTCTATTTCGTAATGGCAAATCTTGGATCTTCCGGATAAGAAAGATATCCCTCCCGAAGATGAAAGTTTTCCCGATAAATGAGGATCATGATCAATTCGGAATATTGACCCCCAAGATTCTCGGATCAGCTCTATAAGAAAGGTATGATAGAAGTCCTTCAACGACGCACGACTCTCACAGGTATAAAAGATCTCAAAACTCTCGACATCAGGTACGCTCTTTAAGCCTAACACATGGGACATACTAATTATAGGGAATTATATTCCCTCAACTCTCAGTATGTTTTTTTCAATCGAAAATCGCTCTTTACTGACTTGAGCGTCGGAGTCTCTCCGTCGGAGTATCCTCCGATGGTTTTTACAGGTGAATCCATCTATCGACAATTATTATTCAAATCAAAAAAGAACTGACATCTGTAAAGTCATAATCCAACTTCACCAATTACGTTATTCTATATAAGCTTCTTTCATCCGAAAATTTTAAGGGAAAAGACACAACTTTGAAAAATACCCCAGGTAAGAAGGGTCCCCCCCCTGCCCCCCCAATTGTCACCTCTAGCAACACCAGAAAATCTATGCTACTTTTACAAATTTGCCCTTGAACTGGGTGTTTGAATATCTTTGATCTTAACTTTTTATTATTTTATTTATTATATTTTTTAATTAAAATAAAAAATCTAATAACAAAAATAAAACTTTACAAAAATGAAGATAAAAATTTTCTATTTAAAAAACCAGCCTTTACTTTTTAAGGCGGCCTTAAATCGGTCCCGCCGGTGTATACCTGAAAACGTAAGGATACGATCCGCAAGATCCAGGTCTTTCACATCGCCCTTGACTTTCTCCTTCCTGGGACTTTTTCAAATTCTCACTGGGGTTTTTGCTGTTGTTGAATTTGGAGTGCCTTAAGCACTAGGGTTTTGCGCAGAGAGAGAGAGAGAGAGAGAGAGAGAGAGAGGATGCTATACATAATAGGGTTAGGATTGGGGGACGAGAAAGACATAACAGTGAAAGATTTGGAAGCAGTGAAGAAATGCGAAAAGGTCTACATTGAAGCCTACACTTCTCTTCTCTCATTTGGTCTTTCTTCCGATGGCCTTTCCAAGCTGGTACTCTCCTTCCCCTTTTAACCGCAATCATCCTCTCATAATCTTCTTGCTTCATTTATATTTCAGATTCTTTGTTTTTTGTTTTTTGTTTTTTTGTTTTTTTAATTTTTTAGTTGTTTTGCAGGAAAATTTATACGGTAGGTCAATTACCCTTGCAGATAGGGAGATGGTAGAGGAAAAAGCAGACCAAATTCTATCTGAGGCCCGTGAATCCGAGATTGCTTTCCTTGTTGTTGGCGACCCTTTTGGGTAATTATGACTAAAACCTTATCTCTTGTGTAATTTCTTAAGTTATTTTTGAACACAACATAGCTAAAAACATAGTAAGTCATTTAAATAGCCAACGTAATTATCTTTGAAAGTGTTCTTGTGCCACGATGCAAAAAATTATATTTCTTTTGCCAATTGGAGGTTAAGTAAAACTAATTTTGCTTCCAACTCATATGTAACTATAACAGCATTAACGGGAGTACCAATTATTTTTATCTTTTTTGTTTGTAACTATGTTAATTTATGCACAAATACACAATAATTTTTGGGGATTTTTCCGATTCAATGCTAGAGCTACGACTCACACAGATCTTGTTGTTCGAGCTAAGAAAATGGGAGTGGAAGTGAAGGTGATACACAATGCCTCTGTGATGAATGCTATTGGAATTTGCGGTTTACAACTATATCGCTATGGCGAGACCGTTTCAATTCCTTTCTTTACGGAGAATTGGAGGCCTGATAGCTTTTATGATAAGATCCAAAGCAATCGGGCACTTGGGTTGCATACTCTATGTTTATTAGGTGAGTTTCCGATTTGCAAAATAAGATTTTGAGTAAACAGCATAGTTTATGTGCATAGAAGTGTTTTTGTCTTTGATTGCATTCAATTTTACCTGGATAATCAACTTGTATGTCCCATCGCCCCTAACTGTTAATATTTATTTTGCAGACATACGTGTTAAGGAGCCCACACTGGAATCCCTATGCAGGTCTGTGTTCAAAATGCATTTATATAATAGTCTTAAGGCTTCTACCGTAGATTAAATAATGCTTATTCCTGATTTTTACTTCAAAAATTTTCCAGAGGGAGAAAGCTGTATGAACCACCCAAATTTATGACAATAAATACTGCCATTGAGCAGCTTCTGGAAGTTGAACAAAATCGTGGAGGATCTGGTATGCTTATGTGTTTGTAGTCAGAGTAATTATTAATACAGATAGCTCAGCCTCTGTAACTAAATCTGTCTGATGTTGCTCGGCAAGATAATATCTCACATCCGTAATTGTCTTTTTGTCTGTCCCACAAACTTTTTGCATCATATTAGATCTGCTTAAGAAGCATTGAGTGGGAGAGGGGTGAGTGCACATGTTTAGTAAAAGGAATAGAGTAATCAGTAGGATGCAGATAATTGCGCATTGTATTTTTATTCATTTTTAATAAAAAATCACCTTGTGCTCTCATCTCAGTTTCATTCTTTTCTCTGCCAAGTAAGTATGCAAAATGTAAGTCAACAGATACATTCTTTGTAGCGAGGACTATGTGATGGTTTTCCTCCCTTGCATGTGTTTTGACCTGTGTGAGGATAGGAGGGCTGCTTGCTTCCTTCCTTACTTCCAATTATACGAATTTATATTCAGAACTCTGATGCTTTAGATATTTTTGTTCACTTATATTAAATCTTTGGAGAGTTCAGCTGGAAATAGGCCAACTTTGCTTACATTTGATTGTTCCATTTCTTGCAGCATACAATGAAGAGACTACTAGTGTTGGTATTGCTCGACTCGGAAGTGAAGACCAGATTATAGTTGCAGGTTCAATGGGGCAATTGCTCACTGTGGATTTTGGTGCTCCACTTCATTGTCTTGTCATAGCAGGGAATACTCATCCACTGGAAGAAGAAATGCTTGAATTTTATGCACTTAAAGGAGAAAACCCAGAAGGCAAGTACAATAAGACTAGTTCCAATGGGGCTTTATAGATATTCCAACACACTCAGGATCCTCTCCGCGGCACAATGTACAATTGTCACCATCTTGTTACCTTTTTGAACTCACATTTTTGTGCCTTATGTTTGCCCCTTTTTGTGTGTGGGTGGACATTCAAATGAATTTGTTGGTGCAGATCCATTCAATTAATGGAGACTTTGTTTTTTGACAACAATCAATTGCAACTGGTTGGAGATTGCCTGAATGTAATTAAGTGATTTCCCACCTAATTTTGGCATGTGACATGGAATCATTTGCTGAAGCAATTTCTTGGAAAAGTTGGTTGGTGGGGCACAAAGCATTATCAACTGTTCTACTCACATCTTCCGCCCAAGAGAAGAAATCAGCCAATTGAGATGCTCTTCAAGAGTTGCATTTGATATGAAGTGCCTTTGTGGGTGATGGATGTGAAGAACATTCAGACTTTCTTTGTTTCCCTATTGAAACAATGCCACATTATTTGTGTGTGTTCTTTAGTTAATCCACTGGAGGATGATGAGAATCTATTGGATTTATGTAACCGTTACACAAAATGCAGAGGCTTTTTTTAATAAAGCTTTTGATTTCCTTGTGTTTGCAATAAATTTTAACTTCCAATCTCTCTCGATAATTTATAAGGCTTTTGTTGCATTCCTTGATAGAATCTTTTGTCATGATGGGGCGCTTCTCCCAAAGCGAGCATTCCTTTTGGTGAGCATCGGCAGGATCTTCTCTTTGCCTGCCTCCTCAGGAAAGGCTTAACATTAGATTGAATTGAAATCATTGGTAGCTTTGCGTATTTCGTCAAAGCAGCCTAGCATTGGATTGAAATAAAGATTTGAAGTCATTCACTTCCCACTATGTATTACCCAGAAATTTTACTAGTTCTACTGGTTTGCCACACCCTCTCTCCTTTTCATCTTCAAACAAGGCCCGGAGGGCCCCAGCCCCAACAAAACCCGGTAAAGAAACAAATACAAAACAAAATTATTGACATTTTGAGGAGACGAGACCACGATCTGCTTCCGAGATGATTCCCATACTTTCAACAAAAAGCGGAGAGTGATGCCCTTTCCTGGGTGAAATGCTGCCTATCTCATATGAAACTAGCCTGAGCCGAGTTTGATCCGCTTGCGACCCCCTCGGTCAACGACTCGAGTTTGATCGAATTCGAGTCGAGTTCGTCTTGTATCAAATCGATCTCGAGTAATATAATTTTAAACTCGAAAACTTGACGAATAATTCGATTACATATATTAATAATATGTATTATATATATTTATATATAATTATTATATAAAATATAAAATAAAATAAAATAAAATATATTAATATATTATATAATAATCGAGTTTTCGAATCAAGTTCAAGTATTTTGTTATATAGTCGAGTTGAGTTCGAACCCCTGTTATATGCTATTCGTCGAGTTCTAATCGAGTTCAAATCAAGCAAAAGAAAATCAAGTTCGAGTTCGAATAAAGGGATATTTAGGATCGACCCGCCTCAAATACACCGATATGAACCCATAAAAATAATGTTCCAGCTGAACCATTTCATTGTTCTTGGAGATAACCAAAAAGATAATCACTTCTCGTACCGGCATTTCACCAGAAAACTCTCCTAGTAAAACGTACACCCAATGACTGGGCCAAAACGAAACGAAAAGAAAATGTACACCAACTGAACTAATCAAAATGATTACAACTCAAGCAGAGGTACCATTAGCACACCTCCCGTACAACCATGCCAACTTCAATTCATTACCCCTGAGAGACATAAAGGTCTCCCTCATGCTGGGATCCTCAAAGAGGTTTATAGCAGCAAAATAGAGATGGTCATCAATTCCTTGTATCTGATCCAATGTATTGATGCAATTGCTAATGGAGAATCTGTCATCATTATTGGCTGCTGAAAGTGCCCTTATTTTTGAAGCTGCAACCATATCCAATAGTGCATTTGCCATGACTTGAAAGACTTTGGGATCCCCTGTGCTTTTACCAAAACAAGAGTCTGTATCTAATGGCCGCTTCTTCTTCTTTTTACCAGAAGCACTTCTAGTCAAATTGGCTACGGAAGGTGCACCTCCTTGTGGGAGCTTTGATGAAGGTGGAGTTTCACAATGAGGGGTCCCACCATCCAGATAAAAAATTGGCGCTGCAGTATCAGTTGCAGCAGATTTGTCTAATTCTTCATAGTGACTGGACCGGGCATATCGGCCATCAACTCCTGTTTCTGCAAAAATTGTACACAGCTGCTCATAGATGGGACAATCCTTGATTTTGGTTGCATCAAGCTTGGAATGCACCTGTTTAGTATAGTTATATCAGGAATTCAAATAAAAACCTCAAAGAAGAAAAAGGGGAAAAAAATAATGAAATTTCTAGAAATTAAAACAGTACCTCAAGGTTTTCCCAAAGGTCAAAACCAATGCAACAAGACTCATCCAGGGTGAACTCATTCTGATCAAGGGCAGATTTGAGATTACAGTAGCGTGTCCGCAAAACATCCAAGTGCTTTCTCAGTTGATTATTATTGAAGTTGAGATTTGTCATCTTGTTGAATTGGTCACGGATGTGGTTCCATGTTTTCTTGTCAAAGATATTATTTGGCCTATTCCCCAGCCGTATCTGTTCAACCACCAAGTCTGCAAATATCTTATCAAGGGATGCCGTCCACCTTGTCCTTAAACGTTCTTGTTTGGGCTGATGCTCACTTACTTCCATATCCATCCTACTAGCCCAAAAGAGGCATTCAAGGTCCTTACTCTCTTCCAAAAAGGAATAAAAAGGAACAGGTTCATTATATAGAGGGACGGCACTTGGATATTTTGCTGATACTGCCACTAGGGATTAACATGTCTCAACAACACTTTAAAGTAGTTCTAATTGCATCAGGCCGGGCACATAAACCGATTAAGAGAAGTTTTCGATTCTAGGTCAAGCACAGTTAAAGAGAAGAATAGCAAGTAGAATGGGAAAACCAGAACATGCATGTAATGCAAAGACCAGACACTAACCACCCAGATGATGATTTTCTACAGACTGCAACAGTGGTGGGACATGTCATTGACACGCACATAAAGCACTTGGAAGTGAGATGCGATGGAATAGGCGAGTGTCCGGGTCAGCACGCAAGTTTATCATATTCAGCACTTGAAATGAAGGAAGTTGATCATACTAATTGCCCATTAATTGAGGAAAAACCAACAAAAATCGTAGAATAGACCCCAACAGCGATCATAGACATGGTTTACAACAAACTCTTTGAGATGTCCAGCCGAAACCCACTTAACTCCATTCAACATTAAATAGTTAAATCCCACCCAGAGGAGTAAACAAGGAGCAGTTCCAAATCAAAAATTAACAAAGCAATCAGAAATTTCATATCATATTCCTTATGAAACATGATTGAAGCCAAAGAAAAGCAAGAAAGTGAACTAATTGAGGCAAACCAAAAATGAAAAATTCGAGTTTAAAATCTTTTATTTCAAGAACTAGATATCAAGCATTGGGTCAAAAACTTCAAAGATTCACAGGTAAAACCTAAAATAAATTCATTAAAAATACTAGAGAATCGCAGCAAACAGACAAAGTTAACTTTTTTATTAAAAAAAAAGGAATCGAATTGATTCGACCTGTCTACTAAATCCCTTAAAGAAGAAAAATACACCATTCAACAGATTAGATATAAATTAAAAGAGCAGCCCCCGATGAATTTGAGAGCTTGTTTGTCACAATTCGCAAAATCGATACGAGGGAAGAAAAAAACAATGATTTTTAGGTTATAATAATCAGAAAAGAAAAGAATGAATATGATGAGAGGTTACCTCGCCGGAATCGGGAAGTAGCCGGACAAGGCAGAAAACTCAGTTCAGTATCGACGGGACCGCGAGTCGATCGGAATGGTTAAAAAGGTCTTAAGTTAAAAGTTTATGTGTACGTGTTAAAAAAGTACGAGGGAGTTCAAACTGCTAGAGCTTCCTACTTCATTGCTTTTCGTTGGCCACATTATTATTATTTTTTTTAATCTGCAAGAAATATGAAATGATGTGTAGCTTTACAATAATTTGAAATATTTCTTACTAATTTTCAATTCCCCTTTTTCTTTTGTAACATATGCAGGCACGTAATTTTGTTTATGGTGGGGTTTAGAGGTAATCGACCTTTAACATATTGAACAACTTCTGAAAAAAAAATTGTAAAAATAATGAAATAATCGTATTTGTAATATAATAAAAGATTACACCCCAATTGTCCCATTTTTTTTATAGGTCACCGTAATTAATTACTCTAGTAGTTGGGTACCGGTACTATTTAAAAAAAATCTTGGTTTGAGTTTTATGTATGAAAAAAAAATATATAGAGGAATTTTTGTCTTTTAAAAATTTAATTCGATTTATAACAGATTTAATCAGACCAGTGATTACCGGTAGGTGATTTATTAAAAAAATTAAAAAAAAAAAATCGTCTACAGGTTAAAATTTATGGTCCAAGTCCAAGTCCGATAAAAAAAAGGTGGTTAAAATTATTGGTCGGACAGCCCAACCTATCGACAAGAGCTGGACCATAAACTTTTCCAATAGGCTCAAAAGGCCCAATGGAATCATCAGAAAATGGAAAGAAACAGAGAAGCAGTAGATAACTTGGGCCATTGGCCCAAAGAGACCTGTTCATGGGCCTTTCTGATTAATAAGGATTTGGGCTGGTTCAGTTAGCAGTTTAGGGCCCTTTTTCAGACTCCACACTAATAAAAGAAATTGAGACTCGAGGTTTATAGATCGAGGGTATAGACAAAGGGTGCTGTACCACGTAAAGCAATTATTTCTCTCTATTTATTTTTAGTTTGGTTGTGGGTGCTGTGTCTATTTATTTCTGGAGATTTTTTGGGTTTATCCCGACTGGCAAAACCGGCCTCAAATAGGTCTGGGCCCAAAACCCATAAAGCCCAGCCGGCGTGGATCCATTTATTAGCCAAGGTGGAGCCTGCACTAATTGACAAATTCGAGCAATAGCAGGTGCAGTTCTCTCTCAATTTTAAACTTTTTTTTTTCCTCCCAAAAGAAAAACCTTAGTTCCAAATCAGGCAAACCATAAATTCGAGTAGGGTTCACCTTCTTCAACATCAGTTTCCTAATTTCCTTTTCCCCGTATGGGCGTCCTCTCTTGTCGTCGCATTCTTCTTTCTGGTACCCTTCTATTATTACCCTTGCATCCAACCCATCCTCAATTTTGAGAAAAAGAATGTATAGAAGGGTTGCCCCAGACCGTCGAGGAACGCCAACAGATACTCATCACCCAGGCGGAGCTTGTGAGTCGGTGCCTGAGCCTTATGAGGATATACGACCCATTTTTGCGATGGAGCAGGCGCTTGAATTGGTCTATTCGGTTCAAGAATTCTTCAAAAGCTCAAATTCACCGGAATATGAGGTAAGAGTCTTTTGGTCAAAAGTGAGCAACAGGTGCCTCATTCTAATTTGACACTTTATATGTATTTGCACTTAGACTTTTCAAACTTGGCGTATGCGCGTTTTCTACTTTCTAGCAGGAAATGCGTAATGGAATAAATGATACAAAAAATAATTTAAAAAAAAGGATTTTTGTGATTATAGAAAATTTAATTTTGATGGAATGTTTAAAAAAATGAAAAGCGTACTATGCGGGTAATTATGTGGCTCTATGTCCGACTCTTGCTCGACCCTGTTAGTAGCATTTTTAACGGGAATTTGTAATGAGTGGTGGGGCGGCTGGGTGGGTAGAGGACTAGAGAGGAATACACACCATCTACTCAAAGTTTGGTCGCACACGGCAGTCGTCGTTTGGCCTAGGAAGAGAGGGGGGGGGGGAATTGGGTCGCATATGACACTAATGTTAATGTCACCTAACCTAAATTTTCTTTCTGAAACGAAAATGATGATGAAGTAAACGTTCTTAATCACGCACCAAAAGTTCGTAGCGCAGTAAACGAGTCCAACGAGTCACCTCGTATTCCTACGAAATTGCGCTCAAAACACTGCCACAATTACCGTTGACTTAGTCAAGACTCAAGATTTGTTCTTCACCGGAAAACCTCGGGATTATCGTTAGATTTGGTCCCAAATCAAGGAAAACACAAAGCAAGGGGCATTTTAGTCAGGGAAAAGAAAAGGCCAAAGCCCTAAAATAAAAAACCGATTATATCCCTGGGAGAGCAAGAGTGCACTTGTCGGTGCTTGCTTTTCTGGCCGAGAGGTTTTCTCAACCGACCAATGATTGTCGACCTTGGGCTCAGATCTAGCTCCTCCATATCCCATATACCTCAATATTAGGGTTTTTACCACCTACATTGTCTATTAAAACCTAAAATATTTAACGTGCATTGTTGAAATAACATTGGGGAAATCGAAGAAACTAATGTGGTTTTGATTTTTTGATTTGGGTTGGGAGAGAAAAGGCAATGGAAACAAAAGGCAGGTCGAAGGGATGGTGTAGTTGTGGATGGTTTATGGTTGCAGTCATTTTGGCTCTCGTCGTCGCAGGAGTCGTTGTTATGTATCAGCAGAAACATAAGCACTCAGATTCTGAGTCTCCCCCCGTTTCTGATTCCCCAGGTGAAGTCTCCCAGAAATATGCTGATGCCCTCAATCTCACTCTCCAGTTTTTTGATATTCAGAAAGGTATCTCTCTCTCTCTCTCTCTCCCATTGTTGTCTGAAATATAGCAATACTTGGGACTCAGATCTAGGATCTTTTGTTGTTGTAAGATCTTCGGACTATTGCTGGTGTTGACTTAGATTTTTCTTTTTCTTTTTTTTTTTTTTGACAAGTGAATCCAAAGTGAGTCACATGGCATTGTGTTTAAGTTAATGTAGCAAGATTCCCAAAAGATAATCTACACTGTAGCTAGTATTAATTCTATATTTGATTATTAGGTTACTAGATGTTGGGAACTAGGTTAAAACACGGAAAGTGTGGATTTGATTACTAGGTTACTGGGTATTTTTGGGTACTAATAAGGATGAGGTGATGATGCTAATCTTGTTGTTGCTGCAGCTGGTCAATTGGAAAACAATAAGATAGAATGGAGAGGGGATTCGGCACTTGACGATGGGAAAGAAGCAAATTTGGATCTTTCTAAAGGAATGTATGATGCAGGGGATCATATTAAGTTTGGATTTCCAATGGCATTTTCTGCGACAATGCTTTCATGGGCTATACTTGAGTATGGCGATCAGATTCAGGCGGCAAATCAACTAGAATCTGCTCAGGACTCACTCAAGTGGATCACTGACTTTCTCATCAATGCTCATCCTAAAGACAATGTCCTGTACATTCAGGTTATCCTAAAGATAGGTGCACAAACTAGATATTGAAGTTAACCGGTATAATGTTTATAAACTGTGTCTGATCTCATATTTTTTTAATTCCAATATAGGTGGGTGATCCTGTAGCAGACCATAAATGTTGGGAGAGGCCTGAGAGTATGAAGGAGAAGAGGCCTCTTATCCAAGTGAATACATCTTCTCCAGGAACCGAGGTTGCAGCTGAAACTGCAGCAGCATTGGCATCTGCATCTCTCGTGTTTAAGTCGACTGACTCAACATATTCGAGCACCCTTCTCAAGCATGCTAAGCAGCTGTATTCTTTTGCTGTCACGTATAGAGAATCTTACAGTGTTAGCATTCCAGAAGTACAGACTTACTATAATTCAACAGGATATGGAGATGAATTATTGTGGGCAGCTGGCTGGCTTTATCACGCAACTGGTGATCAGTCATTCCTAGACTTTGTGACTGGAGATGGAAAATCTTATGTGGACTTTGGAAGTCCTACCTGGTTTAGTTGGGATAACAAGTTTGCTGGAGCTCAGGTATTTCTCGTTCCTCAAAATTGGATGAGACAAACCCTCCATCTACACTCTTTTTATTTTCTGATTTTCGTAGTTGACTTTGATATGCACCAGATGTTTTCATGCCAATCGCTTGTTTTGTGTTCCTGTATGTTGAAGAACAACAAAAAACATAAGAAAAGCACTACAATATCTCTATAAAATGTAAAGTGAACTAGAAAATTTCATCCTACATGCAGTTGGATTATAATGCAACTATCTTAGGTGCCACTTCTGAGTCCATTATAATACTTTCAAATGATTGTAATTCCTGCAGCATACTTTGAGCATCTTCAGAATTTTTGAGTGGAAAATAGGCATTAATCTCATTCATCTCTCTGTGTGTTTTATACCTTTCTATTTGGAATCCAAAGCAGAATTGTTAAGTGGAAAATAGACATTTTTAGATTATACATTACTAACCATGTGTAGTTGGTCATTCTGGTTACAGGTTCTGCTGTCCAGATTAAGCTTCTTTGGTGGAAAATACTTGAAGTCCAATTCTGATCTTCTGGAATACCAGAAAACTGCTGAGGCTGTCATGTGTGGCCTTCTACCAAAATCACCAACAGCCACATTGAGCAGAACAGACAGTAACTATTCTCTTTCATTCTCTGTTACTCTTATAGACTTTTTTTTCCCTGTAGAATTTGAATAATAGCACATACATTTCTTCTTCTAGAGCACAATCCTATGCTAACTATATTTTCTCCTGTTCACCTAATTGGAGTACCGAGTCCAGCTGATCGCTTTAGCAGCTTATTTTATGGTGCAATTGGATAAATTATGAATGTGGTTTTTGTATAGGAGATTGATGAACATGATGAACTAGAGCTTGGCATCCTCCTGCATTAGGATTTTACCTTCTAGCTTTAGGGGATCAACCATATCTCCCTTGAGTGTCATGGTCACTTTTGGCATTCTGAAGAGACTGGATGGTAGCATCCATGAGTATCATGTCTACCTTAAAAATGATCATTCTTGTTCAGCCTAAGCATCTTCTGCAGTCACATGCCAGGATGACCTTTGCTACAGGACATGCTTTATGGTAAACCCTGTTCAATACCGGCTTCTTCTCTTGGCATTGCTTAATCTAAATCATAGAAGGGTGGATTGTTTCTATGCCCAAGCTGAAAAAGTAAAGTAACTTGGCTGGGGGTAACAATGAGTTGGTTCTGGTATTGTCAATAAACACGGGCCCTCATGTCATATGTTGGCAACAGTACTTCCAACCTTCTGTTTTGATCATACTTTCCTGACCAACCTTGTCATAAGATTTGTTACAGCAATTCAAGTGTTCCATCTATTCACCAATGCACTCTTTCTCCATCACCTGTTCATTAATAGCTGTTTTTGTTCAAAGTTCATGAATGTTCATTCCTGCATTGTAGTTCATCCATTTAGGTCTGTTTTTAGAGGCTAGTATGTCATTTTTTCCTGGTTTCTTTTGTGCAGGTGGGCTCATCTGGGTAAGTGAATGGAACTCTCTTCAGCATCCAGTTGCTTCTGCATTTCTAGCTGTTGTTTACAGTGATTACATGCTTACCTCCCGTACTTCAAAGTTATCCTGTGATGGTAAATCCTTCTCAGCTTCAGATCTTCGGAAGTTTGCCAAATCACAGGTCAGTTTACTTCTACTGTGAGGAGCAGTTCTGAAAAGAGTCATACTCTTTGGTAACCTAATAATTTATTTCTTGCAGGCTGATTATGTATTGGGAAGCAATCCCATGGAGATGAGCTATCTTGTGGGTTTCGGAGACAAATACCCACAGTTTGTACACCATCGAGGAGCCTCAATTCCAGCTGATGCAGACACTGGTTGCACTGATGGCTGGAAGTGGCTCGAGTCTACTGACCCAAATCCAAATGTAGCTAGCGGAGCACTTGTGGGTGGACCTTTCCTAAATGAGACGTTCAATGACAATCGCAATAATTCCATGCAAACAGAACCAACCACGTATAACAGCGCTATCATGGTTGGCCTGCTCTCAGGTCTGGTTACCACCTCCTCGGTGGTTAAATCTTTCACATGAAGCATCCATAGGAAATAGCCAATTCCTTATTGTTTGTATAATGTATTATGTATAGACATTTTTGTGAAAAATTAATCACTGCTTTGCTGGTTCGGTTTGCATCATTTACATATCATCTCTATCATCACCTCTGCCAGGAAGCAGCTTTTGGAGCAGATTGCCTTAACCGTCTTTGTTTTCTTTGATTGTGGATGTAATCCTTGACCATGTTCGGCATGTACTAGCGTTTGTCTTTTCATGGGGGCATGTTTTCGTGCCAGGTAGAAAAGAATTACCACCTAGATCAATTCATTCATCTTTTTTTTTTAAGGTATACAGTGAGCATGGAACCTAAATCTATTACAAGAGAAGGGTAAGTGGTGTCACTTGAGTTAAAGCTCATCGGCAAATCAATTAATCGGCAAATCAATTAATTCATCTGTGAATTCAGAAACCCATAAATGCCACGAAAGTGTAAGCCTTCTTTAAACAATCCCGTCCGGCATAAACCTGCGAGAACAAATTATGGAGCAAAGAATTTAACACGAATATTTGCTAAGGTGACCTATTAACAAGATAAAGCTTTACCTTAAATAAAACTTATAACTTAAATAAGCTTATAATAAGAGAAAACCATGCATTCTAATGCAATAACATAAAAAAGATAATTTATTTATTAGCAGCCAAAAATTGATGAGTGCAAAAGAATTTCTGTATGACTTAAAAAAAAAAAAATGGGAAACAAAAAGTAAAACTATCCAATTTCTAATGTTCATGAGGATTATAGCTTCGAAGCTATATTAAAGGAAGTGGACATGATTGACTAAGTTTCTATCTCCAGTTGTTCTGTGGAGTTGGATATCTTTTGATGGAATGTGCACAAAGTCTGGTGGGTGGTCAGGCACAGAAGTTCATCCATGATTTGATATTTCTGAATATCTTGGTTACAATTTTCAGTTGTAAGAAGTTCAAAGATCATTGCTCCAATTTTAGAACCAAACCTATTACAAAAATTACTTGAATATTTCCTTCTTACCAAAAAAGAAAAAAAAAATACTTGAATATTATGTGAGCATTTGGATCATAATCAAATTCTAATTCTAACTGGAATATACAACTGCAAGAAAGAACCCCCAGTGACTCTTAACTATTTTAATTGGCCCTTTGTCCAATTACTTTGTATTGAAGTATATTACTGAATTAGGATAAAAGAAAGGATAGATAAGATATATTTGGCTAAATTTATATTTAATTATCAGGCCTAATACCGGCCTCAAGTTCTAACATCCCTCAACCTCGGATGTTTTGTTTTAACAATGTGATTGACAATTGTTCGAAAAAATTCAAATCAAATCGTTAACTCCACCAAACTTCTATAGGTGTAGCAATCGGATACTCCGTTTCCTTAATCATAGGTCTCGGATTTGAGTCATGGGAATAGAGAAATATGATTAGGGAGAGTAACCCCTCCACGAAAGGCCCTATGGTGCTCAGGTAGGATTAATTGAGCGAAATTTGAATACCGATCGATGACAATTAATCCACTTTCACAAAAAAAAAAAAACAAAGTCCTTAATTCCTAACACTTCAATTAAACTTTCACATTGACAAAAATGGTCTTCTTCCTCCGAACGACCGTTGCGCAGTCCAGGGAGTTTCTAATCAAAGACTCATCTGAATATGATTTGGGCCTTCTTACTGGACTAAAAAGAGTACTGCTTAGCCCAAAAAGCCTTTGGGCTTGCTCTGCGCTAGCTATTTCGGCAATCAAGTGCTTTTTTCCCATGTTCACACGTATATTAAGGAACACCTCTCTCACGTTTTGGAGGAACCGCCAACATATCTAATTTTTTATATTTACACTATTATGTATTTCAATATGATTGGTTTCTAATTCAAGTTCTTATTATTATCTATTGAGCAAGCCCAATAGATAATAATTTCCAATAAGAAAAATATCAGAATTAATATTCATCATTTTCTGACTTCTTTCATAAAGCAATGATATGATTTTTTTTGTGCATATAGTAAGACTCAAACCCGAACTTATTACAAGAAGGGAGGGAGAGGTGTCATTTGAGTTGGAACTCATTGGTAACAAGGATATGATTATGATATACGCATCAAACTCCAATGGGTACAGTAATGAAGTACTACACTCTCTTAATTATAGGTCATGAATTCAAGTTATGAAAATATAGAAATGAGATTTAGAAAAATTAATTTTTAATAAATCTTATAATATTTGAAGAATTAAATTTAGATATCTGAAAAAGGAAAAAAGATTATAACATATGCATAATTAATCGCTAACAATGGGAAGTTGATGTCTATCCAAAACAGGAAAGGGAATAAATTAGAAGCGTGGGGGCGTCAAAAGAAAGAAGCTAAAGATAAAAGGTTCGCACTTTCTGCTTCCAATAATTTCTGCAAAACGTCCCATCATTCTCATTTGCAAGGTGTCTCCATTGAAAGCACTAAGGCAAGTACCCTTACCCTCTCTCTCTTCCCCCCTCTTCTCTCTCTCCCTCTTATGTTTTGCGTCTTATCCGCAGCCACAGACAAACAACTCAAAGAAAACGCGTCAAATGGAAAGGGACAAGACCCCCACTTTTCTGACAATCACCGCAGTACAAACGCGTCAATCGCCTACGGTCTCTCAATGTACGGCAAGGACAGGTGTCCGTAGTACATCTTCGATGGGTTCAAATCAATGAGAGCCCCCAAGTGCATGTGGCGGTCTGTACACAAATGTAAATTACCCTCAAGCCAAGTAAGGTCCACACCTCTCAAGTCCAGTGCCTCTCTTGGTTTTCTATTCTAATTTTGACAGAATAATCCAAATCGTCAATAGTTGTTCTCCTGTGGCTACAAAAAAAAGGATATCTAGATAATATGGTTTATTCTCCATATATTCTATTCAATTTTAAGTTCATTGATTGCGTTGCTGGCCTCAAACTTCTCATCATCGGTGCGGTGTGGAAATGTACTCTCTTTTTATTGGTACGTGATCCTTTTTACCATTTTTAATGCCAAGAAACCATGTTATGTGAAAGATGATGTAAAGAATATAGAGTTCTGCTGAAATTAGGAATTTTACTTTTAAAAAAGAAAGTTGGATTTTCATAAGTTGTCAACCAATATATTTGGTGCTTCTTCTGCCAATCTGCCCTACTATGTAAAAAAAAAAGAAAAAAAATCCTTTTTCTTTTATAAAAAGGGGAAATATTAATTAAAATTGTGAGTTTAATTTAGATAAAAATATTATTAGGAGAGAATACGATTCTTATTTTAAAAATTAAGTAAAAAGTTTTAATATTTATATATCATGACTACCTTTACACATGACTTAATTTTATAAACCTGTATAATTATGACATATTATATATAAGAAGAGAATTTAACTCATATATTAAAACATAATTATTAAAATAAAAAATTCTTATATTTCTATATTATTTTCAAAAATATTAAATTAGTTAACATGAGAAACAAATACATATGTTTCAGGAATCAAGACCAATTCATTTGGCAATCATGCATCGTTTGACCCTCATAAACGTAGGAAGAAGATGGAGATAAAAACAAAAGGGCAAGGTGAGGTTAAAAGTGTAAAAACGTCACGTCCATTCTATGATTGATCGAAGGTTTGGTGGTCCTTGACAAACACAAGCCATAGCTTTCAAAATCCCTGTCCCATCCCATCCCATCCCATCCCTAAAACTATGTCCCGAAAGGCAATTTGCAAAAAAAAAAGTTACAAAACAAACCCATCCATTCTTACGAAGAATGAAATCAAAAAGAATATTCACATTTTCATGGTAGTAGAAGTCACCGACGTCCCAAACTGGCCAACCCAATGCTTTGCGGCAACAAATAAAACTGACCTTAAATCCGACGGCCCAGAATAGATCAGCAAAATACAACCCAATGAGAAATTAAGATTCACACAATATGGGCCCACAGTGAAATAAAACGTACTGTGGTTAGGGATCTTCTTTTTCCTCTGGAGCTCACATCTAATAGTTCAGAGTCTGCGGCTAAGATCTACCGTCCGTTAAATTCTGATTGATTGATGAGGAGGATCAACGTGCAATATCAGACTTTGTTGTGTACCCAAGTTGTCGCTCTATTTCCCAGCTCAGTTTTGATGCCCCTACCAAGTGTTTAGGTACATAATCCTATATATGAAAAAGGAAAATAAAAAAATAGAAAAAATAATTATTTAGATGTTCAAAACCCACAATCTCTATACAGCGAGATGTCAAATTATTATTAAAAAAATATTTAAAAAATAATTGGGGGGAAAAAATGGGTGATCCACAGCCACCTCAGCATTCCTCCAAATCAAATGTAATTTGTTTATTTCGGTCATATCAAATGTAAAGTTGAGCTAATTTAAAATTACTTTTCTAAATTATTAATTTTTGCTCTTAAATTTACGGTTTTTATCGATTTTTACGAAATTAATGATTTTTTTAATAAATTTTCCAAAATATTCAAAAATTTTTAACATATCGAAAACTAGTAAATATCGGAATATCTCGTATTATTTCCACAATATTAGAAGTACGTTCCAAATTCATAATCCATGATTCAAGAAAATCTTCTGCAAGGCAATCGGGAAAAGTTATTGTTAAAATATGAGAGTAAAGAGGTTATGACAGGTGGAAAACACGCATCTGGTAGCACTCGCGTGTTTTACTTTACTTTTGTTTTCCAAAAACAGAAAAAGAAAGTATGTTTCTGGGTCGGTAGCAGGTTTTTCGAAATTTGACTGCTTCCAAAATTGGAAACAGAAACAACATTTTGAGGTCATCTGTACAAGCCAAAGAAATGCAACCAAATTGACAGAGATACGATGATGAAGAGAGTGAGAGAGAGAGAGAGAGATGATGGTGATGATGGTACATTAAGAATAAGAATCTGACCTCAAGCTTGCACATAAGCTCATGGGGAGTGTGGGCAGAAACAATAATGTGACGCGCAGCTGGGGTAATGAACCCTTCATCAACCGCCTTGTCTATGAATGACAGCAGAGAGTTGTAGTACCCATCAACATTTAACAACCCCACCTATTATCATTTTTTTTTCAAAAAAAAAAAAATTCTGTTAGAAAGGCATTAATACCCTTTAATCAAAATTTTCGAAGCCCTCTTTACGATTTTCAATTTAAAAAAGCACTTGGATATGAAAAACTTTATAAACCACAAGAAAGTTTAAAACATGGGTCCTAGAAAAGGAAAAATAAAACATTATCCTCTTAAACATCTCTCTCTCTCTTGAGCCCAAGTAAAGATTAGAGAGGGAGAGAGAGAGAGAGATACCGGTTTGTCGTGGATACCCAATTGAGCCCAAGTGATGACTTCGAGAAGTTCTTCTAAAGTTCCATAACCACCTGTGTGAACATCAAGAGTTTCGGATTAATTAAAGGTATAAAATTGGAAAAATAGAGGGGTACCCTTTTTAACATTCGACTAATTTATGGTTTTGGGTGTGAGATTTTGGAACGTAGTGCCATGCGAAATCAACTTTTTCTTTCTTCACTCGTGCACTTATGCTGCATGCATGTGATCAATTCACATCAACCATCATTCCATTGCAGGTTTCAATGAAGAGGCCATGGACAAAGAGCACTACAAATAAAATATGGATCAATCCTCAACTAATAATGTATGGAGGCTCAAAAAGCAAATTGCTTTGTCTTTTCCTATATTTTCGTCACAAGCAAAATGTTTTTAGGCATGTAGGACGCATATCCACAACGAGAAGCTCAAGTGACACTTTTCTTTCTCAATTATTATAGTTTCAGATTCGATTCAGAGTATATACACTAGAAAAAAAAAATTGTTCAAAAGAGAGAGAAAAACGTAAGCTATTCATAATTCATACCATCAGTAATCTTTGTGAGTTCTTGCCTTTATAGAGTAATATTTTACCTTATAATTAAAACTTGAAAAAAATTAATTGTATTTTATTTTTATACTAAAAAATTGTTCTTTTCTGTCGTTTTTGACAAAAGATATTCACTAAAATTGGTTGTTAAATGATCCCTTTGCATTACAAAATTACATTAATCAAAAGTGGAGAAAAACTAAATAAGATAAGTCCCATTAAATAGGTTAAACCCTGTCAGCATGAAAGGCATTTTAAGGAAATTCCACATGTACCATAATAATAATAATAATAATAAGGAAAAGGTGTTACCAGGCAAGGCAATGAAGGCATCAGCTTGGCGAGCCATTTCGGCTTTGCGTTGGTGCATACCAGACACGGGTCTCACTTCTCCAACAGTTTCTCCTGTAATCTGATATGACAAAAAAACATTTTTGATGATCACACTTCAATTTAATCAAACTGACATGATTACATTTTTTTTAAAAAAATAAATGAATGGGTCTCACTTCTCCAACAGTTTCTCCTGTAATCTGTTCCTTGAGATTGACGTAAATTAAAAAAATTATAAATTGGAAGGTAGAGACAAATAAATCAACAACACATACATAGTTTGTACTTCACAGGAGACTCCTCAGGCATTATAAATGTGATTAATTTTCAACTTTAGACTAGCAAAACTCAATTAACCAATCCCAAATTTACCTCTCTAGGCATAAGAGTTCTTGGAATTACCCTGGAAAATAAAAATTTAAGAAAAATATGAGTGAGAGAGAGAGAAGGGGGGGGGGCAAGTAGGCGTGCAGCGAAGTAGTTTACCCAAGCACGTGACGGCCACCATCGTAGGCAACTTGAGAGACAAGACCCATCAAGCCAATGCTTCCTCCTCCATAAACTAAGTCGATTTTCCTATCAACCTGCCCATTTGATTTTGACTGATTAACATTACTTAATACTAAGATTAAGACCCTCTCAAACTTGACGAACAACTACAATTTTTTTTTTTTTTTTTTTTTTTTGTGATTTATAACTACTCAAAATTCACGGACTAATTGATCTAAGCCAACGTGAAGAAATCAAACATCCCGCAGTTGTCAACTTTGAAGTCTCTGTTTTTCGCTCTGTTTTGACCTAAATCGAAGTCTTACAAATATAATTCAATCTCGATTAACAGCACAACGAACAAACCCATTTCGGAGTCTCCCAATCGACAAACATAAACCAAGAATTAAGTGAAAGTATCTTCTGGGTCACTCTTAAATTTCAAACTATTTCCCGACAATCAAACAGAACACAACAAAACAGAGAGTAAGAAAACTATGAAAAACCGAGCAAACGAAGTGAATTCATACCAATTCATTGCCAAGTTGAATTGCAGCGTTTCGATAACTTGGGTTCTTCCCGGGACTGCTTCCGCAGAAAACACAAACACGCTTAAACCTCGATTTCCCAGAAGATTGACGTTGTTGAAATTGTGGGTTTTCCATTGGTGGGACTAGAAACAGAGCCGCCGAAGCTCTTTTTTTGCTTCAATTGGGTGTTGTAGTTGGAAGGTGTTTTGTGGGTTTTATGTTGGGGAGTTGAATTTGTGAGGTGTTTGAGTGCGTCTCTTTAGTCAGCTGTTGTCTTTGCATTGATGAATCCCAAAAAGGCAATGCTTGAATGCAGAGACTGCTGAGTGGCTCCATTTTATATCTGAAAAAAAAAATAATAATAAAAAAAAGAGGAAATTACCGCGTGTTTGGTTACAATTTTTAACTTCTCCTCATGGCTCATACCCTCCTATTTTAATCTATAATTATTTCATTTTTTAAAATTTTATTTTTCTACCCCACCAATTATATGTCTAAATAAACCTGTGATTGAAGACATGTGAGATGCTAGACGGTGACAGCCGATCAATATTCCGTTCTACATTTTTCTCCGTTACTTATTTTCCAGCGGCAAGCAACAAATTTATATTTAAAGTTTAAACACAATAAGTATAGCATATATTTTGAATTATAGTTTTTTTTTTTTTAAATCTATAATCTACTAAAAGGTAAATAATACTTTAGATTATGAATGCAAGACAAGTGTGTGTTTAGAACAAATAATTAAAATAATACTTTATAAAATATATTTGGTCGTGTTTAGAACACATAATTGAAATAGAAGGCGTATTTGTAGAGACACTCAAATGGTAAAAAATTTTTGTTCAAATGTCTTTTCCAAAATCTAGTGTTTGAAATTTCATGAATGTGTATATTTTTGTGATTTTTATGACCTTTATATAATATAAATAAATAAATAAATAAAAGGTAAGACAAATCTATATGAACTTTTATTTTTATTTTTATTTTTTTGATATAAAGTGTGTATGAATTGCATTTATGGACGTCTGTATGGATTATCTAGATTTCAGAATTGGAACCCATTGGTTGATCCCACACCATGTATGTGAACATAGCTGACTTAATATAAAGACTATATTTTTTTTTTTTTGGGTACATGAAGAGCGAGAAACCTAACCCCTAGAGGAAGTTAAGCCTTGGATATCACTTAACAAGGTTCTATAACCTCGCTAGGAGGGGATAACAAACCATGAGTACCATGAGGTATCGAGTACTCAAATCGAGCTAATATATCAGCACATCTGTTGCCTTCGCGAGGAATAAAGGACACTGTTCGGACCATAACCATCCTCATTAACTAGTGACATTCAACTATGATGTGGTAGATAGGGTGATGCGGCTCAACTCCCAAAGTAAGAAGCTTTACCAACTCTTCCGAATCAAATTTCACAATCACCGAGGAAAGATTAGACATATTTAAGAGGAGCAGGTCTTCTTGAATACCCAACAACTCAGCCATGAACGAATCTGTAACTCCCAAATTTCCAACGAATCCCTTGATCCATAATCTAAACTCATCTCTGATTAAGTAACCCATTCCTGCTGAATTTGGATTCTTATATACTGAATCATTAGTATTCAATTTTTAGATTCCCGTAGGAGGAGGAGACCAAGTAAACCAATGGCCGAGATAGGGAAACTGGGAAGGTTTCTTTGCCAATGCGATCCAGCAATCCTGGGTATAACAAGCAATCCTAACCACCACATCCTCTGGGGAGAAGGTTCTACCCTCAAAAACCATGAGACAACGCTTCTTCTAGATAACCCAAAGGGTATAAATGAAAATCAAGGACCACGGGTGACTCCCAAGTAAGGCATGAGATTTACAATTACAAAGAAACCATACTTTAATCAAAGTCTGAGAAAACATCAACTTTAATAAAAAGGGGGACTTTAGGATTCGGTTCCAAACCTAGCGGACCACTGAACATTCACGGAATAAGTGGGAAATAGTTTCTTCCTTCTCTCTACATAAAGGGCAAAGGGGATCCCTTGTCATCCCTCAACGAAAACAATTACTATTTGTCATCACGTTATCATGTAATAAGAGTCAAACTTAAAATTTAATCCGCTCCTGACATCTTAACTGCCAAATCTATCCCCAAGATTCGGTGGGAGTTGAATAGTTGACCAAAACATCTTTGTGATGAGATATAAAATAAGCTGATCGAACAGAAAAATCCCCTGAAGATTCACCTACCCAACAGACATTATCCTGATTGGTTGAATCTATCGAACTCAGCATCGCTCTTATCTCATCCACCATGGCTTCAGGTAAAAGAGTCCTAAGGTCATCAATATCCCATCTCCGATCAGGTGTAATGAATCGCCTCACCAACAAAGGCATAGTATTCACTAACGCTTCGTTTTGCAATCTTTGAATTAGTGGAGTCGATCCCACCCTAGAGTCTTCCCAAAACCAGATATCCAAACCATTACCGATTTTCCAACAGACCCCGATTTTAAGTAAATATTGGACTTTTAAAAGACCGCGCCAGAAAGGAGAACACTTTGAAGGTTTACTGCAACTAAGAAAATATCCTTGCCTAATGTATTTATTTCGAAGGATTTCGCACCAAAAAACCTGATCTCCGTCTATGATCTTCCATCCAAGTTTTGCCAAAAGGGCCGTGTTCATCTCCCAAGAGGTCCAAAGACCTAAAACACCAAATCCTTTGGACGACACACTTTTCTCCAACTGACCGAATGGTGTCTATGTGCTTCCTCTATGTCATTCCAAAGAAATTGCCTTTAAACTCTGTCATTACATAACTACACAGGTAACCAGGGTGTTTGCATAACATATGCTGGGATAGTGGAGGTGGCTTCCAAAATAAGAGTTCAATGCCCCGCTAACATAAAATATGTTTCGGAATCAAGACATTTGCACCTTGCAAGAGGAGTGTAGTGTAATGTAATCAATGTGCCGATTTTCTAGTTAAACTTAGTCCTATTAACATGAAATGATTTCTCTTTAGCATGAGCTTCCCCTGGTGTAAGGAATCTTTTGTTAGCCATGATATGAGTGCAGAATTTTGGTAAGTTCTAGATTTTTTTTTTCACTGTATCATAAAAAAATAAAAAAAATATATCTCATCCAAACCCTAACTTATACCCTCTCTGCGCCATTTTTAAATTTAGATGTTACATTCAATTTTAAAGCCTCACAAATATAAATCATTTATAGGATCGTAGAATTCAATTGAATGAATTAAAAATTCACAAAATAATTTATAAAAATTTATCATATATATATATATATATATATTATTTTACATTTTTCTTAAGAAAAATGTAACATATAATAATGTGACAGGACTGCTCAACTAAAATCAAAAAGAGAGAAGTACGAAATTTAACTTATATATATATAGGCATCATGTATATCATTATTGTACTAAAAGTTTATAATTGTAGGGTTGAGTTATTCAATTTATGTATGCAGATATGGTAATTGAGTACTATCAATCGTCCAAAAGTGCTTGGATAAATTGGGCCTACTTGGTTTCTTCTTCTTCTTTTTTAAATGAAAATTATTTTCATTCATTTATTTATTTATTTATTTTTCTGTTAGTATAATTGATTTGACTTCCGACCAAGAAAAACAGGAAGTAAGGAGAAATATCGGGACCTACCAACATGATAAAAATTTTATAGTTCCCCTTCCTAGACTACACATACGTTTGTGCAGTGCAGTGTCGTGTTGCATCAAAATAAGCTCAACAAACAGATCTTTTTAATAAGATTTTGCATTTTTTGGATTAACAGTATCACTGTCAACTCAATATATTGTCTCTAAGCACCCTAATAGAGAAATTCGAAATTGGGTTCATTGTTGTCTTTTTATTTTGTAAAAAAAAAGAAAAAAAAAATTCTATTACTCTTTTCAAATAAAAGAATTTTCTTTTTTTTTTTACATTAATTAGGATTTTTTTACCCACACTTATAGGTATGATAGTAGTTGAATAATTGCCAAAATTGATTCTAATTATACAAAATTTTATTATCAACTTTTTTTTAAAAAAAAATTGGATAATCAGAATTTATCTGGCCATCGTCCAGTAACCAGTATTCTTGGAAATGATAAAATAACCCATAATAACTATTATTTTTATAAATTAGTGAGTTCCCTCCTTCTCAATATTTTTTTTATTTTTATATAAGAAAATGCAATCAAACGAAATTAAATAAAAAAAAAGAATAGAAATAAAAGAATTCGATCGTTTGAGCTGTCTCTGAGGCATATCCTCTCCTTCTCAATAATAGCATAACTCATTTTTCCTTTCAACATCCTAGGAAAGTTGCTTTATAATATGCCAAAATTCACAAATGAACGTGCATTAAATGTGGGCTATATCTTGCTCCATAAAATTCCAGTTTGGTATGGAAAGCACGAGAGAAAGAAGATGCAATCTCGAATGCTTAAAAACTAGAGTAATACAATGTTCGTAATTTTTATACAGTAATATCTATTTTCCAAAATATTTGAATTTATGTACATTATAGTTGATTTTTGTACAATGGCAGATCTACGACCCAAATATAATGTGGATAAAATATTTTTATGATAGATCCAGTGGGGGTAATTTTTTTTTAGTGTGAGGGTAATTTTTTTAGAGTAGGGACAATTTTTATTTAATATATGAAATTTAATGAAATTTTTTTTATTTTAGTGAGGCAATTGCCCACCCGCTTCTCCACCTAGCTCCTCCACTGTTTCTGTATCAGCTGCCTTTTTTCGTCTATAGGGACAAAAGTTCAAAGAAAAATAAGATTTATAAAATAAAAATAATTTAACACAATTTAAGAAATTTTTTTTGTTCGAAGAGATATGAATTCAAGATATTTAATAAGAAAAGAATGAGATTAGTTAAATTATAAATTATTGATTTATAACATAGAATTCAAGAGGATAGTTAAGTGGCATGCTTAATTTTTTAAGGAGTAGGTCACCCTTGAAAGTCCCTATTTTATGTTAAGGTTGCGTCCCCTGCAACCTTGTGGGTTAGAGAGCAAATTAGGGTTTAATTTTATGTAACGGTTTTGAATCAGCTTTTTTATAAAAAAAAGAAAAAAGAAAAGACTGTTTAAATATTTTTTTCTTCAAAACTCACAATATAAGAATTTTAACACTAAAATACGTCCTTTATAATAAAAAAAATAATAATAATAATTCTCTCGTCATAATTTTTTTTTCATTTGATATTTGAAGTTTCACTCTGATTAATCTGAATTGATTTATTATCAAATCTTTTTTAAAGATATTTTTTAACATAATTTTTTTTCATATCCATAAAATATCAAACTTACGATCATAATTAAAAAATATTCTAACTCATTTTTACCTGAGCCGATCTTTATTAATATTCTCACTTGTTCTTTATTATAGATATTACCCTTCTATCAATAAGTAAAGCGCCGGAAGAAAAATCATTGGGACATGACAGACGCCAACCATCTACCATCCAAAGGCTGTTCACCCAGATGCATATTGGTTGAACCTTTGCGAAAAGATTCCTAGTTATAATGAGAGAGTGCCCTACATAATCCTGTAAGGACCTTACTACTATTTCAGAGATTTTTTTTCCCTCCTCTCTAAAGTAAAATAATCTTTAAAAAAAAAAATGGTATCGAGGGTCGGATAGGTCCTTGGGAAAATTGTATCTGCACCAATAGATTATCATTTTAACAGCTTTAATAGCTTTTAAGGTCGAACAGGCAGCAATTTATTTTAAAGAATGAATAACAATAATAATAATAATCACAGCCTTAATCTTAATAATTGAGATCGATTTTGGAGTAAACATATATATACATAATTTTTTCCTTACATTTTTATAAAAAAACTATTTTCACGTCTCAAATCCGTAACCTCATACTCATCAAAGAGACAACTCAACTGTTACACGAAAGTTTATTAAAAAAAAATTTATTTTATTGTAACGAATGCCGTAACAAATGTGAAGTTTCATAATCAATCGTGGAATCAAATGATAATTTTGGATTTAAAAATCGACTTCGCTTTATCATCCTTGGAGTAGATATTGAGGAATATGAGGAAGCAGACCATATTGCGAAGAAGTTGATGACAATTGTACCTTCTTGTTGGTGATCTTGGAAAATAAATTGAATCTTGAGTGTTTCTTAATAGGGTTTTGAGAGTGAATTCTTGTTAATGAGGATTTTGAAGAAGGAAGAGAAGAATGAGAAGGGCAATTCGAGCATTCTTTGCAATATGACGTTCAATTTATTTTAAAGAATCATTTTTTTAAAATTAGTTTTACTTGACAGATTAACTTATCAATATCACGTTCAATTTGTCAATTTGATACCAGCTGATTGTACAATTCCAACCCATTTCAATTTTAATCTGACCTCTATTTCACATCACTAGGAATTTCCTTAGGTCCTTTGCCCCCACAAGTGACCCAACTTCATGATATTTTCTTTTTTTGGTTACACAGGATTTGAATATGTGATCATCAAGTTAGAGAAAAAGAATTATGACTACTATAATGTTTCTTTTAGAGAAAGAGAATTGTGATCATTATACTGTTTCTTTGAGAACCAACTTCTATGGTATTTTCCTTCTAAGAGCTTCTGTACCTACCAAAGTGATCATATCTAATGCAATTCTACTTTCTAATTTATGGAAAGATTCATGAAGAAAATATGTTATATTTTTATGGTTAGAAGAGCTCTCATTTTCTCAGAATTGGTATATTGTATTCTTTTTTATGTTTTTTATACAATAATCTGACTAATTATATAACAAGAGTTATTTGATTTAAGAAAATCAAAATTTATTTTATCTATGAAAAATTAATAATTCTCATTCCTTAGTCAATCAAAGTGACCAATTTATGAATCTTTCAAAGATATGTTCAGTCCTTGATGATTTTCCAAGAAACCCATGTGGATGATAGATGCTAAAAACCCTAATTTAAACGGCAGACTCAAAAATTCTTATAATATTACCTCATTTGTGCAGTCAAAGATGATTGAAAATAAGTGAAAAACGATAAAAGGGGGAAGGAACCGACATCACCAAACGCCATTTGCCATTTTCTGTAAAATTTCAAACCTAATGCACCTTGAACTATGGAACATGTCTTGTTTGCAGCCCACAGAATGTGATATTTTTAATAAATGCAAGTGTTTCAAGAAAACAAGAATGGGACTAGGGTAATACCGGAGTTAAACCCAACCATCACCTTTTTTTTATTATTTTTTTTTCCTGATTTTTATCGATCAGTATTCAGGTTTCATTTAATTAATTTAGTCTAAACACTATAGGACCTATTAAAGGATTAGTTCTTTCAAATTCTTTTTTCTTCATTTTCAGAATTCAAACTTAAAACCTCTAATTAAGAGAGTAAAATTATAGACCTATTAAAGGGTTGGTTCTCCCAAATTCTTTTTTCTTCAAGAGTAAAATTTCTGACTACTCAATCAAAAAAAGTTTGATTCTTTGTTTATTTATTGCTGCTTAAAGCTCTTTCCACATCCTTGGTTGTGGATTGTTCCCCCACTGCCGACTTTCATTTCATCATCACCGTTGTTCCAATGACCAATCAGTCAATGCTCCATAGCCATTCAATCCTTCATCAAAATTCAAATCCTTCCATTCACAATGCCTCTATTCTTGTCTTTTATTATTTTTCGTTACATCAAGATCTAAACCCCAAATCATTATATTAAGAAAAAAAATTTAAATCATTAGACTGATTTTTTTGGATACATTCTTATTGTTTATCATTTGCCTTGTGTTGTTCAAAATAGAGAGGGAGAGAGAGAGAGAGGGAACTACCTAAAAAATATATATATATATTTTTAAAACTACTTTTTGGTGTTTAAGAAAAACATCTAGAGTGTTTTATTTTATTGTTATATTAACTAAAAAGCTACACCCAATCATTCGTGTTTATTGGTTTTTTAGGGAAAAAATAAAAAAATACAATAATATCAAATATTACATTTTTTATCAATAAAAGGTCTGTAAATCTAATCTTATGTAATAGAGAGAATGTTTTCTAACAACTTTAAAAAAATAAATATTGCGAGTAGAATTCAAATATGTTACGTTAAGAAAATTACCGATTATACTAATAAAAGTCTATGACTTGTACAAAACAAGTGAATTTTGAATATATAATTTATCTAGTCTTTTTTGTGATTTATTTATGAGCAGAGTATGTTACATAAAAATATAAATAAATATGAAACGATACAAAAAAATGACACTTTAGAAGAATATAAGAAACGGAAATATGAACAAATACATAAATATAAAATTATAAAAATTTTTATACAAATATTAATTATTTTATAAAAATAATAAAATAATCATATTTTATAATAAAATTTAAAATGATCAAATCTGTAACTATTAATTATAAGATAAATAATATAAAATAATCATAAATAAATAAATAAATAATTCATTAAATATGAAAAAAATTTTATGAATTTAAAAAATATAAAAATGTTATATAAATATCAATTAATTTAATGTATTAAAATATTTTGAAAGCGAGAAACGATTCAAAGACATAAAATGTCTGTGTTATAAAGTTTCCGTGCATCTTATTAGCCACCCCGTATTTTGTGGTTAATATTATTTTTAAATGCAAAAATAGAAATTAAGGAAAAGATAAACGAAAACATAGAGTCAATGTTAATAGGGGTGGTCATGGTCACATCTGAAAGGGCTATTCGATGGTCCAGTCCAGCAGCACACTAAGAAAATAAGTCTCTGCCCTTTGCCGTCTACAAATGTAAATCCAGTTTTCTTCAAAACAATTCTGAATTCAGCTGTTGTCATCCAATCAAAAACCTCTTCTCTCTCTCCCTCCCCCCCCCCCCCCAAAAAAAACTTATCCTCATATGGTTAGCATGGCTGAATACTTTAAATTCCATGAGGAGGTCTCTGTCTCCTATGTATGGGTCTCCCACTTTACTTGTTTTACTTTCAATCAAACCCTTTAATTATATATATTATTGCTTATTGCTTTTCCCTCATCTACTTCCCAACTTTGATTTGGCTTATGCGGTCCATACTCTTGCACATATATAAATTTGACACCATCGACCTGTCCCTCCCACAGACACTCAATTTTTCATTATTTATTGAATTGTTTCTCTTTTTTAAAAATTCTAAAAAAATTAATTATAATTTTTTTAAGTATATACTTAATGATTTAGAAATTACTGCCTTTCGATGCAGATCTTGTACATAGTTTCATAATATATTGATTACGGACTAATGACTGATTTTTGAATTATATATATATATATATAGAGAGAGAGAGAGAGAGAGAGAGATTTTCTATTAGGTTGCGTTTGATAACTTAGATTAGGGTTCACGTGTGAATTAAGGATAAAAATATTAAAAGGCATTATTTTAACAAAATTGAGATTTGAATTAATCTTTTGTAATTCAATTACATTTGTATTTAAAATAATAGTCATTTATAACTAAAACACCAATGCTAAATAATGTTGTATATTTATAACTAGATTGTTGAATGTTTTAATAGGGAAAAGAAAAAAAAAAAAAACAATGATAAAGGTCTAGAGTGGGAGAAGAAAGAGAGAGAACGAATTAAAAACACAGATGAAAAAATTGAATATTAAAAAAAGAATGGAAATTTTGAATTTTTTTGTGAGAGAGAAAGAAAGAGAATTGAAAATTTAAGTAGTATTTTGAGGGAAAAAATTAGAGAGAGAAAGATAAATTGAAAGCTCAAAGTATTCTTTGGTGTTTTACAAAATCGTGTAATTACACATTTGTGTGACAAAGGTTTGCTTAATATTAAAATTGGTGTCAAAAGAATTTTATTTCTTAAGAGTTTAATCCGACTCAAATCAAAATTAGTCAAATTTAACGTGACTATCGAATACGAGTGATTTATTCTAAAAATATTAAAACATTTCAAAGGACACATGTAAGCTTAAGAAATTTTTTTCATTAGAATTAAAATATTTGTGATTTGAATGAGTTGTCCTTGTGAAATCTCACCATTTAAAAAGAGAATAAAAATGCTATGGTTTCCATAAAAGGAGGGTTTGGGATCTTTTGACTAACAACGGGTGATGCCAAAGATGAGGCATATCATAATAATTAGAATAAGATAAGAGTTGTTAAGAGTGTTGGATTAATGTGGCTCAGGAAAGAACACATCTTTCTAATCAGCAAAAAAGAAAAGTAAAAACAAAAGGGTTTGATCTGAATGTGATTAGAAGGTGGAGGAAGACATGAGCTAACCCCCCCCCCCCCCCCACAAAAAAAAGGGTTTTTGAATTTGGATTGTATTGCTTAAGAGGTAATGCTGGTCGGCAGGGAAAGCCCCAAACCCAAAATTTCTTTGGACGAATGTATGACCTTTAGGAGTCCAAATTTGATATCTGACCCTTTTTAGTTTTTATTTATTTATTTATTTTTTATAAAATGAATTTTTAAGTTCCATCAGAGCTCATGTCGATCGCCGAACTTTATGACTTTGCGGCACAAATATGGCGACCCAGGTGGAACAATATTTCAACGAAGGTCTGGACTCATTCAATAACCCTTCACTTTTATCTATCATTTTTCTATTTAATTCTGTTTAATTATAATTTTTTATATTAAAAAAAATAATATGACATTTGCCTCTCAAGATTATATTATTAATTCTTTTTTATCTTTTTTTTTTTTTATGTATATACTAAGACATAAACTAAAGTTCATTAAAAAAGAAATGAGAATTAATTCTTTTTTTATGGATAAAAAAAAAGAGGAAAGGCACTCAGAATTAGAGTTCGGGTTCAAGCAACTCTTCTCATCATGAAATATTTGATTTAATTTATAGTTATTATACATTATCACAGTCATATTGAAATATTAAGATTTTGAGATAGCCCCTTTATAATTCAAATAATTAAAGTATATTTTTACAAAATAACGTTCTTTAATCAAGAGTCTGAACTTGCAATCATGTGATTGCAAATACATGATCTGCTCGACCTGCGGTAGCCATGTTCATTTTTACTTTGATCCCATAGGATAGCCGCGTCATGAACAAATTGTTCGAAAGCTGGAGACCATTTGCTTGTCATGGACCCAATGTACCTTTGTGACATGATTAGTCATAAAAAAACAGTTAAAAAGAGAAGGTGATGGGAAGTGGTCTTAGGCCCAGTTAGAGAGGTCAACTCTTGAAAAACTCACACAAAAGACCTACAAAGGACGGTTACCGATTGATGTTCAAATGTGATTATCTACCGAAGGATTTCAGCCGTTCAAATCTCCCAAATTATAGGGCCTCAGTCACCCTATCAGCCGAACACAATTCGTCACATAAAAGTAATCACCCCGATCGGACGTCCAACCGTCGGTCCTTCAAGCGAACAAGCCCTAAAGACCCTTCATCGGTCGAGTGGTCGATCAATAGACAACGGTTTTAACAATTCCTAGGGAAAGTCAAAATATCATAATGATTCCTATTTCCTATTTGAGAGCAGATTCTTTAGTATCTTTCGATTAAGAAAAGAATTCCAACAGAAAACGAAAGTTTCCCAAAAAATTAGAATCATAATCAATTAGAAATATTAAATTCTCGAAATTTCTGAATCGACTTGATAAGAAAAGTAGGGTTGAAATACTTCAGCGGCGTACGACTCTCACAGATATAAGGGGACTCAAAACCCTACAAGTCAGGTACGCTCTCTTGGCCTCACATTGGCACTCTAATCACAGGGAACCACTCTATTGAGCTTTGAGTCTGTTTTCTCTTTCATTCGAAAACCGCTCTTTCTGACTTGAGCGTCGGAATCTTTCCGCCAAAACACCCTCCGATAGTTTTTTGCAAGTACTACGCTCTCTTGACGACAATCGTTCAAATCTACAAGAAGCCGGTATCTGTAGAGTCATAACCCACCTCCAACAGATTGACGCCGTCTGTGGGAACAGATTAGAGCAACTTTTGTTATTCTTATAACTACACCTCCGAGAACCAAAGTATCTTCGAAAGCCGCCCCCGTTGTAGAAGGGCGCACTACAACACTTTCTGAAGTCACCCTTCCTATAGCACCTGATCGCTCCATTCGTGATCATGCGGCCTCCCCTTGCCCGCCTCATCAGGAACAGCTTTACAGCCTGCAATCCCCAGCCAGGCGATCGTGGCCCCTACTCTAGAGCGGGTTGGTCTCCACCCGATGGAAATGCTAGAGTCAAAAATTTAGAACATGAGCAAACAATTGGAGGGCCTTAGCCGTGCCCTTAGGCCTGAGTTGGGGTGTCTAGGTGCCCCCAACGACGACCGTCGCCCCCGCGCCCTAAAATATCTGAAAACTCCAGATTAGCCCCCTATGAACTTCGAAAGCAGGTCGAGTAACTTGTTACTGACAAACTCAGACGGACCAATGCTCAGGGAAACCAAACTTCTCTTTATTCTCATGCTTCACTTTTAGATCTCAAGGTCTTTTTAGAGCCTATGCCTCATAACATACTCCTACCTTCCATGGAAAGGTATAATGGGACAACAGATCCATGGGATCATGTGGCCCATTTCGTCACGGTGATGATTTTCAGAGACATGTCCAATGCGACTATGTGTGAATATTTTCCTACCACTCTTTCGGGAAAGTTACTAACTTGGTTCAATTCTCTTCCGCCGTTGAGTATAAGAACTTTCTTCCAACTACGAGAACAGTTTAAGTCACATTTCGTGATAAGCAGAGGGGTCAAGAGAAAGTCCACCTCACTGTTATCGTTACATCAGAAGGAAAAAGAGTCCCTAAGGGACTTCCTGAAAAGATTCAAAAAGGAGATGATGAGCGTTCCATCTTTGAACTATTCAATCGCGCTGGCTGCATTATTAACAGGGTTACGGCCTTCCTGCATGAAAGTGTCGATCACGAAAAATCTTCCAGCTACTATTCAGGAATTTTACGTCCGGGCCAAAAAATACATTGCAGCTGAGAATGGTGAGGCGTTCGATCACAAGAGGGATCAATTCGTTTGAAAAGAATGTAATCAATCACTCGGAAGGTCTTTACCAAGGAAGAGCCGAGCGAATCCCCCTCTTTTACTGAGGTATAACAACTACACTCCATTAAACGAGACCCCTAGCCAGATCTTATCTTTAATCAGAGACAAGCTGTACATCCGATGGCCCCCATGGTCGACTAAGGATGACTCCAACAATGACAGAATAAAATACTGTCATTTCCACCGTGATTATGGTCATACGACAGATGATTGCAAGAAGTTAAAGAATGAACTAGAATTTCTTGTACACGATGGAAGACTACAAGAGCTCATCATCAGAGGGAAGGAGGTACCCCCGCCGATCACTGGCATGAACCGCCAAGACATGACCGGACGAAGAACTGGCAACCCGTTCGGCCCCTAATCGACAGAAGAGAGGGAGTAATACTCCAAATCCAGGATGGACCAGACCTCTAGAAGCTTCCTCGTTATTCCGATAGTCTATCAGAAAATGAAGCAGGACGTTTGATCACGCCGATCTTTTATTTTCCGAAGGCACTTCCTCCTACACTACAGGAAATCCTAGAGAAAGACGCCGATAAATAACAAAGGGAGAAAAGGCCCGTCATCGGCTTCACGGACGAAGAATAGATATAAGCCGACACGACCCCCTCATGATGACTACCAGGACTGGGCAACATGAAGTCAGAACTTCTATATCGGGATACCTTCAGATGAATGAGGTTTACGTATGTCCATCTCCAACCCCACGCAGGCCCAATCAAAGGGCTTTCAGGCGAGTGAATATATCCTGAAGGTATTATCTCACTATCAGTTACCCTCGGAACGCCCCCAAACCATGCAATAGCCTCCATCGTATTCAATGTGGTGGATCTGCCCTCACTCTACAATGTCATCTTAGGCAGGTCGGGTCTGAATGCCTTAGAGGTCCTGCCCAACACTAAACACATAAAGATCAAGTTTAGAACGCCTCTAGGGATAGGGACATTATCATGCGATCCGGAGCCCTCAACTCTTGCTCCTAAGTGATCATCAGGCTCTACTATCAATGGTTCCTCTCCTGGACTGCAGGGGTATTTTTTAAATTATTGAAACACCGACTTCATGAATTTTCTGCAAGCACACTTCCTGTTCCTATTGCTCGGATGGCCTAAGTCACTCAGTTCCTACCGATCGTACGCGTCGTCAATAAGGGATGGAATTCCCCGAATGGATTGAAGCGACCACTCTATCTAAAAAACTTCATATTGCTCGAAGGGTCTAAGTCGCCTAACTCTTATTGTTCGTACGTATCGTTAATAAGGGATGGAACTCCCTGAAGGGGTGGACGTGGTTATTCTATCTAAGAACTTCCTATTGCTCAGAGGGCCTAAATCGCCTAACTCCTACCGATCGTACGTGTCGTTAATAAGGGATGAAACTCCCCGAATGGGTGGATACGGTCCCTTTATTTAAAAACTTCCTATTGCTCGGAGGGTCTGAATCGACCAACTCTTATCGTTCGTGCGCGACATCAATAAGGGATGTAACTCCCCGAACGGGTGGACACAGTTCTACTATCTAAAAACTTTATATTGTTCGGAGGGCCTGAGTCGCCCAACTCCTACCAATCGTACGCGTCGTCAAGAATGGATGGAACTTCCCGAACGGGTGAACGCGACCCCTCTATTTAAAAAACTTCCTATTGCTCGGAGGGACTAAATCGCCCAACTCTTACCGATCGTACGCGTCTTCAATAAGGGATGGAACTCCCCGAATGGGTGGTTGCGGCCCTTCTATCTAAAAACTTCCTATTGCTCGGAGGTCTGAGTCGTCCAGCTCTTATCGTTCGTACGCGTCGTAAATAAGGGATGAAACTCCCCAAACGGGTGGACGCAGTCCCTCTATCTAAACACTTCCTATTGCTCGGAGAGTTTGAGTTGTCCAACTCCTACCAATCGTACACTTCGTCAATAAGGGATGGAACTCCTCGAATGGGTGGATGCGGTCCCTCTATCTAAAAACTTCCTATTGCTCAGAGGGCTTAAGTCGCTCAGCTCTTATCGTTTGTACGTGTCGTCAATAAGGGATGGAACTCCCCGAATGGGTGGACGCGACCCCTCTATCTAAAAAATTTCCTATTGCTCGGAGGGGCTAAGTCGTCCAGCTCTTATCATTCGTACGCGTCGTCAATAAGGGATAGAATTTCCCGAATGGGTGGATACGACTCCTTTATCCGAAAGCCTCCTACCGCTCGAAGGGTCTAAGTTGCCCGAATCCTACCGGTTGTATGCATCGTCAATGAGAGGAGTGACTCCCTAGAAAGGCGGATACGACCCCTTTTTACCTAAAAATTTCTTAATGAGCGGAGGATCTAAATCACCCTGATTCTGCTGGATTGACGCAACAAGGAGTACAACTGAAAGTAACAAGATGACCTCTATCGGTGAAAAAGTAAAGGTTTCTTATTGAGTAGGCAAAAGTCACTGGGTACAAAATTTCAAACGAAAGCTATACAACAGGACTCTGAGTATCTACCGCTTCTTCGACCGGAGGCAAAGCGTCGCTTAGGCTCATATAACGGATTATCTCTTCAGCACACTTTAATCTCTCTGATAATTTGCGTTGGGAGTCTTTAAAGATAATTGCATCCCTCGCACGGGACTCCTCAAGCTCAGCTATTCTACAATCCGTCGTTCAAAACAACTCCTCCTGAAATTGGGCCAATTTCTCAATTGATTGATAACGTGTCTCGCGCACCGTGGCTTCTGACTTCAACCGTTCACATTGCCCTTTGTATTGAGCCAATTCCGATCGAAATCTTCTCAGCTCTTTCTCCTTCTGATTGAGCAATGCACCTGGTGTGCTCTTGATTTTTGTGACATCTTTCTCCCAAACAGGAATCTCCTCCTGCACTCGAGCCGGACGAGTCAACTCAGAAAGATGCCCCTCTAAGTGGCGTATTACCTATTTCCCCTACTGTTCTTGAAATTTGGCAAGAGCCATAGTTTGAAAGAAAAACTGAGTCAACAGAAACAAAAATGAGAAAAAACCTAACAAGAATAGAGAAGGTGATACCATTAAGACTAAGGATTTAAGAGTTCTGCCGACTTGTTCGTAAGACATCCTATGGAAGACTATCTCACATCGATAGAAATCAAACCGGTTGGCGATGCGCTCCACATCAGGCAAGTCTATGTAATTATGTTGCATATCCCTAGCACAAACAACGATGGTTCCATGTTCTTTTGACCTCTTCTTACCATCGAAGGACCGAACAGGGACAGTCGGAGGAGAAACCGCCCCTTCAAAAACCTTGCGCTTTCCCTTACGCGCAGGTCAAACCGAAACCGCAGAAGAGGGTCCTGCCATCTTGCCTTTAGCGACCTTAGAAACATCTACTCTCACCATGGCGACAGACGAAGGATCATCTCCCGATCCTCCCAATTTGTCCACACCAGTATTTATTTCACCAGATAAACTACTTTCGGCTAAAACGGTAGTCTCCCTTGGTGTGATTGCTGTCGGGGCCAACGATCGGGCAAAATCACCAACGCAGATAAGGGAGAAAAAATTGTCTTCCTCTTCACCGAAGGAGGTGGCGACCCCAGAAGGGCCTCAGACACCCCGGTAGAAGATCTTAGGAGGGTCTTAGACGCCCCGATGTCTTCTTGAAGCGACATTTTCACACCGGGTCGAATCAACTAATCAACAGTGACATTCTCTAGTACAATGTCATCATGAGAATCCAAAGAATCAACCAGTTCAATTTTCCCCCTCTTTAACAGAATGAGGCTGTCAATTTTTTGCTTCTCCCCAATCAGTAGGCCGGCCAAGGACAGCATCTGATTATCAAGTAGGGACACGACCCATATGTTTCGACTGGTGGACCTGCAATAACCACCAATGGATCGAATGAAGCGATCATGCTTTGATATGGCTAGGGGCCTCAGCCCCAAAGAAGACACCCCATTGGCTTCAGACAGCATGGGCATGTGATCTTTATTTGAGAACTCAACGTAAAAGAATTTCTGCATCCAGTTGTTGTCAATAGATTCTTTATAACAAAACCTCTAGTTGGATTCAGGTCAGGTCTGTAACTTGTACTAACCATTGGTCGAACTGCTATTTCCACATCTCATCAAGATGAAAATAGACAACAAGATATCAAAATCGAAACGAAAGCGACAAAACCCCAACAGAGAAGCCACAACAACCATCAGACGTCAGGCGCTTGGGATCAGAAGGGTCGGAAATATATTTCGACGTAGTACCTCCGCGAAAGGACCTGTGTATGGAACTTTTAGTCCATACTTGACTGATTGGAAGTACATCGGTACACAACCCACTGGTGCCATATTGGCTCTATCGGCTTCCGTGGCGGACACCAGGGTATAATCATCCCCTATCAGCATCTCAGTTTGCATCTCTTGAAGTTTCCTCGAGGACTGGTGCTCACAATGTCGCCAATACTCAGAAAGGTCTGAGAAGCGGACGTTTTCGCCATTGTTTGTAGAAATGATTTTTTCTGACAAATCTCAAAGGAGGGCTGAAGAGCAACCGGTAAGGGTAATGGGGTATGTAACCCTCTGGCGAATATGGATCCTTATGAGGCGTGCGAAAGACGATTCCCGAAAATCGAAACAACAAAAGTCACACTAAAAAAGTTTTGCGCCTTTCCAGAGGTCATGACTTACGACGCTCTTCCCAAGAAAAAGCGCCATGAGTCAGGAGCAAATAATAGAACGTGGTCTTAGGCCCAGTTGGAGGGGTCAGCTCTTGAAAGGCCCACACGAAAGGCCCACAAAGGACAGCTACCGATTGATATTCAATGTGATTATCTATGGAAGGGTCTTAGCCACCTAGATCTCCCGAACGATAGGGTCTCAGTCGTCCCGTCAGCCGAACATGATTCGTCACGTAAAGGTAATCGCCCCGATCGGGCATCCAACCATCAGTCCTTCAAGCGAATGAGCCCTAAAAACCCTTCATCGGTCGAACAACCGATCGATAGATAACGGCTCTAACAATTCTAAGGGAAAGTCAAAATATCCTAATGACTCCTACTTACTACTTGAGAGTAGATTCTTTAGGATTTTTTGGTTAAGGAAAAAATTTCAACAGAAAACGAAAGTTTTTCAAAAGATGAAAATCATAATCAATTCTAAATATTAAATCTCCGAAATTCTCAGATCAGCTCGATAAGGAAAGTGTGGTTGAAACACTTCAGTAGCGCATGACTCTCACAGGTATAAGGGAACTCAAAACCCTACAAACTAGATACGTTCTCTTGACCTCACATTGGGAATCACAGGGAATCACTCCCTTGAACTCTGAGTCTGACTTGAGCGTCGGAGTCTCCCAGTCGGATCATCCCCCAAAGGTTTTTATAGATACTACACCCTCTCGATGGTAATCGTTTAAGTCTACAAGGAGTCGGTATTTGTGGAGTTGTAATCTACTTCCAACAGAAGGTGTCAATAGATACTAATAAATAGTCGGTTCAATGAGATAATGTATTATGTATCTTAATTAAATCTTAAATTCAAAATTTAAAAATAAAAAAATTTATATTGAGAAAGTGGTTCCATAAATAGAATAATTATAGATATTTAAAATGAATTCGTTGTGATATAGATTCGGATATAGGTGACGGGGATGGATAAAAATATCAATGGATATGAGTTGAGCAAAGGCATAGCCATTAAAACACACACCCACACACACAAGGATTGGTTCTCATTATGGCGCGTGTACATCATTCCGTGAGCTGTATGCACTGATCGCCATTGTCGGTTCTTGGGGATAGATAGGGGACGAGTTCGATTTCGTCATAGATGACTTCATGAGCAGTCCACCATTCCTATCAATCAGGATCGGTTAGAGGTCTTTAGTCACAAAAAATTCCTTCATGTGGCTGATGTAGAAGGTTTCTTGTAAAATTAAAATACGACTACATGCTACCGTAATATTCTAAAGCTTATGATTTTTGCAATTCCACAAATGGGGTAGGTCTCGATCAAGCTTTAATTATGGACAAAAATGTCTACATGATAAGTGACCATATAACAAAAAATCTACTAGATTATATAGAAATTATATTTTATATTAAAAAAAACATAATATGCATTCAGGATTATAATTTTATAAAATGTTAATTATTTGCGATAAATATTAAGAGGGTTATAATCTCGAATTATATAATTATTTTTCTTTAAATTTTGAAGCCGACTAACCTGGTCCAATCCTCACTTCGCCTCTAGCCCTTACTAGCTTAGCAATTGCTAAATATAGTGTTATGGCAAAACTAAATCGAGAGAGGGGGGAGGAGAGAGAGAGATATGATGTTGATGAGCAAAAATATGAATATTGTTGTTACTATTTTTTTAAAGTAACAAGAAAAATAAGATACATAAAAATAAATATTGTAATCATTTTTGTTCAAGAATAAAATTTTCCTCAACACAAATCACCTAATATAACATACATAGTAAAAAGAGGGGGACAAAAACCCTTATCTATACTAGAATGAATAACTCTAACTAGCATATTAGAAATATCGCTGTATCAATAATATTGTTGTTATTTATTTATTTTTATTATTCAAATAAAAAAAAAATTCTATGATCTTGGAATGGTATGGTCATACTAGTTAAATAATTATGTATTACCGTCCTATGCTGGGCAGAATGATGAAATAAATCTCGAGCAAAATTAGATTTTATAATGTTAATTATTTATATTTTGATATGTTGATGTAAATATCTTTGAAGCAATAAGGTTGCTCTGTGTGTGTGGCGTGTTTGAGGGTGAGAGCATCGAAACGTGACAGTGGTTAGGAATGTAGACTAGGCACCTAACGTAGGACACACGTGGACCAGGTAAGAGATTAGCATTGACCCAATAGTGAACCTTCCAAGAACGTGGGGCGAGCCACCGTCAGCCAGCAATCCCTTTAGCACCATATCAAGTCTTACGACTTTCGAGGCAAAGCTTTTTGTTTCGTTTTTATTTTTTGAAAAAAGAAAAAGATAAATTGGACACGCACTTTTCTGAAGCGGAAAAGAGAGAGAGGGAGATGGGTCCATAAAATTTCCCCAGCAGCCGACCACTAGAAGTTGGGACCTGTGACTGCGATGCACACGTTTGGGCTGATCGATCCTTTTCATTTGTCAAATGCCAACTAAGAAGGCCACAATCACAATTCACATTGCCTAACGACGCAGACTCAATTCTCTCTCTCTCTCTCTCTCCCTCTATCTTCGATTCCTTTTGGGTGGTTGTGCCATGTCATAAAAGATGGGAGAGAATATCCTTATCCAACCATATTTATGACTATAAATTTTAGACCATGCCTGCTGATTACGAGCTGATAGGAGGAGGAGGAGGAGGAGGAGAAGGAGGAGGAGGAGATATGAGCCGATTGAAGACCTCAACTCAAAGTGAGGTTATGGATGCGAATACGAGGGTCGGCAAAATAGGTGTCCCAAACAATAATTGTACTTTGGCATACAATTGGCTAAGTGACCAATTTGGTCCATCACTCTTAAATTCCATCTTGACTTATAAAATATATCTCTATCTTTCTTTTTATCACAATGGTCCAAACTTAGACCTATAAAATATATCAAAATAATCTTTCTCAAATTAATTTTTATATATAATCTTATATATGATAAAAATAAATATCAAAAAAATTTTATTTTTCAAAAATCTAATTCAATTTTACTCGAATTTAGTCAACCACAACCTTGATAACTGGCTAACTATGTTTAAAAAAAAAAAAATCTATTTTCATAAATCTTTTAAGGCTAAAATGTTGAAATATAGAATAAAAGGTAATCAAAACAATGTACATTTTTCCTCTTTGTTTGCCTGTACCTGCCGCCAAACAACGTGGCTTTTTGGACAGTGACGTGACAAAAAAATCCTCCTTCAACGCACCCTGGGTTTCTTTTCTTTTCTTTTCTTTCTTTCTTTGGTTTTTTTTTTTTTTTAGATGAAAGAGTCAGTCACAAAATGTAAAATAGTTATTTTTATTCATAAACCAGAAAAGATTATCTAGTCTAGTATTAATATTTACATTAATATTTCAAAGTTTTTGACAAGTCATCCCCCACCTTAAAAAAAAAAAAATCAGGGTTAACTTGAGAAAATTCAAATAAACCTAATTTGGTTTTCTTAACTATTGCCTTGGGCATATCTTTTTTTGATACTCTAGGTTTGATCCATCGCCTAATATTTAGAGTTTCATTCTGACTAATTTAGCCCAAGCCACGATCGGGTGGAGGTTCTCCCAACGTTGTTTCTGTCACTATCAAAACTCGAATTCGAACACTTGATATAGGGTTTTAATACCCTTTTTACTAGACCAATGAAAAGTTAGTAGAAACACTCATATCTTGTAACGAAATATTAACTAATATTTGCAAAACAATGATGCTTATGGAACTAAGAAAAATTTAGTGACAAATAATACTTTCTCGACTTGGCCCTCTTTTAAAATTAAGGAAAATAGAGGGGAAGGTGTAATTACATATTATACCTAGAGCCCTTCAATTACCAAATTTAGTTTTTCTCTCTAAGGTCAAACATATTAATTTTCTCTCTCTAAAAATATTAAAATTTTATCTTTCAAAATATATTAACTTTAATTTTTCTCTCTAAAAACCTAAAACCAATTTTTCTTTAACAAAAATTTAGTTTACTTTTTTCTCTCTAAACACATTAATTTTTTTCTTTCTAAGAACACAAATTTAGTTTTTTTATTTTCTAAAATAAAGCATATTAATTTAATTTATTTTTTTTTCAAGTGGATAATATCTTTAACTCCATAAAAATGGGTATACTTTTATCCCATATTTGGAAATATTTTTACCCTGTCCACAATATACCCAATTTAAATTTTATAAACCAAATATGAAAAATAAGGTTACACCTTATTTTAACGCAAAACAAATGTTGCCTAAAAGGAGAAAAAGGTTGATATGCTTTTAATGATTCTTCAACGACAAGAGTAGCATTTTCCTTGTGTGTGTCTGGCCGTGTGCGAGAGAGAGAGAGAGACATGTAGTGGTAATCTTTAAAAGTTGCCCAATCTAGAGAAAGATCAAGAGGGGGGGGAGGGCGAGAGAGAGAGAGAGAGATCACATTGATTCTCTTATATCGGAGAGATGGATGTGCATTGAGGTATAAATTTGTATAAATTGTATATGTTTGTATGGATTTGTATAAATGTGCTCCGACAAAGTTCATGTTCGAAGTGCGAAAGTAACAAAGATTTTGGATAAGAAAATTAGACTGGATAAAGAAAATAATAATAAAAGCAGGTTCCAAAGGGCTCTATCGCATATGAATTTGCATAGATATTATGTATAAATGTGGTAGGATAGAGAGCATCCACGAAGTGTGAGTAACAATTTTTTTTTTTTTTTGAACAAAGCATTTGGGCCCAAAGAGGAAAGTAACAATGAAAGCAAGATACCCCGACAGATGCCTATGTTGCAAAAAACAGAAAATTTATCCCGGGGTTTTCTTTAAAATACCAATAAAAAGGCATTGCTCTAAAGAACAGCTCGAAGTTCCAAGCTAAGACACCGGAACATACAGGGATTAAAGGTAAAGAATGATGACACAAAATCTCAAACCACCGCAAAATTTAGGGTTGCATTTGATTAAGTTCAAATAAAAACAAAAGGAATAAACTGAAACAGGAGGGCAGAAAAAAAAATTTTAAAATGCACAAGTACAAGGACAACTAAAAAAAAAAACACACACGCAGGCACAGGCACAGACACGCAAATATATATCAATTTTTTTGTTTTTGTTTTAACTTAATTTATTCAAAAATAAAGATAATTTTTTCTCTCTCCTCCTCCCCGAGCCAAGTTGGCCGTTTCCTCGTATCATTCCATTCCAAACTATGCCCAAGGGGTAAAACAAAAGCTGCAAAAATGCAGACTTATCATCACGGTCACGGGCAATTGTCCCACCATAGGCAACTAACATCGTATCATTCTTTCCCCAATCTCCGCCACATCCAGCAGACGCCATCAAGACAAGGGGTCAAATGTTCAAAAAGGTACAAATCAAAGGGAACATAAATTGGGAGCTACACAAATAAAAATAAAAATAATACCAATAATAGCCTATTGAAGAAGCTTGACTATTATACAACATGAAGATACGAGAGGTTGGATAAAAGGAAGAACTCTAGCGACGACCATAACCATGTGATTGAGGTTGCCATCTACTTGATCGATCTAATGCAGAAAACTGGTTTCCTGGTTGTTGAGGGTGATCATATCCTTGGTTGATATTTTGATTTGCCTGACGGTGCCAATTCCCTCCATACTGTTGTTGATGACCATTGGCACCATATGAATGGTTACCTCCATGGCCACCATATGCATCCTCACGAGGGTGATGAGAACCCATCCTAACATGAGCTTGGGGCACGTGTCCAGGAGGATACCTGTTTGCACCATTCTGATGGGGTCCTGGTTGGTAGCATCCTTGAGCATAATGCCCTCCATTGTTGGGCAAGGGCTGATCGCTTTTCCCATGTTGAGAATTGGACACCCCACCATCATAAGGATGGTAGCCAGAAGCTGAAGAACCATATGGCCGACCTTGACCACGGTTGTAGGTGTCGTGTACATACGAGTTATGTGAGAACCGAGGATGTTTTTGTGAACTGTAGTCTGTTCTAGATGCCCTTTGTTGCTGATTGTAGTAACCATTGCTGCTGCTTGTTACTGGTCGGCTATATGCAGGGGCAGCATAGGATGGACCTGGTCCATGCAATTGGTCTTCATATCCATTCCGTTCAGCCTTTATCTGTAAGCTATTAACAAGAAGACGATGAGCTGAATGCCCCAGTTGTCGTCCAGAAATGGATCCAGGTGGATTTTGCCTGCAAAAGCAGCAATTACGACATCATCAGATATAAGCCACATTATCCCATGGTTCAAACTTTTAACTATGTGACATTGATTCATATCATAGAGCAGCACACACCTTCCATTCTCCCGTGGCCTTCTCCCATTGTCTTCATGCCACAAAGCAGCCTCAGGTTTCAAATCTCCCATTGTAACACACTGTCAAAACCAAAAGGCACAAGAGCAGGTAAAGACCAACACATAAGGAATCTAAATAAACAGCGCCCTAAAGAGATCAAACAACAAGAGGCATGCATGCTGTTTACAACACGTGCACACATGGCTGTGCGAAAAGGGTCTGAATCAGCCCAAGCATCATCAGCATCCACAATACTTTGCATAAGTCAGGTTGTCCAAGCAAATTTCTCCAAATATATATGTGTGTGAGTGTGTGTATCCAAAATGAGTCCAAAACTTTTCAATCTTTGGACATCCTTATGGCAGAGTCCACCATCTCATACACCTAAAAAACCAATATCAGGCCTTTAAGCAAATGTGCATGAATTAGATATCCAGCAGACCCTCCTATTTTTAAGCACATGATTAAAAAGAACACAGCTGATATAAGAGCAGGTTCATATTGGTACTAATAGAGCCACGAAATGCATTTCAAACTCAACACACCATTTGCAATGCAAGGAAAGAATTTGATGCAATCTCCATTCAACAAAGTTATGGGCTAAAAGGCTTTGCTAGGTTGGATGAGCTGAAAACGCAGACAAGGATGAAGCACAGATGACCAATGCAGTAGGCATTCTTCTAAGATTTCACTCAATACACAATCTGCAGATATAGGATTCCACCGTGTCAATTGGATCATAAAAAATGTGTGCATGCATTGTGTAAGTTCACCTCAAGCTTAAAACATTCCATTGAATGCTTGGGGTCCATGGAGGGTAATAGGTAGACAACTCTGATATCAATCTAAAAGAACTATGATTAATTCAATCAGCAACAAAATTATATAAGCAGCATTCAAATTCTCAGCTCAAATGCATATAGCTGTCCTGTTCATCCAGTTTTGAACATTTAAAATTCTAAAGCCTCAAACCATCAAAAACCACACAAAATTCCACAAAGCATATAGGTGTAACAATCATCATACAAAAAGGCCTGGATCCATGGGTCACTGCCAGATTTCAGCCTTCTTTACCAAGACAGTTCAAAAATTAAATAGTTCAAGAAAAATAATGACCTGCAATAAAAACTACTAAATAATCAAAAACTTACCCTCTTTGGAAAGATAACCCCTGGAGGAGGCCGAGTGGTGTGTTTATGACGATCTGGAAGTCTATAAATTGCACAACTACATAAAAGAAAAGTAATCAAAAAGGAATCACCTACTTTTTTTCGTGTTGGGGGGAGCATTTAAACCAATCTAAAACAAAAATAGCTTTAACTTATTAAATGCTTACATGACTTGGTTGTCCATAATATCATCCATTCCTGAAACAGGAGACCTGAAAATAGGGGGACAAGGATCTCCACAACAAAGGGATATATAGCCATTCATTGCACCACTGGACATGACCAAAATTGAATCAGAAACAACAGGTGGTAATCTAAATTACAGCAATTTTGAAATTATGCATGTTTGAACAAAGGAAACATGCAAATCTATTCAGTTCTGAAAACCCACAACAAACAGAAGTTACACAAGTTAAATGCATATGGATACAAGATAGTAATAAATTAGAAAAGGCAATAAATATCACATAAAACTCATGGCGTTCAACTGAAAGCATGAAGATCATGAACACTATAAAAGCAATAGTATGCAACTATTGCAGCCAAACCTTGTCTTGGGGTCAAGCTGTTCTTTTACTTTAGTTCTCTCTCTCTCTGTCAACTGCTTACAGCGGGCATCCAAGGAAAATATGTATGGGGAAAGAAGGTGCGACAAAGATACAAAAAGCATGTCACACATCACACTGTTTCTTCGTTCTTCTTCCTCCTGTAGAAAGATGTTGAAATCAATAAATTAAGAACTAAGAAGTCATCTGCAAAAAACATTCATCAACTATGATCATAATTCACAAGATGGGATGTGAAAGACAAACCGTTAAAGTATGCTCAATTTTTTCCACCTCAGCAAGAAGGCGAGCTTCATCAATGAATGGCAATTTCGCAACACCCTAAAGGAATAACAATTTAAAAAAAAAAAAAAAAAAGCATAAAAATCCAGATAAAGGAATGATTTTACAGCAGGAAATCGACTCTACTCGAGAGTCACAAAAGAAAAAGGGAGGGAAACGCCAAGGAAAACACACCTGCCAGGCAAATCGCTTGCCATTCATATCAACCTCAAAATCTGAAGAGAATAAATGGAAAGGGAGGTAGCAGATAAGATTTGTGAAGATCAGATGGGAAAAAATACATAAGCAACAAGTTCCAGCCTTACAGGCCTAAGCAGAAAAGGATACCAGTGGGATAGAAGTCAACGAGAGGAGAATTTATATCAGTCATCAATTTCCTATAATGCTCTGGAAGTGCATGGGAACTGCATAAAGGCACTTGTAAGCAACACTCAAGGTATAATATACGGAAATCAGCAACTGAGACAACCTTGCAGCTGGAAAAACACCCAGAAGTTGGTTGAACGGTTTAAAGGGTGAACCCAATTCAAAGTTTATATTCAGCTGACCAAGATCCTTAAGATCAGAAGCAAAGGGAGCATAATGATAGGGATAAAACCTGGAAAAAAAAATTGAAATCAATGCAGTGCCTATTATAAGGAACTATTACTGACAAGTTGACATTAATTAATAAAAACATTTTCAACAAATGAAAAATAATAGGATTAGTAAAAGTATCAAAGCCATAGACAAGATTGCCTGTTAGGCACTAGAACCAATATCGGAGCAATGCAAGTTAGAAAAGCTCAACATCTGATTCCAACAAAATAATTCAGTGTTAAGCACTCTTTCTATTTATGACACCTCAAGTCCTTAGCTAAAAAGAAAAAAGTCAATTGGGGGGGGGGGAAGAGCGAGCATCACTGCCAAATCCTGGAACATACTCAGATTTTATGTGGCATCATACAAGAAAGACAATAGGTTATCAACATGCTAGCCATAAACTCCACGTCTGGAGTGTTGACAAATGTTCTTCATTAAGTACAGCATTAAAATGTAATGACCCCAATCCCCCAAACCCCCCCCCCCCCAATTAAAAAAAAAAAGAACAAAGAGATGCATCTTGATGACCTCATTTCTCCAATTTAATAGTGGTAGAAGTGTATACAACAAAAAGAAGGATCCACACCCGCAGTGTCATAGCCTAATACAGAATTATGGTAATAGCAATATAATCAACAGGGAACTAGTATATCAAGTCACTGCCAGAAAACACTGAACACACCCCAACTTCCAATAAATGAATGAATTGAAAAAAAAAAGAAAGAAAGAAAGAAAACATGCACCTGCAAACTAACTTCTAGGCAGGAGCAAAGTAGTGGTAATAGCAATAGTAAAGCAAGTATCATACAGATAAAAGGAAGGCGTTCCACTGGGTGGAGGAAGGAGGAAAAGGAAACATAAAGCAAAATGCTTACCATTGCCAAGAACAAACACCTTCATAATAGTAGTGCATAACCCAACATAAGCCTTCAGTGTATCTCAAGACCTACCCAATGGATAGAATCAAAATATGTTACTAACTTCATCGGAAAGTAAATATGAGGTGCTCTGAATAGAAGTCCTAGGAGATCATTCTTAAGAATGGATAAATGGTGATACATTGCAGCCCAAAAATAGATAAACATATAAACTGGGCAAAAATCTATTCTGGGATAACAAAATAAGAATATCGCAGGGAAAATACAATGTTTATATTCATCCCATCAATGCAATACTAGTCTATCACCATATGCATCTAACCTAGCACACAGTGTGCAGCAAATGTACGAGTGCCATTATTATTCTTCCATAAAGAGGTGGGCATAACTAACTTCTACCCTGCAAAACAAGTACTACTTGCAACAAGAAGTGCAATCACATGCAATTGAATTCTCACAGATATGCTGTTTGGAAGAGCTTAAGGAAGCATATTAAACAACAGGCAAAGTACAAGTAACATATGTACTTACAACATCTTTCCTTATTGCTTCACGTTCTTTAGAAGTTTTGGCAGAAAACTTCTCCTCATAGTACCTTTCTTTCCATCCGGCTTCCCCCAATTTAACCTGATAATAGAGTATTGGAGACATAAAGCTCTAAATGAATAGAAACTGAAGTACAACAGCAGGAATGGTCAATATCAAATAAAACTCATCAACTAGACCAATGGATTATGAAATTACAAAGAAAAGAACCAACTGTGAGCATTTCAGCAAGATACAGCAAGTGACCCACTTATACATGAAATTGCAGCAGCAGAATGAAGCATCAAGTCTACACCTCTCAGGAATAAACCTTTATGATGATACCCTTCGGTAAATTCAAACAAGTCAAGAGCATAGCAGACAGCGGTCACAGCACAAACAAGAATGCATATAAGACAAGTCTGTGAGTTGCATTTATGAATGTCCGTATAGATAATCTAGATTTCCTTCGGTAAATTCACCTTTATGGTGATTCCCTTCAGTAGATTCAAACAAGTAAAGAGCATATCAGACAGTGGTCACAGCACAAACAAGAACGCATGCAAGACAAGTGTGTGGGAGTTGCATTTATGAATGTCTGTATAGATAATCTAGATTTCAGAAATGGAACCCATTAGTTGATCCCACACCATCAATGTGAGCATATTTGACTTAAAATAAAGACTATGCACAAACATAAAACACGTTTCAGAATCAAGACATTGCAGCTTGCATACCCAGAATCCAACACTTATGACTTGACTGAGCAGTTCGTAGTCACCTTTGCACAGGACATCAGAAAATAACTTAAAACTCCAAAGAAAAAGAGGTTAAAGAATTAGCAATCCACTAGCCAAAACTGGAGAAGCCAAGATGTTAATGGGAAGTATCAACTATAATGCTTTATTCATAAAATCCCCAACCCCATTTTTTCTGAGTTTTACCAAGTTTACTAAGAATATTGCTTCTAATGCACTAAAATTGTAAAATTTCCTCCACATTGGTAAGAAAATCTCTCCTTGTCAGATTTTTAACTCATTCTTATAAAAAGGTTAAACCTAGAAACTACTTTAACCCCACCCCACCCCACCCCAAAAAAAGGAAGTTTATCATATACAATAGTGTGCAAGAGAACCAAGGATTCATACAAGGAAATAGCTGGGATCATTTGACTAACAAACCATGAATAATCAAAAGAAATTATACCTTGTCTTCGTCTGGATTTTCTGAGTTGAAGGCATCAGCTTTCTCACGAAGTTTTTCCTTTAACATTGCTTTTAGTTCCTCTTTATTTTCCTGTACCTAAACCAAAACAGGAGTTCAATAGCCTCATGAGTTGAGACATTACACCAGCCAATCCAATAATGTTCAAAAAGCACAATATAGCAGCAACGGCAATAAAGAAGCTGTGAACTGCCTTAATGCCAGCCTTTTGCCAAATCAAAGGTTAGCCCATAGAAAATAAATATAAAGAATGGATGAAGCCCGCCTCTCCTGAAGCAGGGAAACATACTTCTATTTCAAGACTATTCTCAGCTTCAACAATAGCAGCACCTAAGGAGGCTCCTGAAGACACACAAGCAACCTTTTGTGCACGGAAGGATGCCCTTCTACTATCAGATCTCTCTGACTTTTGGCTTTTAACATCAAAGGTGGAGCTCACAAAACTATTTGTTGATCCTGCATTCTGATATGGAGAAGGTGCTGGAGCAGAAGCAAGTCGAGAACCATGGAACTTAGTAACCGGAACTAAAGACTCAGGCTTCACTTGTGGTTCTGCATCATCTCCTCTCCTTGTTTGTGCCTTTTCACGCTTGATTCTTTCTGCTTGACGCTGTAAAGGGGAAAACAAAGAAAAGCAACGCCCCAAACTTCAACAGACATGACACGGAAGTTCATTGAATAGCAACAAATTCAATAGTGTTGCAGTATTGCACTCTTCTTGACTTGACCTTCTCCCAAACCCCCCCCCCCCCAAAAAAAAAAAAGAAGAAACTAAGCTCTTCTCAAGCAAGATGCAACTGGATTTATGATGACCTAAGTGCTGAATATTAACCACTCTAGATGTCATAAAACCAAATCCCAGAACATATATGAGGTGTATCTGAGCCAATATTCCACAAGCATAGCTCAAATAACTGGATCCTAGCAGAGCAAAATTTGGAATCCAAAGCTAGAAAGTAATCCTAATCCTTCCTTCAATGAGCCGTAATAAACAACATAGCGAAATCAATTTATTTTGCAAAATGTTCCCCTTTAATCAATCTTAATAAATCAAGTATATGAGTTAATCCAATCAGCACACATAAAATTAAATAGAGAAATAACAGCTCATAGCGGACAAAATCATATAAATCAGTTGCAGGACAAACCTGATGCAAACGAGCTCTCTTTTGGAATATTCTGTCTTCATAGGATCCCACTGCCTGAATAAAGTGTTCTACTCTGCTCAAATTTGGCTGAAAACATGAAAGGAAGTAACAAAACATAAGTCCTGCATTAGTAAATGTTCAAATTGAAGATAAGACATCAGGAGAATGGAACATAAATCAGCAAATACCGTGCATGAGTCAGTCAAATATCCACCCAATGCCTCGAATTCCTTTTTATATATGGCCATCAGCAAGTTTATTGCTCCCTAAAACCAATTTAGATCAGAAGTTACAAAGAATTTAAGCTTAAGTAGTAACTTAGATAGCAACCATCAGAAAATTTGCACTTGGAAGAAAACTTTTGCAAATACAATAGATGAGAAGGCATGTGCTACATTCCTCAGGTTCAAATTCTACAAACATTATATAGTACCAAAAAATGTTATCAGAACAGTAAGGATATACCTCACGGATCTCCAATGTCGGCATGTGTGGAAGAAAATCATTGCCAACAAAGAAGCAAATGAAGATGAAGTCATCCAAGATGCGCTCGAAATCAATCTCAAATGGAGGGTTAGGAATTCTAAACTCGTATTCCAGGTATTCTCTGAGAGTCCAAATGTTGAGAAACTGCAAGACAGATACAAGCTCACAAAGGATGTTTCAAAGATGAAACACTATTACACAAATCACAATAACCACGTCCCACTTTGAAGTAGAACGAAAGTAACCTGGTAAGGCTTCTTTGCAACAAGTGCCTCATCACCTTTCTCATCAAACTCTCCAGCTTTTCTCTTTGCTTTTCCCTCACAATCTGCTGCCAGATGACCCATTTGACCACATAGGAAGCATTTGTCTTGTCCAGGAGTGAAAACAATCTATGTGATACCATTTAGAAGGACCCAACAAGTTTATATAATGCTTCATAGAAGCTCAAAATCTAGACAAATATTTAATCAAGGAATCTAAATACTCAAAAGACGTTCACCCCACCAATCCAGACATATAATGTGGGGATTAATAAAAGAAAAAGATATTAAAAAAATAAACCTAGAGCCAGCCAGTAAAGCCCCCATATATTGTCTAAAAAGGACAGAGAAAATAACCTCTCTGAGGATTGAGAAATGAACTTCATGGGTTGCCAGAGCAAGCATGATCAAATCTGCATCCTGTTTTGCAGCAAAAAATAGAATGCAAAAGAAACAATATAATTATTCAAAAGTAGCACCCTGTTTAGCAGTAAAACTTAGAAAACAGAAATAACACATTTTTCAATAGAAAGTAGACATACATAAGCTACAACAGATAAGTAAACAGGAAAACAATTTATAAATCAGAAAGCCAAAAAAAGGTAAGGAGTAGAAGAATGGTTCTCGTTAGAAAATATACCAGACCGTACAAGCAATGGCGCGTATTTGGATCGTAGCCAGGTAGGTTTCTTTGAAGACGTATGTAGGACATAATTTTGTGTTCCCCCTCACCGGGAACATTGGCATCGGACAGGATAACCTAAAAGGAATTAACATTGAGTGAAAGATCAAGCAAAATCTAATCAAGCACTATACATTCAGCCAATGTTCAGACCGCAAGAGGAAACAGGGAACCGGAGAACATAAGATACCTTAATGGATCTCCAACCAGGGTCATTATTTAGTCTGAGATGAATATAATATTGCAGTGCAATTGATAAGACAGCCATAAATTCAGTGCCAGGAGTAATGACATTAGAATCACAAACTTGTGAATTCTGCTTTGGAGGAAGCTTTCTTCCCTCCCTCTCAAACTCCTCCCTTAATCGTTCTTCTTCAGCAGCCTACAAAAGCAATTGGTGCCAAGAAATACAGAAAAATTTTCTCCACTAATTCTGTCTTTCAATACAAATTCGGTGAGAATAGGAAATAGACAAATATATGTACAAAATATCAACATACCGCGTCAGCTGCATCTTTAGCTGCTCTAAAACGCCTAGACCGTTGCTGATTCATTTTAGCTCTAGGGGCGACACCATCTACCAATTTTCACAACCATACAGTGTCTCATAATATGTAAAAGGAATTCCATCAACTTTACAATTAAAGGGGAAAAATTCCAAGGAACTCACCAATGGCCATATATAACAACTTCCTGGGTCTAACCATCACAAAAAGCCTGTCAATGTAATCAAACATACATTGAAAGACCTCATTAAAAGATGTTGGAGATGGCTGCATTAAAAATAAGTTAGTTGAAACATTTCCCATTTTTCCGTATGTAATGTCAAAACAATACCACCATTCATATCTGCACAAGGGCATTTGAACACTCAAGGAATGCTTCTAAGGGGGACAGCATGTGTGGAGACCAACTTGAGATAGAATGATCTAAAAACCGCATTTGAGAACAACGGTTCTATTTTCTATCCCATAAAACTCGTTTCTATAAATGCAGTCAATTTAGTCTCCAAACCTTTTGGTCCATGTGCAATTATCTAACACTCAAATTACTTGCATAAGGAGATCATGCTAACATCAAGTCTCTTGTTTCTAAACTAGTTAACTAGTGTCATAACAAGAACACCCGCCTGAAGCGGAAGAAACAGGGAACTATCTCAAATTTACATAAACACTTCATAGTAGATTGTTTGTCCAGGTCCCTGTATCATAAATCATTAATATCATAATTTTACTCGACCCTAATTAACTGTTAAATCCCTAATTGGGATTTCCGTCCGTACCCAAAATGTGTAGTTGAATATCAGGTAATCCATGTGATAAACCGCTTGATATTAGATTAGGTGCATAATTCCCTACATTATAATAGCCGTAATTTTAGCTTTCTTTTTATTCTTTTTTTTTTTTGCAAGTAAATCCCTAACTGTTTACTCCTCAATGACTCGTATTGAAGTCAGTTCATCGCCACCGTATTGTAAGACTTAAGGTATCAATCTGCCAAACAAAAACTACGCAAAACAGCCTTTCATCTAAACCTTTTCACCGAGACAAAGAGAAATATGTTACAAAGAATAAGAAGGAAGGCAATATATACCAAACAATTAACGAAATCAGAGATAGGGGAAGACAGAAATTCAGAAAACCAAACAAGAGAATCCAATTGAGTGCGTAATCATTACCCGGTCCTCGGGATGAAAACAAGGGTGAATAATCCCGTTCATGTCGAGATAGAGATTGTCATACTCGATTTTGTTAGGGTTTGGTTTACTGGTATCAACCGGAATCTTAATGCCTTCGATTTCAACGGCTTCTTCTTCGATCACATCCACTACCACCATTGGATACTTCTCCGCTAACCACCGATAAAACGCCGGAACTCCCATCTCCAATTACTCGCACTCCAGCAACTTGTTCAAACCCTAGATCTTCCAACGAATCAGATCTCACACACCAAATTCCTAATTGAATGATTGAGTAACGAATAAATAAAAACCCTAACCCTAACCCTAACCAGAGAGAGAGAGAGAGAGAGAGAGAGAGAATACGCGAAGAGGGATTTAGAAATGTGCGTGAGAATTAGAAACAATTAAACACGCAAGAGAGCGGCAACTAGGTTACGTAAGTGAGAGAAAACAGCGATGACCCTAGACACTTGGGAAGAGAGAGCGTGCGGGGTAAAAGGGATTCTTGGAGTGGGTAAGGGTATTTTGGGGATTTAAATAAAACAAAGGCGGAAACAGATTTTAGGCGGTCTTGCTCTCTTTCTTTCTTTTAGTTGGAAGATATTTTCGGGAATTTGCCGTCGGGAGATATTTTAATGGAGGTTGGCTCGTTCTCGGCCGTTGATCGTTCTTCTGTCTGTCTGTAGTCATTGGATGTGATGAAATGCAACTGTTCCTCCTTGCTGCTTTAGAAAATCAATCATCGTGATTTGGTTAATGGCCGATTTGCCCCCAAATCGTCACCAAAGAGAGCCGGATCCATCCAAGCAATAATTAGGTAAAATAAATAAGTAAATTTATGTGATAATATATATAAACAAAGTTAATTAAATTTTTATAAAATTATCAAACAAAATTTTGACAGATAATATTAAATAAATTAAATATTTAAATAACAGCTTATATAAATATATTTTATCTTATATATAAAATTAAAATCAAATCGATCAAAATATATTTGATATATTTACTTGATTATATTTTTGATAGATGGAATAGACTTTTGACTCATTTGGGTTGAACAAAATAGGTTATCAATAGTCATTGGAGTCTTCTAATTTAGAGATTTAAACATAGTTTTGAAACTGGTCGTTAGAAAATGAAATAATTAATTTTTTTAAAAGAAATTATATTTAATTTTATAAATTATAACTTCAAATGTTTACCTTCTAAAATTTTAATTCTCACTTCGCAAAACTACAGTATTAAATAGTTAATTTATCTTGTTTTCCTCATTCAACACAAATGATCGGCTTTAATTCAATAAGTGGAGCAACGATTCTGGTTCAAGGCCATTGAATTTGAATATTCTTAGGCAACGTTTAGTTTATACTCGAAAATCATAATTGAATTTAAAATTAAAAATTTTAATAATGAGTTTTAAAAATTTATTTGTTCATTTAGTTTTTGAAATCTTATAATTTGAATGGTTTCATATTTAAACTGATTTTTATTTTATTAATATAAATAAATCATATAAATTTTGATTTAATTATTAATTTTGATTCATTTTGACGAGACGGTCCTTCAATTTTATTTTATTCGGCTCAAGCGGATGAAGGAAAGTCTTATACCATGCTAGACCCATGGATACCCGAATCCCATCTTCAATTCCTAACAGGCCAGGCCATCCCAAGCTCGATCCCATCTCCGGTTGCACCTAACAATCGGAACCATGTGGGGCATTGTACCTACGAGAACACATATTTCAAAGACACTCCCTTCACGAGGACATTGAGAATGGAAGAATTATTTATAAGAAAATTTAGGTTTTTAATATAAACATTATCAATATAATTATGTTAATTTATTTTATAAAATAATTTGACTTGTATTTACAAAATTTTAAATTTTTATATAAAGTTTAAACTTTAATGATAAAAATTATAAGTAGAAATAAAATAGAATAAAAATAAAATAAATTGAATTGAATTAAATTAAACTTTTCCCTAATGATAGTTTTAGTCATCGAGATAGACCATCAAACTTTACTCAAAATAATTCTCTCTCTCTCTCTGTAGTACAACGGTTCATTTATGAGTTTTGGAGAGAAGAGAAAAGGTTAAGAAAAAAAAATAAAATAAAATAAATATAAATTTTTTTATTTTATTTAAGAGTTATATGAAAAAAAAATATAAAAAAAAAGTTTCTCGTCATTGGAAGTTTGAGAAAAATGGAGAGAAAAATTCTAATTGTATTTGAATTCAGAATAAAATGTTTTGATACCAGTTTTGATGGATATTTTTTGAAATATAAAAGTATTTAATTTTAGTATTTTTTCTTCTTTTCGTTTCTTTTCATCTCTGAGATGGAAAAAATTTTAAAGGTTAAAGGGGTTTTAACTCCATCCTAATTTCTTTTTCTAATCTCTTTTTCTCTATTATAACTAAACTCTCAAAAGAGGAAAAAAAAAACTTAACTTTTTCTTCTAATCTTTTTCTTATTTCCCAATTATAAGTATCCAAGGAGAAGACTCGCTTACTGTAATCTAGTTATCCAAACGTAATCTGGGACTCAACATCAACTATATTGGTAGTTTCTTGGTCTTTGAGGATCTAAATGACAACGACCATCTCCAAAGCCACTCTCCCAAGTCCCAACAAGGCAAGTGGACTAGCCGTTGTAGTTGAAATGAACGAAATCATCATGGGACATTTTAGATTATTTAAATAATATATTCGATAAAATATGAATGATATATTTATCATTCACAGATGAATGAAAAAAAACTAAGCATTGCCATCACAAGACAACTTATGCAATTGATGTAAAATATGTAAGAATTTTTTTTTTTGGGGAAAAAAGGTTAAGATTAATTTCTTTTAACATTATATAAAGTTTTTCATATGATAAGACGGGTGAAAAATTTGATATTTTATATGATGAAATTTTTGTTTTTAGTATTTGAAAAAGGCATTGGTACAGGCTATCACAGGGATCCATATTGTCATGTCTAGTGCCATACATCTCAAATACTAATTTCTCTTTCTTGTTGTTTTTGTTGCAGAAATCACAATTTTTGGTGATATATCAATTTTCGAAATATTAAACATAATAGATGCACCGCCCATTTGAGCGCAAGATAACTGGCAATTTGCCAATCTTGTATCTTCAAAAGTTTAATACGAGTGATTGCAATTTACACACAAAGATCATTGACCTATCAACAAGACAATGGGAGGAAATACATAGATTTATTAAAAAAAAAAAAAAAAGGAGGAGGAGAAGCATTTTGCATGTATTGATAGGGGTGAAAAAGTGATGTCATAGATGGTTTTATAATAATAATAATAATAAGAACAACAATAACAATAATAATAATAATATATTTGTTTTCCTAAAAAAAACAAATTTAAAAATATTGACAGTATTTAACAAAATTTGTTTGGTTATCACCTAATTTACAAACTCTAACTTTTTATAATATACTCAGTTCATGGTCCAACAAAAAATGTTTCAACAATTCGAATAAAAACAATCAAGTAATCATCTAACTTTTGAGTATGTTCAAAGAACACGAACCCTTATGTTGAATTCAAGTAACAAATTTTGTTTTGCTGTGCGCCAAGTTTTTTGTGAAAAAGAAATTAATCAATGCACTTATTGAAAATTAGGAGAAAAAATAGAAAAAATTTACGGTTAAACCTGCTGTCGCCCAGCTGCTAGGATGTCTGCCTTTCACTTGGAAGTCATGGATCTCAGCAACAGAATGGTATGAACTGCTTGTGTATGTTTCTGCCAGCGGAATAAGTTTTTGCTTGTGGTTCTAGTACCATTGAGCCTTATTACTCTTCTTGTTTTAATTGGATAGTTTTTGAAGGCCTTACACAAGAAAGATTTTCCTCATTCTATGTGCTTGTTTGTTTGAAGCCTATGCCCTCATTTTAGCAAAAGAATCATGGATTCGTTTAATGTTAATATTGCTCATATTTATGGTAGAACCGAATGTTGCTTAGGCATTCCGTTTTGGATTTTTTGATTATCTTATTATTTTATATATTCTGCCTGCAGATTAACAAAACAGAGAATCGAGCTGAACTTCTCGTCGCTCTTGATGTTCCAAGGGATGCAGCTATACAGTGTGATGGGAAGAAAGTAGTTCCAGAAGTTTGGAATGTCTTGGACAAGATACACGCAATGGTAATTTTACTGCTGCTTTTTTTTTCTTTTTTTTTTTTTTTTTGGTGAAGACACAAGAAGGACAACAGAAACACAAGCTAACTAAATACCCAAGTCAAGACCACAGGGAGCAGCAGACTTAGCTGTGATCTTGGACCTCAAAGACTTAACACCCCTCGCATCCTCTTGCAACAACCTGAGAAGAGAAGGCCGGGGACGAGTAAACTCCAGCAGACCTGGATTGCAGCTATGACCCAAAGTAGCAAGATGATCCGCACACTTGTTTCCCTCCCTATAATTATGACTAATTTCCACAACATTGACCTCCGCCATGATATCCCGGCAGTCTCTAATGATTTCCCCAAGGGGATGGTCAGTGAAACAATTATCCCTCAGAAGATTGACAACTGCCATGGAGTCCGCCTCCAATTCGATGTTGCTCAACCCGTTCTTGTAAGCAACTTAAGACCTTCCCTCACTCCCCAGATTTCTGCAATAGTGACAGAGCAGATGCCCACATTAACGGCAAATCCTACTAACCAATCTCCTTTGTCATTCCTAAGAATGCCTCCAGCCGCTGCATGACCATCAGGATTGACCGAGCCATCTGTTTTAAGCTTGATGTTGTTGATTCTCGGAGGGATCCAACTAATCCAATTTCCTCTACAGACTCTTTCCATTGGGACTCTAATGACTGCATGGTTGATCTCACTGGCGAAATTTAAGGCCCATCTGGCTACCTGCAAGGAGGACATATGATCATTCTGGTAGATGCGTCTGCAGCAAGCCTTCCAAATGATCCAAATAGCCGCCACAAACTTGCCTCTATCTATGAAGAACGTGTGTGATTTAAAACCCATCACTCCAATCTTGAACCAATTAAGAGCCTCGTTTGTCCAGAAACTAATCACCCTCTCCACTCCTGGGAGAACTATACTCCACACCTCTCTGGCAATAGAATAGTCTCTGAGGCAATGCAAGATGGTTTCCTTTGATCCTTTGCACATTAAGCACTCATCTTCCTCCGTGAAGTGTCTTTTCTTCCTTTCTACATTGGTCATGATCTTGTTGTTCGTGGCTAACCAAATGAAGAATTTGACTCTTTCAGGACCAACACCTTTCCAAATCCAACCCCAGTCCTCCCCCTGACTATCCCCATCTCTCAAGGAAATAAGAAGATTATAAGCCAAACTGGATGAGAAACTCCCATCTCCATTCTCGGCCCAGCAGAAATCATCTACAACTGGGGTTCCTGGGAATCATCATACTCCTTTATCTCATAAACCTTGACCCTTGGAAGACATTCTCTCAAGTCCCCTAACTTCCATTCCCTACCTTTATTTATAAAGTGATTGACTTTGGTGTTGAGAGGCGGGGTTGCAGGATGAACAAGAGAGGAGTTGAGTAGCGATTCTTTACCAATCCATAGATCCGTCCAAAACTTTATTTTATTACCATCTCCTACCTTCCATCTCATGCCCTTGATCAGTAACTCCCTACTTTTGATGATCCCCTTCAACACAATAGAAGCGCCAGCTCTATATCTGTGGTTGAGGAGGCTATCATTCTTTAAATATTTACATCTGACCATTTTGCACCAGAGGCTTTCATCTTCTTTCATAATCTTCCAACCCAACTTGGCCATAAGAGCAAGATTACAGTCTCTAGCCTTTCTCAAACCCAACCCACCTTCCTTCCTAGGCTTACACACTCTCTCCCAGTTCACTAGATGCACATTTCCAGTCCAGCCCCACAAAAAATCCCTATTTAATTGGTCTAACTTCTTGCATGTGGAATCAGGGAACCAAGCAACTTGCATAGAATAGATTGGGATAGCTGCATTCACGGACTGAATCATAACCTTTCTCCCAGCAGGGCTTAGGAGCTTGGCTTTCCATCCTTCTAACCTGCTCTGGACCTTTTCGATTATGAAACCAAAGGTCTGCTTGTCCACTCTTTTATGAAGAATAGGGGTCCCTAAATACCTCCCAAGATTAGGGTTTATAGAGAACTTGCTCACTGCCATTAGCGTGTCCTTTAGAGTCCAGGGAACTTTAGGAGGAAACCACAACTTAGATTTGGCAAGGTTGATGCAGAGACTATTCTCCAGAGTAAATTCTTTCATACAATCTAGGATGTTGCTCATGCTCAAAACATCGGCTTCTGAAAACAACAAGAGGCAATCAGCGTAAAACAAGTGAGATAAAGCTGGACCACCTCTACTGATTCTGATGGGTTTCCAAGTGCCTCGACTAACTCTATCTTGAATCTTGTACGTGAGTCGTTCCATGACCAGCAGGAAGAGATAAGGGGAGAGAGGATCCCCTTGTCTTAACCCTTGCCCAAGGTTGAAAGGTGGCAAAGATTCCCCATTCCAAATCAAGGAGATACTGCCTGAAGAGACAGCAAACATGATGAGTTTGATGAGACCATGTGGCAAATTGAAGTCTAACAAAACCTGGCCCAAGTAATTCCAACTAATGTTGTCATAGGCTTTGCTGAGATTCACTTTGAGAATCATATTGTGCCGCTTGCCCGCAGCTTTCCTCATAGAGTGAATAACTTCTTGAGTAATGACTATGTTGTCCACAATTCCCCTCCCAGGCAAAAAACTGCTTTGATGTTCCCCCACCAGGTTTTTCAACAAAGGCCTTAGTCTTTGAACTTAACCTTAGACAACACCTTGTAAGATGAGTTTAAAAGACTGATAGGTCTAAAATCACCCATAACTTCAGGGATTGTCTACTTAGGAATGAGAGCCATTAGGGCATTTGCAAGCTCCGGACAAAAAAATCCATCCGTGAAAGCTTCATTCACAAAGTTGCACAAGGAAGGCTTCACTATATCCCAATATCGCTGCAAGAAAATAGCCTGCACACCATCCGGCCCCGGCGTCTTCAAACCCTTCATAGAAAAGAGCGCAACCTTGATCTCTTCCTCATCCACCCTTCTGACTAGATTAGCCTTCTCATTCTCCCCTAACTTCTTGTGCCATCTATAATATCTGTCACTAGAAGGAACCACATCCCGGCTTTCAAAAAGATTGGAGAAGTACTCAATCGCCATACTTTGAAGTTTGTCTTGACCAAGCATTATTAATCCTTAAAGCAACGATCCTGTTCCTACTCCTTTTGATTTTGGTTTGCATGTGAAAAAATTTAATGTTTTTATCCCCTTGAGCAATCCAATCAACCCTTGATTTCTGCAAACAGAGCATCTCTTCTTGCTCGAGAGTCAAATGATATTCTTTTAAAAGCTTTTATTGCTTCTTCAACACCAAGAGTAGCGTTTTCCTTGTGTGTCTGGTTATGTGCGAGAGAGAGAGACACACACACAACACATGCAATGGTCATTTTTAAAAGTTACCCAATCTAGAGAAAGATCAAGAAGATGAGAAAGAGAGATCCCATTGATTCTCTTATATCGGAGAGATGGATTTGCATTGAGGCATAGATTTGTATAAATTGCATATGTTAGCATAGATTTGTATGAATTTTCTCCGACAAGGATCATTCAACATATTTTTTCTGTAACAATTTGTTTGGATGAAGATTTTGGTGAAAAATGATAGAAAAAGAAAGGTTTTTAAAGAATTTACTCACATTTGACAAAATAATTAATTGGAGGGGAGGGAAAATGAGAGTTTCTATGAAATCCACCAAACATAATTTTTCAATTCCACCAAATCAATAGATTTTGAAAGAGTGATTCTTTTTTAAAATTATAAAAGTAAAATTTATTTTTATACTCTCTATTTTAAAACTCTAATAAAAAACAAAAAAAATAAAATAGTAAATTCGTACACTTTTTGACTATATTTCTTGTTTTTTTTTCATCTAATCAAACATAATTTTTTATTTTACTTTCCTTTTCCTTCATTTTTTATTACATATTTTATTATCAAACGTGACTTTTAATTTTATTCTCTCTTCCCTATATTTTCCATCATTTCTCTTCTTTTCCTTTAACTTTCTTTTCCGTTAATTGCCAAACATACCATAAGAGAATAAGAGTAAAAAAGGAAAATAATAATAAAAAGCAAGTACCAAAGTAGCGCATTTGATAGATATCATGTATAAATGTGGTAGGACAAATATCATCTACCATAAGTAACATTTTTTGTTAAACAAGCAATTGGGCCGGAAAAGGAAAGTAATGATGAAAGCAAGATACCCCGACAGATGCGTATGTTGCTCAAACACCCCCCAAAATATATATATATATATATATATATATATATATATATATATATATATATATATATATATATAAATCAGCTGGGTTTTTCTTTCAAATACCAATAAAAAGGCAATGCTTTATAGAAAAACCCAAGAGTTCCAAGCTAAGACACCGAAGTGTATAGGGAATAAAGGTAAAGGAGAGATTACACAAAATCTCAAACAACCGCAAAATTTAAGATAACATCTGACTAAGTTAAAATAAAAACAAAAGGAATAAAATGAAACAATAGGGCAGAACAAAAAATTTTTAGAATGCAAAGGACAAGGACAATAAAACAGACACACACACACACACACATATCAAATTTTTTGTTTTTGTTTTAACTTGCTTTTTTAAAAAAAAATGATAATTTTTTTATTCTCTCTCCATCTTCACAAGTGAAATTTAATATTTTCTGCCTCGTAACCGATCTTTCAGGCCTTTTCATCAGATCATTCCATTCCAAACTATACCTAAGGGTGAAAACAAAGGCTGCAGTAGACTTCTTATAACGGGCATTTGTCCTACAATGGGCAACTAACATCGTGTCACACTTTCACCAATCTGCGCCACATCCAGCAGACGCCAACAAGAAAAGGGGTTTAAAAAACTAAAGATAAAAATAATACCAATAGTGGCCTGTCGAGGAAGATTGACGCATAAAAATATACAACATGAAGATATCAAGAAGCTGGGTAAAAGGAAGCACCATAACCATGTGATTGAGGTGGCCATCTACTTGATCGATCTAATGCAGACAACTGGTTTCCTGGTTGTCGAGGGTGATCATATCCTCGGTTGATATTTTGATTTGGCTGACGGGGCCTATTCCCTCCATATTGATGTTGATGACCATTCGCACCATATGAATGGTAACCTCCATGGCCACCATATGCACCCAGACGAGGGTGATGAGAACCCAGCCTTACATGAGCTTGGGGTACGTGTCCATGAGGAGACCTGGGTGCAACATTCTGATGGGGTACGGGTTGGTAGTATCCTTGAGCATAATGCCCTCCACTGTTGGGCATAGGCCGATTGCTTTTCCCATGTTGAGAATAGGACAACCCACCATCAAAAGGATGGTGGCCAGGAGCTGAAGAACCATATGGTCGACCTTGACCACGGTTGTGGGGGTCTTGTACAGACGAGTTATGTGAGAACCGAGGACGAGGATGGTAGCCAGGAGCTGAAGAACCATATGGTCGACCTTGACCACGGTTGTAGGTGTCTTGTACAGACAAGTTATGTGAGAACCGAGGATGGTTTTGTGAACGATAGTCTGTTCTACATGGCATCACACCATATTGTTGCTGATTGTAGTAACCATTTCTACTTGCTGTTACTGGTCGGCCATATGATGGGGCAGCATAGAATGGACCAGGTCCATGCAATTGGTCTTCATATCCATTCCGATCAGCCTTTATCTGTAAGCTATTAGCAACAAGACGATGCGCTGAATCCCCCAGTTGGCGTCCAGAAATAGATCCAGGCGGATTTTGCCTGCAAAAGAAGCAACTATGACTACATCAGATACAAGCCACGTTATCCCATAGTTCAAACTTGACTATGTTACAAAGGTTCGTATCATAGAGCAGCACACGCCTTCCATGCTCCCATGGCTTTCTTCCAGCGTCTTCATGCCACAACGCAGCCTCAGGTTTCAAATCTCCCATTGTAACACGCTGTCAAAACCAAAAGGCACAAGAGCAGGTAAAGACCAACACATCAATTACACGGGCTCTAAATAGACAGCGCTCTGAAGAGAACATCAAGCAACAAGAAGCATGCATGCTGTTTACAACACGTGCACACATGCATCTGTGAGGAGAAGGGTCTGAATCAGCCCAAGCATCATCAGCATCCACGATACATTGCATGAATCGGGTTGCCTAAGCAAATATCTCAAAATAATAAATAAATAAATAAATAAATTCCACAATGAGTCCAAAACTTTTCAATCTTTTGACATCCTCATGGCAAAGTCCACTATCTCATACACCAAATAAAAACAAATATCAGGCCTTTAAGCAAATGTGCATGAATTAGATATCCAGCACACCCTCCTAAAGCACAAGGTTAAAAATAACACAAAGCTGATATAAGGGCAGGTTCGTATTGGTACTAATAGAGCCATGAGATGCATTTCAAACTCAACACACCATTTGCAATGCAAGGAGTGAATTTCATGCAATCACCATTCAACAAAGTTCTGCTTTTTAACGGGCTAAAAGGCTTTCCTAGGTTGGATGAGCTTAAAATGCAGACAAGGATGAAGCACAGATGACCAATGCAGTAGGCATTCTTCCAAGATTTCACTCAATATGCAATCTGCAGATATAGGATTCCACCGTGTCAATTTGATCATAAAAAATGGGTGCGCATGCATTGCGTAAGTTCACCTCAAGGTTAAAACATTCCATTGAACACTTGGGATCCATGGAGGCAGGGGCGGAGCTACGTGGACTCTTGGGGGGGCCATGCCCCCCCCCCCCCCAAGATTTTTGAAAATTTTTTCTCATGAGTAAAATTTTAATTTTTAAGCTTTTTGGCTCTAAAAAAAAAAAGTTGTAATCCCTCCATATCTAAAATAATAAAATTTTTGTATTTTAAAATTTTAAAATAATATTATATTCGATATTTAGCTTTTGTGAGGTCTAAATAGAATACCCTAAAATTTTAAAAATATATATATGATATACAATTTTAAATAATATATTATTACTTTTTTATCTTTTTAAAAATGATATTTTTATTTTATGTGTCTATTCATCAATTGTCCCCAAGAAAGGGGAAAAAAAAGGTTGGCTGCTATAATGACATAACTAATAATTGATGATAATAACAAACAAATATTTTTGAAATGTCCCTTGAAAATCAAAATCAATACTGTTATACAAATTTTTTCCCTCTTTTCCATGTTGATGTTGTGAGCAACTCACATTCTTATCAAAGTTTTTACCAATTGTATGTTATACTATTCTCATTTTTATAATTTCCTATCAAAATCTTTACCTACCGTAAAATATTTAGTTTGACTTATAATTTAATTAGTATTCTTTCCATAATTCTATTATTATATTTGAGATATGATTAATATTTTTTTATACAATATTGAACTGTTAATATTTTGTCTGTATGATTTAAATATATTAAATATTTTATCAGTTATATTATATTAATGTGATAATCTCTAATTTTTAGTAAACCCAATGATTAGAGAATATTCTCTATTGTTAGAGTTAAGGTTTCGAAATCTATATATAGTTACCCTCTTTTTAATAAAAGTTTAATCCTAATTTAATAAAAATATAGAGTTTTTCTTTCACTTAAATTTTTCTCTCAACTTTTTTTTTCCCTGGTGGATTTCGGTTTTCTTTATTTTCTCTTTTAGAGATTCAAAGAGATAAACAAAGAATCAGCTATGAGAGAAAAGATAATCGATATTTTTAAGAAAAAAGGTTACCAATGATTCAAATAATAATACAATATCAAAAAATCATGATTTTTCTCCTAGTTAAGAGTAATGTTCTCAAAAGCGTAGAGTACAACTTTCATAAATTATTTAATTGGCTTAATATTTTTTGTATTTTTAATTAGAATTATATGAATTTTTAATATATTTTTATTTTATAATTTTTATTAATTATTGTTTTACAACCCCTCCAAGAAAAATTTTCCGGCTCCGCCCCTGCATGGAGGGTAATAGGTAGACAACTCTAATATCAATCTAAAAGAATTATGATTAATTGAAACAGCTACAAAATTTTGTAACATTCAAATTCTCAGCTCAAATGCATACAGCAGTCCTGTTCATCCAGTTTTGAACATTTAAAATTCTAAAGCCTCAAACCATCAAAAACAAACTTCCACAAAGCATATAGGTATAAAAATCATCATACAAAAGGCCTAGATCCATGGGTCACTGCCAGGTTTCAGCCTTCTTTACCAAGACAGTTCAAAAATTAAATAGATCAAGAAAAATAATGACTAGCAATTGTACTACTAAATAATTAAAAACTTACCCTCTCTGGAAAGACAACCCCTGGAGGAGGCCGAGTGATGTGTTTATGAGGATCTGGAAGTCTATATATTGCACAACTGTATAAAAGAAAAAGTAATCAAAAAGGTATCAGCTTCTTTTTTTTTTTTTTTGGAGGGGGGGTTCATTTAAACCAATCTAAAACAAAAATAGCTTTAATGTATTGAACGCTTACATGACTTGGTTGTCCATAATATCATCCATTCCTGAAACAGGACACCTGAAAATAGGGGGACAAGAATCTCCACTACAAAGGGATATATAGCCATTCATTGCACCACTGGACATGACCAAAATTGAATCAGAAACAACAGGTGGTAATCTAAATTACAGCAATTTTGAAATTATGCATGTTTGGACTAAGAAGAAAACATGCCAATCTTTTAAGTTCTGAAAACCCAAAACAAATAGAAGTTACACAAGTTAAATGCATATGGATACAAGATAGTAATAAATTAGAAAGGGAAATAAATGTCACATAAAACTCATAGCGTTCAACTGAAAGCATGAAGATCATGAACACTATAAAAGCAATAGTATGCAACTATTGCAGCACAAACCTTGCCTTGGGGTCAAGCTGTTCTTTTACTTCAGCTCTTTCTCTCTCTGTCAACTGCTTACAGTGGGCATCCAAGGAAAATATGTATGGGGAAAGAAGGTTCGACAATGATACAAAAAGCATGTCAAACATCACACTGTTTCTTTGTGCTTCTTCCTCCTATAAAAAGATGTTGAAATCAATAAATTAAGAACTATGAAGTCATCTGCAACAAACATTCATCAGCCATGATCATAATTCAAAAGATGGGTTGTAAAAAACAAACTGTTAAAGTATGCTCAATTTTTTCCACCGCAGCAAGAAGGCGAGCTTCATCAATGAATGGCAATTTTGCAACACCCTAAAGGAATAACAATTCAAAAAATTAAGCATAAAAATCCAGATAAAGGAATGATTTTACAGCAGGAAATCAACTCAATCGACAGAGTCGTGAAAAAAAGGGAGGGAAACTCCAAGGAAAACATACCTGCCAGGCATATCGCTTGCCATTCATATCAACCTTAAAATCTGTGAAGAATAAAAGGAAAGGGAGGTATCAGGAAAGATTTGTGAAGATCATATGTGTAAAAATACATACGTAACAAGTTCCAGCCATACGGGCCTAATCAGAAAAGCATACCAGTGGGATAAAAGTCAATGAGAGGAGAATTTGTATCAGTCATCAATTTCCTATAATGCTCTGGAAGTGCATGGGAACTGCATAATGGCACTTGTTAGCAAGAATCAAGGTATAATATACGGAAATCAACAATTGAGACAACCTTGCAGGTGGAAGAACACCCAGAAGTTGGTTGAACGGTTTAAAGGGAGAACCCAATTTAAAGTTTATATTCAGCCGAGCAAGATCCTTAAGATCAGAAGCGAAGGGTGCATAATGATATGGATAAAACCTGGGAAAAAAAAATTGAAATCAATGCAGTACCTATTAAAAGGAACTGTTACTGAAAAGTTGATATTAATAGAATACTTTCAACAACAATAACAACCTGAACTTTAATTCCAAATTTTGGGGTTGGCTATGAGAGACAAATATCGGGAAGATGAAAAAAAAAAAAAGGTTGATTTAATTGGTGTGGATTCTCCTATGCACTCATTCTTATCAAAAATCATCTCTTCAACCAAATCCTTAACTATCATGTCTTTATGGATAAAACGTATCCAAATTTAATGGTACATCTCTACATTTTATTAAATCTCTTATATTTAAGTTCTCGATCCTCCTAACCGGTGCGTCTTTGGGTCTTCGTTGCACATGTCCAAATCACCTCAGATGATATTCTTGTATCTTATCTACAATTGAACTAACTCCCAACTTATTACGTATCTTTTCATTTATAATTCTATCTTTTCTAGTTTTGTCATACATTCACATAAGCATCCTCATTTCGATTACAACCATTTTATATTCTTATAATTATTTAATAGCCCAACACTCGATACCATATGATAGTACAAGTCTTATTGCGATTTTATAGAACTTTTTCTTCAAATGCAATGGCATCGTGCGATCGCAAATAACTCCAAATGCTCTTCTCCATTTCGTCTAAATTCGCATCTCCATATATATTGCCATCATTCTAAATGGTGGAAGCAAAATATCTAAAGCGTTCATATTTTGGTACGTCTTTTCCTTCTAACCTAATTGCTTCTTCCTTTTATAGGATTAGTAAAAGCATGAAAGCCATAGACAAGATTGCCTGTTAGGCACTAGAACCAATATCAAAAGAGTGCAAGTTAGAAAAGCTCAACATCTGGTTCCAACAAAATAATTCAGTGTTTAAGCACTCTTTCCATTTATGACACCAAATCCCTAGCTAAAAAGAAAAAAGTCAATTGGGAGGGAGGCAGGCAGGGAGGGGAGAGAGGGAGAGAGAGAGAGAGAGAGCATCAAAGAAAGAAAACATGTATAATACAGAATTATGGTAACAGCCATATAATCAACAAAGAACTAGTATATCAAAGTCACTGCCAGACAACACTGACCTCACCCCAACTTCCAATAAATGAATGAATTAAAAAAGTGCAAAGAAAGAAAACATGCACCTGCAAACTAATTTCTAGGCAGCAGCAAAGTAGTGGAAAAAGAAATAGTGAAGCAAGTATTACACACATAAAAGGAAGGCGCCCCACTGGGTGGAGGAAGGAGGAAAAGGAAACAGAAAACAAAATGCTTACCATTGCCAAGAACAAACACCTTCATAATAGTAGTGCATAACCCAACATAAGCCTTCAGTGTATCTCAAGACCTACCCAATGGATAGAATCAAAATATGTTACTAACTTCATCAGCAAATAAATATGAGAGGGTCTGAATAGGAGGACTAGGAGATCATTCTTAAGAATAGATCAATGGTGATACATTGCAGCCCAAAAATAGATAAACATAAACCAGGCCAAAATGTACTATGGGATAACAAAATATGAATATGGCAGGGAAAATACAAGGTTTATGATCATCCCATCAATGAAATATTAGTCCATTACCATATGGCATCTAACCTAGCACACAGTGTGAAGCATATGCTTCCATAGAGAGGTGGGCATAACTAACTTCAATCCTGCAAACCAAGTTCTACTTGCAACAAGAAGTGCAAACACATGCAATTGAATTCTCACAGATATATGCTGTTTGGAAAAGCTTAAGAGCACACTAAAGTACAGGTATAGGTAGAAGTAACATATGTACTTACAACATCTTTCCTTATTGCTTCACATTCTTCAGAAGTTTTGGCAGCAAACTTCACCGCATAGTACCTTTCTTTCCATCCGGCTTCCCCCAATTTGACCTGAAAATAGAGTATTGGGGACATAAAGCTCTAAATGAATAGAAACTGAAGTACAACAGCAGGAATGTCAATGTCCACAATAGAACTCATCAACTCGATCAATGGAGTATGAAATTACCAATAAAAGAACCAACTGTGAGCATTTCAGCATAATACAACAAGTGACCCACTTATACAAGAAATTGCAGCAGCAGAATGAAGCATCAAGTCTACACCTCTCAGGAATAAACCTTTATGATGATACCCTTCGGTAAATTCAAACAAGTCAAGAGCATAGCAGACAGCAGTCACAGCACAAACAAGAATGCATGAAAGACAAGTGTGTGAGTTGCATTTATGAATGTATAGATAGCCTAGATTTCCTTCAGTAAAATCACCTTTATGGTGATTCCCTTCAGTAAATTCAAACAAGTCAAGAGCATATCAGACAGCGGTCAGAGCACAAACAAGCACAAATGCAAGACAAGTGCGTGTGAGTTGCATTTATGAATGGCTGTATAATGGCATTTGTTACAATGGAGCATATCAGACAAGTGCATGGGAACTGAATAATAGACGGAAATCAACAACTGAGACAATCCTGCATAATGGCACAAACATAAAACATGTTTCAGAATCAAGACATTGCAGCTTGCATACCCAGAATCCAACATTAATGACTTGACTGAGCAGCTCCTAGTCACCTTTGCACAGGACATCTAGAAAGTAACTTAAAACTCCAAAGAAAGAGAGGTTCAAGAATTAGCAATCCACTGGCCAAAACTGGAGAAGCCAAGATGTTAATGGGAAGTATCAACTACAATGCTTTATTCATAAAATCGCCAACCAAATTTTTCTGAGTTTTAATAAGTTTAATAAAAATATTGCTTCTAATGCACCAAAATTGTAAAATTTCCTCAACATTGGTAAGAACTTCTCTCCTTGTCAGATTTTTAACACATTCTTCTTATAAAAAAGTTCCACCTAGAAACAAATTCTCACCCACCCCAACCCCCCCCAAAAAAAGAAGTTTATCATATACAATAATGTGCAAGAGAAAAGCAAGAATTCATTTGATTAACACACTAATGAAAAATCAAAAGAAATTATACCTTGTCTTGTTCTGGATTTTCTGACTTGAAGACATCAGCTTTCTCACGAAGTTTTTCCTTTAACATAGCTTTTAGATCCTTTTTATTTTCCCGTATCTAAACCAAAAAAGGAGTTCAATAGCCTCATGAGTCAAGACATTACACTGGCTAATCCAATAATGTCGAAAAAGTACAATATAGCGGCAACAGCAATCAAGAAGCTGTGAAATGCCTTAATGCCAACCTTTTGCCACAGCAAAGGTTAGCCCATAGAAAATAAATATAAAGAATGGCCGGAGCTGGACTCTCCTGAAGCAGGGAAACATACTTCTATTTCAAGACTATTCTCAGCTTCAACAATAGTAGCACCTAAGGAGGCTCCTGAAGACACACAAGCAACTTTTTGTGCACGGAAGGATGCCCTTCTACTATCAGATGTCTCTGACTTTTGGCTTCTAGCATCAAAGGCGGAGCTCACAAAACTATTTGTTGATCCTGTATTCTGATATGGAGGTGCTGGAGCAGAAGCAAGTCGAGAACCATGGAACGTAGCAACTGGAACAAAGGACTCAGGTTCCACTTCTGGTTCTGCATCATCTCCTCTCATTGTTAGTACCATTTCACGCTTGATTCTTTCTGCTTGACGCTGTAAAGTGGAAAACAAAGAAAAGAAATCCCCCAAACTTCAACAGACATATGATGGAAGTTCAATGAATGGCAACAAATTCAATAGTGTTGCAGTGTTGCAATCTTCTCGACTTGACCTAACCCACCCCCCCAGAAAAAGAAGAAGAAACTAAGCTCTTTTCAAGCAAAATGCAATTGGACCTATGATGACCAAAGAGCTGAAAATTAACCACTCTAGATGTCATAAAACCAAATCTCAGAACATATATGAGGAGTAACGGAGCCAATATTCTACAAGCGTAACACAAATTACTGGATCCTAGCACAGCAAAATTTTGAATCCAAAGCTGGAAAGTAATCCTAATCTTTCCTTCAATGTGCCATAACAAACAACATAGCGAAATCAATTTATTTTGCAAAATGTTTGCCTTCGATCAATCTTAATAAATCCAATATATGAGTTGATCCAATCAGCACACATAAAATTAAATAGAGAAATAACAGCTAATAGTGGACAAAATCATATAAATCAGTCGCAGGACAAACCTGACGCAAATGAGCTCTCTTTTGGAATATTCTGTCTTCATACGCTCCCACTGCCTGAATAAAATGTCTTACTCTGCTCAAATTTAGCTGAAAACATGAAAGGAAGTAACAAAACATAAGTCCTGCATTCGTAAATGTTCAAATTGAAGATAAGACATCAGGAAAATGGAACATAAATTAGCAAATACCATGCACGAGTCAGTCAAATATCCACCCAATTCCTGGAATTCCTTTTTATATATGGCCATCAGCAAGTTTATTGCTCCCTAAAACCAATTTAGATCAAAAGTTAAAAAGAATTTAAGCTTACGTAGTAACTTAGATAGCAACCATCAGAGTAGATGCAATTGGAAGAAAACTTTTGCAACTACAATAGATGAGCGGACACGTGCTACATTCCTCAGGTTCAGATACTAAAAGCATTAGATAGCACCAAAAAAGTGTCATCAGAACTATAATGGATATACCTCATGGATATCCAATGTCGGCATGTGTGGAAGAAAATCATTGCCAACAAAGAAGCACATGAAGATGAAGTCATCCAAGATGCACTCGAAATCAATCTCGAATGGAGGGTTAGGAATTCTAAACTCGTATTCCAGGTATTCTCTGAGAATCCAAATGTTGAGAAACTGCAAGACAGATACAAGCTCGCAAAGGATGTTTCAAAGATTAAACTCTATTACACAAATCACAATAACCACGCCCCGCTTTGAAGTAGAACGGAAGTAACCTGGTAAGGCTTCTTTGCAACAAGTGCCTCATCACCTTTCTTATCAAACTCTCCAGCTTTTATCTTTGCTACTATTCCCTCACAATCCGCTGCCAGATGACGCATTTGACCGCATAGGAAGTTTATGTCTTGTCCAGGAGTGAAAACAATCTGTGTTATACCATTTGGAACGACCCAACAAGTTTATATAATGCTTCATAAAAGCTCAAAATAAAGAAAAATATTTAATCAAGGAATATAACCACACTAAAGACATTTACCCCACCAATCCAGACATATAATGTGAGGATTAAGAAAAGAAAATAATATTAAAAAAATAAAACCTAAAACCAGCCGGTATAGCCCCCATATACCGTCTAAATAGGAGAGAGAAAATAACCTCTCTGAGGATTGAGAAATGAACTTCATGGGTTGCCAGAGCAAGCATGATCAAATCTGCATCCTGTGGTGCAGCAAAAAAAAGAATGCAAAAGAAACAATATAATTGTTGAAAAGTAGCACCCTATTTAGCAGTAAAAATTAGAACAACAAAGATAACATATTTTGCAATAGGAAGGAGACAAACATAATCTATAAAGTACAAAACCCATATAAGTAGAAAAGGAAAACAATTTATAAACCTGAAAAGCCAAAAAAAAGGTGAGGAGTAGAAGAATGGTTCTATTTAGAAAATATACCAGACCATACAAGCAATGCCGCGTATTTGGATCATAGCCAGGTATATTTCTTTGAAGACGTATGTAGGACATAATTTTGTGTTCCCCTTCACCGGGAACATTGGCATTGGACAGGATGACCTAAAAGGAATAATCATTGAGTGAAAGATCAAGCAGAATCCCGTCAAGCACTATGCAGTCTGCCAATGTTCAGACCAGAAGAGGAAACAGGGAACCGGAGAACATAGGATACCTTTATGGATCTCCAACCAGGGTCATTATTTAGTCTGAGATGAATATAATATTGCAGCGCACTTGATAAGACAGCCATAAATTCAGTGCCAGGAGTAATGACATTAGAATCACAAACTTGTGAATTCTGCTTGGGAGGAAGCTTTCTTCCCTCCCTCTCAAACTCCTCCCTTAATCGTTCTTCTTCAGCAGCCTACAAAAGCAATAGGTGCCAAGAAATAGTGAAAAAATTTCTCCACTAATTCCATCTTTCGAAACAAATTTGGTGAGCATAGGAAATAGACAAATATGTGTACAAAATATCTACATACCGCGTCAGCTGCATCTTTGGCTGCTCTAAAACGCCTAGACCGTTGCTGATTCATTTTAGCCCTAGGGGCGACACCATCTACCAATTTTCACAACCGTATGTATGAGTCTCACAATATGTAAAAAGAATTCCATCAACTTTACAATTAAGAAAAAAAATCCAAAGAGCTCACCAACGGCCATATATAACAACTTTCGGGGTCTGACCATCACAAAAAGCCTGTCAATGTAATCAAACATACATTGAAAGACCTCATCAAAAGTTTCTGGAGGGGGCTGCATTAAAAATAAGTCAGTTGAAACATTTCCCATTTTTCCATATGTAAAGTCAAAAAAATACCGCCATTCATATCTGCACAAGGGCATTGGAACACTCAGGGAATGCTTCTAAGGGGAACAGCATGAGAGGAGACCAACTTGACAGGATGATCTAAAATCCGCATTTGAGAACAACAGTTCTATTTTCTATACCATAAAAACCGTTTCTATACATGCAGCCAATTTAGTCTCCCAACCTTTCAGTCCATGTGCAATTATCCACCAATCAAATTACTTGCTTAATGAGATCATGCTAACATCAACTCTCTTGTGTCTAAACTAGCCGATTAGAGTCATGACAAGAACGCCCGCACAGGGAACTACCTCACATTTACATAAACACTTCATAGTAGCTTGTTTGTCCAGGTCCCTGTATCATAAATCATAAATATCATAATTCTACTCGACCCTATACAACAGTTAAATCCCTAATTAGGATTTCTGTCCGTGACCCAAAATGTATTGTTAAATATCAAATAATCCATGTTATAGACCTCTGGATATTAGATTAGTTGCGTAATTCCCTACATTATAATCTCCATAATTTTTGCTTTCTTTTTATTATTATTTTTTGTAAGTAAATCCCTAACTGGGTTAATCCTCAGTGACTCAACATGAAGTCAGGTCATCGCCAACGTATTGTAAGATTAAGGGTATCAATCTGCCAAACAAAAACTGCGCAAAACAGTCTCTCATCTAAACCTTTTCACCGAGACAAAGAGAAATATGTGACAAAGAATAAGAAGAAGGCAATGAATACCAAACAATTGACGAAATCAGAGAAAGGGCAAGACAGAAATTCAGAATACCAAACAAGAGAATCCAATTGAGTGCGTGATCGTTACCCGGTCCTCGGGATGAAAACAAGGGTGAATAATCCCGTTCATGTCGAGATAGAGATTGTCATACTCGATTTTGTTAGGGTTTGTTTGACTGGTATCAACCGGAATCTTAATGCCTTCAATTTCGACGGCTTCCTCTTCGATCACATTCACTACCACCATTGGATACTTGTCCACTAACCACCGATAAAACGCCGGAACTCCCATCTCCAATTACTTGCACTCCAGCAACTTGTTCAAATCCTAGAATAAATAAAAACTTTAACCCTAACCAGAGAGAGAGAGAGAATATGCGAAGAGGGATTTGAAATGTGCCTGCGCATTGGACACAAGTAAACACTCAAAAGTGCGGGAACAGGGTTACGTTAGTGTGAGAAGACAGCAAAGGCCCTAGACACTTAGGAAGAGAAAGCGTGCAGGGTTAGGGATTTGAGATACACGTGAGGGTGTTTTGAGGATTTAAATAAAACTAAGGGCGGCATGTTCCTTTATGCCCACGACAATGGAATCCTAGGCAGATGTCTACAAAGTAGCTATGATCTAATGGTGGCACTAACTCGATCAATCCAAAAAAGGTGATGGGGTGCCTGTTAGTGGGCTCAAAAAGAAGAAGAAAGCTGATGGACTAAATAATAAAAAGGAATGAATCAAAAGAGTGATTGCCACTGCTAAGCCTAGCTGTCGGATGAAGCAGGACTAACACGAAGCAAACTCAAACCGTCAAGCAAGGGGTAAACAGATTTTAGGCCGTCTTGCTCTTTCTTTTAGTCGGAAGAGGAAGATATTTCGGGAAATAGCCGTCGGTAGATTTTTTAACGGAAGCAGGCTCGTTCTTGGCCGTTGATCGTTCTTCTGTCCGTCTCTAGTCATCGGATGCGATGAAATGCTACTGTTCCTGCCTGTGCTATTAAATTCGACCCGCATGGTAACCGGTGTGCCTTAAAATTTTTGACCGTTGAATCAACAGTTCAATAGCCAAATTTTTAGTTTTTTTAAAATATAAAAATATATATAATTATATTTTTAAAATATAAAATATCATTCATAACATTTATAAAATATAATATATATTTTAAATTTAAAACATAAAAAATATTTTATAAATATTATAAAATAAAAATCCATCCATTACTTCAAATTTATCTTTATTAATGAAAGAGATATTTTTCTAAATATTATTTATAACAGATATTTTATAATATCTTATCTGAACTTTCTTTTTCTATGAAAAAAAAACAAAGGTGATGACATCATTATTAATGAGAGTTTGATTAACCGATAATTTTTTTCTTTTTAAATCTTTGAAGGAGAAAAAAAAAAGGCGAAATGTTTTCTATAGAGATATCCACCGATGATTTTTTGGATATATTATTTTAATTGATTTATAAAATAAGATAATTTTTATCTATTTTTTGGATAAATTTATATAAGATTAAAGATTTGTGTATTTATTTGAATTATATAATTTGGTAGTTATTAATGAGATATGATAAATTTATGATTACATACAAAAAGTAGTAATTTAATCTTCATAAATTATAACGTGCTGATATTGGGAGATTTGACTTTTCACATGAAAATACCCTTTCAGTATAAAACAAAAGTAACATCATAAAGTTTTATTTTGAGATTGGAGGATTATGGGAAAAATGAGAATGCGAATCTTAAGGGTGAATTTATTGGAGTACGTTAGGAGTTTTTCCACGTCTGCTACTTCTCCTTTTTTGAATGGAGTAATAGAAATCATTGAGTAGTGTATTGGAATGGTGATTTTTTCCTATTTATTTGAGTTTTCTTAAGATAACAAAAAAAATAACCCGACAATCAAAAAAAAATTATAATAATTATGTATAGATTTTGTAAAATATATGTGAATCACACTGGTTGAGACTTGAGAGTCGATCCAATATTGAATAGGTTGATTGCATAGACAATTCAATTTATAAACTAACTTGTCCAATGTGTGAATAAATAATCAATTTGATTCAATTAATATGTCGGTTCAGATTTAATAAATATGGTTTTTACCATTGTTATTAAACCAATTCATAGATTAACCATTATATCTTGAAATTTATAGATCAATCGGTTAAACAGTTGGATTACTAGTTCAATCATTAATTTTTTTTATTATTTAAAAATATAAAGATATATAATTATATTCTTTAAATATAAAATATCAATCACAATAGTTATAAAAAGATAATATATATTTTAAATTTAATCTATAAATAATATTTTATAATTATTGTAAAATGAAAATATCATGATATTTCTTCAAATATTATTTGTAAAAGATATTTTATTATAATTTTCTGTAAACACTCTTTTTTTTTTTAAAGAAATGGAGTGGTGGCATTACTATTGATGAGAGATTGATTAATTATTTTTTGTTTTTGAGTTTTTCAAAAAAAAAAAAAAGGACTAGATTTCTTTTGGTAGAGTTATGCTATTGAATAATTTATACAAAATTAAACATTTGTGTATTTCTACCGATATATAAAAAGTTAGGACACTTCCTCATTATTCAGCCAGGTAACCTTTTTTGTATGTAGACTTGTGGCCAGCAAGGTCAGTGGAAAAAGAAAAAAAAGTTAAAGTCATGTTTTTATTTTACTTTTTATTTTTTGCTTTTGTTTTAGTGCCTTTTTCTTTTTAATTAACCAAAAAAAGTTAAAGTCATGTTTTTATTTTACTTTTTATTTTTTGCTTTTGTTTTAGTGCCTTTTTCTTTTTAATTAACCTCCCTCACATTCAAACACCTCAATTTTTCTAACCCACATGGACGTTTCTTCTTGGGTCCCCCACCCCTCTATTTCTCATCTCCCATGTCACTCACTCTCTCTTTCTTTTTTTTTTTTTCTTTTTTTTTTTTTTTTCAAATGTTGAGATACCAAGATCAATCTCTACATCTATATAAATTAATGATACCAATATATCTCTATTTAATAACAAAAATAATGTAAGGAGGATAATTTTTTTTGGGAGGTTTGAAAGGACTATCTATTCTATTCTCATATTTTAGTCGATGGATTTTGGTGATCAAATATATTTATTTCAGTACTCACTCTATATATTTAATTAACTTGATAGCTAAACATATAATTTTTCTTTTATTTTTTTAAGTTTAGCCCACATTAAACAAAATTGAAACACCATCTTCACAGCCTCCATGATTCATGATTCACACTAATTATCAACTTTATTTTCACTTAATTCATGTAGTCTTATTTTTGCTAATATTTCAAATTAAACTACAATTTGAGAATACCTCAATTAATTTATTATATAAATAAAAATATATATAACATAGTGGACAGTAAATATTTTCATGTTAGTGATACTATAAAATCATCAAATATTTCAAATTAATATATAATGATTTCAAAAATAAAGAAAAATATAATTTACAATGGTAACAAATATAAAATCATATAAAATTGTCATTCAGTTATGAAAAATAATAATTTCATTAATAAAAAATATAATATTTCAAATTAAACTATAATTTGAGAATATCTAAACTAATTTATTATATAAATAAAGGAAAATATATGATACAGGCATCATATATAAAATCATATAAAATTGTTGTGAAAAATAATAATTTCATAAATAATATTTTTAAGTGTATTTTGATTTATTAATAAATAAATAAATAAATCTCCTCAACATAGATATTGACTTATTTTTGAACAATTTAAGTTATGATTATTATCAAATTAAATTTTGGTGATGGCTTATAAAATAAAGAACCCATGATTAATTAATGTAAGATTTATAAATTTAATATATACTCTAAAATCACAAAAAACAATTATAATGACTTTTTAAGACATAATAAATGTTGTAAATTTTTGAATTGCTTGTCAAGAAATAAAGCAAACAGACAAAAGTAAATACTTTCATATTTTTATTTTTTGTGTTTCTTTCTATATTGCTTAATGCAGAGTATCTTAAAATTAAGAAATATAAATTGAACTTTTTTATAATCAAAATTATTAATTATCATTTCATCTAAATAAAAAAAAAAAAAACTTGAAATAGAGTACAAAACCGCTACATGTATCATCCAATGTTCCTCCAATAGTGCTTGTAGTTGTGACAATGACTCAAATAAGAGAGAGAGAAGAGGAGGTACCATTAGAGATATAAACAATAAAAACAAATACAAATAAAAATATAAAATTTATTATTTTATGTTTTCATTTAATAAAAAAAAAACCTTTTGTTAATAAGTTTTTTTTTTTTAATTAATAATGACTAAAATAATACTCTACAACAACCGTAATAAAAAAATAGCTCTCTTTTCCCAAATAAAAGGTCTTAAAAATTTTAAATCAATACATAAATATACATAGTAAAAAATATATAAAATAGTTTTTTAACAAAATAATTTTGAATCTTATGGTAGTTGTATGGGAAAGTTCACTTTCTTTGCATAACACAGTATCTACATATTTTACTAATAAGTTATAACTGAACTACACCATCCCCTTTCTCTTAAACATTTCAAATTCGATCATATTTTATGTACTTTAAAAAAAAAATAGTACCTACAGACTTTCTAATGAAAAAAAAAATAAAAAAATTCAATAACAATAACTTAAAAATTAAGATGTATAATACCAAATTCTTTTGGATTGAGTGGTGGGCTAATCTATTTTTTTAATCAAAGGTCTCGATTTCAAGTCTTGAGAATAAAGAAAAAGAATTTGAGAGAACCAACCCCTTAATGGACCTCATAATACTTAGACCAGATTAGTTGGATAAAGTCGAAAAACTAGTTAATGAAAAAAATTTATAAGAACAAACTTAACTGTCAATAACTTTAAAAAATACCATAATAATATATGTGTGTATGTACATACATACATGTATGTTATTCAATTCACAAATAAAAAAGAGATTAAATAGACAAAATTAGTTTATGGAAAGAATTAAGACCCGTTTGCTATTATCAAAAGATTTTTGATAAAAATTATAAAAATTATTTAATTAATATGTTGCATAAGATTAATTATAAACACATCATAGAAATTTTAAGTGTAATTATTCATCATATTTAGATAAAAATATTAAAAAATCACAAAAATTTTTGGGCCTCGGCCACACCTTGTGTGGCCGAGCCCACCTAGTATTTGATTTATATAATTTTGGGAGTTATTAATAACATATGATAAATTTATGATTACATACAAAAAGTAGTAATTTAATCCTAGGTGATCGGTAGGCTATCCTTGGGACTTGATTCTTTCTTTTTAGCTAAAAAGGCAATGAACTTCTTCCCTTTAAAATTCCTTACCACACCATTTCTAAATTCTGTTTGAAATGTGGTATTCAAACAGGACAAAAGGATAAAGGACGATATCTTTAAGGCGGCCAGGATAATTGGGTCATGCAGGGTAGGGCTCTGGTTAGAATCAAATGCACGAGACGGTGATCATGGGCTCTCGTCAGATGTCACGCAGGGTCGATTTGGCAAGTTTGTTGCAAGTAAATATCAGGTGACACAAGTGAGATATTAGATCATTCTGTCTGAAAACGAGTTGGTTCCATGAGCAACCATTGTAGCACAGAAAAGATTGATATGCTCTTTCAAACACCAAAGCTCGTTTATTAAATAAAATTTAATTAGAATTTTTTTAAAGGAATTAGTTTGCATTCCCTTATTTTGTCACAATTAATTGAGTAATTTATCAATTTGGAATCAATTTAACTTAATTAAATCTTTCTCCCAATGAAGTGGGTTGGTTACATGAATCTTTCTTTCCATGCTCCGGTGAAAGTCATGTTACTAATTAAATCAATATATAGAATTTATATAGGTTTTCTTCTTTTTTTTGGTGTACTTTTGGGTTTTACCACCATTTCTTCTAATGGAGTATTGGGTAGTTTTCATTCATATGTTCAAACAATGTGTCTTAATAAAATTTGATCAAAATTACTTTGAAATTTAAGATAAGATGTTATTTTTTTATTTCATTTTTTTTATTAATTCATTCGCCTTTGACCTTCTGGTGCATATATTGATTTTTAATAGTTTTTTTTTTGTTACATCAAGATTTGAAACTATCTTCAATCGCTTCATTCACAAACCTTCTAAGTATCTCCTAGACAACCGCCCATTACTCCTGGAGGAAAATTGATTGAAAACCATTTGAGCCTGGGGCCTTTAAGCCTTGCATGGAGAAAACTATTTGCCTGAACTCCACTTCCTCAACTCCCCTAATAAGTTGATCATAGTATGTCATATCAATCTTTTTTACATATCTATCATACCTGTGACTAGCTTGGCCCACCTCCTTACCCCTAAAGAGCTCGAATTGATTCCTAACATCGTTTTTTAGGATGTCTTGACTGACACACCAGTCCTCCCCCACCATGAGAGCTGCAATCGTATTGTGTTGTCTCCTTAACTTCGTAGTGAGATAAAAGAACTTGATATTTCTATCCCCATTCGACTTCTGCAACCAAAACAGTTCCTCCTATTCCAGCACCTTATTATAATATTTTAACAAATCAACTTCCGATGCCTACAAGGATTCTGAATGACCGTTACTTCTCGCCTTTTGGATGACCTTTAGTCTAGCCTCTAACTCTCTTTTTCTACTAAAAATGTTACCAAACACTATTTTGTTTCACGTTTTGAGCTCTTCAACTGTATTAATAATAGTCTATCTCAGGAGGCCTTCTCCTCTTCCCCAAGGCAAAGACTTCATTAAACTCCGAATGAGTCAACCAGGTAGCTTCATATCTAAAGGGTTTGCTCTCAACTTTGGGAGGAATTGAAAAGCTAGTATAAAAGGTTATTCGACTATGATCACCATGTAAGCATGAGAGGTTGATTATTTTCATTTTTGGAAAAGCAACCTTAGTTTTCATGTTACCTAGGACTCTGTCAAACTCTTTTCCCTTTGCATTCTTGTCATGGTTATAGGGAACAGGTGTCGGTACATTTCAAATCTTATAAAATTCACTAGGAAGGAGCATAGGTTATGTTGGATGACAATGTTGTTTCAACGTAAACTCTACATGTTTAATAAGATATTTATATTAAAAGAGAATTGATTCCTACTTTTAAAATTAAATATTAAATTACAAAATTCTTTTATTTATATGTCACACTAAAAGATTGAATTAGATATTAAAATACAATTATTATATCACACTAAAAGATTGAATTAGTTAATGTGAGACTTTTAATAATTTGAAAAACAATGCTTCAAATTTTCATTTTTATGTCATAAATTGTGAAAGTTTTCAATTTTTATGATAGTTTACAATAATAATTTCCCAATAAAAGATTTTTAATAACATTGAAATTAGATGTGGAAAACCCGCTTCATACAAATAGTGAATTCGATTTGAAAGCATGCAGAGAGCTCAAGCTGTCAGAAATTAACATTGCTGTTTTTTTTTTTTTTTTTCTATATTTCATAATATTTAAGCATGTCGCATGTCATAAAATTTAGAAGAGAATATTGAGTAAAAAATTATATGCATAAGGACGCATCATAAATCGTGGTCCTAGTCACTGGCACAAAAGGTGAGGGCAGATGAGTCACAGCAAATTCAGAGGACTTTTTTTTTTAGTTATATTTTAATTAATTTAATTTGAATATTTATAAATTTTATTTAAAGAGTGATATTTTTTATATAATTTTTTTTATTTTTAAATTTTAAATAAACTTAAAATTTTATTTCATTAGGTTGACTATCAACAGAATAACATAAGATTGTGAAGTAACAAGATCAAGAAGGTATGGCCCGAGAACCAAAACAAAAGGACATGATCCCCAGGGTCCCAGGATAGCGCCAAAGCGAGAGTGCCTAAGGGCCTTCAGGCAGCCGCACGAGAAAACCACAACCCAAATATCCCACAAAATCCACATCCACAAATTTACATCTTGTGGTGTGGATACGAACAACAATCAATCACCCATGCAAAACAGGAACAAGAACAAATACAATTTCTTTGTAATTGGGTTACTAATTCAATAAAGAATATTCAGACGAAATTCTGTTCAAAATCGGGCAACTCAAGTAGCAGACCATCCTTAACCACGAATTTTCATAGACTACGCGACTAAAATTCCATAAAATGCACAAGTTCTTGGGACCAAAACAATTTCCACATAAGGGTCCTTTTCCTTAATGTAGCTATACATCGGAATTACTTTGACTAGTTTATTCATTTCAGAGAACAAAATATTAAAATTGATTTTCAGATAATTAATCCATTAGGATTGCTTTATCTTGCAAACGCCCTTCTTTTTCTAAGAGAGAAAATGAAAATTAAACTTGATTTCGTTTTAAATATGTATTAAATTTGATTAAATCTTTTTGTTATTAAATAGAAATTATAAAAATTATAGAAATATAGGTATTTATGAAAGTTTGAATATAGAATTTTAAAAAAAAATTATTTAAATAATAATGAAGGAATTTGATTAAACGTAACATTTCACGTACCAACTTTTATCAATCATTGATGCAGGTAGGCTACTATTGGAAGAGTTGGAGATTATCAAATTAATTATAGTTATTAGTAAATAAATTATTGATTTTAATTAAATTATAATTCATTAATTTATCTAATATCCTTAAAAGAAGGGTAATTGAGGCAAGAATGATCAAATTAGCTTATCTTTATTGGTGGACAAGCCGTTATATCTTGGCAAAAACTAGCCACGTTGGATTCAGTTTTCAAAGTTATTGACTAACCTTCTTAAAAGAATAGTAGGTTTCGTATTACTATGACTTTTCTTAAATTTTTTCTATCTCCGAAAAAGGTGCGTCTCATTTTAAAATCATTAAAAACCAAACGAGTGGTGGGTAGACATGTTCTCTCTTCTCTATGTTCAGTCAGACATGGGTATGGTTTTTCTCCCTTTTCAAGTCATGTTTGTCAAATCAGAGATGCGAAGCGACGTTGGAGGATCAAAGATACAATAGAATACCCACAACTTCTGCGGATCTTCCTTATTTATTTATTTTCTTTACATATTTTTATATACATATTTACTCCAAACAGTTCCACACTACAAACGCAAACACTAAAAAAGATTATCACAAGCAAAAATGTCTCTAACAATTAGAATAATAAACAACATCACAACCAATCCAAACCTTTTCGTTCAACGCACAACCAAAAGACCATGCAGCACTAGCACCAAATTTCATTCCAAACCCATTTACCACACAAACCCTTTACTCCCATCGGTCTACAAATTCAGGAAAATGTCATCTTCTTCTTCAATTTCCTTCTCAATCCAAATCAAAAGCTCTTTGATCGATCCTGATGGCGGATCTTTGGTGGATTTAATTGTGGCAGAGAGTGAGAGGGCCAACAAGACTCTGGAGGCTGAGTCAATGCCAGAAGTGAGACTTACACGGATTGATCTCGAATGGGTACATGTCATCAGTGAAGGTTGGGCTAGTCCTTTAAAAGGGTTTATGAGGGAAGATGAGTATTTGCAGAGTTTGCATTTTAATTCGATTAGAATGAAAGATGGGTCTGTTGTGAATATGTCTTTGCCTATTGTTTTGGCTATTGATGATGAGGCCAAGGAACGAATAGGGAATTTTAAGGATGTTGGTTTGGTTGGGCCTGATGGAGATCTGATTGCCATTCTTCGTCGGTTAGTTTCCTATATTTATCCGAGTAATACTTTATTTCTTTTATCTGGATTTTGTTTATGGTATTTACAATTGTTTATGGGCCATTTAGGGTTAGGTGAACTTGTTGCAATTTGAGTAGAGCCTGATATTCCGAATGGAATTAATTCATTTATGCTTGTGTTTGAACTTGGTTTTGGGACCATAAATTCTGAATTTTAGGGGTTAGTATTTTGGAATGCAAATGTAGTTTTCCCAGGAAATAATGAAATGGGCTATTCTAATTCAGTAGTCGAGCTTTGCAAAATTTCTCAGGAGATATGCATCTTTTAAGTGTATTCTAATTGGCAAATCTAGTATTGGCGATCTGTGAATCGCTCCTCTTTGGACCATTACGGGGCTCGTTGATTGAATTTTTTATGAATTTGTACGTATTTTACAGCATTGAAATATACAAGCACAACAAAGAAGAAAGAATAGCAAGAACATGGGGGACGATTGCTCCTGGGTTGCCCTACGTCGAGGAGGCACTCAATCCAGCTGGAAACTGGCTCATTGGTGGAGATTTGGAAGTGTTAAAACCTATTAAATATAATGATGGGCTTGATCATTATAGGCTTTCTCCCCAACAACTCCGAGATGAATTTGATAGGCGCAGGGCTGATGCAGTGTTTGCATTTCAGCTGAGAAATCCTGTACATAATGGGCATGCTTTATTGATGAACGATACACGAAGACGTCTTCTAGAAATGGGGTTCAAGAATCCCGTTTTGTTGCTTCATCCTTTAGGAGGTTTTACAAAGGCTGACGATGTGCCTTTGGATGTTAGGATGGAACAACACAGCAAGGTTACTCCTGTCATCCAGTTCACAGCATTACTAATTGTACTTATGGCTTGAAACTGATTGTGCTTGCCTTCTTGATCGTTATTAGAGCATCATTATCTTTGTGTTGATTTGTTTCTCAAATGTATTGTTTGTAAAGGTTCTGGAAGATGGAGTTCTTGATCCTCAGACTACCATTGTGGCGATATTCCCATCACCTATGCATTATGCTGGTCCAACTGAGGTACAATGGCATGCTAAGGCACGAATAAATGCAGGTGCAAATTTCTATATTGTAGGTCGTGATCCTGCTGGTATGGGTCACCCAACAGAGAAGAGGGATTTGTATGACCCAGATCATGGAAAGAAGGTGCTAAGCATGGCTCCTGGCCTTGAGAAGCTAAATATTCTGCCATTCAGGGTATGTTCCTAAGTAAACTTGAACTTTCTTCATGGTTTTTATAAATTTGTCTCCTGGTTCTACTAGATATTCCAGTTAAAGTTTCATTGTTAGCTTACCTAGGAGATTAAAATTTATATAATTCATTCATTGATCCAACGGTGATTGAGCCACAAAACAGGGGTGGCCCTTCCCCTACCCCCTAAACCCCCGAATGTTAGTGACTACCTCTTGATACTGCACATCATGGGTCTTTAAAAGCTAAACTAGCATACATTGTCCAATAAAATTATAATGGTATGCAGTTGTTCCATGTGCAATGATAGATAGAGTCCTTTATCGAAAATAAAGTTCTGAAGCCATTTCTGTTTTGGATTGGTTCAGCTACAACACTTCAAATCAGAATAATAGTGCTAGGAGCTGCTTGATCGAGTCTGCCTATAGTAGGGGAACCGGTTGAGATGGACATTTTGAATACATAGATAACTGTGCCCCAGAAATCTTTTTTTGGTTTTTGGGGGAGGGTGGTTTGTAAATTGAGGTGCAATATTGGTTGAGCCTTTGTAGTGTGGCCTGTTCTGTTTGATAAGCCCAGTAAGCTATATACATTTTCACAACTCATGCTTCTTTTTTTTTGGTGAGCATATTTGACCAACATGGGGGACTGAATTGCTCTGGTTCTAGAAATTTTTGTTATTTCAAAATGAAAATTTGTCAAAACCAAGTATCCCACCCCTCTGTTGAGATTCTGTGCTGCTTAGCTTTGTTGGGGCTGGGTACAGATTGTTCAGGACTTGGAATTTAATTATGAATTGCTTCTGGTGGTTCTGTAGAGAAGTAGGAACCTATTGCACTATTTTTTCCCTTGTAGTTGTATGAGAGAGAGAGATTGAGAGATTGTCTAGAAAGGGAGCCTTACTAAATACGCAGATACTCCCGAAAAGAACTATGATGCTGTTACAAAGTATGTTTATGCAATCATAGTTTCATTGAGCTGAGCCTGGTGCTCAATGTGATTAAAAAGAACAGTGTTTTGATCAGCAAGATGCTTCAGAGAAAATGAAGGGATAGTATTGGGGGGGGGGAAGAGGAAAAGTACGGTTGATCGAATCTGAATCTTTGAATTATATGATATTGTGGGGGCTCCCTTCACTTTTGTCATTATCCTGATGTGCCTCCACTTCCTTGTCCCAACTAGGGGAAGAAATCATCTAGGTGAAAAGTCTGATTTTTTAGAAACATATTCCTATAATTCCATCTCATTTTGCAGGTAGCGGCATATGACACAGTAGCAAAAAAGATGGCATTTTTTGACCCTTCTCGTGCTAAGGATTTTCTATTCATCTCTGGGACCAAGGTAGAGTCACTGATAAGCCTTTACTGGTGTCGCATTCCACAAACCAAAAACAAAGAATAGCCTATATCAAAATTATTCAACATTGTTTATAGCATTTTGATTTTTCATTTATTGCCATTAACAATGTCAGAATGATAATTAGTTCGGGATATTGTTCCCTGCATTAATGTTGTACCGAAGCTTGGGGTGATATTCATCTGTATTTAATCTTGACTACTTGTGTAATCGCAGATGCGTACATATGCTAGAACTGGTGAGAACCCCCCCGATGGTTTTATGTGCCCTGGAGGTTGGAAAGTCCTAGTCAAGTATTACGAGAGCCTGCAATCGGAAGAGGTTACAAAGCAGCTGGCTGTTCCTTCTGCTTAGGAATCTAACAAGCTAGGGTTTCAGAAAGTGATCACGGGCCAGTAGTGATTGAAATAATAATAATAATGTCCTCTGAACAAACACCCTACCTAGGAAGTTCCACAGTTGTGCATAGGCATTATTGTTTCAACGTGCTTCCTTTTGCCCTGTCTCCACATTCTGAGATGGGAGTTCACTTTTTAATGAGATAAGCATAAAATTTAATGTAACTTATAATATATATAATGCAAATCTAAAAACAAACTCAAACCCTGTTAAGGGCCGAACAGAAGGCAATTGGAATTCATAGGCATGTTCACATTGGGATTAAAGTAGTTACGATGAATGGATGGAAATGGCTGTTTTTTCATGGATATTCATATTGGGCATGATCTGTAAGCCAACCCATGCAAGCTATTATGGCTATCTTGCAAAGGGAATAATATGGGCTCCATGCAATGCCTAATACCTGTTGTTTTGAATTGTAATGGTGACTTGGGGGCTCCATTTAAATGCCTAAATAAGATGGGAGGATTCAAACGACAATGATAGACTCTGCCTAGTGTGGCAGAAGAATTTGGAAACCAAAATGAATAAATCATAACTTAATGCACAAGCAAATCCCGTGTTCTTTTGTTTGGATAAGTTATTGAAATTTTTATTTTATTTTTTTAACCTGATATATGAAATTTGATTATATAATTTAACTGATAAATTATTATTATTCTAAGCATCTCTCATTTCTCAATCCAAACTTTTTAAAATTTTTTATTATACCAAATAATTATGATAAAATAGTATTTGACAAGTAACATATAGCAGTGTCCTCCATATAAATTATGCACATCCCTTGCTTTTTTTTTCAAATTTTTTTATCCTTTTATTTTAGTTTACCTTTATTTTTTACGTAATTGCAGGTCTCTCTCAACTTCGTACTAGTACAATACATACGGTTTGGTTAGGTTTCATTTCCCGAGTTTTTTTTTTGTGTTTTTTTAATATTTTTTATTTTCCTGATTTTGTAAATTAAAAATTTAAAAATATTATCACTTCATGTGCTTTGAACGCGGGCTTTACCCAAATTAGTAGCGGGCCCATTGATTCACGGGTTCAGGAGATGAGGTTTTTTTTCTTTTTTTTTTTTGGGCCGGGGGGGGGGGGTTTGTTCAAAGAAATCAAAAATTTGAAAAATCCGGGAAGTCACGTGATTGGTCACGTATTTCAAATTAGCGAGCGTAGGATATAAATACCAACCGTCGTTTCGAAGCTTGAGCGCCAAAGTTGTGACTGCAAAGTAATACTACCTGGTCTTCTCAGATCTGGGCGGGAAAGAGATGTGGACGAAGGTAGATGTTGTATCTCGTGCAAGAACGAAGAAGGTAATTTTGCAACCGATTTCATTTTCTTTCGATTGTAGTTGTTGATGAAAGATTTCTTCGTTTTCACGTAATTACGAGAACCCTAGCTTTGAGGATCGTTCATCTTTCTGGCCAGTGATTTCCGTTCATTATCACTCTTATGTTTTTGCGTTCGATTTGGTTAGGGTTTTTGTTATTTTTAATGACGTTACTTAGTATTGACACCGTGAAATTTCTGTGAAGTCATTGTTCGGAAATCTTGATTATGATTGCCAGATAATGATCTATGGTACTTAGATTTGTTGGACTCGCCAATTCGTAGTTTCAGAGTAACACAATTTGGTTACAATGCTATGCGATTTAGCTGTTGAGCTTTGTATCGTGTTCGAGAAGGATAGTAAATGTGTTGATGTGAAAAATTAAATCTGAGATTGATCTGGTTTGGTAGGGTTTATTTAGTAGTCTCTGTACTGTTGTACGACGTATTTTTGGAAAGATGGGCTGCTACAATCTGCAGAAAATCATCCTTTTGTCAGAATTCTGCTGAGACTCTTGCTGCTCAATTGTAGAAAGTCTTGGCTCCTGTGGAGTTCCTATAATAAGATATTGCTCTGGCATGTAATGGAAGAACAGACTATGATCTTGATGACTAGCCTACTTTGAATGAAAGTTGAGATCCAAATAATAATAATAATAATAATAATAATAATAAGAAGAAGAAGAAGAAGAAGAAGAAGAAGAGAGTTGAAATTTCTAGTTCTTCGGGGGTAACATAAATTTTGTGGAAAAATATGGTGACAATTCAATGCAGGAGTTAACTAAGGCATGGAAAAAAAATAATGGAAGTCAATGCTCCATCTATACTCTCGAATGACTAGGACTTATGTGGCAGAAAAGCTCTGGAGGTGTTAGACGCAACACCAAAAAGGCCCAATTAAGACATGGGATATTAGGCTTGGTCTCAATTTTGTCATTAATCTTGGGCTGGAAGTTAGGACATATACTTTAGCCCAAACTAAAGTGGTATCCTCACGAACATAAGAAGGTGATTGCCATCCTTTCAGAGGAGGCTTCAGGGAAATTTATAAGAGAACAAGCAGAATGCTGTTGGATGCGGAGATAATGAGGACTGTGTTACGTATGATTACTATGGAAGTGGGATTTGAAAAGGCTTGCTTTTTATTTAATGTGTGAGACCTGAATTTGGGAAGAATTAGTGACCATACTAACTTAAATTAGACCTTGCTTTTGTTGAAAGATGTTAGCAAATTGGGAGGGTCATAAGCTTGTCTATTTAGATTCTGCAGGGAAGCTAAATAGGACATGCTGAAATTCAAAGTGGCTACCTGCAAGCTGAAACAAAAGGGAACAATGTCCAATACAAAAGATTATACATGAACCCTTGCTTTGTGTTATTGTTAGCTATCACACGATAGTCTGCTCTTCTGAGCAGCAACAGAGTTGCCAGTGGATCATGTTGGGTTGGTTAGGAGGAAACCTAAGGAAAGAAAAACAGAACTTCGAGAATGGCTAACTAGATTTTAAAGACTAAAGAGTCTACACATACCTAGACTGAGTTAATGAACAAGCTTTGTATATTTAGGTGCATGATTCGCAGCCTAAGTTGTTTAGTACGACTAGATGCATAGTAGTTAAAAATGAGGTGAAGCGCACAAGCGCAAAGGTAGCGAAGCGCAGCTTTTGGGCTTTTTTGGTGTGAAGCGTAACGCATATGAGAAAGTACAATTAAGGCGCACCAAAGTGCCAAAAAGCAGATTTCTGTTGTGTTCTTCATCTTTTTTCTTCTACTCCATCATTCTTCTCCGTCCTCTTCCTGTCTTTTTTTTTTTTAATTTAAATTTTCTATATCATTCTACTGCTTCTTTCTATAATCTGCCCTTTTTTCTTCAACAATAATCTGATGCTGCATCTCCTTTTTTTTTCCCAGTTGCTGCTGTTCCTTTTTGTTCTTTTTCCCCCCTAGTTGCAGCAACCTTCAACGATTTGTCTTTGTTCTTTTTTTTTTCCTTCTCTTTTTCTGTAATCTAATACTGCTGTTTCTTTGTCTAATCTATTCTCTTTTCTTCAACCATAATTTGATGCTGCTCCTCTGGTTTTTTATTATTATTTTTTTCTCTTTCCTGTTGCTTCTGCTTCTCTGTTTTTGTTTCTTAAATGAACTTATTTGCTAAATTTTCTAATTTTTAATGCACTTTGTTGTGATTAAAAGTTTTAGCTCTTATGTATGTTAATATTCTACTATTATAGCATATTCCATGTATTATTATTGTATATCTAAATATATATTTTGATTTTATATTTTAAGTGCGCTTTATATAAAAAAGTTCGCGTTTTGCTTTACGCTTTGCACTTAACCCTAAGAGAGTCTGTCACTTTTTTGCGTTATTCGCTTTTAACTATTATGAATAGATGTCCATTATAATTGTTGTATGTGTGCTTTCTATTGTTTTAATTGTTTTCACATTGTTTATAACTCAATTGCCTTTGTACCAGTTTTTCTCAACAATCCGCTTTTGTAATGGTCTCATATTGAACAGCACATGGCAGAGTCCTGAATTATGGACAATTATACTTTCAACTGTATCGAAGAGTAATACTAACAGCACAACAATTCGAAAATTCAAAGTTCAAGAAGAAAAAATGAAACCTGTATCCTCATTATTGGACATTGCACGTGCGTATTCTGAGGATTGCTTTTTGAGTGCAAAACATTTGCAGTGTGGAAGTTAATTTGCTCTGTCAATGAGCATCACATGTCATCTGTTTAGTGCAGCTGGACTTTTCCTTCCTCTTCTGTACTTAGGGAACTGGTGGGCTCATTTTTGAGATTGTTCCTAGCAAGGTGAAAAAAATACCCATGCCCTCTCACCTAAAATCCCTGTTATGATGCGCATCAATTTGCCGCCTTCTTTTTTTTTTTAAATCCTTCATTTTGTTCTCCCTGTCCAATTTGAAGCCTACCAGCAACTGTATAAGAAAAGTGATTTGGATAAAATGCCCAACAGGATTCTGTTGATGGCTGAATGCATGGCATAATGTTCATCATTCTTTTCCAACTAGATTTAAACATCCTGGCATGCACTCTTGAGCTTCCTGTAGCCCACGGGGCACATCATCCACCTGGCCTGGGCCTTTTTTGCATAATAAAATGGTTTTTATTGTGTGAGGTGCAATGTAAGATTATACACTTGTCCTAAAATCTTTAATGAATTCGCTCATGTATTTGTTAATGGATGGAGAAACTAGAAACTAATGATGGAGAAAAAAAAATTTACAGAATTGTCAAATTAAGGGAGAAAAATGGAAGGGGTCTAAATGTTGTTAGATGTGTTAAGAGTAAGACCAATAGTATACTTATAAGAAATGAGGACATAAGAAGGCGTTGGAGGGATTATTTTGATAATTTTTTTAGAGATATCGACAATATCATGATGCCTGTAGAAGAGATCAATATGGACTTTAAACGTAAAATTCGTCCTTATGAAGTAAAAGAGATCTTAAAGAGAATGAAAAATAATAAAGTTATAGAATCGGATGATATTTTTATTGAGATGTGGAAATATTTGGGTGAAGTTGGAATAACAATGTTAATGAATTTTTTTAACAAAATCTGGCAAACCAAGAAAATGTTTCAAACATGGAGAGAGAGTACACTTATATCACTATATAAAAATAAAGAAAATATACAAAATTATTCCAATTATAAAGAAATTAAAATTATAAGTCTTGCTATAAAATTGTGGAAGAGGGTGATAAGTATAGATTAAAATTAAATATAAATGTATTTCAGAATCAATTTGGATTCATATTAGCACGATCCACCACTGAATTGATTCACTTGCTAAGATATTTAATGGAAACATTTAGAATATATAAAAGAGACTTACATATGGTATTTATTGACCTAAAAAAAATATATAATAGAGTTCCTAGAGACATAATGTGATAGGCATCAATGAAAAAGGAGATTTCTGTGAGATACATTAATCTCATCAAAGATATGTATGATGGGCCTGTTATCGATGTAAAAGCTTGCGAGATTTAAGTGATAGTTTTCCAATTAATATCAAATTTCATCAAGGTTCAACATTAAGTCTCATCTTTTTTACAACAATAATAGATAAAATCACAAAAAAAAAATATTTAAAATGAAATACCATTATATATGTTTTTTTACAAATTATATAGTATTGGTCGATAAAACTATAGAGGATATTAATATCAAATTGGAGTTATGGAAAGACACACTAGAATCCATAGGATTTAGATTGAGTTGATAAAAAACGAGTATATAAGATATACATTTAGTGACAATTATCATAGTGATGAAAAAATGATTAAATTAGAAGAACAAGATGTACAAAAAAATAAAGATTTTAGATATCTTAGATTTATCATTCAAAACGATGGTAATATAGGTAGACATGTGAATCATATAATCCAAATGGCTTGGATGAAATGGAGAAGAGTATTTGGAATTTTTTGTGATCGCACGATACCATTACATTTGAAAGAGAAGTTTTATAGAATCGCAATAAAATCTATACTATTATATGATATCAAGAGTTGAATCATTAAACAATAATAATAATATAAAACGGTTGTAAATGAGATGAGAATATTTAAATGGATGTGTGATAAAACTAGGAAGGATAAGATTAGAATGAAGAAATACGTACTAAGTTTGGAATGAGTTCAATTGTGGATAAAATACGAGTGTATTGTCTGATGTGCTTTGAATATGTGTGAAGAAAAACAAAAAACGCATTAATTAGAAGTATTGAGAATTTAAATATAAGACATTTAATGAAATATCGAGATAAATTGTTAAAAAGTTAAAATGTAATGTATTTGTAAATATATGATTGTTAAAAGGTTATTTGAGGAGATAATTTTTGATATGAATGAGTAGCGTATAAAAATTTGAACAAATTAAATCTCTTTTGTTATTGTAAGTTTATATAGATATGATTTTTTTTTTAATTATCTCTATATATATTATTTTCTATTTTATATTTATCTCTTAATTGATCTCAAAACTTTGACATTAAGATTATTATTGTTGTTATTTGTTTTCATGTTATTCATTTATATGCCAATGAGTTCACACACCTATCTTTTCATGAGTAATTCATTACATGTGCCATATTACCCTGGAAGCTGCAATTGTACCTCCGTGAGTCCTTTTGCTGTTCTGGATCTGATTAATGAGTTGGCAATAGGTCCATATATTTATTTAGTTTTTGAGTTTGCTGTCACGGTCTTGTCAGACATCACATCATTTTCTTCTGATTAATTGCAGAAGTTGGAGATTTTGTTTGAAATATTGCTTCAATTGGTTCGAACAATTTTTGAAATCGTTTGTGATTTTCTGAAAGTAGCGTCTATTTATCAATTAGCATTCCCTGGCGCTGGACCTCCCCATTCATAGTTTCAACCCCATTATTAAGGATTCCGCATTCATTACATCGTATTATCCTTCTGCTATGATGTTATCCTAGAATGCTGCTGATTGGCGCCCATTTTGTTACCTTGACAGGTCCTTTCTTGTTATTTACTTCTTGTTATCTGAAGCTCCATCCCCTGCAGAATTCTCACAAAAGATGTGACTTTATTAAACCTATGAATAAAGAATGAGGGCCTTGCAGGTATGCATGATATCCCTCGTTAACAAAATTCCCTGGAACATATATGATTTCCTTTATTTCCATATTATGTCCTATCAATTATCTATATATTATTAGTTTGAGCTGACAGGTTTTTCCTTGTAAAAAAAGATCTTAAAAGAGCAACGACAGTTGTGAGTGATGGTCGGGTGGGGCTAGGACTATTACACGAATCAAGCTGAGTTCGAGTTATTCGCGAGCCGCTCGATCAACGACTTGAATTGACTCGATTCGAGTTTGATTGATTTCGAGTCGAATTCATCATGTATTGTGTTGAGTTCGAATAGTATAATTTTATACTCGAAAACTCGACGAATAACTCGATTACATATATTAATATATATTATATATATTTATATATAATTATAATATAAAATATAAAATAAAATATATTAATATGTTATATAATAATCAAGTTTTCAACTTGATTTTGAATCCCTGTTATATATTACTCGTCGAATTTGAGTTGAGCAAAAAAAATCGAGTTAGAGTTAGAGTATAGGGATATTCGGAATCGACTCATCTCGAATATACCCTTAAGTGAGGGTAAAAAAAAAATGCTAAACAGTTTTAAGCAGTTAGGTTGACATCACAGGTCCTTACTATGTTGTCTTTACAAGGAGTCTTGGGGGAGGCAAAGCAATATGGCCTTCATGTGCATAACAAGAAGTCATTTTCTTTTGGTGAGAAGGGTTGCCGCCCCCCCCCCCCCGGGGGATTCCCTCTGTTTTTATCCTCCATTCACCAACCAATCTCCTTCATGGAACATGGCTTAGCTTCTTTTGATGACTGTGACTCCTGACCTATTATGTTTTCTATTTTTTCCCTTTAGTCTTAACTCTGTATTTTTACCTGATCCCATTTAATCGGAGTTCAAGAACATAAATGACAATTTGGCTAACGAGCCCGTGAGCTGAAGAATCTCTAATGTCCTTCGCGCCCTTTATAATATTATTTTTTTTATATAAAAAGATGCAACCAAACAAATTTAAATTGAAGAAGAGAAGATAAAAATAAAAAGACTTCACTGCTCGACCTCTCCCTGAGTAACCCTTTCATAATACCATGCAACTTAGAAACTTAAGCACGCAGGCATAAGCCAATCCATGGGCCTGAACTGGGCCCGGCCTGCCTGTTCAGTACCCAAAATCTTGCCCTAGATCTTTTTTTTTTTTTTTTTAAATATATTTATTATCAGAAATCATATTCTGATTAATTTAATACAAGTGTCGAGGGTTTTATTTAGACGTAATCTTTTTTATTTTTAACTTTTAAACTCAAAATTTAGTGAAGTGACTTAACACTCCCCATTGTTACCTTGCCCTTAATCTAGAAACATTCATGCAGTGTTCAAGGGTCGGAGCCTTTGATTCCCTTACGGTTCCGGTTTCAAACTGTTGAACTAGCAACTTTTTGAAAGTTATAGCTACGTCTCAGGGCCTGTTTAGCTGGATGAATCATAATCTCACCCATGGTCCGTACGGTTTACATGTTTGACTGGTGCGGTTCACGACCCTCACAAGCTGGCCCGTTGGCCGGCCTATGAGGCGTGTCTTAACATTCCACCGTATGAGTTGATGATGTAACTGAGTTAACTTCTCTGTGGAGTTTCGTGTGAGCATCGGTGGTTGAGGGGAGATAAGTCAACAGATTTTTGGTGAGTCCTAGTTGAGGAAGTCCATGCAAATATCCAGAATTGAATGTGTGTACCAATAATGTACTCCTAGTCCTGGGGACGTGAAGGTGAGGAAGGACAGGACAAGGTGTCCGGACGTACCCGTATCTTGTATTAAATACATGGAAAATTTCTATGGTGGATTGCTTTCTGGCCTCTGAACATGGCCGAATGACCACTCTGGATCCATTTTCTAGACTACATATACAAGTGGCTCGCATTTAATATAGAACTTTATAACGGATAGAAGATCTTCTATTGTTACTGTGTTGGGATTAGCTGAAGGACCACATTGGCTTTAAATGTGGACGCAGTAATCAAATTATAGTTCTGTTATTTTAGAGGCAAAATTAAAGATCTGAATAAAAAAAAGTAATTAAGATTTGAGATAATTTGTGTTTATTTACTCTTTAGAAATAGAATAAAAAAAAAACTTTAATTTTCAAAATTAAAGTTTAGGATTTTTGATAAAATGATCATAGTGCCTCTCAATCTCCTCTCTGCTTCTCTTCTCTCTCTTTTCTACTCTGCTAGTTTCTCTTTCCTCTCTCCTGCCCGTTAGTTTCTCTCTCTCTTTTCTTCTCTCTCTTCTTACTTTGTCCTTGGATTCCTCCCTCCTCCTTTGCCTGTCTTCTCTTTCCTGTCTCCTCTCTCGTTGAAGCGGCCGGAAATTGATGCCATTTTTTTGTTCCTCCGAAGGTGGAAGTTCCAATAACACAAGGATAAATTCATCCCGCAAGAGTTTCAAAAATCATGAATAATAAATGCGTGTCCTCAACAACAAATATGTTGCCCTTTTTTTCATGCTTTTCGTCATGAAAATTAATTAATCACGTAATTCAGATGGGGGAAGATTCTAAAATACTACTTTCTTTTCACCCAACATCTTAATTCTGCCTATGTTTTTGGTAGCCCTCTGCTAGAGATATGATGGTTGATTATTAAGTGTTAGGGTAGGCTGCTACCATTATGTTCGGTAGCATTATGGAATGTCTTTTTAGGATCCTCTCTCTCTCTCTCCATTTTCCAGTTTTTTTGAGTTTGATGGATATTATAATATGATCAAATGGGTAGAAAAGCCTGATGAAAATATTTATCATTATGCATCTTCTTTCGGAGTTTGGTGAAACCATATCGCCATGATTCTAGACGCCGAAAGGCGTGTGAATGCAAAATGCCGTCTTAGGTCCTTGACCATTCTAAATAATGACAATAGATCCTCTCATATCTTACAAGTAGCTTGGCGTCAAAAATTCTAATATTATTTATTATTAAAGATGCACAACGAAGTCAAACAGCTGCCTTGAGAGGCGGGTTTGTGTTGGTTAAACTCTGCTCATGCACTTATTTACCTGGTACTTTGTTAGGGTAAAAGGAAAGCAGAGGTCAAATTGCTTACAAAAGTAATTCGTTAGGAAATGGTATACCAATTACCCCCGCCATAAAATACCAGGAGTCAAGGAAAAAAATAAAAGTTAAATTCAACTGTGATTAAGTACAGTTGATAATGATATATTAAAAAAATAAATTGAAAATTTTCGATCAACTCTGAGAGTAAATATCATACTGCCTCACTAACGCTAGCTGGTGAGTTTCAATGGAACGAACCATGTTAGGACCTAATGCTTATGTAGGTGGTAATGAGCCTTCATGAAAGCTTTCATTTTTCTTTTGGGGTCATCAATACATATGCTAAAAAAAAAAAAAAAAAAAAAAAAAAAAAAAAGAGGAAACTCTTGTTGTTACCTTCTTTGCCCGGTGAAAAAATGTCTTTTTCCACGATTTATCACATGATGTGACGATTGATAATTTACGTTAGGTTGCCTATCACAGCTTTGGAAAACAACCTCGATGTTTCGGAATTGTTGTATCCAAGGAAAGTTGTTTTCTTTTTGGCTTGGTGTACCCAAGGAAAGGTTAGTGGGACTCTGCTCTTGATTTTGAATCGTAGTCTCTTGCTTGCTTGTTTGCTTTGTTCCAAACCGATAAAGGAGCTGCTCAGGAAAATTAGGAGCCTACTAACAAATCCTACTCGGAGAGTTAACATTTTTAATTATTCACGTAAATATCACATAAAACAATCAAACTTTCTTAATTAGAATCATTTTATAAGTGGCAGTGGCGGGTCAGTTCCTTTAATTAAATTATTTTAAAATGAGAATTATTTAAATTTTTTATTCTAAAATTCGAATTTTCTCTATATGATCAAAATTACTTAATTAATGTTTCAAAAAAACTCTTAAAGATGGGGAGTAAACGGGGAATATATAATTACGGTGACTGTGAGGGGGGAGAGAGTAGGGGGTGCCTAAAAATCAGCTAGTAGGCAGTAGAGGAGCACATGCAAAACAGAACTTTATCTGCCACTCGATCCGCAGAATCACAAGGCCCAACATTCAAGAAGACCAACACGCACCGTGCGGGGCAGTCCACAGTACGCTCCAGTTCAGTGAATTCATGACTCAGAGATAGAGAGGCAGGCATAATGCCGCGGTCACATTCGCAGTTTTGCCCTTAAAAAGTTATTAACTGCTTTCTCCGAATGGGGCTGGCGGGGTACGAACCGTACAACTATTATTGTAAAAAGAGAGGCTTTTACTGTTGTGGGGTTGTGAGTCTGTATTCTCACATGCTCCACACGGACCATCCTCAGATAAAAGGCCACGGCCAACACCTGTTACTTTTAGAACGTCGTCCTTTTTTTCTAGGTTTCAGTTTCAAATATTATACACACACACACACACACATATATATATATAATATTTGGCTTCAATTAAACTTTTTTTTAAATAAAAAATAAAAATAAATAGGATCAAATAAAAAAAAAGAACATATAAATAAAAAAATTTTATTACTTGAACCATTCCTTTCTTTATTTGACCTTACCCATAGAAGTTTTGTTGGTTTTTAATTGAAGTTCTCTCAACATTTTAGAAAATAGAGACGATGTAAAAAAATTTTGGCAAGAATTTTAATGCAAAAAATTAATGAATTAATAATAAATTTAGTTTTATTTATAAGAAAATTTTGACTCCTATGTTTGTATTAAAATTTTTATTTTAATTAATAAATAGTGTAAATAAAATAAGATATATAAATTTATAGAAGAAATTAGAAAAGAATATAAACTATCCAAATTTAGCCTTAAACGTCCTTCCTTACACCTTGCTTGAGCAAGCATAGGATGATAGGGCAAATATCCTTTAACAAATTTTATTTCAACATATTATTTTATGGTATTAGTGGAGTTCAACAATTTGATAGGGAGGACATTGTCCAAACAGACACATGACGGGGGAGACAATGCTTTCACTAGCATAGGGTAAAGTTTCTGAAATAAACATTAGTCCTATGGTTTTATGCTTCCCAAAATTAGATCTTTTGCTTTTTAGCTGAGTAATATTTTCTAATCTTGGAGAAGATATTTGAATAATCCTATAAAAACATATAGTGTGTATTTTTTTTTCTCTTCGATGACTTTGCCTTTTTCCGGTCTACTTAAATTGCCCCCGGAGTGATACCTTTGGAAGGGGGAGTAAGGGTTCAATTTTAGCATAGATGGGGTGAGAATTTTGAAGCAGGGGCAAGAAAATGGGATAATGTGTCAAAATATTAAAACAGGGTATCATGGAAACTGTGACCTTGGACCTCGACATTGACACCAAAAGAGAACAGTTTGAATTTAACATTCATAGTCCGGTAGTTAAACCTACAGATAAGCTCTTCGGCTGCCGTTTTCCCAATTTTCTTTCGAGATTAGTAGGTTTCATGTTTTTCACTCGCAACAACAGAGTTGTCGTATGCAATGCTGGTTCATGCACACGATTGATTAATGTCGATTCGATAGGACGAAGGAGGGAGTTGCTTCTCTCCTTGTAATTTCTCAAAAAAGATTTCAATTTTAATAATTTAGTTTTAAATACTAATTATCCTTTCAAATCAAAATATATGTTATATATTAATTTCAGAATATAAATTTTTAATGTCACCCTGAATTTTGAGACTACAGCGTTAGTATATACACTATGATTTGATTGCGTATAACCCATTTTAATTATCAATAAATGGTAAATTTAGTACGGTGGGTGATAATTGTAATACAGCTACATAGTTTGGTGCCTTGTCGTACGGTACAGTAATGTTCCATACAAATTCCCTTTTATATCATTAATTATATTGTTCTTGTCCAAGAAAGTTCACCGAAAGTATCCCCCATTTTTATTTTTTTTTGACACAAAAATAAATCAAAAGTAGACAGATGCTTCTCTAGTTGAATGTACAGTAGAGACAATATTTGTAGACTTAAAAATTTTTTGTAGCCGAGGACATGAGAGAGAGAGAGAGAGCGAGCTGTGGGACTGGGAAGGCCAGGGGGGACCAAGATGTCATTAGGGAGGGCACCAAGGGGGTGTATACCCAATGGTGTAGACTTCCTGCGTGTCCTTGAACACACACAGACCCCATAAACACCCATGGTCTGTCCTTAGCCCCCGCAACCCCACATGACTGATTCTTTCTCCAACTAAAACTCCCCTTAAATACCCCTACATATCTCTTCTCTTCCACACCACTCCATTTCTTTTCTTCTCTCTCCCTCGCTCCCACTCTCTCTCTCTCTTCACAGTCACGCTCTTTATTTCATTTTTCTCTACTCTTTCTACCCCAGTAGTTCACTCCAAAAATGGCGATCAGGAAATCGAACAAACTACCCCAAACTGCAGTTATCAAGCAAATTCTCAAGAGATGCTCTAGCTTGGGTAAGAAACAGGGTTATGATGAAGGTGGTCTTCCTGTTGACGTCCCAAAAGGACACTTTGTTGTCTATGTTGGTGAAAACAGAAGTAGATACATTGTTCCAATCTCATTCTTGACTCATCCCGAGTTCCAAAGTCTTCTCCGACGAGCCGAAGAAGAGTTCGGCTTTGATCATGATATGGGACTTACCATCCCTTGTGAAGAAGTTGTTTTCCGTTCTCTGACTTCGATGCTGAGATGAAAAATTGGGGGAAAAAAAATGCTCAGTAGATGTTAAGGCTTTATTTGGAGGAGAAAATGGCTTAAAGAAGAAGCTGCTTCATCGCTTCTCTTGTTTTTTTATTTTCTCTGCTTTTCTTTTAATCTTTTTTTTTCGGAGTCCTTACATGACTACAGTGACTCTGACTAAAACCCAAATGGCTATTTTCTTTGGGCTATATCTGTATATTACGAGGTTTGAAATTTTCCTCACGGTGGTGTTTGGATGTAACCCTGTGAGAGAACTATTATTAATTATATCTGAGTTCTTCCCTTAATCTTGTTCATCTCTCTCTCTCTCTCTCTCGCACATTTTGAGTGACCATAGGTGAAGCTAATTATTATCCAAATAAGCAGTTAACCGTTGGATTATCAATCTAGGTGGTCCGTTAAGCAGAATAGAAAACTTTCTTTATATGGAAAAGATGGCGGTGGTTGGAGGACGAGGAGATTACCTTAAAACTCTTGAAATCATCACAATATTGTATGCTTTTTCATTTAACCAGACAGAGGATGGTAAAGTGTTGAATGGTACTTGTGAAGTTTCTTTGTGCTTTTCGGTTTCTCTCGGGTTCTTCAACTTAGATTTCCAAGTCTCATTTTGAGGCTTTTTACCGCCTTGGGAATAATATTCAATAGAATATTTGTAGCATACTATTGAATATATTTGTTAAATAATATTATATATGCATCAGTATTTTAGTAACATCCAGTTTTGAGTATTCACTGTACGGCTTCTACATGACATATGTCCAAATTGAGACTCTATTTTTTTTTTTTTTTTGCCTGATCTAATCCCATTAAATATGAAATTAGCTGTTTCCAGCGATTATTATTGTTGATCATCTCTTTCTATTCAGATGTGCTGGCGTGGTATTTAAAGTCTTATGCAAAGACGACTATTAATATGCCATTATGGCCCATTTGGTAGAGTTGCAGTTGGTGAGCTGTTTTGATCTTAGTAGTATGGTATGCAAAAGCTTATATTTGAGGTTCCCTTTTTACTTGCAAATTTGCGTTAAGCTAATTTCTACCATGAATCCATTTGGAACTAGCAATAAATTAAAATATTCATGTTATGCTACCATAAATAATGATTAATTTTTTATTGTCCCAATAGTTATTGATAATTGATATTTAAACGATTGTTGGAGGGTAATCTCCACAAACCTCGTCGATTCAGATTCTGCATTAAAAAATTTCTTTAAAAATTTTAGATAGTCTATATTTGTTATGGAAAAATTACTATTGAGTTTGTATCAACACTTACGAAAAATAATGAATTTTTTTATATATAGGAGCAATTTAAATTCGAGGTCGTCATACGTATAGTAAATGAATGAGCTTTTAAAAAATGGGGGTAACTATGATAAGTACTTCTCTCTTTCACAGGCTTTTCACTAACATTACTTTCATTAAATGAGCCATGTTTTTATAATATAGCTTTTCCTTTTAGATTTGTAAGCAATGTTATTTTCTATCTAATGTATAATTCTGTCTATCCTTATGAATTGGTTATTAAGTGCTTCATGTTTGATGTGAATCATGAAATAACATTTCTTAGATTTAGTTCGCACCATTTGTTTTGTTGATGAGAACATAATCAAGATCGAGGTAAAAAAAAAAGGATTTTCAGTAATTGGGTGTACATCTACAATAACCGGTCCTGTTATAGCATGTGAGACGTGGAAGGAAAACATTAACCTCGAGTCATTCATGGCATTTTGGAACGCAGTCTAGTCTAGTGTGAATTTGTCATTATTGACTTGCTATTGGTAAATTTCGGGGGCTCATCGGCTTTACTAGTCTGTGCCTGAAATTGGACTTCTGAATGACTGGCACATGCCTTGCAATTACTCAATCATCTTACATTGCCAGGCCACATCCCATCTGTACCGGTCCTCGATAGCATTGATTTGAGGCCTTCAATCGAAGCGTCCAGCGAAAGGAAAAGGAAAATATCCGTACTGACTGGACGCTCACTACCGCTGGTTTTATTGACCTTGACCTAATGCTATCCTGGCTTTGAATTTTGTTGGTGGAGATTGAAATGTGAAAAGGAATCAAATCAACTATAAGTTGTTCATAGATGGACGGTAGGTGATCTAGTTAATGCACGAGGATGAATGAGAAAAATGAGGCTTTATGAGCTCTCATTCATTATAAAAGGTAGCGTTTCACTATAGAAGAAAATTCTCATAATCACATCTAAAAGGGTCAAAATTCTAATAATAGCGGGTTAGCAACACTTGTCGCCGGGCTTCATTCTTTATTGCTATGAGAATTTATGGTCTGTTCAAGCATTGACATGGACGGGATTTACAATCCTAAACATGAAGTTGTTCCAAGTGATGACACATACCATACCATAGGTCACCACCAGCCTCTCATTTGTTTCTCTTCCCATTTTTCTAAAAGAAGACACAGGGAAAAGCATTAGCACCTTTTTGTGTCTGCAGAGATTAGGAAACAATTGACCCCTTCTCTCTCTTCACCCGTATTGATAGTACAAATTTGTGCAGAATCAGCTTTACATCGTGGTAGGGCCAAAGAGCAGCAAAACGCTGTCTCTTGGTTTGATAAGAAAGAAGTCCCAACTTGTTATCATCCAACTGTGAAGTTCGCCTAAGTGGCTCTCAGCCCAACCGACCCAGAAAAAGAGCCCTCTTTGATTGCCCTTCCTAGTCCCAATATGATCTCTTAAGCTTTTTTGGTTTTTTTTTTCAAGACATGCAAGCTTTATTATTTTTGTCTGCATACCTCTGTTTCATTCTATATCTTGTTAGGCCTATAGCCTCATTTGTATGTGCACCAATGTGTGATTTTGTTTGTTAAGAAATAGACGGACAAATAATGATGTATATCTACTATATTGTCAAGACAAGAAAACTTTGAATTGAGATAATACCGATCTCTTGGTTCAAAATTGTGGGGAGGTGCTTTTCACCTGGAAAGTGCATTTTTCTTCAGCTGAGTAAGACTCTTAAGTCCCACGCGTTTTACGAAGAACTTAATCTTGTCTGTGTCTCCTTCTTATGGGAATATTGACCACTGTGGGACGCGTGAGTGTCCTGGATTGCCTTGCCTGAAATGCCGTAGACATTGCCTTTCCATAGTCATCCTTCGTGAAAATTCTTTCCTCTCTCCAAAGGCATTGAAAGTGTAACTAAGTGGTTTTATTTGACATTCTTGGCATTGAGGGGAGGGAATAGAGATCAAGTCCGTGAACCTAAGGCTATTCTACTATTTTTATAAATGTTGGTATAGAGAGGAGTAGGATCTTTTGTATATTCATTTCAATAAGCAGATAAAGAGAAAAACATAAATGAAAAGGTACGCTTGGTGTACCCGGGGGATGATTTCAAGAGCAAATCTAAAAAAGTAAGAAAAATTATGCAGGGGTCTGGTCTTTTTTATGTCTGTCTGGCGAATGGGGCTGAATCTCAAAACCACAAGTGTTAACGAGTGATTTCAAGAACAAACCTAAAAGTGTGGGACTGTGTTGGTGTAACTTTTTTTGTGTGCCAAGTGATAAGTGATTGATATGGCCCCGGTATTGATTCCTATCTTCAAATGTAGATATTAAAGTAAAGAATTATCATATTTATATACTATTTCTGAAATTTGGGTTCTATTATTACAAATATGAAATATAAAAAAGCCAGATTTTTAATTAAATTATATGAATTTATTCAAATATTGAGTATTCTCTGATAATGCTGAAATGCCTTTTGCGAACATGTTAAAGTTGACAATACTTCACGCATTGAGCAGTGGTGAAGTGGTGTGGTCATAATTCTGGGCTTGCCATTGAGAAAATTGTCTAGTCTAGGGTTTATAAATCTAAAGCACGATGGACCACCCCTTGAGTGAAAAGAAGACAAAGTTCACGTGTCTAACAGCATCATAATCAAAGAAGGTTGTAGACCTTCACATCCAATTTAGAAAAAAGAAAAGAAAATCGGATTTGAGTGCCGGAGAGCAATGGTTTTCCTTTTTTTTTCCTTCAGGTATCCAAATTTCCGTCCCGATTAATCTGAATTGATCTATTGTTGGATCCATTAAGAGAAGATCTCCTAAAGGTGATTTTTTCATATCCATAGAGGCTCGAATCGGAGCATATGATTAAGAAATGAGACACTCTTCTCACCACACCAATACACCAATACTATTTTGGTGTTGGAGAGCAATGGTTTACAGTGGGTCAAGTTGTTTCTTTTTGTTCTCTGCTATTCCCATGTCTTTTCGGCGTTCTTTTCTTATAAATTGATGGTGCTTTTCATGTTCTTTTCGGTGTTTCAGCATTGGGTCCAAAACTCATAAATTATAGAAATTTTGGGTGTTAGACTAATCTGGTACCGTTTCCTTTTCAAAACTCATAAATTTGAATTTTTCAACATTGCCTTAGTTGATCCTTGTATCAAGTAACGGCCGCTGTCCTCTGCTCCTAATAGGGGACTCTCCCCGGAACTTATGATAGAAATTTCATAACAAAATCTCTTAAAACGATAAAAAGTTCACATATGAAATTGGGCCCTTACCCACTTAAAAAGTGAGAGTGCATAAAAATTCCATGTCAATCCATAAAATTTGAATTTTAAAAATTATATTAAAATTTTAAATATAATTTATAAATTATTGCACGTATTTAATAACTTTATCCCCCACACTAACTAAGAAATAATAATTGAATTTTTCATAATTATAAGATATATTAAAAAACAATGAAGAGAAGCAGAGCAAAGAGGTAGCCGTATATCCGTGAGTACGATGCTATGCGCCATATGAGGAAAAATAGTACATTCAAAAAAATTAAAAAAGTGCATAATTTATATAAAAGTATATCCTTTTGGTACTTAAAAAGAACGGATTAGGAGTGGGACTCGTGAATTCTGAAATACGACATGCATGTGAGACTTTCAAATCAAGTTGCTTCCATGTCACATTATGTCTCTCTCAAGTTGCGTAGCACAATCCTGGCAGAAACATACAATATCCAGTGTCAAATCATACTTTACCACGGCCCTCTAGCTCTGAGAGAGAGAGAGAGAGAGAGAGAGAGAGTGATTTTGATTCTTCCTTTGCTTGATTACAAATTAGAGAAGAGACAATAAAGAAACTTACAAGAATCTTATGCATAACAGGATAATGAGATTTTTTTTTTTCCTTCAGAGTCCGTCCAAAAGGGAGGAAGATGGAAGAAGCCTGGTGGCATTTATGTTTGTGCATGGCTGATATTAGCCATCTCTACCACCTTGTTTGATGTTTGTTTCTGAATACGTGGTGGTTGACGTGTTGTTGTTTAAAATTTCATTTTTTTTATATAATAATATATTGTTTATCTTTATTGTTATTTGTCCTTCATTACAATTCGGTGATGGACATGGGAGAGCCCCGTTGTTGGGAGGTGGGCTGTGTTGTAGGGTATGCCTGTTGGGTCGCAAGAAATTTGTTTTATTCATTATTCTGTGAGTAGTTTCTATTCCAATCTCCTTGTCAACCTTGTTGTAATAGTTTTTTCTATCGAACAAATGGTATGTAAGGCTAATATTATAAAACAACTATTAAATAAATCAAAATCACCCTAAGAATTCAAATATATTTTCTTAAAATAGTTAACGAATGTTTTATGCCTTGTTATACTTCCTATAATCCAATCTAGGCTTATTCAAAACGCCAACTATAAATTCTTAAGAAAAAAAAAAAAGGTTTGCTCTTTGTCCCTTTTCATGCCTGATCATCTGCGGTGCTAGTTTAAATTTCAATATGTAAAATTATTCTTTTATATATAGGAAAGAGGATGACACCCGTTGAATTATAATTCATTGGCTCAATATATATAAAAAATATATATGATTAATTATTAAAGTGGTATTAAAGTTGTTGAATTTAAATCTATTTTGAGGGTGAAAAATCATTTACATTTGACGAAAAAAAAAACAAAGAAAAAAAAAATCAAAAAGTCTTCTTCTCGGAGAGTGAGAAATTAAAGGCAGAACCATCGGGGTCGGGTCTAACAATGAATCTTCTGCGTAACGTTTGAAAAAAACTCCTGAAGTTTTTGGCAATAGACTAGACAACACGCAGACTGAAATGTGGGGTTAGGTTTAAATCCTTGGAACTTACCCCTCTTTACCTGGAAACATAAGGGTACAAAAGCTAGAAAGATAGAAGAGCAATGTGTCCATTCAGGGGCAAAAAAAATTCCCGGGGGGGGGAAAAAATATTTTTTTTTTTCAAACACAAAAATAAGGGGTGTTTTTTTTTATAAATATAATTATTTTTTTTTTTTTCCCCCCCAATTTTTTTTTTTTTTATATTTTAATTTTTTTTTTTTTTTTTTTATATAAAATAAAGAAAAAAAAAAAAAAATTTTTATTTTGGTTTTTAAATTTATAAATAAATATATTTTTATTTTTATATTCTCTTTTTTCTTTTAAAAAAAGGATAATTATTAAATAATAATTCAACTATTACAGAAAATATTTATAAAAATAATAAAAGAACCCAAAATTAAATTTTTTGAGAAGTAGAGAGCAATGCTCGGGGTAGGTTATTAGCATTAGAGGACCTGAATTCATTCATTTAGTTATTTATTTCTGAGAAGGTGCGAAGATCTTGAATTTTGTGGTATGCATAAGAGTCTAGGGAAAGTGTGATTTTGAGATTTTGATCATTTTTGAGCTTAGAGTACACAATATTAGAGCTTGTTTAGTTCTAAATCCATTATTTTTTTAATAAAAATTATGTACAAAATTTTGGTCCTAAATTTTGTCTAGTTCAAGAAAACCATTATTAATTGACAGAAAAATGTGCACAACTTTTTTCCCCTTCAAATTTATAACATAAAAAAGCAGAAATAAAGAAAAGATTTGTCACCAAGAGGACAAGCTAATGGTTTAGGGTTACAATCCTCCGTTCCCATTAATAACCTCTAGCATTCAAATTGTTGTATAATAAAAAAAAAAAAAAAAAAATCCAGAGAGGCAGAAAAGATTTAAGTAGCGTGAATGAACCCCACAAATAAGAAAGATTATCCCCAATGAGATAATTTAATGATCACAATTTTTCCCTCATAATTTCTCCCTCTAAGTCAGTTTAACCCAAAAGAAAAAAACAAATAGGAAAGACTAACAAAGCGTGGTCTATAGTAGGATCGAAGTTTTGACCCATAAACAATAAAGTTCTTTTTTTTTTTTTGATTCTCTGGTTTTACCACCACCCAATATCTAAAGATTCATCCTGACTAATCCGAATCGATCTACTGTCAGGTCTTTTATGGAGGAAGGTCTCCCAATGTCTACTTTTATATTCCCACGACGATTCGAATCCTTGACCATGATTAAGTGGCTGAAGTTTCCTTCCAATTACATCACCAAACATTCGTATAAACAATATAGTTTTGTCTCCTCTTCATCTGAGATTCAAATTTGAAGTCCTTGGAAAATTTTGAGAGGAGTTTCAGGTCTCGTGATTATTATATTTATATTATATGCTTATTTATTTGGGAATTGAATTATAAATTTATTTCAGAAGGCACAATATAACATGCAAAAGGTAGAGAGCGAAGAGTGATTGGAGTGATAATATTTAGAGCATAAACAGAGTTCCTTAAAATTTTGACAGCATCTTCAGGACTTTCAACCGCATTTTTTAAATTTTAGAGGTATATTTAACAGCTCGATAAAGTATACATATATATATATATATATATTTAATTCCATTAAAGTATAATTGAGCCCATGGGTTTGGGCCTGCACCTATTGTTTCGTACTCCTAGACCTATTGTGTTTCACGTTTTTCGGCCCACAGCGTGAATAACTTTTGTCTGCTCTATCTCTCTGGTTTGACTTCCCCAGATTCCCTCCTATTATATTGCACAAATGATTTGGGCGTGACCATGCGAAGACAAGCAGATACATAGGCTTTTAGATTTGGCATGTGCAAATTGATGTTGGGTTGGATCACTTTTAGATTTAAAAGGAAGGGCAACTCTTAGATCCGTCATCCCTCCCAAGCACCACGCAGCTAAATGTGGTGCTATAAAATAAAGTTTCAGAAACTAGTTAAAATAATGTCAGATGGAATAAATCATATGTGATAATTCATATCGACCTTAATCAAATATTTATCTTGAATTGATAAAAATGTGCCGATAATTTAATTAAGAACCGGTTAGATGATATAAACTGATATATAAAATTTTACCCATTTGAAAAAATGACGTTGGGAGAATTCCTTCCGAATGAGAACCCGACAGTGGCTCGATCTTGATTAATCAGAATAAAATTTCGAATACTAGATAGTAGACCAATTTCAGGAAACCAAAAAAAAAAAGAAAATTACCCAGGGGCTGGGCTTGTCTTACCATCTGGCTACAAGGCCCAGACGGGCATGTCTTCGGCTTCTATCTCAATAAAGCACACGAGACTTTTGAGAGCGTTGTGCTGCGATCAGACACATAGGCCGCTTGAGGGTAAGTTTAGGCTTCCATTATAAACCTAAAGAACTGTTCAAATGGGATAATGCTATTTTTTTAGTGCTCTATTTCACTATTTTATTTTCAAAGTTGCCGTAATATATCTTAATAATTTTAGTAAAAAAAAAAAAAAAATTGAGAATAAGTCAGAAATAATTTTTGCAGGAGTTTGCCAATGAAAAAAAATTAAGTGAAAAGTTCTCCAAAAAACAGGGTAGTGATCACAACTCCTCCCCAAAATTCAAATTCAAGTATTTACGTAACAAATAAAAAAAAAATTCGAGTGAAACTGTAATCACAAAACAGTTCATACAATTTAGATTGTTTATATGCGTCGGTGGCAAGTACACAAAGAAACCCTTACAGAAAGGTAATGGTCCAAAGAAAAAGGTATGAACGGATGGAGATCATATACAGCCATTTCTTACAACAAAAACTGCCCAGCCACCGTCCTCTCATTATGGGGGTATCGTGGGATGCAATTTCACTTCATATGTATAAAACTCCATAGATCTTGATTTCAACATCAACAGAAGCCATTCCGACTCCTTGACAGCCTCCTTGACAAGTGATTTGATTGATGATTATATGTTTGCAAGCTGCAAAGCTAGTAGTCAATCTTTCCCTTGGAGGAAAAGAAGCTGCTAAAACCACGTTTCTCAGGTGTCGGGGTTGAAGATGCAGCAGAGGTGTTGGATTTGGTAGGCTTGGGATTTGTATGCTTTGATCGGATGGGTGATCTCATGAGGTTTGCTTCGCTGTCTGATGGGATATATCGCGCATTGTATAGATCCACGGGGGACTCACTTCCAGTCCTTCGTGCATTACCAGAAGTTGCACCGTCCATCTCAGCATGATCAATGTCTTGCAAGTTTATCCCACCAACGGTTGGTTCTTCAGAGAAACCTTCACCCTTCTGACTCCTCTCGTTGTGTGGATATCCCATTGATTCTGCTTGAGGCCGCAAAACTTTCAGCTGCCTGCCAAGAAGAAATATGGTTTCTTGACACTCAGCTAGCTTCTCTGCAGCAGCTGCTAAGTCTCTTTCCTGGGAGTGAAAAAAATCCAGTTCGAGCTAATGAAATTTTTGTACAACCGTTGGAGTCGCAATGACTAGGATTCTATGATTTTATCTGAAGATATAGTAAATGGCAGAGAAAGTAAACTATAAGAAACTGTTATAATTAATATCCTAAGAAGAGAACTGCCGTCACAAACTATTATGCCTGATGACACAATGAGAAGTAACGTAACAATGAGAAACATAATAGGATGTTCTCACCTGTTTGGCCTTGTCATCGGTGTATGCTTGGCAGCTCTCGTATCTGTTCAAAATCAACATTCTGAGTTATGGCATTTGACAACATATTCAGTGATCCATCTGAACCTGAACAATGACCCTTTATGCATGATGAAATTAATGAGAGCCGTTGTATACAGATGAACCGCACACTCTCCATATATTCATTTATAAGGAAAATGAGGAATGAAGAAACCAAGCAGAATATATAAGGCATAGTGATAGGTGGCCCTTCATGTTTGCATTTGTGAATTTGATAGGAGAGCATCTCATATTCCTTTAATGTTTCAACCTACATAAAGCTAGTCAACAAGTAAGAATAAAGGCAGGATTGATGCTAACCTTTGCAACTGCTCCTGAAGATCCTTGCATCTGGCCAAGGTATCAAAATGATTGCTCTTCTCCTGTTGAAGCTCATTGTCCAAAGCTTCTACTTTTGCTTGCAAAAGGCTTCCTTGAGTACTTAATTCCTCTGCACGTGTTTCAAGAGACTTGTATGACTCCGCCATGCATTTTAGCTGTGTCTCGGCCAATCCATTCATCTTTTGAGCAGATAATAGTTGTGACTTGACTTCTGCAAGGGCTTGCTCAGTTTCCTGCAATTGAGATTTTGTGCACTCCAGATTTTCTGTACATCGAGCCAAATTCGCCATCAAAATGTCTTTCTCTGATTTTAACTGTTTAAATTCCTCCGATGAGTATTTGCAAGTCGGATTTAGTTCAAATCCTGGAACCAAACTCCTTTCATGAGGAGCCTCTGGATCAGAACTAGAATCAGACAGGTGCGTGCAGCCATTGGAAAATTTCTCTTCAGCCAAGCCGTCCTGAACTGCCTTATTCTCCGGCAAAGCTACCTTGTCTATGCAGTCCGATAGATTAATTTCTGTTTCACATCCCTTGCATCCCATGACACTAAACCGGAGCTCACTTGCTTTAGCTAAAACATGAGAAAGACTGGTTACAAAATCTTGCAGACTCCAATCAGAACACAGAACCTTATCAAATGTGGCCGAGAAGTCCTTAATTTTTTTAATTAGCCCATCTTCACCAGCAGATGAGTCCTGCACTACCAGTGCTTCTTTTCCCAGAGACAGTATAAACTCATGAATCTGAGTTATAACATCTACCAGTTCTTTGCTTATACCACCATCCTGGGTTTGAGAAACCTGCTTTTCATCAGTTTCACCTGAATTTAGTGCCTTAGTTTCAGCAGAGAGTGTTTCAGAGTGCTGTGTGTCCTGCACAACATGCTTAACATCATCCAAAATTTTCTTCAAGTCGGCATCATCTGAGACAGACCTCAATAACTGTGCAATCCTTGATTTTAGATTTGAAGGGGGAAGCTCCAGATCATTTTTAGGACTTTTAGCATCCGCAGACAGGTCCTCACCTGGAAGAGGACACTTCTCGAGGGCACCTTCAACCAAGGCATCATCATTCACAACTTCAGATCTCTTGTTTGAACTGTCTGATGCAGACAATACTCCACTTTCATCAGCTGATAAACAAGCCAGTTTCTCCATCTCCAAGAAATCATCCATGAGTTCCAAGTGATTTGCATTGTCAGCCTTATTAGATTTCTCAACATTCTTTTCCCTCTTCAAGTTGGAGAAATCAGAGACCGATGCTGTAGCCCAAGATTCAGTACAACTTACATTGTCATCATTTCCATCCTCAGACATGGAGGTCAAGCTTGGGAGACTTTTCTGCTGACTACTGTTCTGCATTTGTGCTTCTAGGCTTTGAAGCTTGCTAGCTGTCTTAGCATATATATTTCTTGTAGACAGCAGTTCACCATTACGCTTTGCCAAAGCTTCTTTTAGCATCTTGGTTTCTTCTTCCATTGCCAAGAGACGCTCTGTGAGGAACTCATTCTCTTTCGTGAACTCGGGCATTGAACATACATGTGGGCTAGAAGGTTTGACGGGGGACCTCCTCACTCTAGTGTCTGTGTATTCTTGACCCAAATTCTCAACTTCTAACCTCATTTGTTGTACTGTAGCCGCACTAGGCAATCTCTTCTTAACAAGACCACGCAATCTTTGACACTCTGCTTCCAGCTTTGCTATTTTTTTTATGCCTTCCCGATGCTGATTGTTGGCTACTTCTGCAGACTTCATGCTCATGTTCTTCTCCTCATTGCGGATTTCAAGTTCTTTGGCCGCTATATGGAGTTCATATTTGAGTGAATTTATTTCCTTCTCACATGACTCGATATTGTTCTTTAAGATTTCAATTTCTACCTCGGCTTGTGATTTCTCCTCACTTATCTTTAGTATCACATTGGAACGGTCTTGCAAAGATCGTGACAGTGCAGCATTTTCAGCTGCAAATCTAAGAAGTTCCTGCTCCAGGTTGTCCATCTTTGCTTCAAGCTCGAGCTTAATTTTTTCACACTGCTTGGTTTTGGTAAGAATAACTTCCTGCAATTTGTGTTCATGGTCTTCTTTGAGATTTCTGATTTGTCGCATGCACTCTTTCAGGGCACCATCTAAATGAGATGCTCTATCTTCAGCTGTGAGCTTTGCAAGTGTGACCGTTTCGAGATGAATTTTGAGTGATAAAGCCTCTGCTTCAGCCTTTTCCCAACCTGCAACAAATGAGAGAACTAGGTCTGAGAACATTGAAGCCAAGTTCGACATGTCAACAGGTATTTCATCCAGACTACGAATCATAAACTATTCATGAGCACAGTATTGCCCTGAGAACTTGTATAACTTGTATGTCTATTAGCAAATCTCCCTTGATACCTGATACAGCTTCTTCAGCAACTTTAGCATGCTGCTTCACCAGATTTTCCTTGGTAGTAATATCCGAATTGGCAGCTGACAGCTTTTCATTCAATTCATTTATTTGATCTTCGAGTGTCTTAACATAATCCTCGTAGGTCTTCACTTGTTCCTCTAACCTCGTGAGATGTGAATACGACTCCACAGAGATTTGAACATATTTTGGCTTTTTGTAGTTATCCTGTATAAAATTGGAGAAAAGCAAGCACAGGATAAGAAAACAGTTAGTAGCTAAACAATTTAAGAAAAATGAGACAAGGCTCGTGATCGCACAGGAGGGTATCTTAGAGCTGAGAAATGAAATAGTAAAAAGGGGGCTGTAAAACTTTATAAGCTTTGGAGATGAAAGAGAAACAAATATTGTCCAAAATTCAAAATAGGGTGAAACAAGAAAATACCACACCATTTTTTCCGAAACAAAAAGCGTGTTTATACACAGCTCTTATTGCGGTCTTTTATTCAATTTTTATGAAGTCTTCAATTCCTTCACTAAAGAATCATATATGGTATATCATGAAGTCATTCCTATGTGCACTTTAGAACAATTTCTTGCCTGAATGTATGAAAGAACTAATTAGGAGAAGAAGATAATATTGGATGCAAAAAGTGGTACCCACTGTGGTGCTGTAAGTCAAACAACTTATAAGACACTCCAAACCCAACATAAAACGTACAGATGAATATCTATAACTACATACATTTCAAAAGACTAATACACACAAAAGATCAAATGAAACTAACCGAAGCAAGGGAAGCAGCAGCAGCGTCTGTGGCAGCAGCTGCTGCTTTCTCAGCAGAAGCCTTATCAGAAGACTTTTTCTTCCAAGGCCAACCGCGCCGCTCCATCCCCAACCTAAACTGACCTGCATCATCGGTATGGGCAACAACAACCATTAAGTGCTTTCAAACAAAAAGAGCAATGCAGTGCAAGAGATGAAATAGTATTTTTCCAAAAGGAATTGCCCATTAACTAAGGGTAAGCTTGGCACAATAATGGAGTTGCTCTTCTCAAATCAGGGGTTTGAGACATAAAAACAACCCCTTTGCAAAATGCAAGGAAAGACTGCTTACAAATATGCCCACCCTCCCCCTATCCCCGCAATAAGCCGAACCGGGTGAGCCCCTTTTTGTAATTGCCCATTAAATGAGAGAGACAAATCTATCAATATAATCAAATTTTCTCTCTGATATTGAAATCCCAAATTAGAACAAACAACACATTGCACAATCTTGCAGAATGCAGAAGCCTAAATCCTGTAGGAAACGAAGAAATAATCACTATTGTGCTAATGAAAATTGTGGTAATAATGAAAATAGAAATTTAACTGAATGGCATTGTGGGAATTTACACAATGTGTACTCCCTGGAAACCAAAATTTTGAGACGTGGGAGGGAAGGATTTTTTTTTTGGGGGGGGGGGGGGGGGTGAGACAGAAGTGCAAAACGATAAAGAGGTTCAAAAATTCCAAATGCAGATGATATATAGGCGCTGATTATAGACAGAGTCAGGAGAACCAAATAAGTTGCCATGAATTTTGGGTCTAATCATCTGCTATCAAAAATCTATCCGAGATTACAAAGATTGATCTGTATCTATCTAAATCATCAGCAATCTAAAAACATCTAGAGAAATAGAGATGTAGATTTCACTCCGAATTCAAACTTGTGTGAAACAAAACACAGAAATTAGACATTTAAATTTCCGAGATCGATTCGCAGAGATACCGTCTTTGAGACCCAAAATCCGAGAATTCAAATAAAATCCAAAAAGATTAAAAAAAAAAAAAGGAAAATTATACAAAGGAGTTTACAAAAATCCTTCTGCAAATTACGATATTTAACACTATCAAGAAAATGGAATCATAAAAAAAATTATTTTAGATAGATACTCCGGATGATACATATGAACCGGAATTAGAAACCGGAGAAGAGAAGCGAAGGAGTCCGATTTCAACGATGAATTATCAATGTCGAATGAAAATCATTGGTCTGAATATCCAGTTTTAAACCTTAAAATAATCCGACAAGACAAACCGGAAATCGAGCACCGACATCATTGTAAGCCACGAAGATATCAAACACCAAAAAACTCAAAATTCCAAGAAAAGTAACACACACACACACACAGACCTAGTTAGATACTCTGGGTTTTCTAGTTTCACTCCTCTTTTACTCTCAACACAATCATCCACATTCTATCCGACATTGATTAATCATCGAAAGCCAAGGCGTGAAGAAGAATCTAAGATCAAATACTTACAAAATATCCTAAAAAAAGTTCTAACTCACCGGAAGTAATGCCGCCCTAGATTCTCGAGAGAAAAACAAGAGAAAAGAAGGAAAAAAAGAGAGAGAGAGAGAGGAGTTTGGATAAGTTGGGCTAAATGTTCAACAATGAAGATCTGGAAGTCATTGGAAAATGAAGAAGATTATTGGGGTTTGCTTTTCATCAGAAACGGGGGGAGAGAGAGAGAGAGGGTGGTGGGGGAGTGGTGGTGGAATGGGTGGTGGGTGGGACTGAAAGTATTTAGCATTAGGTGTCGCTTAAAAGGTGAGACGTTGGAAAACTCCAAAACAAAAAACCCGTCTCCTCCGACCGCTTTCTATATTTTTCCAAATTAGCAAAAAAAAAATAAAAATTTCAAAATGCTTTCGTCCGATTTTTTTTTTTAATATTTATTGGAGATAGTTGCTGTATTAATTAGCAGTGTATTTGATAAAGATATGAAAAATAAAAATAAAGAAAATGATGAAAAAAGAAGTGTAATGATAAAAAAGAAAGGTAAATTAAAAATTATATTTGGTAACAAAATATATAATGAAAAAGAGATGACAATTATAGTAAAATAAAAAATTATATATTTGGTCATACGAGAAAAAGGGTGGAAACATAATAAAAAATATATAAATTTATTATTTTATCTTTTTTATTAAAATTTTAAAATAGATAATATAAAAGTAAATTTGATATTTATTATTTTAAAAGATAATCCTTCATCTTCAAAACTCATCGATTTGGTGGATTTGAAAATTTGGATTTGAAGAGTTTCATAGAAACTCTTCTTTTCTCTCCCCTCTAATTAATTATTTAACTAAACGTGGGTGAATTTTTTAAAATCCCTCCATTTCCTTTCCTTTTTCATCCAAATCCTTCATCTAAACACATCTTAACGCTTAGTTTGTGAGTTTAAAAAAGAAAAAAAAACGAAAAGAAAAGAGATGATAATGTTTTATTTCCACTCTATTCGAGAGTTTTCGAAATGAAAGAAAATAATGTGAGATTTATTTGGAATTAAAAATTTTTCTATTATCTTTTTTATGATAAATTTGATATATTTATGAGACAACTTTTTTTTTCTCTTCTTTTCTCTTATTTTCTTTTCACTTTTAGAAAGAAAACTTTTTATCTTTAAAATCTTCCTAAATCACTTCTTTTCTCTCCCAATAAAACTCCCAAACAATAAAAAAATAATTATTTTCTCTCGTAATTCCCCATTTTCATCCCAAATCACTCAATCCTTATGCTTAGTCTGGAAGTTTAGGGAAGAAATGAAATGAAATGATAAAATTTTCTTTTCACTTTATTTGGGAGTTTTAGGAAGGAAAGAAAATTATATGAGATTTATTTGAAATTAAAAATTTTTCTATCATCTTTGTAAGGATAAATTTTGTATATTGGTGAGACAACTTTTCTTTTTTCTTTCTTTTCTATCATTTTCTTCCCGAAAAGAAAATTTTTGTTATTAAAATTATTTTCATTTCTCTCATTCTAAAACTCCTAAAGAAAAAAAAAATGAATGATTTTTTATTAAAATCATTCATTTTTACTTATTTTCTCCCCATCCAAACTAAGTGTTAGTGTAAGTAGGACCGGCAATTGGAGTCGGGCCGAGCTTGACCCTAATTTTTAGACTCGATTTAATTACGGGCCAAGTTTGGACATAAGTGGGCTCGACTCGATGAAAATTCGACTCGTTTAACATGAAGCAGTATGTAATGTAGGATGGGTAACTGTTTATATTTAGTTTTTTTTTTATTTTGTCTCACAGAAGAAAGAAACCCAAGAGTTAAAAATAATTTAGTTGATTTGATTTAAAAATATTTTGATTAATTAAAATTATTAAAATTAAAAAAATTGTTATTCGAGTTCGACTCTGGTCCGAAATGGGCCCGAAACTCGTTTTATTTTTCAAGTCTAGTTCGAGTCTAGATTTTTTTAGTTTTTTCGTGTCGAACTCGAATTCAATCTCATAAAATTTTAAACGAGCCGAGCTCGAGCCTTGTAAAACTCGGCTCAGAAAGTTCGATTGCTAGGCCTAAATGTAAGGGAACTTAAAATGATCCCCAGTTTGACGACTTTACCCTTACCAAATCCCCCAAATGTCAAATAGTTCCTAGAACTGGAGCGCTTGTGGCTGAAGCAAAAGATGACCTGTCTCCGACATGGACCTACGTAAATTTAAGACTTTGGGGGTGGACCACCGTCACTTGCACTACACCACAAAACCCATACTCATTTCATATTAATCACTACCATTGATCAAATTTGATTTAATATAATGTGGGCCGTCGGATTTCCTTTTTTATTTTTTTCCTTTCCTTTCTTTGGGTCTTTTTCGGAAATAGCCGACTCTTTTTGAATGGTGGACACCCTCTCACGGCCAAAATCTCAACATACTGAGCCAATTCATATCTGCAAACCATGGCATTTAAATGTTTTCCTAAGATACAAATTCATGTTTTATATGTAAAGTTACTGATAAACATTCATTTATCTGTTATTAGACCTAAACATGAGTTAGGGTCTCATCTAAATATTTCCTTATATTAAATGTTTAGAAAGAGTATCTGTTTAATCTATTTTTTAACTCAAAACAAAAGGTCATCTAAAAACAGAATTTTTAAAAACTGTTTAAAAAATGAGCTTTTTTCGATAAAGGAATAGAAGAAGAAGAAGAAGCAGCAGTTTATCAATGAACATATCTAATAAAATTATTTTTTGCTATTTTAAATATCATAAATCATCGTGTATAATTCAAAATAAAAAAGATGAACAAACCCTATTTATCAAAAAGAAAAGAAAAAAGATAAATGATGTAATGGTACTTTATCATCATCATCATCATCATCATTACTCTATTCTATTGTATGAGATTGAGATGAAGTTTCCCAGTAGCTTGGTATGGTACCTCAGACTTTTTATCATAGTCAAGGATTGATTCAATGATTTACGGAGCACTGTTCCGTTCCATGGGCGTTACTCAGTGAGAGTACCCAGTCCGGTTGTCTTCACTGCTATGAGATTGATATCTCATCCGTTATATTGATTTTATTAACATATTTTATGTGTTGAGGCGTACAACCAGGGATGTGTTGGAGGATCAGTTTAATCAGGGAGGAAAGTTGAGGAAAATTTGCAAATGCCTCTTTTTTTTATAAAAAAGTTAAAATTATAAAATTCTTTCTATAAATAAATATAATATAAGAATGTAAATACATGATATATTTCTCTTTTTCCGCTAACATGGGGGCAAGTGAAAGATTTTTATTAGAATAATATATATATTTTTACATAATCGTTGAAATTGTATAATAAATAGTTTACTTATCTATAAATAGGCCCTTCGACTAGGTCTCTTCTTCCCGCAAAGTGACAAGGGATGGAGAAAGTCAGAAAGATGGCCTAAATCCCTGCAGTTCTGTCGGGGTCTGGTTGTGTAAATGTGAAATGACCGCAGCCATATGACGACTTACAATAAATTCTCTTAGACCATAATGACCAAAAATGCCCCCAGCCCCGTGCCAATATTAATTGGATAGCAGGGTATTTGATGTCAAGAGGTTCGAGTTATTTTACAGGATGCAATGCAGCAAGAAACAGTGAGGCGAAACCACTGCTGATCTGGGTGGTACTTTCAAGGCTTACAGCTATATATCAATAGGCTTAAGATTGTCAACTCTCTCTCTCTCTCTCTCTCTCTCCCCAAAAAATAAAAAATAAAAACCAGCTGACTATCAAAATTTGACATGTTGCTTTCAAGGACCAAAACCAGTTACAGAGCTACCTTCAAAATTCAAATCTTATTTACATGATGTTTCCTGTTTTCTATTTAAGCACGAAATGACTAGGTGCCCTTTTTTCTTTTAAAGAGAAAAATCGCCTGTATAAGAAAAAAATACGTTATGACAATCTTGCTTTGCAAGGCAATTTTTTTTTAAAAAAACAATTGGATCATTTTAAAAATATTGAGATTAAGAACATGTTTGACTATTTTTTTCTCATTATTTTTATTTTTTAAGAAAAAATAAAAATTAATAACTTTTAAAATAAAATTAAAAATTATTTGGGATAATCGGATGAGAGATAAAAAAAGGATATCCAAATTTGAATTTATTTAAAATATTTAAAATTTTAAATAAAATCTCAAAATTAAATGATATGGATATATTTAAAATTTTATATTATTTAAATGAGGATAGAAATAAAATAAAAAATGTGATTCTAAAAAAATTAGAGTATGAAGAAAAAAATAGAGGAAAAAAAAAAAGCTCAGGAGCTTTTCCTTATAACTCCTTTTTTTTTTATTTTTCTTTATAAAAAAATTATTTTTAAGGAAAAGAATTCTTGTTTGTAGGACTTGCACACTAAATTTAGCTGAAATTAAAATATACAAAATTAGTGATACATTTATAATTTAATTTTTTTTAAATTAACTTTTACTCATAAAATCATGAATTTTCTATAAAAAAATTTATTTTTAATTTGAAAATGTTGTAAGTAAAATAAGATGTAATAGAAATAAGTTGAACTAAATTGAATCAAATTGAGATTTCTCAAATACATATCACTCTTAAAAAATTTGAGTTATTATTTTAAATTTGTCACGCTTTTATTGTTAGCTTAAAATCTATAATATTTTTCCCCCCAAAAAAAATGAAAATCTTTTAAAAATTCATATTTTGGTTTTTTTTTATTTGACCGATCAGTATATAATGACCAATTTTATTAGTCTAACTATTCCGATTTGAATTAATTGTCAAATCCATAAAAGAGAGAACTCTCTCGTTATCTTTTATTTCTCTATCAAGAATCAAATCTAAAATTTTGATTAAAAAATTTAATATTTATGTCGCTGTTAGATTGTTGTAATTCTTACTTTGCCCTAATTGATATAGCCCATTTAATGAACATAAAGCAAAATATGTTAAAAAATAAAAATTACTATCCCAGCACGGGTTTTTCTTCTATTAAATAGGTTGGATTCGTGCCTCCTCTTAGTTCGGGTAATATTTTTTTAAAAAAAAGAAGAAGAAGAAGAAACCCATAAGCCGAGCTGCTTGATAGGAACAAGTCAGAAACTTGAGGTTCAGAACTTGCGGCCGACGTTATCCCATTTTGTAGACCTTAATGCGTCCAAGTGAAGGTTGGTTGTCCTGGAATGGAAAGACATTGGCGTCAGAAATTCGAAAGTTCTACTTTAATTTTATTAAAAGAAATTATTATGTAATAATGTATTGTTTAAATTTAATGGGTTAAATATTTAAATAAATTAAAATTTATTTACAAGTTTATATTATTACGCTGAATACATTAAAACAAATATTTAAGCAAAATTTTATTTAAAATTTAAAGTTATTTGATCTTTTTGGTATTATATAGAATTATTAAGTACCCTGTATGATAAATTTTTTAATTTTTTCATAATAGACAATTAATTATTATAAGAAATCATCATCAGACATGTTTCATTTTATAATTCGGTAAGAGGGATTGGTGTTGAATGAAAGAAAAACATTGATAAATCAATGAATTATAATTTAATTAATATCAATTTTTTTTAATGGTTTTGAGAACCTCCCAATATATCTTAAAGAAAGAAAAAGAAGCATCGGCAAAGTATGAATAAAAATGCCATGTAAGCGTTGGATGGGCAAGGGAATGAGGAGGGATGGGGCGATTGAATAGGGCCCAGTTTGTCAGGCGTGAGCATCAAAAGTCCAAACATGGCTTTCATGAAAACAATAGCATATGGGGTCCCTTCTCGGATTGGGATCCGATGCTCTGTCACCCACACGCGCGGTCTTTTTTATTTTTTTATTTTTTTCTCTTTAAAAACCATATTTGAGACTAATTTAATTTAAATAATTATAAAATTTAATTTAAAAATCGATTTTTCAATACTTGTTTTTTTTCTTATTAAGATCTGAATTTGAAATATTAATTAAAAGAATTTAATATTCTGTCATTAATTTGTAAATTATTAATTCTTTTAAAATAACTCATATAATATGAAATTTTTTTTTGGAGGTTCACCGTCTTAATACTAATTTCAACTAAGTGATCTTTAAATATAGAGTTTTGATGTGATCGGGTGCATTAATACTGATAAGTATCAATTGGCCTGAATCTCGTTAGCACTGGTACGATTGCACTCACTCACGCACGATGTTTGCATTACAGGGTCCATGGAACAACATTATTTTCCACAAGGGAATGGGTGAATGGGTAGATTCGGGGCCGTAAGCCTGTAACCCTACCAATGCATTTTTCACGCTAAGGTCACGTATGTATTATAATTTACATAGAAACCTCAAAATGTAAGGATATTTCTTTCAGTGAAAACAGCAATGTTGATGGCCATTCAACATCTGTAGTCCAATATCTATGGTGAATTTGAGAAGCATTTACGTGAAAGCTAGTACTTTGTTCTCATGCTCTTATGCAAATGCAATCTATATTTGGTAATGCATGCTTTTAAGGCTTTGTAAATAAAAGGAATATATGACTTATATTTCTATTAATTTACAGATGTTTTTACAAGATTTAAAAGAGGAATTACTTACCATACTGGACTACTGTTGCATGCGGCGGCAAGGGAATTGAGGTGAAGCAGCACCAAAGAGAGGAAATGAAATGAACACGCACAGAGACACAATACGGTATGGTATGGTTGGTGAGAGACCCATATTTAAGCCGATGGGTACCTTTTCCAACCCCCCAGCACACACATCATAATAATAATAATAATAAAAATAAATAAATAAATAAAATTCAGTCCGATTTAATCTGAAGACATTTATTATGTGTTTTTTTTACTTGATCATCAATATCCAGAAAATCTAACTGTCCAATTCAAGCAGCTGTAGACGTAGGGCCCAATTAGGGCTTGACTCTCCCTTTGCTTGGGACTTTGATTAAGAAAATTTAATGTGCTAGATACCCAGATTGTTGGTATTCATAAAAATCAACACATCGTTCTTTTAGTATATTGGCCTTTTTATTATTAAAATATCCATAACATAAATATTAAAAATATCATGTCTTTGCTTTTTAAATTAAAAAAGGGATAAATTTTGGTATTTAAATAGAATTAAAAAACAGATAAGTAAGATTTTTTTCCTTAAAAAAAATCTCTTTACTCCTGATGCACACATTGCCCTATAACATGTAAAGAAACTATATTATCATTTAAAAATTATAAAAAAAAGTGCTCATGATAATTATGTCAAAATTAGAGCCTAACATTTTTACTTATCCAAAAAGTGTTTTTCTTTGGGGGTTAAATCCTGCTCTTCACCTCAGCAGTGGAACATTAAATAGACAATTCCAATCACTCCATTGGTAGTTGAGGTATTCCCATTAAAGAAATATGTGAATCTCTGCAAAATGACATCTTTCTTGTGCCTTTGGTATCCCAAAATATCAAAATCACAGCCAACCCCCCAAATAATTAACATGGCACAAGAGTTTGGTTGTGATTCTTTGCATTCAATTCAAAGGCTCTATTATACCTCCCTCCCTAGTTTGATCATTTGGTCACTATCAAGGAACCATGTTGGGGACGAGGTTTTGCTTTTGATGAATTGAAATGTAATTATGAAACTTGATGACGTAAAAGTTAGAACTATACAAACATACCATTCTGCATTAATTTAAATTGTTGACTTATTCTTAGTTTCACAATGCTCTCCAAAATAGGTTTTGAGTGACAATCACTGAATTGATTTACCCCATGCTTGAATTGAAACCCTCTTTACCCGAATTTCATGTTGAACTATTTATCCACGTTTTTGACAGTCACTCTTTGGCAAAAGTTACTCTCCACGTTTTTTACCCAATTTTCTAGTTCATGGAAGCCGAGGACGCAGGAATCAACAGGGCAAAAACAATAGAAATTTTTATCAGACCTAGACATTGAACTTTTATCCAAAAAACTTGTGGGTGTTTCATTTATTCAGCTGTTTATTTTCTTCAATTTTTGGTAGTTCATTTTAGTTTTGACGTGGATGATGGTGCGCAAAATCTGGATCCAACCCAATTGGCACATAACAAGCAAGAAGCCTAAGTAATCTCAGAGCATGCACCCAATCCGAAACTCAATTGGCCGGGCCTAATACTCCGGTGGTTAAAACTGTTCTAGTATTTTGCAAGAGAGTAGAAACCAATCAAATGTATCTTTCAGGATAGTTCGAGTAACAGAGTCTTTTTATTTTTTTTTCTTGATTTGATTCTATTTAATTATATTTTATTATATTAGAAAAAAAAAACCAATTAAATGCATGAAAAACCCTAGTGGGGTACTATATAAGAAATAAATATATTAGCTCTCCTGGCACTTATGCAGCACCTGACGCTGGTTTGACTAATGAGTATTTATTGTAGAACATGAAAAACGGTAATAATAGTAACGACGGTCAATACACGGTAAAATAGTAACAACTACTTTCATGGCTGAACATTGATACTCTAACATTTTATATTTAAATTTTATATATAATAAAAATAGATATTTATTAATTGGATATGCCCAAGAGGGATATTGTGATAATTTTGAGAAGTTTCCAAAATTATCACAACTCCACTTCCCTCTCCACATTTTGTGGATAAAAAAGTGTATGGATGAAAAACTAACATCTTTTTTCTATACTTGAGGATTATTGTACGTGAGATCTAGAAAGTTATGAGAGAATGGCTTGAGAGAGAAAATTATTCTCTAGAGAGAATATAGAGGGCATGAGAAAAATTCCGTGTAGGAAATTTTTCTTGTCACGATGATCGTCGGATTGAGGGTTGCGTTGTCGTGACATTACGGTGATGGTTCGATTAATATCGTGATCACCATTCCAATCGTGAGATCCGATCAAGGGATACGGTCGATTTTTTAAAAACTGCATATTCGAGGTATTTATTATTATACCTAAAACTATTTATTTATTTTTTTAAAAATTATTTAAATACTTCCATTGTCTACGATATTAAAAAATTTTATCACTCAAAAATTTAATCATTTCGAATCAAATTTGATTCGAGTGGAGGCTAATTATGAAAGAAACATGTTTAGATCTTGCAGAGGTGTCCGCCAGCTCCACTGTCAATACCCAGAAAAAATTGTACTTACCAAGAAATGCTTGTCATCCAAAGATCTATGCGATATATTTTAATTAAATATTAATTTAAATAGATTGGAATATATTGATACATTAACTAAATATTTTAATATATTAATTAATAAATCATATAAAATTTAATCTTTGTGAGAAAAATCTTTCTCCGTCTTTACTCCACCAAAATCTATAGAAGATTTGTTGGTACAATTCAAGTAAATATGGAAATCAATGCGTGAAGCGAGGACAAAATAACTACGTGAATTTGGGAAGGTGAATTTCTTTGCGGATCCCTCTTTAGATTGTACATGGTCCACTTCACTTCACTGTCCTCCTCAAGCTCTCTCTGTGAAAATTTTACTGTGCTTCTAGTTTTTGTCGTAACGAAAATGTCGGCAGACTTATTTTTCTTCTGGACAAATAATTAATTGAAATGAATTTGGGTGTGGAACTGGATGGAATTCAGAATATAGCTCACAAAATGAGTAGAAAATTAAAGCGAAAATAGAAACAGAAGAATACGAAAAGAAAGCCATTTAAGCATGTTGAGGCTAGTTTCAGTCTGCCTTCCCATCATGGCTTTCGTCAAACACACGCAAATATAATAATATATGGAAATTGAGAATCCCCATTAGCAATAGGTGATCTCATACACGACAACAAATGTGCATCCCCGCCTTGACTCCTGCTATTTTTTTATGTTATTCCATGTTAGCATCATCATGCGTAGGAGTCGATGGTTTCACTTTTAGTTCTTTCTTTGCTAGAGCAATTAGAGCAAAGCAAATCTCGCTGTTTTCACAGCCCTAAAAACCTCAGACAGTAATCATTTGGTTGAATGAATTTAGATTTTGCAAACTCCCGAGACCCGAGAGTGAATGACAAACCAGGGAGAAAAAAAAAACAGGAGAGACAAAATACAATGATGATTCGAGCAACATCAACCCTTTTAATTGAAGATTTTGTTTCTTAAAAGACTAAAATTGAAAGCGAGACACAAAAACAAATCAATAAATCCTTACTTGATTTCATTCCTTTCAAGAAAAACAAAAGCATATGTCCTTGCAAGGGAAGACTGGCAACCAATTATTGCAAAAGCGGTCCAAAATTTGAGGGGGGATTCTTTTTTCTCTAACGAGCCATCGCGGTCCTAAGTGGTCTCGTAGTCTTTATCGCAATGGGCCTCTATATAATATGTTCATGGACTTGATTTTTCTTCTTATTATTTGATGGTGATCCAAAGCGTGCCTCACTATTTCAGGCTTTTTCATTTTGTTGTCTAGTTATTGTTATGGAAATATGCACAGAAAACAGAACACGGTGGGGTTTGTCATATGCCCCTTCTGCTATTTACAGCAAGTGGGTACCTGCTTCACATGTGTTCCACTTACTTCAGTCCCCCTCCCCATTATGCTTGTTTCACTTTCGCATGTATGAGAGAGAGAGAGAGAGAGAGAGAGAGAGAGAGAGAGAGAGAGAGAGAGAGGACACGACTGACGAACGTATAAGTTAAAAAGCTAATTTTGTGTTTTGTCAGATCAGAATGAAGGGACCTTAATTTAAGTTTTCTGGGTCTATAAATGTGATCTCATTTAATGGCCAAACTAAGCACATTGATGTGACACTGTACGTGTGGTGTACTTATGTCCAATGTTCTGTCGTGGTCTTTTCAAAAACTATCATTTGTTTTTTGGGGGGGGGGGGTCTTAGATAGCGGGTTCATGTTGTATCTGATCAACACTGTCTATTTTGGTAGTCTACGTACCAAAAGCTTGTAGAAGCGCAGCAGCTTCAGGGGGTTGGCCGAATATGGCCCAAGAGGGACATGGGCCTATACTTGGGCTTTTGTGGCAAACAACGTGTGCTTTTTGGGCCAATCGAGTTGTCCAAGTTTAGCCCTGTTTGGCATTTTTTATTTATTTATTTTTTTATTACAAGAGATTTAAATCCTGAAATATAGGATTGAAGGGGGATATGACCACTAGGCTATCCCATTGAGAACTTGCACGTGCTCCCATGGATGTGCTAGCTTGCCATTCATCACCTCAAAAGATTATATTCAAAATAAAATTCTTCACGATGTATTAATGCTCTATATGAGATATGAAGGATTTTTTGCTTTCTTTTGTGTGAAATCAGCATATCTCACACATATTAGCATAAGAGGCCAAACCTACCTTATTACAAAAAAAAGAAATAACATTAAAAAAAAAATGATCTTACCGTTTATGATGCCTCTTTCATAAAATCAAAGTTAAGAGTGAGTCGAGATAGTGAACCGTTTGAAAAAGCTCAAACACATTTGCATTTTGTTTTAATTTACTTATAAGATTTTTCAACAAAAATAAAAGAAATTTATAAAATTTTATAAATAAAAATCAATTTGTTCATAATAGAATTTAAATTATTATTCAAAATCTTATTTAATTTTAATTGAAACAAACTGTTGACTTTTCCAAATGGCCTTCCAAGAATCTCAATGGTAAAATATATTTAATTTACTGTTGACCTTTCTATATAACTACTTACCATAGTAGTATTTCATAGCAGTTCTTTTGAAATTTTAAAGGGAAATGAAATTGGACCAAACCCGGTCGCATCCCACGTTAATGGGTCTAAAATTCATGTCGTATTTCATTTCTACGGCACCATGGAATCCAATCAAATCTTGAACTACAATCCAATTTTCTCGCCACACAAAATGTCCTAAAATCAACCATCCTTATTGTTGGAGACGGCTCCACAGATACCGACTACTTGTTAACTCGAACGGTTGTCATCGACGGGATGTGAAACTTACAAAAACCGTTAGAGAGTGTTTTGGTGGAGGAAACTCCGGCGCAGCGCAAACAAAAGATTAAAGTATTAAATGTAAGGGAGGGCTCGGGGGGGGGGGGGCGTCGAAAAAGTTTGGGGGTGAATATTTCAAAATAATCGTGATCTTTATCGTATGAGAACTTTCTTCTTTTGGGAAAATTTTTTCCTTAACTGAAAGATCCCGGGGTGCCGTTTTTAAGCAGAGAATAAAAGTCGTTGGGACACTCCGGACTTCTCTAAAGATCAATAAGGCTGTTGGCCTTTGGTTAGTCATTTGGTCAGTATGGAACTTTCAGGGCTTACTCATTCGATTAGCCAGTGGCCGAATATCCGATTGGGGAAATTACCTCCACTTGATAAATCTCGTTCAGTAAGCGGGGTGATTAAGGTCTTATCGTTCGGAAAATCTAGGCGATTAAGAACTTTTGGTAGATCAGTCGAATGGCCATATTGAATAGTTGTTTGTGCTCGCTTATCGTGCGCCATTTGTGGGCCTTTTCAGGTGTTGACCCTTCGAATTTGGTCTAAAACTATGTTCCATCATTTACCTCCTCCTTAGGGTGCCGCTTCGTGAGAAAGGTACCATGAGTATCCATTTTAATATTTCGGTAGATCAGTCGAATGGTCATATTGAATAGTTGTTTGTGCTCGCTATCGCCTTTCAGGTGTTGACCCTTCGAATTGGGTCTAAAGCTATGTTCCATCATTTACCCCCTCTTTAGGGTGCCGTTTCGTGAGAAAGGTACCATGAGTTTCCATTTTACGTATTAACACCACATGTTGTCGTTGAGGTATGCGGATCGTCTTTTGGTGTTTATATAAGGTCATTTGTTCACACGCACCATACACCTTCATTCCATTTTCTTCCTCAAGAGCCACCAGAGAAGTCATTTCTGAAAGCATGATGAAAATGTCCGCTACTCAAGTTTATCCGGGTATCGGCAATATTGCGAGCACCATGTTCGTAAAGGAGTTTTAAGAAGTTTAGACTGATATACTGATGGGAGACGATTACACTTTGGTGTCCTTCACGGATGCCGATAGGGCTAACATGGCACCGGAGGGATACGTACCGATATACTACCAATCGGTTAAGTATGAATTAAAAGTTCCATATACAGGTCCTTTTGCGGAGGTACTACATCGTTAGAACATATTCTCAACTCTCCTGATCCCCAGTGCCTGGCATCTGGTGGTTGCCATAGTTTCTCTGCTAGGGTTTTGTCGTTTTCATTTTGATTTCGATATCTTGTCGTTTATTTTTATCTTGATGAGATGTGAAAACAGTGACTCGACTAAGAGTTGGTATAAGTTACAGACTTGGCCTGAGTCTAACCGGAGATTCTATTATAAGGAGTTCATCAACAAGAATTGGATACACAAATTCTTCGTCATGGAATCCTCGGATAAGAGTCGTGTTCCTATGCTTCCTAACGACAAAGAGGGGCCTTATTTAGAACTGAAGCCTCCGGCCATATTTAAGCATGGCCACTTCGTTCGGTCTGTAGGCTGCTACTGTAAGTCTACTGATCAAAGTATATAGGTCGACTTTTTACTGGATGACCAGATGTTGTCTTTAGCAGGTTTGCTGATCGGGGAGAAAGGGAAAGTAGACAAGCCTCTCTTGTTGAAAAGGGGGAAGATCGAGTTGGATGACTTTTTGAATTTTTTCGACAACATTATGCTTGAGAAGGTTACCATTGATTGGTAATTTCGATCGAGCGCGAAGAGGTCTCCTCAGGAGTCCATCAGGGCGTCTAAGGCCCTCATAAAGTCTTCACCTCCCTTATCAAAAAGGGGAAAGACTCTACAGCCTTTGTCCCTACCGGAACATGCACTGGTCGCTTCGCCTGATCATTCGGGTTTGGTCACACCAATGGAGAATATCGTGTTGGAGGGAAATGGGTCCCTGTGCAACGAGGGTGTCGACGTGGATGAATCCAGAGGATTGAGAAGCGGTTCTTCGGCTGGCACCACAGCAAGACTGGATACTTCCAGGGTAATGTCAGAGGGGATGGCAGGGCCTTTTCAGCTATACTGGTTTGGCCTTTGCGCAAGGGGAAATACAAGCGTTCTGATAGAACCGCCCCACCACCTGTCATTCCTGTTTGGTCTTTTAATGGGCGGAAGGGCTCGAAAGAATAATGGACTATTGCGGTTTGTGATGGGGATATGCAATACAGTTATATAGATTTGGTCGAGGCAGACCGAATCCTAAACCAGTTAGACTTTCATCGGTACGACCTCTATCTGCATAAGATGTTCCAGTAGTAAGTTGGCAGGGCCTTTAAATCTCTCAGTTTGATGGTATCACCCTCTTTGCATCTGTTTGGTTTTTCCTTCATTTCTGATTTTTTTCTGATCCAGTTTTCTCTTCAGACAATGAATTTGGTAGAATTTCAAGAACGGTAGAGGAGGCAGGTGGTAGATTATTGGGAAGGACGCATCGCTGGGTTAAGCAAGCGGTGCGAGAGGCTAGAGTCAGAAGTTAAGGTAAGCGAAGCACGTCTCCAATCAATTGAGAAATTGGCTTAGTTGCGTGAAGAGTCTCTTTAGGCGGTGGAGCGTAAAATAGCTGACATCGAGAAACTTTGTACAAGGGATGCCATTGTCCTTAAGGATTTCCAACGCAAGTTGACCGAGAGAGTAAAGTGCACTGAAGAGATAATTCGCCAGATAGGCCTAAGTGATGCCTTGCCCCCAGTTGAGGGGGCTGTTGCGGGCCGGGGATTAGCTGTTGTACCTGAAGCCTCTACTATGGTTCTGGCTTCAAGGGGATTTGCTATTCGTGAAATCCCATGATCTTCTTTCAATCCCGTGTTACATCTATTTAAAACTTTGTATTTCAATGTCCTTCGGGTAATTTATCAACGATAGAGTTTGCCTTGTTATTCACTATGATAGCTCTCATTATATTAGTCTGATAGGATTGCCGTATGATAGGAAACGACTGATATTAGGGTCGTGTCTACCTATTCAAGTAATTTCACCCATATGATACGTCGATTCGACGGTATTAGGGCGATTTAGGCTTAGGATTGGGGGGCCGTGTTCACTCGTTCGGAAAATTTCATCCCTTGTTAATGATACGTTTGATAGGTAGGATTTGGGCGATTTAGACCCACCATACAATTGTAAACTTTTAGATAGAGGGGCTGTGTCCACCCGTTCGTGGAGTTCCATCCCTTATTGATGACACATTCGAACGATATGAAACTTTAGATTGGGAGCCGTGTTCACCCGTTCAGCGAGTTCCATCCCTTATTGATGACACGTTCGACTGATATGATTTGGATGATTTAGACCCACCGTATGATAATAAACTTTTAGATAGAGGGGCCGTGTCCATCCGTTCGGGAAGTTTCATCCCTTATTGATGATACATTCGATCGATAAGATCTAGATGATTTAACCCCGCCGTACGATAAGAAACTTTAGATGTTAGGTTCGTATCCATCCGTTCGGAAAGTTTCATCCCATTTTGATGATACGTTCGATCGGTAAGATCAGGACGACTGAGACCCGACGTACAATAGGAAACTTTAGATGTTAGGGCCGTGTCCATTCGTTCGGAGAGTTCCGTCCCATTTTGATGACATATTCAATCGGTAAGATCAGGGCAATTGAGACCTGACGTACGATAGAAAACTTTAGATATTTGAGTCGTGTCCACCTGTTTGGAGAGTTCCATCCCATTTTGTTGACCCATTCGATCGGTAAGATTAGGGCGACTGAGACCTGGCGTACGATAGGAAACTTTAGATGTTAGGGCCATATCCACTCGTTCGGAGAGTTCCATCCCATTTTGATGACACGTTCGATCGATAGGATCTGCATGATTTAGACCTGCCGTACGATAGAAAACTTTAAATGTTAGGGTCGTGTCCACCCGTTTGGGGAGTTCCATCCCATTTTGATGACACGTTTGATCAGTAAGATCAGGGCGACTGAGGCCCGATGTATGATGGGAAACTTTAGAAATTAGGGCCGTGTCTACCCGTTCGGAGAGTTCTATCCTATTTTGATAACACGTTCGATCGGTATGATCAGGCGATTGAGATCCAACGTACGATAGGAAACTTTAGGTGTTGTAGCCGTATCCACCCGTTTGAAGAGTTCCATCTCATTTTGATGACACGTTTGATCGGTAAGATCAAGACAACTAAGACCTCTAGTTGTTTACTCATGTTCTAGATTTTTTATTCCAACCTCCCCATATGAGGGGTGGTTGGTTTGTTCTGGCGTAGGGGCCATAATCGGCTATCCTTGAGTCGCAGGCTGTGGAGTCTGCTATGGATGAGATGGTTGAGGGAAGATCACACGATCACGAATAAAGTGATTAGGCGTCACAGGAAGGGCGGTCTCAGAGGGTGTTGCGGTGCGCCCTTCTACAGTGGGGGCTACTTTTGAAGTTGTCCTTATTCTTCTCCTTGGAGGCATGATTGCGTAAGTGATTTGTTGATTTTATAAAGGTGGTTGCTCTAGTCTGTTCTCATAGACAGTGCTAATCTGTAGAAGGTGGGTTACGACTTCACAGATACCGACTCCTTGTTGACTCAAACGGTTGCCGTCGACGGGATATGAAATCTGTAAAAATTGCTGGAGGGTGTTCCGGTGGGAGAGGATCCGAATCTCAAATCAGAAAGAGAGATTTTCGAATGTGAGAGAAACAGATTGAGAGTTTAAAGAGGGAGAGATTCATTGTGATTAGAGTGCCCAATGTGAAAGGTTAATAAAGTGTCTCTGACTTGGAAGGGTATTTTATACTTACGGGAGTCGTATGCTGTTGGGGTGTTTCAACCTTACTTCCCTTATCGAGTCGATCCGGAAATCTCGGGTGTCAATATTCTGAAATGATCGTGATTTTTATCGTATGAAAACTTTAGTTTCCTGGGGAGATCGTTTTCTTAATTGAAAGATTCCGGGGGTGCCATTATTAAGTAGAGAATAAAAGTCGTTGGGGCGTTCTGGACTTTTCTAAGGACCAATAAGGTTGTTGGCCTTTGGTTAGTCATTTGGTTAGTATGGAACTTTCGGGGCTTGCTCATTCGATGGGCCAGTGGCCGAATATCCAATCGGGAAAATTACTTCCACTTGATAAATTTCGTTCAGTAAGCGGGGTGATTGAGAGCCTATCGTTTGGAAAATTTGGGCGACTATTCCCTTTTAGTAGATCAGTCAAATGGTCTTATTAAATAGTTGTTTGTGTTTACTCATCGGTCGATAATTATTCTTTGTGGGCTTCCTGTGTGGACCTTTTAGGTACTAACCCTTCGAATTAGGTTTAGAATTATGTTTCATCACTTGTCAATCAAATATCCTACCTTTGGGTTTCGGTTAACCAAAAAAAAAAGAGAGAGAGAGAGAGAGAGAAAGAATATTGGAATTTAGAATATTGCATGTATTATTCACCTTGTTTTTATGAATGTTTCACAATTGACAGTTGAGGTGGTGTTCGTATGCTTCTAGATTTTGATCTTTCGTAGCTAAGCAATGCGATGCTATGCCATGCTAGGACTTCTGGGCTAAGTAGCATCAACTATGCACCATGAGATGTGACTAGGCTACCCTAAATTCAATGATAAGTGACAACATAATATCTCATATGTTATAGACTTTTGCTATGGGGGTCATCCCTCTTGACCCCTCAGCTAGGAAAATAACAGAAGAAAAAATAAAATGGAAATACAAAAAGGATAGGGAGAAGAGAATTTCATCCCATTAATAATCGCAAAATGTCGGAAAAGAACCAACATTTTATAGATTGGTCAAGAGAAGTTTTTCGATTAAGATTTTAAGTTTGAGTTTTGAGAATAAAAAAATAGATATTAAAAGAATCAGTTTTAAATCGAGTTTTATACTGTTTAAATTGGATTAATCTGATTGGTTCAAGAAAAACAAATGTAGGGAAAGGGAAAAAGGACCTGATCATATATTAATTGGGTCCGCGAAGCCCGTTATCATAGGCTTGACTCAAAGACCTTTTGTAGGTCCAACGAACCCAAATCTGTGCAAGAAAATAGTATGTACATTGCATGGAAGCGTCACGAGAATTAAATTACCGAAAACAGGGGGTCCCACCACAAGGGGGGGGGCCCTTTTAGAGGCTCTTCTTGTGTTGCTGCCAACAAGAATCAATATTATGTTAAAATAGTTAATTCTGAATTGCTGTACAAATGTGATTGACTTCGCATGCGGTAAATCATGGATCTTTCCAAGGCTATGTGGCGTAGGTGTGGAAATTTTAGAAATAATTGGTGCTATTGTCGTGCCTAATGGGATTCTCCTGATATCTTAAATTATTTAATATATGTATTTTTTAACAATTTTATGAGAATTAATTTTGATATAACGGTAGAATTATTCTTTTGACGATCTTAAAATTATGAATTCAAAATATAAAAATAATTTCTTTATAAAAATATATAAAAAAAATTATATATATATATATATCTACTCTGTCCCTCTCTCACACTAATTCGGAAACACTTATCCTTTTAGCTTTTTTGTCTTACATATTCATATCATATGTTAAAACAGAGTTGGTGGGTATTCTAGTTAGCAGCAATTAATGTTATAGCTATTCGAGTAAAAACCTTTTTCCTTGTTTGCGAATAGATAGAAATTTGAGAATAAATGTGTTAAAAGAAAAGAACAATACCACATATTCATGCATGCTACTCAGAGTTGTGAGTTGCGAGAGAAAACTCAACTATTTATATTTATGAATGTACTACGTAGTAATTGTTTTAAATTTTTTTAAAACATGAGGAAGTGCATTTAGGACAAACCGAATCAGGTGAAACAGAACAAATGGGAGAGGCTTGGACACCCACATGGTTTTGTGCCATCATAACTCCCACAGCCTCCCCCCTCCCATGCCCCATCACTTCCCCCACACTTCTTAAAAAACTTGGAAATTAAAAATAAATAATATTTCGAACAATCATCATCCATTATTTCATTTCATTTATCATTACTGAATTCCCCTACAAATTGTTCATTAAATTAGATCAATATATCACGAAATTTACAAAAGCTCCCCCCTCATCCACATGGGTCTTCACTTGTCTCTTTCTTCTTTAATACAAATAAGACTCAAATTTCGGGTTTCCCTTCGGATGAAATATTCCTATCCAACTCGGGACGACTAGGTGGAAAATAAAGTTTAAGCCCCACCGCCTTAGACATCACCCAACTTATACTTGGACTCGGACTCAGCTCAACTCACCCCACACAATTTAGTCAGTAAGGAAAAAAAAAGCAAAAAAATCTCACACCCCCAACTTGTGCGTAAATTTACGAAATTACCATATCATATAAATTTAATCCAGCTGTGTCATTGTTCCGCGACTCGCTTTCATGCATGGGCTACAACTCTGCTTCGTCAGAGTGAGTCAACTCGGTCAGCAAAACCGTGAAGAAGCCGTCGTGATTCAGGCCAAAACTCTTTAACGCCGACGTGACAGTATCTTTGAAAGTCTTCAAAATTAACAAACTGACCCGATTTACCCGACTCTGACTTCGACAAGAACCGAAGAATTTCTTCGAAAACCGACTCCTCACAAGGAATAGCCAAAGGCCCTGAATTTGTGAAACCGTACTCTTCCTCGGCTTGGACTAGCAGTTTCCGGAAGATCGGATGGTTGAGGTACGAAGTGCGTACGACGAATCTTTTACAACTGGTGCCGACACAGACAGCCACGTGTCCAGCAGGCACATCGGACGGTATGCGACCGGCTGAGATTCGTGCCTTGTTGCGCCAACGTCGGAGCATTTGACGGAGTTGGACAATGCGTCGGATTTTGCTGCATTTTTCGAATCCGGGTGACATTTTTTGAACTCTGTTTTCTTGGGAGACGAGGGTGGAGAGGTTTGGATTGGATTGATCTGTTGAGGTTTGCCGTTTGGATTGGTTTTTTTGAGTTTCCAATGAGAGAGAGAGAGAGAGAGAGAGAGAGAGAAGAGATAAAAGAGAGGAGAGAAAAAGTCAGGATTTGTGGAGTCCCAAGGTGTGAGGGTTTTATAAATGAAGAGTTGTAAGAATGTCCTAAAAGTTTGAGATAATTACGTGATTGCCGACGCCGTTTCCCTTTCCGTTCGATAAAATAGTGCTGTCCCTTTGGACATCTGATAAAATTGGAAAGAAAATAGTGCTGATGAGGTTATTTCAGTAAATATTATAAAATTTTCATAAAATTCAAAAAATATGGGTGTTTTTTTTTTTTTTTTCTTTCTAGATTAGTGAAGTCGATGTTGTAAATTTTCAAAACAACGACTTTAAATTGTCCGGTTTCGACTTCAAGGTCGATATAGTCGATATCGACTTCTCTCTCTCTCTTTGTTGATTTTCTCTGCTCTCCTCTCCCCTCATTAACGCATACGCACCCCCTTTTTTTTTTAACACTCTCTCTCTCTTACTTTCCACATCATCCCCTCCCTTCCCACTCCCTCTCCCTTCCCAACGCATTCTCTCCCTCTCTCTCTCTCTCTCTCTCTCGGTCATCTCTCTCTCTCCACCCCCAAATAATTAAATATTTTTATATTTATAAAATTTTAAATTAAATATAAATATTTAAATTTATAAAATACTTATAAATATTAATATCTAAATTGATATTTTATAAATACAAAAATACTTAAATATTTTAAATTAAATATTAAATTAAATACTAAATATCAAAATATAAAATATATAAATATTAAATTGAAATTATAATATTTAATAATTTAATTTAAACAAAGTTATAAATATTAATATTTAACTTAAAAATTTTTAAATATAAAAATATTTTATGACTATGCTTATTTAAAATATTTAATATTTTATAATATTTAATAATATGTTATGATTTAAAATATATATTTTATATTTAAAAAATATAAATGATTTAAAAACAACAAAAATATATCTAATTTTATTTAGAATATATATTATATCTAATTCTAACAATATCTAATATTATTAATTTTGATTTTCTATTTAAAAACTTTGGTTTAAATTAAACATGTAAATATTTTTATATTTAAAAATTTTTAAGTTAAATATTAATATTTATAAGTTTGTTTAAATTAAATTATTAAATATTGTAATTTCAATTTAATATTTATACATTTTATATTTTGATATTTAGTATTTAATTTAATATTTAATTTAAAATATTTAAGTATTTTTGTATTTATAAAATATCAATTTAGATATTTATATTTATAAGTATTTTATAAATTTAAATATTTATATTTAATTTAAAATTTATAAATATAAAAGTATTAAAATATTTAATTATTTGTGGTGGAGAGAGAGAGAGATGACTAAGAGAGAGAGAGAGAGAGAGGGAGAGGGAGTGGGAAGGGAGGGGATGACGTGGAAAGTAAGAGAGAGAGTGTTAAAGAAAAACAGAAGTGTGTGTATGCGTTAACGAGGAGAGAGGAGAGCAGAGAAAATCAACGAGGGGAGAGAGAGAGAGAGAGAAGTCGACGTCAACAATATCGATTTTGATGTCGATTTCTTCCATATCGACTTCAGTTTTTTTTTTCTTTTTTTTTTTAAATATTTGGGCAGTGGGATTGGACAGTTTATGTTTTGAAAATCGAGCTTAAAGTTGACTTTTACAATGCCGACTTCACTAATTTGGGAAGAGAAAAAGGAATAATTATATCTTTTGGATTTTGTGAAATTTTCATAATATTTACAGAAATAACCTATGCTGAGGATGTAGGAGTAAAACCTAAAAAGGGGATATGTTTTTTATTTTTAAAAATACTAAAAATTAAATAATATTTTTTAATTAATACAATTATTTGATATTATAATAATAAATTTATTTGATGGTAAATTAACGGTTATTATAATTTTAATATTATTAGGTATATATAATGTAATAAGATTAATATTTTTTCATTTTCCTCACGAATCTGTTTTCTATTTTTCTCAATAATCTACTTATCCTTATATAGAATTATAGTGGTCAAAGTTTCTTTCTTCGATGCCTTATAAAGGTTGTAAGGTGTGTTATATAAGAAAATAAATATTTTTTTTATTTTTAAAAAGATTAGTTTCTAGAAATATAATTAATGAAATTATTTGATACTACAATAATGAAATTATTTGATGGCGGATTAGTATTTATTATAATTTTAATATTATTAGGTACATACAATGCATTAAGATAATATAAAATATTTTTATTTTTATGTATAATACTTTTCATTTTTCCTGACTAATCTGTCTTCCATTTGTTTTCAATAATCTGTCTCTTATTTTCATAGAATTATGGTAGTCAAAGTCTATTTTTTCAACTCCTTTAGCGGTAACACAACCCAACTTTCATCAATTTATATTTTCGATCTTAAAAATACCATTCGATCATTGTTGAAGTTATGACAATTTATTTCACATCTATCACGGAGCTATTAAGAGGTATTTTGTTTGAATTTCCCTTCTTCATTATCCGTCACCTTTTGAAGCAATAATATTCAATGCATGCTGTGAATTAAAATTAATTCTCACTAAAATAATTTCAACTCATTTTGGTTAGTTTAAGAGTTAGAAGGATCAAAATCCTCTAAATCTCATCCCTCCTCGTTAAAAAAGAAAGAAAGAATGAAAGAATGAATGAATGAAAAAAGGGTTAAAACAAAAGCAAAAGGCTTTGCTCCATCTGCTTTCCTTTCTCTCATGGAAAACACCATGTAAAGTTAGTGATGATGATTCGAATAAACTTATAAAATTTGACTTAACATGACTCCATATATAAACTCTCCATCTCTAAGGAAAAAGACTCTGGTGTCCTATAAAAAAAAAAAAAAAAATTCCAATTCTCCCTTTGGGGTTTCGACTCTTACTTAAAGTTCTTGTTTTGACAATTTTTTTACTAATAAATCAATACTAAAAATAATTCCATTCGGAATTTCTTACTCTATCAAAGGGTCGGATTTCTAAATTCTCATAGGGTCCCCTAGCGAAAGAAACTATTCAGGAACAAATGAACCGCTTTCTATTTTAGGAATAAACATAAAGAAATTTATCAATTCTAATTTATTATTAATTAATAAATGTGACAAATAATAAAAAATTACAAAACAAGTTAAAATAAAAAAAAAAATAATTCAAATTAAACAAAAAATAAAAATAAATGGAATATTTAAAAAATAAAAATAGTTTAATAGTTTATATATATAATTTAAGATTAATAAATAATAGCTTAAGTAAGTGTATAATATTTAAGATTAATAAGTAATAAAAAATTAAAAATATAACTTTAGGAAACCAAACTAAATACGTATTTAAAAAAATTGAAGTTAGTTTGATTTTTTAATATAAAAATTATTAAATATAATAATAATTTAATTTTTTTTTATAAAAGAGAATAATTTCTTCTTATAAAATGTTACATATCTAAATTATACAAAAAATATATATTTAGTTAAGAAATATTATATAAAAAATAAAACATAGTTAAAATTTAGCTCCATTGAGGTTTTTCAAACATTACTTCAATTATTCAGGTTATGAAAGGCATTTTGCGGCTCTTAGTCTTGTGAGTAGAGTGAGTGTCACGTCCAAGCACTTGTTATACTATTATTTGTTCCTTAGCCGGTGTGTCTCCTTTGGTCCACTGCTTGCGGTTTGAATTTGAGACCCATGACTAAAACATCAATGCCCCTACCAATGGCTGTTCGACAACACTTTGGTTTCGGATTTGTCTAAAGATAAGAGAGAATTCAACATGCGTGTTCGAAGATGATCTCATATGCTACTAATTTTCTCGCTGCGCGGTGGAAATCTCTCACTTTGAAATTTAAGTCTTTGTTTTCGTCCTTTTAGTGGAATTACACAAGGAAACGTCATCCCTTTCCCTCTGTCTAATGTCATAAATATCAATTCAATATCTTTTCTTAACTCAAGATTCTTGTTAATCTGTGTCAATTTTCACCTGTTATATCCTACGAGGAAAATGTTTCTCGCAAACTAACCTTTTCCTCTATTTTCGTTTTCGGTTGCACTGCATTATGCATTGGTCAAACAGCTAGAAGGAAACGCAAAGAAAATGAGCACAGGAACACAAATACGTCTCTCGATCAAGCACGGCAACATCTACAACACAAAACTTTCTTCCTATCCTTTATATTCCAGCGTAGAAAAGTGAAGAGACAGCTGTAATAGACGGCAAGTTCTTGAGAGAAAACGAAAGGCAAATTCCTTTGCCTCTTACCTTTTTTGCAGCGCACGAAGTCAAAAACCCCAAACTCCGAACCCACCACATGGGAAGTTCTTCAACAAAAATTTTTAAACAAGTACTCTCTTCTTATCAAAGAAAAAAAAAATGAGTGAGAGAGAGAGAGGGAGAGAAGTTAACCTCCATAGAATATGCTGGTGTTCCCCAAATAAACAGAATTATTATTTCTTCAAAGGACAATACATTTCGTATTCTTCCTGGGCTATATGAACCATGACCCATGTGCCACTATGCCCCATCTTTCCTTTTCTTTGGCATCTCAATACTAACTTCCAAATTTGTTCTTCTTAGTTCACCATATTGCCCTTTTTACGCTCCTCAACCAATCAAATTCCGGTTACCATGTACATTGGCTCCTCAACTAATACTTGCATTTTTAGACATGTGGCATTTATTTAATATTAGCCCTTCAATCATTTGATTATTCTCTCAAATCATAAACTCTCAAAACCAAAAGAATCTTTTCTCTGATGGGGTGTGCTCCAAGGCGTTTAATGGTTTATTAATTTTCAAAACAAGGATAACTAAAAATATTGTGTCTACTAATAATTTTGCATGCAAGCCATAAAGTGATTATTTTGAATAGAAAAACTAGTAAGTACGTAGTAATTTAAGAATTTTTAATTTTTTTCCCTTTTCAAAAGATAAGTAGATCAATATTTTCAATAAACTTTTAAATTTGATTAAAATATATCAAATATAAGTAAACAAAATATCTCAAACAGTGTAATACTTAAGACTCAAATAAAAAATTTACAATGAGATAAATTTCTCATGATCATAGAAGAAAAGGGATAATAATGCTAATTACCACACAGCTCCCTACTCTTCTGTCAACAAAACGTAAAACAGTTATTTTAGGGATAATTGAGTGGTAAAAATCTTTTACTAAATTGTTTTTCTCGAGAGATATAGTGTTTGAATTTTTGTAAACCCATATAATTTTGTGATTTTTATCGTTCCTACATAAAAAAAAATAAAATAAAACAATAAAGGGAAGCTCAATCTTTGATTTGAATGGTCAAGATGGGCCAATCAGATTCAATAGTCCACATGCAAGTTATTGATATTTATCAGTTATAGTATGGTGCATCCCCCCAGACGTCTGATTAAGCATAAAACTGTCCCACCTGTTAGTGTTTAAGGATCAAAGCATTTATTTCCATTGTTCAATGTTTTCAAAGCAATATCTAGAGCTGGAGACCTCCCCCCCCCCCCCACAAGATCATACGTAATGTGTCGTTTTGATTCAACAACAAAAAATCAAATACTAAACTAAGTTAATTCATTATTTTTTCCTAACTAATGTGTTTGGATTATCTCTTCCCGCCATGCCCATCAATGTTTCTTTGATTCTTTTTGTTCCCGTATACACATACACATAATCTTCTAATCAGTGAGAACACATAATTTTGGATCGTCAGATTAGAGAGCAAATACCACATGATAAGATTTGGGAATATACGGAGGCAAGAGTAAAGGGCAATTTAGTAATTATACGTAACTGCTGGTGTCATTTTTAATAATCTAGAATTTTTTAAAAAGAATGCCTAATGTCAAATGGATGCACGGGGGGCTTGGTGACGTGGCAGGATGAATATCGTTAATTGGGCAGGTGCTGACATGGCCACCGCCATCCGCTGCAAACCAGAGTACTCATCCTGTGTGGTGGGACCCATTCCCGCTAGTGTTCCTTCACTGTTATACCCCATCAGGATTATTTGGAAATTTAAGAATTTTGATCCAGAAAGACCCGTACAGGTGAAAAGGAATGAGGCCTGAGGAGGAAACGGAAATTATTCCCGACTTTTATATTAAAAATTTTATATTGCTGAATCCATAAGAATTTATTTTCTATTTAATTACAAATTCTTATAAGAAAATTTTGATAAAAAAGGAAGAAATTAAGATAAATTACTCCAAATTAAACCTTTTAAACATTGCCCATATTGCTTAATCTACATTAAAGCGAAAGTTATTAATTATTCTAATATAATATGTCACCTTTTATTGTAAATAATCCAATTTAGTATTTAATAGTGTATAATTTAAAAGTTTTTAATTAATTTATTATGTAAATTTACAAATAGATTTGTTATTATACGTGGGGTAATAATTAAAATTTTCATCCTTATAAAAAGAATCAATAATAAATATTAAATAAAAAGGGGGTAAAAATAGAAATACTGCAGGGAATGTCTGTCTAGGTTCGGAAGCTCTTAGTTGTAGAAAACGGGTGTCACGGGCCGTGGGGTCCCATTCTTCTTTTTCATGTCTCGTCTCATCTCTCCTCCCTCCTCATGCAGCCTGTATTGGTGTCTACGTTTTGTTCAAACATTTCATGCCCTCAAAAGCTTGAAGCCTTAGCTTAATTAATGTGTCATGTCACAAGAACATTATTATTCTCCGCAGAAGGAATTTCCATCATGACCTCTTCTCATGTTAAAGGATGTGAGAGAGGAAATAATTTAATTGAATATAATAATTTACAAAGAATTCGAATATAATTAAATGTAATCGCCTTTTAAGAGTATACCACAATTTATAGAATTTATGGGGGGAAGACGTTCATAAGATATGGTAATAATAGTCAAACTCATGTAAGTAGTTTAAGTAATAGAGTCTTTTCATTTCTATTTTTTATCTACTGATTCGATTTTATTTATTTATATTTTATTATAAAAAAAAAATAATAGTCAAACTCATATTACCCGGCCATTTAGATGGTTGATGTGTTCATGGTTCTCTTTAAAACAGTAGGTTCAAATTAAAATTATATCATCGAAATTATTTTATTTAATATTTATAAAAGAGAGATCGTTATAGACTTTTTATTGAATATATATAATTATCAATTAAAATAGAATAATCAAAGTTTGAGAGTAGAAAAGGTCGAAATATCTTCTTTTCTTTTTTTCTTTTCTTTTTTTCTATTTCTTGATTTAGATTTAGATTGGACAAAGAATATGGATAGCTAAGACAAGAGCAAGAGCAGTCAAATAAGGAGAAAATGGTATTAATAACTAGGACCTACCGGAGGAGGGCTAATAAGGGCCAAGGCCCCACTCGACCAAACACATGCCAAAGTGAACAAAAGTGAATAGTATTCAATGTTCATAAAGTGATTCTCTTATTAGCTTTGGTGTTAAAATTAATCAATTCTTCACCATCATATGGCTACACAATCACTTTGTTCTGTAGCTCCAAATATCGTACATTACATGCATTACTAGACCAATGGGTCCATCAATGGCCACACCTTAAAATAGAATCATTACAATTGTTATTAAATACTTGTCACTATTACCTCTGAACCATGTTCTTGAGCATTATTATTTGTGCATTTTTTGAGACCTAAGATCCTTAAAAACTGGTACTAGGAGAGGAGGACGTGTGCTTGTCCAAAGCTAATTACAAGACAAAGCATCTTAAAATTCATCAAGAGTTAACATGACAACGAAAGTCCACGTCCGTTGTGTTTGTTTAGGTGAAGAGGACACTTGTCCCTCCTCCTCTGGCATGAAACAACAAAAGTGAAACTCTGTTGGCAATGGATTCTCTTTGATCCTTTTAGTCCATAAAGCTTTGCTTAGCTATAAGTTTAATTTCGGATTTTAGATAAAGGCCGACAATCTCCTTACTTCACAATTGTTAACCATAATCACTTTTGTTGGAATGTGGTATTGTTAATTTAGGGGCACGATTAGTGATTCTTGGAGAGGATCAGTTCAAAGAACTTTTGGTAGTGGTGCCCATAAAATTATAGTTTCGACATTGTTGGCATAATTCGAAACATCTTCAACTGTCCTATTCGCTGCTCCCAGGCTTTCTATGCCATGTGAGGTCTGCTTTCGAGGTTCACAGGCCAAAAGTTGGATAAGGTTACATATTTTTTTTTTTTTTTTTTTTGTGGGTACTCGGATCATGTGTGGTAAGAGAAAAATAAGGTAAAATGTTGCTTCCTAAATTTTAACCCCTACTAGTTGTCAACCGCGGGGTGGCATAACAGGTGTACCAAACGAGGAGAAGAACAATTAAGTATGGGACCGTACGGTCTCGATATCAAATTTGGAGCTATTGAAAATAACCAAACCAAAGGGTTTTTTGTCTGGAGAGAGGGTGGTGTGGTGCAGTACAATACAAGCTGTGCAATAGAGTTTTCAATGAACATCCTTTTGTATGTCTAAAAGAGATTGAAAGAAATAAATAATGTTTTCAACAAATTTGTATTAATGTGTTGTTTGTGAATTAAAACTAAAAATGTGAATTTTCGATAAATATTAGCAAAACAAAGCGAAACAATGCTACTAAAATAATTCATATTTTGATTTTTGTGACAAAGAAAATTAATTTTCTGTTGGTCATTTAATTTGGTGATGGGTGATAGCATCCATTAACACATAAAATAAGTAATAACAATTTGCTTTACTAAAATCGAACTTTTGAAGCAAACAGTTGTTTCAGAAGATTTAAGAATAAAATGGTTTTGAATCATTTCTTTTTTATTTTGTGTAAATATGATTTAGGATGGCTTTTCCCATTTTTGTTATCTACTGGTTTTAGATGACTAATATATTGATTCCAACTAATTCTAGTCGAGTTAATTGTCAAAACCATTAAGGTATGAACTCTCTCAACGAGTTTTTTTTTTTTTTTTTCATTATCAAGATTCAAATTCAAAAAGTTAGTTAAAAAAATTCAATATCATTACTAATCAACCAACGAGGCATTGATGGATGAATGCTCGATATTATATATTCCAAGAAATTCTATGATTTTAACTAAAAAGAAACAAAAGGGTGCCTATTTTTTTCTTCTTTTTCCACAGATTATCATTTTTTTAAGCCAATTCTCAATAATTAATGAAGGCCATAAACAAATCAGGTTGACTTAACTAAATTTTCGATAAGCATTGAATTGGGGTTATGAGATCTATGTGGGTTATAGTTTATGGTAATTAGAAAAATAAATATAAAGTATCATTGTCAATGTATGGCCAATCATTGTCATCAATCATAAAGAAGCCTCCTAACAGCATTCTTAAACATGATTAAGGAATGGAAGAGATCAAGCAAACTCCTCCTATCACCAATTTGCCAGCCTCTGAAAGCACCAAAAATATTCTTTTGAGGGAGAAGTTTGAAGAATTCAAATGGCTGCTTTGCTTCTATGCTTTTCTTTATACATATCCATAGGATAATCTGTTGGCTCAAGCCTGGCAATTTCTTTTCGTTTGTAACACAAGAATTTGGTGGATTCTTAGAGGCGAAAATTAAAATTCAACCCCTCCGGAGTACCATTAAACCATTAGTATAATGACAAACGGATTTTTTTGATTATGTATATAATTTAAAAATTATAACCCGAATACTATTTATCGCTAAGATTTTGATTTTCTAAAACTTAACCCTAGTTTCATTTTATATTTTCCTCTCGGATACAAATTTTTGACTTTGTCCCCGCAATGAATAAATTAAAAGATTTAATAATCAAGTTTACCATTACTTTAAGATCATTATCACGACAAAGATTTTATTAATGTTATTCGGTCAATATTGTTGTAAGAATTACATTTCTTTCTCTAGATTTTTGGAAAAATTGAAATTACTTTTAATGAAGTTTAACTATAATTTTCAATATGAGAAATTATTAATAAATTGCTAATGTTAATTCTTTTAATGAGAAATTAAACTTTTTTTCACAAAATTCTATTGTTTACTAAAGGTTCTTCAAATTAGTTAGAAAAATTGTCGTAAATAAATTAAGATAAAATAAAAATGAATAAAAAGATTAAGTTTTTGGGATAGGACTTATACACATAATTAGCAATGGTGATGGTGAGAAAGAATACGGTATAATATAAAAGCTAGAAAAATATGCTTTATGAATTTAAAACGAAAATTTAATAGTTATAATTTTTTTTTTAATTTAGAAATATTAAATTATTATTTAAAAAAAAAATACACTTTATGGCGGGCACAACAAGAAGGGGAAGATGACAGTACAGCTAGAGGTGCCCTAGCACGTACAAAAATGTAACCCCATGGCAATGGCATGATAACATCAAACAAATTTGTATTTTAAATTCAGAGGAAAGAACCTACGACTGCTTTGCTTAGGTAACCAAAAAAAAAAAAAAAGAAGGAGGTTTCAATTTACTAAGAAAAGGAAGCATCGATTTTGGTTGTACTATGTCAACGCACGCCCAAAGACAGTTGTTCCGGCTTTCATAGGAAAAAAAAAAAAAACCCACAAATTTTGGGACGGTGGTGATCAGAAGAAGAGGAAGAATCTTACCTGTAAAACCAGTCCCCTTTACTCGTTCGAAGCCCACAGAGATACAAGATGAACATGTTGGGTGTAATATATAAAACTCCAAATAAAACAGCGAATTCAAACTTTTCAAGTAGAAGTCCACATGGGTGGGTGTCTTTCTCTAGGCAAAAAGGCCAATGGCCTAATGCAATGTCATCTTCCCCAACTGTTAACAAACCCTCCCCACTGTTTCTCAAGTACTACTCATACGGAGGGAGAGAGAGAGAGAGAGAGAGCGCGCTTTCTTCTTGTTTTCCCTTTTTGGGGAGTGGATTGGATGGATTATTTCCCAAGGAATCCGTACTGAACTGAGAAAATTGCCCATACATACACCATGTCCAAGTCCAACCATTTATCAAATAGCCGCCCCTTGTTTTTTGTTAATACAACTTGAACTTCCCTCCAAGAATATTTTGTTCCATCAGTGCTGTGGATATATACTTCCATATCTCATATACTCTTCCAAATTTCATATACTTTTAAATTTCTTGCAGGAGCAATGAATAAGCTGCATTTATTCACGAGTTGTATTCTGAATATTATGAAAAATTATGAGTTTCTCAAGTGAGAGCTTTTATGATAATGTCAAAGATAGTTACTGTTCTGATCATTTCTTCTCACCATTTCCCTTAAAACAAACCGAAAAGGAAAGAAAAAAGGCCAAAGTCTTAGGCTAAAACATGTTAATGTCCCTTACTTTTAAATAGAGACTGGATTTTCTTCTCTGTCAAGCAAAAAAAAGTTATAATTTGGAAAGGAAATTTAGAAACAATCTAAGTGGGTTATGGGCTATGATCATGATTAAGGACACCATGATGTAAAGAAACGACCACATTGACTGGAGTGTCTCGTGACAATGACAGGAAAATATTGGGCAGAGGGAGGGGAGGTTGGAATGCAAGGCTTAATTGCTCTTTCCTACTCACCATTTTCAAAAATTTTAATTGCTGTCAACAACACTTGATCATCGATCATGATTGGCACTGGCATGCCTTCCATCTCCTCATATTCAAAACCCATCGCGACCTCTTTAACAACCTCCCTCAATTTCTATTTTATCTTACTTTTTTTATATATAAAATCTTATAAACATATCATGATATTTTTAAACTAATCATTATATTAATAATTTTAATATTAAAAAATTACATAATCTCAATTACAACAAAAGAATTGCACATTAGAAATCGTATCAAAGGCCTCTAGTCATTTAAAAACAAATAATCTATGACCCTACACCTAGAAAGAAAAACCACGGGTCTGCAACTTAGGCATAGCTTGTCACATAGCTTCTGCCAATTAATTTCATTATCTTAATAAAAATAATCGTCATATCAAGAAAGATCTTTCAGGTCCAGGTCCATTATCAACTTAGAAAGACGAGAACAGCCCCACAGAGGGAGAGAGAGAGAGAAGCGTTATGTGTGGGGCACAATATGAGAGGTAGGATAAGCCAAACAAAGATTCCTGGCTAGCAAATGACCTTTGCGATACATGAAACAACAATTAGAGTAAGAGATAAGCGAGCCTACCAAAGAGGAAAATGTAAGAGAAATTCATACTTTGATCAAGGTACAGAGAGAGAGAGAGAGAGAGAGAGAGAGAGAGAGAGAGGTTATATGACCATGAGAGGTAGAATAAACCAAACAAAGATTCCTGGCTAGCAAATGTCCTTTGCGATATATGAAACTCCAATTAGAGTAAGAGATAAGCGAGCCTACCAAAGAGGAAAATGTAAGAGAAATTGATACCATGATCAGGGTATACAGAGAGAGAGAGAGAGAGAGAACATGTTACAGAGGCCGGATTACAGGGGTAAGCTTTGTCGCAATATTCCCCTGTTTTCTTCTGACTAAAAAATGGTAAGCCGCACATGGGGGTGAGAAGTGTCTGCAACAACCTACAAAGTGAAAGAATCAATCACCAACCTGGGATTGGGAACCCCATCTTCTCCCACCACATCTCTCTCCCCCACCACACCATTTCTTTATAGTTTATGCATTTCGCCATATAATGTCATGTATCTGTATATGATACAATACAAATATTTGTGTATTCATGTACATACAAGGGGGAAAATTCGCATTTATGAAAAGTTTAGAATTAAAAATTTTTAATGTGGTACTCCTAGAGGGACCCAGAAGAGGGAATATGGGGGGGAGTTTGTGAAAGTAACATCATACCTTATGATGATTATAATTCCATTTAACACGGATCTGTCTCTCCATTTCTTATAGCCTGTCCTCTGTATAATTTAGCATTTCCAATCATAAGTACACGGCACAAATGGAAATGTACTTTGCACCAAATGCACCAATAATAAAATTATTGAAGCAAACCAGCTTCCTAGTGTGTACTCAACTCCTCTTGGATGCTAAAAAATATAGTTCAAAAAATCAAAGGCACATGAAATATGTGGTCAAAGGAGAAGAGAAGCCCAAAATTTGGACATCTGTGCAATCTTAGCTGTAGCATATGAAGTGTTCAAAACAAAGATCAATCGTTTGTGACAAGCTACCACATGGGATGGAGAAGTCGGATGTTTCTCTGCCTTTCATGTCTATCCCAAACCCACCTGCTAATGGTTTTTCTGCCTTTCGTGATATGAACACGAGTCAAGAAAATTTATAGAGTATCTGTACAAACCAGGAAAAAGATTAGTAATCAACCTAAGTTTTCTCGGGCAAACCAGTAGATATATCAAAACCATAAGAACTTCGTTGGCTTCCCTTCTAACTAGGATAAAGCAAGATATATTAAAACTAAAACCAACTAAGTTTTCTTTCCTTACCGTTCCATACAATGACTTCTTCAGTTATTCCTGGAAGTTAGAGCAAGAGGAAAAATGAAGAGATAATAAAAACATTTTCATTTCACGGAAATTTTGTTAACGTGACGATAAGAATATACACATTGAATATATGATATCCAAGCCTTTGCCCATTTGTAATAAGCCGCGACTCACAATTAGTAAAAGCGTTTAGCTAAATAACCAAAAGAGGGGATTACAGTACTTGTAGATTGTTCTTAAAGGACCTAGTTTGCCATTGATTCTTCAAGTCAGTAATATATTAAAAAGGCACATGAGCTGATTGTTGGACCTCAAGATAACATATTGGGTCATTAGGCTTCTTCATTGTGCCCTGCACCTGAATAGTTGCAGCTGCGATATAAGCCTTTAAAAATGTTCATGGACCTGGACAACAAGGCCTTTTTTCTTCAATCAATTGTATCACCACTCTAGAAAGGACCCTTGGATATTTAAGGTCAAAATTTGTAACAAAATTTGCATACCCTGCATAAGATACAACAAACTGAAACAAGATATATATTACCATCCAATCTAACCACATCAAATCAATTCATGGAAACATTTTAAACCAAAGTCCCTACTTTAGAGAAATAAGCAGGTTTTCCAATGATCATTAGAGGAAATTTCCAACGTCTGTTATAGCACAGAAGGAAGCTTATGTCTTGTTTGGGTAAACGGATTCAAGCCCCATGAATTTGGATTTGAGGTGTCAAATTCAAAACTCTAGTTTGGATCCTCAATTTCAAGAGGGATTTGGACCAACACCCTTGGCCAAATCCAATATGCCAAAATTACAGAACAAATGACGCCAAATGAGGTGCAATTTGAAATCCTACATTAAATACTTGAAACATTTAAACTCCAAAAATCACACAATCAATTTACAATCACTATAATCGCACTTTATGAGTTATTATCTCCCTCTAGACCCCTCTCTCTTAAAGAAGAAGAAGAAGAAGGGGAAAAAAAAACAACAATTGTTTGAATCTCTCTCTCTCTCTCTCTCTAAAAATAATTCAAATTTTCCATTTCTCTCTCTCTCGCTTCCTTCCAAAGAAATTAGTTAACTTCTCTAATATATTCAAATTTTCAATCTCTCTCTTTCTTTCAATAATCAAAATTTTAACTCTCTCACACCCTAAGCCTCTCTTTCTCACCATCTCTAAAGAACATGGAGCTCTCTCTCCAAATATTCAACATTACGTAGTGTGGATGTTTTAGTTGTAAAAAACAATTATTTAAAACACAAATGTAATTGGATTACAAAAATTTCAAATCTCAATGTTGTCCTTATATAACCAAACAAGATATCTCAAATTCTAGTATTTTAAATCATTGCATTTGAAATTTTCATATTTGAAATCCATATGTAAATCCAAATCCAAATTGACAAATGCAACCCCAAAGTATTCTCAGATGACACTTGACTATCTGGGATTATGACCAAGTTACTTTATCATACAATTACGAAATGATAATGCCAAAGATGAAAATGGATAAATACTTCATATAGTCAAAAGAAAAGCAAGTTACTTTATCATACAATTACAAAATGATAATGCCAAAGATGCTAATAGATAAATACTTCATATAGTCAAAAGAAAACCAAAGAGGTTCACAATGCTTGGCATAGCCTAAAGCGAAGAGGAAAAGAACATGATCTGCATGGAAAAAAAAGGGAAAAGTATAAACATTACCCTGGAAGAAGGATAGAACATTTATATAGCTGGTAGCATTCAAGATTCTTCACCGGTCCTCTGCTTCCTTATGCTATTGTCAAGGAGAAAAGCTCCCTCATCAACTGCCAAATCACCATGCAACAATATGTCTTCTCTTTCATCCCTTTCCCCATGCTTCTTGTTATGCCTACTATATAGTATCACAAACAACATTATACATCAAACAATGGAAAGTACTACTTTTTCTTTGAGGATATGAAGACCGAATTTCCTTTAAAGATCAGCTCAGGGTGCAAATCAGACCTGCTAGATTGCGAATCGTCTTTAAGGTATTTCTGTAACCATTGGATGCTTCCCGTGTGGACTGGAATCAAGGATCCTGAGAAGTGGAGGATTTCCTCATCAAAACTACATATAGAAATTCATAAAAACTTATCAGATCCTTATAGGGTAAAGGAGATAAAAGGAATACATGCATCACTGATAGGAAGAAGGATGGTGAGATGCATGACTTCCAGAGACATAACCAGGATAATGGACTATGCAACCAGTACTTCCTCCACAACCAAGTAGTTAAGACTTAGGACTTTTTATAAATACCATTTTGTACATGGACCTCACTTGCAAAAAAAAAAAAAAAAAAAAAGGAATTTACACATGGGAAAAGGAGTTTACACATGGGAAATGGGGAAATTTTGTTGTACTACTATCTAATCTTATAGAGCTGGCACCATAAATACACCATATTTTGTTACCATGACAAGTGGCTTTATCATTCATCCTTCATGGTGAGGAGTATTTCTGCCCTGATTACAATTCCGATGGTGCCAAAAGCTATATAACTAAGCTCAGAGCTCTCCCTGCTAATTTGCATTTCTATTGTACCTTTTATCTCTATAAATTTCTATTTTATGAATCCACCTATTCTAATCACTAAAATTAGCAATGGCAAATAAAATGTTTTTGTCTTCACACTTACAGCAAGGATAGTTTTCACCATGATCTTGACTTTGCGGGAAAAGTAAACAGTGCATAGACACCTACCTAAACAGAAATTGACTAGTGCCCATAGGCATAGTTTATAATGCTCTCAAATAGTTAAGACTTAGGACTTTTTATAAATACCATTTTGTACATGGACCTCACTTGCAAAAAAAAAAAAGGAGTTTACACATGGGTAATGGGGAAATTTTATTGTACTACTATCTAATCTTATAGAGCTTGCACCATAAATACACCATATTTTGTTACCATGACAAGTGGCTTTATCATTCATCCTTCATGGTGAGGAGTATTTCTGCCCTGATTACAATTCCGACGGTGCCAAAAGCTATATAACTAAGCTCAGAGCTCTCCCTGCTAATTTGCATTTCTATTGTACCTTTTGTCTCTATAAATTTCTATTTTATGAATCCAACTATTCTAATCACTAAAATTAGCAATGGCAAATAAAATGTTTTTGTCTTCACACTTACAGCAAGGATAGTTTTCACCATGATCTTGACTTTGCGGGAAAAGTAAACAGTGCATAGACACCTACCTAAAAAGAAATTGACTAGTGCCCATAGGCATAGTTTATAATGCTCTCAAATAGTCACTTATTGTGAATTTATCATTTTGACACTAATGGCATGTAATCACACGCTTCACATGAGAAGAAAATGCAGAGGAGGCTGGGTCAAATATAGCATGAAGGTATCAACAGAACAAGCTAGAATCGTCACCTCTTTACTAGGAAACGAGTAGTGGTTCCAACCTTTATCACATGCTGCTTGTGAGATGTACTGGCAAATACTTCCTCACCGTGCTTCTACAAGAACCAAGAAATGGGAGAAAACATATCAACACCCTCTCATCAATGCCCAAAACATGAACAAACCACAAAGATAAGCAGGACGTTAATGCTTACAATTTTGTATGCAAATTCTTCACGGATGTCATTATCGATTATGATAGCAGAAGAAAAACCAAGTACAACAACATGAATGGATTCCCGGGAAACTTTTATGACCTTTCCCTCTGTACGTAACAAGCATAATAACACTTAACAAGCATATTAACAATATATGAACCTTGATAAACCTCAAACAGAAACATTCTACACCACATCACCTTGGGAGCATCTTGTCATTCCCAAGTACAAGATATATTATGAAATCCCACAAAACATGTGATGGAACAATGATAATTACCTACAAGCATGCCAGGTTTAGGAGCAAATAATAATAGCTTAGCTTTAAGTCTGACACCAAAATAAGAATCAACTCCAGGAAGAATCTTTGCAGTTTCACTTGGAATATTAAATTGATAAGCCAATACAACTCCTTCAAAAATTTCATTGTACCTGCTCAAAGAAATTAATGAGAACCACAACCGTAGTATAAGTTCCTCATTATAAATTCTCAGACAAAAGGCCACCAAACCAATTTAAATTACAAATAATAATAATTTTTTTTAAAAAAATAATACAATTAAGGAAAAACTAGCAAGATTACAAAATCAGGAATCATCGCATCTATGCCATTGAAATATCCATGAGAGAGAGGGAGGGAGACTGACTGAAAGAGAAGAGAATTGAGTTCCCGACGAATGGCTACAGAAACCTTGTTGGCATTTGAAGGATGGACATATATCACCAAATTGGCATCAGAAACCTTCAAACCCTCCATTTTTTTTTTCCTTCTTCACCTTCAACCCTAAACTGCGAACAAACTAAAAATTAGGGTTTCTGTTTTCCTGCAAAACCCTCCCAAAGCCCCCAAACAGCTGTTGACTCGAACTTCTGGTCAATGGGCCGGATTTGTTTGTTCCGATTGTCGATTCCAAGCCCGATCCCGAAGCTTACATTTGTTTCTCAGCCCGGTTTTTAACGGGTTCGAAATCGAAATGGAACGATGAAACGCTGTATCACGGCTATATTAAGGCCCAAACAGGCTACATTTAAGCTCAAGATATCTGGGCCGCTGAATCCCGCCTCTTGTTCCCCGATGTAATATAAGGTATCCACATTAAGGCCCAAACAGGTCCTCTGCAACTTTCTAATCGGGCCATGAGCCCATATATTGAATTGTAAATTCCCCAACCCAAAACAAGTGTGCTACATTTTGTACCTTGATACGGAACAATTTAGAGCACAAAACCATATTGTATTTTTTCCCCCCCAAGAGACGAAAAGAGATAGGTTGCTCTATTTTTTTTTTTATTATTATAAACCATATCCGATAATCACATTAGGATCGACTAAATTCAATTCAAATCAGATTTGATCTTTGAAGGACAAAACTATCTCCGGATTTGTTTTTGTTATACATAAAGCTCAAACTCGAAATCTTACTTAAGGTATATCAGTGTTCAATTACTAGATTAACTAGACCTTGTCGAGTTGCCTACACTGATCCTGGCTTGAGCCTACCTTTTAGGCTTATATTTTATTTTATTTTTTATTTTTTTTATTATATCAAGATTTAAATCCGAGATTATCAGATTGGGAGAGGAGGGTATGACCACTGGGCTGTCACAAACTTATATTTTATATTCACTCTGGTCATGGATTGAAAATTTTTAGGTTAGGCCTAGAATTGCACTTCCTACTAAGAATTCGGCCTTAGAGTCGAGCCCAGGTCATAAAGTTAGACCTTCCAACCAAGCCTCGACCTAATTTTTGTATGTTAATATTCTCCCTAGACGCGACGTGGCCCATTGTGACCATGCTTAGATCTAGTGATATCCATATTCTGGTTGGAATTATTGCACCCAAACTAAACAGTTATGTGTCTGGAAAAACCATAGTCATATATTGGTTGTTTCTATGTATCGATGGGCTATTACTGTTTCAAGACACATTTAAATAGAGAAACTCTGATGGTAATAGTGATGGAGGAATTTTGTGGGGGGAAGGAGGGGTGGGGGTGTTGGATTTTAGTGCAACTTTGCGTCAATCAAATGCAATGCAAAGAGCCCTTCTTTTATCTATCCCCCACCCCCCAATACCGAGAAAGCCTCTAAAGCAGCCTTAAATCTCGGACCTCAGACCATGAGATGACCACACAAGACTACACCAAACTAAATAATATTCTCTCTCTCTCTCTCTACTCAAATAGCGATGGAATGAAATAAAAACAAAATGGGCTTCTCTAACATTCTTCCTTTCTCTCTTTCTCTTCAGGAGATTCTGAAGCATATGTCTCCTTACATCCATACAAAGCTAGTCTTGTTTGCAGTGTTCCCCACCTCGCACCCAACCCACGCCTTTCTTTGTTGCTTTGCCACCCTCTCAATTCCTCCCAGTACTTCTATCTTCTTGAGAGTGGACCCCCACCCCTATTTTCAAATACATTATTTAATTTCCTGTATTAATGCACTTTGTTTTCACCAGAATAAATAGCAATAATCACCATTTTAAAATCTCAATCATTTGATTGTCCTGTTGCTTTATGCGACAAAATTCAACTCTTTTTAATTTGTCTAAATTCATTTTATAATATGTTTTAAATCAAATTTTTAAATAAAAAAATATAAGATTGTACTAACTACAGTCAAAATTTTTAAAATAATTAAAAATATTATTTAATCTCAATTAAATCTAATTTCAGTTTCCCACATTAAACTACAAGGTTTCCTTTTATTCAAACCTTTCTGTCAAAAATAAAAAGAAAGAAGAACCCATTGAAGGGTTATTATCAATATGAAATCATCTTCATCAACATTCTGGTCATATGGGTGCTCTTTTTTCTCAACTTTTGTGGACCCAACTCCTCGCATGGAGTGCGTGACCACCTTCTCTTATTCTACATGATTAGGGCAGCCTATAAAGTTTTGGGCTTTTGTTCTAAAATAAATAAATATATAGGCTTTTTCATCTAAGTACCAACAATGTTCTTTTCCAACAAAGAAAACTTTTCTTTCTTGTACTATGAAAACCGAAAAATAAAATAACATAAAATTCACATTGAATCGCTGGAAATGAATGTAGAATTATGACGGGGCTATAAATTGAGCCATGCTTAGTCTATAATTATGCCCAAACACAGCCCTAAACTAAGATTTCAAAGTTTTAATCTCGGACTAAACCAGTTTCTCGTGAGAGATTAAGTTCTAATCTTTTTTTTTTTTAATAAAAATAATTCAAAATGAGTTGAGTCAAATCTATTTTAAACATCATATTTAAAATATGCCCATGACCTCGCCAAGCTAATCGGGCAGGTGGCTCGGGTCATATTTATGGTATTTGTGTCCTTTCTAGCACATGCCTAAACTCGGAAGTTTTCAAAAAATTTCGATTCTGCGGTCACCATTTCATCAAAACTCGGTAAGGGTAAATCGATAGGAAATGGATAAAGATAGAAAATGAAATGACTCTTGTCGGGTCAGGGCACAAATTACAAATGGTACACTCACATAAGCACATTCGTAATGGTTGATGGTCTAAAATTAGGTTGTGGCTGTCATTAGTGGACATATAATCCGGCAGTCCTGTCTGTCATGTTTCCTTAATCCCACTTAGGTTTTTATATATCAAACAAAAGCAAAACCCAGTTTGGTTCTACTCTAAAGTATTATTCCTAGCCAAGGCTTCTTCTCATCTTTCATAACCTCCATAACAAAGCTTAGATAAACCCAAAGCCTCCACAGCAAACACGAGCTCAAGACATTCGAAACTTGGAAGAATCTGATCGATTTCGATAGTTCAAATATATATATATATATATATATATATATATGTATGCATATATATCTTTATTGTTGTGCTTGTTAGGAATCCAACAATGCAGAATATTATCATTCGGCTGGTCTTTTTTTCTTTTTAAATAATCTTTGCTTTTGAGGACCTAAATTTCATTGACATATACCGCTGATAATAATTATTTTATTTAAAAATTTATAGATAAAATAAAATAAAATAATAGATAAAACAGAGTGTGCACATTTCCTATCCCCATCTTTGCATTGCCATGAGTTAAATAAAAACTTAAATATATATATATATTTAATGTAAAACTGTATTTTAATGGCATAGAAAGAGATAGTTTGAATTAAGGAAACCAAAATTCGTCTTAGCTTGAGTAGCTTAAATATATTGTGTTGTGATTTTTCATTCCCAATCATACTTTATTTTATATATATACTTCGGCTCTCCTTAAAATCATTTTCTTAGTTATGAAACTTAAATTATACGGAGACACATTAGATTACCACAGAACAGTAGCAAAAGTCTCATTAGGATTTGTGATTTGCTAGGGGGTCAAAAAACAAAAGCTCAAGGCTGGTCTATGGGGACTTCCCATCCACCCCACTGATCCCACCCATCAATATTTTCAGGGAAAAAATGAACTAGGGACCCACCTCTGAGCGGGGCACAAACCCTACCCTGCATTTTTTTTGGGTCAGCCTTATCTTGACTTTATTTTGAATGCCACCTTAAAGAAACAGTGGCTAGGACCAAAAGGGTTCATAAATATCCCTACTCCCACTCCAATAATTGCGAGCAGAATTCGGTGCATCCAAAGTCAAATTGGATATCGATGATAAATGAATAATGGAATTGGGAGCATATCAAAATATGTTATATGTTAAAAAATAATATATTATAATTTAATATCATATACCATATGGGGGAGTATATTGGAAGGATATAAAAATATGAGTAACATTTTTCGCAAGATCTGCATGGTGATTCGTGAGTTCATCCATGTTAAATTTATTGAATGTGCAGATGGACGCGTGTAAGAAGATCAACGGTGTGGGGAGTAGGGAGAGTATTTTGGGAAAGCTGAGAGAGAGAGAGAGAGAGAGGGGAGAGAAGTTGCGGCAAGTTTAAGTTCTAATGAAAGCCATGGAACAGCGTGCTACGTTACAAAATCTAGCATTCTCATTTACGCGTGCCACTCGATTTCAGAGTCAAAATCTAGGCCGTGCGATCATTGCCAAATCAGTTGCACCCGAGATGGACGCGCGGAGCACATGGTCTAGCATTGGAATTTTAGAAATTTGATTGGAACTTGCAACTTCCCAATATTTTTTGACTTGCCAATTTTGTACTTAAAATATAACCTTAGCTTAGTATCCTAGTCAGGAGGGAAAACCGGTTGAATTGAAGCTCGCCGTTTCGTGAACGACCCCATGGTCAAACATCATTGGATTCTAAGGGGTTGGAGTATAGAGTAGAAGTGGGGATGAAGTAGGCCAAGGCAGTTCATTGAAAATCAATGATGTGGGATTAGTAAGTCCTCCTTGGTTCTTCGGTGTTCCCGTACTCTAATGTTAAAGATAATGATGTGATGGTGAAACCTAGTAAATACAATACAAATTCTCTCTCTCTTCCTTTTGTCGTGGCCAGCATGAATTCTAAAACATGAAGCCAAATCCTAAAAAGGGTTTAAGGATTGGCATTAACCAACGGCACCAACCAACTCAAGAGCCAGATAAAACAAAGAAACGACACGTGTCCCGCTGGCAATGCCATGTATTTGCCGTGAGAATTTGTAGATACCGGGTCAACTTTTTTTCAGATGCAAATCCAAATGCCTCAAAATCCCTTCTTCTTACGTTAGAAAAGAAAAGAAAAAAAAAAAAAGCAAGAAAGAAAGAATTCCAAATCTAAGTAAAGGCCACCCTCAACCCCTCTTTGCCTAAATCCTCGTAATTCACGTGCTAATATACGCCTCCATCTGAGCTTTTTGTTACTATTTTCGTGTTATCATCGTCTTTCTTTTGCTTTTTCATTTAATCAAAAATTAAAATTTTATTAGAAAAAACGCGAAGAATAATATAAGCAATATTTTAAGAGGGAGAGAGAGAGAGATAGCGAGCTTTTAAGAGTTTGCTGATTAGTCATTGGTTCATTGCAGTTTAAAGCTGCAACGGAATCGGCCATATAGGGGAGGTGAGAGGGAGAGAGAGAGGGAAAGAGAGTGCGCAGGACAGGGGGCTTGTGCGCACGCTTTCCTGTTGCCACTTCGAAGCCGCAAGCTGAAAAACAGAACACTTCACACGAAATAAAAACAGAGCAAAAGAGAAAGAGAGAGAGAGAGAGAGAAGAGGAAACATTGGTGGGATCTTTTATGATGACTTGTTCATCGAAAGGTCGGTTTCTTTTGAGATAAAAACAATCCCTTTTTTTTGGGGATATAATTCCGACTTCTCCATGCTTTGGTCCGCGTGCTTCTTCTCTCTCTCTTTCTCGTTTGCAATAGATAAAGTAGTGAGTAAAGGGAGAGAGAAAGAGAGGAGTGAAGCCCCACTTAGATTTCAGTAACTTTTTGCAGGTATTGTTGGGGTGAATTTGGATTTATGAGGCGTGGTTTGAGTGTCCAATTCGGATTTGTTCCTTCGGAGAATATGAGATTCTCTTAGTTGTCAACTCCTCTGCACTCTCCTCTGTTTCCCAACCTTTGTGATTCTCCCTCATTTTTACTCTTTGGATGACTTACTTGGGTGAAAAATGAAACCCCAAGACTGCCAATGGGGTTTTGGGTTTTGACGTTTTTTAGATTTTTTCTGGGTCTTTGTTGGAGAAAACCAAAATGGGTTTAGCATATTGTGGTTGAACAGAGTTAACTAGAAACAGAGAAGGAGGCCGAGGAAGAACTTAAGGGTATGGGTTCAGTAGTTGAAGAAAAGTTGAAAGCGAGTGGGATTGCGTCCGGGGCACCAACAACTCTACTTGAGGAAATGAAGTTGCTCAAAGAAATGCACGACCAACCTGGTTTGTTTAATACCTTCGTCATATGTTGAAAATGCTGTTTTTAGATTTCCCATGAATTGCTACCGAACATCAAACATCTGATTTGATAAAAAGACTGCCCATTTTGTGAACTCAGAATATCTTCGGTTCTTGATTCTTTTAGCGTTTGATACCATTTCACCGTCGAAATAATAAATAGAATTATTTGGGATTTTGGGTGGTGTTGATTTTCAGGGTCCAGGAAGGCTATAAATTCGGAGCTATGGCATGCTTGTGCTGGACCGTTAGTTTCACTGCCTCTCGTAGGAAGCCTTGTCTATTACTTCCCTCAAGGTCATAGCGAGCAGGTTGGCTTTTATGATTCCCTCAACTTGTGATTTGTCTGTATGTTGTTCGAGCTTCTGCCCTAGATCATATGGCAGAAAATCCTCACCACTAAGATTTTTTTTTTTTTTTTTGGGTACCTTTCAGTTTGCAAACAGAGATCTTAAATCTGTTTATGTGATATTTTTTGGAAGAAATATGTTTGAACTTGGGTATTTCTCTATAGCTTTGCTTTTGTTGATCTTCCAAAGTAAGAATTTTTTAGCGATTTTCTTTGTAATAAAAATGATGGTCTTGGTGTTTGTCTCCAATTTGTTGTTGGGTTTTCTGGAGAAAAATTTACCCGTGAAAACTAAGTTTTGCACTACTGAGAATTAATTACAATTAAGGGTATTTCGGAAAGTTACGGTACCGTAATTGAAAATAGGACAAAGATGGGTCAGATTAAGATGGTTTGATCATGTGGAAAGATGACTTTTATATGCACTAAAAACGGCAAGTGATAGCTTACAATTACATACTGAAGATGTCGTGCGGATACAAGTAAAAGATGACAAGTAAATTTGGGCGGGTTGTAACTACAGTTATGACCTTGAATCCAACGAAATGGAAAAAAAGGGCTTTTATGTATATGACCTCCACTAGTTGTTGAGGATTGGTTGGTTTCTCAGTGTTGCTCTAAAATCTTCTTGGGAAAAAAGTTATTGCTCTGCTGTATTCACAAAGCATTTTTGCTACAATGGATAACTCGTTTGCTTTCTTGTTGCGTCTTACAAGGTGGCCTGACTTTTTGTTAGGTAAATTTCTAAACATTTGTTTAGCTTTAGGCTGTGTTTGATGAAGGGGATGAAACTGTGGGCAAGGAAAAGGGAGGGAAGGGAAGAGAGGAAGGAAATAGGGCAATTGGTATTTCCCTCCCATTGTTTGGCTGGAAGTGAAGGACATGAAGAGAAATGTGCGTGGAAAAGGAAAGGGAAGAAATACCCGGCACAAGTTTTAGTATTTAATTGTTTGCAAGTGACGTGACATGTTCTTTTAGCTTATACGAAATTGTTGCCGGTGTCCAAAACAGGAGATGAAAGATGCCTATACAGAATTTGAATTTTTTTCATTATTGTAGGAGTAATTGTCTCCTTGTTTTAACAGGTTGCTGTTTCCACCAATAGATCAGCAACATCGCAGATCCCCAACTATCCGAACCTCCCATCCCAGTTGTTGTGCCAAGTTCATAATGTTACACTACATGTACGTGATTTAGACTTTGTTACGAACTTACCCTGGAAATCCACATGTGGACATGCATGCCAATTGCAGTCAATATATTCTTATTGAATTGACATTTATCTTTTGGATAACATTTTTTGATAGGCAGACAGAGAGACAGATGAGATCTATGCTCAAATGAGCCTTCAGCCAGTCAATTCTGTGAGTGTTTTGTTTATTAATCCCCCCCCCCCCGCGTCAATTGGTTCCATTTAAGCATTTCCTATATATTGAAAGGCAGTTATCTGAGCTTTGGCTTCCATGTGCTTCTTCTCAGGAAAAAGATGTCTTCCCGACACCTGATTTTGGACTGAAGCCCAGTAAGCACCCAACTGAGTTCTTTTGCAAGACTTTGACTGCTAGTGATACAAGCACACATGGTGGCTTTTCAGTGCCTAGGCGGGCGGCAGAAAAACTATTTCCACCATTAGTAAGGCACTTCTTTCGTACTCAATAATCCTTGAGAGACATCTCTCCTTGAGAGAACCATTAATCTTTTTCATTGCCATTCATTTCTATGTTAGGATTATTCATTGCAACCTCCAAATCAGGAGCTTGTTGTCCGTGACTTGCATGACAACACCTGGAATTTTCGGCATATATACAGGGGTGAATGAATGATCCATCTTTTTGTTTCTTCCTAACTTCTTACAAGAAAAGGTTGTGTTTGTCTCTTATTGTTATAGACTTGTGTCCTTTTTACATGTAGGGCAGCCGAAGAGGCACCTCCTAACAACTGGTTGGAGTCTGTTTGTAGGCTCAAAACGTCTCAGAGCAGGAGATTCTGTCCTTTTTATTAGGTAAATTTCCTGTCTCTGTCTAATGCTTGTCTGAATGGTTGCATTGCTTTGTGGTGGCAAATCTGTTGGTGTTGGATTAACTTGTCATGTTTGGTGGGTAAGCTATATATGTATTTGGCTGCCAAATATTGAAGCGTGTAATCATATCATCTGACTGTGCTTCTACTCGCACGAAAAACTAGGGATGAGAAGTCACAGCTAATGTTAGGTGTAAGACGTGCTAATCGTCAGCAAACAGCAACACCATCATCGGTTCTATCTGCAGATAGTATGCACATTGGTGTCCTTGCTGCAGCAGCTCATGCTGCTTCTAACCGGAGCCCATTTACTGTTTTTTACAATCCAAGGTAATGTCTGTGATGCAGATCAATTGCTCGAGTATCACACTCGTGGCCAAATTATTCGTAACCTTATTGGGTTCTACATTTATCTGCAGGGCATGTCCCTCAGAGTTTGTCATTCCCCTAGCGAAATATCGTAAAGCTGTATATGGTTCCCAAATTTCTGTTGGCATGAGGTTTGGAATGATGTTTGAAACAGAAGAGTCGGGTAAGCGCAGGTAATATTCTGGATTCTGAGATCCTTGTACATATCAATTGGTGTTGTTAACCTGTATTGGTTCATTCGCCTTAAAGTGCATTTGTCATAAAGTTATAAAGGCAGAGTAGAAAACATTCTTAGGAACCACATGAAAACAACGGTTGATATTGTTTCATCCCTTTTGCAGATACATGGGTACAATTGCTGGAATAAGTGACATAGATCCACTAAGATGGCCTGGTTCCAAGTGGCGTAATCTCCAAGTAAATACACTAATTGTAATTTCAGTAGTTCAATATGCTTCTGCGAAATCAGTTTAATTTGTCACGTAAATCTTTTGGAATAACAGAAATCTTTTTTTTTTTGCCCGGGGGGGGGGGGGGGAAACAAAATAGAACTTACATGTTTGATTGCTGATGCAGGTGGAATGGGATGAGCCTGGTTGCAGTGACAAGCAGAACAGGGTTAGTTCATGGGAAATTGAAACCCCTGAAAACCTATTTTTTTTCCCTTCTCTCACTTCAAGCCTCAAACGGCCATTAAACTTGGGTTATTTGGGTAAGTCATTGTCATGATTATATCAATGGGCGGAGACAATGGAAAAAGACCTCACGAAATGAAACATTTTGCATGTTGCAGGAACCGAATGCGACTGGGGCACATTGATAAAAAGACCTTACATTCGGATTCCTGAAAATGGAAATGCTTGTCTTCCTTATCCATCAATTTCAAGCCTTTGCTCAGAACAATTGATCAAGATGGTATTCAAACCTCAAACAGCAAGTCAAGCAGATTCCTTTTCACCTGTTATGCAAGATTCTACTCCCAAGGGTGCTTCTTTGTTAGATGCAACAACCTTGACTCAAGCAATCAGTAAGCAAAAACCATTGTTGTTTCCCTCAGAAAATTCCCTGCTACAAAGTCAGAAGCATCCTTCGTTTGGCTCAGATCAACCTTCTGTCCAAAATTCCAGTCTGCAAACAAATTTATCAGAAAAACAACTGCCAGTAAACAAATCTGAAAATCAATCGACACCTTCAACAATTGGTGGAAAACCAAAATTAGAGGCTGCGGTTGCTGAAGACCAAGTAAGCTGTTCAGCTCATATGGAACATTTGACTGAAGAAAAAATGGCTAGTGGGCATATGCCTGCACAGGCTCTAGTTAATCAGTTAACACTTCTTAACCAGACTCAGAATCCTCTTCAATTACAATCAAGTCAGTGCCTGATTCAACAGCCATTGGAGCCATCGGTTGTTCACCATCAGCAATTTGATGCATTGCAGTTGGAACCTAATAGTTTAACTGGTTTGATTCCATGCCTAGGTGCTGATGAATGGATGGGGTATCTGTCTACTTATCAATCCTTTTCTGGGGTGCCAAAATCATCAGGTCCTATGATTCTCCCAGAAACATTTAATCAGGCTCTTCCTTCTACCGTTCAGGATTTGTGGGATAATCAAATGGGCAATATGAGATGCTTCTCGCAATTGGAGCAATTAGCTCCATTTCCTCAGCAGGACCTTAGCAGTCTTAGTGGTGTATCTTATACTAATGGTTTTAGAGAAGCATCACATGAGAGCAATGCTCCAGCTGACATTTACAGTTGTCTTAACTTTGAAGTTAGTAATGGTGGGAGTGCTGTGGTTGATCCGTCTGTCTCGAGCACCATTTTGGAAGAATTTTGTCCAGTGAAGGATGTGAATGGCCAGAATCCATCAGATTGTGGAGTGGGCAACTTCAGCTCAAGCCAGGATCTGCAGTCTCAGATTACTTCTGCCAGTCTGGCAGATTCTCAGACTTTCTCTAGGCAAGATTTCCCGGACAACTCTGGTGGCACTTCTTCAAGCAATGTGGATTTTGACGAGAATAGCTTTCTGCAGAGTGGTGGCTCGTGGCAACAAGTAGCTCCACCCATGCGAACTTACACCAAGGTACTATGCTCATTTAGAGCCTGTAGTTGTGAATGGACTTTTTTAAGTAATGCCCCTGCCCATGATTGTGCCTGTTATCACAGGCATATTACCTTGAGCTCAAGATTGAATTCCATTCATCTGTATTTTTGTATGCGACATGTTTTTGCAAATCACAGTTCTATTTTCCTAGTGTTCCTCATCTTTCCTCAGCCTAATTTGTTTAAATAAAATCTTATTGGACAGGTTCAAAAGGCAGGGTCTGTTGGGAGGTCAATTGATGTTACGAACTTCAAGAATTATGAAGAGCTGCTTAGTGCTATTGAATGCATGTTTGGACTTGAAGGTTTACTGACTGATCCAAAGGGCTCGGGTTGGAAGCTTGTGTATGTGGATTATGAAAAAGATGTTCTGCTTGTCGGGGATGATCCTTGGGAGTAAGTGATGTTCCTCTATACAAACTTTTGCCCCCCCTCTCTCTCTCTCCATGTCATGTTAGATGTCTGATGGTTATGGTGAATATGTGTGTGCAGGGAATTTGTTAGCTGCGTTAGATGCATAAGAATTCTCTCGCCCACTGAAGTTCAGCAGATGAGTGAGGAGGGGATGCAACTTCTCAATAGTGCTGCTGCAATGCAGGGCATCAATGGTTCTCTGCAACCAAACGCCACTATCCTAACCGGACCTGCTTGATTCATGACATAAGATTCCACTTGCCAGGAGATTGAGGAGCTTAGCTCAGTCGTTTGCTAGTAACTGATATGGAAACCCTTCTTATTAGCCCTGTTATTGCCACGTTTCCCAAGCAACTAGGCGTGCTTTCCTGATCTTCATCTGATAGGAGCACCTTTTTTTTTTGGCGCGGGTATACATAGATGTATGAGTATGAAATGCAACCTTGTAGCACAAACTGAGAAACCCTTTTCGCATTCGAGATTTCACAGATAAAATATTCAGATGTGTGCACAGCTGAGCTGACAACTTATTCAATTTTTAGCTTACAAAGCTTCTGTTCCGAATTTACGCCCTGCAGTGCCCCTAGCTGAGAAAAGACTCCACTTTTTTATGCAGTGCTTTTAAAATGTAGTTAGGGAGGAGAAGCAAGATGTATTAGTGATAAGAACACCCACCTAAAATTGTGATCGATAGCACATCCACACTCTCTGTACTATACTGGTCTTTTAATGCCCTAGTTTAGATGTTGCAAAATTAAAGGGCTAACGTACTATCTATGGTAAAGGTCGCCTTTTCTTGCTTGTTAGCGCTTTAATTTGATAAGGAGGATAAAGGACAAATAGGGAAGCAGAAGGCCCTATCCATGGTAAGGAGGGCCCTTGCTTGCTTGTTAATGCTTTCATTTGATAAGAAACGGAGGATAAAGGACAAATAGGGAAGCCAAAAAAATAAGTGGGAAAAAAAAAATTATTTATGTTCACTAATAAGTTACATAACAACCCAATTTTATAAGGTGATTGTGTGAATTATATAAGGTAATGTTTTAATCAAAAAAAATATTTCAACTTAGGATGGTAAAATTTTTTATCTCAAGATTATTACTTGGTGTCCAGAAATTCATCATCTAGGATGGCGAAAAGTAGAAAAGGGCATGGCAAACAAACAAAGCAGGGCCACGGAAGAGCATAAAAGGCAGAGCAGAAATGTAGAAGAAAGGACAAATGAGGCAAAAATAGGCTTACCGAAATATGAAACAAGCAACCATTTTCGGATATCCAAGATCAAAGGATCATGGTGCTTTGATACCATGAGAGAGGGAGAGAGAGAGAGAGATAGTGAAGCAAAAGAAATGAGCAGGAAAAAAAGTATATAAATATGAAACAAGAAACCATTTTTGGATATCCAAGATCAAAGGATCATGGTGCTTTGATACCATGAGAGAGAGAGAGAGAGAGATAGGGAAGCAAAAGAAATGAGCAGGAAAAAAAGTATATATTTGTTCACTAATAGGTTACATAGGAACCCTATTTTATAGGATAATTACATGCATTGTACAAGGTCATGCCTTGGTGTTCAAGAAAACTTAAATTCATCTCACCAATAAAAAAGAAAACTTAAATTCAGGGGCGTCATATTCTTGAGTCTCAAGATTATTGCTTTGGGATCCAAAAGGTATTTTTTTTTTTTTTCCTCTAACTCATATTTTTTCATTCTCAAATTTTAAACTCGAGATTTGATTAAGAGATTTAACACTCTTACCCACTAAACCTAAACCGACTGTTGATAGGTCCAAAAGTATTTGATTCAGGATGATATTCTTGATATGGTTGTTATGAGAGACCCTTTTTGTAGGGTAGATTTGGGCTTATTGGAAGATAGTTAAAAGCTTTATGGCAAATTCAGATTATCAAAGTTAAGATCACTTACTGATGCTTCGTGGTACAACAGACAACACTTTAATGCTGTGCTCATAGTTTACTGGCTCTGCCATAAACAGCAAAATAAGCCATCATTCAAGGGTCGAAATTTTTTTTTTGGGGTGGGGCAATTATCCAAGACTTAAGGTTCTTAGATTTCATGATCTAGATGCGCACTTAAAACTCCAGCCTCAAGACGGCAATGCTTACCTTCACAGTACTGACATAACTAATTCCCAGGAAAAAAGAAAAAGAAGGAAGAAGGAAGTAGGAAGAAGGCAGAAGAAAGAAGAAAGAAAATCCTTATATGAGACAAAAATTATGGGTTCTTTGATCCAACAATTGTCCACCCAAGAGAGTTTGATGGCAAAATGCATCCCCAAAGTTCTTCTCCACCTCAGTTATCCATCCAAGAGACATTCTGCAGAGGTTTCATAGCTATTCAGTACCAGATCATCTTTAAACAAATGTTCTTCTAATCAAACCCCACGGGAATAGTTCAAAGAAAGGATACAGAAACCCCAACCCCAACCCCAGCCCCAGCCCCAGCCCCATCTGCAAAGGCACCCCAGCAAAATGCACATCATAATGCATTTGGTATCAACATCATTTATGGAAATAGATTGGGTTTCAATTATAAAATAAGTCCCTATCAACTTCCATCTCTTGCCTTACCACTGCCAGACTACCTTAGGATGTCCAATCTCCAGTTCCCTGAAACTATGGGATATAAGCTTTTATTACCATAACTTCAAATTCTTACACTCATATATATAAGCTAAGATTAGCTAAACAATCCTTTATCTCCAATCTGATCTTGCAATGATCAAATTCCAAACCTTGTCCTCAAACAAGGGGTCATGCTGCATTTCCTAACAATGGCGACCGGAAATAAACAGCTTTTCTTAAACCTAAGTCAACTTGACCCACAATAACCCCGTGGCTGGTGCTGTGTAATCTACATCATATAGAGCTTGAGCAATTGTTCTTTGATGCTTCTATTAAATAGAACTCCAAAGCCAAAGATTAGATAGCACCTTGTTGCATTTTAAATTAGCCTACCAGGGACCTCTATCGAGGAATCAAAGACAAGAATGAAGTTCAGAATTTGTTCTGAAATTTGATACATATAAGCAGCGAGCTACCAACCAAAAGCAAGAATTATCAACCATAAAAACCTTGCAAGCTAGCGACAACAGAATCAACGTGTTATGGATTGGAGGATTTATATTATTAACAATGAGCTACCGTGAAGACTAAAATAGTCAAAATTCTTTGTAAGGCTGATAAAGAAATGCAAATATGAAAGAAAAAGGTTAATTCATTCTAAACTAGTGTTCCTAGAGTAAATCAACATTTTCTCATTTATCACAACAATTCATTGTCCAAACAAGAAAGATGTATTCTGTAAAATAAAGAACAGATAATATTGCAACCTCCTTCCTAAATTACAGGACTAATGTCATCCGCCACTGCCGTTTGCATCCGGGGGATGGTAACTAACAACCAACCATTTGAATTTTCATTATTTCACACTGAGATCAATCAAATTATGTGTAAATGAAGATCCAAATAACTATGATGTTCTTACCTTCTGCAAATATTAATAGAACTATATCAACTCCTCACTGGCTTTTGAAGAACAGCTGACAAGTATACTTCCGACTTTCCTGATCCAGCTGCATCTACCTTCTCCCCCACAACCCATTTCAGCTTCTTGTAACCAAACCGTTCAATCAACCGGGTTAAGACCTTTTTCTTATCATCACTAGCGCAATAAAAGTTGTCCAACCAAAGCAACCCTCCTACCCTTAAAATCCTATCAATATCAAACATCAAGAACTCCAACTTCTCAGGGCGGCCTGCAACGTCCAGCGCATTCGAGACATGAACTAAATCAAATACATTATCATAAAACGGGAACCTATGATCCAAACTCATAAACAATGGAAAAAGCCCTCTTGCAGCAATGAATTCATTGAAGGGTGCGTCCACATTCAGAGTTGCAGTCACCACAGTAACATTCCTTTCAGCCATTCTAGCAGCAAAGCTACCAGACCCACCTCCAATATCAAAACCTATTCTAATCCCATCACTCCCCAAAGCCAACACATCATCAATAAGAAAATCATTCTTGCCTCTAGCCTTAACAAATCTCTGATTCTCGAGCACATTACTTAAATCAAAACAACCAACACAATCTCTACTCAATTTCTTACCTTTCAAACACTCAAAGTTCTTGCAACCAAGTCCACTCCAACTCACACTCTTATTATTAACTGCTTTCCATAATGAATTAGGAAAAGGAGAGAGACCCGCATTAGGACTTACCTTTGCAAAGCATCGTCTTCTTGGCAAGGGTTCACAACCTCTCAAAATTAGCTTCTGGGCAAGACTCCAATCGTCAGGACAAGGACCTGAAACCTTGTAAGTCATGTACTGAGATAACATATCCATAGATTTTTGACAGGTATGGCCCACTGAAGCCACCATTTCCGTGATCCCAGACTTTGAATCCTTGCCTAGAGGAAGGGGGTGGTGTTGGAGAAATATTTTGATTTCAGAAGCAATGTTAGGTTTTGATAGATCAATTGTATCGTACCCTAAAAGGTCTTTTTCCATCTGGGCTAACTTCTTCTGAGAAGAATCGATCTCTCTCATGATTAAAGAGACTTGTTCTGAGATTAGCTCATGAGAATTGGTAAGTGAAGGGTTGTTGTTGGAGTGGTTTTTGGGTGCATAATTGAAGGCGTATAAAGCAAACAGATTTGTGGTGAGTACAGAGAAGAGCATTAATAGGTTGACAGCTGAGGAACACAGAGTAGCTCTTTTGAATCTTGCTGTCCCATCTCCAATCTTCAAAGATACAGAACCCATTTTGGTTTTCTTCTTCCACTTCCTAAACTTAGCTGAGAAATGTTGGACTTGTTTGTGGAGCGAGCTGTACTATTAGAGAGAGAGAGAGAGAGAGAGAGAGAGAGCAAGTGGAGGAGAAAGTGATCCAATTAGCTAAAAAGTGAGAAATGAGTGAACAGCAGATCTAATTAATGAATTTTGTAATTTCAACCTCTCTTGTTTGTCTTTAAGTTCTTTTGATTATTGGGTTATTAGGGGCACTGTGATGTGACTTTGTGAGAGAGGAATCATTTGTCGGTTAGGCTGTAAAATGCAGACGAAACAAAACATTTGGTTTTTGATTTTTGGATTTGTTGTCTGAGAGAGATCTGTTCCTCTAGGCCATTGATCCACCATACACGTGTACGCGGGAAAAATTTAGTTGGACCCACTAGAAATTAAGATTTCATGTTTACTGTACTGTAATAGGCATTTAATGTTAATCAGGCGAGCGAGGTTAGTCACGTGACACATGTTTGACCCACAGGAGCCATGAATTAAGGTTGACTTAAAAACCAAAGTTAGTTTTTATAAATAAGTAATTTCTTGCACGATAATTTCCTAAACCTTCTCAAGTATTATGAAAGTTGTCTTCATAAACATAAATATATAAATATATATGTATATATATATTATTTGTCTTTGCCAAAATGTAAATTTTCCAACTTTATGTTTTTAACAAATGGAAAAAAATTTACAGGTGGAATTTTTATTTTTTAAAAAAAAAACTAAAAGTGATAATTTAATTTACTCTAGTTATCTTACGCCACTCGTCTTTATCCAAAATTATTTTTTCTGTTAACCCCTTAGTTGTTATATCCATGTTTTTAATGTTTTTCTCTTAAGATAATATGTTAATTAAAATTTTTTTAATTAGATTCACAAAGTGTCACAAAGTTGATTTTCCAGTCCCATCTATTTTTGTTATTTCAAAGTCTATACTTTTGTATACTTTGTGAAGTTAGAAATTAAATTTGTATTTTTTTTTAATGAGCAACAAAACATGATAAGGTAAATAAACTCCAAATTTTTAATAGAATTCATATGGTTCCAGACATGACCTAATTATCTACATATTTTTTTTCTTTGTAATATATTATTGCCCATTAAAAAAAAAACTTTGGGACTATCATTTCAGCAGTCAATTTCAATGTAATTAAAATTTTTAAAATAATGAGAACGTAAAAGCATTTTCAATTTTTAGGTTGACATAAATCCAATACATATACCAGCAAACATTCATAAATAATTCTTTTATTTTTTTTTTAAATTTAACGTTTGGTTTGAATATAAGACCGAAAAGATATATATGGAACAAAAAAATTATATTTAGTTTGTAGAAACGGAAACAAATATATATATATATATATATATATGTGTGTGTGTGTGTGTGTGTGTGTGTGTGTGTATATACATCTGTGCTTAGGAAAAAAAGACTCAAATTTATGTACTTTCTTTAAAGAGAACATAGAAGACGGAAAGAAATGAAAAATGTAATAATTTTTATTTATTTATTTTTTTCTAACTGTACCGCCAAGCATTTTCAAAAATTTTGGTTAAGCCTCTTTTATTCTACTCTAAATTGTCCTATATTGTCTGGTCCCTTCCATTTAATAGGTTCTACCATGGGATGGTGGCCAAGGAAACTTCTTTTGATGGCCACCCTTAGAACATGGAGAGATGACAAATTTAATTCTTCTTTTTTTTATTTTAACTAAAAATTTCATCACCCTTTCAACTTATACCCTATACCATAAACAACATGGGGTCTAACATAGGATGCTAGCCAAGCTGAAGAATGAAGCTTTTTTGATGGCCACCCTTAGAACCACTATAATGCAGGTAAGGCAATTCTTCCACTCTTAGACATGTTTAAGGGAAGAGGAGTCGAGTAACTATGATGAAAATTGTCTAGGTGAAGCCAAGCCAATAGAAGACCTTAATCATGCAATGACGGTTGGCAGAATAAGAAATAAAATTTCCAAGTGTTATTGAGAAAATACGTAAGCTTCAAAGAAGATAACAAGACAAAATAGTTCCAAGTGTGATTCAGAAAAAAAATTTAAGCTTCCAAGGAGAAAAGTGGGCGACCCTTTTTTAAGCTCACTGTTGTGTCCTCTTCTTGTGGATCGGTTCAGACCCACTGTCTACATAACGCACGAAGTAGTGATTATGAATCAGACAGACAATATGTGATAACAAATATCCTGCAAGATGCAAGCAAGTAAACGAATTGCAGAATCCAAAAGGAGGATGAATGAACACGCAAAAACACCTACGCACAAGCAATGCCAGCTTTAGTTTATTTGAGCCAACCCATGCAAGGGCAAACCAAAGTCTGAGAATACCGTCTAAATAAGAGAAGCAATTATTTCAACATAATCGCTATAATGTCATCTTTCTCTAATAATCTCGCTCTGTGCAATCAAAATTTCAAAGTGTTCAGGCAGTATACATTATCCCATGAACTTGCAAGTTACAAACTGCATATCCATTGTCTGCAGTCTTTTTTTATCAGATAAAGAACCAAACCTAAGAAAGTTCGACTCCAATTGCCAACTAGAGCTCATCAATGGTGATCCTTTGCTTCAGCTTTCTTCTGCAACTTTGCCTTGGCCTGATAAACCAAATAAATAGGCAAGTCATTTATAACCATCGCAAATGTCAACAGGAACTTGCAACTTAACTAAATGTGTACTTCGGAGATCCACTGGATTCTTAAACTGCCAAACAACCTGTCTAGACAAGTTCAAATGACACATACCTACTAAGCCCATGCAACTCCTCTAAAAGGGTAATTCCGGGGCATGGTGAATGTTAATGGTGAGATTAAATTTGTTACAAGCATTGAAAATTCGAATAAACCCTCCAAATCAACCATATGCCCCAGGCATCAAACTGTTTTGCGATTTAACTAAATAGTTGAAATTATCTTGAATGAATTATACTGTTTTCCATTTGATTCAAGAAATGTGTTGTGCAAACATTTGTGGAAAAATGTACATCATCTATTGATGGTAAGAAATATACAACTCAAAAGATCATTCTTCAATGCAATATCAGTCCAACTATTATCAATATCCACTGCATGTAACTCACTTCAATCCAATCAGTCCAAACACCAAGCAGTTATCACACAACATAAGCAATACAATCTAGATGGAGTAGAAATGAAATTAAGCACATTCATTCTTCAGGAAGCATGAGTACATCATTGGCAAGAAAAATGCAGTTCTTGAAGGCAAAAAAAAAAAAAAAAAAAAAAAAAAATGGTAGAAAACATCCATTTTTAAGTACGGTGTGAGTCATGGAAGAACTTTGGAACTAGTTATTGTTCAGTACTTCAAATTTAATGTCTTTAAACCAATAAATAATTGCTCATGTAATCGAAAGCATCAGTCGTTCTTCTGTGAGTTCTATTTTAGTAGACTATCGCTCCATGAAATAGAAAGTACTTGTATTTGCTGCATACAAGGATAAGACAAGCAATACCCCAATATTGTATAAGATCCTCCACCAACACGCAGGTCTTCACAGCTAGCACTACTTTCCAAGCAAATCAAAAATTGAAACTTTCCCCTAATATACTGGAGCTTGCAAGCATATTAGTACTATAAAGTGTTATCACTTCTCCTAATCGAATTAAAATCCCATATCATGGGTTGGGAGACGATTCAGATTATACATAAATGTACCCTTGTCTAGATCTAGATTATGCAAAATCCCCCGATTCACACAAGTTCCAGGTAGTGCCATAGAAGTGAGAAGCTTCATATCGTCGGTTGAGTGCAATGAAGCATGGACACCCCCATGGGACACTCGTACAAAATTATAAAACTTTTACAACGTTTGTAACTTACAAAGCCTCATATTATGTTGCTCGCTCATTTAAACAGATGACTGCAGACAAAAACCCTAATTGGAAGGGAAATCAGAGAAAAGCAATAACGACTCGACCGGGAGGACGAATACTTCAATCAATCCAAACAAACAGGAAAAGCAAAGAAAAGTCAACAGATGAAACAAGATCAGGAAAAATATGTGGAAAGTGAAGAGATTAATACCTTGAGATACTTGAGCTTGACGCTGCCATAAGCCAAGCCGATGCTGAATGCGGAGACACGAGCGACGAGAGCAAGAGTGCTTGTACCTGAATATGGTCCTGGTGGCGGCGCCATTTCACAATTCTTCTTCTTCTTCTTCTGATCAACTCGAATTCGAAGCCTCGGTGCGACCTGCGCGAGAAACAAAGACGAAAGGCGACTGAAACCCTAGGGTTTAAAAGCCCCCACGTTTTGGTGTTGTAAAAGCGGGTTTTTCCGTCTTTTCACATTTTCCGTCAACCACCTGCTTTGATGAAGATAAGTCAAGTGGTCGGGCTCGATGCTCGACCCGATCATCGGCAGCAGCAGTTTTCCAATTTCTCGATCGAACAACTTAGTTAGATCTGAAATATTTACAAATAATAATTAAAATTTAAAAATATATTTGAAAGGATAATAATTAAAACTTTTACTATTATAAATAAATTGTTTCATTTAATATAATGCTTGCATAATTTGAAATCATCAATATGTATCTCTCAAATATTTGCTTATTTTATAATCTTATGACAAATGAAATTAGTCTGATTTTAGGCGATGAATATAATAATATTCATCTAAATAAAAAAGTTTCCGACATTTTATTTTAGAGAAATAGTAATGCCACTAATCATTTACTAAGATATTAAAATCTTCACCAGTATTTTTAAAATCGAGTTGATATTTTTTTTTATCAAAAGTGTAAAAGAAAGGATTTTAAATTTATTTTAAATAATATTTAATATTTTATTTTGATCGATTAGAACTTTTAAAAGAACAAAATATTTATAACTTCATTTATTTAAAGTTATGTTGAAAGTGTATGAATTCATATTCTATCTCTTCATCTCTCGTCGAACCAAAAAAAAAAAAAGTAATAAAAGAAAAGTGAAAGCAAAAAGTATCCATTTCAAGATCAAATATAATATTTTCTTTGGAAATATGATTAAAAACTTAAAATGGGTGAAATATCATAATTCCATCGATTATCTTTTAAAATTTTTAAAAGAACAGTAAAAAAGTTATAATTTTATCTATTTAAAGTTGTATTAAAACTCTCATTAGAAGAAAAAAAGTATTAAAAGAAAAATGAAAACAAAAAGGATCTATTTCGAGATCAAATATAATTTTTCTTTAAAAATATGATTAAAAATTTTAAAGAGACGAAATATTGCATAAATAAAAATAATTAAAAAATTATAGGAAAATAGTTATTATTCCAAATTTCAAAGTGCATTAGGAGGATATGGATCAAAAAATAATAATACAATGTTTGTGAAAGGACTAGTAGCTATCAGGATGGTTGATTCATCATCCTCCTCCCACTTTGATGCTATGAGTATGCAAAAAGACAATCGAGCGGGTCACGTGAGGGTTTATCCCTAAAGAAGAAAGGAAAAACGACAGCGTTTCATCATCAACCCAATGACCTCCAATTCCAACGGTTCCTTTCTCCAAGAGTCACTTTTCCTTTAGAAGAGTCCTAAAAACCCATCACTGATCACCAAGAAGGAACCGACAATGGGGCAAGCGTCTTCTTCTTCTTCGGAGCAAACACCAGACACTCAAACCCTCAAAGCTCCTATCGAAATTCAAAATGCCTTCTCTACTCTCTCCGATCCCCAATCCAAGTTAATCCCTCTCCTTTCTCTCCAGGTATCTCTCTCTCTCTCTCTCTCTCTCTCTCTCTCTCTGTGCGTGCGTGTAAGCAAAACCCTAATTTTGTTAATCTTTTCGATTGGGTTTCAGCGAGTTTTTCATTTGACCTTGAAAGACCATGAGATTACGGAAGGCCCACCTGCAGCATTGCTCGAATCCTTTCTTGGGCTCTTGGAACATCTTGGTTCTACGATAGTCGATGAATTCTTTGTTGTTGACAAAGGAGGAGGAATTTCGCTATCTGAATTCGTAAATGGCTACTTCAAATGCTCTAGAACAACAAGTTCTGGTTCCAAATCCATTATCGGTCTATTGAGATTATTCGCTTTCACAGCTGAAAAATCGGATTTTCCTTTGAATTTGAAGTTTGAGAGTGTTGAAAATGAAGAAGAAGATGAGAATTATAAGATTAGTGGGTGGCTTAGACCCTCTGATTTGCTAATGCTTCTATGGATGTGCTGGGTTTTGTTGTTGGATTCTGAAAAGAAGAGGAGGAAAGTGAATGTTGAATTTCCTGATTTGGATCATTTACTGTCTTCTGCGGTGCTCTTCTGTGCAGAAGGAGGTGTATGTAATGTTTGGGATTGTGATTTGTTGAGCTTGGATTTTCAGCTTCCAGGTGATAAGGTTTATATGTGGATCCTGAAAACCGTGCCATTCCTTCCTGATTGCTTTGGGCAATTTTTCAAATCCAAACTTCAAAACTGTGCTACCGCGGAGGTATTCTTACCATTGAGTTTTACATATTTTTGGCTGTTGATTATCTAGTGGGTCTCCTTTAGTTTTCCGTAATTAAGTTGGCCTGAGTCATTTTGCTTGTTTTTTAGGGCGAATTAATTCTTTTAAGCTGAATTCTCAGATGTTTGCATGAGTTTTGTCACCAACTGACCAAGGCATAATTAATGTATCCCCCCAAAGGTTTTACCTAGAAAATCCTACCACCGGTTACCATGTATTTGCTGATGCTTTTTGTGTGTATGTAGTCGATTCACTTGATAGTGATTATGTTTTTCCAGATAATTCAATCCGTAGATGCAAGGATATTCCATCTTACTCTTGTGTGAATCATAGTTTGTCAAACTCTTGTGTGAATCTTATTTTGTGGGTTTTCAGTTAAATGTTACCTTTTGATGGCTGATGCTCTTGCCATTTTTTCTTCAAGTTGTAAATTATTTTTCTTCATGCACCTCATTTTGCATATGTCATTGCTTTCAAGATACTGTTCATGTAACATTGTATAGCATAGACCTATGCACTTCACTCTTCTCTCGGTTCCTTTAGTCACCATGTTCATGTTGGCAATAGCATTTTGATGTGACATGATTCGTAGATGCTTGAATGGATTTATTTTATGCTACTCCACTCTAGTTGTAATTTATAATATTGTTTCCTGATGATTTGACATTCTGTTTCAGTTGCTTCTGATGAAGTTTTCAGAATATTGCTCCTTTGATAGGTTTTTCTTGTGGGATCTAGGCTCTAAGATGTTTTCCTCTTTTGGCTCCTGTAGGAGTTGGAGCTTGCAAGTTCCTCTGTTGATGGTACTTCTTTGACGAGGGCATGTGATGCTAAACTTTTCAGCAGTGGCAGGGCTTGGGCAATATATCTTACTTTGGCAAGTGATGCACTAAGGAAGGAGTTACTGTGTGCTTGCTTCCCAAGTATCTGTCATGGAACAGAGGAAAATGTTTTATATCGGTTTGTGATTCTTGCTTTTCAAAGACAATTTGAACAAGCTATTACTTATTCATTACATGATAGAGGAGATTTTTCAGTTTTTGACATCAAGTGATACCGCCTTACAACAAGAAGTATCCTTTTAGTGCCATATTCAATTTTCCTTCTCCTGAAAAACTAACCCTGGGAACCAGTTAAATCAACTCCTTTAAAATGTGAATTGTGAGTCCTAACAAGAAATCTGTGATTATTAGCCATAGATAAGTTTAGTGTCCTATTTTGCTTTTGGAACCTATCACATCAATTGATTTTTACAGCAACTTAAAAGATTTTGGTTTTTGTATCTATGATGAGGTTTGGAGGCACATAATTGCTTGGATTCTATTTTTTTGCCATCTTTTGTGATTTCATTCAGCCTTCTCCTGTCCTGTAGTATTTTTTCTTGTTAAATTAAGCATATACAGAACTTTGATTATCATCTTTTCACTGTTCTATAGGTCTTCTATTGACGGGAAAGGTCTGAACAGATTCTGGTCAAATATTGAAGGTTATTATGGCCCATTGCTGATGTTGGTTTCAGCTAGTTCAGGAGATGGTCAAGAGAGTAATAACAGTGTCAACAGGTGGATCATTGGTGAACTTATTGAGAAGGGCTTTGAGAATAGGGATCAGTTTTATGGAGGCAGTGGAAGTCTCTATGCTATTAGTCCTGTCTTTCATGTTTTCCCACCTTTTGGTTAGTATGTGAGTGCACCTGAGAGAGTTAGAATCTCAACAAAAACTTTTTTGTGAAACTCATCAACTAAATTTCTGATCGTTCAGGGAGGGAGAAAAACTTTGTGTACAGCCACCTGCATCCTACTGCTAGAGTTTATGAGCCACATCCAAAGCCTGTTGGAATTGCATTTGGAGGAAAAGTTGGGAATGAGAGAATATTCATTGAGGAAGATTTTTCTAGAGTTACCGTTCGCCATCATGCAGTCGACAAAACATACCAACCAGGTCCACTGATGCCTAATCAGGTGCTAAAGAAGTCACTAGATTTTCACTTTGGTGAATAGACATTTAATCAAAGTCATTTGCATACTTATGTGAGGTGATTTCATCTTGCTAACTGGGAAATCATTCTAACCTCATTTAACATTATTCACCTTTATGCATCTGCTCTTACTATGGTCGATCACACAGTAAGTCTGCTCAATTTGAACTCTCTCAAACTGAAATACTTCATCTTAACCTGTCTATCTTTATTTTTGATGGGAGACTAAAAACATAATAGAGAAAGGAGCAATAGGGGGGAGTAGAGAGAGAGCACATGCAACTGATTATACTTATATTTGCCAACACTATACTCCTTGTATCCCATGATATCCCATACATTAGTAAGATGACACTTGTTACTTGTTAAGACTACCTAACTGGGATTTGGTTATGCTTACTGTGATTTGAGTGCTTTAGCATGTGAATCTGAATTTGCAATGGTATATGTTTCAGGGGTTTCTACCTTTGGAAGCTTCCATTCTGGAAGTGGAAGTCTGGGGTTTGGGAGGACGAAGAGCCAAGGAAGTACAAAATTCTTACAAGAAGAGAGAGGAGCTTTTCACTGAGCAAAGGCGTAAGGTAGCTTAGATCAACTGATAGCATCTTCCACAATTTTCTCCAACCCTTTTTCCTTTGAAGTGAGATTGATTTTGGATCTATTTGTCTTCTTTTTTGGGGTCGGAAATTTGTGGTGGGTTTGGTGAATCTTTGGCCAATTACAGGTTGATTTGAAGACATTTGCAAACTGGGAAGATTCACCAGAGAAGATGATGATGGACATGATCACGGATCCCAACAGTGTCAGGCGGGAGGATAGGTAAAGGTGAATGATCATCAGATTTAACGTACTTTCAGAAGCAGGAATGCTCTAAATGGAGTTGAGCTAGAACAACATTGTTCCTTTGAGGATTCACCTTGCGGTGTTGGTAGCACTTGAAAGATGGCTACCCACCTGGACTCAAAAAGGGATAATGTCTGAGTGGACTTGTTAATGTGGTTCTATCAAAGGTACTTGGACCTCTCTGGGGCATCAGCATATATCTTTTGGCTGTCGTCAAGAGTGGAAAGAGAGTTCTAGTTTCATTAGAGATCTGCATGCCACTGAGCTTAAGCTCAAATGACACTTCCCCCTTTCCCTTTTATAATAGACTCGGATTCGAAACTCAGTGTATACAAACAAAAAAAAATATATTAGAGATCTGCATGATCCACCACCCTAGCTATTGACTGGAGTTGGAGGTTGGAATTATAGTGTGTTTCCAGTGTAACTTAGCAAGAAGATAATCAATATGACATTCATGGTTAGCCTTCTTTTTCCCTTTTTAAATTTATGTGAACTTTTTGCACAGAAGTATCAATCTGTGAAGGCCAACGCCCTATTCTTAAAAAGAATGGGATTTGGGATGAATACTTACCACACTATGGCGTTTACTGACTGCTATAAAATTCGTAGGTTTCATTTCTTGGCATTTACCAAAAAGGCACTGGTGTCCTTGCTACTCTAGAATTTTCCTCTACAGAAAACAACTCTGTTTTTGTGGAAAGTCTAGTAGACATCATGGCCACATAATTATTGGCAGTTAACTGAGCTTGAGATTGAACAGAAAGACGAAAGTTGGGTCTTATTAGTAATTTCAACTGCCATCCCTGTAATGTGCTTGAGGACTCTTTAGTTAACCCACTTCAAGATGCAGTCACCACAAATCGTAATCGTAAGCATATTGTTGATTCATTAGTGAGCTTGTTCTGATGATCAAGGTCATTGTGGGCACCTGCAAACAGCTCGTGCTCCAATTTGTATAAACAAATCTTTGCTTAAACCCCCCGGGGGAGAGAGAAAGAAAAGCGACCAACATGGATGGTGTTAAACTCACATCTTTAATTATGAGAATCATTTTTCTAAACTCTAGGTAACATATCCGGCAGCCCAAAAAACAAACAAATACATTATAAGTGATAAACAAATTGGATAGATAATTGCGTAAGTAAATGCTAATAAATTCAGCCCCTATTCATGAAAAGCATACTAGACTACAAAAGTATTGGCAATTAACCTACTGACTAACAATGAATCCAAAGCCACAACGTGAGGGTTGTCCTAGTAACTTGCCTTGTACGAATGAAAGGCGGAGGTGGAAATAAACCAATACCAATAGCTGCCACCTATCTCTTTAATAGGGGGAGTGGATCAGCAGTGACATTGTTTGAGACTTCAAAACACACTGCCACGATGTGACAAATAAAATTAAAAATAATAATAATAAAAAAATAAAGTAGAAGCGTAGAGACTAATGATTAAGACATCCTCAGAAAAACATATTGGCACGGCCAGGCATAGGATCCATAACATAAGCAAAGTTTCCATGCTAGCGTTTCATTATGTTCAAGCGGTAGTCATCCACCACATCTGGTTTGAGAATTCACATGCAACAGGGGAATAAAACGAATTAAAGACAAATGATTAGGGGATAGATTGCTACCCACTTCATGCTCTGAAGTTGGGATATTAAATATTCATAAAAATGTCACTTCATGCTTTGAACTGCCATTCTCTTCTGCACATGGGACAGTGCGCTTGAGGAGTCTGTGAATTAACCCACTTCAAGATGCAATGAAGATGGAAGGAATGGTTGCATGCACCCCATACTGCAAACATGAGAATTCTACGAGTCAACAGTAAGTAGCCTACAGCAGATAGAACGTGCCAGTTTTCAACCAACTGGAATGATTCCATTCATTGCCCAGCTCCAACTTTACAGTCAAAACTTATTTCAAAACAAAGATTGCTTAAATTTGATGCAATTGTAAAACCATGTTGTGTAGACATTTTTAACACCATTTAAACGAAAAGGTGAATGGCAATGAACATAAATCGTGTTGCATTGCAAGAAAAAAACTTCACCTATCTGGCCTTCAAACCATACAACTGCAAGTAGCAGAACAGGCAAAATAGCAGAAATGGAAATGAATTTTCTAATCATCCTCCTCCAAGCTCCATAAGTTACAAGGACTATTTCATTCTCTATGATACAATATTATAACTCTTTCGTTACAAGGTAAAGGTGAAAATCAAAATATTTGATGGATGATGAAGTGACTTACTTAGAGGACAATCATCCCCGGGAAGTTTGCAATCTGGGCAACAGCCATCAAAGGCCATCCTACATATCCCACATGTTTCATCTTGAGCATCCCACGTCCATGACGCAACAGCATGCCACCTATAATAACGATCAAAAAACATTTTCACGCCAACAATGAGAAAGGATTGGTGAGGCCATTTAGCAGCAGACCATCCTCAATAAACTTAAAATCTACATAAAAAGCAAGCGAAAAAACCCAGCAAAAGTATGTTGGATACGTACTCTACCCAAATTGCAAACAAGATTCAAAGCGACATGAGTTGAGGAATTCAAGAGCTGGTAAAGGCATTCTCGCAATCAAGAAATCAACACCCAAATACCAACAAAACTAGTTTGGGAATTCACTGAGTCAATTTATCAAGCAGCGAAAAGGAAAAGAAACTACGATAGAGAGCCAAACGAAAATTCATTATGCGTTCGACATACCCTACAGAAAGCACGGCGATCAAGAAAAAGGGATTAGGGGAGTAATTAGGGAAAAAAAAGGATTCTCGTTAGATAGAAACAGAAACCAAAAACTTTTAAGATCAAAAAGGATACGTAAAACCTTCACGTTCATCTTGGCTTGCTCCCTCGAAAATTCGACACTACGACAAAACACCAGATAACTCTACATCAGAAACCAGTCCGGGTACAGGAATAACGTTAATATGTGCAAAATCATTGAAACCCACAACGAATTAGTAATTTTAATAACTAACCTTGTAATCTTAAATCTTAGAGTCGATGGTTTGAATCGGGGGAGAGAGAAAGAGAGAGATTTAGGGCTTGCGTTCAAATGTCCCATCAGCGGTAAATCACCCTCGGGTGAACCGGAAAGTTACTGGGTCGCGGAGTCACCGGTTCAACCGAGGGGGAACCAACGGTCAAACCGGTGACATCATTATCATGTCATAAATTCAAAGATTTGTAAGTGAAGAAAGAAAAACCTTTGATTAGAGGAAGGAAATCCTCGTATGCAAGTTTATGTTTATGCAGTTAAAAAGAGAAAAATTAATTTAAGGAAAAAGACGTAATTTTGCAAGTGAGGAACCTTTGAAGTTTTCTTCTTTTTTTTTTTTGGGGGAGAGGGAGAGGGAGAGGGAGAGGGAGAGGGAGAGGGAGAGAGACATGGTCAGCATTTTGCTTAGAGAAAGAAAGAGGGGCTTAGTGTTTTCTTACGTAAAAGAGATCAACAGGGTTATCTTTTTTTTTAATTTTAAATTTCATCTTTTCATTTTGGTACGAATCGTTGATACGTACAAATAGTAATTCCATGGACTAAATTCAAACCCTTAAACGTAGGAATGCGAGCATGAGAGAGACGTCCATGTGATGTGGGTAATCATTTCTTTTGCTTCAAACTGGTGGGTAACGAATTAAGCCTGCAAGCAGTGGTGTGTGAGAGAGAAAATTGCCTTGGTATAAATAATAATTACACAAAAAAAAAAAAGTTTAGTTAGGTGCTCTCTCTCTCTCTCTCTCTCTCTACATTGCCAAAGGCCATATATGTCATACCAGTCTCTCCTTTTCATCATCTCAACTGCGGAAAGAGGAGAAATGAAAAGGTGGCATTCATTATTCAACCACCAAGGCTCAACTAAGGAACCGTCACAAACTTATCATCACATAGAAAACAATGTTCTTCCAAAAATTTTATTGACTACACCTGCATTGTTTCATTACATAAGCAAAAGGGTACACAATGTTTTCCTAGACAAAATCTCTTGGTTATGCAAAGTTCGGAGGCCATGATTGAAGCACTCAGTAAGTGTGACCAATCCGACAGCCAGAAATGTTTGTCTCACAATTTGTCCAGATGAACCAGCAAGCAGTTACTGTTTCTTCTCTTCGGCTTTTCTTGGCTGGAAGCAGGGAAGGAAAAAAGCAAGGTTTAAACAGTTAAGCATTATTGTCATAATTGTATCAAATATTCAGAATCTCCTCAAGCAAATTAAAAACAAGATGCAGGTGGAGTTTTTTTGGGTCCTCTAAGCACAAGAAGACTGCAAATAATTGGATTTTCAATTTGATTCAGTAGATAGTCTCAAGGTCTCCATTCTAAAGTCACAAGTTCACAACAGAAGAACTTGTGCATACCGTATCTTTAATTAATACCAAGGTACAATCAGAAAGTTGGGAACTTGATTGGAGTTACAAAGAGGATCAAACGATAAATGAAAAATTAATAAACTAGCCCAGAGAGGCAGAGCAGCTGAGACAACCTCAGGTACCATGTTATTATCCCTATTCCTAGTCAGGTTTGAAGGATCTAGTGGTCACTGATAGAAACACCTTCAATAGAGACATTTTTCTTATGGACCATCAGCTCAGCTTCAGATCTTGACTAAGCATGCTCATTATCAAAACCAAGCCTCCACGCATCAATTCAGCTAAGTCATTAATGTACAACGGAAGCATCAAAATAAGTAATCCGACAAATTATAATTAAATTGACTGAGGGACAAATCAAATTCAGATTGACAAATACTTGTATAACAAAATCATTAACATTCAAGCATAGTAATGATCCTAGCAGAACAATAGCACCATTGGGAAAAAACTCAGGGCGGTCTATTATAGCAAACCTCTATATCTTCAGATCAGTTTTATTCAAAGGTTTTACCATCATGTGACATGATTAAAGGAAAGAAAAGAAAGAAAAAGAAAAGTCGAGACCATGCTGATCATTTGCTTTTTAGATCACACTACTATGATATCTCAACTGGCCAAATTACATGGGAAGGTCCTAAGCTTTACCAAAAATCCCAAATAGAGTTTTAAACTTCATTTTGTAATGTTCAGTGTTCTTAACTTTATGTTTGTAACAAATAAGGATTTACCTTTAAATGATTGTTAAAAACTTAACAGTAGGGTAACATGCTCCTAATAATTGTTGATATCGCCAATTTTGCAGGCTTAGTTGGCAATTGAAAGTAATAAAACAATTTGCTATATTTATAGAAATGGTAAAATAAAACTAAAATGAAACTAAAAGAAAAGTCCCACAGAACTTCATGACCCAAATCCCACCACTACTACTATGTACAACCAAATTGCAACCCCCTCTATAAAGCGGCTGTTATCTGTGCCCGCTTGTTGATCAAGAATGTACCAATCCACTGTCTATTGTCTGATTGTCCATCAGACTTTGCTCTTCGATGCAGGCCTTGATCTCAGATCAAGGCCACATCATTCTTTATTAGATGCCACATCAGCATTCTGTTAAGTTTTAAACAGTTAATTGACAGCAAAACCTTATTTGTTACCATCATAAAGTTTAAATGTCGTGAAGTTTAAACCTATTTGGGATTTTTGGCTTAGTTTAGAACCCTCTCGTGTCATTTGGTCTATCTCAATTCCAAAGGCAACCCAACCTCACACCTTCATTCTCAAAATAACACAGGACACTGATTCAGTGGACAGACACCCTAAAGCAGCGAGCCGCCAACATTGTGAGCATGAAATGTAGGGTATATATTCAAAAAAGGGGAAAAAAAACTACTGAAAGATACACACCCCAATAGCCCCTCAACCACGGATATAAAGAGAAGAACCAGAAAGTTAGCAAGAAAATAGGAGCAAAAGGAACCAAAAACTTAAAGAGATTGATAGGGAAAACTAGACCATGTTTAAGAGGAGTTATGAAACAGATTCAATCAGCACACTTTCCAAATTAATTAAGATGATATTTACCCGCTTTACTATGAAGCACTTTCGCTTGTTGTGACAAGTTCGGGAATTTCGTCAAACAGTTATTATACATCAGAGAACTTCCATTTAAGCTCTTCATTTAAGTAACAAATAAAGAGAACCCTAATTGCAAACCCTAAAACGAAACAAAGACCCATCAAAATTGAGAGAATGAACTGAACATATAGAATAGTAATAATAATAATAATCGAAAAATTAGTACCTTTGTACCAGGAGCGGGTTGACGAAGCTCTTCTTCAGGAATAATGACTGGCCACGTCTCACCGGCTTCACGAAACATCTGTTCGGTCTCGAGAAGCTGACCTTTCTCAAGAATCATAGACCGAATAGTCTGGGCAGAGGTTAATGTAGCGTCAAAGACCTCTTCGTGGCCGTTGACGAAAGTGACGGTGATCTGGGGAGGATGGTCGTCCGTGCGGCGCTTCACGACCAGCTGACAAGCTGGGTTCGACTCCTTGGCCTTCCGAGCATTGCACTGGGCCAGGAACTCCATACATGCGGCTGTTCGTGTGTCGAGTGCGTTGAACTCGATTCGAACTTTTGACAGGAACTTCAACATTCTCTCTCTACCAGTTGAGGAGCACCGCACACACTTCTTTCCGCAGCGGGCGATGCACCACCTGTGGGGTTATTACCGCTTCGGCCAAAAAAAAAAAAAAAAAAAAAAAAAAAAAAGGAAGAAGAAGAAGAAGAATGATGCCAGTTTTACAAATTTAATAATTTATGTTTTTTCTCCATCAAATTTAAATATTTGCTATGCTACCCCTAGTAAATAAATAAATAAGTACCCTTTGTGATTTGCATAATGTAGGAAAAAAGAATCGCTAATCAATCAAATAGGAGCTTTATTTATTATCCAATTATAGTAATTAATTAAGGGTCTAAAATCAAAAAAAAAAAAAAAAAAAAAAAGTTCCATTTTTGGTTTCAGCACAACAAAAAAAATAAAAATAAAAAATAAAAAATAAAAAACAGAAATCTAATTACACTCTACAAAAGCAATTATATCATAATCTTTAGTTATCTTTGAGAAGCACGATTTCTCTTAGTTCTTGGCTATCTTTGAGGAAAAGGAGAACAAATGGATAGTAGGGATTTCAAACAAAACTAATCAATCATCTTTGAGAAGTATGATCTCTCTTAATCCTTTCAATATCTTTGAGGAAAACGGAAACAAATGGGCAGAAGGGATCTCAAACAATACTAATCAATCAGAATACTAATTGACTGACCTAAAAATATTAAGCCTCAACACAACAATCCCTCAGCTCACTCACTGGTTGACCTACCCGTAATCGTTAGGGCTCACGCTTCCTTTGTTGCATAGACAATCGCATTGCACGAAAACAAAAATGATATAAAGTAACAGCACTTTGTAATAATAAAGATAACGAGTTTAGTCAAACCTAATGCAATTACCGAATACAAGTGATTCATACAAAAAAATAAAGAAAATGAAAACACTAAAAAATACATAAATATAAAAAAAAAAATAAAGATTTTTATGTAAATATTAATTATTTTATGAAAATAATAGAATGATCATATTTTATAATAAAAATCTAAAATAATCAAATATAAAATTATTAATTATAAATAAAAATAACATAAAATAAAAAATATATATAATTAAATAAGAAAAAATTTATTAAATATGAAAAATATGTAAATATAAAAATATAAAAACTTTTCTATAAATATTAATTAATTTAACGTGTTAAAACGTTTTGAAAATAAAAACGTTAGGGTTGAAAAATTTTCATGTATGATCGCAGTTAAATATGGATGTTATAAAGTTAAAAATAATAATAAAAGAGAATTAAACTGAAGAGGGATAATGACTTCAGCTCATCCATCTTTGCCTGGATGACTTTAGGGGAAGAGTTCAAACAGACAAGGTCAAGGCAAGGCTTATCCAAGACCTAGGTGCACAAATAGGCCGAGTGACATTTACCATTTTGGGTGTAAAGCTTAAAAAAGGGAGTGATGGGTATTGGATGTAAATGTAGAGTGTCTGTTCCATTACTTGTATTCAAAAGCAATGCTCCACACAACAAAAATTCAATAAATAAAATTTTAAGCAAGGATTACATGGCCAAGGAAGTATTAAGACTAGCTGTCTGTATACCTGCTGGAAAATATACACACAGGACAGTCATTTACTGGACAAACTATGAGCCAGTTATTATGGTCATCCGGTACCATTCATTCTCTCTACACTTTGTGCCTCTAGGGTGTTTGCTAACCGCTGTCTGTAAATGCATCAAATGCCATTTTTTCAGCGCATAATCATAAGCCAGTAATTTCCCCATCCACTTTCATTCTCTTTGCACTTTGAGCCTCTGGCATGCTGATGACCTGTTGCTGCAACGATGCATCATGCTGGTACGCACAGTTGGCCCCATGCCGGCATCCCCTGGAACTGTTAAAATATATGCAGGGCTTCATTATCTTGGGCTTTGACTCTCTAGGCTTGGGGTTGATTGCGAGCTCCAGGTTCACTCCTACTGGATGGTGACTTTGGCGGTTACCATATTGCTGAAAAACTTGCTCTTGAGCTTCTTGTCTCTCTTCTCCATGCTGCTGAATCAGACTTTTATAATAGTTTATGTCTTTTGCTGGAGGGCCTACAGAGGTAGCTGAGGATGGAACTGGAAGTGGAGGAGGCCGAGGAATGGGAGCTAAACTCACCCCATTAGGCTGAGGGTAGAAGGGTCCATTAGAAGGTGCTGCTACCGTCTGCCCACCAAATTCAGTCCTGTTGATTTGGACTGGAGGTGGATTGGATAATGTTACAGGAGCATTACCCGGGGGATTGGGCAAGTTCTGAGGTGTTCCATATTCTGTAACACATTTTTCAATCAACTTTGGGTTGCTAAGTATTTTAAAGAGCAAGTCTGGGTCAATCATGTTTCCTGGCTCGTTGCTTCTCATAATTGCTGTAAAAGCAGCAGATGCGGCTGCTACAACATCAGGTTCAACACCATGGGCCGAAGGACCAACCGGATTTGCATTTGTCAGTTGATTAGGAAAACTGGGGATGCTCCCTTGAGATGAAGGTGGAGGACCGGACATCAAATGCTGGGACTGAATGTTCATGGGAACATTGGTTGCTGCCATGTATTCACCCGGAATATCAGTTGTTGCATCTTCATCTTCAATGGCAGTAATGGGTATAACAGGAACTAACTGATCATTGGGATCAGAACCTTCAGTATCCATTGGAAAAGAAGGGCTGCACGCAATATGTACACAAGTAAAACTTAGGTCTAAGGATAGAAGATTCAAATTAGGACAAACAAGTAAGGCAAGGACAAAGCACACTTTGGAGGAATGGCAGATGGACGAGGATAGACAGCTTCAAGGACTCTCATTTCCCGCTGATTTTGAGCCTCAATTTCTTTGCTTTCTTCACCAGCAACCACTTGCCAGGTAACATCTAACACAAACTGTACAATACAGAGAGAATGATTCAAGTTCAGGCTTAGCATGCTCAGTTCCACAATTCTACAGGCTAATGCTGAAGCAGTTAAGAATATTAAGTTCCATACTCTGGAAGGGATTTTCCATTTAGCTAAAGGAATATGAGACAATTTATTCCTTAAGATGTTTGCTGGACGAGCTGCTTCAAAGCCAGGTGGCAGATTGTCATCAACACCAGTATTATTAGAATGTGACAACCAAGGTGTTTTCGCTTGAAGGTGATCCTGGGCACCCAATCTGACTTGTGAAGGTGATTCCTCTGATAGGAACAATCTTACCTGTTCAAGTAAAAAGCAGTAATGAGCAAGTTCACCAACCAAACAATGGCATGCAAAAGACCCACCCCAGATAGATTTGAAATTATCCCCCAAGCAAATGTCAACAAAAGCCCAGTGTAAAGAACGAACAGCATGAACAGAATGCATGGCATTAGTTAGCATCACAAAAGGCCACCTTGTCCTAGAATTACAGAAGTCCAGTACACACTGAGAACAGCTAAAACTAAATTTACTTTCTCATCGACTGTCAATATTTCCTATATTTCTGTACACTCCACGTACAAAACATGGTCTATGAATAATACAACCTTGGTATACACTTGTTGCTTGGATTGACGCACACTGCTGCTTCTGGAAATAATATGGCAAAATAGAAGCAGCATGGGAAATCCTAGGTCTCTTCCCGTGGCTCAATTCTGGAACAGAAGAGAATTCATTGGATATGCTATTACACGAGGAAATGGATATGCAACAGAAGCGCAGAGAGATGACATGCCACGGAGATCAAATTGCAAGCTTTTTCATTGAAATTTAACATGTAATTTATGAAACTGTTTAGCTGAAAAGACTCGTTTCCACCTTGGAAGTGACAACCCCACACACAAAATAAGGAATAGAGCTAGACAGCCTATACTCAATAGCAATATAGTGCCCTCAATGTTTTGGATAAGGAATTTCTCAGGAGAGTGGAATTTACTAACAAAACTAGACAGGTACAACTAATTGACAAAATGTAGAACAGCATAAAATTATAAAATTGATAAGCCTAAGCAAGCATCTAGGAACATTAGATCCTGCTAACAAAGAGGCAGGCTAGTTCACAAGCTCTCCTGCCACAAGGATGCTTAGGTAAGGTCAAATGAACGCAGCCCTACTTTATAAACAAACCCATTCCTGCAATCTGATTCCATTACCTCCAGGCTTCAACAAAGCAAATTCACAATTACATCAGGGCCATCCTCACATAAATTAATGCCTCAATCACAGCCTGCTTCTGATACTTCAATCAACCATAAGAATAAATCTATCTTTTTTTGCATTTTAGTTGTCACTATAACAGGGCTAAAATAATGACTTCTCATATAAATTCAGATTACCTTGGGAAATTAAAATGTTTGGGGGCTGCCAAATCAGAACTTGATAGAATCAGGCAATTAAGGGCAAAAGAAGAAAATTTATAAAATTTCATTTGATCCCTAAAGCATCCCACTAAACACATGGGTCAAAGGATGCCAATATAAAGACTGCTTCCAGGAATTGAACCTAAGACCTCTAGTAAAGACACAAGAAAGGTACAATCAGATATCTCCAACATAAAATTCAACTCAGAGTTATATGTAATAGCATTAAGCTTCTCCTATGGCATAAGTTAAAACTAATTATCCCCTGCTGGTAACACATCAGCATTTAACATTCTTGATTGGGTGAGAATCACATGGAGCAAACTTTTTCAAGCGCCTTAAAATGTTTAAACACTTCAAGTGAAATACACTTTTAAAAACAAAATGAAATAAAATAAAACTATAAACCCTCAAATACTTACTAAGCATTATCTTTCAACTTTTGGAGCTTTCATGTGAACTCTGAGATATCAAGGGACCTACCCATCCTGTTAAGACAGGATGTTTCAAGAAAGAAACATGAGATCAGACTGGAGTAGTGATCTAAGGCCATCCAACACTAAGGCACTGCCGTTTGGTCCTAGGACCTGGCATACAAGAGTAATGGTCATTGAACAATCCACTCCTCCCAAGCACTACTCATGATTCAACCACCTGGTCCACCTCTATAACCAGAAATTAAAGATTGTTGAAGTTAACTCTGTAAAATGTCTATCTAGATGAGTTGAACAGTCTAAGAAGGAAAGCTATCATGTAAAATGTTCCTTTAAGGCATTCTATCCAGTTAACGATTCTTCATAAAAGCAGATATACATGCATGGCATGGCAACAATTAGCCCACCAGTGATCAGATACTCCAGGAGATGGCCTTATTTCTAGAAAACATGGATTAAGCACCTAGAGAATTGTCAAAAAACAAACAAACGCACAAAGGTAGAATGGGCACAGCCATATGCAAGATAAGAAACTGTGTACCCATGACCAACAGTAAACTAACATTTAACTGCATCCATGCACATTGTATTGTTGAAGAATACAGATCATTAGTTTGTAAATGGCTCCATTCTTTGTTGAGTTAAAGAAACTTGCAAGATATGGAGTATCAATTTTGTACATTGATCAGCAAAGCGAATGACTTGCATTCTGATTCTCAAGGCTACATTTTACCTCCTTTCTCCTTGCATATTGTTTCTTGTTAGCAAACAAAACTCCTTTTTCAAAGTCAGCAAATTTAAATGAAGATTCCCAAACTCCTTTTTGCTATTTATTTATTTATTTCTTTTTTGAGAATTCAAGCCAGATCTTTTAATCCCATCTCCATATTCTCCTATTTTCCAGAAAGAAAAAAAAAAAAAGGAAAGATTTCCACATGCCCACTAATTCCAATGATGGCCAGTTTGTAATCCCAGCAGTTCTCCAGAAATCTATAATTCTGTAACATTGACAGCATGCTCAGTTCATCACAATCCCTCTCAGTCTGAAATGTCCAGAAGTGTTGCAAACGTGTTGGCCAAAAGCTTGCATTACATACTCTGGCCACTATATACTGGAGTATTTTGTACTTAGAAATGATTCATTTGGTTTATATATACTTTTTTCTCTTCAAATTTTAAAATCACAACCATTCACTTGGCTAAAACCTTTAATTTACAACTAAAGCACTTTTGAGCATGATCTCTTCAAACATTCAATCTTTTTTGGAGAACTTAACCATACTGCATTCAACGGTCTTAATAAGTGGTCATAGACCTCAAAATGCAAATGGTGCAATATCCCTCCAGTTCCGGTAGATGCGTATTTCCTGACCATATAATACAATCTTGTACATTTGGAATGCAATGAAATAAAATAGCAATCACGGTATATACAAATTGCAGGGATTATTCTTGCAAGGAGAAGGCAGTATGTCTATGAACAGAAAAGGACGAGTGAGTTCTAAGCTGGAAAATTTTTGCTAAACTGAAGAAAATGATTAAGAAGAGTGGATGTCTAAAACATGCATGCAGAAAACAAGAATCCTAAAGATAAATTAATCAGTGAGATGACAGTTGATGCAGTCAGTCAACCAATAATGCTTTTAATAACATTAAATACTAAATAACTAAACATTAAGCTTTTCATATGCAACCAAATGATGCACACAACCGCATAATGTAGGCAACTCTACCCCCTAGGTATCTTCACATAATTCAAGGCTTGTTTCCTAGATTTCACAAAGATCAAAAAAGCCTGTAATCCTTTGGTTTCTACGGCCTAGCATGCCACAAATGGTTCAATTCAGTGCATACTCCAGCTAACTGCAATTTCGACCTAATATATGGATGGCTATAAATGTGTGCACACAGTTAATATGACTAGAGTTCCAGTATCCCTCCAATTGTGTAATCCAATAAATTACCTGCCTTCAATATCAACACACACTTTACCTGCTTATAATAATAAATGTTTGGAATAATACAAACAACATCGAACTAGCTTGTTTAAAGTAATATCAATTTGAGACAAATTGGGTAGCACAATGCCTCATTTTAATAAGAAAAAAGTAACAGAGTACAGGCTGCCTGATCTCAAACAATGACATGAATATAGGCTTTTAATCTGGCACACTAGGAAAAGGTTGATTTAGCAAATGGCATAGCCAATCCCTGGTGCTTAGAACATAAAGCTCTTTTCTTCCTCTTCCCCCCCCCTTGTGGAGACGAAATATCATTACACAGATAGAATTCCATTCTGCAGTCAAAATCCCCACTTCATTCTTCATCTTCTTCTTTTAGTTACAGTATATATAAACGGGAGAGACATATAAAAAACAATAGCATGAAAATGAGGTTTGAAGTGTCAAATGTTCTCAAACACATAATCTTAATCCTAAACAGAGACAAATTTTGACACCCTATTATTATTTTTAGCAAACAGATAACATCAAAACCCAGTGAAACTTAGTCAATTAATCAACAGCAGAAAAGCGCAAAAACAGAAAAGAGATAAACTACATTCACACAAAATCAACACAACAATGAGGCGTTTCAATGTGGGAGCTTAACTTCCTCGTAAAATTTCAAGCTTCGAGATCAAAAACCTAACATAAATTCATCAAAGACTATGAATTTCTTTCGGAAAATGAAAACCTCGATGGAAGAACATTGGGGGAATTAATACCTGACAAAGATTAACATCAGAAGCCCATGAAACCCTTTTCGATTTCTGCAATCCACGCATATTTAAAGAGAGAGAGAGAGATATTCAAAAATTGAATCTTCTTTCTCTTATCCGCTTCGTCAAAAACAAAAGTCTTTAGACAAATCGAAACCCTAATCTACTCGATTCATTCAAAACCGGTTCTTATTAATATAACGTTAACCTAATTTTTCCGATTCATTCTTATGACGCCATCGACTGACTTAGACACAACCATTGATCGAGAGAGAGAGAGAGAAAGTGAGAGAGAGAGATTCAAGCTAACCCTAGATCCTCTGGTTAAGTTATTCGCTTCGAATTTTTTTTATTTTTTTCCTCTCCTTCTTTACCTTTTCAAGCTATAGCGCGTGGAGGCAAGTGAAGAGGTTTCTGGTCTTGGGAGGGTGGTGTTTCCCGATTTAGAAGGAGAGTAAGCATACAAACGTGGGGATTGCGCGTGGTGTTGGTGGTGGGTCTTGTGCGGCGTTTTTAGTATTGACGATGAAAGGACGGCACCTGGTGAAATCAAAACAAACGCGACCCGGGTGGTCTTTTTTCCCGTTTTTCTCAAGACAACGTTTTGGGTTGGACTCTAATTGGGCTTAAAGTATGGGCCCAATATTTAATAGGCCGGTTTTCATTGTTTCGATCTCCGAGTGCCACGGCGGACCAAGCTGAGGGTCACAATTTTCTCTCTCCTCCGTTTCTATAATTTTTCTATTATAAGTAAAAAAAAAAAAAAAAAATTTATAACCAATATATAATTTTATCAATAAAACTCAAATATTTATAAACTATATTTAAATAATTATCATATCGTTAACCTTTTAATAAAACCAAGACACAAGGCAACGCATAGAACTAATATATTTTTTCTCTCTTTCTATTAAATTTAGTTTGAATAGAATTAGATCTAAAGAATAAAATTTTTCTAACAATTATTTTTTTCACACACAAGACTCAAACTCGATATTTTATTTAAGAACTATCGGTATCATATACTCAATTAAGTAAACGTTGGTCTAAAACTAATAGCTTTAAAAAACATTTGTTAGTGCTGGCGGCGCCAACCTTAGCCACGTCAAACGTGTTAGACTGGATACCATTATTTTCTTCCCTTAGGTTATATTTTAATTAATTTAATTTAAATATTTATCATTTTAGTCTCTCATTCTCCCCAGTTGGATTGGAGCCTACATACGGCAATACTTGGCCCGCTTGACCCATCACGTGCTCATCCACTACGTCACGGACCCTACATGTGGCAACTCATCACACGATCGGCCGTCATCATTATTCGGTCAAAAATGGATCCCACCCAACGTACAAAAGAGCAAACCGGAGCTGGAGCTCCTTTCCGACTTCCGAGAATGTTCTGAATGATTTTATCATAAACTCCCTACGTCCCTCCCATTTTTTTTTTCAAGAGTTAAAAAAAATAATTAAATTATTTTGGTTGTACAAAAATATAATTTAATCTTACTGAATCACTCATTCTCTCGTTCAATTAATATTTAAGAGGGAGAAAATAAATATAGATTTTTCACTTATTTAATAGAGAGAGGTAATAAAAATAAATGATAAAAATGAGATTTTCTTCTTTAAATTGTAGACCTCAATTACATTATGAGGTTAGCAGGTTCAGTAGAGACAATAAAAGTGAAGGATAATATTAGAAGAAAGAAATAGTTTTTTTAATCTTCTTAAAGTGAGATAATTTGAAACAAAACAATTTAAAAAAAAAAAAAAACAGATAAAATAGAACGGGGAGTATTATATACCGATGTTACTCCTACATGATCAATTAATACATACATACATACATACATATATATATATATATATATATATACACACACATATACATACACACACCCTTTTGTTTGACCCCGGAAACGATTAACGCGGTGTTCGGTTAGTGGTTATGTGAATTAACAATGAGTTTGAAAGTTAGAGAATGAGAATCACGAGATGAGTATAAAACTAATATATGAGTTTTGTAAAATCTAAATAAAATGATGGATTTTGATTGACACCTATAGATAAAATCTAAGAAAAATTCTTTTTCACTTTTTGTTCTTCCGTAAAATATTAATTTTAAAATATTTTAAAAAATAAAATAAAATATTAATTTTATCAAAGGCACTTTTAAAATATTTTAAAAAATAAAATAAAATATTAATTTTAAAAATATTTTAATTTTAGTTTTAATTTTCAAAAATAAAATAAATTTAAAGAAAATAAAATAGATAATAATTATATTTTTAATTTTACAAAAAAAAATAAAATTTTAAAATATTAATTTTAAAATATTTTTTCTCAAAGCTAAAATTAATATTTATATAATTTTCATTCTAAAAGATATATAAACCTAATATCAATATTGATAATTAAATTTATTTTAAATTTGAACCAAATAAAGAATATCATATTATAATTCCAATCTCGATTTTTAAGATTTTTTATTACGTTTTCAATTTTGATTTTTAAATACAAACCAAATACCGGCTAAGTTCCATCCATTCCCATATAATTGCTTAGGTCGAGGTACGAAGTTGCTTGGCCTAAGGGAGGAAGTTGAAGACATGAAAAGAATGGAACACGGTCAATCTACTAATAAGGAGGGGGGTATAATACCTAAAACAATAGCACATGTCATCTTAATACAAAAGGAAAGGGAGTTCTTTTTTTTTTTTCCTTGGTTTGTAGATGGGGGCTAGCCACGCCCAGATCACAAAGATTAACAGACAAAAAAATTACAAAAGAGGACCATGAATACACCTGTCTTTGGGCAAGCACTGCCAGTCTACGAAAAACAGAGGGAGCCTCCCTTGAAGGATGAGCAAAAATGACAAGACCAGGATCATGGTAGCGGGCGAAGAAGGCGCCTGAATTCCCTCACAGGAGTGTCCTCTTCACTAGAGAAGTCTGAATGCATCAGGCCTGGCCTCTCCTCAACGATGCATAGCCCCTGGTAAAGACCCCACAACTCAACCGAGCATGGACCCACAGTAATTGAAAACCCTATTATCCAATTCCCAGCATGAACCCCTTACAACACCCTCAACCGTTAGCTTTTAGGCTCCCATCCCCATTCGGCTTGCACATTTTGCAACCCCCCCCCGCCCCCCCCCCCCCCGGGGGGGGGGGCTTCTGGGAAAAAAAATGACCCTCCTGCCTAGAGGGCCAAAAGCATGTGAAGGAAGAAATCTCCAGAAGGGTTACCCAAGCAAGATGGGGGCACACCTAATTTATTACAAAAATCAAAGTTCAGAAGCATTCTAAAGCTATTGCCACCTATGCTGTGTTTGTGCATATCACGAGAATAAAAACAGAAGACAATATCTCGAGGCAAATATCATTACAAACATTCACAATAATCACACATCCAAATCACTCGAAAACTTACAGGCAAACCTCTACATCTGGATCATATCGAATTTTGTAAAATAATAATAATAAGAAAACCTAAGTAAAGTCCGTGTAAATTACATCCTCAGCTCTTTATATATATTGCATATTTTTCCTAGCTTTCACAAAGCTTTTTGGTGCAATAAGCACAGAGTTTTGAGTAAAATAGAAAAGGCAAGTACGCCATTAAAATCAGCCAGAAGATATCTAACAGGTATAGAAGCAACACTACCAATACCCGATTCAGTGTCCACTGGACTCTCCTCATCTCTGCCATTTTCTCTCTGAAATCAAAACAAGAAACAGACAGGTTACATCAACAAACAGTATCCGAACTACATGCACTGGAAAATCAATCAACACCCATGATTCCTCAAGGAGTCCAAGTAATATTTATCAAAATGCGGAGTTACTATTAAGGATGCACCAATGTCCATGGTTATACACACAGAGAGGCCTATAAATCCTCACAGAAGAAGCAAACCACAAGTGCAGGCAGACAGTGACAAATGCAACATGAAAGGCTCAATAGCACCATGATTTATATCCAACAAATTATCCTGTTAATACAGATATACCATCCAGATGATCACATAATGAATGAAAATAATGTGTATTGCATAATAATCAGCAAATAAGAAACACAGACAGGCTAAAAAAACATTACCGTGATGGACACCATTTCCTTTGGTATTCTGCTGTGTTTGAGACATGGAGCGTTGAACACGTGGAGATTCCTGCCTCCCATTTGCACCGGGTAATGAATGCCTCTTCTTGATATAAATTTCTCTCTCTTGCACATCCGGACTTGACCTCGGGGAACTGTTGGCATGTGCCTTGGCTCTTGCAGATTCTGTGGCTTGCATGTAATTTGGAAGAGAACTGCTACTGTTTCTCTGTTCTTGGTCAACTTGATCAGGTTTTACCGAACCAAAAGAATTGCGCCTCTTTCCACTTCTCTGGTCTTTAGGCAGTTGTTCCATACTGCTTCTGGCACCATTATCAATAATTGGATTTGCAGGGGATCGCTTACCTGCGGATAGGGACTTGCGTTTTTTGTCAGACTCACTTCGATAACTTTTGCCCCTCTTAGCTTTCACTGATATCTGACTGGATGGTGTCCCCTGTGATTCAGGAACAGTAACGAGGCTTTTTGGGGATGCTGTTGGTGATGACTTGCATGTTTGACGACCTGTCTCTGGTTCCAGCTTTAACTGTCCATCAGGTACACATTTTTCTGGCTCCTGATTTACCTGTGAGACATCCTCAGTTGCAGCTAAGTTACGCGATTCTACATCCACATCATCACATCTCTCCAGCTGAATTGACACACAGTCAGATAAGCTGGGTGTTGGGATATGAGAAACATCCTTGTCTTCGACATCTATAGTTTTCAGAGAGATATAAGCCCCTCCATTTGAATTTTTGGCTTCATGCTCAACTTCCTCGCCTCCAAGTTCAAATCTATCTGGAGAATCAAGAGTTGAAGTCACAGAAAGTTCAGTACCACACTCAGAGCCACCAACATGGACACTTGTATCATGTGGGACTAGATTATTTGACAATCCAAGCTCCTTTGTCCTAATTAGATACTCTATTGGCAGTGAAACTGCATCAGTGTTAGATTCAACTACAGCACTATGGGAAGATGAACTGAATGATCTAGCTGAATTGGCTGTAGAACTGAGCTCTTCAAATTTTGAATGGGCAGCAATAAATGCAGGATTACTTGCCTTCCTTGAACTAGGTACAAACTTCTTTACCTCAGTCTCCAGTTGTTCAGAGGCAGATCTTTTGCCAGAAGGTTTTGGTTTTTCATTCTCAGTTTCTGGCTTGTTCGAAATATCATTAAGTTCCACAACAGAATTTGCATCTGACTGCATTGTTTGAGAAGGAACTGTTTCCATATCCAACGAGACTTCTTTTGTGTTCAATATGGTTGCATTCTCAGGCTGAAGTGACACCAGATTGTCAGCTTTAGAAGAAGTTCGCTGGTATGCCTCAAAGTTAAAGTTGTTTGCATCATAAGTGATCAGATTTTCCTCACTCTCTGAGGATACCAATTTTTCAGTATGACCATACTGCTGATTCACCGATTCTTCAAGAACTTCCGGTGGGTTTTCACTTTCCATTTTGAATGCGGAAGTCTCAACATTATCCTTTTCCTTTTGCTTCTCATCTGATTCTGGTAAAGGTGATTGTGCAGGGTCTGGTGCTGACGCAGACATCCATCTCTCCAACCATCTCCAGGTGGAATCAGGTTTTGACAGGTCACACTTAATGTTGATTGTTTTAGTCCTTGGAGTTGAGTCCAACAGCTAATATTAAGTAAAATATATCAGTTGAAAAACAGACATAACATGATTCAATGCAAAAAGATTCCAATCAACAGAAAAATGGTGTCAAATCTATTCACCTGACGAGCAAACCTATTGCCAAGGAGCTTTGAAATAGAGGTGTATGTCACCACTGTCTTGGGTCTGTTCTTCTCCTGAAAGAAGAAAGATCAATCTCGATTCAAAAGCCAAATTGTCAAAAACCAACCAAACAAATTGAATGGGAAAACATATTGCATCAACTGGACAAACCACTACTATTCTCCCGATTTATAAGAGACATCTGGTAAAAATCCAATCTTGCACAATCTTAATAGAAATAAGCATCCAGTGGAAGTGCAGAGGTAGCCAATTAGTCTATCACTTAAATTCACACGAAGGGAATTCCTGGAAATAGACAAATTTGAAGCCATTAAGTGCAAGAAAGCATTTCACTTTCACATTGCAAGACCTTTTGGACAGAGACAGCTAATGCTGACGGCAATGTTATCATGCAGTTTGTGAATAAATATGCCTACATGCGCCTATTATTGATTGAGTTGCAACCTTCAACTTTCCATGGTTGACTTTTCATGGCTTTATATCATATTAAAGTAAAGGATTCAATAATTTGGAGAAAGGATGTAGACAATTGAGCATCCTGCAATGTAAAACCCACACTGACTTCTACATAATTGAAAATCTACCAGACAAACAAGACACAGATACTGTGTGCTATAAGCTGGAGTAGACTGATAAAATTACCAAGGACTTTGAACGCCGCTTCTCTGTGGGCTCTCCATCTAGGTCTTCTTCCAAGCACGATTGATCCAGCAAGATGCAAGCACGGCGAGCCCTAACAAGAGCCTGCATTTTGACAATTGCTTGCGCACATCGTAACGTTCCCACAGCATGCCTCCTGACCAAATGTCCCCGAACTGCAGCCTGCAATTTAACCACATTCCTGATTTTTTGAAGTTCTTGCCGACCCTGCATAAAATTTGGTAAACATACGTCAGGAAAGGATTGCTTCACGACTTCATGCAATTGAACTTGGTATCTGAAAGTACCAAGAATCCTCTAATAGCAGCTTGGATAACAGTTGCATCAGCTTCCTGCAGTTTGCTCTCAACCTTACAATCACCATTAGTAGTATCATCTTTGGTCTCAGAAACCTTTAAGTTAAATGAAGCTAACAGCTGGGATTTTTCATTGGTCTCAGTAAGCTTCGAGTTGCATGAAGTTGACAGCTGAGGATTTTCATTGGTCTCAGTAACCTTGGAGACGAATGAAGTTGACCGAGGCTTTTCATTATCCCAGTGTTCTAGAGAAATTTTCTCTGTAACAACAGACTCAACTGGAGCCTGGAATTCAGCAGCAGTAGGATCTGAGCCATCATTGTTCCCTGAAGAAGGAGATTCTGTGGCCACAGAATTGCTTAGAACTCGGTGACTGGCTGTTCTCTTCCGGAAACTCCACCTGCGCTTGTCACTTGATCCCTTGCTCTAAAGAGAAAGCAATACCCCATTTAAGATATATGTGAGAGAGAGCGAAGAGATTAGACACCACAGTCTTTTTCAAAAGACAAATACTAACAACTTGACATCACATTGTGCGAATGTAATTACTACCCTGGCTAATGCTGAAACGAAACAAATGGGTATGGTCCGAGCAGCAAGCACCAAGAAAAAGAGTAACCCGCAGTATCATCTAATTCCTTGGAAAAAAAAAAAAAAAAAGTGCTGTTTAAAGTGAAACTCATAGGAACCCGATAGCTAAGCTTGTGATCATCTTATATGAATTCATTAGCCTTTTATCACCATTCGAAGATTTTACAAAACCAGCATCAAATTAGAGGCAAAGACAAACTCCTCGAGTAATGTTAAGATGGAGAATGCAGAAAGCGGAAAGCGTGGATGGATGTTAATAAAGACAATACCTCCAAATCAAGCAGGAAAGCAGGATCAAGTAAACCTTTTTTACAGATCAAAATCCATGTCCATCAGGATCACAGTTTTACTATCACCACTACTACTACAACAAAATCCTAAATTAATCAATAATCAAGCAAGACCCAGTAAACCTCGATCCAAACAAACACAAACCCTTTTGATTCAAGAGTAGAATGCCATAAAAAAAAAAAAAGCAAAAGAATAAAAAACGGAGATTAGATTAAAAGTAAAAAATAGAAATACCTCAGGGATGTTATCTTGAAGCTCCAGTTCATCTTGACCACCGGTATCGCTCCCACAAGTGATGATCTTCAAACAAGAGGACGTCGTTGATCTTCCCATTCTTCTTCTCTCTCTACTTCTTTTAATTAGTCTACAGCTTGAGGAAGAAGAAGAAGACCATAAGCATTCGCACCAGGACAAGCCCCATAGCCAGGTTTTGTTGTTGTTGGAACTTGAACCAAAGAGACGAGTGTTGAGGAGAGTAAGGACATCAAAACACTCCTAAAATCCAGCTATATGTTTATGGTTAAGTCCGCCCTGGGGTCCGTTTTTAATTTTCCACTTCTCCCAGTCCCAACCCCGTTTGGAGAGAGAGAGATCAAGCGGTCAGATATTTATTGATTTTATAAACAACGGTTTAACATTATTTAATCAATAAAACCTGAAAATTTAAAATACAGATCTATGAAAAAAGAAAAGAAAGAGAGTCACCCATACAGATACGACAACTTATCCAACCGTTACTCGTGATCACGAGATTCACGAGAATTTCTCTCTTTCTATTATCAATTTCAATTTCCAAATCTCGTGCCTGTCGGCGACTACCGGTGATTTTTTTCATAGGTACCTTAACTACGTCGAACCATAAAACCAATTTACCGTTTTACCCCCGATCCGTATAAGGCTTGGTCCCGGCCCATTTAGAGTATTAATCTACTTGATAGATTCAAACCCAATAAAGAATTTAATCCAAAAGATCAAAATATTGGATGAGAGGATATATTAAATTTAAGTACCATTTTATAATTTTATTAAGAATAAATATGAGATTCATAACATTATCGTTACTCTTCACGACACTAGATAATCCTTTTTTTTAAATGACTCTCACTCTGATACTAGGTAGTTATTTTTCTCTTTAAACTACTCTCACTCTGACATCAAGTAACTCTTTTCCTTTAGATGACTCTTGCTCTGACATCAAGTAGTCATTTTTTTTGAACGATTTTCACTCTGATATCAGGTAATCATTTTTCATATTTTTGAATGGCTCTCACTTTGAATTACGTAATTCTTTTCTCTCCTTTTCTCTTTTATACGACTCACACTCTAGCAACAGATAGTCATTTTTTCCTTTAGATGACTTCACTCTAAATCTTATTAAGTATTAGGTAACCTTTTTTCAGATAACTTTTTTCCATTTTAATCTGATTTTGAGACCAATTTATTATGAACACACTTGATGGATTCAATTCTAATAGAAAACTCAATCCAAAATGTCAATCTATTGGTGAGAGAGTTTATTGAACTTAAATATCATTTTATGATTTTGTTAGAAATCAATATGAGATTCATATTATATTGAGGGCCTTTCTGGGTGACCAGGGATATGTCAATCATTCAAATTCATAATAATCGGTTACGGTTCTATAAAATATCATACACTTACTTTTTCAGAGAGAGAAGCAAGGAATCTGCAGCTCTAATGTTTCTATAACCATTTTCAATGTTCCTATAAAACAGTTTAGTGATCATAATTTTTCTTTCTCAATTTCATGATTGTGATTTAAATCTCATGTAATAAAAAAATAACCATTTTTAATTAAAAAAGTTTAACTATTTAATGTGACCGATCATACTCTTTTAATAGGAAATAATTGATTTTGTCTCATTTATAACTCTAAAAACTATAGATTTTCAAATATGTAAAAAAATAAATTTTATAAATGAATTTTATAAGAGTTTGTAGAGTCCAACTTACTTTTTTAATTACTATTTTATCTTAATTAATTTTAAAAGAAGATAATTTTTAATTAATTAAATATATCTCTATATTTATAAATACATTTTATATTTTATTTATGTTATTGCAAGTATAGAACTTCAATTGAATTTCGAATTTTAGTTTTTGCCTTTGAGTTCCTAACGTATAATTAATTTAAATTTTTTTTTTCCTACTGATCCGTGGATTATTGATGATTTTCAAAAGGAGGGGGTGAAAGCTGGCCTTTTATAAATTTAAATTTAAGATATTCTTGATGCCACTAGGTTAAAATGTAATATAAGACTAAAACTAGGGTGTTTATTGTAAATTTGACCTAAAGCAAGAGATGGAGGCCTGGAATTAGAATCTCATCTCACTCATCTCTGCAACGCAATTATGAAAATGACGATATACGATTTCGCAAGAGAGAGAGATGGTGGGGTCCAACCAGGCGCCTATGCTGATGTGGATTATTCACCATTCTCTCTCATGTTATCCTCCGAAAATAGAAATCAAACTACTAATATAACAAAATTTTTTCTAAATACTAGATTATCCACTGCGCGATGAATCTTAATTTTTTCACTATATAAATATTTATTAAATTCATAATTAATTTAATATATAAACTAAATTATTACTGAAATCAGTAAAAAAATATAATTATATCAACGACAGAAAAAAAGAGTCTAACCATTAATTTTTTTTAAAAAAAGTCATTAAATTAGATAAAAAAAATAATAAGTGAAGTAAAAATATAATAAAAATAAAGAAATAACCATCTATGAGGTTCAAAAAAATAAAAGAGAAAAAATTTATATTAAAAAAAAGGACTCAAAAAGAAAAAAGGGCCAAAAAATAATAAAAAAAAGCAAAGATCTAAATGAAAAAAAAAATATGATTTAAAAATAAAAGGATGACCATCTATTGGGCAAAAAAAGAAAAAATCTATATTAAAAAAAGACGAATGATTAAAGTGAAAAAATGGTCAAAAAATGAATTGAATGGATAAATGAGGCCAAAAATGGAGAAAAATCTATATCTAAAAAAGACGAATGAGTTAAGAAAAAAAATTAAGTAAAAAAAAAGAGTAAGACTCTAAATAAAAACAATTAAAAATCGTGATCTAAAAATAAAAAAATAAAAAGGGGGAAAAAAATAAAAAAAAAAAAAGAGGAGAAGGGAAAAAAAAAAGAGAAAAAAAGAGGAAGGGGGGAAAGGGAAGAAAAAGGAAAAAAAAAAAAAAAAAGAAAAAAAAAAAAAAAAAAAAAAAAAAAAAAAAAAAAACAATCATCCGTGAGATCAAAAAACAAAATGAAAAAAACTTATATTTCAAAAGATGAAGTATTTAAATGAAAAAAATAGTAAAAAAAGTGAAAGATCTAAATAAAAAAAAAAAAGTGCAGTCCCATAAAGAAGGTTTAAAAAAAAGAAGGAAAAAAGGAGGGTTTAAGGGGAAAAAAAAGCAGGGTAAAAAATAAAAGACCTAAACAAAAGAAGGGCAAAATGAAAAAGTATAATGATTTGAATGAAAAAAATATAGATCCCAAAAAATAATGTGTGGAGATGAAGGATCCAAGCGAAAAAATAAATAAAAAATATAAGAATTTAAACAAAACAAAAAAAAGTATAGTCCAAAAAATGAAGGACCTAAGCAGGAAAAAGTGTAAGAATTTGAGTAAAAAAATACGAAATTTCAAAAATATGGAACGACCGAGTAGTTACATTCCAAAAAGAAAGCTATCACATAGGAATTATCCCAAAGTTTTTACATTTTACCATAAATTTCGATACAAATATACAATTTCAATTTGATTTCTTTAATATTTATATAAAAATAATTACCCATATTATATAGTATTAAAATTATGAACCTTCTATTGAAACCAAAAGAAAAAAAGTTCATAAATTTGTAATTATAATTTTAATAAAATATTTTAAAATTATTTCTAAAAAATGATTTAGAAAACTATTATTATAAACAAGTTTATGCAAAAAGATTGTGTAAAAAAAATGTGGCAAGATTTTATTTAATAATAATATGTAAGATATAGTTCATAAATAATTAGAAACTAAAAAACAAAGGGGAAGGTGGGGTGGCTTCTAAATCTGACATAAGTGAGACATTATCGGGAGGTTGTGAAGCATCACTCTAATAAACAGTCATTGCCTTAGAAAACAAAATGTCCCACCATCCCCTACATTGTTTTGGCCTCTTATTACTCCACGACACCGAAGATCCTCTTGCCTAGACCTAGAGAGAGAGAGAGCACATGACCGAGTCCCCCAATGCTGCTGAACCATTACTTTTTCTCTGCGTGTGGTGTGTTGATCCTCTCTTCTGGTTTGTCAGTGGTTTCACGCAATGTCTTCGTTTTTTGGCAGCTACGATATGGGATGCCATGTATTTGTCACATCGGACCCCTATGATTTAAATCTCCCACCTCGTGAATTATCTCTTTGTTATGGTTTTGGATTATTATTTCCAATATCTTGGATTTCTAATATCTTCGATTGCCAATAACCATGAAGGCACCACCAAGATGGGTTTAAGGATTTGATTAAAGGTACATAGAGGTAGAGGCCCCCAAATGCAACTTGGATTAGTTCGGTTTTTAGCTAATAATCTGAGTTATTGTGGGATTTCCTAGACCTTGCCGAATATCCAACAATATATTTTTGGAGGGACCAGTTTGATAGCACAAGAATAGACCATCTTCCTCCCATAACCGAGAAGAAGGCAAATGGGGTGGGTTGGAGGGTGTCATTGAACAAAACAAAAGTCACAATCTCAAACACCAAAATGCCTTTCCTTCTAATTCTAATCTACCTAGGTGTGCGAATTTCCAAGGGACAATAAACTGGCGTTTAGGTACAACTAACTCCTTTTTCCATTGTTTGTAGATCACAAAAAATAAATAAATAAAAAAAAAGATTATCCCTTGGTTTTATATTATTCGGTGAGAAATTGGTTTTGTGGAGCCCTTGTCACATGGGGAAAGCATTTGATGATTAGAAAGCGATAAAACGTTGCTCTCATATTTATTTATTTATTTTTGGTGAAAAATCTCTTCTTCTAGACCAGATCACGAGCCCCATCACCACATTTTTAGCATGTATTGTTTTTGTTTATTTGGCATAGCCAATGCCGCTGCGGCCACAAATTAATTTTTTTTAAATAAAATTTTAAATTTAAATTTTATGTATAAGATTTTTATTTTTTAAAAATTTAACTCGATTTAAATCACATTTAATCATACCTAAACTAGTTATTAGACCAATTGTTTATAATAAAAAATTAATAATAACCAATGCTACCACAAAAATTTTAATATTTGCGCTTTAATTGAATTTTCAATTAACTCAAAATAGGTTTACATGATTGAATTCAGTTATATTAAATCGATTAAAAAATTAATAATCTTATTTGATATAATCTAGCAAATATTTTGTTAATTCTTTTAAGTGTATAAAACAGTATTTTGGGTATAAAGTAATTACATTTCTTAATTATTTCTGTAAAGTATAAAGCATCACCTAAGAATAAAATTGGTATGATGGATTTAACTTTAGTATAAAGTAAGTTGTCAAACTAATGGATGAATAGAAAAGGATCCAACGTTAATGGATAACATCGCCTTTGTAACCTAAAAGAAACAAAAATCACTTGGGTTGCATATTCCTAAATATATTCGAGCTTCTAGGTTGTTTGCTTCTGTTAACGAGCCATGGTTTCTCAATTTCCAAAGAGTAGTGATATTAGCATCGTTGTTCCTCATGAGGAGTGCACATGTAGGTATCCATTTGCATAATTGAGAGGGACCCCCTTTGGTTGGATGGGAGCTTTGGAAACCATTTCTTGTGCAGAGCCACAACAAGGGTTGTTCCGGGCGAGGGAGGGGAGGCCACATTATACCCCTTTGTTCAAGGGCAACCCTTGAGTACTTACAGCTTTGCATGCATAACTTTTGAAGTAAAAATTATTGAGACAATTTGGACCCTACCCTACCCGACTCAACTTTCTTTCTAAAAACCCTTGAACTACTACGTGCATTACAAGATTTCACAATCTCAAGTCCACCTACCCTCCATTGATTGGTTCTTGACAAAAACAAAAAGCGAATATTGAACTGTTCGAGTCGATTTTTACTCTACAGATGATTGCTCTTCCAACTCGAATACAGAACCTGATGACGATATGCTTGCTGGGCCTTCGCTGAAGCAAAACCTGCAAAAGACCCCACCGGGATTAGCCCGATGGGAGAATTCTGACGGTCAAATCAAACAGAGTGATAACAAAATAAGAAAAAGTCTAAAAGAGTCGAGAGAATATAATCATGTGTTGTCTCTGTTTGTATACGCCGGGGGGGGGGAAGGAGAACCCCCCGGTTGGGGGGGGGGAAAAAGGGGGGGGGGGGGGTCAATGTGATATATGTATATAGAGAGAGATAATAAACGTATCATGTGTATATGATCGAATATAAAGTTGCACCCACATGTATAAAATCGAATGGAGCCATACCCCTGTGGTGATGTGGACTTGGATATGAAGCCATATCTCTAATGATATGTAGAATTTTGTATGAAACTCCATTTGAGTGGTGTATAGAATTTGGTATGAAATTTCCTCTGAATGACGTATAGAATTGTCTCTCTCTTGTGTATCAAAAATTGAACCTCACTAAGGGTTGCAATACTCTATCTGTATAGTCTTCCAAAGAGTATAAAAAACTCTAGTTTCCTTTTTGCTGATGTCTTTCGAAATGGTAAGTGTTTGTAGTTAAAAATTTCTAAAAGATCTAGACATCCTTGAAATTAAGGAAGGTTTAGGATTTTAAGAAAAATTCTTTCCTTATTAAAAGTCCAATAGAATTAAAATTCTACGTGAACAAGAAAAGTTTCCAGTATCATAGAGATCTCCTTTCAGATGATTATAAGAGAATTGGAAGTTGTTTAAACTGAGTACCATCATTTTCCCCTGCTCTTAATGGCATTTTGAAAAAATAGTATAAGGAGTAGAGTGATTCAAAGAATCAGAACAAGCACAAAAGTGGAGCATTGAATGCGAAAGGTACCGGTGACAAACGGTCAGAATTGCTTGAGAAAAATTTTGATTTGCTATATAGAAGCCGAAGACTGAGAGGTCGGGAGACCATGAGATCAAGAGACCTATAGATCGAATGATTTGAGAGATCAAATGATAGGGATGTTGAGAGACCAACAGGAGACTGACAGACCAACAGGTCGAACGGTAGAGAGATCGATAGATCCAATGATTCGAATGATCGGGAGGTCGAGAGACCGATAAGAGACTAAGAGACTAACATGTCAAACGGTTGAAAAACTGACAGGTCGAACGATTCGAATGATCGGGAGGTCGAACGACCGACAAGAGGCTGAGAGACCGATAGGTTAAATGATTCAAATGATTAGGAGGTCGAGAGACTGGACAAACGATTCGAATGATCGAGAAGTCGGGAGACTTAAGCGAAAGTGTCTGACTGAGTAGTAGTCGAGAGTGTAGAGTGCTTATATTATGAAAAGTAGTAATAGAAGATCTAAAGACTGACTTGGAGTCATAACTCTCGGTGAGTTTGAGATGCTAGACACCGATGTAAGAGAGTATGGGGCTAGGTTTTGTATTTGTGAGCATTGGGTGGTCGTCAAAAGCGTTGTAGTCGAGAGAGTACTAGGCATCAGAGTCGAGAGAATATACTAAAGCAATGTTGCAACTAGTGTGATACGATGTTGAAAGAGAGGGAGCTGAATCCTGTCTAGTGCAGTAATGGCTATTTTAAATAGACAATTAAGAGAAAGTGAGTTGAATCTCATCCGGAGGCCAGAGCCCATATATAAATAGAAAACCTAGGAAAGGAGTTAGATCCCACATTGGAGTCAAGACCTTATGTAATACAGAAGACCAAGAAAGGGAGTTGAATCCTGTCCGGGGCACTGAGGTCTATAGAAAACTGAAAGAAGGTGGGTGCGGAACCCACGTAAGGCATACAAGCATAAGTCATATATATTCGAGTGAGAGTTATATCCGAGAGAGTTCAAATGAGAGAATGGGTCGTGTCTGCTTGTGAGAGAGATACATCCCTTATAAACGACAAGTTACGTTCGGTAGAATTTAATCAAGAGATTTCGTTCGAGAGAATGGGCTATGTTTGCTCGTTCGGGGTGATATAACCTTAACGATAAACTACGTTCAGGGGAATTCATTCATTTGATAGACTGGGTGACGTTTACTCATTTGGAAAGATAAATTCTTAACAATAAACTCCGTTCAGGATGACTCATTCGTTTGAGAGACTAGGTGATGTTTGTCTGTCACACCCCGACCCTCGGATAGAGCACGCGACAACCGTCGTGATACCTCAGCATATGGGCAGAATCTCCCCACATACCGGAACACCGCAAGGCTGTCATCATCACCTATGCAAACATGTTTAAAACCTATTTCTCTCATAAATATAATTTCCCCAGTAAATGATTTTAAAAATGAAATGCTTTGCCTCAATGCATAATATACAACATGTCCGAGAGTTTCAAATTACATTATTACATACGTTATTACAGTCATCTCATAAATGTACAATGGTCATTCCATAAACCTCAAATATAAACATTCACCCAACTCGAGCCACACTGCTTCACGGACGGCAGCCGGGAGTAACACTGTACCTGGTCCTTCTCGGTAGCAGCCGAGAGCACAGGCCCGAATATTTGCTATGACCCAGGAGGATGCGCAGGAGAACCTGGATGTGATCATGGGTAATCCTCCCATAGATCCCCCTGCTTAGGATTTCTTATGTACTCTTCTTTTCGGAACTCATGTATATCATGACGATCATGTATCGTCGAGACTAGTTAGAGCCTTAGAGGCTTAACTTTTTTTAGAGATATATGTACATATATCTTTTGCGCACCCTAAATTGACTTCTCTTTCGATTTCTTGCATCTAGGTACCATGAAAATATACAGAGTCGACGCCCATGTTCTAAATGTTTTCTTTGTGATCATTGGAGTGTCCTAAATGTGTTGATTGAAATAATATGCATCCATGATTTATGATGCTGAAATGATATTGTGTCATTCTTTGAAAACTTGATGTGATTAATATGCTTCCATGGCATTAACACGTTGATTTGAAATGAATTGATAAAATGTGTGTCGGATGGTTACCTATGATATGATGATATGATGATGTCCTTGATGGACTTCTATAGCTACGAAGGACTTTGGCAGAGGCACCCATTGTGTGCAGATACGTTTCTGCAGGAGGTATCCCCCAAATGTCATGTGTATAAATGGGATTGGTGTTTGGGCGAAAATGAAATACATTCTATGTAATGTTGTGTATTGAATTCTAATGCAATGTTTATAAAAATGTGTGTGTGTGTGTTGGTTGAAATGAGGATTAAAAATGTGCTGAAAGTTGCTTTAACTGTAGAAACTAAAGATTTCTGCAAAACGTCTCTTAGTCAATCTATTTCTGTAATCATGAAAAAGTGAGGGATAAGTATTTATGAGAAAAATACTCAGTGAGTGAGGGGATCGACATTATATTATCAATCGCAAGGGTGAACACGGAGTGTCAAAACACAGTTTAAAACTTAATATCATTGCAAATCAAGCATGACATTTCCATGAAACATGTGATCGTATATCATGCAATCATAATATGTTCTGCAGAAAAATACTCTGTTTTGCCCTGTTTCTGCTGTGGACTTTGTTTCAATTTTGAGGTGTCTTCTGGTCTGAACCAACCTAATCCCTAGTATTGAAATTTGTAGATCGATATCTTATATTTAATTTGAGATAAGAATCGTGTGATTTGGATATGTGTGGTGAAAGTTACAACCAATTTCCCAAAACTGCACAGAGTAGAAATTATGCAGTCAAGATCACTTAGAATATAGTTTCAGGTCCTTGTGTAATTGAAGTAGAATTCAGCTAGAAATGTAAAGGATATGTGTGTGTTTATTCATGAATTGTATATATATGTTAAGGTAGTGTGTTTGTGATGTTATGAGAAATGTATAGAAATGAGCATTGAAGTAATTGGGTTAGTGATGAAAAGGAGATAGCATGTATACTTTGGAACCCTACTTATGATATCCTAGGCTTTGATCATAAATAAAGGATTAGTTAAAATAAAATATAATATTGAACTTTTCAATGGTAATAACACTTATATATATTATATGTATTGATATTGTAGTGATACATTGTTGATCGATCGAGGGAAACACATTCTATGCATTGCAATGCATTAAGGGAGTGACATACCCTCCCCTATACTGTGAGTGGGACTATGACGCTGTGTTATTGATTAAATAAAATCTTCATGTTTTACAACTTTTCAAATGACATACTTTATAACATGTGTAAAAATGTGATATTTGAACTATGTTTTCTTTGTGATCATTGGAGTGTCCTAAATGTGTTGATTGAAATGGTATGCATCAATGATTTATGATGTTGAAATGATATTGTGCAATTCTTTGAAAACCTGAAGTGATTTATATGTTTCCATGGCATTGGCACGTTGATTTGAAATGAATTGATGAAATGTGTGTGTCAGATGATTACCTATGATATGATGATGTCCTTGATGGACTTCCGTAGCTACGAAGGGCTTTGGCAGAGACATCCATTGTGTTCAGATACGCTTCTACAAGAGGTATCCCCCCAAATGTCATGTGTATAGTTGCGGCCGGATGAACAATATCGGGGAGGATGTGTGTTACGTCACTGTCTAACTCCGGACAGATTCTATACACGATTGATTTTATACATGCATGTAGACATGGATTAGCCGTTTTGTACTCTCAAGGCGAGGGAATGTGCTTTGCTATTATCTAGCACTTGGCGAAATCCGTGGCCAACGATGGGGTAGATAGCCACACATTTTTACATATTTTTGCATATGAAAAACCCCCAATGCGCCCGTTATTGGTCACGGTAGACCATTACTAGGGATGTTTTATTGGCAAGTTTTAATTGATTTCGAAAAATTAATGGATGCATATTAATATTATGATTGCATGATATACGATCACATGTTTCATGGAAATGCCACGCTTGATTTGCAATGATATTAAGTTTTAAACTGTGCTTTGACACTCCGTGTTCACCCTTGCGATCGATAACATAATATCGATCCCCTCACTCACTGAGTATTTTTCCCATAAATACTTACCCTTCACTTTTTCATGATTACAGAAATAGATTGACTGAGAGATGTGTCGAGAGACATTCGACATCACTTGGCATTTATTTGGAGTCATCGGACTTACGTATGGTACTAACCACTCTTCCGTGATGAAGTTAGATGAATGTGTATGTTTGAGGTTTATGGAATAACTATTGTACATTTATGGGATGACTGTAATAATGTATGTAATAATATAATTTGAAATTCTCGGATATGTTGTATATTATGCATTGAGGCAAAGCATTTCATTTTTATAATCATTTACTTGGAAAATTATATTTATGAGAGAAATAGGTTTTAAATAGGTTTGCACAGGTGATGATGATAGTCTTGCGGTGTTTCGGTATGTGGGGAGGTTCTATCTGTATGCTGAGATATCGGGCGATTGTAGCGTGCTCCATCCAAGGGTCAGGGCATGACAATTCGGTTGGTATCAGAGCTCTAGGTTAAGAGCTATGTTTCATGAAAATAGTTTTGGAAAATATTTTCAAATACACTTTTAAAAATCCTCAATGCATATGAGAGTTTCTTTACTGTCATGATATCACAATACATGGTTTCAGAAATATGAGTTCTTTTATTTTTAGGGGGTTAGATACGGTTTGTATCTAACCTAGTATATCGTTTCTATTGGTTCTTAAACCGATGACTTCATCATTTTAGGGGGGTTAGTTACAAACTAACCCTAAATCTTGAAACATGACTAATAAAATTTATTCCTTACAGAACCATGACGATTAAACGGGCCACTAGGTTCCTACCCTATGAGCTACCTCCTGAGCCACCTAGAGTGTCCGAGGATACATCTTCGTCACATTCACCCCCTCCAGTGCTTCCTCAGCCGGCTACTACAGCCGCGGTTCCACCACCATCATTTGAAGCTTTTAGGCAGATGTACGAGTGGTACAGTTCACACTGGATTCAGATATCACCCCCACCACTACCGATGGCCGCGCCGACTCCTGTGGCAATACCTACTCCTGCAGCACCGGATCCTCTACTGGTGGCCATTCCTTCTTCAATATCCGGTCCAAGTGATGCCACTTTTTCCACACTTAGGCGCATCCACGAGTTGACTCCATTGGTCAAGGAAGCTCATCAGTTGGGTTGTGCAGACTTTTTGGGACTCGGTGATGCCACAGCAACAAAGCACTGGGTCAACCGGACACGCCGGATCTTGACCGACCTAGGGTTGAGTGAAGAGTACTGGCTTCGGGTAGTAGAGAGGTTACTAGATGGTGATGCCTTCACTTGGTGGGAAGCTATTTGTGATGATGCTACTGAGCCACTACGATGGAAGAACTTCTTGAGGGAGTTTGACTGCAAATACTTTTTCGAGTTTCAGCAGGACCACAACAGGACAAAGTTCCTTTACTTGCGGCAGGGGATGAGATCAGTTGCAGAGTATGAGGCTGAATTGAGGAGATTGGCAGCCTTTGTCCCTGACTTAGTGACGCCGAAGCAGATAAGGTTTAAGTTTGAGGATGGCCTCAACTTGAATATTTTGAGGTACATGATGGTTACACCCAGTTTTTCCCTTGTAGAAATAGTTAATTCAGCTTACCATGCGGAAGAGATTGTCCACGTTGGGGGTAGGCAGAGGGAGAGTAGAGAGTAGAGGAAGAAGAAGGCTAGGTCACAAATGAGTTAGAGTTCAAAGAGGGGTAGGACTTCCAGTTTTCAGAGAGGCCCCTCTCATTTCAGACCAGCACACTTTGGCCAGGGACCACGTCTCTAGGGGTTTGGAGCACCTGCCTCCAGTGCTACTAGTTAGAGTACAGTTTAGCGACCCCCTCCTTGCCGTAGATATAGCAGGTATCACGCTCCGAGAGCTTGCAGGGTATCTATTACGTGTTTCCGGTATGGGAAGTAGGGACATATCAAGAGTTCGTACCCTGATTTGGGACTTGGAGATCAGGGGATTTCGAGTTAACCGAGTGGTCCGTGGGTAGGACAGCAGAGAGCACCTAATCCTCTCAAATTTCCAACCATTGATCAATTTAATAACTATTTTTCACCATTGGATCACTACAAAGCCTTTTCCTCTCACTTTTCCAATCTAATGGTTACAATTAAATTACCAACTAATCTAAAGATCCTAACCATCCATTTTTACCACAAATCTCATTGGTTGTCAAATTTTCCCTAAATTCTTATTAATTGCACATAAGTCCCTTGACTTATGAAAATGAAATTTTGAACCCTAAAATTTTCATAATTTTACATTAGCCCCAAAATCTCATGTTAGGTTTAATTTAATTTATCTCACGTCAAAACGTGGTCGTTTAGGATTGCCGAACCTCATTACCGTTTGATTAGGATTTTTTTTTCTATATAAAACATGAATAATATCATTCATAGAACGTAAAGGAATACATTAGTGAACACACTGAAGTATCGGTGTTACATTATCCATTTAGAGAGATAAATCCCTAACGATAAACTCCGTTTGGGAGGACTAGTTTGAGAAATTGAGCGATATCTACCCGTTTAAGGAGATGAATCCCCTAATGATAGACTCCATTTGGGAGGACTTATTCGTTGGAAAGACCGGACAATATTTGTCCATTTGGAGAGATAAATCCCTAACGATAGAGTGTATTCGGGAGGACTCATTCGTTCGAGATACTAGGCAACGTTTGCCCATTTGGGAAAATAAATTCCTAACAATAGACTTTATTCGTGAGGACTCATTCGTTCGAGATATTGGACAATATTTGCCCATTCGGAGAGATAAATCCCTAACAATGGACTCTGTTTGGAAGGACTCGTTCATTCAAGAGAATTCAATCGATTGGATGGACTGTGTCTACCAATCTGTGAAATATATTCCTAATTGACGACACATTTCAACATGCACATTCGAAAAGATAATTTTGTCGACAAATAGAACAATGGAACAAGTTTGAGGATCGTAAAGGTCTTACCTGATCATCGTATCTAGAGACGTCCTAAAAATGGGCGTAGGCAGTTGAGGTTCTCGCCATGGGGGCAGCTCTGCCTAATATTACATGCATGGATGGTGGAGTTATGGTAATAAGAGAGACGAAACGAAACAGAGTGAAATTTTTTTTTGGCTTATTAATTAATCATTTTCCATGGGCGGCGCCAATTTGTTGGAGTCGATTTTTACTTCACAAATGATTGCTATTCTAACTCGAATGGGGAACCTGATGACGATGTACTTGTCGGGTCTTTGCTGAAGGTCAACTTGCAAAAGGCTCCACTGAGGTTGGCCTGGTTGGGGGACTCTGACGCTCAAGTCAAATAGTGTGATAACGAAATAAGGAAAAAATTGAGAGAGCCAAGATGATATAATTCTGCGTTGTCTTTGTATGTATATGTGTAATTTGATCGGTGCTAGTGATTTAGCTAGATCGTCATCGATAAAGAAACCTGCAGAAGATCCCACTGGGCCCCGGTGGGGGTACTTCGATACTCAAGTTAGTAAGAATGATAATACAATGACTAAAGGGTCTCAGATGCGACCCTCTATAGTCTCGATGTGATATATGCATGTAGAAAAGGATAATAAACGTACCATATGTGTACGATCGAATATGAAGTCATACCCATATGTATAAAACCGAATGGAGTCATACTTCTGTGACAATGTAAACTTGGCTACAAAGCCATATCTCTAATGATATGTAGAATTTTGTATGAAATCTTCTCTGAGTGGTTTATAAAATTAGGTATGAAATTCTCTCTATATGGCGTATAAAATTACTTCTCTCTCGTGTGTCAAAAACTGAACCTCCCTGAGAGTTGCATATACTCTGTGTTTATAACCTTGCAGGGGGTGTAAAAAACTTTAATTTCCTTTTGTTGAGATCTTCTGAAATGATAGGTGTTTGTGGTTAAAATTTTTTAAAAGATTTAGAGTTATTTGGAATTAAAGAAGTTTTAGAATTTAAGAATTTTTTTTTTCTCATTGAAAGTTCAAGAGAATTAGAATTTTATAGAAACAAGGAAAGTTTTCGGTATCATAGAGATTTCCTTCCTTACCGGATGATTATAAGAGAATTAAAAATTATTTAAATCGAATACCATCATAAACATAAAAATATATTATATAAAGAATAAAATATGAAAAAAAAAGTATAAATATGACTTTTGAAGAATAAAATATAGTTAAAATTATATTGGTATTTTTTTTTTGAAAATTTTAATATTATTAGCTAAAATATCGCTAATTAGTATTCATATCAATTTTTGGGGACCTGATTACATATTATTTGCACTAAATTAATAGAATTTTCTTTTTACCAAATAGTTTTTTTTTTTTTTTAATTATCGATATTCGAAACCATATTCTGATTAAATCTATTCAAGTGTTTGCGATAACCCTATATAGAGAAAGGCTCTCTTCAGCGTAATGTTTTTCATTATCAATTTTTAAATTCAAAATTTGATTAAATGGTCTAACATTAATCTCACCAAATTGACCGTCGATAGATTAATTTATAAATTGATTGATTAACTTGATATCTATAGTAACAACCCATCTCGAGGTTCAACTAAGAGAGGAACTTTCAGATTAGAATACGTTTTTTGAGAGCAGAAGACTAACAATGGAATCGAATTGGCTAAGAGCAAAGAATGTTTTTTTCTTTTTTTTATTTTGGGTTTTGGGGGGGGGGGGTTGGGATTATCATGCCCAATCTAAATGGTATGGTCAAAGGGTTGGACACAGCACATGTCTCATGTGAGCCACAATAATATGGAGATCTTATGGACCACAATTTCATTTTATATGACACACAAGATAGCCGGTCGCACATGGCTAAATGCAACCTTAGGAAAATAGAATATATTCCATGTTACAGAAAATTATTATTCAAAAAACCGAAAATTAGTTCCTTTTTAGAATTTTAATTGAGGATTTCATATAAATTACATTGCACCTGATTAAGCAACCAAACGAAGCTGGAGGACAATTATTAGATGAACTTAATAAAATTTGTCATGTCAATGATGAATTTTGTTTGCTCTATGTGGGGCTCAAAAGATGGAAATCTCTCTCCCTGTGAACCCCGACAGTAATTTAAAGAAAATCAGAGTGGGGTTTGTTTTCCAGGAGTCTACAATTGGGCTGAGCCCTTTTTTTCCCTTGTTGAGTAATGACCCAAAACCATAAAGAACCCACCACTGGGATTTTCAGCATTGATAGCTGCCTAAATATGTGCCAAACTCTTGTAGGGGGTAATAATAAGATATTATATCTTTTTAATCATAAATCTTATGAAAACGAAGAAATCAGATTTGGGACAAGTGGCCCACAATCATCGTGAAGCTGTTGGTGTGATGCTTTAATAAATTGATTAGATTGAGATTCAAGCTTGATCTTCCTCAAGGACCAAGCTATGCTTCCATGCATACACTCCATTTTGTTTTTTAAATAACACATGTTTAGCTAACACAATCAAACTATAACTTCTATACCAAACAAGGCTGAGAAAGAGAACTTACGCTCAAATTTATCTAAGGATGATGCATATATTAGATTAGGATGATTCTTCTGCAGGTGGGTTGGCTTATGCTCCTTGTTTCTTCAGCAGCTCTTCAAGTTCAAAACCCAAAATGGGACTTGCAAAGTGCATCACAATTCTCCGATGCGCACTCTGGTAATTGGTAAACCTGGAAGGGACACGCCTGCAATCTCCCCACCCGCCTCACCATTCCTTTCTGCTCTACGTGGTGCATACCAATCATATGTCCATACAATTAAATTGAAATACTTCATGCTGAAGGCAAATAATTTGTTTCCAGACCTTTTTTTTTTTATTTTGAGCAAAAGGAGCAAGTAAAGATTGGATCCTTTTTTAGGGGGTATGCTAATTTTAAATTTTCATTTTAAAAACAATTTGACCAAAAAAAATATTTAACACATAACACATAAAAATTATTATGAGAATTTTTTATGACAAATATCTTTTTTTCCCCACAAATATATAAGATATACCATTTTTCATGATTGTATATTAATCGATTAGATTATCTTCGAAAAGATATTTAACTATTAGATTCCAAAAATACAAGTATGATAAACAAATTTATGATGAATTATTAGAGTTCAAAAGAGAGAAAAAACTTTACCTGTTGAGAAAACAAGGAGGAGAGTAAGGAGAAAAGGAACGAAATGTGAAACCTTCGGATTAAAAATTTGAAAACAATTCTGTGGTTTGTGCAAATGGGAATGATAAGTTGTAACGCTAGTAGTTCCTCGACGAATGAGGATGTAGGGTGAATATAAGCAGATGAGTTTCATTTTAAATTACATCTATTTTCTTATCTCTTATAATAGGGTCGGATTCGATTCTCAGTATTAAAAAAAAAAAAAAAAGGATGAATATAAACTTAATTAAAAAAGTTAATGTTATTGTATTTTTCATGGCTGTCGGATTACATTAATTAAAAAGGTGCGCTATTCTCATATTTATTGTATTTGAATTTGAAGTGTTCCACATTAATGTTATTTTAAGATTTTAATATAATTACTATTTTTTTAATAACACAGCTGTAATCACACACTTAACTAGCAATAATATCTTTAACTATTAAATAATTTTCCAAATTCTGAATAATTTTTTGAATTGAATCCAAGATCAAAATTTAAATTGATTCACCATTTTGTAAAATAATATTGTGAATATTTATGTATATTTGGAAGAAGAAATATGAATATATGTACTAAAATGCTTTCATTTTCTTCATCTTCTTAGATTACTCTTAAAAGAAATAAAAAAAAAAATTATATTGGTGTAAAAAAGTGTGATGTTGTAGAAACATCCAACGTTCAAAAAATTTATCTGGTGAGATGGGTTTATGTAATCTCTCCCCAATTTCCTTCGGTAATTGCAATATATTTTGTTATTTTTATCCACATCACCAGTTGATTTTTTTTTTTTTTTAATTTTGTTCTTCAAAATCATACAGCTTAGTAACAACTTTTGTGAATTAATACATATTTAGATCCCAGACTCAGAATAATGGAACAATTCTCTAAGAAAATTTCGATAAAAACTAGTTCCATTTCATTCATAAATTTGACACAAGTATCCTTAAAATGAAATAATAAGGTACAAGATATGGAAATACGAAACAAGAGCCCCTCAAGGTCATAGTCTGTTTCTCCCAGTTATCAAGTGTCAAAGTTCTGACCTGAGTAGATAATCCTAACCAGTAATCACAACAGCTTCCGCAACATCAGCCATACAAATTTAAAATCAAATTAAAAATAAAAATATGAAAGGGAAAAGCTAATGCAGAGTCGAGCAGCACCGGCATGTAATTAATGTAAACTCTTCCATATTTGAAGAGAACAAAACCCTTCCACATTTGAAGAGAACCAAAACTTCCGATCTAAACAGGACATGTTGTAACAAGGTACTTCCACCTATCCTCTCTTGGCCTTCCCTTTGCCTGAAGGGGGCCGACCCTGCCCACGTCCTGAGGTTTTCTTCTCAGCTGCAGGCTTCTTACCACCCTTGCCTCGACCTCTACTCGAAACTCTTCCACCCCGTTGTTTTTTGGATGCTGTCCGTCCATTTGCTTGTTCTTCACTCTCATAACCATCTTCGTCACTGTCACTTCCTCCCTCTTCCTCTTCAGAGTCAGATGAGTCTTTTGACTTCTTCCTCTTCTTAGAGTTTTCTGAAGCTTTAGAAGCTTTCTTTTTCGCAGGCTTCTTCGCAGCTTCACTGTTGTACTCAGGTTCCTCGGTCCCTACTGCAATAGCAACCAGAAATTCCAAATACAGCCACTGCCTGTCAGTTGTTCTGAAATAACTGATGCATCTTGCCAAGTTGGCAAAATGACATCCTAGTTGTGATAAATCATCATACCTTCACTGGAAGCTTTACCATCATAGACATCAAGCTGATGAAAAAAAGGGCAAATAGGAAAAGGAAAAGGAAGAAAGAATTAGAAACACTTGAACAGAATTGCTAGACAAACTGCACAAAATTGAAAATAACAACCAAGATTAATGCGCATAAACAAAAGGAATTTACTTCACTAGGTATTAGTTGTTGACATTCTTAAGTAACAGTAATGGAAAATAAGGCAAACATATTTTTCAGTCCAAGCATGCTCACCAATCAGAGCATCTTGAAAAGTGAAATTTTTTGGGGAAGTTGGACATAATTTATTAAGACATTAAAACCAGCAACTAGCTAATAAGTTTTCATAACAAGCAATTGCAAAATTCAAAGACGATAAGAGGTATGTCCTGCATCCCTGCTGCCTTCTTGATCAAAGTTCATAAATTTCACTTCTTCCATGCAGCATGTCAATTACCTAAAAGACCATTTAACCCTAGACGTCACCATAAAAATTGGCAGAACATAAGGTCCTGTCTTTATAAAATGGCAAGTACCAAGCCAACATGGTATAGCACTAATCTTAAAATAGTATCCAGAGGAAAACTGTGAATTACTAAAAATAACCTGATCGAATCGGTCTTCCATGTTTGTTCTGTCAACCACCACCATAGAATGACCAAGACCACACGCAACACTACCAAGAGAAACAAATTTGTTACATAGAAAGAAACAATAACGTCAATTTTTCAAACAGAGAAAAAGTATATTTATAAGTGTATATGGACCAGATAACAATCTCTTTTGCATACATATGCAACAATACACTCAGATCATTACCTAATAACATGCATTCCTTCAAGGATTTCAACCTTTTTTGGGACAGCTGAAGATCTAAGTATCAGAAAATTGGAAATTAGAAACATTCAATAAAAAAGGAAGAAATACAAAAAGCAAGAAGCAAAATAAATAAATTAATAGAACATATACTTTTGCCCGTTAGGGCCATATCCCAGCTCTCCATATTGGGCATGACCCCAACTTATGCATGAGGAATCAGCACCAACAAAGTGATGCATTGACCCTGAATCCATGCAACGTAGATGCCATCCACTGTCAAGAAGACCAAAAATTAGTTATATGTTTCTCCAAGTTATGTGCTATAATTACAATGGTAAACATTATTCAAAGATGCTGAAATAAACTTCTCACACCAGAAAATTATTAAAAAGAAATGCTCTAGCAATTACATTCCCCCAAATGAAATAGAGACTTCAGAGACATTAAAATCTGGTGGAATTTAAAACTGCAGTTTTACAATTTTAATTAATGACACAGATGCTGCAGTCCTATCAATAAGTAAAATAAGCTAATAGAAAAATACAGTGATTCAACCACCTCTTTTTTTTTTTTTTTTTTTTTTTGGGGGGGGGGGGGGGATGAAAACTTCAATTCTCAAGGTTCTGCATGACCAGAACAAGGAACCCAGCCTGCACCATGAGGGTAGTAGCTTAAAGTTGACAATAATGGCTCATTCACCAAAACCCATACGTTATTTTCCCTCCCTTCTCCAAGACAGCAAGGGGACACCTAATGGGTTTTACTCCCCCCCAAAAAAACACGCACACTTGGATGTTCTGTGTCTGAAGTTCTGTGTCTGAACATTTCAGCGTTGAAAAGAGAGATGACATCTAAACTCAGGATTTTGCACTGTGCATAACATCAAATCTAGACAGATTAAATCCATATGGTACTTGCTGCCATCTAACGCCCTTTGATAATTAAAAATAAAGAGTTTCCCACCAGAAAACATCACATAATTAAATTCACATACGAATGACAACTCTAGTGTAGGGAAGAACCAGGCTAATCAAACATCTACTCGTGTAATTGCCTGAATATGAGGATAGAAGAGGAATAAGCACACACAAATCTTAGTCACCAGTATCAACTCTTGGATGAATACGAATGTCTCTGACACCCTAACACTATAAACTGATAATTGGCAAATTACAGGAGGCTACTGACATTATCCCTACCTGCAAGGCAAAGTTACCTAGTTTTCTTTATATGCATTGACCATCATCATCCACAATCATGGTGCAAGGGGGCTTGGTGAGCATAAGGAAAATCACTTGCTGGCTTTAAAGGTTCACTTCTCAATTATAACTTAATGATGACTAGTTGATACATTTCTGCTCCAGCAAAATAGAGAAGAGCAAGATAATCGAATCATATTAACTGAAAGCTAAGAATTGTGTCGGCTCAATAACATTGTTTCTCCATTAAATGGGAGAATATAAACTGTGAAGCAAGGTAAGAGCACAACCTTAGATCCATCAGAGGCTTCGGATACATCCAATCATCACCAGTATTCTTTATCTTGCCCCACATATAAAGTTGTCCTCCACCTAATGATTCAAGAAACAATCAACACCAAAGATACAAAACAAAAAAGAAGCATCGTGTGCATGATTAATAAAGAGAGGATCAGGATATTTATATCTCCACATCCAATATTAATCACCACCTCAAAGAAAAGAGAAGCAAAACAATGCAGATTATCTTAGTTGGAAATTGTTTCATCAAATCACATGTATGAAGAAGCACAGACAGTAAGGAATGCACCCATGCACCTGCAGTGCATGATGAGTTAACAGAGCCAGCTGAAATCACTGCATCAGCAGGTAATACATTTTGCCTTTGAAATACGTCAACACGACGAGGAACCCACTCATCCTTCTGCTCTCTATGTCCAAGCCTGCAGATAATTATCAGAACACTTTACGAACATTGTGTTTGAAGGAATAAAAAAAGTTCAACAGAGTATGGAAATCTTAAGCCCCATTGTCTTGGTGTCTGAAATGCTTTGGAGGCCATCAACGCCATGAACAACAAGTTGCAAGAAATAATGAGTACCAACCTTCCATAACCGCCAAAGCCCCACCTAAATATGTTTTCATCACAGTATTTAATTGCCATCAAACATATAAAAGAAAAAAACCAGATAAGCTAATGGAAATTTTTTTGATTAAATTAGGTGCAGGTTACTCACGTATAGACATAGCCGTTTGAATCCACAGCCACTGAATACACAGTAGGGAAAAAAATGAGATGAATAAAAGACTAAGAATCAAAAATATCTAGAGGAGATTGAGAGAGAATAGATGTTTCCCTTCAACCTGTATGGTTAGTTCCACATGCAACTTTGACAATGGTTTCACCAGCGAGAGAAGCAATTGCTCTAGGGCGTGGTTGAGGTTCATAGACAAGCTTCACTGAGCTATCTTTGGTATTGTACTGTATCAAGATTGGCATGACTTAAGAAAAGCATGTTTTGCATATATGCAATCAAGACATTGGGTTCTTTTCTTTGCTTTTTCTGTTGGGGGGGACCATATGAGGACCTTCTAGTTTCTTTTAATGATTTTCTTCACGGATCCTCTTTTTTTTTTCCCCCTGTTTTCCTTTTGAGAAGTGGCGGTCTTATAAGAGATCAGTTCAGGAAGTACCTCATTATCTGTTCCATGACCAAGTTGGCCATACTGTGGAAGACCAGCAGTTCTGAGAACCAAGCAAACAATTGCAAGTCAGTTAATAACCAAAGAAAATTCAATACCTTAAAGCCATTTAAGTTGTAACCCAACAAAAAGCATTACAGTAGAAGCTTGTCACAGCAACATAATCCATTAAAAAAAAAAAAGAACAAACAATTCTAAAAACCAAACCATACAATATAGAAGCTCCTTCAACTGAAGTTAACCACACGGTAAAGTCAGCCCCACAGGCAACTTCTTTAACTTCAGAAACATGACAGCGAACAGGAGAAAGCTCACGTTCTACAGAGGATAAACCATGAGAATCAATTAGACGAGGTCTACATATAAATCAAGTGCAATAACCAAATCGCAATCCAGTTATGGGACGAAGATAAATTCATCCATTCAACAGGGTAGCAGATTTTTCTTTTTGCCCAAACTTTTGAGATCCAAAAGCATCAGCAGACAGCAGGAAGCAGATAAAAACGTACACAAGTGCTAAGGTAATTTTAAGCAACGATGGAAAACTTAACCATAATCTCATTAAGGAAGTTCACCGAAATCAAAAACGTTCAAAGAGGAAAACATAAATCTATATTATTTCCATAGATTGACAAAGGACCTCCACTTAAGATGCATCCATATTCAATATCAAGGAATTGCTACATTTTTTTTCTCTTTCTTTTTTCAGTAACTCCAGTAGGTACTACAACCAAGATGACAGTGTTATAACTTACCATTCTTTATTGAACCTGAACCGAGCTGTCCATGTTTATTCCAGCCAAAGGCAAAAGAATTTCCACCGTTGGTTACGAGAACACTGTGACACCTCCCAGCTCCTGCTCTGATGATTTTATGCCTGGAGAATCAATTTTGGCATACTTAGAAGGATGAAATGTTACTATTATCATAATTTCCAATTGAACAAATCTTAAAAAAAAAAAAATAATTGCTGGATATCAAAAAGAAAACCGAGGCATAGTGGTTGTGGCTCATGGATACACACTATTAATGGGGAAAAAAATTAAAAATGCAACACATCCAACATATATAACTAAGACAACTTAGGGCTCCACACCAATACATGAAGCTTAGATAACTTAGGGCTCCACCAGTTTAAGCTGGCAATGCAGAAAATTTCCAAAGAAGAGTCTATGACATTAGCAACTATGCGTTAAGACATCGGGGAAAATAACGAAAATCAATTGTTGTAGATACCCCAAAAAAAAAACACCTTCCTAGAAGAAAAGAGAGAACTTACTTTGACAGTTCTGACACTACGGTTGGTCTGTCCCGCTGAATTAAATCTCCATGACCTAATTGCCCCTTCTGCAAAATCACACAACACATACTGATTCATTTTGAAATTGAGAACCGTACTCTGAAAAATTTTACAAAGCATAATGCTTGTTCTTGCCTCATTACGCCCCCATGTATAGCATCGTCCTTCAACATCCAACGCCACACAATGACAAGATGCTACAAACAACATTAAACCAACAAAAACATGAAACCAATCCAAAAAACCCATAAAGCATTCAAACATTAAACACACAAACGCCGTCAATCAAACTTACTGCATCCGGCGGCCACAAAGCAAATGTCGATGCCGACGAGAGGCCGGAGACGAGTCGGAGAGATCAGATTGCCATCGGCCGGACCCTTTTTCCGGCCAATAATATCCCAACACGTGGCTCCGCAGAACAACAACTCTCCACCCTTCACTTTCTTCTCCTCCTGCTCCTCTCCAACTTTCTTCTCTGCTTCAACCTCCGACATTTCCAACGAATCCAAAAAGAGGGGAAAAAAATGAAAAGAAAGAAAAACAAACGGTCGAGAACTCGAATGAAACCGAAAACGATGGTACTAACGGCTAACAGTGGAAAAATCGATGGTTGATATTGGCGGGAAGATGGTGGATTTAGGGCTTTGCGGGGCGTTGGCCGGAAAAGATCGGGAGAAAGAGAGAAGAATAGAAAACCCTAATTCAAAAAAAAAACCAATGAAAAGAAAAGAAGAGAAAGCGGAAGATAAAAGGAGACGACGGGTTTGGTTTCCGAGAAAACACTATAATATTGGCGAGTGGGATAGCAATAAATAGCGGAAAATTAATTGTAATTTGTTCAAATTCACTTTTCATTTTTCTGTTTTTTAAATTTTTTGAGGAATTAATTTATAATTTTGTTTCCAAAGGGTCACTGTCGGGAGATTTTCTTTCGCTTTTCTTCGCATGTAGCGGTTTTTGTTGTTGGCTCCTCAAATCCAAAGTAGAATTATTCAGGTTAATACTTCGTTTCTAATTTTAAAAATTAATTAATTAATTAATTAACATGGGTTGATGGGTGCTTGACACGTCAGCAACCAACAGTGTTGAAATGACGGGATAGTCCTAGGGAAATGAAGATGCTCCGAACCTCCGCACTCTGCAGAGGTCGCGTTGTCCATGCCCGCAGTAGGGGAAGACCTTTTTCAGAGCATTTGATTGGTTGTGGAGAAATCCTTCTTCAGGGTTCAAGGTGGCAGATTGAGAGGACATCCAATTTCTCTGTCTCCATTTTTTCTGCTTTTCCTCTTTTCTTCTATTTTCTAAATTTGATTGGTTCTTCTTCATTCAACACCTTTTTTATTTTTATTTGTTCTAATTAAATTAAATATTAACAAACCATAAACATATCATTTATTTAGTATGCTATTTGGGAAATCTAATCTTAGTTGAATTTGCATTAGCTTCTTTTATTTTATTTTATTGTAAGTGTGACGACCCTCGATCTAATTTTATGATTTCTAATAAAAGAAACCTAAAATATAATAAAACAAATAAATACAACATAATAGGTGATAATGAAAGAATAGTTATTCAAAGCCTTCACCTTAGCATGTTTTAAAATCCCAACAAAACACCACAACAGGTTTGCCTAAACCCTAAACACTCAGGCACTTGTCTTAGTGCGAAATCTCTACCAAGCAGCTCCAGAAAAAGGCTTGAACACCTCCCCAAAAGTCTTTAAGTAGCTCGTGTGAGTGAAAAGACCCATAGAGACAGACCCGCCTGTTCAAGTTCATGGCATCATTCTCTTGTGCGGTCCACATTTTTCTTCTTTCTCCCTCGCAAGAACGCACCCTAAAGGTCATCAATAAATTATAGAAATCAAAGGCTCAAGTGATATATAATCAGTATTCAGCTTTTGGAGGTATAAAGAGAATGACTAAACTCAAAGAAAATATGTTGGGAACGAGAAAAATCATTGGTGCAGGTAAGATCTGAAATTAAGATTTAAGCATGGGATCCACTTTTTTTTTTTTTATAGAAATGGAAGTTAAGATGTCGTTCAGCATCCTCACTTGTCCAAATTTATGTATACATAAAGAAAACACAAGTTGGGAATGATATATGGCTGATGTTACAAATAGAAATTAAAATTTTAAATATATTCTAATTATTAAATTTATAAATTTTTTGCATTAAAACTCTATCAAATCTCAAATGAATCTAATCACTTTGGAAATGGATCCCAATACACTAGTCTAAAGGAACTTGTATTGAGGGAAGACTCTTTCTATTTCTTTTTTTTAAACGCTTCCTCAAAAAAAAAAAACCAATCTATTTTATTTTTTTTCATAAATCTTTCTCATATTTATCTTTCAAATGATCGATCCTGATTATTATGATTAAAGCGCAAATTGTTATTATTGTTGTTTAACACCCCGTGAAATGTCATATTTTATTTTATTCATCTTGTAATAATTTTAAATTAAAAATAAAAAAATTATATACAAATATAAAATTTATTTATAAATGGAAAAATATGAATCATATTGCAAAATACTACCTTTGGTGCTGTCCAAAGTTCCAAACACCTTGTATTCTCTTAACTTAGCAAGTTTTCATATTTCATAATTTTTATTGTGTTACTCTCGACTGCTTTCCCTTGTTTAGAGAGAGAGAGTTGTCAAAAAAGAGAGAAAAATATAAATCTTTTCATATTTCACATAATTTATAATTTTTGGCTTTTCCCCTCTCTTTATAAAATACTATTAACCGCACTTTGGAGTAATATCATCCCACCCCACCATAAATTTTAGGAAAAAAAAAATATTTACCAAATGCACTTAATGAGAAAAATTGCAGAATACTACTTTAGGCTATTTCCTAAAAATAAAAATAAAAGTCCATTGAATCAACTAGTGACATCATTTCTACATGTATAAACTCCTCAAGTGATATCGTTTTTTTATGTAGGCATAAACGCCTCAGAGCACAATGTTGCCCCAGGGGGGAGAGAAGAAAATCAGCATAGAACAACAATTCCATATATTAATTATACTGCAATGAGGAAAGGTTTGGAAATCAGGCTTTGCATATGCTTTGAGGACAGGAAGGATGAGCGAAGAGGCCTGCTTCGGAGCCTCCCTCACATCCCAACTTAATCAACAAATCCTATAGTGAGATGCAATGAATACAATAAAAAGAACAACACCAATAAATATTTTAAATTAAAACATATACTAGTAACAGTTTATGTATGACATTTAGTCTACCTTACTCTATATAGCAACTAGGGACGGTCTGCATTCTCTAAAACTTACTACTCTCAACCGTGACAATGGACCAAGGATAGAATGGGCCAACAAATTAGGCTGAATCACGCTTGTTTGCCTGACCATCCTTCTGGTGTGGTGGCTGGCTTTGCTGCGACTGCTGGGACTGAGGCCTGCGTTGCATATGATAGATGTTGGCTTGGTTGGGCTGCTGATGCTGGAGCTGAAAAATCTGATGATTCATAGAAAGTTGCTGGACCATTGGGCCTGAAGTGCGGCCGTCTCCATCAAGTTCTGCTGTAACAAGCTTTAGGCGCTGGACTTCTGCAGTTAGTGCCTCGTTCAAAGCTGCCAAGTTGCAATCAAATTAAATGTTAATACCCAAATGCAGATAGGGCCCTCCAATCCAATACACCAAAGATATAATTCAACAATCGTCACGCCACCAAAGTCATCCAGCTCAAACAGAAGATACTTGTTTATCAATATTCAATTCACATCCCACTCAAAAGAGTAAGCAAGCAGGAATCATCTAAACCGAGTAATCTTCCCTGATTGCACAGCTACAACTATAATGATGAACAATTTTTTTCCCACCATGCAGATATGCTAATCAGTTGAAATAGACTACAGCTTCCTGCATTAAAGAACATATTACAAGACACAATAGAGATTTAGAAAGAGGAAAAAACATCTATCCTAGCAACATGAATCCACAAAAATTCTGTCAGCACATCAGGCTAGCTAACAGTAACCACAGGGAGAGAGAGAGAGAGAGACAACTATTAAACTTAAGCGCTTCATTTTATGCCAATAGAGATATGGAGCTAAGCAACAAGTTTGTCTTGCAAACAGAAGAAAGAGAGGTTACTCCAACATTAAGAAACTGAAAAATAATGCACTCATCAAAAGTGCCACAGAATGCTAAGAGTCAAAACCAAAATCAATCGTATTTCTTCAAATAAGATAAGATGAGGTGTGTGGACATATTTTTTTTAAATAAAATAAAATTTTTAGGGGATGCACTACAACGAGAAAATCACGCTGAATAAGAAACATTGAGACTTGAGGTATTAGTACTACTTCAGTAATGTGAGATACATACCGTCTCTAAGCTGGGCCTGTTGCTCCATGGCTTGAAGCCGGAATTTTAATTCACTGTTCTGACTTGTAAGTCCAGCAGAATCCCTCTAAACATTATTGTAAAACAATATGTGAAATCAATTACCTTGCCAAAATTTTCTTCTAAAGAAACATAAATCCCACCACAAGCATCATGATGAAAACCTGTAAAAGTGTAAGCTGAGCAGACAATGTGGTTGCTTCTGTCTGCAGAGTTTGAACCTTGTGTTCCAATTCTGAGATGTATCGCATCTTCCGCTCCTTAGAACGAGCAGCTGACTGACGATTAGCCAAAATCCTGTTATTCATTGTCCACCAATTAGGTATCACACTATCTAATAAAGCATGTCTAGCATAGGTAAAAGTCAAGATACTGCACCGTTTGGCACGTTTAGGATCTGACAATGCAATTTCTGAAAGTTTCTCATTTGCCATGATCTTTTTCAGTTCAGCTCCACTGAACTCACCATTCCCAAACTCCACACTATACTTGTTTGAGTTCCCATCCATTGAATTGCTTGGAGAGTGTTGACCTACCCGAGGTCCAGGAGAAGGCGGTAGCTTCAGTGACTCATCACCAAAATGCAGGCTCTCCATGAAACTATCCATCGAAATACTTCTGAAGTGACGTGCAGTTGGAGCTATCTCTCCTCCCACACTCCTCTTAATTCCCTCCCTTTTCTCAGTCGAAAAATTAGAGTTTGTCCCAGGAGTACCACTCGTGCTGCTTTCAACTTCATTATCACTGCTATCACCCCCATTGGTCTTTGCAGCGCTGGCTCTGCTGTCCATATCTTTCTCCTCTGTGCCAGATGAGTTCAGGGTATCAAGGTTGTCCAAATTCATATATGCTGAAAACAAATCATCCACAGTTTCTCCCTCAGATTTCCTTTCACCCATGCCTTCCGAATTCTTGTTACCATCTCTTTCCCACTCACTCTCCCTTTTCACCAGCTGAATTGGCTTTTCTCCACTCACGGTCTCTCGTGCTGATGCTGATCGGTCCAAGCTTGGCTGACTTTTAATGGGCAGCAACTGAGGTGAAGATTGAATCATGGTCGAGAAGGCAAATGGAATATCACTGTTGGACCGTCGATGCCCCTTTCGAGGTGGAAGACTGTCACTGCCCCTAACTGTGTTTGCAATCGGTGATGGAATAGGAATGGCTGGAATTTGGGGACTACCACCGTCTCTATCCTCCATTGACACATCAGCTGAGATGGGTTCAGAGGCAGAGCTCGATGGAGAATCACGGAAAGGTAAAGGGCTCAAAGGTGGTAAGCTATCGAAGTTAAAGAAGGCAGGCTGAGAAACAGATCTTGAGTGGGATGGTCCGGGACTAAAATTTGGCAATCCGGGTTGTTGATGAAGAGGCCGAGAGGCTGGGCTCTGCGAATAAGGCGAAGACGGAGGGAAGTGCGGGTGCGAGGGAGGAATACCAGGTCGCTTATTGCTATCAGGACTAAAATTTTGGAGGGAATGACGCATCGGAAGTGGAAATTGAGAGGAATTAAAGTGGGGTACATCCAATTGAGACTGTTGTTTTGATAAAGAAGACGATGAAGTACCAAATGATGAATGAAGTCTCTGTGCAATACCAGATTCCTCTGTTTCTCCCATCATTCAACAAACCAGCTTAAACTGTCAAAAACCACAAATCAAAACCCTAATCAAAATCTTCCTCGTTTAATCAAAACCATAAACCCTAAATTTCAACTACATCAGCATTCAATACATTTGCATAATCAGAACAAACCTAAAAGTAGACTATTCAAAATGACAATAAAATCGTTTAACTCATCCAAAAGAATGAAAAAAAAATGGTAATCCGAGAGAAAGAGAAGAACAGAAAACCTAATCTAAATACCAAAAGAGGAAATCAAACAAGAAAGAAGAATGCCCATACATTGCAATGGAGCCGTCGTTGCAGAGAAGACACCGAGGAACAAAGGAACAAACGACAAGCGTCAAAAGCTTCGATGATAAGCTTTAGGAATGACGAACTTGCAGGCTCTTTCTCTCTCTATCCCTCTTCACTTTCTCCGGTGAGAGAGAGGAAACGGATGCTGGAAGCTTCCTTAGGACACTGGTAGGCTTTTTTTCCCCCCCTTGGGTCTGCGAATTCCGCGTGAATTTAAGAGGAATTTCATTTGAGGCGTTTGCATTTGAAGTGAATGTCAATTTCATTCCGACGCGTTTTTGTTTTTGTCTATCATTTTTTTTTTTTTACATGGAATTGTTAAAATCACAAAAATAATTTATAAAATTTGGAACACTAAATTTAAAAAAATATATATATATTTGAATGATCTTTTTACCGTTGAAATGTCCCAACAGGACCGCCCCCATCTACTGCCCATTTCAATGCTGATAATAATTGTGATATGATTGAGATTTTTTGTTACAATTTGAGCTTAATTGACCCAATAAATGCTCTAAATAATTTAAATAATAAAAAAAAAATCATAATTAGCACCCAAATTTATTAGTCCTGCATTATGCTTCATATCATAAATAGTTATGTACAATGCTTTTCAATTAAAAAGAAATAAAAATATAAAATTTCTTTATAAAAAATTAAAATATTACTATTTAAATAAAATTTTATATAAAAATGTCACAGTTAATTTTGACCAAATCAAGTATAACTTTCTTAAACGAGATCTAACTACTTTAAAAGTTTATTCAACTCATTTATAAACGACAATAATAACTATTTTGTCCTTAATTTTTAATTTTAGGTCGATCATTTGAAAAATAAATATAAAAAAAAAATACAAAAATGTTGATTTAATTTGTAGAATATTACTCAATTCATTTAAGTAGCGAAATTTTAAGATAATGAAAATTCGGAGGTGGGCTCATTAAATTAAATTAAGAGGAATTAGAACAAGTTTTTTTGACAAAATTGATTTTGAATTATGCTTGAGTGACCATGTCAAATAATACCAAAATGATAGATGAAATTAATGAAAAATTGATTTGATTCCTCAACTGATTGAAAAATGATTTCACATGACAATATGAACAGAATTAATATACAAAAGCTTGGACCTATTTGAATTAAATATATATATCAGAGTTTTTTATCTGAAAAATCATTCGAGTAATTTAAAGTTTTTATTCATAACAAAACTCTAAATTTTAGTCATATTGATTATCGAGTTACAAAAATAATTTAAAAAAAAAACGCATTGGGTCAATAACATGTCATAATTTGTCCGCCTTAAAATTATATAATATTTGATTAAATTTTGCTTGAACTAAAACAAAAAATAGGTATAAATATTTTATTGGTCAATTGAAAAAAAAAAGATAAAAAAAAGAAAAAATATATATAGATTTTAATGGGAATGAAGAAGGGAAAGCAAGTTTTGAATTGGGAATTTATTTTGTTTAACTTTTTGGTGACCTAACTGAAATTACTTGACCCCAGCCCAGCCCACCCCCAGCGTTGCTCCATTAATCTCGGGCTCCTAATGTAAACTGTATAGGAGTTGGTGAAAAGGGGAAAGGAGAGTGAGAATTTCAAAGTAAAAGAAACCATTACAGTCAGATTTCCCATCCAACCAAGATGGCTCCTTTAATTTAATCAAAGAAACCCAAATTCTACCCCCTCTTTAATTTAATTTAATTTAATTATTAATATATGGTCCCATTTGTTTCATCCTAAACAATAAAATTTGGGCATACACAACTCTTGTGCCCCCAAATTGAGAACTGCAAATCATTTGCCCATTCCAATTCCATGCATTATGATTTCTCCTTCTCTTTTAATAATTTCAAGCTCAAACATCCCTATATACTAAAAAAAAAAAATCCATCTGATCAATTTCAAAGAACATATGATTAATTCAAGAAACATGGTGGGTGGAGGGTTGGGTGACAAAACATGCATGACTGACTAGTCAAAGGTGAAGAAGGCAGCAGGATCTTAGTTGTGTGTAAAAATTTAACATAAAAATTAATGTCATTGCTTGGTGGTACCATAGTCCAATCGGTGGCCCAATTTTAGGAGAGTCCAAAGTTTTAATGTAGGGATGTTGACATTGACTTTCTAACCAATGTGTTATGGAAAATTTATTTACACCGACCCTTCAAATGATTTTTTTTTTATTAGACCAATTGATATTTGAAATCATAATCCAATTAATCTGATCTGAAACTTTATCTCCTCAACGTAATGTTTTTCATTCCTATATATTATTAGGTTGGCTATCGTTAGTCTAACTCTTCACATGATGGACTATGGTCATCGCCCCCCTTGTTTTTATTTATTAAGATGGTACAACTTTAATTTCTATCATGACCCCCTTCATAATTTATGATTATATAATCCCATTTTTTTCTTTTATTTATAAAAAGGAATTTTGAATGCTACGAGGAAATGCTCAACATATCATGTTTTGACTAATTCTATGTATCCAAATATACGATATGATAGAGCGATGAGTTGGTTATTACTTCTATTCCCTTCTATTTTGAATCCTAACCTTAAAAAACTCACAGATCATACACTAAGCATAATGATTATTATTATATTAAATAAATTAAAGGTCAATTAAATTTTTGTTTAACATTATACAATTAGAATTAGAATTACTCTCTTGCGTTTTAATTGAACAAATTAATAAATAAAAATTTTGTCATTTTTTCTTCTATGAATCTATAAAAATAGAATGAAAAACTCAATAGTTTCGGTATAAGTGAAAGAAAAAAGCGAATAATATTACAATTAAATTCTTAATAGTAAAGAAAAAGAGGGATATGATGATATTGATAGATAGCATGGACTTAATAGATTTAGCATAGGTATGGAAATGTGCTTAGTGCAATGAAAACGAACACATATGCTAGAAATATTAAAATTTTAAACGTATGAAATTTAATAAAATATAGAGATAGGTCATTAAAAATTTAGATATAAATTATTTGTAAAGATATGCTAATTATGTATTTAATTAAAAAATGATTTTAGATAGAAATAAGTAACATAGGAGAATACACATAAATTAAATCCACACTAACTATTTTTTTTTTTTTATCTTTCATGTGGTCAATCCTAAAATTTGGTATAGAAAATCTAAATTATTATTGCTTATGGAAACCTACTTAGTAGTGATAATTTTTAAATCGAAAGAAACCTTAAAATTAAAAATGAACAATTTTAAGTCAAATCCTACATTCAAAAATCAAATATTTAAAAAGTGAGTAGCGTTGAATTACTTTGGGCGTGTTTGTTTTTTAATTGTTACGTGGATTAAATAAATTAATTATCAAATGAATGAAATCCCAGAATATGGTTTATATTAATAAAAAATCAATTCTTTTTAAATATACAAATTAAACAAGTTGAGATAAACTTTAATGTTATATTTGATGCTTTTTTTGAATTATTTAACGTCTCTGACATTATTTTTATCCCTTCTTCCTTGATTAGCATGGAACTTGAAAGTGTTGCATGATCCTTTTGGTTTAGTATGCTTTCATAATTAGTTAATAAATAACTAAAGGAATAATATGTTTTCATATATATACATATGCATACATATATATATATATATATATATATATATATATATATAATGTCTTCCTTGATTATATGTCTTTTGTGTGTGTCTATATATATATATATGTTTTCCTTGGTTTAGTATGTTTTCATATATAGTTAAACCAAAATTCGGTTTAATATGTTTTCATATATATATATATATATATATATATATATATATTATTGATATTTGACCAATAGATATTCAGAATCCTATTTCAATCAATTCACACTATAAAAAAACATGATTTTAGTCACGAAATTTAGCCACAAAAAACATTCGTCACTATTTACCTACGAATTTAACGATAAAAATAGAATTCGTGATAAATTAACCACAAATTTAGCCACGAATAAAAATTCGGGTATTGATTTTATATTTTATATGTTTATTAAATTAGGGTATTGATTTTTATTAAATATATTTTTGTATTTTTTAAAATATAATTTTGTATTTTTGTTAAAGATAATTTTTTAATTTTATTAAATATAATTTTGTATTTTTATTAAATATAATTTTATATTTTTATTAAATTAATAAATTATATTTTTAATGGTAAAAGTTAGAAAGAAAATAATGAAGTAAAAAAAAAAATATATCAGATAAGTTAATATGACATAGTGGTTGAGAACGTTCCAGATGTTTTCTTAATCCCAAATTCGAATCTGGATAAATGTACATTTTCTACAAAAATATAAAGTAGCAGGAAGTTGGTTCATACACAAGGGGGCGGTCCACGGTGTGCCGCTTTTAAAATTAAAAATATAAAATAAAAAATTTAGCCACAATTAATTCTAAATTGTATAATTTTAATTGTTAAATTTAGCCACAAATTTCAGAATCCGTGCTAAATTTTAAAATTGTGAATTAAATTTTTGACTAAATTTAGTCAGGATCAAGGCTAAATTTTGCCATCAATTTAATTTAACCACGAATAAGAATGCGTGGTTAAATTTTTACGACGCGCTATTATCACGGATATGAGTTCGTGGTTAAATCTATTGCTAAATAATTTAATCATAAATTTTTTTGATATTTTTATGATTAAATTTATTGTTAATTCGGTATTTTCTTTGTAGTGTCAGCTCAAGTTACTGTTATATCGTTTATAGGAAAATCAAACAAGGCCTAACATGGCTGGACTAGGTTTGCTGGGCTTTTCTACAACATAGGCTCTCAAAACCGGCAAACCCAAGTCCAATAACCCCATATGGGCTCGACATAGACTTCAGATCTCAATTAATCTTGATCGTCGGATGAACGCCCCCTTTTGACCCTCCGCCGAACGCCGAAACCCTAGCACTAGCAGCAGATGCAGTCACCCAAGCCCTTATAAAACCCAAACGAGACCCATTAAATAAGTTGCAAAACCCTTCTTCCTCTTCCTTCCCGCCGTCATTTTCTGGTCTCTCTCTCTTTCTCTCTCTCCTCTCTGTCTATAGTTCCGGGGAACAGATGGGAGGCTAAATGATGAGCTTCTAACGTCAATTGAATACTCCGACATTGATTTTTGTTGGGTAAAATGATTTTTCAATATTGAATAGGAAGAGCTGATGCCTCTCTCTCTGTTCTATGCAAATATTGTTTTTTTTCCTCTAGATCAATTCCTGCTTGATTATTATTTTTTTGTTTATTTTAAGTTCAATCGTGCCCATGATGACTATTTTAGCTGAGTTGTCTGAGGTGCAAAGAATTGTACCATGTTGACAATGCTTTTTTGAACTAGGACGGTCTGAGGCATCATATTTGATCCATTTGTTTCCTTTTTTTTTAAATCTTACTTACTTCAAGTTTATATTAATATATATGATTGATGCAGTGTTGTGGATGATGAGAATATCAATTATCACAGTTATCCCTGGCTGATAATTCTGTGCTGAATATTTTGTGATCTGACACAAAGAATACACTGTATTTTCGATTAATACTTTGTTGGATAGGAACTTGTGTGCTGTCATCGACACTCACTCTTGTCTTCATGATTTATTGTCTAAATCTTATTTTGGTGCCCTTGGCAACACATGGGTTGAATATAGTCCTTTTGATGCTAATTGTCTTTCGGTCTTAAGGCATGCGTTTTATTTAGGCAAAAATGTGGTGAAATAATCTTGCCAGTGATTAAGATTATTAAAAACAATTAGTTTTGATCATTTGCTTTTTTGGTACATGTAACATTAATCTATCCACATTTTCCTTTGTTGGAAGCATCGGTGTAAATCTAAATTTCTTACTGAAGCTACAGAAGCACGACCAAGAAAATTACATTTTGTGAAGATTCATTGATCTTACATTTGGTGTGCAGTTTCACTGTTCCTTGGGATCAAGAACCATTTATATGTGATTGTCTACCAGAATTATGGTGATGGTTTTAAGATGAATAGGTTTCAAGTTGTTTGTCCGTGATCTTGAGGCCCTTGGTTTTGCTCCAACCGGAGAAATCTCTGGTCTTGCAAGGTGTTGCATGGGAAGATTGGATTTCTGCTCCCGCTGGAGCAAAATTGGACTGGAGAAATAGTCTTTGTTGTGTTGGTCTACATGTTTAAGTTCCCCATGGTTTACTGGCCTATTATTTGCAGATGTCATGTTCCATCTGTTTGTGTAGAACTCAAAAGTATCTCCTGTAGGAAGTTTGCTTCAAGTTTTTATTTTTTCTGGTGAAATGTGCAATGCAATGTGATATTTGGGGGATCTTTGTTCTGCAGTATCAAGATGAATCAGGAGAGCAGTCCCAGCTTGAATTCTAATATCCAAGTTGTTAGTGTTGGCCCTTCAAGTTTGGGCAGATGTATGAATCAAATTTTGAGCTAGTGTAGTAAATGGAGATCGAATTTTGAATTTACTGGTCTAATAAATTGATCTTGCCCTTCTGTTGCATATTTTAGCTACTATTTCTTTGATTCACGTGCTGGAACCTAATGAATCATGAACGTATGTTTGGTAACATGAAAATTTAGAATTCAATTGAATTTTATTTTTCAAAACATGGGAGTTTAATTTTGGAATTATTATGTAGCAGCATTTATATAAGAATAAGCAGGATCTCAAAATTTTTCCATTGAACTCTACAGTGGTTTACTATGTTCAGTTAACAAAAACTGAAATCAGAATTATATTTTTTATGAAATTCATTTAATTTCAAACATAACTTAATATTTTGTTGCATTGCCTTCATTAAGAAGGTATTCATATTAGGAGGATCATATCAAGGTCAATTGTGATGTCTCTGGTGAAAGATGGATACGGTCTAGGGTCAATTTGTCGAAAGGGTTGATATGGCTGGTGCTTATACTTCTCTAAATGCGCATCAATAGGTGGCATTGGCCGAAGAAAGAGCACCTATGGATTGCATTGGTCTGTTCTTTAGGGTATGCAAGGTGATCTGATTGTTTGCTGTTCATCCATGCAATAAAAGGAGACCATGATTCCATCCTCTTTATGTATGGTTGTTGAGGGTATTTGTTATTTAGCCCAGTTTTTCAAATTTGTTTGTTTTCTCATATTCTAAGGTTTGGTAACTTCATAGCTTATCATTTTGCCAAACTAGTAAATAACAATAGCGTTATTATAATGGAGGATGTTTCATCCCTTATTTCATCTTTGGACCAAAGAATGTAATCTTTCATTTCTTGGATTAATTTGAGTATTAGGTAACTTATCAAATAAATAAATAAATAAATAAAATTCTCCCCACAAAAGCATGGGTTGGCAATGAACGTCGGCGTCCAAATTGAAAGGTGGTGGTTATATGGCTCCATTTTAGTACTGAATTTCGAACTTGCAACCGCAAGTATAACACCTGGATGCTTTCCACATGGCACCATATGTCAGTGTAGCATGTCATCAGCCATCCCAAGGCCTTCTTAACTGTTAGTTCAGAAGGTGTATCATCCGGTTCACCGATGGGGAGTCCTCTTGAAGAAAAACGCTAGATGATGAAATATTTCAAAAAGCAAAATTCCAACTTGATACAGGACGCCTGTTTGAAATGAGACTGATTTACAACCATCTCCATATTACAATGGGAATTGCTCCAAGATTACATCAATTTCCAAACTTAAAAGAACAAAAACTAAGAAATCCTCCCACCAATTATCATTTACATTATGCCAGTGGAACATTAGGAATACAATCGGAGTATAGAGGATGAACAAAATAAATTATACGCAGACTTTCTTCCCCAACCAAGAGATGTGGTTTCACTCACTTTCTTGCTCCAATCATCTATAGTAATCCTACTTGATGGTAATGTAGCGATTTGTGCCATGCTTAGCCCAATGGTCCTTAAGATCAACAGGATTTGACAAATCATGGCCTTCTGCAGCAAGCCGACTCAGTAGCTTATTGAAGACACTCCCGCTCATCTTTCGACCACAAACTCTAGCATGGCGCTTATTGGGCACTGCAGGAAGGGGATACATTGACATTGTCGTTGTGCAGCAAGATGACTGCCAACCACCACTTCCCCATTTGTAGCATGGTCTCACAACCCCAGTGCATGAGCAAACAGGCACTGGCATGGTTGATTCATCAAATGCAACCTCATTCAACCCCAGATCTTGGCTTTTCCAGTCGGGCTTTGTCACACCAAGATGTTTATTACAACCATCATCTTTCCACTCGTGAGACTTCGCATACACAATCCTGTTCAAGTCCTCCCCTTCCTTCTTGACTTTCCTTGGAAGCTTAGACACCTTCTTATTAGGTGATGTTGCCTTGGCCTCTTTGGTTCTTTTAGCTTGACGGGATTTTGCAGTTTCAGGAGCAGTTGATGATAAAGGAACGGTGTCAGTAGCATGCATCTCCCTTGTATTGTAAGGAGCTTCATTTAAGTGGTTTGGATGATGTGGGTGCTGCGGCATATGGTGCACATGCTTCATCTCACGAGGGACCTGGCAACCTGGAGGACACTGGGAAATTGTGCTGTTATTCATGGTGCTTTCCTGGTACCGAAGAGTTGCAATGGCATTATCTCGTTCCAAAATAGCATTGTGGCGTTCCGCAATTGCAGTGTCTCTCTGTAGGATTGCCATGTCTCTCTCTGCTACCGCAGTCTTTTTTTCAGAAATAGCCAAATCTCTTTCTCGGAGAGCAGCATCTCTTTCAGCCACAATTGCCATTATCTGCTTCATTGATGGCTGATGGTGCATAATCCACTAGAATAATGCAGGACACAATCACTATCAGAAATTGCAGTCATATGAAAGATAAATGTGAATCAAAACAAGCTGTAACAATATATGTAAAGAGCAATTAGTTCCCTTTGCTAACAGAAAATAAATAGAAAAGTGCAGCCAGATACCTGACCCTGAGCTGTTTTATACTGATCTGTTTTGTGTCTTCCATTTTCACGATGCCCACTGTCATCCATTTGAACTTCACAGGGGGCAAGAATCGTCGGTACTTATACAACACACTCAGCTACAGGAATCCTTGAGTCTATACAAGGGCAAGCAACAATCCAGAATTTGTTTGGCAGGGAGACCACATAAACTTAAGCCACATAATTACAAAAGAGCGACCCTAAATTACCATTGCCATGTGAAGATCCATGCAAAAATTCTCTCATGCTCAATCTTCTGCACCACAAATTAGACTTTTTGGACTCCAAAATCAAGCAATAACTTAGTGGCAGCTCCTAAATAAAACAGGAAAGCAGACCAAGTTCATGCTCTACAAACAAAATGAAAATCATTTGCAACAGACAATTCTAATCCATCGAGACCTTATAGACATTGACCAGAACCTGGCAAGACAATAACACTTAATGCACTGTGTAATTTAAGGATTCATTAGACAAAACCTGGTGTGCTAGCACACCAACTAGAAATGCTTAGAAAGCAAATACTTTGAAGAGGTCAATATAGAGCTTCATGCTTATGCTACATAAGCTTGTAGGGCGAGAGCATGATTGCCAAAACCAAACAATAGTAATAACAGGGAATGTTCAATCAGACATTACAATCAGTTGGTGGAAAAGCTCTAACATGGTTAAATTTACAATAGAGATCTCAAAAGGTATCGCTTTTGAGATTTATGACAGGGAATGTCCAAAACACCCAAAGAAGAATCAATTGCAAGTTCTCAACATCATGACAGAAGTTCTAAATACAAACTTTATCATTCACATTCCACAAGAGTGAGTTCAGATGTTTTGTGCAACAGTTACGTATCCCGAAAAGGAAAAGCAATACCACTTATTGTTATTGTTAAACAAGCAGAAGGGTTTACTATTCCTCTATTTTGAAACCGTCACAAAATCTTTTCCAAAAGTGATTATTCTTGCCAATCAAAACGTGATCACAAGATATATGCAAAAAATAGTAATGCAATAAAATACAGTGGCCTTCACAACCATTCTATTGTATTGTACAGCTGGTCATTGTACATGACCAGACCTGATACTAAACAGCAAAATGCACGAGTCAATGCATGTTGTGACAACTCATTTTGCTAGAAGTAAAACACAATGAACCAAGTGCTAATTAATAATCTTAGCAATATATGTCATCATTGAAATCTGAAATTGGAAACTCAATGAAATGAAATGGGATCTTAATTGGTGATGCAAAATTTATTGCCACTATGCCAACAAAGTAAGCTTTTCATGTTCGCATCAGTACAAAATAATTTTTCTTTTTCTTTTTTTTTTTTTTTTTTAAATCACTTATAAGACAGCTGGAGAAAAGGAGTTACGTAACAAATAGAAGCAAAGTTTTTCTTTCCAAGTGTTCAAAACTATAATGTTTTTAAACAATGAACACCTTGTTAATGGGACATAAGTGCTGGAAAGGTAATTGCTACTAAACTAGAGAAAAACCAATGTATCAGGTACACAGCTAATTCCCGCGACAAGTCTTTTGTCTAACAAGTAATAATCCAGCATTTTATTTTTCAAATAGTTTAGAAACTAAGGCATGGCGAACCATGTACGGTGCTGGACACCTTACAGGGGGAGAAAGCAAATTTTGTCCATATAAATCCTAGAAACTAATGATGGTTATACTGAAAGACATCATAAAGAACCAGACTTTAGGTCATCAGTACCACCTTTGCAATCATTTCACTTTTCCACTAGAAGGCATCCAAAAGAATCAACATTCCAACTCCAACCTAAATGCCAACGCTAATAACACATCAAGTCAATACCAAAAGGAACTACCTACACAGCTAATCCCACAGTACCAACTGCAATGGCGGTCAAAATCGCTAATTCACACATAAAACTGAAGATAACATCAGAAAACAATTAAACCCAATCCAAGTAATGCGGCAATAAGCAAAATCCCCATGACAGAAAATTCATCAGACATATACAGTAGGGCAAATTACGGTATTCATTTAACCGAATTATCAATCCTATAATCCACAGTACGGGAAAAACCCTAATACCCCTAAACCTTCAACTGAAAGCTGTCATAGCTGAGAGACATCGAATGCAAACTATAGTCAATAACCAACCAAATTAAGACAAAGAAAAGCACGAGAACTATAATTCAGACCTCAAAAGCGTAAAAGACTAAATCAAGATCCACGAGAAATCAGATAACAGAAAGTACTAATGAACAATAAGAGACGAACGGTCAAATTAGAGAAAGCAAAGCATGAGAGAGAGGGGGAAAGAGAGTAAAGAAGAAATCAACACTTACCCACTAGTCAGAGCGAACAAGATAGAGGAAGAGAGCGAGAGAATTGGAAAACCCTAAATCGAGGGCAGAGAAAAAGTCTCGAGCGCCAGAGAAACACGGACGACGAGCAATTCGCGAGCTTGTCTTTCCTTCGCTATGCCTGACCGCGTCTTTTCATTTTCAATGCGCCCCTCCTTTTATTATTATTTATTTATTATTTTTTTTCTAATTTATATCCGACGTCGTTTTCTTCCGATTAGTATGACTTCCGCTCCTTGGATTCCCCCCGTTGTTTCTATCATCAATATCATTTCTTAAGACAATCTAGGACGTTGATTTGATTGATCTCCCGAATTATGTGGTGGCATCGCAGCTAAACTTATCGCAAATTAACAGTCTTATGATATTCTCATTTCATTAAATTAAAATTTAGTAAAAAGAAAACACCATTTTTCCTGATCATTATTATAGAAATTTCTATGTGCCAAGATATATGTTCATGCATTCTGTACATATTATATAGGATGCAAAGAGTTCAAAATTATTTTATGAATTTTAGCAGAACTAACTTGATTTTAATGAGATTAAAAGAATTTTATGAAAGTGTCCACACCCTCTCGTGCATATTTGCAATCACATGTGGAGAGGAAAAAGTTGATTATTGGAATTAAGTTGGGATGGGTAAGAGAGAAGAAAATCATGGGCTTACCGTCACACCAACAAGGAGGGAGAGAGAGAGAGAGAGAGAGCCAAAACAGAGGAAGAGGCAGCTGAGGGAGAGAGAACAGAGGTAAGATGATATTAGATTTAATTTAAAATAACCGAAGAATGAGAGAAAAGGCTTTTTGGAAAAAAAGAAAAAAAACTCATGGGCTTAGGCCCAAAATGGGTCTCTAAAACCTTCCCACAAAATAAAACCTCACAGGTTAGGAATTTGGGCCAACAAAGATAAAAGTGGGTTAGACCTCTAATTAGGCAAGATTAAACAGACCCAAAAAAAATCTTTTTTTTGTTTTTTTGTTACAACTTGATTTGAAATCCGAATCTCGGAGTTGGGAGGAGGGTATGTGAGCTATCCCTTTAGGACCCGGAAAATCAATTATCACTCTTCCTCTACGCGTATATATACTTCAATCTAGCCAACACTTCATTGGTCTAATGAAAAGAACACTAATATCTCATACTAATAATCATGGTTCGACTCTTGATAATGACAAAAATGATATTAAGAGAGCTCTTTCTTTATAGTAGACTCAATAACAATTCGGTCAAAATTAATCGGAATAAAGTTTCAGATATTCGATGGTGGATCAAATTCAAGACACAAAAAAAAATATATATATATACCTCAACCTAAAGGATACGAGAAGTCAAGATGTTATAGTTGGTGATCGGAATCTATATGTTGGTGATTCTGATGACAGTTTGAAGGATTCGATGACATTGGGTTAAATTAGAAAGTTAGAGTGACAGCGGGCCCTGGATTTTTGGATGAAGCTCGACGACGGTCTGGTTAAAAGGTCAAGCCTTTACTTTCGATGTTTTGGCATTGTGTGTCTTGAGATTCATATAAGATCAATTTAGCAGGATTTGCACCGGATGATGCCTGTGTCCTTTATTAATCTTATATGAATCAATTTTTTTGGGTCTAATTTTTGTGTTATATGAATCTCAGTTCTATTTGATTGGTGCTGAGTTTGTGTTGTTGTTGTCTGTTCTAGATTCTAGGCCTCCTTGGAGACAAACAAAACAAAAACAGAAAAGAAAAGAAAAATTTTGGTTGAGTGGATCATTTCGCAAATGTCCTTGTAAAGAACAACTAGGCAATAGTGCAATTCAGAAAAAAAAGAAGGGAAAATGCATAGGATTGCCTTGTCACATTAACATTTGGAGGTTCCAAGGAGAGTCCAATGGTTCTAACCCAATGATTCGAGTTCAATGTTAGAAAAAACTTGACTCATATATGTAGTGAAAATAATAAATAATAATTTTTAAAATCATAAAGAATGAGTTTACGATAAATCTCAATTGGTGATGCAGAAAATCTCCAAAATCGTAAACTCTGAATACGAACAAGTCGCAGTCGTGATGATAGTCACAATAATCAAACTATCAACGCGATGTCATAACGTACCAACCCTTAATCCGGTGATTCTCATACGATCGGAAAACCCTCTGAATAATTATTCTACTCAACAATTATTCTCTCTCAAAACTCAAGTATTTTCACCAATCACAATTAAGGAATTGTTAATTCCTTTCCCATAAGAAAAATACCACTCCTGTAGGAGTCCTTTAGAGAGAAGATAGGGGAGAACAATAACATTTAGAGACAAAAATTAAAACAATCTATTTTAAAAAAAAAAAAAAACTCATCTAACACAGTATTTATGATCGCCGAAAAGCATTGACAAGCACATATTATTTTAGTTCCAGATGAACCCTAAACATTGTAGCAAATGGCTCTATTTCTTTTTTCTTTTTTTTTTTGGGAAAAAAAAAGATCCTTAGTTACCGGACAAGGCAATTTACAATGCTGTTTCTTTGCAGGAAAACAAAAAGAGTGGCGGGTGCAACAACATTCTCGTGCTTCTTCCAAATTAAAAGCCTTGAAATCAAAAGTCGACAATTGGGTGGAAAGAAATTATAACTCTAATCTGTTTTTGACCTCTTCTCTGCACTGACTTGCTGAGTATGAAGACGCCGGTTACAATCATCAGGGCACCTACAATCCACTGAGAATGTCCACTCTATGATCAGAGTTACCATTACCCTAATCACTCAAAAGTTCAAACCTAACCATGCAGCTATTCTGGTTACTGAGACAGACCATAGAGTACACAACTAGCGACAGACAAAAGTTAGAGCCTCCCCCAACAAAAAAGTGGCTTTAAGGCGGGATTTAATGTTTAAGATACCTGTGGTGACAAAACTTCCCCAAACAGGAAGAATCCGGCGAGACCTGAAGAAAGGAAATTGGTTGCAAAGTTTGTCACAGTAGCTTGTCGAGATGAAAGAGCTTTGAGGGTGTTTACATAACATCCCCACATGGTCACATTGAATCTTATCACCATCCCATACTTAACAAACTCTTCGAATCGAACAAACAATAAAAGGTTTATCTTTATGCACCCAAAAATAAATCATCCTCAAACTCTCCAAACATAAACAAGGAACCCATCAAGTATTAAGATTTCAGTTTATCCCGAAATCATTTGAATGACGGAGAATTGTGAGAATTTCCAAAATCACTTGACTGATGCAAACAGGTCAAAATTGATTTCGTGTTGTGTAATGTAGGTAATCGTTGATATTAATCAAGTCAAATTCATGTGGATTTCACAGATCTCAGCAGAACTGAAGTATTTCTATGGTTTTGATGGAACGAGAAAAAAAAAAAAAAGGAAAAAAATATTATAATTTTTTTTTTTTTTTTATTTTTTTTTTTTTTTTAATTTTTTTTTTTTATAAAATAAAAATTTTGAAACTATTTAATCATGAGCAAATAAATATGGGTTGAAATTTTCCTTTGCTGCTCTGATCATGATATGTGCTAGAACATTAACTGTGATTTAGAGATTTGCATTTAAATATGATGTTTTGGGCTTTGTATCATATGGTTTGTGACATACTGTTAGGATCATGATTGTGCTTTCCTTGGACTTGAGAACAATAAACCTAGTGGGTAGCATCACAATATGGGACTTTTTAGATTCAATCAACAACTTGCCAATAAATATGATGCAAACCTGAAAAACTTGTCATTGCATAGCTTAATGATGCTAATAACTTGAAGGGGTATTAGAGGATATAAGGTTTGAACATGGTAACAACATTGGTTTGTAAGAGATAAGAATTTACTCACAACAATTTTCGTCACGTAAGTTACATAATTGTGAGTCATTGCAATTGGCTCTGCATGAAAATTTCTATTGAACTAAATCTAATATGGAATGTTAAAATATAGATAGGTTTTGACTATGAAATCATTGTCTTTTACATATTTGGCTCAGCATCCAATATGAGATCATATGTATAAGTTTTGGTTGGTCATTCAAATAACTCTCATGTCAGGGATCCTGCGAACTTGTTATGAATATGTAGAAACACACGAGCTTCATCTATGATGACAAAACTTAATTTGACTTGCTTCGGCTCTTTAGGCTTCTTTTGGTAACACTTAAGTGTGGATTGAGACCCCCTCCCTTCATGCTAGTTACATTGCAATCTCGTTGATGGATGCCTTTTATGCAACTATTAGGTTGTTTTCCAATTGATTCTAATGAAGAGGAACTTAATACATGCTTAGAGTTAAGCAGGAAAATAAGCTCAGTTTAGAGAGATTGAAATTGTATTGACTTGGGTTTGAAACAATTAAGGATCATTTGGTTTACATTGTTTTAAGGTTCCCTTTGATGATATAATATGACTAGTCTGCAATTGCTTTTCCCGGTCAATTTATAGGGATCAAAATTTTCAAACCCCCGATCCGATGATCCAGATTCAAATTTTGATATAACAAAAAAAAAAGAATTAAAAATCATATGAATCGGCTTTTAAAAATCAAAAAAAATAAAATTTCTTTTAGTTGATTTGAAAGTTAAATTAAATAATCTAGAATTATTCAAATTTAAAATTTTTTTATTTTATACTGACACAAGGGATTTAGTCAAGTGAATCGTTGATTCATTTGGTCCGTAATATCACTCCGAGTTAATTGTAGAATATAAAAGACACCATTGTTGTATGCTCACATGATAGATCAAAGCAAGAACCTCCTCATATGCCATTTTTGTGCCTCTATACTGACCTACGTTGGAGGAGAAGGTTTTAGATTTGACACATCTCTCTGTAAAACCTTTAAAATTTTTCTTGGCAATCAAATTTAACTTTTGCCCTCTAGAGTTTTGTTCTTGTTTGGCATTTAACAGTTTAACAAGTTTCATTGGAAACCAATGGCCATTCATGCCTTTTAATCTGATTTTCATGTATAGACACTGTGTTTGGTAAAGAGACGAGAAAATGAGGAAGGGAAAGACCGAAAAAGGGAGGAAAATGATGAAAAAAGAAGGTAAAATTAAAAATTATATTTGGTAATAAAATATATGATGGGAAAAGGAGAAAAAAGACGTGAAAGGAAGATAAAATTAAAAATCACATTTGGTAACAAAATATGTGATGGGAAAAGGAGAGAAAGGATAGTAAAATAAAAAATCATATTTAGTTAGACGAGAGAAAGAGAGGAAATATAATAAAAAAATACACAAATTTACTATTTTATTTTTTTATTTTTATTAAAGTTTTAAAATAAGAGGTATAAAAATAAATTTGATATTTATTATTTTAAAAGAGAATTTCTCCTCTTCAAAATCCACCGATTCGGTGGAATTGAAAATTTTAATTTTGAGGGTTTCATAGAAACCTTCTATTTTTCTTTCCACTAATTAATTATTTTATCAAATATAAATGAATTCTTTAGAATGCCTTTCTTTCTGTCCTTTTCCCATCCAAATCCTACGTTCAAACACATTATACAAGTACTAATCACGTGTCTCAACTAGGTCTCAACTTTCGAGTTTTGTATAATTAATAGTGCAATCAAGATTTATCCATGTTAATGGTATTTAAGACCTAGAACATGTATTTTTTTTATTAGGTCGAAAATCCGATGTTAATATGTACTGATTTATCATGTGTTTTTTGTTCCATGTTATATTTTTCTGACAAATAGAAATCCCCCCAGTTGTTAATATGGCACACACGAGGCACTTTTATGGAAAGAGAGCAGTGGTAGCAGCAATTCTTTAATTATGACAGTGAAAAAAATAATCATTTTCAATACTTTCTTAAAATATTTTCTTAAATTTATTTTTTTAAAATAAAAAAATAATTAAATGGGATTGAATTAAAGAATGAAAGAAGGAAATAGAAATATTTTAACATTTGAGCTATCTACGGGCAGATATATATATATATATATATATATATATATTTAAATTTGTATGTATAATTTAAAATCTGTTCATGGATTTCTAGAATTTTCTAAATTTATTTGAGCTTAAAATCAGTTTTATGAAAAAAAGGAGTGCCAGCGGCAACTCTTTAATTATGACAATGAAAAAAGAATAATTTTCTATACTTGCTTAAAATATATTTTTATTTAAATTTGTAGATATATTTTAAGCTTTTGTATTTATATGTTAAATTTACACCGTATTTTATGTTTTCTTGAATTTGCACCATATTTTAAGCCTTTACATAAGTCCCTTTGTGGATTTCTGGAATTTTCTAAAACACTTCATTTATGCTCTTTTCAGAAAAAAATATTTATTAGTTATTTTTTTATAGTTTAATTTATTTAAATTCGGTTTTGTTATTGACATGCGAACTTTGTTCCTTTTCACGTGTCATGTGCTCTAATTAATTGTTTCTATTAAGGAAAAAAAAAATCCTCAGGAAATAATTCAGTGATAATAGCTCATCTTTTCAGATTCTGTGATTTAGGATTTGATTTTTATTATAACAAAAAAAAAGACAAAAAAGGTTCAACACTTGATTGCACTAAATTTGCAAAATTTAAATGGTTGATCGTAAAAAAGCATTTAACAATCAAGATCAATATCAGCCTATATTTTAATTCATCTGTTCAACTAAATTCTTAATTACTATATTTTTACGGATAACTTATATCCAAATTTTTAATAACATATCTTTATATTTTATTGAATTTTTTATATTTAAGTTCTTAGTATTTAATGGTCAAAATCACTGTTAAAAAATCTTTGATCCCGGCAAATTGAAGGGGGAAAACAAATGGAAATTATCTAAATATACCATGAAGGGGACACCATAGAACCTTGAATCCAATGAATCTTTATTGCATAAAACTAATGTTGATTCAAGATTAGTCAATCTTGACAGAGCCCATACCCAAGTGCCTCATATGCTCTTAGTAAGGTTTTGAGCTCCTTTCTCATTGCCTTGTTTGGTTAACAAGCTCATGCTTGTTCAGAGGGCATTCATTTGATTTCTAAGTGGAACATGTTGGGGGCAATGGTCTCAAATCCAAATTTTGTTCACGTTTTTGGTGTTATTAAAGTTGAATATACAATCATGCCAAGTTAATTGAAGTTTTGTCAATTCTAATTAGACCTTGGGTATACTTTTACAATTTTTTTTATTTTTTTTAGTTTTTTTTTTGAAAAAAAAAAAATAAAAATAATATATATATTTTTTATTATACAAGATTTAATTTTTAGATCACTGAATTGAAAAGGAGGTTTGTGACCACTGAATTATTTCCTAAGTAATGAAGGGTCAATAAACATATATATATATATATATAATATATATATATATATATATATATATATATATATATATATAATATATATATATACACACATATTTCATGTTTGATAAAATTACAAAAATAATCTTTTATAAAATAAAAGAGTTATTGTTCCTAATAAAAAAATTGAGATCTAAGTTTACCCTCAATTTTGGGAGGAAAAAGTGACATTTAAATTAATTCACTTGACAGAAGTGAAGCAACTGGATGTTTTGAAAAAAAAGGTGCTATTTAAAAATGCTACATAATTAAATTTATGCTGTTGAAAAACTAAAAATATCTAGGCTTACAATTTGGGAAAAAAATGTAATAATCAATTTAATTTATTTAACCTGAGTGAAGCAATCAAGGGATGGTGAAAAAACGGTTCGTTTTATTTGTAGCAGAGACTTTTTTTTTTTTTTTACGAGTCAAAATTGAAAAAGAGGGGGAAAAAAATTGGTTGGCCACCGGGGTCGGCGTTGCATGAGTCGAATAGCCAACACTTCCTTTTTTAAGACACAAAAGAAACACAAATTTTGGCGATCCGTGCCGATTCAAATCAACCAATCAGAGAGAAGCATGGGTGGCACACGGATCGAGGCCTAATTCAAAGAATGAGCCGTTGAGACTTGAAGTCCACGTATTCTTTCCTAACAAACCGACCTTCTCTCTCTTTTAAATAGTACCCGTATTTTCACCGTTTCTCTCATCCTCTTCAATTCTGTCTCCGTAAGGCTATCCAAGCTTCTATCTTTCTGAACCCTAATTTTCCAGATCTTTTGCGGTTTCGTAAGACTCGATGGCTCGTACCAAGCAAACCGCTCGCAAATCCACTGGAGGAAAGGCTCCAAGGAAGCAGCTGGCCACCAAGGTCTGTTTTTGTGCAAGTTTCAAAAATCGAGGGTTTTCTGAGAAGTCTTTGGTCGATTGATCTCGTGCTATCAAACGAATTCATATGTTTTTCCTCATGAAATAGATGGTTCTAGGGTTTCGTGATATTTTCTTCTTCGTTTGAATTTCTGATTTGGATCTTGGATTTGGATTAGGGATTTTGTTCTGGTTTTTTGGTTCTAATTACTTAAGTGATAATCTTCTTAAACCCCTTGTATTGATTTGTGCTTTTCTTGATTTTTGTGTGTGAAGGCTGCGAGGAAATCTGCCCCGACCACCGGAGGAGTAAAGAAGCCTCATCGCTATCGTCCTGGAACCGTTGCTCTTCGGTAATATTTTTTTTCAGATTTCGATTCTGAAGATTCGAAAATCATTTGAACGAAGGAAGACGCTAACCCTATTTTCTTTTGTATCAGCGAGATCCGAAAATATCAGAAGAGCACGGAGCTCTTGATCCGCAAACTCCCCTTCCAGCGCCTCGTCCGTGAAATTGCCCAAGATTTCAAGGTTCGATCTCTGTAAATTTTATTTCTTAAATCTGTTAGATCTGAAAATTTTGTTGCATATGAAACTGATTAAGTTTTGTTGGTGGCTTGAATGAACAGACGGATTTGAGGTTCCAGAGTCACGCGGTCCTCGCTCTCCAGGAGGCGGCCGAGGCATATCTTGTGGGTCTTTTTGAGGATACCAATCTCTGCGCAATTCACGCAAAGCGGGTGACAATTATGCCCAAGGATATCCAGCTCGCTAGAAGAATCCGCGGCGAGCGTGCTTAATGGTTGATTGGTGGCAGAATTTTTAGGGTTTTTGATTGGGTCTTCTTTGTATAGAAGTCGAACATCTGAAACTATTGTATTTTGTTCTTTTTGGTGGTGAGGAGAGAATTGGTAAGGGCAATTTTAATTTTATTTGTAGTGTCGTATTAAATAAGAGTATTGTTTACCAATTTATAGAATTTCTGATTGAGTACGATTATTGTTCTAGTAAAATTGGAATTGGTAAAACTGGCCTTGGAGAAATTCATGGCGGCTTTGAATCTGACCCTCTCGGGATAATCTCCGTTTCCTGGTTTTTTAGGGTTGGATGCAAATGAGATTATTGGGCCTGTTTCGAGTCCTTGGCCTTGTGATAACCGGGTGGCGTGATCGGTCAGATTGTTTTAATATATATTTTTTAATTTAAAAGTTGGCGAGACTTTTCTCTTGATGCGCATGTGGCAAGGCCCGTGAAAAAGTGGACCAGCTTTTGCAAATTAATGGGCCGGATCACGCGGTTCAAGTAGTACAGTTTATTCTTTCTTCCGATTTGAGTCTTCACTCTTTTCAAATTAAGTTTCATCATCTTTATCTTCATTTTTTCGATTAGCAACTTTTTTGAAAAAGTAACAAAAAAATTCACCCTGCGGTGGCTTTCGACTAGGCAAAATCATGAGATTGAATGAGAACGGAAAACTTAAATGAAATTTAGAAAATTACATGCAAAGTTGCAAGATTTGAATCAAAATTTTAATTTGATCCTTAGTTTTATTACAATCATAAATCTTTTTAACTAAATTATACCTGATTGGGTCCTTTCACTAATACTGTAACCACTGTCAACTGATATAACAAGCGAAGTCAAGAAAACACGCTCCACTCCCTCTCCTTCCCCCCCTCTATCCCCCCCCTCCCCAAATATCACTCAAACACTCCAGTCTTTTATGATGTGGGCTTTATTTGGGCTTGAAAAGTTTGGGTTTTAAATTGGGCTTGTAATTTTGAACGAGCTAATCCAACAGCTGCGCCATGCAATAACCAAAATTTCTTTTTAAGCCCATACACCACAAATCATTTGCTATATATTATTACCACTACTAGGTTCAAGCCGATTAATTTGTTTTGTAAGAAAACATATGGTCACGACGGTACCTCTTTAAGGATAGCAGAAAATAAATACTGATCATAAAACACTCTACCTATTGTATAGTAGTAGTAGGTGGATGCCTTTAAAGTTGTAATAGTTGGTCAATTTTTATCCCTTTCTCTCAGTCAAAAAGAAAAAAAAGAGATAATATTATGTAGATGACAAAAATTAAGAATTAAATGGACTAAATTTTTAAATGACAAATTAGTTAAGAATTTAGTAAATTTGTATTGGCCAAAATCTCTGTAAAAACCTTTTTTGGTTCATTTTAATTTTTGGGTTGGGGTCACTTGACCAATCTAGAGAACCAGAGAGCTGTGCTCCGGACAAATTAATCAAAATTGGAGGATTATTTCCCAAAGTATGGTGATTTTGGAACGAAATGATGGAAATAGGGTGAATTTTTGGCGAGTTCCAACAAAAGAGGTTTCGCAATCGTAGACTGCGACTTCAGAAGTTGAGATCTCAGATCGTGCTTTTTGAAGTCGCGAACCTAGATCGTGATTTTTAAAGTCACGGCCAGCAATTGCGGTTTCAGAAAGCGCGATTTCGAATCGCGCTTTTAGATATTCCAAGCCTACAACTTTGCCTTGTTGAGCTTTTGTCGGTCACGGGTGGGAGTTCCTATTGAATCCGTGAAGAGGAGCTATTTCATCCGTGAAGACCGCCTTTATATTTCCTATCGAGGGCGTCTCTTTTGCTCACTCTCTCAGTCCCGCTCTCACTCTCTTTCGCTCACTCTTTTAGTCGCACAATTCGACGACTATTCGGTGACTGCAGCAAGTTTGTAGGGGTCGGAACTCTCCGGCGATCGCGGATTTGGAGGTGGGAGTGGCACTTAGGCGGCGAGGACATTTCTCCAAAGGTGAGTGGCCTCCGAAGTCTTAATCATCTCTTTACAAAAAAATTTCATTAATTTTATGAATTCTGGAGACACGATTGTTTGATTACGTAACTCTTCCCTATTTACACGGATCTAAACCATTCCAGAGAGTGTTTGGGACGTTGAGACTCTTCTTCAAACTTTGCATTACTTCAAAATCACCTTATGAATGTACATAATTGAAGAAGAAAATTGAAAACAGAGTGTAAAAAAGCACGGAAACCCTGAAACCCAGATAGCGTTTCGTCATGATCTTTCTTCCTCTTCTTCTTCTTCTTCTTCTTCCTACATTTTCCCCCTTTGAATTCAATGAAAAACCCAAATGGAAGAATGACGTATTGTTTACAGAGAAGTATAGCGGAAAGAAAAGTGGTAGAGAATGGAATGAAATGAAAGCCAATTTGGGTTTCAAAAAAATATATATGAAAACAAATAAAAACCCATTTTGGAAAGTCAAAATGGACACCCCCGTTCTCGTCGGCTCTGTCGAATTTCTTCGTTTTTTGATTTTTTTTTTCTATTTGTTTGTGAAATTATTATTATGTTTTTGTTGGTACTGAAATTTCATGTTATGAAAATGTGTAGGTTTGTTTTGTTATTGTGTTGAAAATTTTTTGTGTAATATTCGCGTTTATCTATTGGGTGCGCAAAAATTTATTCATCATTAGTTTTATATTGATGATGTTAATTTAATTTCATGTGTAATGTCATATTAATTAATATGATTAAATTAATGTAATGGTAAATATAATACTAGGTTAAAATAATTAATATTTTGGAGTAGGTGTAAATATTTGTTTTGAAAAATGTAATGCAAGATTATGTAAAAATAATTAAAGTTATTAATTAAAAGGAAAAAATAATTAATATTTGAACAGATATATTAAAAATAAAATTATTAATATTAGATAATATTTTGAATTAAAAAAATAAATAACTTGTTTTAAACAAATATTGGAATAAATATATATATTTATTATAAATATTAGGTGAATTTGAAATAAATAAATAAAATATTGTTAAAAATTTTAACCTGAAAAACATATGTTTAATGCTTTTAAAATAAAGTAGTAACAAATATTTTGTAATAATGTTAAAAAGAAGTAATAAATATTAGTATTTGTTAAAATATATATTTGTATAAGAATCAAAATTTTTTAATATTTAAAATATCGATGAAAAGATATTTTTAAAAAATAAGTAAAATGAAATAAGAAAAAGTGAAATTAAAGAAATTAATAAAATGAAATATAATAATGTTAAAATTATTTTATAAAAAATAAATTTGTTAGAATATATATAATTTTTATATATATATATAAATATAAAATGTGTTAATATTGTTTTTTTAAGTTATTAATTTTTATAAGTAAGAACAATATTTAATATAAGAATTGATTATTTTTAAGATATATATTATTATAAGTATGAAAAATGTTTAATATTAAAATTTGTTAATATTGATATTTAAGGTATGTATTAATATAGGTATGAAAAATATTTAATATAAATATTAGTTAATATTGGTTTTTAAGGTATATATTTTTATAAATATGAGAAATATGTAATATAAAATTTGATTAATATTTAATAAAAAATAAAGTTGTATAGATATATAATAATAATAATAAATAAGTTTACAACTATAAAATAAAAAATGTATTTAGTAGTTATAAATTGAGAATAATAATATATAATATATACAAATATATACATATATTTATTTTTGAAAATGGTTAAAAAAAATTAGTAACGCAGTTTCCTACATTATATAATGTGGTAAATTAAATTAGTAATTTAAATTATTAATTTTTGGAAATGGTTAAAATATATACATATATGTTGGTAAATTACATATATGTTGGTAAATAAAAATATAAAAAAAATAAATAGATACATATATTTATTTTTCAAAATGGTTAAAAAAAACATATATGTTGGTAAATGAAATCAGTAACATATAATTTCGTAATGCGATAAAATTTTTTCGAAATATATATAATTTGAAAATAATTGTAAAATATAATAATGTATTTAATAATATGTAAATTAATATTAAAAGAAATACCAAAAAAATTTGATGAATTTTTATTTAGACCTAATAGTTAAGTGAATAAGGTAAAAATGAAAAATTACGTGAATCTAAAATAATTGAATTTAATATTAAAAGTGTTGTAATTTATTTATATTATTGTTATGGTTTTAGGAAAATAAAGATAAATCAGAACCGTGTTAAACTGCTACTCTATTGGGGAGATGAAATTGTTTGTGGTGAAGATGGGTATGGGTATAGTATATCCCCAAAAAGGGGCATTGTTGAAAGTACGATAGGATGGAATCAATTATTGAAAATTTTGTATCGCAAAACTGATTTTGATATTACGGAATTTAGGTTGAAAGTGTTGTGTAGGTATCCACTTTGAAATCACGATCAATCAGTGACGTATACAACTATACTAGTGGAGGATGATGATTTTTTACCAGACATATTGATATTTCCAAAAAGTTTTCCTCATCTGTCATCTGTTAAACTATTCATAGAAGTGGAGTCTATTGTGAATATAAGTGTAGGTCAATGAAATTTGGGTTGCTCAAGTAGGGCGGTAGAGAATGAGTCAGAGATTCCAGAATCCTCATTTGATAGACCAAATTTTGTTGACCCAAGTCAAGATTTTGGTGGTGGGAGCAATGTAAAGTCATACACACACTTGATGACTGAGGGTTTACAAACTCATATGAGAGATGAGTGGTTTTAGTATGGGGTATTTCTAGCAAATGATATTAGTTTGACGACTCCCGAATATAATATCATGCGAAACAGCACGAATGAGTATGGGGAGTCAAGTAACAGTCGACCCCATGGGTATGAAAACCGAAATATGAACATTCCCCATGAAGACAGTAACATGGATGCGGATCCAGTTAAAGCCTTCGTTTATACTGCAGATAGTGATTCTGATGTAGACATTCATGATAACGAAAGTGACGGGGATGGAGTGAAATAGATAGGGGAGGAAGAGGGAGATGAGGATGAAGAAATTCCATTTCTATCTAATATGGGGAAGGGAATATAATGGTTGATGATTACATTGACTATAACTGTCTAAATTGGGAGAATGATCACACTTCGGAGTTAGAAGTGTTCATGGTATTCAAATCCAAAGAGGGGGTTCAACAGGCAGTGAAGTACTCCTTTATGCGTATGGATAGGTTTTTCAAGGTCCACGAGAGTAACACAAGCATTTGGTATATGCGGTGTTCATTGTATGAAGAGCAAAACTGCTTGTGTCCTGTAAGAACGAAGCAGAGAAAGAGTTATGGATTCTGGAAAATTACAAAGTTGCATTCTAAATACAATTGCTTCCCAGCGATCCCTGTAGCGGATCATCCCAATCTCGACTCTTAAATGGTGGGTTGTTTGATCCGAAACCATATAAAAGAGAATGTTGATTATAAGGTCTGTGATGTTGTCGAGGATATGAGAAATTTTGGAGTAAACATGTCCTACAAGAAGGTCTGGTTGGGGCGAAAGAAATCTGTAGAGATGGTTTACGGGAATTGGGAAACATCATACACATTGTTGCCTCAATTTATGTTAGCGTTGCAGAGAAGCAATCCCGAAACTGTCGTTGAGTAGAATGTTATTGAACAGGCTGGTTTACTTGATAAAGTATTTCAATCAGTTTTTTGAATTTTTAAACCATGCATTGATACTTTTCAGCATTGCAAACCAATGATCAACATTGACCGTACGTTTTAATACAAGAGGTATGAAGAGAAAATTCTTATTGCTGTTGGTACAGACGTTGCTAATCACATACTTCATTTGTGTTTCGTCATTGTTGATGAGGAGAGTGTGCTTAATTGGTCATGGTTTTTGGAGAACCTGAGATTGCATATCATTGGTGATCGTCAGAGAATGTGTTTGATCTCCGATAGGGCTGCTGGTATAATATGATCTATTGAGAGGAATCCTCACTTACAACCGCCATTTGTATACCACCGATTGGGTTTGAGGCATGTTGAAGTGAATTTTAGCAAATATTTCAAGAATAAACCACTGACGGACCTGATGCATAAGGCAGCAGAGCAATGACAGATTAGAAAGTTCTAGGCGGTCCTATGCGAGATTAGACAGCTGAGTGACCCAGCATATCGGTGGTTATGCAAATTCCCCTTGAAAAGTGGACATCATGTCATGATGGGAGATGACGTTGGGGCAATATAACAACCAATAGATCCGAATCATTTAATGGGAATCTGAAAGGGGTAAGCAAGCTTTCTATCACTGTATGTGTCAAGACAACATTGTACCGTATGGTAAAATTTTTTAATAAAAATTGAAATGAAACTGCAAAGTTTATACAAAATAGGAAAACATAGCCTCCGGTTGTGACGGATAGATTGTTGAGAAATGAGCATAAAGGTAGATATCAGCGGTTCACAATTTTTAACAGACACACTGGGATATATGAGATCTACACCGATATTCACAGAGACAGGGGTGAAAACGACCATACAATATGCATGGATGGCCCGTCATGTAGTTGTAGGAAGTATACAATATACAAGATTCCGTGCTCACACATGTGGAGAGTATGTGAAGACATGAGAATTCAGTTGCTGACTCTTGTTGACAGATTGCACACATGTGAAGTCATGCTTTTGACCTATGCTCCTCAGTTTTATCTGCTTGGTCACTCAGACTATTGGCCCCCTAGTCCATTCTCTCTCTCGACAAATGTTTCACGTTTAAATCATTAACCAGGAAGGCCACGTAGCACGTTGATCCGCAATGAAATGGATAGAAGAAGAATGCAGCGTTGCAAGGTATGTGGGGAATACGGACATAACCGTAATCATTGCCCAAATATGGCTCGTTTGGAAGAGAGGACACGACGTGGCAGATAGAATAATGTTATGTATTATGTTCATTTTCTACATTATACGTTTTGAAATTTATTGGTAGTTATCTCTTATGATATAAAATCATGTTGGATCAGCAATGAAATGTTTCATTCTGGATACGTTTTGTCCTTGTATTAGGATAATGATGTTTTTAATGTAACAGATCTTCGTTTGTGATATGGCTTATCTAATCCCAGAGTTTGTCCATGGACCCCGTAAGCCTATAGTATTGACATTGCAATCGACACACCGATCTGAGACTATTTGGAACTCAGTTTCAGATACCCTATTAATAATCCGACGTGCCGATAATGGATTTCGTAGTGCGAAACCTCTGGATTTAAGGGTTCAACAGATTCTGTTATGCGTCAGTTTTTACGGCATTTATAAATGCGGACACATAGTGTATGACCACGCACTCATAACAACGTTGGTGGAGCGATGGAGACAAGAGACTCACACCTTTCATCTACCTGTTGGTGAGGCAACGATTACCCTTCAAGATATCTCTATTCTCTTCGGTTTGCCAATCGATGGAGAGCCTATAATGGGAATAGACTTGACACTTCCAATCACCGAATGGCAGGATGTCTGTCATGATTTCCTGGGTTTCATCCTCAATCCAAATGATTTCAATGACGACCAACTAAAATTGAATGCTATAACGCAGTTTCTAAAATCACATCCGTTGGATGATGATTCAGATCAGATTTGGGTTGAGTATCATGCGCGAGGACGACTTATGTAGTTTTTCGGTACATTGTTGGGGGATAAGTCTGGATCAAGGGTTAAACTATTATATTTAGAGCTGTTGTGAGATCTTGACTGTGCTGGTACATATAGTTAGGGTAGTGCTGTACTTGCTACATTGTACAAAGCTATGTGTTGGGCCTCTGTCGAAGCAGTCAATCATATTTCTGGTCTACTACTACTACTTCAGGTAGTTTTGTTAATAGTAGTACAAAAAATTTAAAAACCTATATTGATTTACGTTAACTATTTATTTGTTTTACCAGCTTTAGGCATGTGAGAGAATACCTTTGTTTACTCCGATTTGATGACATGTTGTCGATCCCGCACCCACTGATTTGAATATGTTGGCCAGGTCACGTGGATTTCAGTTTGTTATAATCACTACCTTTATCAATTTACTCTACTGTTTTTCCTACCTTTGCTTTGGTAACTTTAATTTCGTTATATTTTCGTGCACAGATGGGATGTTACTCGAAGTTTTGTTACTGCAGGATAATATGTTCTTCGCACATACTGTGACCAACTTGATCATATGAGAGTTTTTGATGTAAACTTCAACATTCTATTCTTAGTTATAATTTCTTCGCCTATAATATATAAGTAACGCATCAGTTTCTTCTTCAGTTCGTATGGATGCCGTATTCCGATTCTGATATCCAATCGTTGCCTACATATTATCTCGACGGATCTGAAATATGGAGTGCCTCCGTACCTCTGATATGTTTCGAGGTTGTTGAATTTTATTACCCTCAAAGGGTAATGAGACAATTGGGTTTACAACAAGGTATTCCTTTATCCGTCGATACCCATCACGATCTTTATCGTATTGACCAATGTGGGAGAAGTCGTAGAGATTGGAAGACAACATATACAGTCTATTTGGATTTGTGACGAAATCGGCGATATCATGTGGTCTAGGGGTATGAGTGTTATGGTCGTTCGACGACCACACCAAACTACATGACATGATTTTTTCGAATAATATGTCTGTATATTTCAAATCCTGAATATCGCTCTCAGCAGGGTTATCTCCCGATGGGAACACATATAGAGTCACTCGTAAGTAACAACACCTTATCTACAATTTCAACTAGACCTTATTTAATGTATTTTCAATAATTACTTTCTTACATCCATATCGTATGTAGTGTTAAAATCACAGTCACATCCAACTCATATCGTTCGATATGCTTGCTATCGAAGGATGTGATTATAGAACGCGCTACATTAGAGATTTGGCAACAGATTCTATCCAGACGTTCGGTAGTGCTCCACCTGAGGGTTGTTATCTTGACACATCTACACAGACGGAGAGATATCGACTAGGGCCAGATGTGGCATCCACATCTGGTCATGCGGCTTATTATGAAGAGACAATGTCGTCAAGTTCAGGTTATGGAGGGAACTACGAGGACGCGTTTGAGACTCCGATAGCATCTTCTTTTTCGTTTCCCGCTCCTGTATATACTCCAGTTTATGCAAGTGGTGATGATCTTCCTTCGACTGAACCACCATGACGTAGTATTCATGAACAGCGTCGTCATACATATTTGTAGGATGTTGGCCCCACAGGTGTTGTATTCGGCAGCACCGAGGAGGGTCCCTTGTACAATATAGCTCTACAGCCACCTCCAGCTCGTAGGTCTGGTCATGTTCCCACTAGACGTCAGCCACCTAGAAATGCTAGCCGTCCTCCCTGTGGTACTTAGTTATCATTTTTAAGATTACTATTTGATCTAATTAGTTTAATAAATATAAAATTCTTTAAATTTTAATGTTAATTTGATAACATTTTTTTTTTTTTTTTATAATTATGCATGCCATGATTCGCATCATGGCATCATGCCATTTGCTTTATGCTATACATATCTAAGAAACACATCGGTCATGCTAGTTCAACTCCATTTTTCGATTACGTTAAGTTCTTCTCGGTGACTGTAACTAAATGTAAGATAATGTCCAAAATTCCTAATTTAAACCTTAGAGGTTGGTTACCAATTTCGCACACCAGACCACAAAGAGAAATGACGATCGAACGTGTTGGGTTGAATAGTTTTCCAATTAAACAGTGAGCAAAATATCGCACACAATTGATTGTCCACGCTATCTTGAAGCATATTTGGTTGAAAAACTCGATTATAAGCATGTTTGACAATTTCTCACTGTATAATTTAACTGTAGGAGGGAAAAAATTTATTGATCAATAATAAAAATGAGTTCTTTCTTGATTCATTTCAAGCTTGAAGGTTGAAGTGGATCAGAATTATAAGTGACTCATCAGAAATGCTACGTACAATGACAAAATAAAGTGTCTCAGAAGGAAAAGAGTCTTAATGAGCGTATCCATGATAAGTGGTTCCAATCTACCTCAAATAGTTATATTCGCCCTGGTATTAGAGCATTTCTTGACCTGCGAAGTAGGTTTCTTAGTAATGATGTGCCCACTTGTGAAATTAGGATTGATATTGGAAGACATGTCTTTGTTTTGTGTAGTTATAGTCATATGAATCGGAAACTTGGACGAAATTATAGTTATAATCATATGTAAACTCATGTGAAGGAGGATAGTTCGTAGTAGCAAACAACATCACGTGCGTTATTCTCTTATCATTAAAATCATACACAACAGTATCAACATAAAGATCAGGAGAAAAATTCAGTCACGGCAAACGCAATTGGGGTATGATGTGAGAGGAGTTTACATTATCGCGTAAAAATTGAACTTATCACACTACTTGGAGAAATTGCATTTGTTATGGAATAAATATATCAACAATATCTCAACCAGTCAACAATATAATAGGGGCATAATAAGAGAGGAATTGACATCAATGTGATGAAATTTGATTCATCGCAGTAGTTGAACAGTTACATTACTTATGAAAACATGTATATAAAGCACATAAGTGAGAACGAAAGAACAAATACAAAATAAAATTCGTTCGTTCACTTGTTCATAATGTTGATCACTTTGTCTCTAACTCTCTCCGTCACTCTCAGTCTCTCACTCTCACTCTCGTGGACAGTGAAACATAGAGACTGAATTTGATGGTCAGAGTTAGAAACTACGTTCTCAACATTATAAAGGTATGTACGAAAGAATTCTCTTTTATAAATGTTCTTTCTTTTCACTAATGCGCTTCTTATAATTGTCTTTCTTAAGAAATGTAATTTGTTCAACCGTTGTAAAGAGTTAAATTTCATCATTATGATGTCATTTCCTCTCTTATCATTCCCCAATTACATTACTGATTGCTTTCGATTTGTTGATTTTTAACATATTTACTTCATAACGGATGCAATCTCCTCAAGTGGTGTGATGAATTCAATTTTTACACTGTGATGTCAACTCCACTCTTATTCATACCCTATTTGCGCTTGCCGTGACTGAATTTTTCTCATGATCTTGATGTTTATACTGTTGTGTGCGATTTTAATGATAAGAGAATACCACACATAATGCTGTTTGGTATTGCGAATATTCCTCATTCGTATGAGTTTACATATGATTATAACTATAATTTCAACCAGATTCTCAGTTTATACGATTATAATTACACGCAACAAAGACATACTTTCCAATATCAATACCAATTTCACAAGTGGGTATATCATTACTTTTAAAACTACTTCGTAGGTCAAGAAATGCTCTAACAACAAGTCTAATATAATTATTTGAGGTGGATTAGAGCCACTGATTATGGATACGGTTATTAAGACTATTTTTCTTCTAAGATACTTTATTTCGTCAATGCGATTGACAGTTCTGATGAGACTCATGTAATTCTGATCCACTTCTAATTTCAAGCCCGAAATGAATCACAGAAGTACTCATTCTTATTGTTGATACATTAATTTTTTCCCTCATATATTTAAATTATACAGTGATAAATTGCATAACATATTTCTACTCGAGTTATTCAAGCGAACAAGTTTCAAGACAGCATGTGCATTCAATTGTAATCGAATGTTTGCTCACTGTTTAATTGGCAAAAACTATTCAAACCAATACGTTTGCCCATCATTTCTCTTACTGGTCCGGTGTTCAAAGTAGATAACCAATATCTGGGGTTCATAGTAGGTAGTTTTGACATTATCTTACCTTACATTGTAGTCACGAATGACAACTCAACATAATCGACAATTCGAGTTTAATGTCTACTTGAGGACTGTTCCCTAGTTTTCAGGTTGTTGATAGGGGGTAATCTATATCATTTTCTATCCTAATCTTGTATGATTTTAACTCTACTTTCTAAAGATGAATTTTTGTATGAAGTATGATCTCCAAAGTCGTACAACCAGTCATGGAAGACCCAGCCAGTAAAAGTATAGTTTCGGTATTACACTTAGCCAAAATTTTATTTTAAAAAGATATGAGACGTTTAACAAATAATATTTATTTTAAAAAACTGATATTCTCAATTCGTCTTAATTATTTATTTGTTTCCCTTTTTCAAATTAGAATTTATATTTTCAATTTATTTTAAACCATTTTTTTTAAATTTAACAAAAAATATTACAAATTTATATATCAAGCGATATTTATCGATACAAATTTAATATTAAATAATATTTTTCATAACCATCCTACAACATTCTTTTTTATTTATTATTTGTTTTAATTTTTAATTAATAATTTTTTTAACTTTTGATTTTATTAAGTCAATTTTTTTCATTTTTCAACTAATAATTAATAACTTTTCAAATTTTCTTAACTACATATTTATTTATAACTTTTAAAAGATTATATATTTTTTTATTTATTTTTAATTATTATATATTTCTTTCTTTATTTATTAATTCCTTCTGTTTATGTACTTTCTTAGAATTTTTTATTTTTGCTTCATATCATCCAATATTATTGTTTACTTTTTCATTCTTCATTAATTTTAAGTTTCTCAACAAAATTTACACAAAATGTATAAAATTAAATTTTTTACTTATCGCAATAATTTTATTAACTTCTTTGATAATATTTTATATCTTATTTCTAATAATAATAACTTCAAAGAACATGTTAAACTAACTCTTTATTTATTATTTATTTTCCTTTTAAAATTTACAATTCCTATTTTAAATTTTTTTAACTACATTTTTTTAGAATTTAATCAATACTATTAAAAAATTATTTAGTAACTAATATTTATTGGTATGAATTTAAAAAATTCATACCATTTTTTAATATGATCTCATATAATACATGGCTTTTTTCATTAATTGTTTCTATATTTCCTTCCAAAAAATTATCGAAACATTAAATAAATATTTTTATTAATTCTTGGTTAATATTTACTTTCTTCTTATTCACATATTTCTTCATTATTTCTTAACATTCTTTAATATTTAAATTATTCATTAACTTTTTTTTTAACATTTTTCCATTGTGTTTTCTTGTTTACTTACAAAATTTAACATACTTTTTTATTAGTTATATATTTTCTTTTTAAATTAATACTTTATTTTCACTTCTTTAATTATTTTTTAAGTTTTCCATATTTTCCTATTCATTCTTTTTAATATTACTATATCTTTTATTTTTTAATATTATTGATTCATATTTCTTTTTCCTTATTTATATTAATTAAAATTATAATGCTTCATAACTATTTTTTTTCTCACAAAAAACAAAATAAAACAACTTATTTTACCTTTAACACTAACTTTTAATTTTTAACCCCTATTTAATTAACAATTACTAATTTAAATTTATTTTAGACCAGTTTTTTCAAAAATTGTTGTAATCTTATTATAAATTTATGCGTCAACCAATATTTATCCCTACAAATTTACAAATACAAAATATTTTTTAATAAGACGTCAAAACATTCTTTTTTTAAATTTTTTTTCCAAATTCAAAATTCTTTTAATCTTTTTTAATTATTAAGTAAATTTTTTTTCTCATTTAATTTTTTCTAATATTACTAAATATTTAATTTCTTTTATTAATGTGAAATACATATTTATAGGTCACTTTTATTACTTACTTTTAAATTTTTTAAACAAATTTCATATAATTCAATTTTTACAATAACAAAAAAAAAATTTTTGAACGTGTAATCTGGGATTGCATCTTTCAGCATGAGAAAGAGTGATCCCGGATCATGCTTTAAGATGAGAATGCTTGATCAGAGATCGTGCTTTCACTACTTTAAGAATGAAAATAAAAACTACCCTATTTCAAAAATTTTTTTCTCAAATTCATCCTAATTTGGGAAATAACCCCAAAATTGGATGTATAAGGATAAGATGGGTACATGAGCTTGGCTCCAAAAGCCAGATCCATGGACGAGGGCGGATAAGACATTTTATTTTTCAGAAAAAATGGATTTGACACCAGCTGTACCAATTAATGGGCCACGTTAAATGATTTTACCTTTCAGATTGCGGTTGACGATTTGTGCACTTCACCGAGTTATGACGATGTGAACTCCTTCACAAGGAACCCTTGAACTCAAATCCCAAGCTTTCTATGTTTTTTTATTGAATGAGAGAGAGAGAGAGAGAGAGAGAGAGAGAGAGAGATCCGTCAGCTCCAATATCCCCTAGACTTGTACGCTATCAAAATTATGATTGTAAAGTTTGTTAACCCGTACGGGTGAGAGTTAAAAGTGTTTGTCATTGTGATTGAAGATGATTTTTAGCTTGTGTATGTATCTCTTCCTTACTACTATTTTTCACCTTCCGCCTTTGCCATGCAACATACATGCAAACGAGAAGCCGCCATATGTAAATATGTAATTAAAAGTGATTATAGTGTTATTTTCACTGGCCAGTGCAGCTGTGCTGTGCACTAGGAACTCATATAAGGAGTCAGACCGACGCCGCATTAATAATTTATCCACGTTGTCTTTTTCGTGCATGCTTGTATCATTTGCTCACATCAATCAATCATAAATCAATCATATATTATGAAAATATTATGTTCAAAAAGAAATTAAAACTTCATGCCTCTGACAATCAATGCAACATCAGTTCACTCTTTTTTTTTCTTTAATAAAATGGGTGCAACTTACAAATGAAATAAAAACAACATATTTATTGATTAAAATAAAAACAAAAAAGAAAAGTACAATTTCAAGGTAAGATGGGGTCGGGGATATACATTCACACATTAAATATCCCCATCCTTATTTTGTTTGAAAGAACAATGCAAATCATTAATATTGTCACACAAATCATTAATATTTTTCTTTGGATGAGTTCTTCAAAGGATTGTTTTTGTTTTCGCTGGTACTGGTCTATTGTAATTGAACCCAAATACCTGGACTGGGAATAGCTTGGTGAACCACGTACATCATATAGAATGCAGCTGGGGCAAGATTGCCTGACCCTGGAGTTATCACCTGCATTTGATAAATATTTTTTCCGGCCGGTAATATCTTACCTATTACACTTAGTACCAATAACCTCTGACTCTGGGAAAATGAATGCGTGGCAAAAGATGGTGCCACCATATTCACTGAAATTGCATTGACATTTACTGGACCCGCCAACGAGAACCTAAGCAATAGTTTTTGGCCGTACCCAATTTGGGATTGGGTACGAGGCAATAAGATTAGTGGGCGCAAGTTGGATACTGCGGCATTCAAATAATCCGGTGAAAATGCTTCCAACCTCAGTTCAGTTGGAAAAATCACATTGGTGAACTCGTATTTTTCATGTGGGTTGCTTCCTCCAACAAGAACCCGACCGTCGCGTAGCAAGATGGCTGAAGAATGGTACGCCCTTGCAATGGTGGACGGGTTTTGGACCTCAAATCGGGACCCAACTGGGTTATCAGGTTTGTAAAGAACTGGTCTCAGAACCGCATTTCGACCCAACTCCCATCCGGCAACACCATTCTGTACACCGTTAATAATCAAAACGTTGCCGTTTGGTAACAAAATCATGTCGCCCATGGTTCTTGCGAGAGGCATAGTTTCCATGACCCAGCTTGGTGAAGCGTCGGTGATTTTAATTCTCCCACATGTGTTGAGGGCAGTGAGAAAATTACCCCTCAGTGCTTGCAAAAACGAATTTCTTGGAGCTCCTCCACAAATCAAAACCTCAGCTTCAACATTACCTGATTGCAAGTTTTTCAAAGGCAGCAAAACCGATGAACCCGTGCTCGGGTAATTCCTAGGGTCACCACCCGGAATCTGAGGGTACGTTTTGACGACCGCACCCTTGTTATAATCGAACAGTATAGCTCGATTATTAGCAAAGATGAATAAATTCCCATCTACATTTAAATGTACAAATGGGTACAAATTGTTTTCCTGACTGGGGTCATCGGTTTGTGAAAGGAAAGGTAAGTTGAAAACGCCGCTAGTGGTAGGGGTTTTTGGGTAAAACTCGTAATTGAATTCTGTTCTGCCGCCTATAATAATTTGCCTTCCGTCAGGCAAAAGGTGGTTGGTAGCATACCAACGGCGCGCAGCTAAACCGTTGGGAAACTCTTGCCAGTCACAAGTTGGGCAGGGCAAGATGACTCTAACCCTCCTTTCCCCATCATTGAAACCACCGGTCTGGACAAGGCGGCCATCGGGCATTGCAGCGCCAGAAGAGCACCACACGTCAGTCAAAACTTCAAGTGCTAGAAACGTGTTGGATACAACGTTGTACTTGACAGAGTGGGCAGTACAATCATGGGTCAGGGCCTGGTCGTTGGGATCATTGCGGCATTTCCCAGCAGGTAGAGAGAGATTTGATGGACCGAAGTCGGTTCGGTCGAAGATAATGACACTGTCGTCGTGCAATTGCTGCATATGCATTGCAGTAATACCAATGCTCTTCTGCAGTAACTGCCAACTTCCACCAGCTGCATTGACCACTGCACTGTGGTGGTGGATAAGGAGGAGAAGATGCCATACTAGGAAGCAAAGAATCAAGCTTGTTGGTCTTTCCCGATTCATTTGCTTATTAGTCTTATAAGTATTATGCAGCCTTTCCGTTTTTTTCCCCCCTTTTTTTTTCAGGTGCTTGTTGGTTTCTCAAGGGAAGAATTCTATTAAGAGAGACGGAAATCGAAGCCGCCGCAGCTTTTGTTTTCGCTGGTGTTTCTATTGAATGGCTAAGTTGTGGGGTGGTGTGTGGCATGGCGTTGTTGCTTGTCCAATTTATAGTACTGGAGTGTTGAGGCGTAGACCACTCTGACCTGGCCCACACGCACGTAACAGTCTTATGTGGTTATTTATTTTATTAGGGGAATATTTGAAATTGTGCATTGAACTAGCTGAGTTGAGATGTGATGATAAAATTTATTTAAAGGCTAATATTATGATATAAAATATTTTATACTGAAAAAAATTTTATTATATTTTCATAGACTACAACCATCTTGCTCATCCAAAAGAAATATGTGGTTTTTGATGTGCTTTGTGCTATTACACAAGGACAATTATTATTATTATTATTATTATTAATGTTAATGTTAATATTTATCTGTGTTGGTCATATATCGTTTTCTTAGCAGCTAAGAGATTATTCCTAGGGTTGAAGATCAAGTAAATAAAGCAAACCCCTTTATGTTTTATAAGTAAATCACTAGGTCAATTGATACCATTCTCTCTTCTTTAAAAATCTCAATTTTAACTCCCTCCTATGAAAAAAAAAAAATCATCCCATCTTTAAAGGGGCATGTTGAATTAATTCATGCAATTAGTCTCGGGAAATCGAATTCCTCCCACCAAATTTAAAGCTTACAACAAATAATTTTCAATCCGATAAAATATATAACTCTCTTCACATAATATTAAAGATTTAAATCTCAATAATTATATTTAAAAATTTTGAACCTAAATTTAGGTAATGTAATTAGTAACCTATTATAGTACCCCCAAAGAGTTCAACAAAGGTAATGTATAAATTAAAAATAAATAAATAAATAAAAATAAGAGTTGAAAAAACTGGGAGAATGTTTCTTGACAAGGCACGTAAAGTATATTATTAAAATAATAATTGCAGTTGGGGATATTGTTTCAGACAATAAATATATTAAGGTTTTACATGTTCGAACGTGGGATATACATGGTTGGGTACAAGGAGAGGAATGTGGCATATGTTGGGAAATTGCAGAGTTTCGTAATTCAAAGTTTTTGTTTTAGTTAATGTTAGGGCAGACAGGACAGGAATAGGAATATATAGCTAACCATCGAGGCTGGGTGTAATGGAAAGCATATTGTATTTCATTTTTAAGGGATTGGATTCAAGTCCTTTCGACAACGTAAAATAATTATAGTGGGAGATATCTTTTCATTCTGGACTCGACAGAGAGTCGATCCGATTTAATCGAGATACAACTCTGAATACTGGGTAATGGTTAAGCCAAGACAAAAAAAAAAAAAAAAAAAAATTAATAATAAGGACTATATAGCTAAGCTGTCTCGTATCTCCCAATTAGTTGAATGCACTGTCTCGTATCTTTATATTCTCTCATTGAGCATTTCTACTCATTATTAAAGCTCCTAGTCTGACTTCACCAAATAAAACTGCACAACATACTTTGACTTCTTCTTCTTCTTCTTCAATAAATTAACCTCTTCCAACATTCCCTCTTTCCACAAATATTATTTAATATTAACCAACATGTTTTGTTAACTAAAGTGTTCAATTCAATGTCAGTAAGGCTGGTTTTCTCTTTTTTATATAGGAGAACAGATTCGAATTCGAAATCTATAAGAGAAAAAAAATAATGCAAGTTGAATTACAACACATTGGCTCAACAACGCTGTTCTACCATTCTAAGAGAAGGTATTTTGTTGATGAGCATGAGTAATTTTAAATATACAAAATATAATAAGTTACGGACTAAACTTTTGGATTAAATTTTTATATGAAAATCCATGTCTATATAAAAATATTTATAAATATTTTAATCAGTAAAGAAAATACTCCTCTATTAATACAGCGTGCTAAGACAACACCAAATGATACAAACATCTCTACCTAATTTTACATTTTCTTTTACGTAACCCTCTTAATAGCTTATATTTTTATTCCTGTTGAAGATTTTTCTTTGGACCACAAAAAAGCTCTAGCTTTAATATTGTCATATTTGTACGTTTTTACCAATTTTTAAAAAATATTTATTTGAACGGGTCAAATATGCTGATAATTGAATTAAAAATTTATTAATAGAAATTGATGGTAGATGCCATTGCCGAAATTTGGTATATAATTTATTTATTCTATCTAACGCCATCTAAATGAGTATTGAAGTTCTACTAATTTGGCAACAATTATAGTGAAAAAATCCATCAAAAAAAAGTTATGAATTAAATTGAACATTTGATAGGGAGTAGAAATTCTTAAGTTGACAATGTTATAAATCTTTTATTAAAAAACCATAGTAACTTAGACTTTTTTTTTTTTTTAAAATAATAATAGTTTTAATGATTCAATGAATGAGGTAGTGGAACACTTGATTGGTTTTAATAAGAAAAGCAAAACCAAAAGCAATGCGATAATAGTAGTATGAAGTCGTTTTCTCAACAACCTAGTTTTTTTTTTTCTTCTTCTACTTGGTCTTTGACATTCGATGCATAGACTTTGGAGGACACAAATTACTTCATTATTAGATTGCTAAAATGTTGTCGGTTCTCAACATTATCCCTGAAATGGTCATCAAATTCTTGCAGCCACTAACCGATGATTTTTGGGTTCATGTTCTTCCTAGCAACATCCTAGTGATATTTATAAAAAAAGAGTTCACTTGTTACACAAAATGCTTTCCGACTTAATGTAGAGTAGAAAAGTGTGAATGTATATGTATAAATAAATAACCTTGCGATATTTATATAATCAAGTATTTAATTTGATATAAAGTGATTGAGGACTGAGATGGTGTTTGAAAAATCTCCTTTTTTAAATTTTTTTCCATTTATCTTTATTTTGTTTCATTCTATTTTCTTAACTAAAGTTTAAAAATTTGGTAGAAAAGTAAAATTACAAGTACAATTTTTTTTTTCTTTTTTCAGTCTGTAAGTTTCTCGGTTTTTGTTGGAAGAAACAAATAATATTATTTGACTTGGTGTGCATAAACCAAGTAGTCTATTAAATTCATGGCCCTAATCATGAATTATACCAAATGAAAATTTCCCTTCTTTGTGGATTCTGCCAAGGCCAATGATGGGGACTTGGCAGACAACATTGCACATAAGCATAGTCAAATGACATTTTTAAGTCATTTCATTAAATTAGAAAACTAAGTAGTTAATATGGTCTTATCATTCGAGTCAGATCTCCTTCGGCAGTTCTACCAACCATGCAATTAGACCATTTTGGAATATCAATCCCATTTTTTTTTTTTTTTTTTTCTTTAAAAGCTGATGAAGTTTTATAAAACTTGCCCTTTCTAGAATTAATCATGGGTATAGGATCATAGTGTCACATATGATTTTTAAATTTTCCCTATCTAAACTAGTTGAATGTTTTATAGGGATCATCATGTTATATTTGGACGACCAATCGCAGTGCTTTGCTTGGATAGAGAATACGAATATAGTCATTCTTTTTTAATATCATAGTGAATATCACATTTATTACAAAATATTTTATTTAAAATATGATTACTGAAATTGAATGAAACTACCATTTATAAACTCAGTTGAAATGATATTGATATAATATAAGGAGTCTAGTTTTATAATAAACAGTCACAAAATAATTCGAACTTAGGTTATTGTGAAGACATTGAACATCAATATGTTTCCATTAGACTAACACCTCGGCGACGCCTAATCATTTAATTGTTATTCACATTATCTTGCAAAGCATCATCAATGACATCAATGGTTGTTAGTAAGCAAGATGTTTAGGAAATATATAGCAGGCTAGGAAAATTGATTGATAAAGAATACACGAGGGAGGTTGTTAATTGTTATCCATGAAAAATTGGTCACACATTGCATAATTTGGTTTTGGACCTTGTCAAGGCACATGGAGGATGACAATTACATGTCTGGGGAACCATCGTTGTCACATACCTATAGCAACCAAATAATATTTATAAATCAACTATCTACACGAATCTGAATATGTGAACCCCCCCCCCCATCAATTACATCATCGACTATGCCAACTCCAAACATATGAATCAAGCAATCTCCATTAGCAATGTCACTTGAGCTGAGCCTGAAAAAAATTTTTTTTTTTCCATTCCGCCAATTCTAATCAAGATTTCAATGTTCCTAAAACCCTATGATATTTCATGGGCTTTAACCGAAAGGGCACTGAATGGGTTTTAGATCCCTTACTTTTTGGTGGTAAGGTTAATGTTTTGAGTTCCCTCTTTCATTGTCTATGACAATAATCTCTCTCTCTCTCTCTCTCTCTCCCTCCCACTTTTATCTTAACATCTTTTACAACACAAAATGTGAAGGCTACGTTCGCTTTCCTCGGCCACGTCGTATTAATGGATTTACTACTAACGCCTCGTATGTGAAACGTTCATCGTGGCAAACCCATTCAAACCAACTGATTTTGACATTTGTGTCGGCACAAGGATTTTTTTTTTTTTGTTTTTTAACAGAAATTTCCTTCTCATTCCCTTTCATGATATTATTTTCTTTTGGAAGCACAAGTTTATTCATAACGTTATCATCTCGAGTACCGGACATAAAAATGTTAAAGTGGGCTTGGACTTTTGAAGGTTCTATTTCGTGGACCACGTTAGTCCCCTACATGGTGCTCTTGCTCTCATTTTCATTCTCTTACATCGGCCTCCATTGCATTAAATGATTGATGTCCTATATCCCCTACTGGTTCCACAATTTGAGTGACCCGCAAAAATTTTCAATTCCATTGTAATACCAACAATATACATTTGAATCACATGACATAATTCATACTATCTCGTCATATGACATCATTATAGCCTAAGATACACTAAATGTAATTATACAACTCTCTAAATTAGACTAGTCGAGTTCAATTCTGTTTCAATAGTATGTTAAGAATTTTTTTTTTAATATAAATTTTATTCTGGTAGTCATGGTCTTTGACCCAAATGGTCTCCTAGGGGAGCTTCCGATGCTCACCATTGATTGAGAGAGGTCAAGAACTTGATCTCCCTCCTCTTTATTGCGTTGCCATGTCTATGTTCATGCACAGCTCGAGAAAGTGAAATGGTTTACGGAACCGATGTGCTAGGACAAGACGCACAAGTTGAATCGGAAAAAACAAGTCAGTGATTTGAATGCTTCTTGTTGAGCCAGCAAAACCACAGCTTCATTGAGAAGGACCAAGATGGAAAAAAGTGCCCCCAATTTTCGTTGACACCGACCCATGGGATCCAGAAGCTCTTCTTTAGGCTTTGGCTCTGAAGGGACATGACCCAAAGACCCATTGGGGGCAGCATCTAAAGACCAACATGCCCTTAACTGGTTTAGCATTTTAACGTGACCACGACAAGGGATTTATCTCCCTGAGGAACGAACGTAGACCGATCTCTTTGTTAGTTCCTAGCGATAGTAATTCAATCGGTTCATAGAGACATTCGGTAGCCTTAAGTTTATATCTCTCATTCCTTAACCGATGAATGATAAGCCATTAAAGAACTGATCGTTCGATCCTCATCAGTTAAGAGTAATATTTAACTAAGATTTGTATGAGTGTCTATTTCCTATCCAGTCACGAAACATATCCTCTAGATCAGGAATGAGTTTTTTGAAATCTAATCGATAAGGGAAGAAATCTCTTTATGTTGTAAAATTTTCTAAGTGATAAATATCATAAGTCTCCCAAAAATATTTGACAATAGAATATCTAGATTTTCAAACTTCTTCAAAGGAAAACTGGAGTTATAACGCTCCGGGTACACACGGCTCCCAAGAGATTTTCAAATAAAAGCATTCGGCATCAAAGTCCAGATACGTTCTTGGAGACCAGACACTTAACATACAAACTATAGAGCTCTTAACTCTCTCTCTCTCTCTCTTGTGCTCAGCCTATTTTATTTCTATCAAAAATCACTCTTGTTGACCTAAGCGTCTGAACGTACCCACCGGAGCACCCTTCGGCGGTCTTTTAAATTTTTAGAATCATTTCTGAAGTAACCGTTTGAGTCGAAAGAACCGAAATTTATAAAGTCAAAACTCACCTCCAATAGATTCAATTCAATTCATAAACGACCCAGATTGGTTGCTTTCCATCATAAGTAAAACTTTTACGTCATTTTGTACAGTAATAGCCCAAAACTTCGAGGGAAGTTCAAAAACTAATCAACACACAGCTTCTTATTTCACCCAAAAAAAAAAAAAAACTCACGGCTTCTTATTTGTCACAACTTAGTCCCAGTCATGTAATTTAAACTTTAAAGCACTAGATTTTCAGTGTTTAAAATTGTGATTAATTCAAAACAGAGAAGTAATGTGTTGCAATCGCACGCTACTAGTTTTTTTATGATTTTTCAAAGCAAAGGAAATAATATAAAAAAGGTTTGACAAGCAACAAATGTGCCTGTGAAGGATGGTTTTTTTTTTTTTTTTTTTGTATTTCAAATTTATAGGCAACACATATAGGCTCTTTCCTCTTGGCCATGGAAGACTTGACCAGAAAGGGATCATATTTGGAAGAATTGCTATTTAATTATTGTCCCGGCCAAGCCATATTATGATTAAGGCGATTACCAACTGAGAGGACCACACTTCGAAACAAGGTATCAAGGTGGACCAGGAGGAAAGTGTTGCCATCAGACATAAATGAAAAGTGAAAACACATTTGGGGTATCCTAAGTGACCACATCTTTATTTTTACTCCATTGCCTTAGAAGCACTTTGGTAGAAAGAGAAGAACTTGCATAGCATAGGCATGCATACAATACAAGCATAGGCTTGCCATCTCATTAACAGTGGTTCTAATGTTTTTTTTAACCGGCCTGTGCATGACTTTGTCTGCTCAACTGGGAACTCACGAGGAGTCCGACTAACGCTACATTCAATTTTTTGTTCATGTTATCTTTTTCGTGGCTGCTAATTTATTTTTTTACATCAATCAATCATATGCTTTGAAATCATTTTGTTTCAAAAAAAAAAAAAAAATCTTATTTGAATGTTACAGGCAACATTTTCGTTTATCATTTCCCCCCTGAATATAAAATTATTTTTTTGAAATTTCACATCAAAGAAATTAAAACTTCACGCCTTTGCCAATCAATAGTTCACATTTTATTCCTTCATACAACTTTCAAATGATTTCAAAAACAAAATAGAAAATATTATTGTTTTTCTTTTGATCTGTTACGATCTACTTTAATTGAACCCAAATGCCCGGACTGGGAATACCTTGGTGAACCACATACATCGTATAAAATGCAGCTGGGGCAAGATTGCCTGACCCGGGAGATATCACTTCCATCCGATAAACATTTTTCCCAACCGGCAGTATTTTACTTGAGCCACTTAGTACCAGCAGTCTCTGACTCTGCGAGAATGAATGCGTGGTAAATGATGGTGCCACTAGAGTCACCGAAACTTCATTTGCATTTAGTGGACCCGCCAACCAAAACCGAACCACTAATTTCTGTCCGTACCCGATCTGGGATTGGGTATGGGGCACTCGGATCCGGGGTCGTAAGTTGGATACTCCAGCATTCAAATAGTCAGGTGAAAATGCTTCCAAACTCAACTCAGTAGGGAAAGTTACATCGGTGAACACATATTTTTCATGTGGATTGCTTCCTCCAACAAGAACCCGACCGTCACGCAGCAAGATGGCTGAAGAATGGTATGCCCTAGCAATGGTCGACGGGTTTTGTACCTCAAATCGAGACCCGACCCGGTCATCTGGTTTGTAAAGAACCGGGTTGTGAACCGCATTTCGACCCAACTCCCACCCGGCAACACCCTTCTGTACACCGTTAATAATCAAAACGTTGCCATTTGGCAACAAAATCATGTCACCCATGGTTCTAGCTCTAGGCATGGTTTCCATGACCCAGCTCGGTGAAGCGTCGGTGATTTTAATTCTCCCACATGTGTTGAGAGCCATGAGAAAATTACCTCTCCGTGCTTGCAAAAACGAATTTCTCGGAGCTCCACCGCAAATCAAAACCTCAGCTTCAACATTACCCGATTGCAAGTTCTTCAAAGGCAGCAAAACAGACGAACCTGTGCTCGGGTAATTCCTCGGGTCACCACCGGGAATCTGCGGGTACGTTTTTACCACCACGCCATTGTTAAAATTGAATAATATAGCTCGATTATTAGCAAAGATGAATAAATTCCCATCTACATTTAAATGTACAAATGGGTACAAGTTGTTTTCCTGATTCCGGTCATTGGTTTGTGAAAGAAAAGGTAAGTTGAAAACGCCGCTGGTGGCGGGAGTTTTTGGGTAAAACTCGTAATTGAATTCTCCTTGGCCGCCGATAATTATTTGCCTTCCGTCTGGTAAAAGGTGGCTGGTAGCATACCAACGACGCGCGGCTAATCCGTTAGAAATCTCTTGCCAGTCGCACATTTGGCAAGGCAAGATGACTCTAACCTTCATTTCCCCATCATTAAACCCGCCAGTCTGGACAAGGCGGCCATCAGGCATTGCCGCGCCAGAAGAGCACCACACGTCAGTCAAAACTTCAAGTGCTTGAAACGTGTTGGATACAACGTTGTACTTGGCAGAGTGGGCAGTGCAGTCATGAGTCAGGGCCTTGTCATGGGGATCATTACGGCATTTTCCAGAAGGGAGAGATAGATTGGATGGACCGAAGTCCGTTCGGTCGAAGATTATGACCCTGTCGTTGTGTAGTTGCTGCATATGCATTGCATTAATGCCAATGCTCTTCTGTAGTAACTGCCAACTTCCACCGGCTGCATTGACCGCTGCACTCCAGTGGTGGATAAGGAGGAGGAACTGCCATCCTTGGAAGCAAAGAATCAAGCTTGTTGATCTTCCTTCACTCATTTGTGCTTTTGTTTTTGTTTTATTTATTTTTTTTCTATTAAGCCTTTTTGCTGCTTTTTTTGGAGGGGTGTTTATTGGTTTCTAAAGGAAGAATAGTCTGCCCGGAGGGAGGCAGAGAGATGGAAATCGAAGCCGTCGCAGTTTTTCTTCTTTTTTTTTCTGGCGGGTGTGGTGTGGCATGACGCTGTTGCATGTCCTATTTATATTAGAGTTGATGCTGAGACTGCTCTGACCTGACCCACATGCACGTAAGCGTGTTATGACCGGACATAAGATTGTATACGTGTTGTGATAGATTTAAATTAGTCCTAAATTAAATTATGAAGATAAAATGGTAATGAAAATGGGTCTTGGTAAAACACTCTTTTGGCTAGCCATACATGATTCTTTTTGCTACAATCCCGGCGTTTACTCCTGCATGTAAATGAATAAGTGTCGTCTTCTCTTGCAAATACCTTTTTTCGCCCCTAAAAAAAAGCAAATTTATTAGGCTGTAAATCAAAGTCTGCTCGATCAAACCTAGTGGCTCTCACGTGTTGGTATGTTGCTTATTATATGTGACTGACCCACCCTCGTTGATCTGCCCGTATGTGTAATTTTAGCCTTAATTCCGAAAATTTCATGCATGTCGGGCCACGTTTGGCCTGCAAATTTGTATTCTTAGCCTTATTATTATTATTATTAGTACTATTATTTCTTAACGCATTTTTAACAATTCTTTAATAATATATTGTTAAATCGGACGTCAGATTTGGTTATTGGGCAGACACAATGCATATTTCCTTTAACTCCGAGATCATGAGTTGGAAATCTTATTCAGGCCATGAGTCGGCAGACCGTGTGGTTAATTAGCCAATCGGAATCAAAATCTTGGTTGAAGACGAGTTTGTATAAAAATAATATTTATAATTTAAATTAAGCATTTTATAATGTATTCATTCCTAGCCAACCAGATTTACGACTATGACTGAAAATAGCTATACATAAATTTCTCCGTGTTAAATGTTTGTTTGCAGTTGCAGGGTAGACACTTGTTTAGCCATGCACCTTCGTGTTTGTCCACTCAAGGTGGTGGATCCACATGGTAATTACACTCTCTCAATTTTTGTAAATTTAATTATTATTTATGTCTAATATTTATTTTATATCCACTTACTATAATTTTTCCATTGTCTTTTTTTAAACTCATAAATTTTATATAAATTTTGAGATAAAAGATTTAGATTATTGTTATTATAAATTCTATATAAATCTTTTTTTAAAAATCCATTAGATAACAAAATAAAATATAATATCAATATTAACTTTAAATCAATAAAAAAATATTTTATAATTTTTAAAATCAAGTCAAGAAAGGAAAAAATAAATAAAATTATATTCCAAAAAAAATATTAATTTTGCATTGACAAACCAACTTTTAGAACTTTTTCTCTTCCTTCCCTCTTTTTTGGAACTTTCCTTATTCTCTCCCTCTTGGCCTCTCTCCCCAAGTTCCCATCCATTTTATTTTTCCTCTTCATTCTCCAATTTTCTTGAAGAAAATCCAGTCTTTGCCCCGTGAAAAATATACACCTTGATTTGAATTAAAATCTCAATTAATTTTTTTAATTTAACAATTAGTGTTAAATTTTAATATATATTTTTAAAATTAATTTTGTTTTTTTTTCCTATTATACTTCTTGTTCTCTCTTGATTAAATTCATGTTTATTGATTAAACAAATATTTTATAAATTTTTTGCACCCTACCTTTGAATCCTAGATCCGCCACTAACTCAAGTTGCATCTTCATCCTTTTCAGAATCTTTATAAACTTCTCGGTCCATCTTCATTGAAGTCAAATAGCAAAGAAATAAAAAGGAAACTTTCCATATTAAATTTTTACTTCCATTTAGCTGTCACACTTTTTATGTTCGGAAATAAATAATATCAGATGACTGTTTTTTACTTAAGGAAAAAGAGACCCAAGTTTTTAATTTTGAGCAAAAAATATAAAAGAAAAATTGCAAGTTTGCATGGAGAAGGTAGCTAGGTGGAAAAAAGATTTGATCTGCGTAGCCGGCTAAAATTGAACAAACAACGGAATTCAAATGAAAATTTTTGTTGGTTCTGATGGAGACAGTACATAAGGTGCGATACGAAAAGTATCTAATCCTATAAAGCTTATAATCCAAAAAGGCATGTATGTCGGGACGTGTTAATAGATCAGGATCAATCTTTTTTAAAGACGAACACGACTCGACACATTATGAGAATGCGATCAACATTATCCTAACTTATCGTTTGGTTGGCTCTCAACAAGAGCAATTTGATTGACACAAAGAAGCATTCAACAAGACTGAATTGATACATTTTTCTCTTCGGTCAAAGAGCAAAAGCTCCTTAAGAAACTGATCATACTTGCTAATGGTAATATTCGACTAAACGTCACATTGATTTTCTGTTTCCCATTTTGACACGAATCGTATATCTTAGACAAGGAAGGAAACCTTCAAAATCTAATTGATAAGAAAAGAGATCTGTCCGTACCACTAAACTTCTTAAATGATAATTATTACGAATCATACAAAATATTTAACTATAAAATTTTGAGATCTTCAAACCCCCAAATAAGGAAACTATGGTTATAATACCTCGGAAACACATGACTCTTATGGCGTGCATGCATAAAAAACCTTCAGAGAACCCTCCGGTAGTCTTTTATAAGTTTCAACCCTCTTAATCGAGTACCCATTCAAGTCACAAGGAACCGAATCTGTGAAACCAAGACTCACATCTAATAAATTGACGCCGTTCGTGAAAAATAGACTAGAAAAATTTCGTCGACTTCTCTGAATCACCAGACTGATATGCCTCCAAAAAGGAGAACTAGAACCTCATCGAGGGCCACATCCGTCATAGATAGGCATACTGCCCCTTCTTGTGACGCCTACTCACTCTATTAACAATCCTCCCGCTCATGCTCAATCTCCTCGCTCAGAGCAGATCCCACAACCTACGCTTTAGGAATGCCCAGCTATGCATCCTATGACAGTATCCCAAGAACGAGTCAGTCAACCTCAAATAGATTGACTAGAGTTCAAGATCCAGGATATAAGCAAGCAATTGGAAAACCTTAGTCACGTCGTGAGCCCGAGGGCCAATCTTCTTCAGGAGGATCTAGACATGTACACATTTGATGGCAAATACCACCGCTCAACTACGAGCCCTGAGTGACTTCCCACCATGATCCCAAAGACTAAGGAGACAAGTTGAGCAACTCGAAACTGATGAACTCAAATAGACCAACAGTTGAGAAAATTGAGCCCTCCCTTACCCTACTAACACTTTGTCTTTCGACCCGAAGGTCTCTTCGGAGCCGATATCCCGTGACGTACTTTTGCCTCTCATGGAAAGATATAACAGAATGACTGATTCTCGTGACCATAAGGCACACTTTGTAACTGTGATAATCTTAAGAAACATAACAGATGTCGTCATGTATAAACACTTCCCTACCATTCTCAAGAGAAACGTATTAATATGGTTCAACTCACTTCCGCCGCTAAGTATAAAAACTTTCTCTCAACTTTGACAATAATTCGAGACCCACTTTGGGATAAGTCTGGAAACAAAGAGAAAATCTATCTCTTTATTATCATTACATCAAAGGGAGGATGAACTCTTGAGGGACTTTCTAGAGAAGTTCAAAACAGATGTGATAAAAGTCCTAACCTTAGACCACTCTATCGTGCTGGCCTCATTGCTCACTGGATTACACTCTTCAGGCATGAAAACTTCGATCGTGAAGAATCCTTTCTCCATTGTCCAAGAGTTTTACTCTCGTGCTCAGAAGTATATTATGACTGAAGATGCCGAGATCTTCGACCGAAGGAGAAACTGATTGTCCAGGAGATAATGTAGTCGATCATCCCGACGGCTCTCACCAAAGAGAAATCGACCAGGTCCTCCATCTCCTCAAAGGTTCAATGTTTACATCCCTTTGAATGAGACTCTCAGTCAAGTTTTACTCCAGATCATGGACCAATCTTATATCCGATGGCCTCCCTAACCCATGGAGTACGATCCCAAGAAGAATAGGACCAAGTATTGTCACTTTCATCATAATTACGGTCACATAACTGACGACTATAGAAAGCTTAAAGACAAGTTAGAATTCTTGGTCCAAAACGGGAGGTTACCACCACGACCGAAAACACCGGGGGGGGGGGGGGGGGGACAAACCCCCAAAAAAAAGGGGGAAATTCATCAAGAAAAATTCTATCTCCTCCCCAATGAATGCTGCGTCGTCCTGACCTTTTAAGGGGATCTATCTCGCTGAACAACTCTGCATCGCCCTAACGTACTGAAGGGATTTTTTTTTGAATGGACCTGCATTGTCTTGACCTACCGAAGGGATCTATCTCCCCAAACGGACCTATATCGTCTTGACCTATCGAAGATATCTATCTCCCCGAACGGGACTGCTTTGCCCTGACCTACTAAAGGGATCTATATTCCCAAACGGGCTTGCATCGTCCTGACTTACAAAAGGGATCTATCTCTCCGAATGGACTTTTGTCGCTCTGACCTATCGAAGGGATTTATTTTCCCGAACGGGATTGCATCGTCCTGATCTACCAAATGGATCTATATCCCTGAACGAACCTCTGTCGCCCTAACCTACCAAATGGATCTATTTCTCCATTTGGGCCTGCATCGCCCTGACCTACTGAAGGAATCTATATTTCCGAATGGAGCTATACCACCTTGACCTACCGAACGGATCTATCTTCCCAAACAGGTCTGTATCGCCTTGATCTACAAAAGAGATCTATCTCCTCAAATGGACCTATGTCACCCTAACCTACCAAAGGGATCTATCTCCCTGAATAGATCTGTATTGCCTCGACCTACTGAAAGATATCCCCATCCCTCTCTTATGGATGAATCTCAATTAGCGTTACCTGTCGGAAAGTCAAAGGCACTTATCAAAACGCGCACCTAATGAACACCCCTAGACAGGCTGACATTCTCTAAGAAAGTCTGAAACAACTAAGAGTGGCTGGCGAGTCTATTTGAACTATCTAAACAACGAAGGGAATATCTCCTATTATTAATATATGCTGAACGAAAGAGAACAAAAGATTTATTCATTAAGAATTATTATGATACAATGGCGTAAGAGTTATATAGACTTTGAGAGAACAACGGGAAGTGTGAAAACCTCCTGAAAAGAAGTTCTCGTAGCAACTGCACTCGGTTCAGCAAGAATACCAATCGATCTAACGGGAATCATATTTCGATCCATCGCTTTCTAACTGGTAGTCTCCCTAATCGGAGGTAGAGCTCCATCCAATCTAAACCGACGGATTATTTCTTCGGCGCATCTTAATCTCTCTGTCAACTCATGTTGGGAATCTCTAAAGACAGTGGCACTTTTAAACAAAGATTTTTCTGATTAAGCCGCTCTTTGCTCCGCCTGTAATATCGGACAAATTCGAATTATGATATTTAGTTTAAAGGGACTATTAGAAAAATTTTATATTTAAGAAAATGTGGAAGAATGATTATTGAGAACAAGAATGTGAATTCTTCTTATTTAAAATGGTCAGAATTTTTTTTTAAAATATTTAGTCGATGGATTTTAAGATTTTTGAGTTTCCGATAGAGTTCTAATCACCAGAGCCATCGGTTACTTGGGTATTCGGCAATCGATACTTGATGGATTTTAACCATTCGATACTTTGTAGAATTTCAGTATTCGGTTAAACAGTTCTTTAGATTTTGATTTTCTCATCGGTAATTGAAAATGACCTTTTGTTGTTTTATAAGTGAAACCCCATCGGTATCTTTACCTCACTAATATGTTTAAATATTTATTTCCCATTGGTCCGTTGACAGAATAACATTTTCGATCTCCAATCTGCATCTTTCGTTTCTCTTCGGCACTGTTGGAAAATTTCTATTCGACACCTGAAATTGAAAATTTTAAATAATTCTTACCGGTGCCTTCCAATTTTGCTCTTGTACCCATTCAGCATAATTTTTTTTATCGACCGGACAGTCTGTTTCATTTTTCTTCAGCTATTTGTCAATCCATTCGGTCATAAATTTTCTCAATATTCCTGGTATTTAACACTTTCATAGACCCATCGATAACCGACGGTTATTTCCCAATTAAGAACCTCTATCGGTATTTTACTCCATTCCTTCTGTTGGTATATCCATTCGGTTCATGATGTTTATTTTACTAATTTTTAATATTTTTAATTTGGTACATTAAATTTGCCTTTAAACTGATAGATTATTTTGTCACCGATAGGTAATGTGTACTACCGGTAATATAAGATTTGTGAATTTATTTTTATCATCCGGACAGAACTATGAGCAAATTCAAATTTATTGTGTTGACTTTTCTAACAACTCAAGGGATCACATGGGACATTTGTGCAAATTTGGAAAGGATGGGGACCACTAGGTAAATATTGAAAGTGGGTTATAAATGAATAGCAGTGGTGGGACATTAAAACTCACGAAGACCAAATTCCATTTTTCTTCTTCTTCCTTTTCTCTCTCGGTTCATACCTTCTCTCTTTCTTTCTTCCTATTTCTTCCAAAGATCAATCAAAATACCTCTAGACTCATACTCTAAAAGTTTCAAAACTCATGACCCAACCTCTATCAAGTTAAAGCTAGTGAGAGAATTGAGATTTCTAGTTAGAGAAAATCTAGAGTTTGATCGTGATTCGACTTGAGACAAATCGGAGACTGAAATTTAGGTAATATTTTTAATTTTAGTTTGAGTTTATTTTTCCTCTTTCATGGCTTTAGAGTTATGTTGAAATTTGAGGAAAAAGAATTGGTGGATTTTGAGTCACCGTAATGGAGAGAAAGATTGGTTATTCAATGTTAGAGTTTTGGGTTTTCTTGAAAGAATTGATATTGACGATAATTGATACATGATTATGTCCCTTAGGAGTTTCCGAAAGCTGAACAAACATGACATTCACTGCAAAGTCGTCCGGGAGTGACTATCGTTCCTAGTATGGTGAGTGGGACTGTAGACACTTTGTTATTGATCGAACAAAACCATGTTTTTATAGTTTTTTTCAAATGACATGGTTTATGATGTGTGTGAAAGCACGCGGTTGATATATTTTTATAAATATTTCTTTCGTGATCATTGGAGTATCTCTATAAATTGTTTAAATGATATGAATCCGTAAAATTTATGTTGGAAATGACTTTGTGCCACTTTTGTGAACTTGACATGATTTACATACTTCCATTTGTATTGACACATTTATTTTGACTTGGTTTAATAAATTGTTATGGGCCAAATCACTTACTGGTGATGCGTGGGTCGGATGCCCACTTGTGATATGATGAGGTGATGATGTCCATGATGAACTTCCATAGCTACGAAGGGTTTTGGCAGTGGCACCCATTGTGTCTGGATACGTTTCATCCGGAGGTATCCCCCAAACGTTATATGTATAGTTACGGCCGGATGAACCATATAGGAAAGGATGTGTGTAACGCCACTGTCTAGCTCCGGACGGAATTCTATACATGATTGATTATGTGTGCTTGATACTATTGAGGCACGTGGCCAACATTGAGGAAGAGAGCTTGATGTTTTCTTTATATTTGCATATGAAATACCCCCAATGCGTCCGTCATTGGTTGCGGTAGACCATCGCCAAGGATATTTTATTGGCCAGCTCTATATGATTTTGAAACGTTGACGGATGCGCATGGGGATATCAAGATGTGTGGCATATGATTTATGAATTGTGGAAATATCATGATTGTTTTATAATGTCATCGCATTTTAAAACTTTGCTTTGACACTCCATGCTCACACATATGATTGATAACATATTGTTGATCCCCTCACTCACTGAGTATTTTCCCATAATATTCACCCCTCACCCTTCTTGATTTCAGAGATAGATTGACAGGAAGACATGTCGAGAGAATTCAACATACTTGATTTGTACTGGAGACCTTGGACTTTGGGTATGGTATCGACCATTCTTCCGTAGTGATGTATTTGATGATGTTGGATAATATATATGTATATTTGAGGTCTATAGAATGACCATTGTTTACTTTTTTGGGATGACTGAAATTATATTGTGTAATGAAATTGAAACTCTCAGATATGTTGTATACTTATGCATTGAGGCAAATGTCTTACATTTTACATTCTTTACTTGAAAAAATGATATTTTGAGGAAATAGGTTTTATACGGATATTGATGTTAGCCTTCGTTGTCTCGGTATGCGTGTCGAGTGGTGGCAGTATACGGGGTGACCGGCGGCTATTCATGACCTCGAATCGAGGATCGGGGCGTGACACCGTCACCTGGAGAGACTCCTAGTACAACTAAGCTAACACTATGGCGGTTTGCAATTGCACCTCAAACGTCTTCTTTTCAATCTCCAGCTTCTTATAATAACTCTGATATAAACCCAAATTCTACCGTAGATTCTTTACTTCTTTCTCCTTCTCAGCTAGTGAGGCCTTGAGCGTCTCCTCTACCCCTACATTCTTCTTCCTCTGATTAGAAGCATCTAAACCTCTCCAGATGTCCTGCCGTTTATTTCCTCTATCGTTCTTGAAACTCTATATAACACCGACACTACGGTGTCCATACTATTGTGTAACTGTTCATGAAGTATATATGGTATTCCTCTATTTCATTATAGAAAACTCATTCAGAAATTTTTCCGTTAAATTCGTTTTCAAAAATTTCGGCTAAAATCACCAGAGATGAAAAATTTCCAAAACAACTACTGAGGGTCAAATAATAATCAGAATGACCTTAAAAGTGTATGAGAATCTCAAATATAGATAAATATCACTTCATAGAGCAAAATCGTAACTTCTGGAAAAATTTTTGAAAATCCTAATTTGGGATGAAAGCCTCTCGACAAGGCTAAACGCCCTCGTTTTGACACGGGATCAATTTAATAGATATAATATGAGATTTTGGGTCTACTGTGAAATTATGAAAATTTTCGAAATCAAAATGAATTTTATAAGTCAAGGGAATTGAAATTTCTAAGAAAATAAGAGAAAGGAAAATGAATGGTCAAGTTAAATTAATTGGGTAGTAATAAAAATTTATTTATTGAATTTAAGAAGTGAAAAGAAAATGAAATTTATTAGTAAATTGATTCAATGGTGAGGATTTGATGATGAATAAATCAATGGTCAAGAAAGGAAGCAAAATCCAATTTGACTTCTTCAACCTTAAGATTAAATAATTAAATTTGTGGGGAATAAAAATGTATTAATAAAATGAAAAAGTGAGTGGAAGAGAGAGAGAGAGAGAGAGGAAACGTGAGAGAGGGAGAGAGGAAGAGAGAGAGACTATTCTTATTTAATAAGTGTAATCCAAGGGTTGAAAATGATTTTGGGATATTGGATGGCCAAGATTTGAGTTAAGTAAAGTTAAGAGACTTGAAACAACCCTAGCTCTTCTCATTCTTGCCAAAACCATGAGTGGAGAGAACAAAGAACACCAAATGCCTCTTTATTCTTTTCTCCCTAGCCGTGAGTTACACTTTGAAGGAAGACTTGATTTCTTCAAACGATCTTCCAACATTTTTACATAAATTAACACTCTTCATCCCTAGTACAACATATCTAAAAACTTGAATCAAATGAGAAGAATTGCTTGGTGATTCAAGGATGGAAACCATGAGCTTCAAGTGAAGAGATCTATGGTTTCTTTAATTTTTCTTCAACATCTTAGGTAAGAAAGTTTCCTCTCCATCTCTTGTGTAACATATATTGATTTGGAGCCAAAGTAAAAAGGGTAACTTGTGGTTCTAGGGTGACCGAAAACAAGAAGCAAAGGAGAAAGATTGATCTTTGGAGGAGAAGACTTGTTTGGGGCTTGAGACATCAAGATTTGAGGTATAAAAAAATTCTGCACTTGATTAAACCTGAAAATTCTTGTATTTAGTATGAAAATGTGTTGATTTTAGTTTAGTTTAGAGGTAGAAATCAAGTAAATAAACACTAGAGTGTGTGCAGAAAATTCAGCTTGTGGAAATGTTTGATTTAAGCTTAAAATGATCATAATTTGATGTGAGAAACCGTGAGGACAAGTGTGCAGAAAAATTCAGATTGTTGGCCAAAAATTTGGATGGTTTTTAATGTGTTTTAGAGTGTTGAAAATGTAGATCTAATGTACTTGTGTATGTGCTGAATTTTGGTATTAATATGGTGTGTATATATGTGTATTGATGATTGAAATAAGGAAAGAGTGCAGAAATTTCTGCACTAATAGTGATTGAAAAGGAGAGCATGTTCATGTAAATTGTGTAGTGAAATGTGGGAAAAAAAGAATAAGAAAGTGTGCAGAATTTTATGATGTGTTATTAAGTATATGTATGTGAATTTGAGGCAAAAAGGTGTGGAGAATATGTGTATGTACATGTATAATCAATGTATGGTGTGTTGTGTTGGTGTATTGAAGGGATTGGAAAATGAGTGGTTATGTAAATTTTGAGTTGTATATGTGCAATTGGTGGTTTTGAAAATGATGACTTTGCTAAATTAAAGTGACATTGGTTTGTCTGAATTATGTACCTTTGAGAATGTGCGATTGAAGTTGCCATTTAGGTGATTAAAGAGGGAACGGTGTATATAACACATTTGGGAGCTTAGGTATGATGTTCTAGACTTTGATCCTATAAGAAGGATTAGTAAAAATATATAAAAATAATAATATTGAATTTGTCAATGTTATGACACTTATATATGTTATATGTATTACCTTTGTAGTGATACATTGGTTGATCGTTCGAGGGGAACACAGTTTCGACACATTGTGGTGTTTTCAGGGAGTGACATACCCTCTCATATACAATGAGTGAGATTTCGATGTTATGCTTTCGATTGAACAAATTTATGTTTTATGGCTTTTCAATAATATGCTTTATGACATGAGTGAAAGCATATGATTTTAACTATATTTTATAATTGATTGCTTTTGTGATTCATTGGAGTGTCCCAAATGATTTGATTCGAATGTTATACGTCCATAATTTGTAATGAAATGATATTGTGCCACCATTTGAGAACTGGATATATTTTTTATATATTACCATTGTATTGGTATATTGATTTGAAATGATTTGATGAAATGTATTGGCACACGGATTTGAAATGTTTTGATGAAATATGTGGGTTGGATGCCTACTTATGATGAGATGACATGATGATGTGATGATATTCCTAGATGGATTTCTGTAGCTACGAAGAACATTTGTAGAGATGACCTATGTGCGTCCGGATACGCTTTGGCCAGAGGTATCCTCAAATGTCGCGATCGTGATATGTATGGGCCCGGTTGAACCATGTAATGGGGAGATCCGTCAGTATAGGCGGTCTAACACTGGGAGTTGCTTGTACATGATTGTGATATCCAAATGGACCCAATTGAACCATGTAATGGGGAGGCCCGTCAATATAGGCGGTTTAGCACTGAGAGTTGCTTGTACGTGCCAACGTTGGGGAAGAGAGAAATGTTTTATTGGCAAACTCTATATGGTTTTGGAATTGTAAATGAATGCATACTTTGATACTGTTATGTGTGATATGTGATCATTTGGTTTCTGGATATGACACATTTGGTTTTGATATCATATTGGTTTTGAAATATACTTTGACACTCTATACTCACACTTATGATTGATAACATATTGTCGATCCACTTATTCACTGAGTATTTCCCCATAATACTCACCTCTCACTTTCCTTGATTTCAGAGATAGATTGACAGGAAGACGTGTCGAGAGAGTTCAACCTACTTGATTTGTATTTGAGACCTTGGACTTGTGTATAGTATTGACCATTCTTCCGTAATAATATATTTTATGATGTTGGATGATGTATATGTCCATTTGAGGTCAATAGAATGATCATTATATATTTATATTGGGATGACTGTATTTATGTTGTGTAAATGTATTTGAAACTCTCGAATCATTGTTTATTCATGCATTGAGACAAAGTGTCGCGTTTCAAGTTTACTTTTACTTGGGAACATGTTTTTGAGGAAAATGAGTTTTTGAACAGGATTACAGGTTGATTTTGATAGCCTTGCGGTGTCCCGGTATATGGGGAGATGCTGCCCGTATATCGAGATATTGCGAAGGTTGTCGCGTGCTCGATCCGTGGGTCGGGGCGTGATACTCTACCAGAGCCATTATCTACAAAAGGGGGAGAATTGGATCAACCGATGATTAAAAAAAATGGGATGAATTCAAAAGATAATATCATTAAACCAAAGAACTTAAGAGCCCCGCTACTTGTTCCATGAATATCCTGTGCAACTTTAAGTCGCAATGGTGAAAGTCGAACCGATTGGCTATTCTTTCTACTTTAACCAAGTCCACATAGTTGTACTATTTGTCTCATGTGCGAATGGCTACTATTCCTCTCTCTTTTGATCTCTTATCACCATGAAAGAATCGAATTGAAATAGAATGAGGGATGACAGTCCTATTAGACACTTTGTGTTTCCCCTTATGAGAAGGCCACAGTGGGACAACATACGACCGACTAGACATTTCTTCAATCGATGCAACTTGAGTCTCTATCCCCCTCGGTGCCCTTACTTCTGCAACGGACAATAGAGCCCCTTCGAGCCTCCCCATAGCGAGTGCACTCGGCATTGAAACCCCCTTGTCATCGGTGGATGACGAATGACCAACCCTATTAAACTCTTCTAGCTCAACCTTGGATGGCATCAACGTGACCAAGGTTATGTGCCCCTTGGTTCCCTCGCCTGTCACGTGCCCTCCTCCCGCTGGAGACTCAGGCTGTACAATTTTTCTTATTTTTACCGAGGGAAGCACTAGTGAAGGTTAGAGCTCAGACGCCCCGTCGGTCCTCTCTGAAGGATCCTTTATGGACGAATCTTAGTCAATTGTAATCTCCTTCAATAGGGTTTCATCCACAAAACCCGAAATGTTGACCAATCCAATCATTTTCCTGTCGATCAAGAGAGGCCTGTCGATCTTCCTCTTTTCTCCTATCAGCAGACTCGCTAGAGACAGCATTTGGTCATCTATGAAGGAGTCAATAAAGATGGCCCTTTGGGTAGACTTATAATAACTACTGACCGAATGCAAGAAACGAAAGTGACATGAAGGATTTAAAGGTTACAACCGGAGTGAAGGCCTCCCATCAGCGCTGGGGAGCACTGGCATAAGATTCTTGTCATTGAATTTCACGAAAAAATACTTTTGCATCCAGTCACTACTAATAGGCTCCTTGTAACGAAACCTCCAGTCGGATTTAGGATGGGTCTGTAGCTTATACCAATCTCGGGCCGAGCCCTTCTTCATGCGCCTTACCATAGAACAAACAGCTGCCAAAATATCAAAATCAAAGCAAAGATGACAGAACCCTAGCTAGGAGATCACAGCAACGATAAGGTGCCAAGCGTCGGAGGTCAATAAAGTTGGGAATGTGTTCCAATGGTACAACACCTTAGTGAACGAGCTAGTGTATGGCACTCTCAAACCAAACTTCACCATTTGCTTGTATATCAGAATACAACCCTTTAACACTCTATTCGCTCTATCCTCATCTTGGCTGACACCAAATTATAATCATCACCAATCAACATGGTAGTCTGAACTTTTTTGAGTTCCGCCATTGACATAACACTCTTAATATAATTAACGCTTTGAAGAGCAGAGTCTCTTGCCATTTCTCTTGCAGAAGATCTCCTATATACTGAGACAGTTCAACGGAAAGAAAAACAAGCACGAGAAAGAGGAAACGCCAAATTCTCTCCTAAGAAAAAACTTATAAGAAGCATTAGAGACGGTTCGTGAAACACAAAACGACATGTGTTGTAAAAGGTTCTCAATTTCCCAATGGCCACTATTCATGATACCTTTCTCACAAAACAACGCCACGAGTCGGGAGTAAATGATGAGACCATGTCCCAAAGGGTTCTGATGAGATCCTGTTCAAAAGGTTCAATACATTTAAACACAAATGGGTCTATGTCGCCCCGCTTTACTGGTGGGATCTATCATCTGTGGTATCATATTCATTGTTCAGGTAACTCCCAATGAGGTCTATGCAGTCTTTTCACAGAAGTATTCGATGCTCCCGAATACTTGTCCCTCTCTACGTTTAACCGATGACTAACAGTTTTTTAAAGGACCGATAATTTCGGTTCTTGTTAACCAAATACAATATTCAAATGAATCTCATAATGACTTTTGTTTCCTATCTTAGCACGAAACGTATCTCCTGAATAAGGAAGAAAATTCTTAAGAATTTAATCGATAAGGGAAAGAATCTTCACGTATAATCAAACTTCCTAAATGATAATAATTTCAAATCTCTGATGTTGGAATTCTGAAATTTTCGGATCCCCTCATAAGAAAATTAGAGTTATAATACCCTGATTGCACACGGCTCTTACAACACTTCATATAAAAGCCTTTGATATATCGAAACCATGTAAATTCTTTTGACTTTACACTCAACACACAAATCACAGGGAGATCTGTCTTGCCTTACTCTCTTATTCTGTTTCATTCCCTTCGAAAATTATTTTTTCTGATTTGAGCGTTAGAGTATCCCTAACCGAAACACTCTCCGACGGTCTTTTGCAGGTTTCAAATCTCTTCATTGAGTATCTGTTCGAGTCACAATGAGACAAATTTGTAGAGTTAAGACCCACCTCTAACAAAGAGAAAAACAAAAGGAAAAACCTTTTCAATCAATCAATCCTAATCAAGATTTCAACATTCTTAAAAAACCTATGACATTTTCGTGCCGTAGTTCTCTCTATATGATCCGTTTAATAATGCAGCCCAATTGACTTGACCAAAAACGGCATTAAAGGGGTTTTAGATCCCTTACGCATAATGAGGTTAATGTTTGAGTTTGATCACTCATTTAGATCTCTCTCTCTCAATGAGTTTCAACTCAAGCGGTATCTCCTTATTCTCTTTATAATAGATTCAGATTCGAGTTTCGGTATGAACAAAAAAAAAAAAAGATATTTCTCTCTTTCTCCCTCTAGCCATGGTTGGATCAATAGATGCCTCGCATGTAACGTGCTTATAGAGACAAACTTGTAACTGAGTTCTCATTTAAACAATAGATGCCTCCTATCATGACGTGGTTCCTATGATCAATAGATACCTCCTATGGTCTACCTTGAGAGCTTGTTTGTGACCAGACTCCATAGGAAATACAAGATTCATATCAATTTGATCTCGAATGCAGAACATAAAATTGCTAATATGGGCTTGGACTATTTGAGGACCTATTCCTTGGACCACCTTAATCCCCCCCTCCCCACATGGTTTGGATGCCATCCCCCCACATGGTGCTCCCACCCTAATTTTCATTGTTTACATTAGCCCGCATTGCATTGAATGACTAATGTCCTATGTCCTCTTCTACTAACGCATCTGGGTGAACCATAAAAGTTGGATCCATTGTAACAGCAGCAAGCAGCAAGAGACGTTTAAAATCAATGTTGATTGACTCAGCTGGAAGGGAGTTAAGTTTCATTAATTATGGTCATGAGTTCGATTTTTTATGGGTATGAAAAAAATTATGTTAGGAGACCTCTCCTCAAAAAATATCCAACAATAGATCATCCGGATTAGTCGAGACAAAATTTCAGATAGCGAGTGAAAAACCCGAAAAAAAAAAAACAAAAGACATTTAAATCACTCGACACAATCTCTATGGTATCTCGTTATATGACACCATCATATTCCAAAATATGCTAATGGACGGTCGTTATAGTAGAATAAGGTGTTAAATCTTTTAATCAAATCTCGAATTCAAAATTTAGAAATAGAAAAGATTATGTCTGTAAAATCGTCTTCTAAATAAAGCCCTTACAAATATTTAAATTAGATTAATCAGAATATTATTTTAAATACCAATGATTGGTGCCCAAAAAAATCAAATCTCAAAATATATTACGTATAGTTGTACAAGCTACAACTCTTTAAATTAGATAACTCCAGCTCGAATTCGGGTTGAAATTAGATAACTCCAGCTCGAAAATAAAGACCAGCTCGAATTCGGGTTGCAGCTTGGCATGGGACCCGGAATCTCTTCTTTTAATTGCGTCCCAATTCATAAACGGCCAAGATGGTTGCGTATCATCATAAGCAAAACTCCTTGGCCCAAAACTTTCATGGGAAGTTCAAAAGCTTATCAACACACGGCTTCTCATGCCAATCGCTTGAGTCCGTGTCATGTCCTTTGAACTTTAAGCCATGATTTTCAGCATTTTGAATTGGGATTAAGCTTTGATTTTATCTTCTAATGCCAATCCAATCATAGGGGAGCAATGTTTTGCCATAGCAATCCACCAGTTTCTTCTGATTCTTTGAAACAGAGGAAATAATCAGTGTTTTGAAACCCAAATCAAAGTACGAATCGGTTACGTCAAGGGTTCAATGGATTACTAAGTCAAATCGATCGGACCAGATGAAAAATCCGAATGACGTCATGATATCATAAATAAATTTAAATTATAATATATTAATAATTTAAAAAATCTACATATCGACTTACAAAATATTATCAAATCATATTCAAAATATATAATATTAATATAACATAATTTATTTATCTAAATATCTCATATAATTTAATATGAAATATTATTTAAATATATTAAAACTTAATTCAAATAATAGATTAAAATATCAAAATTTAATTTAAACAATAAGAAAAGACCTATAAAAAAATAAATAAATAAAAACTAAGTGAAAATAATTGAAGAAAAAAAGAAATGAAGAGACGAGATAAAGTAGAATAGGAAAGGAAAAAAATGCTAACAAACATTGTGGTCCACCGGTTCTCACAATTCAAATAAATCATTCACTCCTTGGTATCCTGTTCGAACCTCCACAATTACATTGTTTTTTTCACTAATTAAAAAATCCGGTTGGATCAGATCCAACCCGGATTTGATCGAGTTTAACGGGTTTTTAAAATCCGATTATTTTATAAAACCCAGAGTAGTTTTTGGTTCAATTTTCAATTGAACTAATCAAATTGACCGGTCCGATCCGAGTTTTAAATCACTAGAAATAATACAACAAAAATTTCAGAAGCAATGTGCTTGCTTCGCGTTTCAAAATTTTTGGTAACAAATATAGCTCTTGCCTAGTGGCCTTGAATTTAATACAGATTTGGTAGTTCATTGTCTCGGGCAAGCCAAAGCCATATCATGTTACAAGGCAATCACCGATTGAGAGGAACCACTTGTCGAAACAAGGTCGCAAGTTGGACCATAGGAGGAAGAGTTGCCATCAAACCCAAAGTGACCACATCTTTATTGTTCCTCCATGCCTACCAAGCATTTTAGCAGAAAGAGAAACTCACGCTATATTTATTGTTCCTCCGTGCCTACCAAGCAACATCCTAGCGATATTTATAAAAAATTACTCAGTCGATAATACTTTCAACATAATATAGGAGAGGAGATGATGAATGTATATATATAGATATCTTAATGATATTTATATAATTAAGTATTTAAATATGTGAACCCCCCAATTACATTATCGACAATGCAACTCCAAACATATGAATCAAGCAATCTCCATCAGCAATGTCACTTGAGCTGAGCCTTGAAAAAAAAAAAATTCCATTCCACCAATTCTAATCAAGATTTCAATGTTCCTTAAACCCTATGATATTTCATGGGCTTTACCCGAAAGGGAACTGAAGGGGTTTTAGATCCCTTACTTTTGGTGGTAAGGTTAATGTTTTGAGTTCCCTCTTTTATTGTCTATGACAGTAATCTCTCTCTCTCTCTCTCTCTCTCTCTCTCTCTCTCTCTCTCACTTTTATCTTAACATCTTTTACAACACAAAATGTGAAGGCTACGTTCGCTTCCCTCAGCCACGTCGTATCAAATATTTCGCTACTACAGACCAAATGCCTCGTATTTTTCTCGGCCTCGTATGTGAAACGTTCATCGCGGCAAACCTATTCAAACCAACTGATTTTGACATTTGCGTCGGCACAGGGATTTTTTTTTTTTCTCATTCCCTTTCATGATATTATTTTCTTTTGGAAGCACAAGTTTATCCATAGCGTTATCATCTCGAGTACCGCACATAAAAATGTAAATGTGCGCTTGGACTTTTTAAGGTCCTATTTCGTGGACCACGCTAGCCCCCTACATGGTGCCCCTGCTCTCATTTTCATTCTCTTACATCGGCCTACATTGCATTAAATGGCTGATGTCCTATATTCCCTACCACATTTTGAGTGACCCACAAATTTCAATTCCATTGTAATACCAACAATAGACATTTGAATCACATGACATAATTCATACCATCTCGTCATATGACATCATTATAACTTAAGATATACTAAATATAATTATATAACTCCCTAAATTAGACTGATCGAGTTCAATTCTGTTTCAATAGTATGCTAAGAATTTTTTTTTTTAATTTTGTTCTTGTAGTCATGGACTTTGACCCAAATGGTCACTAGGGGGTCTTCCAATTCTCACCATTAATTGAGAGAGGTGAAGAACTTGATCTCCCTCCTCTTTATTGCCTTGCCTTGTCTATGTACTTAGTTCTAGAAAGTGAAATGGTTTAAGCCTTTAAGAAGTTGAATCGGAAAAAACCAAGTTAGTGATTTGAAGCCTTTAGTTGAGCCAGCAAAAGCACAGCTTCATTGAGGACTAAGATGGAAAAAAAATGCCCCAATTTTTGTTGACACCGACCCCAATCATTTTCCTAAATGAAGTCCATCTCAAGCAGTTATTATATTGGCCGGGTGGTCCCTCAAAGACAGGTTAAGCAGTAAAGTTTGCTCAATTTCATATTTTTTTTTTTCGATTTGACTTCACTTAATTACATTTTTTAATACTAAAAAAAAAAATTGGCCGGGTGCGCAAGTAGGGGCTTCTAGGTATGGGATCCAGAAGCTCTTCTTTAAGCTTTGGTCCTATTCAATTCATAAACGACCCAGATTGATTGCTTTCCATCATAAGTAAAACTTTTACATAACTTTGTACAGTAATAGCCCAAAACTTCAAGGGAAGTTCAAAAGCTAATCAACACACGGCTTCTTATTTGTAACAATTTAGTCCCAGTCATGTAATTTAAACTTTAAAGCACTAGATTTTCAGCGTTTAGAATTGTGATTAAGCTTTGATATTATCTCCTAACCCCAATCTAATCATAGAGAAGTAATGTGTTGCAATCGCACGCTACTAGTTCCTTGTGACTTTTCAAAACTAAGGAAATAATACCAAAAAAAAAGTTTGACAAGCAACAAATGTGCTTGTGAAGGATGGATTGTTTTTTGTGTTTCAAATTTATAGGCAACACATACAGCCTCTTTCCTCTTGGCCGTGGAAGACTTAACCAGAAAGGGATCATCCTAGGAAGGATTTGCTAGTTAATTATTGTCCCGATCAAGCCATATTATGATTAAGGCAATTACCAGTTGAGAGGACCACATGTCCAAACAAGGTCTCAAGGTGGACCAGGAGGAAGTGTTGCCATCAGACATAAATGAGAAGCGAAACCACAAAGCGGTATCCTAAGTGACCACGTCTCTATTTTTACTCCATTGTCTAAGAAGCACTATGGTAGAAAGAGAAGAACTTGCATAGGCATGTATCCAAAAGAAGCGCGTGTATCTATATACAGAATAATCACTTGGTTCGGGTCCCTGTTCACCTTTGGAGTTTCAATAGGTTAAACCCAAGAATCAACTGGCTAGGATTCTAAAAGACCCATATCAAACACCAAAACTTGGGTGAGACCAACAAAATCAACCAGCACATTAGTCAAAGTGTAAATCTTATGCTATATTGCATACCCTATGTTTTTATATAGAGATATAAATTGCCCACGTACTTTCGTCTTCATGCTTTGCCTCAATAACTGCAAACTTCCCTGGGTCGCAAGATGTTCTTGAACAGAATGAGTATAATCACTGGGTGTGGTTCTGGGATTCGGGTTGGCCTGGTAAATCAATCGGCTGTCTTAAGTTCAGATCTTTTTTAATAGAAAAGTAAGTATTCATTCATTTAGTAAAATGCGCCAAAATTTTAGAACCCTGCCCCAAAATCCAAATTTTGGACAAAATGATTTGTCCTGTCATGTGATCATCATGGAATAGAGATACAAAAGATGACTGAAGAATGTTGCCTTGAACTAAATGATGATGAGCCCTGAAACTGATGACCATTTTTTGCATCTGTAGAATCTAATGGATACAACTGCCTTGGCGATGCTAAGGACTCATCATATCATATTCACTTACTAACGAGAAATCATATCCATAGATTGACATGCTAAAGCAAAATACCATCTACTACTACTACACTTAGCTCTTTAACCACAAGTCCATAGCTCCAAGAAAAGGTTGATACATTGTTCTCTCAAATATTTGTGACTATATCATTGCACACACCTGAATGAAGTACAAGCACTAATCTTGTTGAGTTCATTGTCGGATAGCTGGGGAACCTTGCTTAGTAACTCAGCCCTGAATGTAAAGCTTTGAAGATAGTGAAGGATAGTATTCTATGTTAGGATACATGACGTTCCTGATACATGCTTTTAGTGCAAAAATGAGCCAAAATTAAGTGAAAGCAAAAATATGATTTTAGGGTTATCTCCATTCATACTGTTGTTCTTCACTTTCGGTGAATGTAAAAGTACCAAAACGATTCTTGGAACATGCACAAATTTTCTAAACCTTTCAATTTCATTCAATAGATGGTATGGAGTTGAGAAATTTAAACTTAGTAACCCAATTCACTATAAGAGTATTTATATAGGCTATCAACCATCAAAAATCCATTAAAACCCTATAATTGTCACTTTAAATTGTTTTTTGAATGTTATGAAAATTTAATTAAACATTCCAAATGAAAAAATAAGATTAATTATGCGAAAATTTGAATAAGATACCAAAATCTGGCCAAATGTATCCCAATTCAAATTCTTTTCATTTCTTATCACATTTAATCATTTCAGTTATATTTTTCCTCTATTAATTCAATTTTGAATGCATTAATTTTTATAAAATTTGAATTAAAATTCCTAACATTCTCTCAGTTGGCCCAACAAACCAACTTAAAGTCAAAATCAAGTCAATTTCGTATAAAAATAGAGTACATGAGTCACAACGATAAATCCTCTAAATGCAAGTACAATCTTCTCTGTACCACTATGTATTCTATTTTCTAATCTTATGGTGACATTAATTTTATGAACAAACCCTATATTTATTCGGATCTAAATTTGATGAATTTATCTCAAAATAGAAAAATGTGTATACAACTTTATTGAGAAAATTCAATTTTAAGTTTCATTTAAATAAGATAATAAACTCATATTTACAATATAATCCCTAAATTTACTTGGTAGCATGCCTTTGATTAAGAGATCGATCAACATACAATCAATGTTAATATGTTGGATTATAATTTTATTTTCCAACACACTTTCCCTAATGGTTAAGTACTTTATGTCGATATGTTTATTTTAACTACCACTCTTATTATTTTTAAGCAAAAATACAGTAACTGAATTGTCACAAAATACATATAATTGTTTAAATACAGAGTCTAAAACCTAAAATCCATATATGTAACTCTTGAACCACACTGTGTACAATGTAGCTTCAAAACACTCGACGAACTCAGCTTTCATAGTGGAGGTCGCAGTTAATATCTGCTTAACACTTCTCCATGGTATAGCTCCACCGGCTATCATGAAAATGTAACCCGACATTGATTTTTAAAAATCAATATAGCCGACAAAATTTGAATTCGAGTACCCGACTACTTTCAAACTGTTATATTTTTTGTGTATAAATATGTACTTTTTTGTGTCTTATAGATATCTTAACACCTTCTTTGCAGACTTCCAATATTCTAAACCCGAGTTATTTTGATATCTACCTAACATCCCCACAACATGCGCTATACTAAGTCTTATATAGATCTGTGCATACATGAGACTTTTAACAAAGGAAGCATATGAGATGTTAGCTATCTATTTACTTTCTAAATCTGTCTTAACGTATTGGTCCAAATTGAACATATCTCCTTTGACAATAAAAACTATATTTGGTGAATAATTTTTCATGCTATATCTTTTAAATACTTTGCTGATATAGGTCTTTTGAGATATTCTCAAAATCTTATGTAATTTATCTCAGTATATCTTTATACCGATAACATAAAATGTATTACCTAAATCCTTCAACTCAAAATTCTTATGAAGGAACGGTTTCACCTCATACAGCATCGCCCTATCATTGGTGGCAAATAGTATGTCATCCACATATAAAACAAGAAAACAAAACTTGTTCCTACTGATTTTAAGGTATATGCATTAGGTAAGGGTCGGCTTATTCCTCCTTAAACTCTTGTTTCCTTAATCTGTCTCTCTCTAAAACTCTTATACCCTGTCCCTTATTCCTCCTTCAACCCATCTCTCTCTCTCTCTCTCTCTCGCTCTCTCTCTCTCTGGGGTTTTTTTTTATAAGTAGATCTTTATAGAAATGGCTTTGGTTGAAGTGAATGAGTCCGTTTCGAAGAGTCAAACATACAGTCAGTCTCTTGTGTACCAACTTCTTAAAGTTGTATAATCGTGAGGATGTTCACTTGATCGGACTCCAATTCTTGGGATTAAGGTTCTGGTTAATTGATTGATTGATGCATTAAGTCACAATGTTCTCTTCAAAATCGAATAAAGTGATTACATTGTAAAATTTCAAATACCACTGACGAAAGGTTTGTTCCAGCCCATATATAGATTTCTTGAGTTTACGCATCAAATGCTCACTGTCACTAGAAGAAAATCCTTCAGATTAATACATCTAAACCTCTTCCTTTAGTTTTCCATTAAGGAAAACTATTTTCATATCTATTTATTACAACTCTAGGTCAAAATGTACAACAAGTGATAGAATGATGCGAAGAAAATCTTTCTTAGATACTTGAGAAAATGTTTTCGAGTAATCAATTCTTTCTCTTTTGAGTGAACCCTTTAACAATGAGTCTGATTTTGTATTTCTCGATATTATCTATTGATCCAGTTTTAGTCTTAAAAACCCATTTATATCCGATGAATTTTACCCCATTTGGCAACTCTATAAGATTCCAGACTCCGTTGTTACTCATGGAGTCCATCTCATCCTTGATGGCGTTCAACCATAAGTTCGAGTTCTTAGAACTCATGACTTGTAAAAACGTTTACGGGCTCTCGATGGTTTCGATGTCATAGTCAGACTCTTAAAGGTCTACCATATAGTCATCAGGTATAGTTGACTTTCTTTTTCAAATAGATTTCCTTAATGTTGGTTCAATATTCTCCATAAGAGAAGATTAACCAACTTGATCTTAGTCAACTATTTGTGAAATTTTTTTGTTATCACCCATACCCTAATTTGTGTCCATAGACACTTGAGGGTCATTTTGGACGATAACCAACTTAGTATTCGAACTTGATGGGATACTTGATAAGTCCCTTTCAGAAGTTGGGTCCCGAAGGTAATCCCTCCCACTAATGAATTCATTCTCTAAAAATCTATCATTTCTAGATTTCATAAATTTAGTGTGGTAGGATAGACAATAAAACCGATATCTCTTGAACTTTTCGACATAACGGACAAAGTATCCACTTACAGTCTTTAAATCCAATTTCTTTTCTCATGGATTATAAACTCTTATCTCTGCAGGATAGTACCAAATGCGTACATGTCTTATACTAGATTTCCAACTCTTAAATGAGTTTTGATTACTGTCTTGATTAGAACCCTATTTAAGATATACATTACCATCTTGAGAGTTTCAGTCCACAAGAATTTAGACAGGTTGAAACTAACTATCATGCTCTTAACAATATCAAGCAAGATCTTGTTTTTTCTTTCAGCTACCTCATTTTAATTAGGTGAATCAGATATGGTATATTAGACAATAATCCTATTTTTCTGAAAAAATCTTACAAACGGATCTGGTGTTTGTTCATCCTATGTATACCTTCCATAGTATTCTCTATCTCTATCTGACCTCACAATCTTTATTTGTATATCATGTTGTTTCTTTACTTCTGCCTTGAAAATTTTAAAGGTATTCAAAGTCTCATCCTTATGGTAAAAGATATAAAAATACATGTATCGTAAATAGTCATTTATAAAGGAGATAAAATAACTATGACCATACGAATTTGTATCTAAAATTCAAATATCTGTACGTATGATCTTAAGCAATTCTGAGCCCTACACCAAAATTTTAGAACCCTGCCCCAAAATCCAACTTTTGGACAAAATGATTTGTCCTGCCATGTGATCATCATGGAATAGAGATACAAAAGATGACTGAAGAATGTTTCCTTGAACTAAATGATGATGTGCCCCTGAAACTGATGACCAGTTTTTGGACCTGTAGAATCAAATGGATACAACTGCCTTGGCGATACTAAGGACTCATTATATCATATTCACTTATTAACGAGAAATCATATCCATAGATTGACATGTTAAAGAAAATTGCCATCTACTACTGCACTTAGCTCTTTAACCATAAGTCCATAGCTCCAAGAAAAGGTTGATACATTGTTCTCTCAAATAATTGTGACTATATCATTGCATACACTTGAATGAAGTACAAGCACTAATCTTGTTGAGTTCATTGTCGGATAGCTGGGGAACTTTGCTTAGTAACTCTGCCCTAAATGTAAAGCTTTGAAGATGGTGAAGGATAGTATTCTGTGTTAGGATGCATGATATTCCTAATGCATGCTTTTAGTGCAAAAATGAGACAAAATTAAGAGGAAGCGAAAATGAGATTTTAGGGTTATCTCCGATCATACTTTTGTTTTTCACTTTCGACGATTGTAAAAGTACCAAAATGATTTTTGAGACGTGCACAATTCTTCAAAACCCTTAATTTCACTCAATAAATGGTATGGAATTGAGAAATTTGGACTTAGAGATACAAAGCACTAGGAGAGGGTTTATATAGGTTCTCAACCATAAAAAAGTTATTAAAATCCTATAATTATCACCTTAAATTATTGCTAAATGTTATGAGAATTGAATTAAATACTTAAAATAAAAAAAAACAAGATTAATTGTATGGAGATTTGAATGAAATATCAAAATCTGATCAAATACATCTCAATTCAAATCATTTTCATTTCTTATCACATTTAAACATTTCAGTTATGTTTTTCCTGCATTAATTCAATTTTGAATACATTAATTTTCATGAAATTTGAATTAAAATTCCTAACAATCTGAAGGAAGATAAGAAAAGGAAAGGGTTAAAAACTTTAGACTTTAGAGTCTCGTGTACCCAATTGGGGGAAAATGTTGGTTGCAGAAGGTGATTGGTGTAGTGGAAAAATACAAGGCAGTAACATTAAAAACTACACTTTTACTCTCAAAGATGTGAGAGAGAGAGAGGGGAAAGTGATTTACTTGATCGCCCAAGTGGTGAGTTGGTCAAGTGTTGAAGTGGTGATTTTACAAGCTTAAGGGATGACCCATTTATAGGCCTAGGGGGAGGGTGGATCAAATGTCACAATAGATCCTAGTTGTCCATCAAGGACGACATATACACTAAATGCCCTATTTTATTTTTAATTATTATATTTATTTTTATTTATTTTCTCTTGGGCTTTTTGACTTCCTAAGACTCTTGGCATTCTTGGAAACTTCTTTTCTTTGGGCCGCCAAGGAGCTTGGGCTTGAATTCTTGGTGACGCGAGCTCTGGCTCGGGCTCGGGTTGTGAAGCTTCTTCCTTTTTTATGATTTTTTTTTTTCCTGGTTGAATGTAGAGCTTCTTCCTTTGTTGGATTGTATGACTGGGTTTCTTGTGGGCGTTAGCTTTTTGTTGATTCACATTTGGCCCTCCAAGGTTCAAATTTAATTGTTTTCAACAGAAAAGTCAAAATTTATCTTCTAGCAACAAGCGAGATGAAGCTCAATCCCGATGAGAAGAACAGAACACCATTTCAAAATTAGCAGCATATCTATTCAAAATATCAGTTAGAATACTTTTTTAATCTGTCAGTGTCAATGTATCTGTTTGGTGTTATTTCATAACTTTAATTGTTTGTCTCTTGACGATAATTGAAATGATCAAACCTTTTCATTTTTATCTTTTTTTTTATTTGATTTTATTTAATTATATTCTTTTATATAAAAAAATAAAAAATAAAATAATTTTAATAATGCATTGAAATTGCTGTTTTACAAGTTAAAATGATGTAATTGTGAAGGGTGAAGACTTGAAGGTAGGAATTAGCCTTTTAGAAGTGCCCATTGATGGCTATTACTATTACGCGTCCATTCCTCACCCCGGACCCACCCCTTATACAACCTAACCCAAGTTATTTTATAGAACTACTTTTATCTTTTTTTTTTTTTAATATATTATATTAGATTTAAATCAGTAATTATTGGATTGAAAAAAAAAATTATGATTATTAAAATGTTTTTTTTAGAGATATAATATTACTTATCTTATGCTTTAGAATCTCCAAAGTAAGGACTGCATGAAAGAGAGAGGGAGAGAGTTGAGCTCCAATATTCCACTAGACCATCAAAATTATGATGACAACCATAGAGGTGAACCAGAAACTTAAACGTCGTGCATACTTATTGCGATTGAAGATGACAGTATCTTTCTTCCCTATTGTGACCGACTTCGCCCATACATATGCAAACAAGAAGGCGCCTCCCTTGCCATCTCATGAACAGTGGTTCTAATGTTATTTTTACCGGCCTGTGCATGACTTTGTCTGCGCAACTGGGAACTCACGAGAAGTCCGACTAACGCTACATTTAATTTTTTATTCTTGTTTTCTTTTTCGTGCCTGCTTATATCATTTGTTTACATCAATCAATATCATTTTGTTCCCAAGAAAAAAAAAAATCTCATTTGAATGTTATAGGCAACATTTTTGCCCCCTGAATATAAAATTATTTTTTAAAATTTCACATCAAAAAATATATAAAGATTTAAATTTAAAATTTTGATGTTAAGAAAAAAGATTAAATTAAAACTTCACGCCTTTGTCAATGAATAGTTCACATTTTATTCCTTTATACAACTTTCAAATGATTTCAAAAACGAAATAGAAAATATTATTGTTTTTCTTTTTGATGTATTGTGTTCTATTTTAATTGAACCCAAATGCCCGGACTGGGAATACCTTGGTGAACCACATACATCGTATAAAATGCAGGTGGGGCAAGATTGCCTGACCCGGGAGATATCACTTCCATCCGATAAGCATTTTTCCCAACCGTCAGTATTTTACTTGTGCCGCTTAGTACCAGCAGTCTCTGACTCTGCGAGAATGAATGCGTGGTAAATGATGGTGCCACTAGAGTCACCGAAACTGCATTTGCATTTAGTGGACCCGCCAACCAAAACCGAACCACTAATTTCTGTCCGTACCCGATCTGGGATTGGGTATGGGGCGCTAGGATCCGGGGTCGTAAGTTGGGTACTCCAGCATTCAAATAGTCAGGTGAAAATGCTTCCAAACTCAACTCGGTAGGGAAAGTTACATTGGTGAACACATATTTTTCATGTGGATTGCTTCCTCCAACAAGAACCCGACCGTCACGCAGCAAGATGGCTGAAGAATGGTATGCCCTAGCAATGGTAGACGGGTTTTGTGCCTCAAATCGAGACCCGACCGGGTCATCGGGTTTGTAAAGAACCGGGTTGAGAACCGCATTTCGACCCAACTCCCACCCGGCAACACCATTCTGTACACCGTTAATAATCAAAACGTTGCCATTTGGCAACAAAATCATGTCACCCATGGTTCTAGCTATAGGCATGGTTTCCATGACCCAGCTCGGTGAAGCGTCGGTGATTTTAATTCTCCCACATGTGTTGAGTGCCTTGAGAAAATTACCTCTCTGTGCTTGCAAAAACGAATTTCTCGGAGCTCCACCGCAAATCAAAACCTCAGCTTCAACATTACCCGATTGCAAGTTCTTCAAAGGCAGCAAAACTGACGATCCAGTGCTCGGGTAATTCCTCGGGTCACCACCGGTAATCTGTGGGTACGTTTTTACCACCACGCCATTGTTATAATTGAACAATATAGCTCGATTATTAGCAAAGATGAATAAATTCCCATCTACATTTAAATGTACAAATGGGTACAAGTTGTTTTCCTGTTTCCGGTCATTGGTTTGTGAAAGAAAAGGTAGGTTGAAAACGCCCCTGGAGGCGGAAGTTTTTGGGTAAAACTCGTAATTGAATTCTCTTCGGCCGCCGATAATTATTTGCCTTCCGTCAGGTAAAAGGTGGTTGGTAGCATACCAACGACGCGCTGCTAATCCGTTAGAAATCTCTTGCCAGTCGCAGGTTTGGCAGGGCAAGATGACTCTAACCTTCATTTCCCCATCATTAAAGCCACCAGTCTGGACAAGGCGGCCATCAGGCATTGCCGAGCCTGAAGAGCACCACACATCCGTCAAAACGTCAAGTGCTTGAAACTTGTTCGATACAACGTTGTACTTGGCAGAGTGGGCAGTGCAGTCATGGGTCAGGACCTTGTCATGGGGATCATTACGGCATTTTCCAGCAGGGAGAGAGAGATTGGATGAACCGAAGTCCGTTCGGTCGAAGATTATGACACTGTCGTCGTGTAATTGCTGCATATGCATTGCATTAATGCCAATGCTCTTCTGTAGTAACTGCCAACTTCCACCGGCAGCATTGACCGCTGCACTGCGGTGGTGGATAAGGAGGAGGAGCTGCCATCCTAGGAAGCAAAGAATCAAGCTTGTTGATCTTCCTTGACTCATTCGTGCTTTTGTTTTTTTTTTTTTTTCTGTTAAGCCTTTTTGCTGCTTTTTTTGGAGGGGTGTTTATTGGTTTCTCAAGGAAGAATACTCTGCCCAGAGATAGAGACAGAGAGATGGAAATCGAAGCCGTCGCAGTATTTCTTTTTTCTTTTTTTAAAGTTGGCGCTGTGGTGTCGTGTGGTGTGGCATGACGCTGTTGCATGTCCCATTTATATTAGAGTTGATGCTGAGACTGCTCTGACCTGACCCACATGCACGTAAGCGTGTTATGACCGGACATAGGATTATATACGTGTCGTGATAGATTTCAATTATTCCTAAATTAAATTATGAAGATAAAAAGGTAATGAAAATGGGTTTTGGTGAAACACTCTTTGCCTAGTCATACATGATTCGTTTTGCTATAATCCCGGCGTTTACTCCTGCATGTAAATGAATAAGTGTCGTCTTCTCATGCAAATACCTTTTTTCGCCCCTTAAAAAAAAAGGAAATTTATTAGGCTGTAAATCAAAGTCTGCTCGATCAAACCTAGTGGCTCTCACATTTCGGTATGTTGCTTATTATATATGACTGACCCACCCTCGTTGATCTGCCCGTATGTGTAATTTTAGCCTTAATCCCGAAAATCTCATGCATGTCGGGCCACGTTTGGCCTGCAAATTTGGTAAATCGGACGTCAGATTAGGTTATTGGGTAGACACAATGCATATTTCCTTTAACTCCGAGATCATGAGTTGGAAATCTTATTCAGGCCATGACTCGGCAGACCGTGAGGTTAATTAGTCAATTGGAATCAAAATCTTGGTTGAAGAGGAGTTTGTATAAAAATAATATTTATAATTTAAATTAAGCAATTTTATAATGTATTCGTTCCCAGCCAACTAGATTTACGACTATTACTGAAAATAGCTATATGTAAATTTCTCCGTGTTAAATGTTTGTATGCAGTTGCAGGGCAGACATCTGTTTAGCCATGCACCTTCGTGTTTGTCCACTCATGTTGCATCCTCATCCTTCTCAGAATCTTTATAAACTCCACAGTCCATCTTCATTGAAGTCAAATAGAAAAGAAATAAGAAAGAAACTTTCCGTATTAAGTTTTTATTTCCATTTAGCTGTCACACTAATTTATGTTCCGAAATAAATAATATCAGACGACTGTTTTCCACTTGAGGAAAAAGAGAACCAAGTTTTTAATTTTGAGCCAAAAATAGAAAAGAAAAATTGCAAGTTTGCATGGAGAAGGAAGCTAGGTCGAAAAGAGATTTGATCTGCGTAGCAGGCTAAAATTGAACAAACAACAGAATATAAATGAAAATTTTTGTTGGTTCCAATATGTTATTCATGGCAAAAGAAATTTAATGAATTCAGGACCAAAAAATGCTGTTGGTGACGTCTTAGGTGGCATTGACAAAGTTTAATGTACACTCACTTCAGGGTTTTCTTTTAAAAGTGAATTTTATTTTGATTACTTGTGCTGTTTATACAAGCAAATCGTAATATGCAAACAATTTTTTATAAATTTTACAAAAAATAAATAAATATTAAAATTTGAAAACTGATAAGACTTTTTTTTTTTTTCACCGATCGGTATCCAGACTTTACCCAACTAATCTAATCCGAACACTGTGAAACCCATTAAAGGACTGACTCTCCCAAATTCATTTCTTCATTCCGATCCCAACATCTATGATTAAGAGAGTACAGCTCTCTATTACACTACACTAATACTCTTACTCTTATCTTTATAAAAGCTAAGTAAATAGACACCATGGAAAAACAGGCATACTTAATCACTCCAAATGGATTGGTTGGTTTATTTAAACATCAAAATTAGGTTGTCTTGCTGCCAAGACATAAACATTAGCTTAACTTTGTCATGGTTATCGTTGTAAATATAAAGAAACAAAGCAAACCATCCATTAATTGCCAATTTTTAGGCACCTGTTACTTCAAATTTAAGATCATGTACACATTACATGTGTATAATCTTCCTATTTAGAGAGAGAGAGCTTTGTTTGAATGAGAATTTTCTTCGTTGCACGTAATGAACACCCCCCTCAAAAAAAAAAAAAAGCTGCAAATTTAATCTGATAAATATAATTTTTTGGTGCCTTGTGATTGCAAGTATTTAACAAAAAAGAATCCAAGAAGGGTAAGGGTAGGTAGGCCAATTTGCAGATCATGTAAATAAAGCAACCCACTTTGAAGCAAGTCATCACATCATTATCATTATAATTAAAACGACATGTACGAATATCCGTCCCCAAAAAAAAAAAAAAAACCTTAGGACAAATAATAAAAATTACAACACTCTTTAAATAAAATTCAAGATTGAAACTTTATATAATTATATTGATCTTATACATGGTAATTAGTTTGTAACCTATTTTACTCCCTGTCCCTGTCGAGGTCAATAAAGCTAATGTATGAATTTCTCATTTATCTATATAAACAAAAACAGAAAGAGAGAGTTGAAATTCCTAGAAGAATGTTTCGTGACAAGGCACGTAAAAGGATATTCTCAAAATATTAATTGAAGTTTGGTACATAGTTTCAGACAATAAATAAATATTGGGTTTGACATGTTCCAACGTGGCATATATATATATATATATATATATATATATATATATATATATATATATATATATATATATATATATTGCAAAATGCACAATCTTGGGTTGGAGCATCCCCCTAACAAGTGTTTAGTGACGCTAATTATATTATTCAATTGGTATTTTAAAAAATAAAATAAAATTTATTTGGTAATATATATTAATATATTTGGACTCATTATTAATAAAATATTTATTTAAATTGATTAAAATATACTGAATTATCGGATGAAATATGGTAGCTAGTGAAATTATCATTATAATCCTAGAGATATGATATTAATTCAACACAAAGAGTTTAATTGGTAAAATAATTTAAATTTATGAAATTGACTAATCATTTAGGTGATGCCTCATCACCTTGTTGTTAACAACATTATCTTGCAAAGTATCATCCATGATGATGGTTGTTTGTAAGTTTGTAAGCAAGATGCTTGGATGTGTGTGTATATATATCTACCTAATAAAATTGATCGTAAAAGAATATAAGGGGAGGGTTTTTTTTTTTTTTATAAAAGAGATATAATTTAACGAAATTAAATTGAAAAAATAAAAATAAAAAAATTTTATCATTTAAGTTGTTCGTAACAGGAGGTTATTAAATTATTTTCATCGGCACAAGTTGCATAATTTGGTTTTGGACTGGACAGGGTCTTGTCCAAGCACACGGGGGATGACAAGTACGTGCTTTGGGGAACCTTGGACGTCACAAACATAGCAACCAAACAAAATTCATAAATCAATTATGTACACGAGTGTAAAGGCATGAACCCTTCCTCCCCCTCCCTCCCAATTTCATCAACTGACAACCATTTTATGCAACCTCTAAACGTATAAATCAAGTCATCTCATTTGGCACTTTCGCTTGAGTTAAACCATTAAAAAGAGAAAAACAAAAGGAAAAATCTTTTCCATCAATCAGTGCTAATCGAGATTTCAACATTCTTAAAAAACCTATGACATTTCCACCCCTTAGTTCTCTTTATTTGATCCGTTTAATAAGATGCCTCCTATGGTCCACCTTGAGAGCTTGTTTGTGACCAGACTCCATTGGAAACACTAGGTTCATATCAATTTGATCTCGAATGCAGAACATAAAATTGCTGAAGTGGGCTTGGACTATTTGAGGACCTATTCCTTGGACCACCTTAATCCCCCCACATGGTGCTCCCACCCTAATTTTCATTGTTTACATTAGCCCACATTGCATTGAATGACTAATGTCCTATGTCCTCTTCTACTAATGCATCTGGGTGAACCATAGAACTTGGATCCATTGTAACAGCAACAAGAGATATTTGAATCACTTGACACAATCCCTATATTATCTCGTCATATGACACCATCATATGGCAAAACATACCAATAAACAGTCAGTATAATAGAATAGAGTGTTAGATTTTTTAATTAAGTTTTGAATTTGAAACTTAAAAATAGAAAAAATTATATTAATAGAATCATCTCCTAAATAGGACATCATAAATATTTAAACTGAACTAATCGGAGTATTACTCAGGATTCTGATGATAGGTATTAAAAAAAAAAATCTCATATTGCAATATATAGTTGTATAAGCCACAACTCTTTAAGTTAGATGACTCCGGCTCGAAAATGAAGACCAGCTCGAATTTGGGTTGCCACTTGGCATGGGACCCAGAAGCTCTTCTTTTAATAGTGGCCCAATTCAGAAACGGCCAAGATGGTTGCGTACCATCATAAGCTAAACTCCTAGGCCGAAAACTTTCAAGGGAAGTTCAAAAGCTAGTCAACACACGGCTTCTCATACCAATCGCTCCAGTCCGTGTCATGTCATTTGAACTTTAAGCTGTGAAAAGTACTAGATTTTCGGCATTTTGAATTGGGATTACGCCTTGATTTTATCTTCTAATGCCAATCCAATCATAGGGGAGCAATGTGTCGCCATCGCAATCCACCGGTTGCTTCTGATTTTTTGAAACAGAGGAAATAATACAACAGAAAGTTTCGGAAGCAACAAATGTGCTTGCTTGGCGTTTCAAAATTTTTTGTCACAAATATAGCTCTTGCTTAGTGGCCTTGAATTTAATGCAGATTTGGTAGTTGATTGTCTCGGGCAAGCCAAAGCCATATCACGATACAAGGCAATTACCAATTGAGAGGAACCACATGTCGAAACAAGGTCTCAAGTTGGACCATAGGAGGAAGAGATGCCATCAGACCCAAAGTGACCACATCTTTATTGTTCCTCCATGCCTACCAAGCATTTAAGCCGAAAGAGAACTCACGCTGGCATGGACACAAGCGCATGTATCTGTATACAGAGCATCACTCGGTGGGGTCCTCGTTCACCTTTTGAGTGCCAATAGGATAAACCCGATGATCAACTCGTTAGCATTCTTAAAGACACATGATTCCCCATGTCAAACGCTAAAACTTCGGTGAGACCAACAAAATCTAGCGATAGTGTAGATCTTATTAGCGTGTTAGGCATTGATATACACTAGCAAAGAAATGGCATTCTTGATTTATGTAGGAAAGAACCAATCACCTCCAGGTTTGACCAAAGGTTCAAATTGGGTGAACTTTTGGTTTTGGCGTTTTTGCAGAATAGCCATGCGTTCATCATAAAAAGAGATGACTACCTTTGAACTAACGGATGATAAGCCCAGAAAGTTATCCCCAGTTTTTTCACCTGGAGAATCTAATTGATACGACTGCTTTGCCTAGTAAGCTTCGGGGCAAGGCAATGCTTGGAGGGATTCATCATATTCACATGTTAACAGGAGATCATATCAAGTTGAATAAAAATGCCCACTACCATCGCACTTAGCTATTTAACCTCTGGTGAAGTGCATAGCTCCAGAAAAAGGTTGATACTTTGTCCCCTCATTTAATTGTGACTATATCATTGCATACACTGGTACAAAGATCCAAGAAAATGAGCCTACAAATTTTTTTTAATAGTATATTAAGCTTTACACGGAACGGAGCTATATACAAAGCAACCTAAGTTAAGCTCCTGCATCTAAGGCTTATGGATAGGTGGATCCATCTTATGGGAACTGATACCCATACCTCCAATGACTGGGTGCTGGAACCATCTGTCTGAGTCAAACCCGCATCAGCTTGAGCAAAATTGAAAATTCATTGCCTGTGCATATCACATTCGGTGTAGCCTGCAAACAACCAATGAAAATGTTACCCATATAGCTTCTCTTGAATCAAAATATGAGAAAGAGAGAGAGAGAGAGGTAACCAAAACTATTAGAAACGACAGTTATAAATGTTGTGCTCTCCAATCAACAGCAAAATTCTCATTGTCATCGTTATCATCACTCGAAAGCTCTTCATGGCTAGACTCTTTGCCATTAACCTGAGGACCTGTACTGTGTGAGACAGATCGAGCAGCCTTGAGCTCCATTTTCTTCTTCCACAATTCAACCCTCTCCCTGCATATCCTGACAATCAAAAATTGGATTTTCAGCCAGAAAACCAAGTGATACAGGGTGACAAATCAAGAAAGAAGTGAAAAAACCAAAGGCCTGTTGTTCTGAAAGTACGCATCCACTTTAAACCCAGACAAAGATCCAAAAATATACCAAGTCAAAAGGGGAAGGAGGGAGGGAAGGAACTAAATGGAAATGAAGGAATAAATAAGACAATGTTGAACTTACTTCTGCTCCAAAGACTCTTCCTCTTCTATCATCTCAGCAGCATCAATCTGCAAGAGAATCCTTTGCCCATTTAAGTATGCAGCTCATAATTATTAGAAGAGATATTACATATTATGAATTATTAGCCAAGACAACAGACCTCTTCTTCTTCTAAACGATCATCCACCTCCTGCAAGTCCTCTTGGATCAACTTTTCAAACTCCTTATACTCATCCCTGGCCAGTAATTTATTTAAATTTTAGGATTTGTTCAATTACATGGAAAAATAGGCAATAATGTCTATATTTTTATTTAAAATCAACCAGCTAGAAGATACAAATGAGGAAATCATAAAGCGTAGAGTAGCAAGAAACAACAAAATTCACATAGATACGAAAACAAAAAATAAAAAAAAATCTAAAAATCTTAAATACAATAACAGAGAAAATTAAAGAGAGTGAGAACCTACTTCGCATCTAGCTTCACAGGCTCAATGCCTCGTGCACGCAGATCTGCATCCTTGTTGTCAAAAAATCCTTCAGGAAGGACCCCCTTGACTTGCTTAGTTTCTGGACCATCAATCTTCTTTGATTTTTGTGTTGGCTCTCTGAAGGGATGAATCTCATTATCTTCCATATTTGCTTTTGACAATCCATTGGACTCTTCGTCAAAGAAGTTTTCAGGGAGGACTCCCTTCACTTGCTTGACTTCTGAATCAATTGGCTTCCTTGAACCATGTGTTGGCTCTTTAGCAGGTTGATTGCCATGTCTCACAGACTCTGCCCTGATCTTAGAATCAGGATGTTCCACGTTCTGAGATTGAGCAGTACCTCCTGCAATAAATACAAGCAGCTCTTCATAAAACCAGGAGGACAATCACTACAAACAAAACTCAAATCAAATTAGAAGGATGGCAGCTCTAACAACTAATAGATGGACTCTGGGAGAATCAAATAAAACTTTATGGGTGCATCCCTGTGGAACAGCCAAAACTTAAAAAAAAAAAAAAAAAAGCAAGCCATCTTGGCGTACTAAATTGATCAGAAAGTTTCAGCAGTGGAGTTTGGAGTGGTGAGGAAATTTCAGCAGTGGAAAGAGATTGCAACCATCAAATTCTCATTTTTTTTTTTCTCTCTGTTTTGTCATTGTGTATTAAATTGGTCCTCTGTTTATGAGGTTACTTTATCATCCTGATATATATATATACATATACACACACACACATATACATACATACACATATATCCTTCTTTTTTAATATAATCTTCCTTTTATATCAGCAAAATAAAAGAAAATCCAGGATAAAAGCAGGTAAAAACCAAGAAAGTGGATACAAATTCAGAATCATAAAACCTAAACACAGGCCAAATTAGATACTGCAAAGGACTGGCAACATCAGACATAAGTATATTCACCTGTTCTTTGCCGCTTCTGGTCTTGATTATCAAAAAAGTCTGCAGGCAGAATGGATGAAGAATGCCGACCCTCCAAGGATGTCTTACCACTTGAATGTCCAGGTTTGCTTTTGTTTAACACATTTGGTGGTTCAGGTTTTGCACTGGTAACTCGAGACGTATTACCAGCATTAGCCTTAACATTGTCAATTGCCTGTGAAAACATTACAATCTGCTCAGCAAAATCCTCCATTCCAGAGATTGAAAGAATCTCATATGTAGCACAGAATATCATATGTTACATAACAAGATGTCAAACCACTGTAGTATTATAAAATAGAGGGAATTCACATCAACATATCTGTATGCAAGGTTTATTAATCAAAAGATCTTAGTTTGACTGGCTGGAATGATCTGCAATAATGAGCCCAATAGCAAATATAATGAAAAAATTATAAATTATGAAAATCTTATTGTTCTGAACATGTCTTAAGAAGGGGCATTAGTCCATTTTACAGGAAAAGGCAGGAAGAACAAGCACATGGCAATATGGCAAAAGTTCTAAGAAACATAACAAATCACTCCTAAATATAACACTAAGACAGTAACCAAAGCTCTGACACTACATTGGTAGAAGTCTAACCACTTATAAAGTGCTTGGTCTCATGGTCCAAGCCTTACGGGCTTGGCTTTTAAAATGAGTGTCCCCCCTCCCCCAACCCAAACAAAGCCTAAGCATGTCAAACAACCAAAGAAATGATATAACAATAACAGTGCACATCTACTTATATACCTGTGCAAGGGGGTTATAATAAAGATCCCACTTTGAATGGTTGTTATGATCTCCGATGATAATGCTCAAGTGCAGACTAAAGTGAAAAGTTACAAATTTTTAACAGCTTATTACTCTACACGATTAAGATGAACCTTCGATACATTTAATAGCAATGGACAAAACATCAAGGACATGCTATGAAGGTCCAATATGGATAATGAACAAAGGTGCAGTAAAATACAGGTATGGTAATACACCATCAGAAAAGTAGAATGCAGTATGGCAAGGAACTAATAAGATTTGACTTTTAACTAAGACCGCAATAAAAATCTAAAATAATACTACTATTAGAAATCAATATTTTTAAAAGCTATGTGATAACTCCTGATAAAGGTATGGTAGAGATTTCCAGAAAAATTCCTTGTTGGCATCACCTTTTTTCCATAGAAAAAGAATTGTATTAGATAGGAGACAAAATATATATAATTCTTCAAGGATAAAAAATTCTAAGAGTCAAAATAAAAAAACATGACAGAGTGTTGTCCAATTCCTTTTCAAATCCCCATGACTACAATCTCTATAAAATCCTTATTGGCATCATAATTGAAAAAAGATTATATTTATTTACATTGTGATATCTTGTCAAAAAGCTCTAAGCATTAAACTGCATCCATTCTTCCAAGAACTTTTCAAAGCAAAAACTCTAAGTTCCACCCAGAAAAAAACATAAGTGCCTGTAATGCATCCCAGTCGTCCAAGGATGACCCATTTAAATTTGATACAAGCGTATCAAGATAAGTTATAGAATCCTTCCTTGCTTATTAGCCTAGGGGTCACAACTTTCTTGGAAAACGAGCACTCCACAGATGCTAATGGAAAGCATGAAGCTTGCTTAATATGCCATTTAAAGAAGTGAACATGTGAGTACATAAGCAGCATTCTTCTCAATAAAATAGGATATGGCGCCATTACCTCATGATGCTTACGAGAAGCTTGGTGAGCAGGCCATAGGGATTCAGATTTCAAGGTGACATTACAAACCCTACAAACAGGTTGATCGAATTCATTGTACCTGTATGCATGCAAAAATATAGATTAAAAATGATGGTAGTCAGAAATACCGTTTACGCAATATTAACCCTAAGCCCAATCATTGCTTCACCGATCAAGGTGTTACCTGACGAGAGGAGAATCAATTCGCTTCTCACTCTTCTGTGCCAGTTTTGCACGAAACGCCTTCTTTCTCACTTCCGCATCCATCGCACAGATCTGAGAAGAAAATCAAGGAAAAGAATGCAATTGAATAAACAAAGTCGCAGAATAAGAGATAGAGAGGGAGAAGAGAGGGGACGCAGGGAGTACGGATTCGAGAGAATCAGAGTTTTTCTTCCTACTAGAATGTGAAATTCTTGTGTTACCCGACCGCTGCTATTGGATTTTGCATTTGAAAAAGGAAGCCCTGATCTCTAAACTATCTCATTAGAAAGGCCGTAAACTGGGCATTTGAAAAAAGAACCCCTGGTTTTTTAGGGTTTTGTCCTTTGTCGTGAAAAAGAGGAGAGCGACAAGAATGCAAATGTGGCTAATTGGGCTTTTGTTTGGACTTGTGCGAACTGGGTTACTGTTAATGGATTTCTTTTTTTTTTTTTTCCTTTAACACAGATGAAGGTTTAAATTTAATTCGAAATCTTATAGAGTGAGATATGAATACGATACCAATAGAGCTATAACTTATCTACAAGATTAAGGTTTATTTTTGTGCAAGTTTGAAAAAGTCAAATATCTCATTCTCGCTAGCGAACTCATATGATTTTCTCCAAATTTTTCTTGTTTTAAATCAAAGAGATGGTCCTAGGGTTTCATGATATGTTCTTTTAAATTTATGACTTAAACCTTTGTTTTAAATTTATAATACTCGGTTATTCTACTGATGGATGCTATTAACAATTTAATCAAATGTTTTAACTAACTTCTTTTTACATAGAAATTGAACACACGATCGATAGAATCAAAGTCTCTCCACCCACCGGAATGTGAAATTCATGCATCGAGTCGACTTAGGTTTTTCCAATCCTTTTCACACCTCTCGCAAAACAATGTTTATTATTGTATATCCAAAAGTATTCTTCACAAAAGTTTTCAAAATATATTTTTTAATAAAATTATACTTTTTCAATATTAACACCAGACTCAATTTGAATAAAATTTTCTTCAATATTTTCCTTTCAATTAAATTCTCTCTTATTGACGATTATAAATCTTTCCTTTTCCTTCTTTTTCTATATATATATATATATATATATTACTTCTCACAAATTGTATTTGGCCAAATTATAATCAAGTTCTTAAGTAATAGGTAGAAATCCTTAAAACTTTTAATTTGGCAAAAATTTGAACCGCACAACACAATTTCTATAACACCATCTCATCATATGACATGGTCATATTGGAAGTGTGTGTATTGCGTGTATGTCTATATATATATATATGCACTCAAAAATAGAGGTGGCTTACAATTCTTTAAATTAGTCAACTCCAATTTAATTTTTGTTTTTTTTTTTTTTGTATTGTTAGTCACTGTGAATTTTATTTTATGGTAATGGACTCGGACTCAAATGGTCATCAGGGAACTTCAAATGCTCACCATCATAGGCACCTTAACAAGAGTGTAAACCTTATTAGAATGTTTATCATTCACTTCCAGAGGCAAAAGAAACGGCTTTCTTTCAGACAGAAGAAGAACCCAGGCTGACCCGGCCTGTATTATTACCATCAGTATTTCCAGTTCCACTTCGAGGGGGATAAAGTTTCCATAATGCAACTGAGCAATCTTCTGTTGAGGAGGCCATTATTTGGCAATCATTTGAAAACTTGACAGCAGTGCGCTGCAAGATGTCCAAATGCACAAAAAGTGAACAATTTTAGGAAGTATAGAGCTTATAATTCCATAAACACACATTCAGACATTTATAGAAAAACATAATTATGCGAATGTCAAGTCCTGGCAACAAGCAATAAGGCAAAGCTGGCTCGAACATCATATAAAATAATATTATAGCACACATAGATAAGTATTGTAAACAGGAATATAGCCAAGTATTGTAATTAGGAAATGAGTGCAGAGTCATGATCAAGGTTTAGACTTTGATGGATAGAAGTGTACCGTAGATCGGTGGTACTTCAATATTGCCAAAGCACTTCCCTTGTGATAATTGTACACTCTTATCCTGTAACAAGGAAAGCATGAAAAGCAATACTCTTTATTACATGGAAATTTACTGAACATGCTAGAATAGAAACCACATAACCATATTGTATATTTATCAATCAACATTGATAATCACCGCCATGAGGAAATTCTCATAGAAAAATAACTAAAACAAGATTTTTTTTTTCCAAAGTAAAAGGAAACAACATTTGGAGTTCCTTCAGATTTCAGCTGCTATGATGAATTTATTTCATAAACTCCGTTAGTTTTCCAATAGTGAGCATTAAAGACAGACAAAAACTCTTGGACTTCCTTTTAGACTCTAAAAACCAAAAAGATACCAAAGAGCAAGACAACAGAATTTTAAATTTATTGATCTGCAAAAATGTATACCAAATAGGTGTCATGCATGCTGCTGACTGCCCATGCACACATCAAAACTCTGTAGCACATCTAATGGGGAGCACACTGACACTATGTTAGCCCGTTATTCTGTTTGATGGAGGCCTTTTTTTTTTTGAGTGTGCATGCACAACCAATGCAGTATTCTCATAGAGGAAATTACTTGTCTAGGTTCTATACTATGTGCTAATTAACAATAATGTCCTCAACTTTAAAATGCTACATTTAAGGTTCCCAACTTTTCTATCTAAAAAAAAAAAGGTTCATTTATTAATGGTCGTCAACAACCATTAACTTCCATTGCCTTTTTAATGCTGCTGTTAACGTCTGCTAGCCATCTTCATTTTTATTTTATTTTTTTCACTTACTACATATTTTCTTAACACAATAAAGAAAAAAGAAAAATATTCTTTAAAATTTATGATTATAAAATGCTTGGGTCCTCATAGGCCATAAATATCGCCTGATTATCAATGAAACTCAAACTGGGAATCTAATCATATGCAACTTCTCCATTGTTTCTGTTAGTGGAGGTGTGACAAAGCTGTCTTTTCCAAAGTAGATTCTCTTCAAGAGCTTCAAATTGAACTCCACTCCTTTGCAAATTCCTCCGCCATTTTCTTAGAGTTGAAATAGAAACATCTGATATTACAACCTCGATCATACAAATGGAATTGGAAATTTTAGAGTTTAAAGATGTGTCTTATTGGTGATTAAGAGCTCATTTGTACCATTAAAGATGAAAATTAGGGCTTTTTCAGCTGTGGGTTTTGAAAAAGATGATGATATTGATGATGACCAGAAACACAAATGGTGAAATAGGGAGGTTGTAGTCAGAGATTGAGAGAGTGTTGAGCGTTTTTGCAGCTGTTGGATTTTGATTTTGAAGAAGCTGATGTGATGATGAGAAATTTAAATGGTGAAATTGCGATGTTCAACACTAGTATTAACAAAACAATACTTAGATGTATATATTCTCTCGCAATAAAAACTGAAATCTAATTCGATAAATTAAAATGAAAATAAATTGTCATATCTCACCATGGTTAAATAGCAACCAAACCTAGCGGCTATAGGTGGAAGCACAAGCAGATGATGCCGTGAAGCATGGCTCAGCAGTGATTGCACTTCGCTGAAGAATCATTTGCACTGTTGATCTCTCTTACGAAGACTCGAGAGAATGTTACTGGTGAGAAAGTTTATTTGATTGGGTTTAATCAACTTTATATTAATTGAATGTCGGTGAGAATGTTAACCAGTGAGAATGTTACAGGGAAAGATTGGATTTAATCGATTTCAATTTTAATTGACAGTAAAAACTCAAGGGGTTGTTCCTGCCATTGTTTCATCTCTTTGAACTCCAGCTATGTCCATGGCCAATGATGGTAAGAGGGGTTTTCTGATTTCAATCGACAGTAAACCAATCGAACATTTTAATTTTTTATTTTAAAGAATATTTTCCTTGTTTTTTATTTTGTGCATGTTCAAATAACAACAACAACAACAACAACAACAATAAAAACAATGATAACAACAACAGCAATAATAATAAAACAACTACCACTAACAAGCATTAATGGTGCTCTTAAAAAAGTAATGGAACTTAACAGTGGTTAACATCTTTCAATGAATAAACTTTATTTGTTACCATACAAAAGTTTAGAATCTCGAATATTGCACCTTAAAGTTCAAAACCTTATCTGTTATCTAGGGAATAGTTTAGAACCTTCACAAATAATTTACTGTATTTTCGTGGCCGGAGTTCATTTTCTTAAGGAGGTAGCTAAACAACATTCATGATCATTGCCTGGTCATTCATTTCCTCGTGGCATGATTGAGAGCAGATGTCCAATCCCTCAAGAAACTACATAAGGAATCAAAATGTTCAAACTCTATTTGATTTGTCTCTAACGTTGAAACAACAGTTTTAAGTCATGTTTCCTAACACCATTTAACATAAAATGAGTCACCTTTTGTTTCATGCTCCAGATAAACCACCAAGGAAGTCTTTTCTAAGGAAAATAGTGAAAGTTAACCTAGACTAGACATGAATGCTGCCACCAAATCAGCTGAGTAAAACATGAATTTTCTAAAGAAAACAGTTTGGCCTTTCTGGGAGATGGTTATGTACATTCCTATAGATTTGTCAACTGGCATAGCACTACAGTCTAGCTAAGCTTTGCCGTGAAGACTACAAAAAATAAATAAATAAATAAAACCTCTGCAACTGGGTGTCAAATCCTTTTGAAAGTTATTTAACTATACTGTAACAAGTAACTTCAAACTTTACTACCAACCTGTGGTCTCGGCCTGCAGGAGCCACAATTTTTCCATCTTGTCAAATTGCAGTGCCAGCTATTCCTGGACGTTTCAAAGCAATTTCTTTCTTGAGAACACAAGAACCCTGCACATATGACGTAATTTTTATACAGTTAAACATATTTTCATAAAATGGGTAAAGCAAGTCTCAATTTAAATTATTATGCCCTTGCAAAGGCAGTGAAAGATCTCACCCTACTTAGCAAGCAACGTACAAGAAATGAATCATTCATTTATAGCAAACCCTTGACATTCTACATATATATACTGTTAAAATGCCACCTACATCTGTCAACTTGCGGAGCTAAAATTTATTTTTTGATAAGTAAAAACAGGGCATGGGGCAAATTGGTGAAAGCCTGGACTAACGAGTACACATTGTGCACTTGTTATCTTGAGGCTGTGCTGTACATGTGAAGCCCTAGACTTAAATGCCTAGAATATAGTACCCTGCCTAAGAAGAATTCCAACTAAGTTAATACAGTTCTATTATTTCATTTGACTCCATTGATGCAGATGAAGGTTCCCATATGCTCATTTCCAAATGAAATTAAGGAAAATACAATGACTTGAAATACCGTCGGATGATCTAAAGTAAAGGTTGCAATTTTATCATCTGCAGCTCCAGAGATTCCCCCATTGCAGTGTCCATCAACATGAAGGCTGAGAACTGCATGTGTAAAGGAATATTACTTCGGCCATTTACAGTTTTCAAATAAGAAAAAGTAAGCTAGTTTTCTGATCTCTTTTTACTTTTTCATTTTTTTTCCTCCATTTTATATCACACCGGAGGGAAATGGGATGGGGACACTAAATCAGCGGATTGGCCACCTGGCTCTGAATGATATTTCCCAGAACTTAGTGGAATCCCTGAATTTCTCATATCCCACCACATCATACACCCGTCTTCATAGCTGCCTGAAGCAAAACAATAGTCACTTCATCTATTGTGGAAAGAAAGAAAAAATGAAAAATAAGAATTAAAATGCCAAATCACGACAAAATATGTTGCACAAACCCAGCTAGGACATTCAAGAATCGTTGTGATTCGAGCAATAAAAAGGCTTGCACGGCCAGGCACATTCCTGCCAAAAGAAAAACAAAATTTACCAATGTGAAAGAGTTGTGGTGAATAAACTTTAAGAAGAAGTAGATAAACTCGATCAGACTAAGGGATAATACATAATTACAAGATATGCTGATATATTTTGCAAATCAAAAAACCCAACAGCGAGAGCCTCACTTCTCAAATGACAAGGTCGCATATACAAATAATATGTTCATGTGTACAAGCAAAGAATATTTCATACAAGGTAATTGAAACCAATCGAATTTCACCAACTTTTCAACCTACAACTTAACCACCAGAGGGAGATATCCGATCCATCAATTTCTTTTTCATTTGCTTATCTCCAACACAAGAGCATAGGAGCTAATGTAAGCATGCACTCATGAAACTCTACAAAGACAGACAAGGGGACACCACACCACATGGATAGAGTGACACGTAAGTTTATTGAAAATACTATTATAAGTTACACAATGTCAAATCTTGATGTGTCCAAAGGAAATGTCTCAAATTGACACAACACACAATGCACACATACATGGACAGAGGTACGCTTAAATTTATTGAAAAAAAAAATACTATTATAAGTTATAAAGCGTCAGATGTTAACATGTCCAAAGGACATTTCTCACATAGACGACACACACATGCTCACTCCTAGAAGTGGGTGTGCAACATGGATCAACTACAACATACCAAACCCAATAGTTCATAAATCAATTGGGTCACCAATGATACCAACACAAGAAGCTCGAAGCTCGTGCTTTATTGTCCCTCTGAGGTAGTGTTATCCCATTCCCAGGATATCCAAGCCACAGGTAGCATGTTCATTCTTACACAAGGTCAGTATAAAGGAAAACACAAAATGCTTTCAGATCTCACACTTTATCCTTGAGGCAAATCATCAGTTAAACTACTGTGTTTTAAACTTGGTGAATATTCAGCCTTAAATTTATCTGCACAATTTACTAGGAAAGAAGTAAACAGAAGACAAGACACGAGTCAAAGAACACAGAAACTCCTCTTTCCTATTCGAAGAGTGATCTATAATATATCTCCCTTCCAACTTGTGTCTTCAATTAGTGCGTCAATTATAAATACAGAAACAGACATCTTGCACTTGCAGAATGCTTAGACGAAACACCACTGGAATTTGAAGACAACTGTGCCAACTTTTCTGCAGTATTAAGATCCCAAATCTCAACCTTTTATCGTATGCTTATGTTAGTAAACAAATTGTGTGATAAAGAAGACATGAATAAAAGCTCTACAGTGTGCACTGACCTCAGACAACTGCTCTCCTGCCATGACCATGTATTTTGGACCTTCAGTAAGCATGTCGTCTGCAATAAGAGAATTGTGAACGTTTCAAGGAAATTGCAACAATGAAGATGATCCCCGTTTCTTAAAGATATAAATATTGCTTATAAGAGACTGAAATTTACTCTGTTGAGCATTTTCGGAGTCATCATAGGGCCCTTCTCTGTGAATACTTTCCTGATCCTCCATTCCACCATGAACTTCAATCCCTCCTATTTTCCTCAAACAAATAGAAGGCTTTTTAACTAACAAAAGCTTGCAAAAATGGTAGGACTTTGTTTGAATAGTTAGTGACGGAGTCCTGCAACGAAAGAGGTTCAAATTTTGGAGACTCAATCATGTCCAAATAACATGAGACCAAAATGCCGGAGAGGAAATTTGGCTAATAATATTAGCAACATTATGCCATGAAATATGTGTAATGCAATCCATATAGAAGCTATCTTGTAAAAGGACTCGATGCAATCATTTATATCTATGAAGTTTTTGGAAAAGCAAAACACTGCATGACTGAATTGAAAGGCAGCCAACATTTCAGCATACTCGATAAGTTACGTGCAATTACAACAGTCAAGACAGTTTTGATGGTCCGTTCGATGTTCTAATGAACTCATGAACATTCTTAGAGAAAAAGTTTATAACACAAAAATAATTAAAAATTTGCCAAAGCATGTTGCAGGACAAATGCATTTCCCAAGATAATCAAAAACTGTAAATAACAAAGATTGGTCTTCAATTCCTTAGCACCAGGGAACCAGTTGAAATATATAATGTAGCTAATCATTAATTATTATAGAAGTTGGAAAATTGCCCCCAATGAGATATTTTCCCAGTTCTTTGACGTAATCTAGGAGGATTAAGGAACAAGCTAGAAGCCTTCTTTGCCAGCTTATGACAACTTCAACATGAATGGATTCCACTAATTTCTATAATGACCCCACCCCCATTGCATGAACCAATAAATAGATGGAAAGATTGCCACCATCCATTTCCCTTCTCCCGTTCAACAACAATATAATCATAAGACAAGCAAAGAATTATGAATACCATGTTACCTGGAGAGACCCCCCGCTTCTATATCCCAGCACTTGACTGTTCCATCTTTAACCTGACTGCATGCATTCACACATTTGACTAGAATCAACAGTCAAACATATCAAAAGTTACATCAAAATGTGCCATGAAACATAAACACAGTTCTAAGAAATGTCACCTTACAAGTTTGTTCAATCTAATCAATGCACTAGAAGCAACATCTCTACTCCCATGCCGCACTGTGAACCCTATTATAAAGTACTCACACCATGACTAGCTAACACTACTAATGCAATCACATAGAAAGCAAAGAACGTGAATAAAGAGAAATTTGCCATACCATGAAGACGAGACTGTCCGATGTTGAACTGTATCCCATATTCGCAACTCGCCATTCGACGAACTGCAAATAAGCACAATTTATATCAGTTTGACTCAAGACCGTTAAAACATCATTTGAATGCTATAGAGAGAACAAAATTAACCCAGCGAAAAGCATTGGCTTGGAAGGATGAAAACAAAGGTCCATCACAGGAGCAAGATGACCTCTCAAGACTGCCACAGGATCGGGTGGAGGTCTCTTGCTCATTTTGAACGTCTAAACTCTGCGAGAGAAACAGTGAATTGAACAAATTCAATAAAAGGAAGTTAGTCACAGACTTCTGTTATATCTGGAGTCGAGGACAGAGAATCGGACGGATGGGCTGTGGAGAACTACGAAACCCTAGAACAGCGAATCGGCATCCTAGAAGAGCTATGGCGAGAATTAAACGCCCAAACCGAATTGACCGATAAACGAGTTGAGGCAGAACTCGTCGTTTTGAAATTTGAAAATGTAGTAGTGTTCACGCTCCCACCGTGTGGTCCGTGGTATCGCCATACTCGGTTCCAATTAAACCCGACCTTATTGATAATAATAATAATTTTCTTTTATTTTTTTGGGTATGGGCGATAAATAATAACTCACAAAAATTAATAAATGCTTGAAAATGCTCTCCCAACTAATTTGGGAATTGCAATTGTCCCAAAAGTTATAGATCAGTGAGTTATATTTATAATAAGTATAATTTTTTAATTCGTTTTATTTTATAATCTATAATTATTTATTAAATATAGATATTTTTTTAATGAATAACTGATATACTAGTTTATATAGGGCCGAGTCAAGTGCTCTCCTTGTTAATCCTTATCAAGGTCTAGTTCTATATGAGTATTGGTTTTTTACTTTCCTACTATTTTTTTGAGTTATTTTTTATTCAATAGTTTTGATTCTATACTTCTTAGATACGTATTAACACCATTGTACGCAAATTCTGATAAAAAATTATATAAGACAAAAATAACGGTTAGCTAAACTCTTGATAAGTAATTAAAGATTCAAAAATAGTAATATCAATTAAAAGTTTAAAAACATTGAAATAACTTTTAATATTCAAAAGTTAGTTTTTTTCTGCAGAGTTAAGTACCGTTACATAACATTCACAATGCATAATATAAATACGAGAAAAATACACATTATTTTAAAAATTAAATCAATTCCATAAAACATAAAAAAAATAACTTAAATACCAAAAATATCAAAAAACATACTAGTTCATACTTAAACAAGTGAATATCATAAACTTTATGTTTGATTTAAAAAACCCCAAGCTCACCAACATAAGAAGATATTGAACATGGGACAATCCATTTTTTAGTACAAGGAATACAAACAACATAAAAATCAAATAATAAACCTCTGAAATCTCATATTTAAAAGAGAAAATAATGAATAAGGTATTATATTCAGTAATTTTTTCTCACTAATAATAAAAAATCATTAAACATGACAATTTAATTTTATTTTGTAAGAATTTTAATAAATAAAAATCTACGAAATGAATAACATAAATATTTATAAGTTTTAAATAATTATATTTAAACAAAAAAAATAATAAATTCTGAATGATATTCAGAAATCTATTTTCCCATCAACAAGAAAACGGACAATTAAATATGATAATACATTCGAATCCTACTAGTACATTATGAAGACAAATCATTAATAGCAAGAAAATCTTAAAGAGAGAAAAGAAATGTTGAAATGATTAATTTACACTGGTTACCCTCCATGTGTAGATACACACACATTCACTATTCATATGAATCTTGATATAGTATGAAAATTATAGTGCTCTCCCTCTCCGAACTCTCAGACTCGTGCCTCTCTCGCAGAGCCGCACATATATAAAGCCCTAGTCTTTATTCATTTCACTGCACACAATCTCCTTTTTTAATTGCTCTCACTTTCGTATTCCACTGTTCTTTTTATAATTTATATTTTCATTTTTATTTTTGCCGTTCCCGGCTTAGCATTAAAAGGGTCGACTTTACAAATTGTGGCGGAGGAGGAGGAGACGCTAACGTACGCAGGTCACTGGCGCCAGCGACCTCTCAGAAACACCGCCATCGCCCACAGCTTCATCTTCGTCGCAGGTCTGTTCAATTCAATCACACCTTTGTTTCTTCTCAATTCTTTTTTTGCTTTTCGTTCTTTATTCTCTGTTTTGGTATTCGCAGTGGTAGTGTTATAAATCAAGTTCCTGCAAACCCTAGGTTGATTGATTTTTTTTGGGGCGTTAATTGTCGCGGCACTTGCTTGGACTAGAAGTGGTTAGGTTTTATTTGTTTGAATAATGTTTAACAAATTTGAGAATATTTGGTCGTTTTGATTTGCGGTGTGAATTATTTGTGCATGACAGATTTGGCGTCAAATTATGAGATAGTAACTTTCGGGAATAGAGATATAGAAAATGCTTTTTGGCTTTTGTGGCGGGGTGTGTGAATTCTAGGTATTGATGTTGGTTTAGAGAATGAAGCTGCGCTAAGGTTTCTTTTTACCAGGAGGCAATCATTGCATCAGGGTTGAAACAATGGACGAGGACGAGAAGAAATCTGTTAAGAAGAGATTGAAGACTCCAGAGATTGGGTTTGATTCGGGAGATGATGAGCCTATTGGATCTTTGTTCAAGTTGAAGGGTAAGAAGAACCCTAAGAAGGTTAAGTCTGTATTAACTGATAAGAAACCTCAGAAGGATGAGTCTAGGGCAGAAAAAGTGGTGGTTCTGAATGAGGAATTTGGGGGTATGGATGATACATTGGCTAGTTTTAGGAAGAAACTGAAGGTACCAAAAAAAGAGAGTGGTTCCCAGGGAGATAGTTTGGTGGTGAGTGTTTCAGAGCAAATGGATCAATCTCCAAATGGGCCAGTGGAAGGAGCTTTGGCAGCTGTGGATGTTAGCCGTGATAATACTTTGGTAGAAGCATTAGCAAACAGGTCCAAAAGAAAATCTAAGAGATCTATGGTGGCAACTGAGGATGTGACTTTGGGGGTTCATGCAGGGGTTGATGATGGTTTGGGGCGCCAGAGATCTGCTGTAAGATCATCTGAAATTTGGGACGATGGGGGTTTGGGCTCTGGGCTGGTGTCGAGTCATTCAGATGAAAATTTTGATTATTCTTTGTCTCAGTTTGTCCTGAAGGCACAGAATAACTTGATCAAGAAATCTCATTCTCATTCTGGTGCAAGACCAAGAAAAGGGTTTCAGGCCGATAAATCAAGCCAAAAATCTAATGATTCTGCACTGGATTCTGGGGCTGTGCTGACAAAGAAATCTTCTTCTTCAGAGTTGGTGCATAAAAATGTTAAAGCAGGAGATGCTCTGCATCTAGAGCTGGATGTCGATCAGGGTAAGATTCTGGAATCCCAAAGTTTCCAAGATGTTTCAAATGTTGTTAAGGGAACCCTCTTTTCCAATGACCTAGTTGAAGGGCATTCCTGCCCACCAAATGCAGGCGGAGTTATGACATCCGCACCTAATACAAATGATGGATCTTGTGGTATAGTTTCAGGGGATAAAGTATCTGCATCATTGCTTCCAAAATCTCGCTCTGGTTTGCTTACTTGTTCTTCAAAGTCTTCGAAACCCCGAAATGGCGAACTTATTAGCAGTTTGGAAGGGAGTCAACATGGGGCCAGACTGAGGCCTTGTCGTTCATATCAACTCTATGATGAGTCCCTTGGGGATGCCCTTTCTCTACAAACAAAGGACAATTGTCCTCATCCTGCTCCAAAAGAAACATTAAAACGGCTAAATGTCCAGGATGGGCTAAAACATCATTTGATGGGCAAGGAAAGAAGCCTCGTTGACGATGTTAATATGCAGAATTCTGTTTCCGCCATGAAGCTGATTGAGGAAAATAATGGTTTTAACGAAGTCAGTGAGTTAAACAGATGTTCTGACGATGGGCCTGATTTTGATCAACGCTCAAATGATTCCCAGCACGTGAATGTTCATTCACCCTGTCCTAAAGAGACCAAGAAGAAGGAAGAAGTAACATTCTCTGATTCTGATGGGTCATTTAAAGTCTCTGGTATGGGAACTGAGGAGCCAAGTGTTAGTTCACTGTCTCTGCAGAAGGACACCTACCCATATGATGGTGGGTTTTGTTCCCCAACCATAATGTCCGATGGTTCTCATAAACCAAAGGGCAAATCCAAGTCAAATGTTCAAGGGGATTCTTTGGAGAATGGTGAAAACATGTGCCATCCTTTTACTGGACTTTCTCTGGACGAGGCTGCTCAAGTAATTACCAAGAGTGGCTCGGTTTCAGAAGAGACATGTCCTGGGGGTCGTGATTATGTTTCCGTAAAAGAGGAAGCTTATGGAGCTCCTTCGCCATCCCTTCTTCCAGATCAAAATGAGAAATGTTCAGATGATGCTGGATCTCTACCAGATTCTGAAAATGTTGATAATAAGCAGTTAGCAGCACAGCGTACTGGGCGCAATGCTAAAAAGCGTCGGTACGGGGACATGGCTTACGAGGGGGATTTTTATTGGGAAAGTCTGATGCATGAAGAAAGTTTCTTTGGGAATAATGGCGAACGTTCATTTAAAGCAAAGGAAAAGTCTGATCCCTCTTCAAATTTGGCAATAGAGGCTGAAATTGGTGGGGCAGCAGCAGTATCGGCTGGACTGAAAGGTCGTTCAGCTGGTCTGGTTGAGAAGACCAAATTCAAGGACATATTGAAGCGCAAAGGTGGGCTCCAGGAATATTTGGAGTGCAGGTTTGTGTTCATTTCTTAGACTGGTTAAGTCTTGCTGATTGGTCTGAAACCATTGGTAGTCTACAGTACAAACCTTTTTTCTAAATTGTAAACTGTTCTTTTGACACGTGTACATATGCATAGTTATATATTTATTTACCTTGAAGTTCTTGAGCTATGCTTCTTATATTTAAAAAAAAAAAAAGGTACTCAAATTATGCTATGGCTCATGGATGTATAGTTCTCGTTAAATACCTGAACCAATAATCAAACTTGTGCTTGCAGCTTTAGGGTCTCAAAATTGCCTTTTCCTGATCTCCTAAACTACTCACGTCCAACAGTTTACGCCCTATGATCTGTTAATTCATGTCTTTGCACAGCTTGAATCTGTGTTCTTCCTGACTACTCCATTCTCTGAAGACATAATTTAAATGGAAAATGAAACTTCATTTGGAAAAAGCTGAAGATTTGGGATGACAGATTAACTTTTGCTCTTTGCAATTTGTTTGTCCTCCAAGGAAAAATTAAAGAAATCCTATTCGCCAGAGGTGAAACAACTAGAAAATGGAAACAGGGTTTAGCTAATTGCAATTTCCTTGATAGGTTTCCTTTCATAATGACCCAGTTGTACTTTTAAGAATTGCTATGCTTATGGCTCTTGAAAAATTTAAAGACTATATGACCACTGCTGTTATAAATTTGTAGTTTTGCATCAACTGAAGCTTTCATCTTTATACTTTTCTCCATATATTTTATTTATTATTTATTTTTGTCAGATGAAACTTTCATCGTTATAGTTCTGTCTCTCTCGCTCTCTCTTTTTCAATTTATTTTTGGTGCTGCATTTCATTAGGTTTTCCCTTCTTGTGACATGAGAAGAACTTTGGTTCTTCTATTTAGTTATATGTATTTATATATTTATTTATTTATTTTTGCTGGAAATTATTTGCTTGGTTCATTGCAGAAATCAGATCTTAGGCCTTTGGAGTAAAGATGTTAGCCGTATCTTGCCCATAACTGATTGCGGAGTCACTGAGATGCCTTCTGAGGATGAATCACCTAGAGCTTCCATGATCAGGGAGATATATGAATTTCTCGATCAACGTGTAAGTTTGTTATCTCAGATCACAGCAGTGCTAGTACTAGTTACCACCCTAATTTTCCCTTGTTGGAGGTCCTTTTTTTGTTTATTAGTTGTTATCACAAATGCTTATGCTTTTGACCATCGACTGCCAGTTTTCATTTGATTCCTCTAGTTATCCACCTATATACTAACAAGTTTTCTCCAGGGTTATATAAATGTAGGTATTGCTTCTGCAAAGGAGAAAGCGGAAGCTAGCGCTAAACATAACTACAAGCTTTTGAAATGTAAGAGCTTTGTGGATAAATCTGGGGCTTCAGTTGCTGATTCAGAGGATGGGGTTTCCTTCATTCTTGGTCGTGTTAAAAGTTCAGAGATTTCCTTGGATGAAAAGAGTGGTGCTATTGTTGATTTTGAAAACTTGACATTTGAATCACCAAAAGTTAGAGAAAATGATTGCAGGAAGACTTCAGAATTTTCTACTTCAACTCGACCAGAAGAAACTCTCACAGTTAGTGAGCTGGAAAAAGATTCCAGTGGTGCAAAATTGGCCCACCAAATGGCCACTTTGGTTGTTTCCAGTAATGGCCCATCCAATGAAATGCTATCAAATGAAGTGATGCCTCATATGCCTTCTGACCTTACAAATTCCGGCGATGGCATTCAGTCCATGTTAAGTGATATTGGGGAGGACAGTAATATTATGCAGCATAGATCAGAAGTGCAGAAGAAAGTCATTGTGATTGGAGCTGGTCCCGCTGGGCTAACTGCAGCACGTCACTTACAACGCCAGGGGTTTTTTGTTACTGTACTTGAAGCTAGGAGTCGGATAGGGGGCCGAGTCTACACTGATAAGTTCTCTCTTTCAGTCCCAGTTGATGTTGGGGCCAGCATTATTACCGGTGTTGAGGCTGATGTGGCTACTGAAAGAAGGCCAGATCCTTCCTCTCTGATTTGTGCTCAGCTAGGCCTTGAATTGACTGTTCTGAACAGCGACTGTCCTCTATATGACATTATATCAGGTCAAAAAGTTCCTGCAGATATGGATGAAGCTTTAGAAGCAGAATACAATGGCCTCCTTGATGATATGGTTCTGCTTGTCGCTCAAAAGGGTGAATGTGCAATGAAAATGTCTCTTGAGGATGGTCTTGAATATGCTTTAAAGAGGCGTCGTATGGCTCGGTCTGAAACAGAAAGGGAAGGAAGTGAATTGCATGACTCGGTGGATGTCTCATTTGTATCTGATAAAGATGATGCCAAACTTCCTGTGGGAAAAAATTCCAGGGAAGAAATTTTGAGTCCTCTTGAAAGGAGAGTTATGGATTGGCATTTTGCTAATTTGGAGTATGGCTGTGCTGCCTTACTTAAAGCAGTCTCTCTTCCTTACTGGAATCAGGATGATGTTTATGGAGGATTTGGGGGCCCACATTGTATGATTAAAGGAGGTTACAGCAGAGTTGTTGAATCTCTTGGAGAAGGTCTACACATCCTATTGAATCATGTAGTGACAGAGGTATCATACTGTGCAAAGGACTCCAATTTGGCTGCAGACCAGCGTAGCAGAGTTAAGGTCACTACATCTGATGGCAATGAGTTTTCAGGAGATGCTGTTCTTGTCACAGTTCCCCTTGGGTGCTTAAAGGCAGAAGCAATAAAGTTTTCACCACCATTGCCACAATGGAAACATTCCTCCATCCAACGGCTTGGTTTTGGTGTTCTTAATAAAGTAGTTTTGGAGTTCCCTGAAGTGTTTTGGGATGATTCGGTGGATTATTTTGGAGCAACTGCAGAGGAAACGACCAGGAGGGGGCACTGCTTTATGTTCTGGAATGTCAAGAAAACAGTTGGAGCACCTGTGCTAATAGCTTTGGTTGTTGGTAAGGCAGCTATTGATGGGCAATATATGAACTCATCTGATCATGTAAATCATGCATTAGTGGTTCTCCGTAAGCTTTTTGGGGAAGGAGTGCCTGATCCAGTTGCTTCTGTTGTTACTGACTGGGGCAGAGATCCTTATAGTTATGGTGCTTACTCTTATGTTGCCGTGGGAGCATCTGGGGAAGACTATGACATACTGGGTAGACCTCTTGAAAATTGTGTATTTTTTGCTGGTGAGGCTACCTGTAAGGAGCATCCTGACACAGTAGGAGGTGCAATGATGAGTGGACTTCGAGAGGCAGTACGTATGCTTGATATACTGAATACCGGAATTGACTACACTACAGAAGTGGAAGCACTGGAGGCTGCACAAAGACATTCAGACAGTGAAAGAAATGAGGTTAGGGACATTATAAGGAGACTTGATGCGGTCGAGCTCTCTAATGTCCTCTACAAGAATTCCTTGGATGGGGCTCAAATTTTGTCAAAGGGAGCTCTACTACAAGACATGTTTCCCAATGCAAAAACTACTGCTGGGCGATTGCACTTGGCCAAAGAAATGTTGAATCTCCCGGTCAATGCTCTCAAGTCCTTTGCAGGGTCCAAAGAAGGGCTTAGTACCCTCAACTCATGGATACTGGTATTGTTGCACTTACTATTTACTTATTTATACGTTTAATTTTCCCTGCGTTAACCCTTTTTGTACTAACTTTCTAAAACCTAACACCTAATTACTATATTTTGTAAATAGTTACAACAACCATACCAGAACACACTAAGTTGACTTTTGACTTGCTAATCTTTTTGGTATTTGATTTGGAGTTTAGATGTTGTATTTAAGATGAGTAATTGTGTAATTGTTATTTTTCTTTAATAAAATTTCATTCACCAGTAATTTTAGTTTGCTAGTTGTAATTTATGAAAACGTGGTATCCAAAGTGTAAATGGGGAAAATACATTATTTATTTATTTTTTTAAGTCGTAATTTTCTCTAAAATTTTTTAGGCTGTACTTGGAACCAAATGAGTGCCACAAGAATTGTGGAGTTCATTTCCAATTCTATGGGGACTAAAAAAATTGTGGAGCTGATTTCAAACTCCACCAAAAGTATAGATTTCCAATTATAAAAAAAAAAAAAAAAATGCAGATGGGATTAGCAATGGTACTTTCTAGAGTTTGTGGGACCACCTAAAATTATTCTTTTATTACCAAATTAACCTAATCTGATAAGAAAGAAAAAACCTATTTTTTGGAAGGAAAACGTGTCTGTATTCTTCCAAAAATTTTATATGCAAATCTTACTTTATTTTTGGCCTATGCTCCATAATCACTTTCTACGGCCTCTCTTTTGCTTGTGGTAGTTTAGCATGAGACTTGAGTTAGGGAACTTTAATGTTGGTTTGGTTTTTCTTTTCTTTTATTCCCCCCCCTCTCCCCTTAATGTTGTTATGGAAATTTTTATTTTGATTAATTTACAAGCATATAGAGATTTAATTATCTTTCAAATTTTAATACTTTTCAAATGAATAGTAAAGGGAAATTTAGTAAATAGCAATATTTAAAATTGACTTTCACATTTTATTTTTGGTTCCAAGCCATATGATTTCATTTGCAGATGAATTCTACGATTCAGTTCATTGATGAACTGAACTCCTTTTCAATTGGTTCCAAGCAAGAGGTTATGGAATTTCTATGGAGAACTGAAAATTCTTTGTAGACTTGTAATGCGATCTTAATTTCCCCAATAATTATTTGTTGCAATTTTTGTATTTTGATGGAAAATGCTGTTTCATTTATACCAGGATTCCTTGGGGAAGAGTGGTACTCAGCTTTTGCGTCATTGTGTTCGTGTTCTCATGCTTGTTTCAACTGATCTCTTGGCAGTTCGTTTGTCAGGTATTTTGAGAAGCAGTAGTATTATTTTTCCTATTACTGGAGAAGTAAAATTAAAAATCATTCTTGTGCTTCGCTTTGTTCTTCATTTTGAGTTATTTAAGATTGGAAGGAAAATGCTATAGAAGTGAGCAGGTAAATCCTTACTGGTCTGTTTCATAATAATTATGGTAAGAGATTCATCAAAATAGTAATAATAATAATTCTGGTAAGAGAATTATATAGCTAACTGAAATTGGATTGTAGTTTCAGTTACATTCTCTGCTTGCAATTTCCATATCATTCTGTCAAAGGGTAAAACATTTCTTGGACTACACCAGTAGTGTTTTACTGGGCTTATTTGGGTGGAATATGTGTAATATTTTTGCTATGATAGCCATATGCAGTATTGATGGCGTGAGAGAAATGCCCGAGTATTCAGGAATTGAATTCTACTTCAGCAGCTTATTTGGTTTGGGGTAGTATTTTTGGCATCTTTTGGCCATGCTTAAAGGGTTTTTGCGAATGTCCATGTCATACATTCAAACCAGCTACCCTTAATTTTGTGAAATGTGCTTTTTTGTTTCTACTGTTTTTCTTTTCATCTGCTTAGATTATGCCTTTTCGCATCTATTTCAATAGATGTTTTTTTTTTTTTTTTGGATTTAAAAGGTATTGGAAATATTTCAGATTGCATATGTCAAAAGGCAGGGCATATTGCAGTTATTGGACCCTATAACATTATCCCTTTTTCTACTGTGCTGTGCAGGTATAGGAAAAACCGTGAAAGAAAAGGTCTGTGTACATACAAGTCGTGATATTCGAGCTATAGCAAGCCAGCTGGTTAGTGTTTGGGTTGAGATTTTCCGCAAGGAAAAAGCTTCTAATGGTGGACTAAAGCTATTGAAGCAAGCGGCAGGCGTGGATTCTACAAAATCTAGATCTGCTAAAGATCCAGGTTCGGGAAGGCCACCATTGCATTCACATTATGATACCTTGGATGCCAAGGGAAGATCACAGGTTCCAGCTTCTGCCAGATGCCTGTCTTCTTCTAATACAAAGCTGGGGGTTAATATGTCAAGCTCCCAGAGTTCAAGAGGCAAATTGAATATGAAGGGAGGGGAGGAATTGACGGCCTTATCTGAGGAAGAGCGAGCTGCAATTGCTGCTGCCGAAGCAGCACGAGCGGCTGCAATTGCTGCTGCTGAGGTTTGTTTCTGATAATTGCATTTGCAAATTCCCCCGGTGATATATAGAATCCAAAGATGTGCAAAAATATAATAGTCTCATTTAGAGAAGGAAACGGATCTAGGAAGATGATTTGTGAATTTTTCTGACCAGTTTATGAGGAGGATGGATAGTTATATAGAGCAATAGAAAAGATTATTTGTTTTTAATTTAAATTGAGATAAATAATGTCTATAAAGCCCTAGACCACTAGAAGCTGTCTCTGGAGGAGTTTAAATTTGACTGAAGTGTCCATTTGCCACAAATTTTGTACCAGTGTGACTGTTAGATTCTGATTATTTCTTGGGTAATTGCTTCAACTTTTTCGTCTTTTTGCATGTAGTAGATATGGAGAAAGATAGAAATTGATCTAAACCTGTGAGAGCAATATTATTATTATTATTACTTTTTCCTTCTCTTAGTTTTATGGATGTGGTGGGTTCATGGTTCTTTTCTTCTCTCAATTCATCTTTGCCCTTGCCCTTGTTTTATCCTTTCTATTCTTGAGTCTTAATGGTTGTATCATGTTACAGGCATATGCATCTACAGAAGCTGAGTGCAATGCACTTCGGCAGCTGCCTAAGATACCTTCGTTTCACAAATTTGCTAGACGAGAACAATATGCACAGATGGACGAGTCAGATCTTCAAAGGAAGTGGTCTGGTGCCATGAGCAGGCAAGATTGCTTATCAGAGATAGACTCCAGAAACTGCAGAGTAAGGGATTGGTCTGTTGATTTTTCTGCTGCATGTGTCAACCTTGAGAATTCGAAATTGTCGGCTGATAACCTCTCACAACGGAGCCATTCAAATGAGATTGCATGCCAGTTGAACTTAAGAGAGCACTCTGGAGAAAGTGCAGCAGTAGACAGCAGTATATTCACAAAAGCCTGGGTTGATTCTGCAGGCAGTGTGGGGATAAAGGACTATCAAGCTATTGAGAGATGGCAATCACAAGCAGCAGCTGCTGATTCGGGTTTCTTTCCTCTAACAATGCATGCCACAGATGAGGAGGAGGCCTCAAATACAAACTCAAGATTACCCCACTGGAAACATGATGGTACGGCTCAGGAAAGCTCAGTATCACAAGCTACTGTTGTGAAAGGGTTAACAGACAATCAACGAAGAGAACCAGAGCATATAAAACAGGCTGTTGTTGATTATGTTGCCTCGTTGCTCATGCCTTTGTACAAAGCAAAGAAAATTGACAAGGATAGATACAAGTCGATAATGAAGAAAAGTGCAACCAAGGTCACTTACTTTTTCTTGTGAAATGTTGGGAAGAGTTATGGGCTAACTGGTTTTTAAATTCCTTTTGCTTGATTAGTTCATCGATTCCACTATTATGTTTTTATGATTTGCTTTTTCGTTTTGGTCACATTTCAGGTCATGGAGCAAACAACAGGTGCAGAGAAAGCTATGGCTGTTCCTCAGTTTCTGGATTTTAAGCGTAAAAATAAGGTGCTTAAGCTGTTTGTCAGATATGTTTTTTGAATGCTCATTTTGGATGTTGATTTTTACATCTCTTTGAACTTGGAGTTCATTGTAGCTAGTGTGTAGTCCTTATAAAGGATAAATGTTTTGTTGGTTCCGCCTAAATACCTAATATGGTACACTGCCTCACCAGCCTCACTGTAACATGGAATTTTTTTTTTTTGGGAAAAAGCCCTTTTGAAACATGGGGAGATTGCATTGAATTTATACTTGTAACTTTCTTCTTATATGCCTTTTGAATGTGTTCCAATTTCATTATTGCAGATTCGTGCTTTTGTTGACAAGTTGATTGAGAGACATATGGCCATGATGAAGCCAGTTGACAAACCTTGATAATCTGGAGATAAGATATAGGCTGGTCACACCTTGTGCCCTGGGTAAATGATGCACAGAGGTCTACCATTTTTGATCCGGCTTATAAGTGCAGCAATTCAGAGTGGTGAGACACCAGATTCTAGACCTGGACTGGGCTTTCCTTTTATGCTTGGAAAAAACTGAATTCTACTGCTGGGCTTCCAATCTGAGCATAGCAGGGCACTGAAATTTCTCATGCCTAATTCTTTGATGGCCTCTTGGAACCATCAATTCACTAGGACTCAATTCTGTATCCAAGAAGGCCTCCAACATATAAAATCAGATCAGTTCAAGTGGTAGATTGTGCTTATCTAGAATTACTTAACGGGCATTGGTTTGCTTCTAACATCAAACTCCCAGAAACACTGGGTTGATCGCCAACTAAATTTGTACTTCAAACCTGAATTTAGCCCTAAATTTTGTAGGGGATCCATATAGACGAGACATTATTAGATTTTGACCTTTTCCTTTTTCTTAATATTGTACAGCTTCAGATTGTTCTTGTTCTCAACAAGCTAACATACTTTTCTTTCTCCATTTATGTTAACCATTACTTTTCCATTTTTACCTTGTCTTTTAATCTTTCTGTATAATAGCAGAAACGAATCTCTTTTTCCTTCTCCCGCTCCCTCCCTCCCCCCCCCCTCTCTCTCTCTCATGATTTTTGCAGTCTGGGTCAGGTGCAAGGCAAGCAGTTGCTTCTCCATTCCAGTCCTACCCCGTGGAGAAGAGCGTTTCTTTTTGGAAGTTAGTATGTGGATTAATTGTTTTATCTAGGCAGTTGTCGTTGACATCTGTCTGAAATCGAGTTGGTTCATAGTTCTGTTTCATCTTTTTCCATGACTTCATGTGCAGCACTTGAGTAATTGTATTCCTCATTGCAGGGTTTGTTGGAACAAGCTCTTTAATCCTACTGCCCGCCTGGAAGAGAAGAAAGACTTTGATCTCCCCAACTCCGGCCCCCCTTCTTTCCCTCCTCCTACAGGTACAAGTTTACAGATCTACAAGCTTGCACATGCAATTGGAGAGAGGCATTGTTATAGCTCTTCTATGTTTCATAGCCAGGCAGGCTAAAACCTTCTTCCCTGTCATATTTACAGCAGATAAGGGCTCACAGAGTTGTCCTTGTTATGCTTTTTGCAAATTTGAAATTTTTACTTTGTGATCTTTGTATCTTAACATATTTGTTCTACACTAATTGCTCTTGCGATGGTTTACTTCATTTTGGGCAAGTTAATTAAGATCGGGGGCTCATTATATCGTCTTTATACTAATGCATGATAGTTGATGTTTATGGACTGGAATGGTGTTTGAAATGGTTTTTAGTTTGTATAATAATCTTCGAACTATTAAACTGTCTTTATACTAATGCATGATAGTCTATGTTTATGGACTGGAATGGTGATTGAAATGGTTTTTAGTTTGTATAATGATCTTCGAACTTTAAATCTCATGGTGTTAGAATATTTTGTGTCTCTCAAGCTATGAGATGGTTGAAGTCCTGTGACTTGCTGTTCTTGAAGTTAGAAACACCTGAATATAGGTTCATGCTCTTAACTTACTCCGACCCGCCTTGTGATTTTGGTGCATTCTTAGTGGGTGGTATCTTCATTACTTCTGAGTTGTGAATTAAAGTAAAATCTCTTTCCATTGGTCAGTGCTGACATACATGGCACAATTTCATGGCTTAAGCCAAACGCTTTCTATTGCACATGGACATTTCTATTATTGGCCATTTAATTAGAATCCGAGCTGAGGGTGATCTTTGTTTCTAGTCAAGTTAGTAGAAGTAACCCAACCTGCGGTTAGGTAGAGAAATGTGATTCGAGTTATTCGATGAATGGGAATGAAAATCAAATTTCAGTTTTCAATCTGCAGTAGAAACACAATGTCTGACTTTGCGTTGGAGAGTCTAGCTTTTCTTTCCTTCCAATCTTTTGTTTGAGAGTTGGAAGGGGCAGCATTAGATGCTATGCCATCTGTCATAACTAATCAATCCAAACCTTTAAAACTGAACCTGATGCAGATGTTATTCTGTAATATACATTTTTTTTTAGCATATGATGATCTCTCTGTTAGAAGTATTGTTACTAGTTTTAAAGTCAAAGAAAGCATCACCCTCCTCCTACGTAGGTTTGTTTTGTTACCTTTTCCTTAGACTCTACTCTGATAAACTCATTAGGGACAGATTAAGGACAATAATTCTTTTTTATGATTTCGTGATTCGAATTTTAATTTCTATTATAACAAAAGAAAAAAATAAATACCCATATAATTGGTTAAGAGGCGACCTGACCAAAATCAACATAAACAAACAATGAATGATATTGCCACAATTTAAAATTTTTAAGATTTATTGTCTAAAACTTTATTTTTATTTAATTTTTTGAGTTTTACATTAAGATAACATTTTTATTTATGGAAATAAAAAAAATTTATTTTGGGTCATTTTCAAATTATTTTTATTTGAAATGATTTAATTGATTACAAGATTGGTTAGATCTTTTTAATAAAAAATAGTTTAAAAATAATATCGATATAATACTAACATGTTGATCTCAAATTTTAAAATGGGAAGTCTAAATTATTATTATATCAATATAACACTAGCATAATAGTTCAAAATTCATTTATCATAGTTTAAATTTATTAAGGATTTATTAAGCCCACAGAATTTTAGTTGTAGTTTAAGGTTTGGTTTAAGGTGTAATTTGATGGTAAGAACAAAGTTCTGATGGAAATAATTATTTGAATAATTTAAAAATTTATGTGCAACAAAAATGGTAAATTTAAATATTATCTCTTTCCTATTACTAAAAAAGTATTTGAAATGAAAAACAGAAAAGGAAAAACCCTGTCGAAAGTCCGTCGAATGCGCGTGGGAAAGTTCCAGATTCAGACATTCTAAACTGGAGGGCATAGCGGTAAATTTGTCAAGACTCTCCTTCCCCTCGCCCACTCACGGTCACGGGGTTTATTTTCTCCTGTAAAGCTGCGAAATTTTTAACACCACGACGAAAATACGCAGGTGTGGCGAAACTTCTCTCTCTCTCTCGGAGAACTGAGAAAGGAGATTCATCGGATCCGATCAGTTTCTTCTTTGCAAATCAAATCGGAAGAAAAAAATGTCTTCATCATTCAGCGGCGATGAGACTGCCCCTTTTTTCGGCTTCCTCGGCGCCGCAGCCGCTCTCGTTTTCTCCTGTAAACCATGCCCTATTTTTCTTTTTTCCTTTATTCTTAGATCTTCAGTTTTACACGTGTTTGATTCAGATCTGATGAAGTTTAATTAAATGTTTTGGTGTTCAGGTATGGGTGCTGCGTACGGAACGGCGAAGAGCGGAGTAGGTGTCGCGTCGATGGGGGTGATGAGGCCGGAGTTGGTGATGAAATCGATTGTTCCGGTGGTTATGGCTGGTGTTTTGGGTATTTACGGTTTGATTATTGCCGTTATTATTAGTACTGGAATTAACCCTAAGGCTAAATCCTATTATCTCTTTGATGGATATGCTCATCTTTCTTCTGGCCTTGCCTGTGGTCTTGCCGGTCTTTCTGCTGGCATGGCTATCGGAATCGTTGGTGATGCCGGTGTCAGGTATATGATTAATGATCTTTTCTTTTCTTTTCTTTTCTGTTTTTGGATTTTTGGTTTTGTTTGATTGTGGATTTGATGCCTAAACCGTGAAAACGGGGATGCGGGAGAGCGATAGAAGCGTCGTTCGAATTCTGATCGCTTTTACGCGAGAAAGTGGGACCACCCTCTAAGCCTTTGATTTCATGGGTATTCCTTGGATGAATGTTAAGTATATATGATGTTTTCTATGAAATGGTCTTCTCGTTTTCTCGTAGTTGTGCTATTTTTGTTGAAATGAGAATGTTATTTAGAATGGATGTGTTCCCTTGTTCTGAATTTGCAAGAACGCGAGATGGTTGTGGGGCCAAGGTCTTGAAGGGTTTGGAATTATTTAATGGTTTGTGTATGTGTTCGATATTGATCTTTCGATGGTTATGGTTGCTTTTGTTGCCCATTGTTCCCAGGCTTTTAGGTTGTATGATTCAATTCCTGGGCTATATAGGAACATGGACATTTGTTTTGGTTATTTTTGGGCGTGGACATGCATTGTTTTGAGGAACTTGGATTTCATATTGGAATATATTGTGGTATATGCTAGGCTTTTATTCATTAGGGTACATACATTACATATTATGGAGACAGTGCAGATCAAGTATAATAAACGAGTTTGTCGATTGCTTGTTCTTGTATTTTTGTTTCAGCAAATTTGGAAATGCTAATTGCTTTGGCTTAAGTTTGTGGATTGGAGGTTTAGTGGATATTACGATTGTTTTTAGTAATACCAAATAGTAATATGTGACATTGATGCTCTTATATTGAGTTGATATATTGCCTTCACGTAGTTGTAATGGTTGTATTCTCATGGTTTTATTATCATATTGCTTAGCCCAATGAAGGTTCAGAAGTTTTGATAGTCTGATTGTAATTTCGCAGGGCCAATGCACAGCAGCCAAAGCTTTTTGTTGGCATGATTCTCATCCTCATCTTTGCTGAAGCACTTGCTCTTTATGGTCTCATTGTTGGTATCATCCTCTCATCCAGAGCTGGGCAATCAAGAGCCGACTAAGGTTAGCAGTGCAAGGTGTCACTTGGTTCATCGCTTTTTTTTTTTTCCTTCTCTTAAGATTCTTTTCTTTCCCCCAGATGGAAATGGAAGTTCTTCATCGAATGTGTCTTTCACTCACCTAATTCTTGTTCTTTGGTGTGTTACCGGTATTCAAGGTGGCTCCCTATTGGTGTTTTGTAGCGGAGAGAAATTACTTTTTTCTTTGAATAAATTTGAAGACTTCTTTTTCTTTGTGTCCAATGTTACTGCTAGCAGTTGTAAGCTATGTAAACTGTTACCTCCCCGAAATTTATTGTCAACAATTATTTTTTCTTCCTCAGCTTGCTTATTGATATCAGTGGCTTTGTGTTTGAAGTTTTGTTTGTGTTATGATTTGCAAGTTTCGACTTAGTAGATGTAAGTTTTTGTTCATACACTGCTTATCTAATTGTCTTAGTTCCATGTAGGTTTTTTTTTTCCCCAGTTTATTTTATTAGGTTAGAAAGGGGGCCATAGGCCCATGTCCAAAGAAAGCACAGAAAACAAACTAGCCCAAAACATGAAAAAGAAGAGGCAAACTCAGCCCTCTCATAAGCCATCCTAGGAGGGACTTCCGTGCCAATCTCGTCCCATAATCCTAAGAGGGGGAATTCTGTGCCAATCTCTTCCCAAAAGGTGAAGTAACACTGGTGAAGAGAATGGAGGATGGTGCAGGGCCACAGAAGTGGATGACCGAAGGATGCTTCCCATTCTGCACAATGATTTGCCTCTTTCAGAGTGAAAAACTTTCCAGGCCAATCACTGAAGGTGGTACTGTGTGAGGTTTGTACGGAATTAACCCTCTTTTAAAAATCAATTCGTAAAACAACCTTCCGCAAAAAAAAATTTCGGATCGTGACCTATGATGGTCGCGTTTGGAGAACTCGACCAACACTGTTGGTTGAGTTCCTAGAACGCGGCGATTTCGCTTGCCTTCTTCCTTCTTCCTCTTTTCTTTCTTCTTTCTTTTTTCTTTCTTCTTCCTTCTTCCTCTTTTCTTTCTTCTTCTTCTCTTCGCCTACGCTCTCTTCTTCCTCCCTTCTTCCTCCGCTTTCTCTGGTTCGCGGAGTTTATTTCTTCTTCCTTCTTCTTTTTCTTCTCCTCTCCGCCTGCGGCTCTCTTCTTCCTCCGCTCTCTCTGGTTTGCTTGCCTGCACTCTCCTTCGGCTGTTATTCTCTTTTCCTCCTTGCTCGCTCCTTTCTTCTCCTTCGGTCCTTCATAGCAGTGCCTTCTCCTTCTCTCCTTCGATCCTTTATAGCAGCAGTGCGCCTTGTCTGCTTCGCAACAGCAGTAGTTTTGTGATTATAAGGTAGTTTCTCTTGCTTGTCCTGTCATGTCTCGAACCGGAGTTGTGAGCAGTCATCCGTTATCCTGGATGCCGACTACATTTTTACAGAAAATCAAACAGAATCTCCACATATTTCGGAGGTCTCCAATGTACAATTTAAACTGTATAATTCACAACAATCATGTCAATTAAATAAAAGGGTCATCCCGACTTCATAACAATCAACCAACTCACAACAAAAAACCAGGACAACGCAAGGTTATAATAATATAAGTACTAGCAGTCCTAACCACAGACCTTTACTGTCATGCCCAACTAGAGCATGAACAACCGCCCCACCAAACGACCTAAATTTTATACAAATTGTACAATAAATTCCCAAGTTACATTTTAAATGCTTACAGATGTCTCAATGCACGTATAATATGAGAGTTTCACAAACAATATCCATAATTTATACAGTCGTCCCATAAAAATGTACACGACCAATTACAGATCTTAATATTAAGACCTCGCAAGGTCGATATAAAATAAAGATTTCAAATTCCAACTTAAATTAAATTCTCACCGTCGTGAATAACCAAATCCACTAATGAGCCACCAAGCCCTCTAGAGCCGAATGCGTCGCTCTAGCACAATAACCCTGCTTGAGGAAGGAAATGAGAGAGGTGAGTGTCAAGGAAGATACCCAGTGAGTGAGGGCATCAATATCAAGCACAAATAGTGTGGGTGAACTATTGGAGCGTCAAACAAAATCATTCATAAACAATAATTCAAGTTTTACAGTAAATCATGATATGTTTAGTAAAATGAAATCATTTAATCAATCATACGATATCATACGTTTATGCATCAATTAAAAATCAAGTATATTATAGAGCAAGCCGAAAGGATCCTGATAAAGGTCAACCATGACCAAAGACTGACTCATCGGGGGTTTTTATTATGCAAATGTTCAAAAGTCGCTCTCCACCCCGACGTTACAAATGGCTCAATGAAAGTATAATATGAGAGTTTCACAAACAATATCCATAATTTATACAGTCGTCCCATAAAAATATACACGGTCAATTACGGATCTCAATATCAAGATCTCGCAAGGTCGATATAAAATAAAGATTTCAAATTTCAACTTAAATTAAATTCTCACCGTTGTGAATAACCAAAACCACTAATGAGCCACTAAGCCCTCTAGAGCCAAATGCGTCGCTCTAGCACAATAACCCTGTCCAAGGAAGGAAATGAGAGGGGTGGGTATCAAGGAAGATACTCAGTGAGTGAGGGCATCAATATCAAACACAAATAGTGTGGGTGAACTATTGGAGCGTCAAACAAAATCATTCATAAACAATAATTCAAGTTTTACAGTAAATCATGATATGTTTAGTAAAATGAAATCATTTAATCAATCACACGACATCATATGTTTATGCATCAATTAAAAATAAAGTATATTATAGAGCAAGCCGAAAGGATCCTGACAAAGGTCAACCATGATAAAAAACTGGCTCATCGGGGGTTTTTATTATGCAAATGTTCAAAAGTAGCTCTCCACCCCGACGTTAGCCGTGAGCTTAGCCCTTGCTTACTCAGACTCGTCAATAAGACCCCGCCCGGTACTAGACGGTGGCGTAACACACGTCCTCCCCCGATGTGGGTTCAACTGGCCGCGCCTATCGCATGCATATGTGACATTTGCGGATACCTCCTGCAGAAGCGTATCCGAGCATCCCGGGGCCACTACAAACGCCTTTCGTAGCTACGGAATCAATCAAGTAATATCATCTCATCATATCATCTCATAACTAGTAGGCATTCAACCCACATAGCTATATCATCTCATAACTAGTAGGCATCCAACCCACATAGTTCATCAAAACATTTCAAATTCGCGTGCCAATACATTCCATCAAAATCATTTCAATTAAATATACCAATGCAATAGTAGCATAGAAAACATTCTAGTTCTCAAATAATGACACAATATTAATTCATTTCAAACCATAGATGCATAGTCATCGGAAACATAAATTTACGACACTCCAATAATCACAAAACAAAGTTGAAATTTAGAGTCACACGTCGAATCAATACATATCGAAAGCATGTTTTGTTGAAAAAAGGGTAAAAATCAAGTTTCACTATTTCATATCAGAGATTAGGGTCTCATTCACATTCTAAGGAGGGTGATCACTCCCTATTTCCATAATTAATCCAAACTGACTTCTCAGGTCTCCAAGAAGGTCAACTTAATCAAATCATCACAATTGTTATCAAATTTTCAAATATTTTTAGGGTTTATCCATTTTCCCTAAGTTTGTACGAATCCAAATTCTTCAAATTTTTGTATACATTCGAATGTCATCAATTTTATTCCATTTATAAATAAATAATACAATCAAAACCAAGTCTAATTCAACCCTAAACCACTCAAAGTCGTAAACAAGCCTAAAATAATAAATTTCCTACAAGATCGAAAATTTTTGAAAAATCATACACTTTTCGATTCACATCCAATTGTTTTAAATCATATGTCATTTTCAAGGTATGAAAATTTATTTTCATAATACGAAGATCGTATTTTGATTGTCTATATGCAGGACAACTTATAATGAAAAAGACTGCATCAATCCTTAAACTCAAATCCCAAATTCTGACTATTTTCATGCATATGTCAAATGAAACTCTGAGGGAAACTATTTTAATCAACTTAATGCGATTCTATCATCCGGAACAGCCTAATTCATATAAAATTCTATACTTAACCTAAATAATCACATATAATGTCAGACAATGCGTTCTAATTGAATCTAACATACATTCTAAACATATACAATACTTCTTATCCTAATTTACCCTAAATTCATCCAAATAAATCGAATGAGTCAGAAATCCCTCACCTAGGATTTTCTCGGATCGCAGACCTAGCTTCCGTTCACCATTCAATTCATTCCAGCACCTATAATGCTTCCAATTCGAAATAAGGTTCAGCAATTAAACTTAAATCATGAAAGAATCAAAACCCTAAATCTATAGGTTAGAACTTTCACCCTTACCTTCGCAGGGAATGAGTGTAGGTAGTCTAGGGTTTCGAGGGTCTGCTACCGCTGGCTTGGAGCTCCTGCGATGGTTGCAGGAGACTCTCAATAGTGAGCAGCTAGCGGTCGAGCGAACAGGGGAGGGAGACTGTGGGCCGTCGTGCGTGCGAGAGGGAGAGGGGGAACGACAGGCAGTTGCGCGCACAGAGGTGGCTCCCGGAGGAAGGTTTCAGCCGCGAGAGATAGAGAGAGAAATGATCGAGAGGGAGAGAGAGACAGAGGGAGCGAGTCAGTGAGAGATAGAGAGAGAAACAGAGAGATCGAAGGGGAAGGATAGAGAGAGAGAGCGAAATAGAGGTGGTGGTGGTGCGGTGGCAGTTGGTGGCGTGTAGTGGTGGTGATCAGCGGCGGAGGGAGTGGAAGAAAGAGGTTGATCGCGGTGGATGGTGAGGGAGAATCGAGCGGGAGAGATCGAGAGAAAGAGAGAGAGACGAAAGAGAAACAGTAAGAGATGGAACCAAGAGAGAGAGTGAGAGAACAGAGAGGGGGATAGAGAGAGAGACGGTGGTGGCTTTGGCGGTTGTGTGTGGTAGAGGGAGAGGATGCGGGTGAGGGAGGGCGGCGGCAGAAGAGGAAGAGACGGAGAGAGAAAGAGGGAGAGGGAAAAGGGGGTTAGGGTTTTCTAACCGTAATTCCTCTTTCTTTCTTCTTCTTTTTTTTTTTAATTTATTATTATTATTATTATTATTATTATTATTTATTTATATATATATTTCTTTTTATAAATAAATTTATAAATAATTAAATGAGTAAATAAATAAATTAATAAATGAATGAATATATATTCATCTATATATTTTTATACTCACTTTACACTACAAATCGGAAATACGGATACTTTAAATATACCAAAAATTTAAATTAAATATCTCAAAATCAAAAATCAATATAAATAGATATTTTATTTATATATATAAACTGATGAATATTATATATATATATTTCAAGACTAGTACACTAGTACGGACACCGCAGTGTCTGTGTTACAAGTCCACACCTTATTGATGTTCATTTGATTAATTACATATGATTATTGAGAAATTTGGACTGACTATGATTCTTGTTGCATATGAATGATATTTATTTGAAATTAGGGTTTTGAAATAAGGGTTTTTAAAATTAGGATTTTGAAATTAGGGTTTTTAAAATTAGGGTTCTGAAATTAAGAATTTTGAAATTAGAGTTTTGAAATTAGGGTTTTGAAATTAGGAATTTTGAAATTAGGGTTTTTGAAATTAGGGTTTTGAAATTAGGGTTTTGAAATTAGGGTTTTGAAATTAAGGTTTTTGAAATTAGGGTTTTGAAAGTAGGGTTTTGAAAGTAGGGTTTTTGAAATTAGGGTTTTGAAATTAGGAATTTTGAAATTAGGGTTTTTGAAATTAGAGTTTTGAAATTAGGGTTTTTGAAATTAGGGTTTTGAAATTAGGAATTTTGAAATTAGGGTTTCGAAATTAGGGTTTTGAAATTAGGAATGCATGGTTTCTGAAATTAGAGTTTTTGAAATTATTAGTATTCTGAATGATATTTATTTGAAATTAGAATTTGTGAAATTAGAGTTTCTGAAAGTGGAGTATCTGAAATTATTAGTGTTCTGAATGATGTTCATTTGAAATTAAGATTTTGAAATTAGGGTTTCTAAAATTAGGATTGTTCTATTAAATATTAAATTGTTATAATAGTTGTTGAATTTACAATTGTTTAGTATGTTAATGATATGTTTGATTTTGTTGTTTAGAATAAAATGAAGGAAATGGTGAAATTGCTATTTTATATTGATGGTGATATTGTCATGGGTGTGAATGGAGTTGGTTATAACCGTCGGGCTTCTAAATTGATTCGGGTGAAAAATAATGTCTCATTTAATGAGTTGGTGTATGCGATATGTAAGTGTTTTCGGATAAATTCTACGACACAACATTTGGAGATTTATCATCGGTATGCAATGTCAAACACTCAAATTGGGAATGCATGGTATGAATTGGTGTAGATTAGTGATGATGATGATGTTGTTAATTTGATGGAGTTTGCGGGAACGATGGGATCGGGTTCTACACATGAATTATATATAAAAACTGTCGATGGTGGAGTATTTTTGCATCAAGTTGATGGTGGAATGTCTTTGCATCAAGTCGATGGTGGAATGTCCTCACATCAAGTTGCAGGTGAAATGCTATTGCATGAAGGATGTGATTCTACGGATGATTATCCACAAATGAAATTTCGAGTGGATTTTGTATTGGAAGAAATGAATAATGATGTAGATGAGGAGGAAATGACCGAAAAAGAGGCGGAAGATGAGGCGGAGGAAGAGTATAATGATGGAGATGATGATGAAGTTGGTGGTGGTGGTGTTAATGATGGTGTTGAAAAAATTCGTACATTATCTATTCCTTATGCTTATACCCGAATAGACGAGTCAATCCCCTTCATGACAACTGTAGTCAGAGGTGATGATTGTGTGACTTTCGAGGAAGAAAATAGATTAATAGGCGATAATTTTAGTTTTACTGATGAATTAAAGAAGGGGATGAGATTTAAGACGAAGGATGAACTTATTCATGTGGTGAAAACGCACCATGTCGAGCATCACTACCAATTTCGTGTTGGAAAATCAACGGCGGAGGGAGTGGAAGAGAGCGGTTGATCGCAGTGGAGGGTGAGGGAGAATCGAGCGGGAGAGATCGAGAGAAAGAGAGAGACGAAAGAGAAACAGTAAGAGATGGACCAAAAGAGAGAGTGAGAGAACAGAGAGGGGGATAGAGAGAGACGGTGGTGGCTTTGGCGGTTGTGTGTGGCAGAGGGAGAGGATGCGGGTGAGGGAGGGCGGCGGCAGAAGAGGAAGAGACGGAGAGAGAAAGAGGGAGAGGGAAAAGGGGGTTAGGGTTTTTTAACCGTAATTCCTCTTTCTTTCTTCTTCTTTTTTTTTAAAATTTTTATTATTATTATTATTATTATTATTTATTTATATATATATTTCTTTTTATAAATAAATTTATAAATAATTAAATGAGTAAATAAATAAATTAATAAATGAATGAATATATATTAATCTATATATTTTTATACTCACTTTACACTACAAATCGGAAATACGGATACTTTAAATATACCAAAAATTTAAATTAAATATCTCAAAATCAAAAATCAATATAAATAAATATTTTATTTATATATATAAACTGATGAATATTATATAGATATATATATATATATTTCAAGACTGGTACACTAGTACGGACACCGCAGTGTCGGTGTTACAAGTCCACACCTTATTGATGTTCAATTGATTAATTACATATGATTATTGAGAAATTTGGGCTGACTATGATTCTTGTTGCATATGAATGATATTTATTTGAAATTAGGGTTTTGAAATTAGGGTTTTTAAAATTAGGATTTTGAAATTAAGATTTTTGAAATTATGGTTTTGAAATTAGGAATTTTGAAATTAGGGTTTTGAAATTAGGGTTTTTGAAATTAGGGTTTTGAAATTAGGGTTTTGAAATTAGGGTTTTGAAATTAGGAATTTTGAAATTAGGATTTTTGAAATTAGGGTTTTGAAATTAGGAATTTTGAAATTAGGGTTTTGAAATTAGGGTTTTTGAAATTAGGGTTTTGAAATTAGGGTTTTTGAAATTAGGGTTTTGAAATTAGGGTTTTTGAAATTAGGGTTTTGAAATTAGGGTTTTTGAAATTAGGGTTTTGAAATTAGGAATTTTGAAATTAGGGTTTTGAAATTAGGGTTTTGAAATTAGGAATGCATGGTTTCTGAAATTAGAGTTTTTGAAATTATTAGTATTTTGAATGATATTTATTTGAAATTAGAATTTGTGAAATTAGGGTTTCTGAAAGTGGAGTATCTGAAATTATTAGTGTTCTGAATGATGTTCATTTGAAATTAAGATTTTGAAATTAGGGTTTCTGAAATTAGAATTGTTCTATTAAATATTAAATTGTTATAATAGTTATTGAATTTACAATTGTTTAGTATGTTAATGATATGTTTGATTTTGTTGTTTGGAACAAAATGAAGGAAATTGTGAGATTGCTATGTTATATTGATGGTGATATTGTCATGGGTGTGAATGGAGTTGGTTATAACCGTCGGGCTTCTAAATTGATTCGGGTGAAAAATAATGTCTCATTTAATGAGTTGGTGTATGCGATATGTAAGGGTTTTCGGATAAATTCTACGACACAACATTTGGAGATTTATCATCGGTATGCAATGTCAAACACTCAAACTGGGAATGCATGGTATGAATCGGTGTAGATTAGTGATGATGATGATGTTGTTAATTTGATGGAGTTTGCGGGAACGATGGGATCGGGTTCTACACATGAATTATATATAAAAACTGTCGATGGTGGAATATTTTTGCATCAAGTTGATGGTGGAATGTCTTTGCATCAAGTCGATAGTGGAATGTCTTCACATCAAGTTGCAGGTGAAATGCTATTGCATGAAGGATGTGATTATACGGATGATTATCCACAAATCGAATTTCGAGTGGATTTTGTATCAGAAGAAATGAATAATGATGTAGATGAGGAGGAAATGGCCGAAAAAGAGGCGGAAGATGAGGCGGAGGAAGAGTATAATGATGGAGATGATGATGAAGTTGGTGGTGGTGGTGGTAATGATGGTGTTGAAGAAATTCGTACATCATCTATTCCTTATGCTTATACCCGAATAAACGAGTCAATCCCCTTCATGACCACTGTACCCGGAGGTGATGGTTGTGTGACTTTCGAGGAAGAAAATAGATTAAGAAGCGATAATTTTAGTTTTACTGATGAATTAAAGAAGGGGATGAGATTTGAGACGAATGATGAACTTATTCATGTGATGAAAACGCACCATGTCGAGCATCACTACCAATTTCGTGTTGGAAAATCAACGACGGAGGGAGTGGAAGAGAGCGGTTGATCGCGGTGGAGGGTGAGGGAGAATCGAGCGGGAGAGATCGAGAGAAAGAGAGAGAGACGAAAGAGAAACAGTAAGAGATGGAACCAAGAGTGAGAGTGAGAGAACAGAGAGGGGGATAGAGAGAGAGACGGTGGTGGCTTTGGCGGTTGTGTGTGGCAGAGGGAGAGGATGCGGTTGAGGGAGGGCGGCGGCAGAAGAGGAAGAGACGGAGAGAGAAAGAGGGAGAGGAAAAGGGGGTTAGGGTTTTCTAACCGTAATTCCTCTTTCTTTCTTCTTCTTTTTTTTTTTAATTTTTTATTATTATTATTATTATTATTATTTATTTATATATATATTTCTTTTTATAAATAAATTTATAAATAATTAAATGAGTAAATAAATAAATTAATAAATGAATGAATATATATTCATCTATATATTTTTATACTCACTTTACACTACAAATCGGAAATACGGATACTTTAAATATACCAAAAATTTAAATTAAATATCTCAAAATCAAAAATCAATATAAATAAATATTTTATTTATATATATAAACTGATGAATATTATATATATATATATTTCAAGACTAGTACACTAGTACGGACACCGCAGTGTCGGTGTTACAAGTCAACACCTTATTGATGTTCATTTGATTAATTATATATGATTATTGAGAAATTTGGGCTGACTATGATTCTTGTTGCATATGAATGATATTTATTTGAAATTAGCGTTTTGAAAAAAGAGTTTTTAAAATTAGGATTTTGAAATTAGTGTTTTTGAAATTAGGGTTTTGAAATTAGGAATTTTGAAATTAGGGTTTTTGAAATTAGGGTTTTGAAATTAGGGTTTTGAAATTAGAGTTTTGAAATTAAGGTTTTTGAAATTAGGATTTTGAAATTAGGGTTTTGAAATTAGGGTTTTGAAAGTAGGGTTTTTGAAATTAGGGTTTTGAAATTAGGAATTTTGAAATTAGGGTTTTTGAAATTAGGGTTTTGAAATTAGGGTTTTTGAAATTAGGGTTTTGAAATTAGGGTTTTTGAAATTAGGGTTTTGAAATTAGGAATGCATGGTTTCTGAAATTAGAGTTTTTGAAATTATTAGTATTCTGAATGATATTTATTTGAAATTAGAATTTATGAAATTATGGTTTCTAAAAATGGAGTATCTGAAATTATTAGTGTTCTGAATGATGTTCATTTGAAATTAAGATTTTGAAATTAGGGTTTCTAAAATTAGGATTGTTCTATTAAATATTAAATTGTTATAATAGTTGTTGAATTTACAATTGTTTAGTATGTTAATGATATGTTTGATTTTGTTGTTTAGAACAAAATGAAGGAAATGGTGAGATTGCTATGTTATATTGATAGTGATATTGTCATGGGTGTGAATGAAGTTGGTTATAACAGTCGAGCTTCTAAGTTGATTCGGGTGAAAAATAATGTCTCATTTAATGAGTTGGTGTATGCGATATGTAAGGGTTTTCGGATAAATTCTACGACACAACATTTGGAGATTTATCATCGGTATGCAATGTCAAACACTCAAACTGGGAATGCATGGTATGAATTGGTGTAGATTAGCGATGACGATGATGTTGTTAATTTGATGGAGTTTGCGGGAACGATGAGATCGGGTTCTACGCATAAATTATATATAAAAACTGTCGATGGTGGAATATTTTTGCATCAAGTTGATGGTGGGATGTTTTTGCATCAAGTCGATGGTGGAATGTCCTCACATCAAGTTACAGGTGAAATGCTATTGCATGAAGGATGTGATTATACGGATGATTATCCATAAATCGAATTTTGAGTGGATTTTGTATTGGAAGAAATGAATAATGATGTAGATGAGGAGGAAATGGTCGAAAAAGAGGCGGAAGATGAGGCGGAGGAAGAGTATAATGATGAAGATGCTGATGAAGTTGGTGGTGGTTGTGGTAATGATGGTGTTGAAGAAATTCGTACATCATCTATTCCTTATGCTTATACCCGAATAGACGAGTCAATCCCCTTCATGACCACTGTATCCAGAGGTGATGGTTATATGACTTTCGAGGAAGAAAGTAGATTAAGAGGCGATAATTTTAGTTTTACTGATGAATTAAAGATTGGGATGAGATTTGAGACGAAGGATGAACTTATTCATGCGGTGAAAATGCACCATGTCGAGCATCACTACCAATTTCGTGTTGGAAAATCAACTCCTAGTGTCACGCCCCGAACCGGGAATCGTGAACAGCCGCCCGTTGCCCTGGATGCCGGCTGTAATTCTACAAAAAATCGGGCAGAACCTCCCTATAAATCGGAGGTCTTCCATGTACAATTTAACCTGTTTAAACCTATAAAATTCAAAATCATCTTGAAAATAAAACAAATGGCCATCCCGGCTCCTCCAAACCAATAACTCCCATAGCCGACATCCAGAACAACGCAAGGCTATAAAAATCTATCAACAAACCTAGCCACAGACCTCTACTGTCATACCCAACTAGAGCATGAGCAGCCGCCACACCGAGCGGACCTAATTTTTATACAAATGTATAACAAATTTCCCAAGTAACATTCAAATACATACAATCGCCTCAATACAAATGAAATTTGAGAGTTTCGCAAATAAACATACATAAATTATACAGTCATCCCAAAATAAGTACATGGCCAACTACGGATCTCAACAAGACCTCACAGGGTCGAAAATATAATACGTAATTCATCTTTCAAATTAAACTTAAGATCTCACCGTCGTGAATCACCCAAATCTCCAAAATCTGAAGTTTCGCTCCGGCGCAACAATAATCCTGTCTGGGTAGGGAAAGAGGAGGGGTGAGTACTCAGAGAAGAATACTCAGTGAGTGAGGGGATAAATCTCAAGTACTAATAGTGTAGGTGAAAATTAGAGTGTCAAATAATATTATTCGTAGTCAATATTTCAAATTTTGCAGTAAATCATGATATGTTCGACAAAATGAACTCATTTAATTATTCACACGATATCATACATATATGCATCCATTTAAAAATCAAGTATAACATAGAGATAGCTGAAAGAATCCTGATAAGGGTCAACCATGACCAAGGACAGGCGCATCGGGGGTTTTAATATGCAAAGTGTTTCAAAAGTAGCTCTCTACCCTGACGTTGGCACGTACAAGCAACTCCCAGTACTAGACCGTCTATTTTGACGGACCTCCCCTTTCGGTTCAACTGGGCCCATACGGAACATCACAATCATGTACAAGCAACTCTCGGTGCTAGATCGCCTATTCTGACGGACCTCCCATTTCGGTTCAACCGGGCCCATACATATCGCAATCACGACGTTTGTGGATACCTCTGGCCAAAGCGTATCCAGGCAACTCGTGCCTCTACAAACGCCCTTCGTAGCTACGGAATCAATCAAGTCATCATCATAGTAATCTCATCACAAGTGGGCATCCCGGTGCCCTCACAGTTCATCAAAACATTTTAAATCCGTATGCCAAATACATTTCATCAAAATCATTTCAAATCAACAACCGATGCAATGGTAGAATAGAAAACATTCCATTTCTCAAATCATGGCACAATTTCATTTCATTTCAAACATGGATGCATAATCGTAGAAAACATAAGTACGACACTCCAATAGTCACAAAACAGATTTGATATTTAATATCACACATCGAATCAATGCATATCAAAGCATGTTTTGTTTAAAAACACAGTAAAATCAAATTTTCACAATTTCATGCAAGAGATTAGGGTCCCACTCACATTCTAGGGAGGGTGGTCACTCCCTATTTCCACAATCAAATCAAACTCGACTCCTCGAGTCTCCAAAGAGATCAACCTAATCAAATTATCACAATAATCATCAAATTTCCAATTAATCTTAGGGTTTATCATTTTCCCTAAATTTGTACAAACCTTAATTCTCCAATTTTTGAATAAACTCCAATGTAATCAATTTCTTTCCATTTATAAATAAATAACGAAATCCAAACCAATCTAAATTCAAACATCTAAAACCGTTCAAAATCGAAAACCAATCTCAAATAATTAAATTTCCCACAAAATGGAAAACTCTTTGAAAAATCATACACATTTCAATTCATATTCGATTTTCTTCAACCCATATGTGATTTTCAAGGTATTGAAGCCTATTTTCATAATATAGAGATTGTATTTGACTTACCTATATGCAACACCAACTATAATGTAAAACAACACGTCAATCCTTAGACTCAAATCCCAAATTTCGACTGTTTTCATGCATTCGTCAAATTAAACTCTAAGTGAACTATTCTAATCAACTTAACATAATTCTATCATCCGGAACAGTGCAATTCATATAAAATTTCTATAATTAACCTAAATAATTACATATAATTTCACACAAAGCATTATAATCGAATCTAACAAACATCCTACACATATACAACACTTTTTATCCTAATTTACCCTAAATGCATCCAAATAAATCGAATGAGTTAGAAATCCCTCACCTAGGGTTCACTGCGGTCCAAAACCCTAACGTCCGTGCGACATTCGATTCAGTCCGAAACCTACAATGCTTCCAATTCGAAGCAAAAGTCAGCAATTATACTAAATTACCAATGGAATCGAAACCCTAAATTTAACTTATCTTACCCAACGTAGAAAATGAAGTCTGCAGGCGACTTAGAGCTCTACGATGATCGCAGAAGGCTCACCACAGTGAGTAGCTCGTGGTTGAGCGGACAGGGTGAGGAGACAGGGCTGTCACGCGTGGGAAGGATAGGTGAGCGCTGCAGTCACGCGCGCGTAGGGGTCTGTCACGCGCTGCAGTGGGGAAGAGCTGTCGCGCGAGCGCTGGGGCAGGGACTGTCGCGTGAGCAGTCGCGCGCTGTTGCACGCAGTCGCGTGCGCGCAGGAGAGGGAGGAGCAGAGCGAGAGAGACTGAGGGAGACTGAGAGACACTGAGTGAGAGAGGCCGAGAGAGAGACTGTACGAGGTTGAGGGGTGACGACCCGCGGCGGTCGCGGTGGAGGAGATGAGAGATCGAGCGAGAGGGAGACAGCGGGAGGTAGAGAGATGGAACCGAGAGAGAGAAACAGAGAGAGGGGGGCCGAGGGTGAGCGATTGAGAGAGAAGGGAGGTGGCAACGGCCGTCTACGGCGGAGGAGGCGGCGGTTGAAGGTGGAGGAAGCGAAGAGAGATCGCGAGGGATAAAGAGGGAAAGAGAACGACAGAGAGTGAGAGAGAGCAACCGAGAGAGAAGCCGAGAGAGAGAAGGAGAGAGATAGAGAGGTGGTGGTTTGCGGTGGAGGCGGCGAGGGCTAGTGAGGGAGGGCGGCGGCGAGGGCGAGTGATGGCTGCCGGAAGATGGAGAGGCAGAGAGAGAAAGAGGGAGAGAGAGAGAGAAGAGAGAATTAGGGCTTTTGAGCCCTAATTCGATTTTTATTATTATTATTATTATTTTCATTATTATTATTCTTATTATATATATATTTGGATAGATTTAGAAATAAATAAATGAGAAAATAAATAATTTAATAAATGAAAAGAAAAATATATTTATATATTTATATATACTTTATTATTCTATTTAATAATTGTAAAAAAAAATTTATATATATAAACGAAGGAATATTTTATATATATTCCATGAACAGTATACTTGTACGAACACCGCAGCGTCGGTGTTACACCTAGACTTTGGACTGCAATATGCTTACAAAGGGATTAAAGTTGTCCGTGGAGATTACGTGCTCGTAAAACAAAATTTGTCGGTGTATTTGTGATTTCCCGTGTTGACGGTCCGCACACATGTGTCAATGCTGGCTTAACGCAGGATCATAGACAACTCGATTCTAATTTGATTGCAAGACATATTCTTAACTATGTGAGGGAAGATCCAAGTGTCAAAATATCTTTTTTGCGAACAGTTTTGACGGAGAAAACCACATATGCAATCTCACGTAGAAGAGATTGGGAAGCAAAGAGAAAGGCCATAGAGGCGGTATATGGGGATTGGAATGATTCATATAAATAACTGCCTCAACTGTTGGATGCTATAGCACAAAAGAATTCGGGGACACGAGTTAGTTGGAAGCTGAGTGGACCAAATACAGGTGGTGAAAGGGTACTTCAATCTGTTTTTTGGGCATTTGCTCCTAGCATCGCAGCCTTAAAAAATTGTAGACCATTGATCAGTGTAGATGTGACTCACCTTTATGGGAAATACAAGCATAAGTTATTGATTGCATGTAGTATGGATGGTGCCAATCACGTTGTCTTATTGGCTTTTGGATTGGTTGATGGAGAGTCTCTTGTCTCATGGTCGTGATTCTTATATTGCGTACGAGAGTATATTGTTGGAGATAGAGAGGGTCCAATCTGCTTGATTTCGGATCGGCATAAGGGGATAAGAGTAACAGTTGCTCATCCTCAGTTTGGATGGGCACTTCCAAATACTATGTGACGATTTTGTGCACGTCATGTGGTTAGCAATTTCAACACACATCATAAAAATCAAGTTTGTAAGAGAATTGTCACTATTGCTGCGTTACAACCACAACCCAAAAAGCTTGCGGCATATATGGCAAGAATGAAGGAGATAAAAGAAGTTACTCCTGATTACTTTGCAAATATTCCTCCAGAACAGTGGATTCTCTCTCATGATGGTGGATTCCATTTCGGTTATATGACCACAAATATAAGTGAGAGCTATAATGCCGTCCTAAAAGGTGCTAGAAATCTACCTATTTCAGCCTTAGTTCTTAAAACTTTTTACAACTCAGTGAACTATTTCGAGACTCGATTGGGTGAGGCAAGAGCAGGAATTGCAAGAGGAGAAAGGTATACAAAATATGCCCAAACTATGCTAGGGAGGTGGATGAGTACGACCAATCTCCATAGTGTTGTTGGTTTTAGCCGACAGCATGGGATATTTGAGATAGAGACCGATCATCGACAAACACCGTTTGGCCACAAGGGAGGAAATAAACAAATTGTAAATGTTAAGGATGAGAAATGCACATGTCAGAAATGGCAAAGTTATAGAATCCCTTGCTCTCATGCAGTTGCTGCACTATCACGGACGATGATCGATGTCCATATGATTGTAGGAAAATGGTATACATGGGAACACCAACTAAGGGTTTATGGGCACCATTTCATGCCACTCGGAGATGCAACGGTTGGTCAGTGAGTTCCTATCCAATTGTCACTCCTGACGTATCACTTAGACGTCAAAAAGGAAGACCTAAATCATCTCGGTATCATAACGAGATGGATATTCGAGAATCATCATCGCGCACATCTTGTGGGAGTTGTAGTGCAGAGGGTCACAATTGGAGAAAATGCACGAGACAAATGAGATGTAGTGTTTGTGGCAGAGAGGGACACAATAGACGACATTGTCTGACCCAAAACAATGAATCTTGATTGTATTTCACTTTTAAGTTTATTTCATGTGTTATTTAGCGTATTCGATATCATCGTGTACTTGTTAATCATTTGACGTACATTTTCTTGTGAATGTATTCCATATTTTCGTCTCTATATTTATCATTGTATTTGAATTTTAACATTGTCTTTTTTGTTAATCATTTTTATTTGTATTTCACTTCGTTGTCTTTATATTTATCATTTTTTTAGGTGTTTACTCAAATAGTTTAACTTTTAACATTTTCCTTAATGCATGCAGATGAATCCTGGACCTTCTGACGAGACTGTTCTACGTTTACAGTGAGCTCACCGTTCGTCGAGCGTTTGGGCGGGAGATGCCCACAGTTTCCTTGTTTGTCGTTGTCGGGAGGCCGTTCTATGACGTTGGGAGCACGATCATATTGATGATCGGGTTATCCCTTTTCTTAAGCGGTCGGGGTTTATAGAAGTTGCTCATCTACAGTTTGTTTCGCTTGATTGGCATTTGATCACGGCATTGGTTGAGAGATGGAGACACGAGATTCATACATTCCACTTCCCACAGGGTGAGCTTACAGTCACCCTCCAGGACATTGAGGTTCTTTTGGGGTTGCCCGTCGATGGGTTACCCGTGGTGGGTAGATCGACAGGTGTGTCGTGGGCTGATGAGTGCGAGCGCTTATTGGGTGTTAGGCCGCCACGATCCTCATTTAAGAGCGGATCTTTGAGTATGCCCTGATTGAGTCAGATGTTTGCGGAGTTGTCTGAGGATGCTGATGAGGTTCGTATTTTACAGTGGACTCGGGCATATATCCTGTTATTGATAGGGGGTATGCTGTTTTGTGATAAAACAACATATTATGTACATTTACAGTTTTTATTACTTTTAGAGGATTTAGGTAGTTCTGGTCACTATAGTTGGGGATCAGCGTGTTTGGCGTTTTTGTATAGACAATTGTGTATAGCCTCACATGTTGGTTCACGTGAGATAGCTGGGTCTCTGATTCTTCTTCAGATTTGGGTTTGGAAGAGGTTTTCGTATATTGCTCCCGTTAGACGAGATGTTGTAGATTTCGATGGTCCACTTGCTTTACGGTGGAGGACGCGATTTGATGTCACTACGCTTCCTACGCACGTTGTTAGACCGTATAGGGAGGCGTTTGATAGACAGAGAGATTATCAGATAGTTTGGGTATCGTTTACTGAGGACGTACTATCTTCTTTATCCGACAACTGCCATGATGGTAGAGATGTTTGGCATGCACGAGTACATTTGATTTGTTTTAGTATCATTGAGTGGCATTTTCTCGATAGAGTTATCCGTCAGTTTAGAGCGATCCAGTTTATTCCCATTCTTTGTGACACAGAGGATCGTCTCCACAATACTACGACACACGGTCTGCCGGACGTTGATTGGTCGCTGGAGCACGCATAGTATATAGAGATTTGAACTGCGCGATAGGACCATTTAGTTGAGTTCGACACGTCCTTCGGACCGACGATTGACCCTTCCTATCCGACGTGGTTTCGTGCGATTACACGCCGTTTCATAGGCCGTCGAGGAGCTTACTTGAGTCACGTTGTAAGTTTTAATTTTATTTATTTTTCATCTATTTCATTTTTATCTTTTTAACTTATTCACGTATATGTTTTTGCAGTGGGAGAGGTTGCACGAGATTCGAGACTCTGACGACGTCGAGGATATATATCACATGACAGATTCGGCTATTTCTGCCTTGACTGACGATATAGATGAGTTCATGACTATGAGGACAGGACCGGCCATACTTCCTGAGGGCGATCATGAGGGTGAGCATGATAACAGACAATATCGACGACGAGGAGGGAGAGTACGTCATTCGAGACCAGCACCTAATGTCGCAAGGCCTTCGCATACCTACGATTCACCACCTTCTCAGCCTTCCTTTTCTCAGCATCCGCTTGACGATGCAGGGCTTTCGAGCGGGTATATATACTCCTCACATTTTTTCACACCTGAGGTTGGTGACTTGCCCGATATTTCTACTCCGGGTGCTCCCTATAGGGGAGTTCGTCCGGATGTTAACATGAGTGAGGGGGTGACATATGTTTAGGGAGGAGGTGACCCACTATTCTTCCATGCACCAGTAGTTCCTTTTGCCCCCTAGGACGATGGGGGTTTTTCTCAGATTACACAAATAGATGATCAGGAACTTATATATCCCGATCCTAGTGTAGGTAGACCAGATGTTAGATATTATAGTAGGAGAAGGCGATAACGTTGATTTACTGGACTTTGTATATCATTTTTTTTTCGTTATATTAATGAAACTCATGTTTTACTGTTTTCTTTGTGAGGGTATGAATTTGTTTTGAAACGATATCTGTGAATTGAGATCAGTTTGAATGTGAATTTTGTTTGTGGTTGTGTTTGGATTGTGGAGGTTGAATTTAGTTTCTGATATGTTTGGATTATAGAGGTTGAATTTGGTTTCTGTACTGTATTTTGGTATTAGGGATTTACAGTGGGATTGTTGAGATTTGGTGTTTGCAGAAAGTTTAGTTTCAATTGTTTTTTTTGAGTTATGCAGGTTTTTAGCTTGTCAACACAAGAAGGATGGCTGTGGTGGGGGGAGCGCGTTGGGAAATCGACCAATAGTGTTGGTCAACTTCTCAACACGCGACGAACAGATTTTTTTTTATGCTCTAAACTTGGTCGGTATCTGAAAATTCATTCTTATCGTCCAAAATTCAGATTTTTTTTTCTGACTGTCCTAGATCGAGTCGCAATCAGATCTCATTCAAAAGGGATTCTACCAACTCGTTTTTATCATTTTCAATATTCAAATCTGAGCATTTTTAATACCTTTTTCACTTAACCAATAAATCGTTGGCTCTTTGCTCTTTATAATACCATTCTAGAGGAGACCTGCTGCTGAGCCACATTTATTCAAAATCAATGAGACAATCGGCTGTCGGAGTGAAACAGAATCAGGGATCCTTTGAACGCTTTAAAGTTTCAGTTAGAGGTAGAGAGGGCTAGATTAATTTGTAAAAGAGTCCAACAGGCTCGAACTAACACCTCCGGCCATGAGTGGTTGGAACAAAAATTTCCCAGCATTGTGGCCTTGTTACTATCATTATTTTCTTCCGAAAACGGGGAAGCCGAGGTGAGGTTGTGCATATAGCATAACGCGCATCATTCGCAAAGGGGGAGGGGGGGGGGGTTCTTCCATTCCACGGCTCTAGATGCTCCGGTCTGCTTCATGACGTCACTGGTGACGGAAGCAATCATTTTTCATTTGCGTGTTCAGTCCTTCTTCTCTTCCATCCTCCATTGGTCAACATTGGCTTAATACAGTGGTCAGTGTTGACGTAAGCCTAGTTTTTACATTTGATATGAGGTCGCCATGGGACAGTGAAGTTTCGAAAGCAAAAAGAGAAATAAAAAATTGTAATTTATATTATCATCACCGTCAATTAATTTTTTTTTAAGATAAAGTAAATTATGATAACCTTTAAATCATGAACTCCAAACTATTTTTAACACAAAAAAAAACATTGAAATAATTAAGCACTTAAGTTTTCAGATTTAGATAAAATCGTCTAAATATAAAACACTTGGTTTTCAAAAAAACAATTTAATAATATAAGGCACCCGATTCTTGGGTTGCCCATTTGCTCTGTGCGGCCCGCCCGGCCCAACTAAGGAAGAGGAGTGGAGGATGGTCCACGTGTTCAAGCTCAATTGGCGGAGGGGACGCTTCGTGCTTAATTAACCCGCATTTACCGTAAGGTTCCAAAAATGATCCCGTGGTCGGTCTCTCTCTCTGGGTCAAAATTTTCTCTCTCCATTCCAAAACCAAAAACCTTCTAATTCTGAATCCTTAATCCCCCATTTCTCAACTATTAATGTTGGAAACGTGGCTTGGCTCTCAAGCTACTTTCTTTTCTTATATGTGATGCCCCAAACTCGACTAATATAGAAAAATCACATGCGCCTTCGTCTTCCTCGTTCCTTGCTCTCATTACCGAGAATGGCCGAAACCGCTGCTGCTGCTTCTTCTTCTTCTTCTACAACAACAACAACCGTGGCGGCCGCCGCCTCCTCTTCGTCGTCGTCGACGACAACATCGAGATCCCTCTGGCCTACTGTCCTACGTTGGATTCCTTCATCCAGCGACCACATTATCGCCGCTGAGAAACGCCTTCTCTCCATCGTCAAGTCTGCTTCGAAACCCTAATTCCCCCCAATTTCTTGTCTGCTTCACTCAAATTTATTATTGACTTGCCCTAATTTAATTGAATTCGGTCTTTTAGGACTCCTTATGTGCAAGAACAGGTGAATATAGGATCGGGTCCCCAAGGTTCCAAAGTCAGGTGGTTTCGATCTTCCAGCAATGAACCCAGGTTCATCAACACCGTCACCTTTGATTCCAGGGATGGCTCCCCCACTCTTGTCATGGTTCATGGTTATGGCGCTTCTCAGGGTTTCTTCTTCAGGAATTTTGATGCCCTTGCCAATCATTTTAGGGTTATTGCCATTGATCAACTTGGGTCAGTCAGCCATTTTTCTCTTCTTTAACTTTATGATTTTTAATGTTTCATTACCACCTACGCCTCGTCCTCTGTGTTTCATAACTCTCTGCGACTTATCCTAGAACCCTAATGAAATTGCTGCCTCGATATTGTGTGTTTTGGTACAACTTAAAAGCCAAAATTAATCTGTAAATGATGGGACTTAATTTTCCAACATCTGACATTTTCCAGGTGCCGGCACCTCATTTTCATGGTTGGGTTGTGTTTATATCTATGTTAGGAGTAGGATCGTTCTTGCTCCTTCAGCAATATAGCGTCGTTGTAATTATTGTATTTACTTCTTGCAGGTGGGGTGGATCAAGTAGGCCAGATTTTACATGCAAAAGCACCGAAGGTTAGTTGTATATTACTCATGTTGGACAACATGGTATTACATGCAGAAACAGAAACCTTGCACAACATTTAGGATTGTCATGTCAAATTTGAGCTGAAGTATACAAATGAATTACTTCTTTCCTTTTCTGCTTGGTGATGTGGTGTCAGTCTATATTGCATAGGCAATTCTAGAGATGAGCAGTGAACATGTCTAGATACGATATGGTACCATATTTTCTAACCTACAAGAGTGTAATCTGTCGTGTCCGGTGTTTGTGCCTCACACATGTGGGTGTTAGCCTCCTCTACATTTTTTCCTGTAATAAAATGCTTTGACAGCGTGACAAAAAGTTGTCAAACTTGGGTGCAGAAACTGAGGCATGGTTCATTGATTCCCTGGAGGAATGGCGAAAAGCAAAAAACCTTGACAATTTTATTTTACTTGGGCATTCTTTTGGAGGATATGTTGCAAGCAAATATGCGCTTAAGGTAATTTTGTTATAAATTAAAATTTTGAATATTTGTTGTTGATGGCATATGTTCAATTATCAATTTGTTCATGTTGTAGCATCCTGAGCACGTTCAACACTTGATTTTAGTGGGTCCAGCTGGGTTTTCATCAGAATCAGATGGCAGGTCTGAAAGGTTAATGCAGTTCAAAGCAACATGGAAAGGGGCTATTCTGAATCATTTATGGGAGTCTAATTTTACTCCTCAAAAGCTCATTAGGTAATATCCTTATGTATTCAGAGAATTCCTTTGAGCTTCTATCAGCCTGTCTGAGTTTGTCTATTTCATTGAACTCAACTGGCATTCACTTTAAAGAAATGCTATTTATTTGCTACTTTGCTTGTGTTATCTTGAAATATAAAAAGTTACCAAGTTGTTCAAAGTGATAAATTATTGAATTTTTCATCTTTATATCTTGCATTTCTTAGGTCTGCGTAATTCCATCATGTCATATGAATCTCCTCAATGTTGTCCTTTGTATTTTTTTTTTTTTTGTTTTTTGTTTTTTTTGTTTTTTGTTTTTTGTTTTTTGTTTTTTGTTTTTTGTTTTTTGTTTTAATTTTCAGTTTGTAGCATTTAGAGGTTGTAAAATAAAGAAGAGCTCTATTTTTAGTTTTGACTGTTTGAGCGAGGAATTCCATGAGATGAATAATGTGTTTACAATTATATCTTTGTACTACTAGTATTTGTTTGGGATCAGTAGCAAGAACATTTTTTTTTTTTGGTGCTTGCCTCAGCTAATCCACAAAGTGACACCTATAGTAGTAACCTTGAGGTTGTTTGAGTCGTTGACAGTTGAGGCTCGCGAATTATGCATCAATTGATGACTGACTTGAATGTTCTGCCTGTGCTGAATTGTTTGCCAAGTTGTTTGTCATGGTCACCAACATCTCTTATGTCTGTTTCCTGTGGTATTCTCACTAGGAGTTGTAAGAGGAATTTCCAAAGGAAACCTGCTGCAACTGTTTGCTGAAATTTGAGAGGATGTTTTGAGTTGGAGACTTTCTGATTTATATTCTCTTTCCTTGCATGTAGGGTAGAGACATTCTCAAAATTCATTTTACCAAGGGGATGCAAATGTGATAACCGCACTAGATGGTCATAGAGTACTTGTTGAGAACCTGTTTCTAATGGGTTTAGAAGAGTCAGAGGCTGAATCCTAGATTTTGAGATATAGTTATTGTTATACTAGATTATTGATACTTAAATGAAACTGTAGAGGAAAGGGCTCAAATATAGTTGGTAGATTGAAGACACAAAAGTGAATAAACTAAGAACCTTGCTTGAGTTTCCAAGAGAAAGCAACCTATGACAGAGTTTTAATCAGTTGGTTCAAGATGTTGATTGAAGCATGCAGTCTTTATCTACCAAATATCTTTTATCCTACTGTTGCTAAACCTGCTGAAATGTTACCTGCATCAGTGACTTGTCTAGTCCATAAGGAATCAGAGTTGCTTATCTTTTCCCTAGCATCACCAAAAATCCAATAACTATAATTGTTTAGCTGGAATTACTATGTGGAATTCCCACTTTGCAAATCAGGAATGGTGATCATTAAAGCTAAAGGGTGCAGAATCCTTTTCATTTGAGCTAATTGAGTAATGCTCCAGTTGCTTTTGCATTTCACCTTTATCTAATTGCAGTTTCTTCCTTTGTCCATAGCAAAAATATTTAATGCCTTTTTGGGTTCTATCCTCTCATATCTCTAACATAGAAGTTACATTTACTGCTCTTGCATGAGCATTTTTGTGGTATAGTTTCGTGGCTGTTCCTATTACTTGTCTTTGATCAGAAACTTATGCTGGAAAACTGCTGTCTGGAGTTAGTTCACCTATTTGAAAATTCTTAATAGTTCACCTATTTGAAAATTCTCAAAATGCAGAGGTTTAGGCCCTTGGGGTCCGGATCTGGTTCGCAAATATACCACTGCTAGATTTGGTCAATATTCTACTGGGGATGTGCTAAATCAAGATGAATCAAAGCTTCTGTCAGGTAGATTGAAATTATATGGTTATTGGTTCCAAGTGATATTATCCTCGGAAAAACAAATTGCTGGATATATATATATATATTATGAAATGGATTTTTCTGTTTCCTTTCAGATTATGTGTACCATACCCTTGCTGCAAAATCTAGTGGAGAGCTATGTTTGAAGTATATTTTTTCATTCGGAGCATTTGCTCGGAGGCCCCTTTTACACTGGTACGACAACCCCATAGCTACCAACTGTCACTTTTGATGCTGTTTACTCAGTTATGCAGTAATAGTTTTTTGAATGATCTGAAACTGCAGTTGAGGTGCTTCTTACCGAGTTTGCTTTCCCCAGACGATGAGTTGTATCCATTTTGAATGGATTATTAAATTGCCAAGTGTTGACCTTGCTTTTACCGAAATTTTCAAGTGAAACTATGTTTGCCTATTACAGTTCGCAGATTAGTGATGTAAATCTCTTTTGAAAACACTTGGCTGGTATTATTATTATTATTTTAATCTTCCTAATTATTTATTGGGTATGAAGCTTGAGGGGGTGTTCTTGTCCTTTTTTGCAGATCTTAAATAATCGGTGCATGTGGGTTGTCTTAAGACTATAGAGATCTCCTAGTTAACTTCAGTGCATGCATGCATGTTTGTGCGTTTGTGTGTGGGATAGAGATAGAGAGGTGTAAATGAGATTAGCTTCTTGGGTTTTTTTTTTTTTTTTTTGGGAGATTTCAGTGTGTGGACATATGCATAAGAGTATCTAAGAACTTGCTAGCGGAAAAAAAATGGGGAGTATCTACAAAGTCTAAACATGCATTTGCATGCAATGCATATGCACCACACACAAAAGCTTTTTTTTTTAAAATTTTATTTTGTTATTTTTCCAAGTCCAAATGATGATCCCCTGTTTAAAAATGTTAAAGGATTTTAATTACTTTTCTCATAACTAGTGTTCTTAAGATATTCTCTACCTTGTGGATCTAAAGTGGTAGAAGTATCTTTTCATGTATGATGAACTAATTAGAAGTCTAAGGTTTGAGCTAAATAGGGGGTATCAACCTAGAATTTGCTTTTTTGGTGCGTTCAAGGCAACAATGATTTGTAAATTTTCTCCACTTTTCTGGATGCAGTGCATCAGAGTGGAAAGTCCCGACCACCTTTATCTATGGCATTCAAGATTGGATGGACTACGAAGGAGCCCAAGAAGCTCGAAAGCGGATGAATGTTCCATGTGAAATCATAAGGGTTCCTCAGGTCTCTCTCTCTCTCTCTCATATGCACCCACACAAAAGCACGCACTAGTGCACATTCATGCAAAATGGAAGCACATTCATGGAGGTGCCAAGCATGCGTCTGTTTACCACTTGCATGGCTGCAAGCACTTGTTTAATTGATCCACCATCACTCATGTTGATGGACAAGTTACCATCAAGTAACCTGGATTGTAATCAAGATAATATTAAAAACTTGTAATTTGGTTGCAGGCTGGACATTTTGCATTCGTAGACAATCCAGAAGCATTTCACGCAGCTGTATTGCATGCCTGCCGCAGGTTTTTCTCTGCTGATTATTCCAACCCACCCCTTCCTGAAGGTTTAATATCTGCTTGAGGGAGGGACAAGGTTGTGTTCTTCGCTTCTCTCCTCTGTGTTATACTTGTTGTATCATGGTAGGCACATATGCTATTATTATCTTTATCAAGCTAACATTCTTTTATAGAAGATTCGAAAAGCATTATGTCAAGATATGATTTGACGAAATTTTAGTTCTCCCCAATGGGCATTTTATTTGTGCCGATGTGTAATTACATATTCGAGAAATAAGACTAGTTCAATTATTGTATCTTGCTCCATCACATTTTAGTGTTTCATGGTTGTTGTCAAGCCTGTCATCTCATTAACGAGAAAAATGAGTCCAGTTTTCTGTATTTTTTTCGCATAGACTGTGTTTGTGTGTTGGTGTGGGTGTCGGAGCGCATTTTGTGTTGTTTCTGAGGTGGTTGCCTCGTTTGGAAGCCAAATTATACTTCTATTTTTCTTATAGATATGAGCTGAAAGATTAATTGCTTTTTGGTCCTCAAATACTATATAGGTTTAATAAAAGGAAAGTCAGCCGATTGAATGACCCACACGAAAGCTGCTTTATTTGGGTCCCCCAATTCAAACGGAAAGTCTGTATGCTCTCTTCTTTCTATTGGCAATTACAATCTGGCAGAAGTGGGTGATAAATGGTTGGAAAAGGCTCCTTTTGTTGTGCCATGTTTTCGGGGAGGGAAGGACCCAAGTTGACTTGACTGACCTTTGGGTCTTTTCATTCGTCCACTCCCCCCCCCCCCCCCCTGCGGCGCCAAAAAAAAAAAAATTACCCAATGATACTTATCCAAACGGCAGAGAGTATTGGTTTGGCTTCCTGATCTAATAAATTTGCTGTAAACTTAATTAGTACAAATTGAACAAGATTCCGGATAAGGTTTTAAAGAAGAAAATGAGAAAGTGATGTTAAGAACGAGCGAAATCTGAATTTTATTATTTAAAAATGTTTTTAATTTTGCGAATTTAAATTCAAATCATATGATAGAATCATGATATTTTTTTAGATGTCATTAAAAATTGTAATAGTTTTTACTCGATTTAGAGGGTCAAATTTTTTAAATTAAAAAAAATATTTAAAATTTAGATTTCTTTTTTCTCTTCAAACATTAAAATTAAGATATACATATATATATTTCATGAAAACATTGGTTTAATATAGTCCCTACCCTACAACGAATCTTTAGACTTTAACATCCTTGATAGAAATTGAAACCGAGAGCGAAACAGCAACCAGCAGTTAAGACCGGAGAAAATTGATGTCTGTTGAAAATGTCGTGACTCTTGAGTAAATGGCAAAAGAGCATCAAATGCAACTCAGCGATCAGTCTTTCACTTGTGGTACACTGTCCGAGTTATTGCTTTCTTGAATGAGCACAGAACCTAACCAACGTCCAAGTGAACAGAGAGAGAGAGAGAGAGAGAGAGAGAGAGAGAGAGAGAGAGACAGACAGAGAACTGTGGAACCCAGACGCCTTTCATTGAAATGCACGCGACAACTGTGCCTTCTTAACTTACATCTTTCACAAACACAACTGCACAATTGAAAAGTGACCCCCCCTTTTTAGGGGTGAGGTGAGGGGAAGGCCCCAGGGTTCAGCCAGCCCAGTCAGGTCAGTGGACCACGTGCTAGTCAACACCCGCTCCCGCCTGCATTTAGGCAAACGATATTCTGACGTGGCCCGTCCTCCCTTCAGTATTCACGGGGTGATGCTTTGATACAGTCTTCTCTTTCCTCCACGTCACCCTTAACGGCTACATTTCGGGTCATTTAGTCGAAAGAAACTAAAAAAAAAAATTTTCCGACGTCGCCTTTCCACTATTACTCAATTTGGCGCCAAATAGGGAAAAAAAAAAAAAGAAATTACAGTTCAATTGAAGTCAAGACTGAATCATGAAGAAGAACGGAAACTGGAACTGGAAGACGAAGTTTTAAACGGGGGAAGCTAGAGTTGTGGGATCCGCGGAAGAGGGAATATCGGGGCCGACTCTGCAACCTTGCAGCATGAACACAACGTCTGCCATTGAAGGTCTTTCAAGGGGGTCCTGCGCTGTGCAGAGTAACCCCACTTTGATTCCTAGCAAGAATTCTTCCCATTCTGATGTTTCCGGGTCCAAATCAAGTAACCCCGGTTCGAGCAACTCAGAAATTTGACCACTTTGCAATTGTTTCTTCACCCATTTCACGATGTCCTCATCTTGTGTGAACATTAAAGGCTTCTTTCCCGTTAGGATCTCTAGCAACACAATTCCAAAACTGTATGTGTCTGCTTCTTTTGTCGCTTGTCCTGTTAATGCCGCTTCTGGTGATACATAGCCTAAACTCCCAACTGGGGTGGAAGAAGAGGATGCTGCCTCTGCTGGGGTTGCTATGGTTAGTCTGTCTAGACCAAAATCGGTCAAATGGGCTTCAAAATCTGCATCGAAGAGGACATTTTGAGGCTTGACATCTCCGTGAACCATTGACCCGGCGTGCAAGAAAGCTAGTCCTCGGGCAATGGCCAGGGCTATTAGGTGGCGCATTGGCCAATTTAGCACGTGCCCGTCTTGGCGCGATGCCTCTTGGAGGAGAGTTGTTAGATTTCCATTAGGCATGTAGTCATACACAAGAAGGCGTATATCTGGTGGTCCTGCATAATATCCACGAAGAACTGTCAGGTTCCGATGCTTCACTTTGCCCAGCAATTCAGCTTCTTTTCTAAAGCCACCCTCATCGAGAAATCCATCCGGAAGGCGACGGATTGAGAGCACCATTCCATCTGCAAACGAGGCTTTGAATAGGAGTCCATAGCGCCCTCTGCTTAGTACATTTTCCTCATCAAAATTTCTGGTTGCTTCTGCTGCCTCCGCATATGTGATCTTGTTGTTGAACATTACAAGTTTTGCACCTCCATTTTCTCTGCTTCCACGGCTCTTTTCCCCATTGGAACTGGCACGAGCAGGGCTTCTTTTCTTCACCCCGTTTTCTCCTCTCAGCTTTCTACGCCAATGTATAAGACTGAAAATATACCCACAGCAACACAAGGCAAACAAGATAGCTCCAGCTACACACACACCGATTAGAACAATCAACTTCCTCAACCTTCTCCTCTTTGCACCCTTGCATTCTCTACTTAACGGCTTCCCACATAAATGTTGGTTCATGGCATAAATCAAAGGATCACTAAATCGAGAACCTAGTGCCTTCGGAATTTGGCCTTGAAGGTTGTTATTTGACAGATTGAGATACACTAAACCAGGAATACTTGAAAGATTTGCTGGAATAGACCCAGTTAAGTTGTTGGATGAAAGGTTCAGCACCGTTAGGTTTGATAATTTGGACAATGTGTCTGGTATGTGTCCTGAGAGATGATTTGAATTCAGCAACAAAGAAACCAAAGAGGAACATTCAGATATTCTGCTGGGAATTTCTCCTGTCAGATTGTTTTCCCCAAAATCTAGAACCTTTAAACTGGATAGGCGAGAGATTTCTTCTGGAATATGACCCATCAAACGATTGGAACCAATCTCAAGCATTTGAAGATGAGAACAATTTCCGAGCTCTTTAGGGATCATGCCTGAGATATTATTGTGTGACAATGAGAGAATACCCAATGAATCCAGGAAGCCATAATTCTCGGGAATAGTACCAGAAAAAGCATTGCTCGAGAGATTTAAATACATCAAACTAGACAGACTGCTGAACCCTTCAGGAACATCTCCAGATAAGTTGTTCTCTTCAAGAGCAACAACTTGCAAATTGGGTAATCCATAAAGCTCAATTGGCAACTCTCCTGAAAGACTTTGTTTGCTCAAATCCAGACTCATGAGTTTAATCATACTCCCAACACTATTTGGAACCTTTCCCGAAAACCCACACCTGCTCAAATTCAGTACCAGCAAGCTCCTCAACTCTCCGATGCTCACCGGAATTTCACCAGAAAATTTGTTCCCGCTGAGATTCAAACTACTCAAATTACTCAAATGCATTAGCTCTTCGGGCACGTTTCCGGTTATCTCATTGTCTCCCAAATCCAATACCTCCAGCCCCAAAAGCCCTCCCAAACTCTCGGGAATCGTACCCGAGAACCCGTTTCCACCTAATAACAACTCTTTCAACCTCTTCAGTCCCGCAAGAAATGGAGGAATCTGGCCGGAAAACCGATTGTCTCGGAAATCAACAACCTGTAGCGAACTACATTTCTGAATTTCACTGGGAATTTCACCGGTAAGCGAATTATTCGCTACTCTCAGCTCTTTTAATGCCAAGAGACTTTTGATTCCGGCGGGTAACTCTCGGCGGAAAAAATTTTCAGACAGGTCAACGACTTCAAGAGCTGAGAAACTAGTTATCCAAGAAGGGAACACGCCTTGTATGTGATTGTTTTGAATGTCTAAAATCTCCAAAACACTGTAACAAGCTCCCATACTTGGCGGCTGAGCAATGCTTGTGAACGCATTAAAACCTAACTGAATGATTCTCAGCGAAGTATTGCAGAAAATTTCAGTGGGGACCGACCCGGAGATTTGGTTGCTCGAAAGCGACAGCACTTGGAGATATGATAACCGCCGTCCGATCGTTACCGGTAGTAGTCCTTTGAAAGCATTGTCTTCGGCGGTCAAGTGTATGAGCGACGAACAGTTGGAAATCGCCGACGGCAGAGGGCCGTACAAAAGATTCGAATCCAGCGAGAGGTATTCGAGCTCTTGAAGCTCTCCAATGCTCGCCGGAAATTCGCCGGAGAAAGCATTGAACGAGAAATTGATGAGCTGGAGGTGGAGAGAGGTGGAGAAGTTTGACGGAATGTCGCCGGAGAAGGAATTGTAGGAGAGATCGAGGTATCGGAGGTTTTTAGGGAGGTTGTTGGGGACCGTGCCGAATAGAGAGTTGTGAGCGAGGTTGAGGACTTGGAGGTTGGTGAGGTTGAATATCGCCGGCGGGAGAGTCCCTGCGAGCGAGTTGTTGTGGAGATAGAGAGCGCGTAAGAGAGAGCATTGAGAGAGAGAGGAAGGAATGGAGCCGTTAAATGAGTTAGAGTGGAGACTGAGTTTGCGTAACTCGGTTAACTCGCCGAGACGGTGGGAGAGTTCACCGGCGAGTTGGAGCCGGGGCAAGCGGAGCTCGCGAACTCGGGCGTTGAAACAGGTGATGCCACGCCAGTCACAGGGAGCGTTGTCTGTGGAAGAATCCCAGCCGTCCAATGCGCCAAGGGGATCATGGAGATTGGACTTGAATGAAAGTAAGGGTGGAATGTCGTCGGCGGCGGCAGCGGTGAGGGCGGAGAAGAAGGCAAAAAGAGAGAGAAAAGTAGCCGTTGGAGGAGACATGGAGAGAGTCGGTTAGATTGTAGTAATGTGGTTGTGGGGGATTATGGAGCGTGTAGGAGCAGAGATGGTGTCGAGAGAGTGCATAGCAGAAGCGTCTCCATATGTGGCGACACTGGTGGGGGTGTCTGTGTTTTCTCTCACTATGGTTCTCTCTCTCTCTCTTCCCAAAAAAAGGTCAAGAAAATAATATTATTATATATTTAATATTTTGACCGTAACTTGCGTGGCGTTAGGTGCTTTTATTTAGTTAATCGGAGCACTGGTCCGGTTCATTAAAATACTGTGATTAATTAGGTAGAAGAAAAAAAAGCAAAAAATGGGTTGTGTTGCGTTGCCGGGAATCGAACCCGGGTGAGCCGAATATCCTAACCGACTAGACTACAACGTGATTGGTGGAACGAAACTGTGATTTCTGAAAGTAATCTCTGACATTTCGAAGCCACACTATAATGGGGAGGCGAGGCTGAGGGGGTTTTAGCTCAAAGGGAAGAAGTTACGATGGAAGCTGTGAGACACCTGGGTTTTGCTCTCTCTGCTCCTACACTTGTCCTTCAATCCCCACTCTCCCGAAAACCGCACAAGTTCACCTCTTTTGCTGCCCCAACCGGTGGTGCAACCGCCAATTCCACATTCTCCGGCAGCAAGTGGGCCGATCGTCTCCTTGGAGACTTCCAATTCCTCCCCACCACACCCTCCTCCTCCGACGAAAATGCGACGTCATCTTCCACTCTCACTTCTTTCCTCCCTCCTCTCTCTTCTTCCGAACGCTTCATCTCTCTACCGATCGACTACTATGAGGTCCCCCCCCCTCTCTCTCTCTCTCTCTCTCTGAATTAGTTTGATGATTTTTTGTTTGAATGCGACTGTAGATATTGGGAGCTGAGACACATTATCTAGGAGACGGAATTAGAAGAGCATACGAAGCTAGGGTTTCGAAACCCCCACAATATGGATTCAGTCAAGATACATTAATTAGCAGAAGACAGATTCTCCAAGCCGCTTGTGAAACCCTTGCTAACCCTAAATCCAGAAGAGAGTACAATCAAGGCCTTGCCAATGACGAAGACCTCACCGTCCTCACTGATGTCCCCTGGGACAAGGTCTCTCTCTCTCTCTCTCTCTCTCTCTCTCTCTCACACACACACACACACACTCATCTACTAGGACGGTTTGAATGAATTGTAATGGGAGCCCAGATATCAGAATGCGGTAGTTTTGAGACCATGAATCTGCTGAGTAGGGTTTAGAACTGGTTATTTGCTAATAAAAACATCATCTTCATTTTTATAATTTGGGTTAAGTTGAATGGTAGGTTCCTGGGGCGTTGTGTGTGTTGCAAGAAGCAGGAGAGACGCAAGTTGTTCTTCGAGTTGGGGAAGGTTTGCTTAAAGAAAGGCTGCCAAAGGCGTTTAAACAAGATGTTGTGTTGGCTATGGCGCTTGCTTATGTTGATTTGTCCAGGGATGCTATGGCATCCTCACCCCCTGATTTTATCACAGGTTGTGAAATGCTGGAGAGGGCTTTGAAACTTTTGCAGGTCTGTCGATTTTGTTTGGTATATCACATTCATCTACTAAATCTGTCCTTTCATGATAATTGATTGTTTCTGTTAATGTCGTTCTCTTCCAATTATATGAAATAATTTAATATCGGCAATCGAGACTGGAATATGATAGTTGGATGAGAGATTTTCTTCGAATTAGGCTTTGATATGCCGATGCCAGTTTCTGCCAAATTATGAACCTGTTAATCTGCTATTGTGCAGGAGGAAGGAGCAAGTAATCTTGCACCGGATTTACAAGCGCAGATTGATGAGACTTTGGAGGAGATCACTCCAAGGTGCATTTTAGAGCTATTAGCCTTGCCCCTTGGTGAGGAGTACCAGAGGAGAAGGGAAGAGGGTCTTCAGGGTGTCCGCAATATTTTGTGGGCTGTTGGAAGTGGTGGTGCGGCAGCTGTTGCTGGCGGATTTACACGTGAAGATTTCATGAATGAGGCCTTTCTACATATGACAGCATCTGAGCAGGTGGAAGAAGATTTGTCAGTGCATTAGATATGCTTTCTTGTTTTAGGTTCTTTTGTCATATTACCTTATTATCACTTACCTTTCTTTTTGGTCCTCTTTCTGTTTTTTAAAAGGTTGATCTATATGCTGCTACCCCAAGAAATATCCCAGCAGAAAGCTTCGAAGTTTATGGAGTGGCACTTGCACTTGTTGCTCGGGCCTTCGTGGGAAAAAAACCTCATCTTATCCAAGAGGCTGACAACCTCTTCCAACAACTTCAGCAGACAACAGTGACTGCTCTGGGAGATGCTGTTTCTGCCTATCCTGTGAAAGAGAACCGCGAAATTGACTTTGCTTTGGAGAGGGGTCTTTGTTCCCTGCTTGTTGGAGAACTTGACGACTGTCGCTCTTGGTTGGGCTTAGACAACGAGAACTCACCATACAGAGATCCATCTATTGTGAATTTTGTCCTGGAAAACTCCAAGGATGACAAAGACAATGATACCCTCCGAGGCCTTTGTAAACTGCTGGAGACTTGGTTGATGGAGGTGGTCTTCCCCCGATTTAGAGATACCAAAGTTATACAATTTAAGCTTGGAGATTATTATGATGATCCTACGGTTCTTAGATATTTGGAGAGGCTTGAAGGAGCTGGAGGTTCACCATTGGCTGCAGCAGATGCAATTGTGAGAATGGGTGCTGAGGCTGGTGCTGTGCTTGATAATGTCAAGGCTAGTGCAATTCAGGCATTGCAAAAGGTCTTTCCACTTAGTTACAAGGAGAGTTTGAGACGTCAGGAAGATTATGAAAATTATTCTGCTATTTCCGTGGAAAACAAGGAACCATTTGAAATTCTCGATAAGGAAAATTCTGCTAACATTCCTCAGATTTCTGGGTATGAGACTTCTGGAGAAGTATCTGATCCAGAATCCATTATTGATAAAATCAAGGATGCAAGTGTGAAGATCATGTGTGCCGGCACTGTGATTGGAGTCATTACTCTGGCTGGCTTAAAGTATCTACCAACTAGGAGTAGCTCATCATTGTTACGTAAAGATACAGGCACAGCAATGGCTTCTGATGTCATCAATATAGGTATGATCAATGATACTTGAACTATCTAAGTTTTTTTAAGTTTAGCAGTGAACACAGTTATACATTCTTGTTCTACTTTTAGGCTATCATTTTGCTTTATATGAAGGATGCTTGCCATATAATTTGGTGGCTTCTTTTTTTCTCCTTTTCCCATGGAAAGGAAACACTTTTGTTAAATTCATCTACTTCCTAAGCTCTTTTCTGGGAGTGCACAGTGGACCAGGGCCTCCTCAATGATACCACATTCTTTTAAGTGAATGCTTGTCTTCCTGTCTCTTTCTCCATCTCTCTCACTCATGCGCAACGAGCATGCTCACAAGCTAACCTTAGGAAACAAGGGTGCCACAAGTTTTCAAAAGTGATTGTAGCAGTGACCGATAAGATTGATTTATTGCCGTTGGATATTGCATTTTGTCAACTCTTCAAGGGAATCTGGTTCTGTGGCCTTAATTATTAGTCTGCAGTTCTTAGATTTACACCTTGGTGTCCAAGGTGTTCAAAATTTGAATTACCAAGGATTTTTGCAGGTTTCCAAAATCAAATTAGGATTTTATAAACATGTTAAGTGAAAGGGGTACAATTGTTCGCTTCAAATTTGGACTTTAACAATTTAACTATTTCCAACTGACTCTTATATTCACCTATTTTGTCTTCTAACATCAGAGAAGCACTCAAAACATAATTTTTCGACATATAGGTGGCAAAATGCTTTAGTAATTATCTTAAACCTCTTTGACTATTATCACATGTAGAAAATATTGTTGAACTTTATTTGTTCAACTATATAGTTTTAGCGATTGAATTAAAGAATATGATAAAGTTGTGTTCTGATCATGCTATGGATTTTCTTTTTCCTTTTTTTTTTGGTGTGTGTGTGTGTGTTTTTTTTTGGGGGGGGGGGCTGGGGGGCTCTTGGTTGCTAAGAGTGGTTATCCCTTACTTGCATACTATCTTATAAACTTTCTTCCAACAAATAAAAGTGCAACATGCAGGTTTGCCAGATGTTGAAAAATCTGATGAAGTACCGAGAATGGATGCAAAGTTTGCAGAAGGTCTAGTTCGCAAGTGGCAGACTATTAAATCTCAGGCTCTTGGACCTGATCATTCTCTTGGAAAATTGCCAGAGGTATGGGAGTTTTTAACTGAAATTCATGTGTTTGTGGTTGGAGGCGGCATGTAAATATCTCTTGCTCAGTAATTTTTGGCAATAGCATGACTACATGATACAACATTTACAATCGAATCAATGATCAATAAAAGGAACTGAAATTAGAAGAGAGTGGGTGGGGCTGAAGGGAAATTGCTTGGGAAGCAGCCTTGACTTGTACTTACCTACACACTGGCTTTGTTGCAGTGAATTATGCCGCCCCTCCCCCCCAGCCCCCCCATCTGTCATTGAACTGGCAACTGCAAGGAAGGACTATCTGGTCTTGAGTTTATCTTATTTAAAAGGTCGCAGTGCCAGTAGACTAGGAAAAGTTTATGAATGTCAACGGCTGGTTACTGAATATGAGTGTTAAACCAACTACTTCCTGTTTACCTTTGGCTATAAATTGGGTTTGATTTGGTAGCTGTATGATCATAAGACATGAAGTATTTTCTGAGCAAAGAGATAGACCTGCTTTTATTCTTCATTACTAAATTTATTATATTTGTTAGGTGTTGGATGGTCATATGTTGAAGCTATGGAGCGATCGTGCTGCAGATATCGCCCAACATGGCTGGTTTTGGGACTACACTCTATTGAACCTGACTATTGACAGCATCACTGTCTCAGTTGATGGTCGTCGAGCCGTGGTTGAAGCAACACTTGAAGAATCGGCCTGCCTCACTGATTTGGCACATCCAGAAAACAATGATTCCTACAGCACAACCTACACAACAAGATATGAGATGGCTTGGTCCAAGTCATCGTGGAAAATTATGGAGGGAGCCGTCCTCAAATCCTGAGTGATATCCAGTACTAGAACTAGTCATCTCGTAAATAACATTTTTGTTTCGTTTTCAATCATCGGCAACTTGTTTGTCTTGCGACAAGCAAACCTGCATCCCAGTTGTATAATTTTGTGATTATGTGTCTGTATTTGAATGTTTTCTCCGCCAAGCAGGTGGCAATAAGATATGACCCGCATGATTTTAGGTTCTCCATATGGTGTGTATGCGTACGCCAATTTCGTTGGTACTGAGTCTTTAATTGTGCAAACATTTAAGTTGATGTCACATTATTCGGGGCAGGGGCGAATACGGACTGGGCCAGGTCTAATACCTCTAATAAGTTCTACCAGCTCGGCTAGGGCATATTCTTGCCCGGTCATTGAGCCACGGTTTTGTCCCCCAGCCCAAACATCAGCCCGGGCTTGGTACTGTCGTCAAGGCTCCAAAATATTAGGGGACAGGACTGGCCAGGTCCGCCAGGGCCCAAGTTGGTTTGTCCGCCCTGGGTCTGCAGCCATGTTACTGGTTATGAATTATAGTTTTTCTTGTTCACATCCGTGGATATACTTAACATGGAAATTATAAAGATTTCCATCATTTGTGGGCACAAATTGCTAAACAATTTTGGTATCAGAAATGAATAATTTCAGCGCAATATAGACATTTTATTATGTTTGAAATGGGGTGTCTGGTACCTCAACAGAGCTTACATTACTGAAGACGTTCGGTGTTTCCAAGGAAAGGAACTCCGGTTAACAGGGCTAGGGGCAAAGGTGAATCCAAACATCTCCTTGCGTGCTTGACCCAATTCTTTGAGTCCATCCAGTTTTGCAACAATTGCAGCATTTTCCTTAATGTGATTCATGCCCGTTTGTGGAGAGCTAACCGAAGCTTCCTCTCCTTTGTCTTCAATCCAATACCAAACTTCAGGAAAAGACTCTCTCTTTCCTTTTCCGAGTATTTCTTCTTAAGTTGCTTTCTTAATGTTTCCCTCTCACGATTGAGGTCCTTCAAACTGTATTCCAAACACCCCCCCAAAAAAAAAGCATGAGCAGAGATTTTCTTTCATAAGACAAGAATTGCTAAAGAAGAATAAAATTCTCTTCGATCTGTACATATGAGAATGTGAGATTTGTTAACTAATATAATTCCTTTGAGAACTGATTCTAGTGAACAATATATTCTTGAAGGGACGCAAGCAAAGTGGGGGTCTGTAATTAATAAACAGCTCAAGAGGAGTTTGAAGCAGAGAGCTGGAGATGAGAAACAATGTGATGAAGCTTTTAGATTTTCGATAAATACCTTGTTATAAGCATACTTTATAAGCACAAAAAGAATCAAAAGCAAACTATGCTACCCTTTTTCCTACTTTTGTTGCAAGTGAAAATTCCTCATCTCTACATCACATTAGCATGATAAATTCACCACAGCATTCTTATGAGAATGACACCAAAAGGAAACGAGAACAGCCGAACACATTACCATCATATCTTGAACTCCAAGAACCTCTGTTTGGCTAACATATTCTAGTCATGCATGTGAAGTCCATGTTTATGTTGTAAATAGTTGAGAAATAAGTATCTAAGATCTCCTAAATGAAGTAGAAAGAAACACCTTGAAGCCAATGAGATTGTCTGACCATCTTTGGTAGTTCCGCTTCCGGGGGATAGTGTATCCTTCAGAAAGGACTATCTCCTTAGCTCCACTTCCAGATATACAGAATCTGACGGATCACCTTTGAAGAGAAGGAACGAAACAGTTCTGTGGACCAGAGGCGCATTGCAGGCATGCCAAAGTTCAATTATTGCTCGCCGTTGTCTCTCAAATTCTGAGGCCCAATTTAAGGGGGATGCTAAGAACCCTGCAGCCACAATTAGCCCAACAAATTCTGCGCCCTTCTCGTTGTTGTCAGTGTACTTTCCTTTCTCCTGAACCGGCAATCAATATCCCATCAATGTTTTAAGGCTTATAGAAGGTAATTCTTGGCAGAATGACAGATTCCACACACACAGGTTTCAAAAATTTTAAAGCACTAAACCGATAAAAACACAAAAAATTTGAAACAGTATGAGTAAAATTCTGCATTTGCCCCTTGACAAAATGGCCAGTATAGGGAGAGAGTCTAGGACAGAAGAGTCATTTTGCCTAGAGACAAATCCATAATTTCCCTCTAACCAGCACTATTTCTAAATTTTGTGAATCCGGTTTTAACTCCCCTTTCTAATTTCTAAAACTTGTGTGCATGGAATTTGTCAGTCTCCCGATAATCTCTGCTGAAGTTGGAAAATATGTTTATGATAATGTCAATGTCAAAGATTAACTACTTCTAAAAGACTCTAACGTTGTATGTTACATAGAAATATCTAAAGAACTGTATTTAGGCTTCTCCCAATCCCGTCCGTACCTATTAGTTAACTCTTCCGCATCAAAAGAGCGTCAAGGCGGTCCTTGAGCTGAAGCTAAATTGCTATGCTTGGCCATCACAATTCATCATGCCACCTCCAGATTGACCATGTGTTTTGGATAAAAACCAACTGCTAATGTTTTAAACGAACAACTAATAAAGTTTTTTCTAGATAACCAAATAAGGTCGATCATGTAAAACCCACCAAGCAAGTCAGCTATAATATGTGTGTGGTGGGTATCAAACTAACAAAATAAATTATCTACTTTACGAAGGATGAGTTTAGGGTAAGCAGAGTCGAATCCACAAGAAAAAAAGAGATTTATTTCTTTTAAGATAAATAAAAATTAAAATAAAATTTGGGGTTTTGAATTGACTAAATTAACTACTAAATCTAAATAAACAAAGAATTAAAATCGAAATAACAAAACGACAAAATAAAATCGGGTAAAATTTAATGAATAAAAATCAAGATAAATTGACCTAGTTGAAGGGTTCGTTTCCACTTTAATTCAATCGATTGATCATTGATTCAAGAATAATTCAACAATGCATAAATAAATTAGTTATAATCACCGACAATCGCCCAACAACCAATCTCTCCTTATTTTGTCAATAATTAAGAGAAACTAGTTAATTATCGATAATTAAGAGAAACTCGTTAATTATTTTCCTAGTCGAGAGTCAACCCTAGAGAAGCTCTTAGAATTAAAAGTCTCAACAGTATTAAAATTTAGAGAGACCCAATTCTAATTAAGAAACACACATCCGATTCATTTAAATTAGATTATTTAATCTCATGACACGAATGTCATTTTTATAATACGAATGTCAATTATCACTTTATTAAAACCAACAAACAATTACAAATTTATCGTTTTAATTAGTTATAGATTATTTTAGATTTATTAAATATTGACCACCTATTCAATAACCCTAAAAAATCATGATCCATGAAGTACAGGAATTAAATAAATACCTATGATTGATGAATAAATTAACACATTTAGATCTCATGATATCATGAATCAAAATTTTAATTAATTTTTAATTAAAAAATAAGTTAGAATGAGTTCGATGGAAAAGAACTCACAAATAAAATTATTAATGTAACCAAAAAAAATGACCAGCCGTCCTTCTGTCCCCCAAAAGAATGAGCAGCCGCTGGTTAACCGGAAGAGAGAACGTAATCAAAGCGATAAAAAAATGTCTCCTGTTTTTTCCAAAAGGCCCCAGCCGCCTGCGTGAATGAAGAGGAAAAAAGTGACCCCCTTGCTGCAGTCGAGAAGAAATGAATAATTAGGGTAATGGACAGCCTCCATTTTGTATTTTCCCAAAAAACAATTAAAAATCTTAAAAATATGAAATTACACCCATTTTTTTTAATTTTAACTAAAGATAAAAATATTTTAAAAATCTAAATTATCAGAATAAAAAAATCTTATAAATAATTTTATAAATCCAAGGTTAAAATAAATATATCCAAAAATTCTTAAATTCTCAAAATCTAATTCAGACAATAAGATCTTTAATATTTATATTCCTAATTTTATAGTCCAACTCCTTTGAAATTGACGTATCCATGTACTAACGATCGAATATTTCTATCAAAATTTCCTCTTTCATGTCATATCATCAATTTTTATTCAATTTTTCCTCCTTTCTTCATAAATAACCTCTAATAATTTTAACACAATAAATATTTAAAATTAATATAATATTTATCAAAAAATAATATAAAATAAATCATAAATATTACACAAGGGGGCGGGATAGAGAGAGAGTGCACTGGATCCTCACCGAGTCACCAGTTTTCTTAGCAGACTGAAGTTTAGTCATTTGATTTGATCCCCCAACATATTCATTCACATTTCCTGTGGACTTTATATCCTGGACTATTACATACCACGAAGAAGATTTGGAATCTTTTCTGGGTAAGGTTCCACTATTGTCAAAAGAGGATAGATCCAAAGATGCGAATGGAAAGCACTCTGATCTGCTATGGAAGTCTTTCGCAGCCCCATCTGGTGAACTGTATGCATTTTCTTCCATGCTTGATTGATTTGATTTCTTTGTGAGGGGAGCAAAGATGGTTCCAATGGGTAAACATTGACAAAACCACTATCAAATGTTGGGATATCCCTCTCTCGTTTCAAAGAACCATAATGGTAGTCTCGATTTCGAGGTCGCAAGTGCAAAGTTTCATGTGCCTTACCATTCACAGTCAAGGCCAGTGTTCCTTCATTTGCCTCAGGATCACTAGACAGGTTATTAACTGCCCTTTTCTTCTTTATGCTCGAGTCTTCCATTTCAACACATCGAACTTCCTTGCAAAGATCTTCTGAATAATCATTTCTCCTTTGAGATATATACTCCGAACTTTGAGAGCAATCAGGTCCAACATAACTAAAATTGCAGACTGACAATTTTGAAGAATTATCATCAGAGGGTAATTGGTCTTCAGAATCTTCTAGTAGCTCAGGGAAGTGATGCATAGGTTTACGCCTTAAATTTGTGCCATAATACCGAGGTGTATTAAATGATCTCATATCCACATCTGGACGAGTAGGATCACTCATATCTGGTAATTCTGATACAGAACACTCATCTACCCATGCATTTTGTACTAAGGGTTCAGAAATCTGCCCAAAATCAAACCTGAAAAGTAAGGAAATAAGAATCAAGTCAGAACAAACAATTTTAATGCATACATCAGAAAAATGACTCTAATCAGATCTTTAACCTTGTATGCCAATGGTCCAGCCCAAACCCGAACTAAAAGGGGAGAAGCAAATTCTCACTATGGAAGAAGTCCCCAGCGACAATCCAGTGACAACAGCCTCCTCCCCTCCCCCGTCTGGGTTCGATTCTTGTTGTAACCAAAAAAAAAAAAAAAAAAAAAAAACTCACTATGGAAGAATAAAGATTCCCCATTGTTGGCAAATTGAAATAAGAGAATTAGGCAAATTAGCTGTATTATTTATAAGACAGGTTCTTGACAGTGACGTCAGTTCAAAAAAAATTGAAGGGAAAAAAAAAAAAGATTAACAGTTGCCTGGTACGGTAATACCAATTTTCAAAAAAAAAAATGTAAAGATGTTCGATCTCGTTTCCATAAAGAAAAATGAGTATGTAATATTGCTTACTTTATGTAAGCATGATTGTTATTTGCTTTCAATCTCACTAGCGTTGGTGGAACTTCCTAGGATAAAACTTTAACTGAGACACGTCTTACAAAGCTGGATCAATAAAATTTGTTGACTTAACCCAGCTTATAAGTTTTCCAAGTGCCATAAAGAGTTCCGTGACGGCAAAAAAGTTTGCTCCCGCAGCAAATGCTTTAATTCTTGGCAACTAATGATATCTATGTACAGTAGAAACAAAAACAGGGATCCATTTCTCACCTTTTTTTATAAGAATATCTTGCTCTTTCAATAATGCATCAGGGTCATAAGTGACGGAATTTGATCCTATATGTAAACCCCTCGGTTCATTCTGCAGTCTAGCCAATTCTTTCTGCAAATACTTTACCAAAGCTTATCTGACTTTACAAGATTGGCCTGGGCACAGGTAGACACCTTTTTAGCACAACTTGCAAAGAAGAGAGTGTTTTTCGATTGCTCAACATGAGTGCGGGATGGGCTTATTGTGCAAATGATGGCCGTTCTAGAATTTCCTCCAAGTGAGCTTTGTAGAATGCGTGTCAATTTAGAGTTTCTATATGTTATATGCCCATTTTTTCCCTTGCTGCATCAATCAAAGTCATATAGTGTAAATGGCTTAGGAGGAATAGTAGTAAGTAAAATCAGGATACTTGAATCATGATGCACTCAGCACCAAGACAAATTTGACAAAATTAAAGAGATGGATGATTTTTCAGAAGGTGGAAGTGACATGATCAGGCAGCTTGCTCAACGTGTATAGACCAACAGGTGCATTACCAGAAAAATGTCATTACGTCCCAAGGAATTTTGCAAAGGTACCATGTCAACATTATGGCATGGATATCACTTGTAAGGTGGAACACATTCAAATTGCATGTATAAGATGTAAAAATCCTGATGAATCAATTGACTCTGGAAGTTACACCATCAGACAAATGTAACTTTCGGAAATATTTAAGAGCATGAGTAATCACAACCTATTGATCTTCGAAGTGGCAGCAGGACAAGACAAGGAAAAACAAAATGATTGTTATAATGCAGAAAAACTCAGAAACAAGCAAAATGCATATCGTAGGAGAGAAGAATCACAAAATGTTTACCAAATCACTTAAGTTGGTGCCCAACCCCCCCACCCGGCCCAGTCAACAAAAAGAAAGCTACTTAAGTAGGAGCAATTCAAATGATTCACATAAAATAAAGAAGGTAGACAAAACATTATTCTGTAAAATTTATGCAGTCAGGAGAAATCTTAAAAACAATGCACTCCCAGCTCTTAAATCAACCTCTGATGAAGAAATATTGTGAAAAATTATGACATAATCAAAATGCTCTAGCATGGTACGAAGACCTCCTCCAAAGAAATCTGGAGGATCTTAATTTGGTGAGATATGAGATTTATATTGAGAATCATATATTCTATTAACAAGAGTTTTAGTGATACATAAATTCATGAAAACCTTAGCCTTTTAATATGCTCAGATTATAGAACGTAAAGATAAAAATGTCCTCCAGACACAGAGCAAGAACAAAAGTTCGTGTATTTTGTTAACAAAATTTAAAACCACACAGTATTAGAAATTTCCTCTACTATATATTATCAAACGGTTCCTTTTCCCCTTTAAAGTATCTTTTGTACCATTCCATAATTTTAGACCATGAAAAGGAAAATAAATTTAATTTCAGTTATATTAGTTCTCTGACAAAATACAATAACTTCAGGCAAATTGAGGTTCAAGGTATGCCATTAATGATTGCAACGGTGATATGCACGAAGTTATGAAAAGAAGTATTCACTGCCACATCAGATTCTACTTCTTCCCATATTATATTACTAGCTTCCAATAAGAGTTGAATTAGAAAACAAGCACAAAAGAAACATCAGGTAACCTTAGTTTGCGAACAACAGTCCCCAGAGTTAGTAAACTGTGATTTATGTGGCAACCTTCTTTAAGTCTTGAACCAGCAGATAAGGACCGAGAAGCATGTTCGCTACCAGCAAGATCAACGAAATTCTGCACCCAGAGAATTATAAAAAATAAAAAAATAAAAAAAAAAGGAAAGGAAGGAAGAAAGGAAAACATAATGTCTTCCCAACATTTCCATCTCGAGAAGATATAAAAAGAACTTGAAAATATATGTTCTCAGTAGTCTTGTCATTCTTACCACAGTAGCCACAAGAGCACTTGGATTCTTGACACCAAGGAATTCACTAGGACAACTTTCAACTGTCTGGAAAAAAAATATATATATCTTGTATCAGGTGTGCACATTTTAAGAATTGATTTTTTTTTTTTTTTAAAAAAAAAGAATGATAATCCACATATATAATAAAGATGTATCCAGAAAGGATGTGTTGAGGCAAGGGAAGGGTATAAGGGTTCTTTCCCTGTATATGAAGCTGCAAACATCCAAAGCAGATGTTAAAGAAACTGAGTTTCATGTTCAGCATGTCAGAGATAGACACCTTGCATGTTTCTCTCATCACTTTTTCTCAACCCAATTACGTCAACATTCACGCAGGATTACCTTTTTCCATGCCGGAGGAATTATCACATATCCATTCTTAATGAGCAATCTTAAACACTAGGAAAACCAATTCTGCACTCAATCTTAATCAAGCTGGTTACTATTTAATTTATCAAAATGTCATGTGAGACTTATATAAATTCAACTAGAGAAGATAGAAATGGGTAGGAACTAGGTTTCATTTATCACCAGACCTTTTAAGTAGCAAGATGTTTTGTAATATTTTTAAAATTAATCATAATCATTAGAAAATAATTCACAGATTAAGTTTGTCCTATTTGGGTTTCTTTTTCCCTTTTGCTGTGGTAATTAACCATAATTTACCTCAAGCATTGTTAAGGGCCCTATTATTAACTGAGGGACAGATGTCAAATTGAATGACTTCCAACAGATCAAATTTAAGTTATCAGTCCTAGGTATGTGTCGGCATACTAAGTTACCTCTATCTATTGCTTCAATCACCCATCTCAAATGTTACCACAAGGCCGTGATTATTTTCACACTATCAGCTGCAATTGCTTCTTAGTCTCATCAGAACATTCAAATCAGAAGCTATCAAAAAAAAAAAAAAAAGAAACCAAATAAAAGTCAAATGCTACCTCTCTAATTGCAAGCAAGCAACTCATGTAACTCATTTCCTATTATAATAACAAAGGTAACAAATCTTTTTAGAAGGTAATCGTACCAGCCTGATAATCTGATGAGATCTGGAACTAGTTTCATTCAGAGAGGTCTCACCTATCTGTCTTTGAGCTGTGAGAGAAGAAAACAAGAACAAAATCTGGTTTTGTGGAGGGCAGATAGTATGAGGAATAAGTTGCAATTACCTTCACAAACAGAAAGAAGCTCCTTCAGATGGTGCCAATCTCTTAGACTCTCCTCCACAAGTCCCTTAACCACAGTTCCCCTCTGTCAACATCACAGCACAAGAAATTAGTACAAGATGTTACTCAAATGAATTTGATCCAAGTCCAGACTACTTTACCTCTGGATCATCTAGAAGTCTAAGTGGGGAACCATCTCCGCTGAGAAGGTCCCTAACAGCTTCATTGTATATCTCCATGGCAGAAAACTTCGGTGAAAATTCCCTTTCTTTGCGCTAAATTAGAAAAGTGAACATAAGATGAAATATGTCATCAACCACATTTGGGAAAATTGACCTTACAAGTACAACTTACCTTTTCTATGTATTGATAGATGTCTGTCACTGCACAGTCAGTGATTCCCCTCATGGTGTATGTCTTTCCGCTGCTTGTTTGTCCATATGCGAAAATGCTTGCTGGAGAATATGTTTCTCTGGTGAAAAAGTTTCACAGGACGATGTTTTATAGAAAAAGAATTTACCAAAAACAAGGAAACACAGTGTGCCCACTATTAAAACCAGTGAGGACCGAGAGAGCAACTTCCTTAGCTGCTTCCTCATACACCTGCCTTGTTGAAGTATCACACCCAAACACTCTGTCTATTAAACCCCAGCCAAGAAAAAAAAATGGATAGAAAAAAGAAATTAATAATATTTTCTTCTCTGAAGCCTTCAGGTGACGCAGCTCTAAGCAAACATGTAAGCCGGAAAAGTTGCAGAGTCTATTCATGGGTGCATCACGAGTAAGGTTGACTTCTATCCTTGGGTTGTCAAGCAAAGAAATTCCTCATGTGTGGCGCCTTTAATTTGTCTTTTTCTCTATTTCTGTTGAACAAAAATATATTTCTAACTCTTCATTCACTAATGATAAAGCGAGATAGAAAATCGATACTCCAGATTTTTCTCATTAAAAAAAGCTGGGATTCCTGATAATTCAGAAATTATAGTATGAGATGCAATCTCATATATCCTGCTAAAATTCCAGGATTTAATCAAGATGAATTGAAGACGAGTGGTTGTGAAATTAAAAACAAGGAACATTTGTCACCATAACCTGACTAAAGTTACTCATTGGCTTAATATGACATAAATATTAAATTACGTATAACGTTGGTGAGAAACATGACTCACACACTAAAGATTGAAGTGCACCCTATGTCCTAATACCCTAATAGAAGAAAAGACATTCCCTTACCAAATCTGAAGGCAGATGGAAAAGGGGACCTTTCTGGAATTGTGTTCTTGTAGACAATGGTGTCGTGGTTGACACAATCCCAATCCGATAAATCGGAGCGGGCAATTTCTTTCTCATTCAAAGGCCTTACTCGGACTGCAACAAAAATTTTCTCCCCTTGGGGCCATCCCCACTGTCTCCTGCTGCAATGCATCTTCACCGCTATTTGCTCCCATCTCAAGCCTCTCAAATGCTAGGTGCCCTTAAAATGTTGAAGTCCCTCCTCCACGGATAAAAGTCTAACCAAATCTTACAGATGGGACATATCCCAAGATCCGGTTCAAAAGAATTAATTTTATAAGGGCCCACGGGGGACTGCCGATCAATATGATCGCAATAACAATCTATCGAAGGGTCATAGTCGCGTCGATCAGCCTACTGAAAGGTCTTAATCGTCCAATTCTACCAAACGATAGGGTCTTAACCGTCTCGATTAACCGATCGTTGATAACATGCAATTTATTGAATTTATTTTTTTTGTTATCATTGTTTGAATTTGATTGTTTAATGCCATAATGATTGTTTTTATTGAATTTTCATTTTAGGAGATTGGGTTTGAAGATCTGGAGCACAATGGGCTTAATGAAGCAATTTTGAAGCTAATTGAGTCAAGATATTTTTTATTGGGCTTTGAAGAGGAGGAGTTTGAATTTTAATTCAACATTTTAGTAGTATTTTTATTTTTAGTAAAATCTGTTTTTTTTTTAGTAGGAGTGAACTTTTGTAATCTCCTAATTTTGGAGACTCCTAATTGATTTAGAAGTCTAGAGGAAGGAAAATAGGGTATCAAATCTTAATACCTTTTCATTCCACACGCAAGGGCCGGCTGCTCCTCCACCTTTTCATTCCATACACAAATAGGTTGCCCCCTTCCATATTATTTATTCCACACACAGGAGACATATTTCTACAGGGACGGCTACATCAAAGCAAAAAGGGTCACTCTCTCCTCCCAGAACATTTTTCTTTACTTTTTTTATTTTTATTTTGTTCAAGACTTAGCACCATGAGTGGCTAATTTTTTATTTCTGATTCAAGGGGAATTTTAATCGATTGTTCTTCATTGTGAGGTTATGTTCTAAATTTAATTTCTTGCTTTTATTCAAGTATTCGTTGATTCTTGATTTAATTTTAAGGAAACCTAATATTGGTTAATCTGACAATTTAATTCAATATTAGTTTTTCTATTACTATCCAGGAATTCAGTGATCCGTAATTGTCATGAACGAATGGTACAAGTAGTAACTAAGTTATTTTTGTTATGGGTCTTTTACCGGTAATCAATTGACCTATGGAATCAATGGAACAAAATTGAGTAATTGCGGCTATCCCAATTATTTATATTTTGGTTTAACTGTTTTCACATAACGTAATGCTATCATTATATTGATATGGAACGCTATCGTGCCCAGTCGATTAATGATAAGTTCCGATTAGATGCTGGGTTTGATCGATTAAATTAGGAAAACACAAGATTTATTACGGCTATCCTAATAGATCTAAGGTTAAATGCTTGAATCGCAAGAATAATATTTAAACCGATGATCAATGAGACAATCGAATATATGAACCCTTGGATCAGTATTTAATAGATTGAATTTTCTTTATAATTTTAGTTTGTTGCACTATTGCTTGTTTCTTATTTTTAGGTTATTAACTTTTATTTGGTAATTGTTATTTTAGTAATTTATTTGAAAACCCCCCAATTTTATTTTTAACATCAACTAGGAGATTAAGTTAATTAGTTCTCTTGGGATTTGACCTGGTAACCACTATTGCTACAGTTTGTTGCATTTGGAGAAATCAGTATTAATTTGAGGGCTTCGACAACGCGACCAAATTTTGGCGCCGCTGCCGGGGAACTATTTTAATTTCTTAGTTGTGATTTATTATTTGTTTTGCTGACCTCTTTAATTTTATGACCCGTTCTTCTCAAGAAGGTGAATTGGAATATGTTCCCGAAATTGAGAAAACTGTTCGCCGATTGAAAAAGGAGGCCAGACAAAGGAAAGGTAAGTTACGTAGAAGACCAATTTTTAACATTGATCTGACAATTTGTGACAGGTCTATTTTTGAAGAAGAAGAGGAAAAGATGGCCGATCGTCAGAGAACCTTGAAGGAATTGGCTGCTCCCAATTTGAATCAACAGCCTTTGTGTATCGAATACCCAAATCTTGAGGTAGCTTTCGAACTTAAATCTGGTTTGATTCACTTACTTCCTATTTTTTGTGGTCTTCCAGGTGAGGATCCACATAAACATTTGAAAGAATTCCACGTTGTTTGTTCGAGTATGAAACCTCAAGGTGTGACCGAGGAACAGATTAAGTTGAGAGCTTTTCCCTTTTCCCTAAAAGAAAAGGCAAAAGACTGATTGTACTATTTACCTCCGGGTTCGATCAATACATGGAATGGGATGCAGAGATTATTCTTGGAAAAATTTTTTCCTGCATCTAGGGCGGCCAATATTCGAAAGGAGATATGTGGGATCAGACAGATTAGCGGAGAGACGTTGTATGAGTACTTCGAGAGGTTTAAACAACTCTGCGCTAGCTGTCCACATCATCAAATACCGGAACAGCTCTTGATACAATATTTCTATGAAGGACTTCTACCCATGGATAGGAGTATGGTAGATGCGGCTAGCGGAGGAGCCTTGGTAAATAAAACACCTGAAGAAGCCAGACAATTGATCACAAACATGGCAGAAAATTCTCAACAATTTGGGTTGAGAACGGATGGAGTTACGAAACGTGTCAATGAGGTAAGCCACTCTCACCTTGAAAATCAAATTTCTGAATTGACTGCTTTGGTTCGTCAGATGGCTGTAGGACAAATACATGCAACCAAAGTCTGTGGCATATGCTCGATACCTGGACATCCTACGGATATATGTCCATCTTTGCAAGAAGATTCTACTCATCAAGCAAATGCCGTAGGAGGATTTCCTGGCCAATCTCAAGGGAAGTTCGATCCCTACTCCACTCATTATTATCCCGGTTGGCGAGATCATCCAAACCTGAGTTACGGGAATCAAGGAGGACAGACAAGATATCCTCCTCAGCAATTCAATAGGCCAACACAAGCACCGACACAATCATCTAATTCAGGTATGTCCCTAGAAGATATTGTGAAAGCTCTCGCGACTAATACCCAACAATTTCAACAGGAAACGAGAGCTAGCATTCAAGACTTGGGGAAGCAAATCACTCAATTAGCAATTTCGGTTAGTAATTTGGAGGCTCGAACTTCAGGAAAATTACCTTCACAAACGGTCGTGAATCCCAAAGAAAACGTCAGTGCGATAATGTTGAGAAGTGGGAAGGAACTTCACTCGGTCTCTACTCCATCTAAAAATGTGGATGAAGGGAAGGACATGGATAAGAAAGATGAACGCAAGCATCGAAATTCAATCAAGGTATCATCCGAGTCCTCTTTGTCTAACACTTCTAGTACAATTGTACCATTTTTTCCTAGCAGATTGGAGAATTCAGAAAGGGAAGTTAAGGAGTTAAAAGGTGATGAAATAGGTGAGAATGTATCTGATGTGATCAAGGGAACTTTATCCGAAAAATATGCGGATCCAGGTATGTTTACTCTACTTTGTGTTATTGGTAAGAAAAAAATTGAGCATGCCATGTTAGACTTAGGAGCACCTGTAAATATCATGCCTTATTCAATTTATAGTGCTCTAAAATTGGGTCCCGTAAAAGAAACTGGGGTTGTTATTCAGTTGGCTAATCATTCTTATGTTTACCCAGAGGGGATTGTTGAAGATGTGTTGGTACAGGTTAACGAGTTAATATTTCCAGCAGATTTTTATATATTGAAAATGGAAGAAGACACTATCATAGATTCAGCTCCACTTTTATTAGGAAGATCGTTCATGAAGACATCAAAGACAAAAATAGATGTGGACGAGGGTACTCTCTCCGTCGAGTTCGACGGCGAGATTGTTAAATTCATTATTTTTGATCCTATGAAATACCCAAATAAGTGTCAATCAATTTGTTTTGCTGATGTTGTGCAGGAAATTTGTGAAGAATAGCGTGTCATTAATTTTGAGTCGAATGCACAATTAGATATGGAAGGAAGGTTACATGAGGTTCCCAAGTTGAAGTTGAAACCTCCTTGAAGAGAAATAAATGAAGACCGTCGAGCATAACGACGTTAAAATAATTGCGCTTGTTGGGAGGCAACCCAAATTTTTTTTAAGAGTTTGATTTAATTTTCTAGTAATTTTATTTATTTATTTTTGGGTGTTTTATTATGTTATTTATCTCCCCTTTTAATTTTTACTTGTGTCCAGCAATTTTCTCAAGTCAAGTCACAAATGGAGTGATATTCAGATTTCGGACAGAAGCAGTCATTCTCATACCAGATGATCACGCGGTATTCTGAAGGCTTAATCCAAAAGTGGGCAGAAGCACTCCTTCTCTTAGGAGATGATCACGCGGTATTCTGAAGGCTTAATCCAAAAAATGGGCAGAAGCACTCCTTCTCTCAGGAGATGATCACGCGGTATTGGGTACCCAAAAAGGAAAAAAAAAAAAAGTCAAATGGGAGAAGAGAGAACATTCACAACACACCCCAATTGCACTTGCCAAGCAACCATCCGCTGACCAAGAGCTCCCATTCCCGCCATCACCTTAGGGGAGTTCTCTCTCTTTTCTTCATTGTTTTCATTTTTAGCATTTCATTCTTCCGTTAGTTTTTTTTTACTTTCCGCATTATGCCTAAACGTCTTCCTTTTGCTTCATTGAGGACAATGCAGCATTTAGGTGTGGGGGAAGAATTCATGAATCCATGTCATCTTTCTATTTTCCTTCCAATTCCACACTCTTTTGATTTTCATCTGAAAATGATCTTTGAGTTAGCATTCATTGTTGATTTGAGTTGGAATGCATGAAAGAGACAAGTGTGATTAGTTGTATTTTGGATAAAAATTGTTTTAAGCATCCTATTGACTGTGACGATTGAATTAGATACAAATGTACAAAATTCGATACAATATTACACACTTTTGTGAGCATTTGAGCCTTGAGAGCATATAATCATTTTTGCTCTAATTTTTTTCATGAGTGTGCATCAATCATAGTGTGTTTATTCTAGAACTTGCTTTGCAATGCTTTTCAAGATCACATTCATGAATTCATGCATTAATATGATGGGGGCAATTAGGTTTACACACTTTATCTATCTTAAAAAAGACCTTCCCGTGCATACTTATTCCCTAGTGAACCAAATTGAGCCTTTATCCCTTTTTCTTTGATTATAACCTCACAAATTGACACACAGCCTTCTTTTTATGCTTAACCTTCTTTTTGACCCTTATATCAAAGAAGCATGTGTTAGGGCTTAAACGGATGGGAATTTGCAAAGGAAATGGGATAATTTTATGTTGGGGAGTATTTTTAGAAATTTGTTAATTCGATTTACGAGATTTGTATATGCACTACATGTTCTTTCTTGAGATTGATATTCGATTGTTCTCTCTTCAAAAAAAAAAAAAGAAAAAAAAATGAGAGAGAAGAGAAAAGTATTTAGAAATATGATCAATGAATGATAAGGTCTTGATTGAATCATTTTTCTTGGGTTGATTGTACTTCATGTTATGGGATGAGTTGATAGTAGGAATATTTTGAAATTTTTGACATGCTTCTTTGGTATACATTACACATCATTTTTACCTTTTCCCTACCCTTACCCTAGCCACATTACAACCCTTATAAAGACCCCCAGATTTTTGTTTTGAATTCATATATTCAGTGGTGGAGATTTGATTAATAAACAAGCTTATGGTAATAGCATACTATGCGTTGATTTTGAGAGTTATCGATAAATTCCTTTTAAACACTTGAGTGCATAGAGCGATTTCCTTGTGAGGGTAACGGATCTTGTTGCATTGAATTCTGATGATATTGTTGAGTCTATTGGGATGCCTATATATTTTCTTTTAAAGTTATACAAGCTATGATTACTTGCTCTCTGGATTGTGGTTCTGATTTGAATGTTTCAATGTGTGCTGCTTGAGGTTGTTGGATGATGAAATGAAGGAGGGGAAGGAGTGAAGAGGAGAATGGTTGTGTGACATTGGGATAGAGAATGCTTGAGGACAAGCATTGGTTTGGTGTGGGGGAATTTGATAACATGCAATTTATTGAATTTATTTTTTTTGTTATCATTGTTTGAATTTGATTGTTTAATGCCCTAATGATTGTTTTTATTGAATTTTCATTTTAGGAGATTGGGTTTGAAGATTTGGAGCACATTGGGCTTAATGAAATAATTTTGAAGCTAATTGAGTCAAGATATTTTTTATTGGGCTTTGAAGAGGAGGAGTTTGAATTTTAATTCAACATTTTAGTAGTATTTTTATTTTTAGTAAAATCTGTTTTTTTTAGTAGGAGTGAACTTTTGTAATCTCCTAATTTTGGAGACTCCTAATTGATTTAGAAGTCTAGAGGAAGGAAAATAGGGTATCAAATCTTAATACCTTTTCATTCCACATGCAAGGGCCGGCTGCTCCTCCACCTTTTCATTCCATACAAAAATAGGTTGCCCCCTTCCATATTATTTATTCCACACACAGGAGACATATTTCTACAGGGACGGCTACATCAAAGCAAAAAGGGTCACTCTCTCCTCCCAGAACATTTTTCTTTACTTTTTTTATTTTTATTTTCTTCAAGACTTAGCACCATGAGTGGCTAATTTTTTATTTCTGATTCAAGGGGAATTTTAATCGATTGTTCTTCATTGTGAGGTTATGTTCTAAATTTAATTTCTTGCTTTTATTCAAGTATTCGTTGATTCTTGATTTAATTTTAAGGAAACCTAATATTGGTTAATCTGACAATTTAATTCAATATTAGTTTTTCTATTACTATCCAGGAATTCAGTGATCTGTAATTGTCATGAACGAATGGTACAAGTAGTAACTAGGTTATTTTTGTTATGGGTCTTTTACCGGTAATCAATTGACCTAGGGAATCAATGGAACAAAATTGAGTAATTGCGGCTATCCCAATTATTTATATTTTGGTTTAACTGTTTTCACATAACGTAATGCTATCATTATATTGATATGGAACGCTATCGTGCCCAGTCGATTAATGATAAGTTTCGATTAGATGCTGGGTTTGATCGATTAAATTAGGAAAACACAAAATTTATTACGGCTATCCTAATAGATCTAAGGTTAAATGCTTGAATCGCAAGAATAATATTTAAACCGATGATCAATGAGACAATCGAATATATGAACCCTTGGATCAGTATTTAATAGATTGAATTTTCTTTATAATTTTAGTTTGTTGCACTATTGCTTGTTTCTTATTTTTAGGTTATTAACTTTTATTTGGTAATTGTTATTTTAGTAATTTATTTGAAAACCCCCCAATTTTATTTTTAACATCAACTAGGAGATTAAGTTAATTAGTTCTCTTGGGATTCGACCTGGTAACCACTATTGCTACAGTTTGTTGCATTGGGGGAAATCAGTATTAATTTGAGGGCTTCGACAACCCGACCAATCGTGACTTATCAAGTGGAAATAGTCACCTCAATCAGTCAAGCAAATATCAATCCTCCAACCGAACAACTCTCAAAAGACCTTTTATCAGTCAAGTAACCGAACGAGGGACAACACCCCTATCAATTAAAAAAGGAATGTCGAAACTTCCTTGATTTTAGTTTCTTATTTCATATCAGTAATTCCGAAATCTTTCAGATAAAGAAAATATTCCTCCCGAAGAGAAAGATTTCCCGATATATGAGGATCGTGATCAATTCGTAATATTGACTTCCGAGATTCCTGAAATCAGTTCGATAAGGAAAGTATGGTGGAAGTCCCTCAGCGGCGCACAACTCTCACAGGTATAAAGGATCTCAAAACCCTCGACATCAGGTACGCTCTCGAAGTCTAACACAGGGGGCATCACAGGGAACCACTCTCCCTCTACTCTCAGTCTGTTTCTTTCAAACGAAAATCGCTCTTTATTGACTTGAGCGTCGGAATCTCCCCGCCGGAGCACCCTCCAACGGTTTTTGCAGGTGTATCCACTCTCGATGGCAACCGTTCGAATCAACAAGGAGCTGGTATCTGAAGAGCCAAAATCCACCTCCATCAGATTGGCGTCGTCTGTGGGAAACAAACTGATTCTTTGAAATCTTATGGCGATGCTCGCAACTGTCATTTCCGACACAGCACCCATCAAAAGAAGAAAACCGATTATAGGTTTTGATAATGATGACCTTCTAGCCAGGATAGATATTCTCCGGGATGACCCTATAGTCATCACCCTCAAAATAGACTCCTACACTGTGAAAATGGTCCTTGTCGATCAAGGGTTGATTGCGATCTCCTAACCTAGGACTCCTTCTGTAGGATGGGTTTCAATCCATCTCGACTTTTGTCATCCACCGGATCCCTCCAAGAGCTTTCGGACGAGCCCACTTATCCCGAAGGCATCATCTATCTTCCTGTGACCTTAGGGAGACCCTCTAATCACGGAACCGCTCTCGTCCTCTTTCATGTGGTAAATCTCTACTCCCCCTACAACGTCATACTCGGCAGACCCAGTCTAGACGATTTAGAGGCGTTACCGAGCACGAGACACATGAAAGTGAAGTTCAGAACACCACTAGGGGTAGAGACCATCAGAAGTGACTCCGACCTCTATATCCTCTTCGCGATGCAAGACGCTCAAGAAGTTTTCCCGATTAATGCCCTGAAACCTAGAGACGACACTGAGCCGAGAGCTAAGCCTAAGCCAGGCTAAGAAACGACCAAAATCCTTATAACAAACAATCCCAGTCAAACGGTCAAGATAGGAGCCAACCTATCACCTCCCTTACGAGAGGCCTTAGTCGCCTACCTGCAACGACACTCGAAAGTCTTCGCATGGACTCCAAAAGACATGCCTGGCATAGACCCATCGGTCATAGCCCATAAACTGACCGTTAATCCCAATTTTAAACCGATTAAGCAGAAGATGAGGGTATTCGCCCTTGAACGTCAACGCGTCATCCAGGAAGAGGTCCAGAGGTTGTTGACAGCAGGATTTATCTGGGAGGTCAAGTACCCCGAATGGCTGGCTAACGTAATCCTTGTGAAAAAGGCTAACGGCAAGTGGAGGATGTGTGTAGATTTCACCGACCTCAACAAAGCGTGCTCGAAGGATAGTTATCCGCTCCCCAACATTGACAAGCTTGTGGACAATTTCTCAGGACACCAACTTTTGAGTTTCATGGATGCCTACTCCGGCTATAACCAGATCAGAATGGCACCAGAAGACGAAGAGAAAACCAGCTTCATCACTGAGTTCGGTACATATTGCTATCGGGTCATGCCTTTCGGCTTGAAGAACGCCGGGACAACTTTCCAACGGCTGGTCAATGCGGTTTTCAAAGATCAATTAGGCAGGAACGTCGAAACTTATGTGTAACGGAACCGCCGATAGCCATGAGAAGTGCACGAGAAGTTTGCACGAAAGGACATGAGCAAAAGGTGCAAACAAAAGGTCATAAGCAAAAGACACCAATTTGGAAGGAGGTTGTACGGACAAATCATCGAAGGAGGTTCGCCCGATCAAATGTCCTCAACCAAAGGTCACCAATGAAGAGGCATCAATTCCATCCAAGCTAATGCCATCACTTGAGAAGACCTATGAGTATCCAGCAAAGTGCTCGAGCAAAGACAAGCATCGCACAAGCAAAGTCTCATGGCGTCCAAGTAACCGTTCGCCAAAGGACGTGACCCTTGAACCAAGAGTCATGACCATTGAACCTTTACCAAAGGACACCATCATGTCGCAAGCTTTCACTAAGGTCCAAAGGACTCCAATGAAGCAGCACAATGGAGGAGATATGGCCGAGGAGATGCAAATGGCAATAGCAAGCGAAAATGTGCCATCGCTATGCAAAAAGGCACAACCATTGGCACTAGACGATGGGCCACCAAAAAGCAATCTTGGAACACGACTCAAGGCAGCCTCTAAAGACATTCTTAAGGCTGAAGACAGCGAGAAGACACCAAGAGCAAAGCACCAGTTCGTCGACAGCCAAAGGATAGAAGCTACAAGCCACCAACCATTGAACAATGTAGAATTCTAGATAGATTACTTATGTTCTAAGTAATCAGCACTTAGTGCCCCTTAAATTAGTAGTTTAAGTGTTAGAATTCATGTTTTAAGTGTTGTAATAAATGGGTAATCATTGTATAGGGCCAAAGGACTCTTTTAGTGCAGTTATGAGCAGTTAAATGCCAAGGAAGGTCATGTAAAAGTCATACGACTGCATTTGGTCGAATTGTTGCCAATGCTGTCCATTCCTTGCCCCCTCCCCTTGCCTATAAATAGGTATGCCTTGTACTCATTTGAGATCATTCAATCAAATTCAGAAGTAAAATCAGAGAGTTCCTCTCAAATTAGGGCTTAAGAGTGCCTAGCCTCTTAGGTTACATCACCCTAGATTGATAGGCTCTTGTTCTTGGACATACCCGCCAAGGCAAGTTCAATCCCCATCCATCCTTCTCCATTTCCTTTCCCTATCCATCCCCTTAAGTCTATGAGCCATCCTACTGCATAGGACCTCATTGCCATGCAGCAAGGGTACTCCAACCATCACCCTAACCTCCCCAAACCAAACCAAAAATTTTCTGCAGCAAACAAAGGCTACACGGCCTGTTTTTTGTGCAGCAGCCCCTCGGATCCCTTACATTATGTCGACGACAAGCTTATAAAGAGTGTTACAGCGGAAGCTCACGTTGCAGATCTTGAAGAGACCTTCCAGACTTTAGAACGGTACAATATGCGGTTAAATCCGAAAACATGCACATTCGGAATCGCTTCCGAGAAGATTCTGGGTTTCATAATCACCGATCAAGCGATAGAGGCCAACCCCGAAAAGATAGAAGCAATATTAGATATGACTCCCCCCGGACACTCAAGGAAGTGCAACGCCTGACTGGTCGAATAGCAGCCTTAAGCTGATTCATGTCCTGAGTTAGCGAAAAGTATAAACTCATATTTGACGCGTTGAAGAGGTCTCGGCAATTCAAATGGACGCTCGAATGCCAAACAGCCTTTGAATGACTGAAAGAATAACTGATGCAACCCCCACTGCTCTCACGGCCCGTTCGTGGGGAGGAACTTTACCTGTATTTGGCCGTTTCTGAAAGAGTACTCTGTTCCGTAATGGTGAGATAGAAATCCACCGCCCAGAAACCAGTCTACTATATCAGCAGGATACTGAAAGATTCTGAAATTAATTACCGGCCGATCGAGAAGATAGCCTATGCTTTGGTTATCTCAATAAGGCGTCTTCGGCCATTTTTTCAGGTCCATACCATTGTAGTACTCACCGATCAGCTGCTGAAACAAATCCTCCAGAAGAGGGATACGTCAGGACGACTCATAAAGTAGAGTGTAGAGTTAGGCGAATTTTATATCCAATACCGACCACGACCCGCTATAAAGGGCCAAGCACTGGCAGATTTTATCCTTGAATGCACTTTACCCACAGTGTCTGAAGAGCAACTTCTTAGCCATCAAGAAGAATGGACAGACCCCGAATAGACTATCCACGTGGATGGATCGTCAAACTCTTCAGGAAGCGGTGCTAGACTCATATTGGTAGGACCAAACGATTTTAAGGCAGAGTACGTCATCCGTTTTGATTTTCAAGCCACAAACAACCAAACCGAGTATGAAGCTCTGTTAACGGGCCTCCGGATCGCCACCAGTATGGGAGCACGAAATGTCAGGGTGTTTACGGATAGCCAGTTGGTCATGAAACAAATCAAAGGGTTTACGAGACCAGAGACCCGATCATGGCGAAATATCTAAGTAAGTTGCGCGAGACGATAGATCGGTTAGACAAAGTAGATATTCAACAGATCCCTCGTTCGGAGAATGCGTGAGTGGCTACCCTGTCAAAACTGGCTAGTTCCGATTCAGTCGCTTCCAGCCGAACAGTGTATATTGAAAGCCTACCGTATCCCAGCATTGACGAGCCCAAGGAGATCCTCCCAGTCGATCAGCCGCCTAGCTGGAAGGATCCTATAGAAGACTATCTGAGACACGATCGTCTGTCGAAATCCCCAGGGGAAGCAATAAACTGAAACGAAAGGCCGCGCACTACGCCATAATCGATGGGGTTCTCTACCGCAAGTCATTCACTCACTCATATCTGCGATGTCTGACCCCAGAAAAAGGGAATTATGTCCTTCGAGAAATTCACGAAGGAGTCTGCGGCAATCACCTGGGTGCCCAAAATCTAGTCTATAAAGCTCTTCGATAGGGATATTACTGGCCAACCATGAGAGTCGATTCAGACAACTACGTCAAAAGGTGCGACAAATGTCAGCGCTTCTCATCAGTTCCTCAGCTACCATCCACCCAACTTAATCCAATATCCAGCCCTTGACCGTTTGCTCAGTGGGGCATGGACATCCTCGGACCATTTCCTCCAGCCACGGGACGACGAAAATTCTTGATTATGACAATCGACTACTTTACGAAATGGGTGGAAGCCGAGCCTTTAGCCCAGATCGCGGCCGTTAAAGTCCAATCCTTCGTATAGACTCACATTATCACTCGGTTCGGTATACCACGCGTCCTTATCACGGATAACGGAAAACAATTCGACAATCGACGTTTTCGGGAGTTTTGCGAAAAGTTGGAGATCCAGCATAGGTTCTCATCAGTCACTCACCCGCAAACCAATGGATTGGCCGAAGTAACTAACCGAATGATTCTACAAGGACTAAAGACAACACTGGATGCCGCCAAGGGACAATGAGTTGAAGAACTTTATAGCATCCTCCGGTTGTATCATACTACCTCTTGAAGGGCAACAGGAGAAACACCCTTCACTCTGACTTACGGAAGTGAAGCAGTCATACCCGTGAAAATAGGCATTCACTCGCTCCAAGTAGCTCATTATGATGCCGGGCAAAACGAACGCGCCCTACGAGAAAGGTTAGACCTATTCCAGAGTTACGGGAATCCGCATCAGCACGGATGGTGGCCTATCAACAACAAATGATCCAGTATCATAACTGAAGGATTAGAAACCGAGCGTTTAAATCCAGAAAATTAGTGCTACGGAAAGTGGAAGCAACCGGCCAACAGCAGCCCGGGAGTAAGCTCGCCCCTAATCGGGAAGGTCTGTATCGAGTACGTTCTGTAGTCCGACCAGGAATGTACCAACTCGACAACCTAGACGAATCGACGATACTTAGAACTTGGAACTCGAAAAACTTACGCATATACTATCAATAAATCTCGCACTATCCGATAGCCGGGAGGTCTTTCTTAAGCCCGACTCAAGATCTCCAACCGGAGGGTCTCAGTCACCCAGTCTCTATCGATCGTACGCGTCGTCAATAGGGTATGTAACTTCCCGGACGGGTGGACGTGGCCCACAGCTTAAAATTTTCCTATCGCTAGGAGGTTCTCATTCGCCCAATCTCTATCGATCATACGCGTCGTCAATAGGGGATATAACTTCTCGGACGGGTGGACGCGACTCACAACTTAAAATTTTCCTATCGCTAGGAGGGTCTCAGTCGTCTAGTCTCTATCGATCGTACGCGTCGTCAATAGGGGATGTAACTCCCCAGACGGGTGGACGCGGCCAATAACTTAAAATTTTCCTATCGCTAGGAGGGCCTCAGTCACCCAACCTCTGTCGATCGTACACGTCGTCAATAGAAGATGTAACTCCCCGGATGGGTGGATGCGGCCCACAACTTAAAATTTTCCTATCGCTAGGAGGGCCTCAGTCGCCCAGCTTCTCTCGATCGTACGCGTCGTCAATAGAGGATGTAACTCCCCGGACGGGTGGACCGGCCCACAACTTAAAATTTTCCTATCGAAGGGTCTCAGTCACCCAGCATCTACCGATTCACCTTGACAAAGACTGAAGGAAATTGCCTTGCAATGCAGAAAATCAAAAAGAAGCAAAAACATGATTCAAGTAAGTGAAAAGTAATTCTCTTATTTGTTTTCATGTGAAGAAATACATCAAGATACATGAACAAGCGGTTAGATCCGACTGATTACGAGAATATACATAAAGGTCCACCTCATCAAGCTGCCGATTCACTTGAAGAGGAAGAACATGATCCCTACACTGGAGAATACAAAAATATAGCGTTAGGGATAAGAGAAGACAAGCTCAGGTTTTGCCACCCCCAACGCAGCCCGGACTCGACTTACCAATCCAAAAACGGTGTGAGAAACACCCTCCACCGCGTTCAGAGGGTGAGGACTAACCGAGGAATATCATGCAAGGCGATACAAGATACACCCCCTCGGTGGCAAGGGATCGAATTACGCTGACCAATGAACGGCCAACATAATGAGATCCTATTCCAGTAGTCCTCTTCTTTAATGAGATCTCATTCCAGCAGTAGTCATCCCAACCAAGAAATATCGCACACTACGATGCCCCAAAAACCGACCCTCAGGAAGGATCATTTCTCCACCAAGCCACTAGGAAAGAAGAACGTCGGTTTTCTGCGAAAGAAAATGAATACGCATCGTGGCTTCTTATTGTCGTAAAAAGGAGAAGCTTCAATTAATTCGAGGAAAATGAAACGGATCAGCACAAATGCAAATCATAAATGCCGAGAGTAAATTGTCTTCAGTTCCCTATGAAGAAAATCGTATATGAAGAGACAAGCTAGCGTCCCTACGCATTCATAACGTATGAAACACGCTTCACTTATGACTTTTTCTTTTCCAAGAAACCCATAAATCGGGGGTAAATAATGGAACATATCCCAAAACCCAATTCAAAAGAGTTAATTCCCAAAAGACCCACGAGAAAGGAGGGTTATCGATCAATATCTAACGACCGCAACAACAATCTACCCAAGGGGCATAGTCTCCCCGATCGGCCTACTAAAAGACCTTAATCGTCCAGATCTACCGAATGATAGGGTCTTAACTGCCCCGATTAACCGATCGTGACTCATCAAGCGGAGATAGTCACCTCAATCAGTCAAGCAAATATCAGTCCTCCAACCGGGCGAGTCTCAAAAGACCCTTTATCAGCCAAGCAACTGAACGAGGGGCAACATCCCTATCAATTAAAAAAAAAAAGGTCGGAACTTTCTTGATTTCAGTTTCTTATTTCATAACAGTAATTCTGAAATCTTTCAGATAAAGAAAGCATCTCTCCCGAAAAAGAAGGTTTCCTGATAAATGAGGATCGTGATCAATTCATAATATTGACTTCCGAGATTCCCAAGATCAGTTCGATAAGGAAAGTAGGGAGGAAGTCCCTCAGCGACGCATAACTCTCACAGGTATAAAAGATCTCAAAACTGTCGATATCAGGTACGTTCTCGAAACCTAACACAGATGACACATTGATCACAGGAACCACTCTCTCTCTACTCTCAGTCTGTTTCTTTCAAACGAAAATTGCTCTTTATTGATTTGAGTATCAGAATCTCTCCATCGGAGCATCCTCTGATAGTTTTTATAGATGTATCCACTTTTGATGATAACTATTTGAGTCAATAAAAAATTAGTATATGAAGAGTCATTACACGTCATTTATAAAAGGCATGACCAAACAACATGGGATCATTCAGAAAACTGAAGGAAATAAACACGGGAATCAGATGATATTAAATAACAATCAATGCAATTGTCAACTATATAATCACCGACACACATGAAATCAGACAATCTCTGACATTATCTAAAATCGAAACCCTAGTTTTCAACATCCCTTAGATTTGACAAAATCTTGGAACCCTCTTGGCTTATTATAATGCAAAACGAGAGGAGTTGAGGAAAATTCATTAAAAAAAGTGTCTCATCCGTTTCATATTCTCAAAACCTAAAAAGCGTGTCAATCAAAGGAGGCCCTAACCTAGTCGGAAATTGACAATGTAAGCTACAAAACACAGTGAGCAAATTTATTTCAAGATTATGTTTGTTGCGGAAAGACGAAGACGATGAATTTTCGGAATTGGGATAATGATCAGAATTCCTAAAAATTCAGAGGAAAACCCGAAATCTCAGAAACATTTCAAACAACGCCATTTTTTTTTTTTTTTTGAAAGCTGAAAGAAGGAAAGCGAACATTAAAAATTATGAAATTTTTAATAAAATAAAAGGAGATTTAAAATTTAAAGTTGAAAAAAGATGTATTATTAATTGTTTTATGATTAAAATTAAATTATTTATTCCTAAAAAGATAGTACCCGGTTAGAATTGCAAGAGAAAGAAAGAAAAAAAAATAAAAGTAAATAAATAAGATCGTAGACCACAACTGTTTATGATTGGCCAAAATGAATATTGCAGTTGGAAATCTTGGAATCTAGTTATGTTGATTACATGTGCTGCATGGGAGGAGGCCCCCTTCCATGTGCAGTCATAAGGTTGTGTGAACAGCGGCAATCATCCTTTCCTTCCTTCCCAGTTGCCTTCATTTGGTCACCCGAAACATCAACCCCCCATTGTCTTGTCAGAGCGTGGTTTCAAATCTCTTCAACCACAACCTTGAACATTAGCACTTTGCCCCATTTGGATGAAGGAAAACAGACGGTGGGAGGATTTTATCGTGCTAGAAAAATGCGGGCACACTGTAAGCGCTTCGTTTTTAGAGACCCCAGATTGCTAAATTGTCTCAATCTCATGGACAGACTACCACAAACATGTACAGGATCAATTTACCACCAAGCCAACCCTAAAGGAAACAACAAATCTAATAGCCATCAGATATGCAATAATGAAAGTGATACATCATAAGATTACCAACAAAAGAAACCAGAATAACAGTTAGTAATAAGTTTATAACCTTCCTTTAAGAGTAATTGACACAGAATACTTGATATGGTTGTAAGAACTTCTAAGCCTCACCTCAATGATGCTCTAACTAGAAATTCAAGGGAACAAACTTCTCGATGGAATTGTATAATTAAATAATCATAACAAATTCGTATAAAATTATATAATCAAAATAAAAGCAAGTTAAAGTTTGCCATCAGATGGAATGGTTAATCCAAAGATGCGCATGTGGTGCCACCATGTCCATATGACTGGATATATACAACCAACTAATAATCATTTGAGTCTGACGAGAAAAGAGATCAATCATCCTGCACAAATGTAAGATAAGAGTAATCCATGTTAGAAGGTAAATGAATGTTAGAATTTATTCATTTGAAAAATGGCCAGAAGATATGAGTGCTGTAGATAAATAGTAGTACTTTACACAAAGAATACAACAAAAATGGTGGTTGGGTTCGACAAATCCAACTCCTAAGATTTACTGAACCTAGAACCAGAAACGGGATGGGGGGTGCAGCCTGATTTGATGTACTTTGCATATTTCCAACTGTCACAGCCAAGAAAATCCTTCACAGCCATGAGATTGTGCATCACATCTTGAGCAGTCCCTTGTAAAGAAATTGATTCATGGACACCACTTTTGAAGAGTATGAAGTACGGAGCAGCAATGATCATTGTAGTAAGCAAGAGCACTAGCCGATGCATATCCCTAAGAAGCATGAGTTCTCATTGTATGGGGGCTCCTTACCCAACTTGGTGAAGGGTTCAGCCCCCACAGACCATCCTCCCCTTTTTTGTTGCACGTATCAGTGCAAATATAATGATGATTACGTTGCTGGAATTCTAATCTGAGCAAGGTTGAAAGGTTGATCGTTTAGCTTTCCAAGTTGACACCCACTTCTAGAACTCCCACGCCCTTTCTCCATAGAATTTTCACCTCCCGAATCCATAACTGATTGTTGCCAAAACCCTGCTCACCAGTAGTCACCGCAAGAGCACTCACCATTCTTGAAATGATGGAATCTCTTTCCGTCTCTCACGACAATCTCTCTACCCACCAATTTTGCCATGAACTTGAATGCATTATGGCAATCACCACAGATCCTAAGGTTCTTGAAAACCCTGATGGTGACTCCTGCAGGGAGCTTTAAGAGGCCAAAGACAACTGCAAGCTTTTCGCTGTGAGTTGACAGGGCATATTCCTTTTGCTCAGACTCCATGTCATGTAATACAAACTTTGTGTCGGGAACATAACCTAATTTCCTCATCTCTAATCCCAGTTGCCCAAGATAATTGTACACCAGTTGCACCTCAGGGTGCACAGTGTCATCCACCAGGAACACATGTACTTTGCTTTCAACTTCAATCCAACTACAGCCAGGCTCCTTCTTTACCCCTCGATCCCTCATTAATTTCCTCACCTTAGCAACATCATCCCATCGACCCAGTGTAGCATAGGTATTTGCCAGTAGTACATATGTTCCATCATGCTGTGGTATTAGCTCAAATAGCTGGTCTGCAGCTTGGACTCCTAAATCTAGATTCCCATGGATTCGACAACCAGCAAGAAGAGCTTCCCAAATAGGTATACCTGGCTTAAAAGGCATTTTCTCAATTACATCTTTTGCTTCTGAGAATTTCCCAGCCCGACAGAGTAGGTCAATCAAACGGGCATAGTGATCTTCACCTGGGCTTATTCCAAATAAATCACACATTGAGTTGAAATATAAGCGCCCTTCTTTAACTAAACCAACATGACTACATGCAGAGAGTACAGTAAGAAAAGTTATCCGATCCGGTAATATGTTTTCTTTAAGCATCATTTCAAAATGTTCAAGTGCTTGAGCTCCATGGCCATGCTGACCAAAAGCCGCAATCATGGCATTCCAAGATACTGAATCCACATAAGGCATTGTAAGGAACATTTGGTGAGCGGCCTCGATAACTCCACATCTCCCATACATTGTCACTAGTGCATTGCCTGCTGATAGACTTGAATAAAAGCCAGTCCTGATGAGCTGTGCATGCAGCTGGCGTCCTAGCTCCAAAGCTCCTAGAACAGAACAGGAAGTAATTGCCCCCGCAAATGCATAATCACATGGTTGAAACCCCTCTACCCTCATGCGGTTAAACAACTTGAGACCTTCTTCACCAAAGCCATGTTGGGCAAAAGCTGAAATCATCACAGTCCAGGACAAAAGATTTTTCCCTTGCATTTTCCCAAAGAACTCTCTAGCCTCATCTATGCATCCTGCATTCACATAGCCGGATAAGATTGCGTTCCATGAAACAAGGTCTTTAACAGGCATGTCATTGAATATATGCCGTGCCACATCAACTTTACCACATCTCCAGTACATTGTGACAAGTGCATTATTCACGGACAGTACAAAATCCTTGCTTGGACTTGCTTCCACTCTTAAAATATAGCCATGCACTTGTTTTCCAAGTCTTAATAGTCCAGCATTAGCACAAGCACTAATAACACTGGTGTAGGTAAACTCATCCTGCTGAAATCCAGATAATAGCATTTCTCTAAACATGTCAAATGCTTCTGCGTACAATTCATGGTGCACATAGCCCGAGATCATTGCATTCCAACCAATTCCTAGCTTTTCATCCATTCCATCAAAAATCTCCCGTGCAGCATCAAGATTATCATTCCTCACATATCCAGTAATCATCGTTGTCCACGTCAACTCATCTTTTTCATTCATCTCCTCAAACAACCTCCTAGCTGCACCAATCAAGGATGACGAAGACACTAGAGGTGAAGACGCACACTTAACATATAACGTTAGAAGCGCATTCAACACCGAAGTGACATGCGCAGTTCCCGACTTCACAACTGCGCAATGCAACTGCTGACATTCCCTCTCTTCGTCCACCACAAGCGACGAAGCAGCTAGTACACTTGTAAACGTGAAGTTATCAGGCCTAAAGCCCTCTCTTAGCATGTCACGAAAGAGTGACATAGCCATAATGCCATCACTGTTATGCGAGTAACCCGTGATCATCGCATTGTAGCAAACAGTGTCTCGGATCTCTAATGGGGTTTGGCTAAATATCTCTTTCGCCAGGTCGGGATTGCCAGATTCGGAATATGCAGCGATTAGGGTGGTGCGAGCAACGACATCTGGTTCGGGAATTTTGTCGAACAGGTGGCGAGCGTAGGGAAGATTTGACGATTTGCAATAGATGTCGATAAGACGGTTGAGAATGTGACCACGAGGTTTGAATCCGGAGGAAATCATGTGGGCATGGATGGTTTTGGCGAGAGAATGGGAGTTGGGTCTTTGAGGACGACATAGCTGGAGTTGAGCTGCGTATAGGTTGGCCCTTTTCTTGATGTCGGGTTGGACGGAGATATACTTCATATACAAGAAATATAAATTTGAAGTTAAACCCAGAATTCAAACGATGAGTTGACTGGAGTGGACCAATATATAGTCAAGCTGATCGTTGATTAGAACTTCAAAATGAATATTATAAATAAATAAATAAACAATCTTTTTCTTAATTCTTAATATTTTTCATCAATTTAAGAGTCATGTTGTTGTTAAATATATTTGGGTTCTAGAATGTTTTCATTATTTAAATTTCTAGGAATCTATGACTTTGTGAAAAATGTCGACATACTTTTGACAGTAAAAGACGATATTTTCCAGCCGAAGGAATTAACCCTAAATTGCATAGAAATCATTAGTTAAATAAGTTAAGGTTAAATACAATTTCTTAATTATTTAAAAATATATTTTTGAATTATAATTTGGACTGAGTAGTGAACATAAATCTTAATCAATAATCATGAGTTCACTCTTAAGTTAAGGTTATAAAGCATATTATATATGAAAATTAAATTAATTATTAATTTAATTTTAATATATACATATGACTTTTTTATTTTTATATTTTTATATTTGTGACAATGAAAATTTATATATAGAAGATTTAATAAAACGTAGAGGTGATCGTTGAAAATTTGAATATAATGTATTTGTAAAAATAATATAGTTATGAATTTAATTGAAAATATAATTTTACATAGAAATGAGTGACGTAGGAGAATCCGCACAAACTAAATCAAACTCTTTTTTTTTCTTGATATTTGTATTTCATATAGTCAACTCCAAATTTTGAGATAGAAAGTTTAAATTATTGTTGTTGTTATATTTTTATACTTGTGACAATGAGTTTTTCATATAAATTTTATTTATTATAATAATTTATTGAGATAATTAATCATTAATATTCATATTGTTATATTATTTTTTATTTTTAATACGATATTAAAATCATATTTACCTAATGTTTATATTGATATTATTTTTTATATTTTTAATTTGATATTAGAGTCCCTTTGTAAAAATAGTCATCCACTTGTCTGTACACAATCCTTGCGCTAAGAACCAAAGCCAAGAGCCTCAGTCAAGAGCGAGATCCTAAGCCAAAGTCCAAAGCCACGAGTGAGGGCCCAGACTCAGAGTCAGATCAAGAGTTAGAGCTAGAGTCCGAAGCGAGCTAACGCTAGAGCTATACTCCAGAGTTAGAGCCAAGGTTGTAAAAATACCCATAAAATTTTAGATTCTTTATTTAGATTTTTTTTTTCAAATTCAAAAGTTTTTATTGTATCATACTTAATTTGATAAAATGTTAGAAATTATATTATATATTAAAATCAAATCTTTAATTATCTAATTTATTGTATTAATTTATCGAAATAATGGATCATTAGATTTTATATATTATTCTCCTTCTTTAATGTCAGATTAAAGATATATATTTTTATTTTTCATATTCATACTACTTTTTATATTTTTAACTCACCGATTGTTGAGTTTATTCTTAAAAAACAAATGCAAAAAGCATATGATAATGAAATTGTAATTCAAAATCGCTATCGATTTTTACCTAAAATTTTGTTATTCTTCACGAACCTTTTTAAGTTAATCGTAATATTGATCATGAATAAATCAAACCAATACTTTTTTTTTTCACAATATGACGTTCCAAATCCGGGTGATATATATTTAAATGATGTTCAATTTCTCTCTTGTTTTTTAGAGAAAAAAAAAAAAAGAAGAAAGAAAGTGCCGAGCAGAGAGAAATGGGGGGTAGTTACCCACAAGCGTTCCTCCTCATTTAAATTTAAATATTAAAAGAAAAACTGTCCTTATGGGCACATCTATCTCAAACCGATTGTATGGCCAAATTGAAAGTTTAAGATATTATTTTTTTCCTAATCGTAAAAAGCATCGTGAATTATTTATTTATTTATTTATTTATTTAAAAAAAAAGGGTCAAGTGATCACCAATAGTCTCTGTTAACGCATGCGGAGCCGAACAACTGCAGGGTTATTTCTCAAAATACAGTTAAAGTTTCATGAAATCCCAGAAATATAATGATTTTTTTTTATCTTCCCAAACTAGTTAAGTCGATATCCTGGATGTCAACTTCAATCAGCTTCAATATCATTGCCCTTCTGGAAAAAAAAGAAAAAAATAAATAAACAAGAAGTCGACATCCAGAATGTCGATTTCAGAGATTTCTGACGCCGCAGAGATTCTTAACGACTGACCTGACAGTTGACGCCTGCAAGATTCCTGTTCAAGCTTTTAAATATCCCCTCGATAGCCCAAGGTGCACGCCTCTTCTTCTTTTCTCCCACACTTCTCCTTATTTCTTTCGGCCTAGTGAAACCCTTGTTTTTTTTTTTTCCAAACACTTGTCTTTTTTTTTCTCATTTAATCTCCAGCATATAAATCCTTTGAAGTTGATATCCAAAATTGTAAGTAGTCTTTTCAATCTTTAAATATTATTTTTTCTGTTGCAAATTTTTTTTTATTAGAATAATAGTTTTTTTGTTTGAGTTTTTGTTTTTAGTTGTAGATTTGGTGAGCCGACATTGAGATTGCAAGCATAAGATATGTTCACCACCGTTTATGTATTTTTGTCGAGACTTTACAAATTTTGTTATGTTTTTTTTTTTTGTTGATTATTTGTTAATATTTGTTTTGAACATTGCATTTTTTGCTTTTTATGTTGGTTATTTGTATTTGGCCATTACAAAAGTTTTAATTTTTTTAAATGCATTTTAGTTTAAGAGATGTTGGTTATTTGTTTAGTTTAATTTTTTTTATATGTTGGTTATTTATTAATTTTTACAAATATTAAAAAAATGCATTTTAGTGTAAGAGATGTTATTTTAAAATTTTGTAATAAAATTTAAAATTTAATAAACAATATATATTAAATAAAAAATTTATTAAAAATTTTGTGATACAAAAAATTAAATTAAATAAAACAAAAAAATATTTAATAAAAAAATTTGTTATGGATTTTGTTATAGATTTTAAAATGTAAATAAATGCATATTCATTAAAAAATATTTATTAAAAGTTTTGTTATAGATTTCTTATTTTAATAAAAGATGTGTATTAATTAAAAAAAAATGTTTATAAAAAATTTTGTTATAGAATTTAAATTGAAAAAAGGTTATATTGATTAAAAATTTATATTTTTTACAAATTTTATTATGAATTTTAAATTTTAATAAATTTGTATATTAAGTAGAAAACCTATATTAAAAATTTTTGTTATAGATTTTGTTATAGATTTTAAAATGTAAATAAATGCATATTTATTAAAAAATCTTTATTAAAAGTTTTGTTATAGCTTTCTTATTTTAATAAAAGATGTGTATTAATTTAAAAAATATTTGTGAAAAATTTTATTATAGAATTTAAATTGAAAAAAAGGTTATACTAATTAAAAATTTTTATTTATAGAAAACGTATATAGATTTTAAATTTAATAAATTATAGATTAAAATTTTTTTGACCCCATTTAGTTAAATATTTTAAATTTAATAAAATATGTATACTATTTAAAAATATAAAAAAATGTTATAGAATTTTAATTTATGAAAAAATTAAATTAATTAAAACTATAAATAATATGTAATTAAAATTTTGCTATAGAATTCAATTTATAATAAAAAATGTATATTAATTAAAAATAAAAGTATGTTTATTGAAAATAAGTTAATATAAAAAATAATTAAAAAATTGGTATATAAGTAATATATAAAATTAAATGTAATTGTGAATTGAATAAATTTAAAGTAGTATAACGTAAAATATTGAAATTTTTGTACTTTTGATAAGAAATTTAGCTGATAAAATTATGTTTTGTAGATTCTGACGATGGCAGCGGCTCATAATTATGATGACTTACAGTCCGGTCCACGATTCGAGCGTTTTGTACTTGCAGCCTTCACATCGCTTTTAGTGTGTGTGGCAAGATGGGACGGATCCACCGCTTGATATACGTCGTGCTGATCATGGCTTTTGGTCTACATGCCAATTAGACATCCGTATACAGCATATCCTGTTACGAGCTGGTTTCTATGGGATGTATCGGTGTGGTCACATTCAGCTTGACCACTCTTTGATTACATCCCTGGTGGAGCAATGGAGACAGGAGACATATACGTTCCATCTCCTTGTTGGCGAGACGATAGTTACGTTACAGAACGTCGAGGTCCTATGGAGTTTAAATTAATATAAATTTTTTCAAACATTTTAAATCATTAACAAAATAACAAATAACATTTTTCATTAATATAATTTTTTTTGCAAATTAAATTCTACAATAAAATTGTTGATAAACATTTTTCAAATTACTATACATTTTTATTCAAGTTTAAAATCTATAACAAATTTACGTAAAATTTTTTTGATTATTTTTATTTTTTTCTTAATTTAAATTTGACAACAAAAATTTAACATTACAATTTTCTATCTATAAACATTTTTATTAAAAATTACATTCCATACCAAATGTTTTATTGCACATTTTTTTATTTACTTTAATTTTTTCCTCACTTTCAATTCTTTCGATTATTTTTATAAACATTTTCTCATTTTTAATTTATATACATTTTCTCATTTTTAATTTATATACATTTTCTTCGATTTCTAAAATCTCTATCAAAATTTTAAATAAAATTTTTAAACCTATAACAAAAATAACCCAATTAATATACATTTTAATTCTCTCTCTCTCACCATTTTCCTCAACCTTTGAATGTCTCACACCACTTTTTCACGATACCATAACACTCAATATTTCAACAATTATTTAACATACATACAGTGTCTCAATAAAAAAATATCTATTATTTAAATAAATAACAATCATAAAAAATAAATAAAAAAAACACAACAAAATTATTACAATGCCCAAACATAAATACATGGAAAATGGTAAACATACCTTCTGCTTGCTCCCTCGATACGTGGACACACACTCTGCAACCAAAAGCAACAATTTAAATAAATTAATAATTTTCAAATAAAAAAACACATTCTACCTAAAACAATTTTATATAAAAAATACCGGATATAAACTCTAAAATCTTTATATTCGGGCTAAGATGAAGTTATATTGGGGGTGAGATGAAATGAGAAAATAAATTTAAGGGTGATATGAAATAACTTTTTCACACGGCTCATACAGAATTGAGAGATTAACAAGAAAGAAGAACAGACGTGAATTTAGGAAAGAGGAGAGAAGAAGAGATGTGAATTTCTGGAGCCGAAGGAGGGCATTTATAAGCCTAAAGTCGACATCTTAGACGTCGACTTTAAAGTCGGCATCCTGGATGTCGACTTCAGATGGTCAATCACGAATCCTTCAGGAGTTCAGGAATCTCTAAAAAATATAAGATTTTCTAAAGTTGATATCCAGGATATCGACTTCTTATTTAATTTTTTCCTTTTTTTTGTTTTTTTCACAAATGAGCAGTGATGTTGGGGTAGATTGAAGTCGATATAGTTTGGAAAGACGAAAAAATCACCCCTTTTTTGGGATTTCGTGAAACTTTAACTGTATTTTGAGAAATAACCCAACAGCTGCAATCGTCTTTATACGGTGGCAACCTAAAATGTCAAAATGCTATTAATAATTATTAATTAAAGAATTAATGTGAGACCAGTTCATTTTATGGTCCATATATAATAATAGATTTATTCAAGAATAATAATTATTAATTAAAGTAAATATTTTTATTGCGAGTGAAGGCAAGAACAATAATATTTCAAAAAAGATAATTATGCTTTTACAATTTTTCTATTTATTTTTCTTACGAAATAAATATTATAAACCCCATGTAAAATATCTAATATTTTAATCATTTTTCTTTTTTTCCAAAATATAACCCTTGCAAAATAGTGCTTGCCACTCATTTTTGCTTTATAAAATAAGAACACTATCAATTAATAATCTTGCCAAAATAATAATAATAATAATAATGATGATGATAATGACGACGACGACGACGATAAAAAGCAAAAGACATCCCTTAATTTTGGATAATTGTCAAAATGTCCTATAAAATATTTTCTCAACCAATATCCTCCCTAAACTTTGAATATTCACAAAATTGGTCCCTCTATTTTGAAACTAAAAATTATTATTTCCATATTAAATGAATATTTTGTAATTAATTTTTATGGATAAAAGATTGTGGATAAGAAAATATTCGCTTGATAAGCACATGACAATTTAAAATTATCAAATAATAGAAATGAATAATCTTATGTAAACTTAAGATTAAAGGCTAGTTTATGACAAAAAGGTATTTTGAAATAATCTAATGTTTTTACAACTTTCTGATATTATATTTATGAAAAAATTAACGGAAAAATCAATTAATACCAAAAATTAAGATGTAGAAAAACACATCTAAAAAAGAATAATTACAAGGGCAATTATCTAAAGTTCAAGAGCATTATTACTTTCCTCTTATTTTATTTAATTTTTCTAAAAACTGGCAACAAAAATTCGTTTAACATAATAAACATAATCAATCCTAATTTTGAACCAAAAATTATATCAAATTTAAAATTTGTAAAATTTGGTAAGATATAATGGAATATCATTTTAATCAGAAATAGAAAATGCTTGGCCGGCATACAATAATATTTTAAAAAATTTAAAAAAAGTGATTTAGCCAATAATAATGAGATATAGACCATCCTTAAAGATAATCTATCTAATAATTAAAGATATTAGATATTTTAATTAAATTTTAGATATAAAATAAGAATAAAAAAATTATATTAAAAGATTATTTTTTAAAATTAAATCTGATGATAATATTGAAATCAAATTACTCCAAATATGGTTTGATGGATATCGATCACTTATAAAATGGAAAGAAAAACCAATCACAAACGCAAGCGGCCCATAATTTTTTCTTAAAAAAATAAAAGTCAATTTATTAAGTTAAACAAAAAATTTTAAAAATGAAAATTTTTATAAAAGGTAGTTGGAGTTTCCACAACACAAGTGTCAAGGCAAAACCCAAAACGACGAAACAAAACAAAATTAGGAAAAAGGAGACACCTGTAAAGCAAAAACTTTTAACTTGTTATTCAGAAGTCAGAACACGGGTCCCCATGGCCAGCTGTTCTCTGGCCCTCCTTTATCTTAATTTAGAGAAATTTTATATTTTGTTTTTCTGGGTTTGATTTGGGAAACAAAAACTTTTATTTGGTGGGGCTACATTCAGTTCAGGGGGACAGCCACACACAACAGCTAAAAACGATGGATAAACAAAAATAAAAAATTAAATTCAAAAAGCAAGAAAAGGAGAGAGAGAGAGAGAGAGAGAGAGGAGAGCAATAATGATGATCCTCACTACCACCATAATCTCCTTTTCTTCTTTTTCCTCGTTTTCTAAAGATCCTATGGGACAAAACCATTCTCCTTAACCTCCATCTCTCTATGAATTTGAGAACACCAGGCCCCTTTCCTCAATCTGAAACCTTGACCCAGAAAACTCAAATTCCATAATCAAAAACCATTTTCTCTCTCCTTTCTCTCTCCCTCCCTCTCTCTTTCTCTCTGTGTGGAAACCCTAGAAAAATTATCCAAAAATGGCGACGAGAGGGAGTAGATCAGAGAAGGTGAAGAGAATATTCGAACAATTCGACACAAACAAAGATGGAGGACTCAACAGAGAGGAAATGGCAGCTCTGGTTGTCGCCGTAAACCCTAGAGTCAAATTCAGCGACGAACAAATCAACGCAATCCTCGACGAGGTATTCAGAACCTACGGCGAATTCATCGACGGCGAAAAGGGTCTCACGTTCGATGGTTTGTTAAGAACCTACGACGATGGAGCCGGTGACGTGGACCGCGATTTCGACGCACTCGGACTCGAGCTCAATTTAGATTCCGGCAAAGGAATTTCGTTGGCGTCCGAAGCGGCTTCGTCGTCGTCGATCGCCGACGAGAGGGTTTTGGAGCCACAAAAGAAGCAGAGGACGGCGGCGTGGGCTGCGTCGCCGAACCACGGTATCGTGTTCGATGACACGTGGAAAATCGTCGACGATTTGGAGATTTTGGTGAAGAGATTGAAGGCAAAGCAAATAAAAGATGGGAAATTGAAAGGGGAGAATAACGATGCATATTCGGATCCGGGTTGGTCGAGAGAACTGGGTCCGTCGACGGAGATATCGGAGACGAAACGGGTCGTTTGGGATGAGTTGGGTCAGGATTATGCAACGTTTGTTAAGGAACTGGGAAATTTAAGGACCAGGGCAGATGGGGCTAGGTCAAGAGAGGAAGCATTTGACGGGCATATGGCAATAGGTAGGGTTTTATATGAACATCAATTGTTTAAAGAGGCTTTGGTTAGTTTTAAAAGAGCATGTGAATTGCAACCTATAGATGTAAGGCCTCATTTTAGGGCTGGTAATTGTTTGTATGCTCTCGGGAGACATAGTGAGGCTAAGGGAGAGTTCACTTTGGCTTTGGAAGCTGCTGAAAATGGTGGGAACCAATGGGGTTATTTGCTTCCTCAAATTCATGTGAATTTAGGGATTGCTCTTGAAGCCGAGGGTATGGTTATTAATGCTTGTGAGCATTATAGAGAGGCTGCAATTCTTTGTCCTACGCATTTTAGGGCTTTGAAGCTTCTGGGTAGTGCTCTTTTTGGGGTAGGAGAGTACAAGGCTGCCGTTAAGGCATTGGAGGAGGCTATTTTCTTGAAAGCGGATTATGCCGATGCTCATTGTGATATAGCATCAACATTGCACGCAATTGGGGACGATGAGAAGGCAGTTCAGGCATTCCAGCAGGCTCTTGATTTGAAGCCTGGTCATGTTGATGCTTTGTATAACATGGGTGGGCTTTATATGGAGATGGGTAGGTATCAGAGGGCTTCTGAGATGTATTCTCGGGTTTTGGCTGTGTCACCAAATCATTGGAGGGCGCAGCTTAATAAGGCTGTGGCTTTGTTGGGGGCCGGGGAAACTGAGGAAGCTAAGAAAGCGCTGAAGGAAGCTTTGAAAATCACTAACCGGGTTGAATTGCACGATGCAATTAGTCATTTGAAGCAATTGCAGAAGAAGAAGGTCAAAACTAGTGGGGGTGTCAATGGGGAAGGTGCTTTCATCATTGTAGAGGCCTCTCAGTTTAAGAGAGTGGATGAGAGGACCTCATTGAGGCAGGAACTGTCAATTGCTCTAGAAATCAGGGCTTTTCAGAGGGTTACCAGGTTGACACGCTGTGATGTGGAGCTTCTCAAGAAGGAAATGACTAATGATTTTCCAGTATCCTATTCTGGCAGTGGTGCACCTGAGAAATCAATTCGTAAAGCAGCATTGGAGATTATTCTTCGAAAATTGCTCAACTTTTTGAAGCCTGATACTTTTCAGGGGGCCGTGAAAGCTATAAATGAAAAAATTATAACGTTTTTGGACGAGTCAGGCTCTTGCAGGGTTGATTTGGGCATGTTTTTTGCTGTTCTTGCCCCCATATGTGGGGGTTCCCCAGAAAAGCGAAAACGAGTTGCCTATGATGCTTTGTTGTGGCGACCCGCTAGCGAGGGTTCAAGTCTGATTAGGAAAGCTGATGCTCTTCACTATGTAAAATTATTGAGGGCCGTCTATATTCCTATGCAGGGGGTCAGTGAAATGATGGAACAGCACGGAGAAACTGATGATTCTATGGTCTCTTTCTCTGAGTTTGTTGTTATGTTTGATGATCCGGATTGGGGTTTTGGTATCATGTCCAACCTGGTAAAGCTTGAATCTGGGGATAGAACAAGACATGGGAACTATTCATGCTTAGTTTGCCGGTATCCCATTATTGGTTCCCGCTTCAAGGAGATGAAATCCAATTTCAGCTTGTGCAATCAGTGCTATAGTGAAGGAAAGGTGCCTCCTAACTTCAGGCAGGAGGAGTATAGATTCAAAGAATACGCAAGCGAGGCTGAAGCCATGAAAGATAAGTGCACGTGCTTCTCCTTGAGTTCTAGGTCATCTTCCAACATGGATTCATAGCTAGCTTGGTTTTAAGTTTTGTTTGATTAACTTGTAAAATCCCATAATTTTGTTCTAGTTGTTCAGTGTGCGCACTTTGTGTTCAGTGGCATCCTATGCTGCGCCTGTACAATAAGTATGTGAAGGCATTGGCTATATATTCTTTCTCTTTATTCAAAATAGCTTTGTAGGGATAGGTTGTCTCTTCTTCCACTTGCTCAAGATGGTGAATATAATTATTCTATTTTGTGGATGGTGGCTTGGATTTCATTTCAAATTTTTCCTGTGAAACCTTTTGTGGTATTGATTGGAATAAGTATTTATCGAGAGAGAAGCTTTGAACTCCCTAGAGGGGGAATGCGAGAGTAATGATCGGAAGGGATTGTAATCATTTACGGCCAGTGGTTCTTGTATGGTTGGAGAGAGAAACGGGAAAGTTTCTCCAAGAAGGATGATCCTTGGCTTAGCAGTATGTGTTAAATAATTCAAGTAGGGTCCTCTTGTTTAAGTGTTCAAGTTCCCTGCCACCACCAACTTTGAGAAAATGAGAAGGTTAAAGAGGAAAAATAGGGAAAACCCCCCATCTGCACATCCAGCTTGGCAAACAAATTTATTGTGTGGCGGTTTGGTGGGTCGGTTGGTTGGTGCATTTGTCCAAAATAATTGCCAGGCGGAACAACAAACAGAAAAATATAGGGATCGAGATGGAGTAGATTACAAGGTCAGAATGATTCCCTTTTTGCCTTTATTTTCTTTTCCCTGTTAAATAAGCATGATTTTCACCTGTTAATACCATTGTTTACATTAAGGTTGTTTAGCAACAAACGCAAGTTAGAAACATTACAAAACTCGACTGTTATTCATCATCACAAAGAAAATTTGGTTGTTATTCATCCTATTGGCAATGCACGCACAAGTTATGACGGTAAGCCAGGCCATTCATTGTGCTTGCGTCGCCTGAGAAAAAATGTAGTATCAGTTTCATCGGGCATTGCTTCCTGACAATACTGCCCCATGTCATATTTCAGCAGCAATAGATGAACATAATACCTGTTTTCCGTAATTAAGAATACTGTTGTAATCATAAATATCGAGTCGCAAGATTAATAGCAAAGCATAGACAAGCATCTTTAGTTGTGAAGAATTAGAAACACGCAGAACAACTATGCCAACTGCAGTTCTCGAGTCAGAAATGCACATGCTGTGCATGACAACTGCTATGATAATGTTCACAGTGGTGACAGCAACGACCGGATCAGCAACAGAGTCTGCATCATCAGCGGCCGAGTCACCTATGCCATCACCACAATCTGAACCTCTTACATTCTATTTTCACCCAGATAAGGATGAGGTAAAGGAAGAGGAAGACGAGAGAAGTTCTAGCGCTGAACTGGCAATAATTGAAGAAGAAGAAGACTATGGGGGTTGGAAACCTCCACCTTATTATTCTTGGGGAGGGGATGCAGCTCCCGTTCTGCATTCAGAGGTATTCAGTTCTCTTCAGCAAGGAAATGATAAATGAAGCTTTTACCATGTAACAAAAAGAGAAAGGGACCGCCAAATGCATCTTCTTCATATACTTACTGTTTACCAAATTCACCACTGTGATTCAAGTAGTTGGCTTGCAAACATTGTGTGCATCAACTTGTCCATAACGTAATTGTATCTGTAAGGAATCACAGCCGTAGCAGCAGGAGTTTCAAGTCCACGCTACAGCTGTGAGAATAGAATCTACAGAGGTTTCAAGAATTACATATTTGGCTGCACATGCTCTGACCAGTAAAATAACTGTGCCTCCTATGATCTAGTCAAGGGCAGATCTTTCAAAGACCTCTATCAGGATAGTGAAGCAGGCTATACACTATCGTAAGGATAATTTCCCAGCTGTTTTGCAACAGTCCAGACAGACGCAAAGATCAGGCGCAGAAGCGCACGAAAAGGGGGGGGGGGATACCCGCATTAAGTCGGGTTCAAATCTGCTGGAGAATTGTAACTTATAAATTTGTAAACCCGTCTAAACCCATCTAATAATAGTGACATTCACTAACCAAGTGGAGTAAAAACCGTACTTTTATTTAATTGTTCGTTGTATTTTCACTTTAGGTTACTAAAACACCTTAATCCACCAGCAAGCAACCAAACAAATTAAAAGCAAGCCAGATTTCACATGTCTCAGTCAAAATTGCATGTTCGAATGAAAACACAGCAGTACTCTCACAATGTATGTGGCATCCCACACAGAATTCCACTCATTTTAAGTTACAGTGACCCAACAGTCCCTAATATTATGTACCAAACTCTAGGCAGAAGATGGATAGCCAGAACCTGATGAGCTTTGCCAACATACTGCCTAAAAGTAGGAAAGTCCTACAGTCCCTTATGAAGCTCAATGACCGGTAGTTGCAATTACTTGATTGTTCGCCCGAAGTTGGTTAGCAGAAGATCCTTTCATGACTTTGGATACTGTCTTAAGCAGCATTATGGCACTGACGTAAACAAAGATTCAAGAAATCATAACTTCATTTGCCAACTTTAATTTAATTAATTTGCAGTGTAGCAGGTACAAAAAAAAAACAAAGATGCAAATGATGTCCCAAGAGCCTATGTGAAAACAACAGGATAAAGCACAGGCTTTTCATGCCACTCAAATAGATCTCTTTTCTTAATATGTACTAGTCATGGGTGATCAGGGCACCTAAGGGGAAAAGCCAGCTAAAAGTCTTCTTCCGGCAGATCAAATCAAGGATACCGCCCATTATCACTGACCTTGCACTAATAGCCTTGAATCCTAGCAATCTACGTGCAGGTGTTGTCCGAACCATGACCCCTCTTTAATTAGAAGCAAATCTTGTTGTTAATAAATGTACATTAAAAAAATGAGCAATATGATCATGCATCAAAATGTCTATCTCACTGTGTAAACATATGATTATAAGAATGTGAAAAGAAAGAAATCCCAGAATAACCACCCGGGCTGCTCCCTCTGAAGTACCTCTCGGTTCTTTTTCAAGGAGAAAAGGAAATGAAACTAACATTTCATACGGAACTCCTAAGCAAAAACAATGGTGATGGGAGATTGAGTTACAAAAGACCGAAGCAAAAGGCGAGAAACTAGAGAGCAAACTTGTCCACCCCATAAAGACAACAAATTTACTCACCAAGGAAAACTACATAAGATGTATGGAAGTTGGACCAGAAATGGCAACAGCTCTCTGGGCACGCTGTGTTTCACACTTATATAGCCCTTTCATCTCTTTTTTTGCACGCCGAGCCTCACGTCTTTCCTCCTTTACAGCAGCCTGGGAACAAGGAACATATCATCACTAGCAGCAACATCATAGCATATGCAATTTGCATCAAATTTTATACAACTAGAACACCAGCAGAAGGTATTTCCATATGTAGAATTAACAAGAACCAGTATGGCAATTTCCATGAGTTAAGATTACATAAAGAGACAGCAAATTTCACAACTCAAATAAGAATTGCAAATACATCTATACAATCTAGGCAGGCATTTAACTATAGTCACATATAACCACAGTCAAGGGCAAGAGATAACTAAGTACCTTCCTTTCCTTCTTCTCTTCCTTGGACTCCTGCCCATGTTGTCTTCCCTTTGGCTGCTCAGTTCATAAGCTAGCACTCCTTTTTCCTTGTCTTTCACTACTTTTCTACTTTGAGGCAAAAAATCTACCGGAAGTTTCTCCTTCCCTCGAAGATTAATCACATGACCAGGGCCGCTATTCAAGACTTCAGAGACAGTATTAGATAGCTTTTTCCTTCTAGCACTCTCTGGAGCTCCAATTTTACTAGGGTGATTATCCAGATTGGAGTATGTCGAAACTATAGTTTCACAATCCCATACTTCAGATTCATCACTGCTTTCTTGTACAAAAACCATATCTTTATCATCATGGCCATTGTTTTCATATTTTTCAGCATATTCCGTGCAACGGCGTACCACATCAGCAGCAGTGTTTAATAGCTCTTCATCTTTTGGCCCCCTATTTCCTCTTAATATATCCCCAGGGACTTTGTATTTGCCATCAAGTTCCAAATCATCTAATTGATGGTCTTTTAGGGCATCTTTGAGTTTCTCTTCAAGGGGTCTATCCCCTTCATTGAAAGCATCATACTCATCATCACTATCCGTTCCATACTCTTGCAATTCAAGCTGTGACAAAGAAACATGTAAGATGTTAAAATTCAAGATTAAGGCATAGTGATAACACTACCCACAAAAGGAAGTGAACAAGATAAAGTGGTTACATGTGAAGTCATCATCCTGACTTCAGTTACTTATAGTGTGGTCACTGCAGCTATGATCTAACATCCTTCTTTCTCTATTTGTTTTAACAGGAAACAGGGAAGGGAAAAGACAACTAAAAATTTTACTCTTAACCTAAAAGATTTCTACTGCAGAAAGGGGAATAATCTGAAGGGAAAGATTATATTTGTTTTTTGTTCTTCCTTCACTAAGTACAGTCTTCTCACCTATCACTTCTTTCAACCAAGATGACTAAAAAGAACTAATGCCACACCATTTAAAGCAAATGATTCAACATTATTACATATAGAATCCACGAAAGAGAAGTTAAATTAAAAAGCAACCCACCATATCAAACTGCTCGTCTAGAAGATGTCTAACACAGGGCCTATCACCAGGATGGTCACATCCAGCTTCAGCTGTGTGTATTCCAAATGCATCAACTTCATCTTGATCCACATAGACGTCTGGGCGGCCAAGATCAGATATCTGAACCCCATTTTCAGTCACATCCAAATTCTCAGCCGATTTCAACTTTTCGTCTACATCCAAATCATCCTCTTCATCAGGAAGGTTGGCTTGGACAACAAAATCCTCATCCAATTCATCAACATCAGAACCAAAACGGGACAAATAACTGTCATCTAGCATGGCAGAAACTTCAGGATCAACCACTTTCTGAATTCTAACCCCAACGGTCTTCGATGCAACACCATACATAGACTTCTCATTTGGATCAATGTCCACCCCATGAACTCGTACTCTCGAAGCATCATAAGCCTGTAAAATCACAACCATAATGAACCCATAATTGAATTTAAAAGCCTATAAAAGCACAATCATGAAAATTTCACATAGCCTTAACTAGAAATTCATGATTAAATCAACAACAAACGAAAGAATTCATACGAACCCTAATGTCTTGAGGTACATCAAGCTTAGCTTTAGAATTATGATAATAATTCGAACCACCGCCGGTATTCTTAACCTCTCGAAGATGCTGAAGATAGTTATATCCATCATCAGGAAACCCTAGCTCCAGAATCTCTTTCCTCACATGGTCCAGCAATGGCCCCGAGGAGCAACATCCAAAAAAGGCGTCGTTTTGATCATCTTGGATATCTTCGGGTGCATCGGCAAAGATTGAATTGGGGTCTTCAGCAGCGTTGTCATCGTAAATGGCGTCATTTTCATCGCCGAAGCCGGAGTGAAAGACGGGGTTATTGTCAATGCGGACGAAAACTCTGTCACTTGACGGACATTGGGAGAAAGATGGATCGGAGGAGTCTCTTGCAAGTAGCTGAAACGTTGCCGACTTTTTCTTGTCGATGAATTTCTTCTTCGGCTTCCCCATCTCTCTGAAATGTAAAGCTGCTTAGGGTGATTTTCAGAGAGGATTCTGATGATTGGAGTTATTTAAACTAGAATTTCTAAAATCTGTGCGACTGAGAATGGAAGCCGTACCATATCAACCCAAGTTGTCGAGACTGGACATCGAAGCAAAAAACAATAAATAAATAAATAAAATAAAATAAACCCTAAAACCTGGGTTTTTTACCTAATTATTTTTTATTTAAAATTACTTAAATAACGTGATTTTTTTTTTTTTTGTTCCAAAACTATCGATGTCGCGCTCTCGACGTCTTATTTTTCGTCCATTTAAAAAAAAAAAAAAGAAATCCACTAGAGCGCGACATCTCATGGGCCCTCGAAGAAAAAAGGGATGAACAAACCCTAGATTCCTAGAATGAACAAACAGAGCATAAATTCGCCAAAAAAAAAAACACAGAGCATAAAAGATTCGCAGAAAACCCTAGATTCCTAGACCGAACAAACCCTAAATTCGCAGAAAACCCTAGAATAAACAAACCCTAGATTCGAAGAACCCTATACTCGGCCAAACAGATTCGAAAGACAAAAAAAAAAGATCATCAACGTCCTTAAAGTCTAGATTCGCAGAAAAAGTAAAGAAAAAAAAAGGGATGATGTACTTACCAATCGAGACTTTGAAGCCAAACCCACTCGATCTAGGCTCCCGAGGAATCTATGGTGAGAAGAGAATGAGAAGAGAGGTGGTGGTGGTGGTGTTGATTCCTAAAATGTTGTCGCTCTTGAAGCCAAACTCTTTTTTCTGGGTGCTGTCGCTCTTGAGCGTGAAAGAGAAGAGAGGCGGACGGAGAGAATGAGGGTTTGAGCAAATCAAATATATGTTGCCGCGCTCTCATTTGTTTTTTCTTTAAACAAAAAAACAAATGGACGAAAGAAGGATGTCTCGATTGAAGTGCGCGGGAATCGAACCCGTCATTTCGGTGAGAGCCGATTCTTCCTACTTGAACCTGAACACTTTATTTTAACTCGAAACCAAGGTATTCGGATTATATTTTTTTACCCAAACCCAAATTTGAGCAAATTGCTTAAATTCGGATAAGTGCTCGAACGCAAAAATTATTTTTTAATAAAAATTCTCTATTTTCTCAATTATAAATTAAAACACATTAAATAATAATTATAATATTAATTAAATTTACATTATCTAATTTTATAACATAAATTTTAAATAAATAACAAAATTCATTTAAAACTATAACAAATTAATATTACAAAAAAAATAACAAATTCATCATTATTTAAAATAGAACAAAGTTTTTTAGAAAAAAAATTTAAAATAATATTTCAATATTTTTTTTAATGAACATAAAAGAAAGGAGAAAATTTTTTATTTGTTCTTTTACCTTAATTGTACTTTTACTCTTATAATTATAACATATTTATAAATATATTCGACTTAATTCGAATCGATTGAATTAATTCAAATTTTTTAATTATCAACCTGAATCTAAGGTATAACAAAAAATCTTAATTAACTTGACAAGAATATCTTAAATTTGGACGGATTACTGATTTTGTTCGGGTCCACCAGCTACCACAAAAGGCGTAGCCAAATTTTGCACGTCCCCTCTTGAAAATTCTTATGTCGAATAAAATGCTTCTTAAAATTTTTATTTGCCTCTTTCTTTTCTTTTATTTATTGAATCTTTTTGGGTTTTCTATAAATAGAAGGAAAATGAATATTTAATTTCATTAATATGACTCATTGTGTGTTTCGTAAAAATTTTTAAAAATATTACACTTTAATTTTAGGATTATATTTTTATAATCAGACCTTTTACATAATGCAACCAGAATCATGTGAAAATGAATGTAGTTTTATAATAAAAAATGTGTAATTTTATGTTTCCATAATATTACATCAAACTCTATTAATAGAAGGATGGCGAGTTATGCTCCATTGATCAAATCAAAACACGTTAATCAATACTAGAAAAAAAATTAAGAATTTTATATTTGGGTAATTCTAAATTAGTCTATATTTTTTAAAAAACATCTAGATATAGATTATGTTGTAGAATTTAATTCATAATTTATTTAATATATATGACATTATTTGAAGATTAATATATTATATGGCTTAATGGTGGAGTGTTGATTCAAGCATAGCAATAGTACATGGTGTTACCAAAAACATTAAAGGAAAAAAAAAAAGAAACTTGTTGGAATTTATAAATTATATTTATTTTAATTATCAATTATGAAATTCAACATACACAGTAATATCAATTAAGTTTGATCTAATATAGTGTATAAATTTTTTACAACAAATATAATATAGTGTAAATATAGGTGTATAAAAATTCATCGATTCACATATTTTTAAACAAATAATAGAATTAATAATATTTAAACTCACATTAATTCCTATATTCGTGGTTGATAAATATAAACTGATAATTGAAATTCCCATCATTATGAAAAGAAAATTAGTATTACTAAATATTTTTATTTTGATATAAATTATTATTATTATTATTATTAAATTTCAAAAATTGGGCTATCAACCGGTTGCATTTGCAGCCAATCCTGTGAATCTCGATTTGACGTGGCAATACAAGACTGCGTCGCGGTAGAGCACACAAAACGAAGCAAAACATAGGAGCGTTTCCGTCTATAAATAGATAATTTATGGGCCAGCGGAAAAATGAAGAGGCTGTCACGAGCTCAGTCACAATTCAATTCGAACTTCTCTTTCTCTGGCAGGGAAAGGGGACGGGGCGGATCGTGCGGAAGAGAGCTCGACTTCGAGAAGGGTTTGTTTTTCTCTCTCTTGGTTTTACTCGCCTTCTTTCTGTCAAAACTTTTGCTTTAATCGCTTTGCTTTTGAATCTGTTGTCTATCGATTGAATTTGTCGAGATCTATCGCTGCTTATTGTAGATGCGTCGTTCATGGTTCTAGGGTTTTGTTTGTTCGCATTGGTATTCGTATCCTTTCTCCTGATCAGGGCTAGATTTTCACGGAATTAAACTGATCCGTCATGAAAAAAGGTTTTTCCGTGTTTAGCACATCAAATAATTGCGGCGTTAAACAAAAAATTTGTGAAATTCTGCAGTTTTGTGTAATTGTCCGATGCAAATCCCGATTGAATGTGATCTATATATATATATATATATATATTTTCACCGGTGAAAACATCCATTTCCCTAATGAAAAGGCCCCCTTGGAAACTCCCTCCCCTCCCTCCTCCAATCCCAAATAAAAAAAGGAATGGAAAGACGAAAGAAGGATATGGTTCTGTATCTGAGGAACCGTTTATATTTTGCGCAGGCGTGACTTAATGAGCTAATGTTCTTAAGAGGGATGCAACTTGAAAGCCATACAGTAAATATGTGCGGTTTGTGGTATTGTCACATGGGTGGCTGTGGCGCTAGATTCTTTTAGATGAAATCCAGAGCATAGTGTGCAGGGACATGGTCTCCTCTTTCTTTCTAAGGACAAAAAAATAATGACCTAAGAGCATGTTTGGCACAATTTTTTTTTTCCTTATCTTCATCTTTTAAGGAGGAGCAAAAATTAATTTCTTTTGAAAAAATTCTAAAAGCTGTTTGACATTTTTATTTTTAAAAACTGCTTTTATATTCCTTTTTATAAATAAATTGTTTGACAAAATATTTTTTATAAACTCTATTTTTAATGAAATTACCATAAAGGGTATACACATAAAATATAATTTTTTCTCCTCACCATCGATCAATTAAAATTCATATATCTACATTTTAAAAATAAAAGGTATAAATACTAATAATTAAAATAAAAATAAATTAATTATTTTTCTAAACTATTAAAATAAAAAATTTATAAATATAAAATCATTTTAATATAACATAAAAAACTAAAAAATTCGAAATTAACATAAATTATATATTTATGAACACCCAATTCATACAAATGGAATAAAAAAATATTTATGAACATATTTGAAATTTATGAATATATTTGAAATTTATATAAAAATATTTAAATTCACCCAAGTCATATATTTATGAACACCCAATTTATATAAATGAAATAAAAAAATATTTATGAAAATATTTGAAATTTATGAATATAATTAAAATTTATAAAAAAGATATTTAAACCCATACAAATCATATATTTATGAACACTCAAATCATATAAATGAAATAAAAAAATATTTATGAATCTATTTGGAATTTATAAAAAAATAAAAAAAAAAATAAAACCTACCCAAGTCATAATATTTATGAACACATTTATGGCGTGAACATATTTAAAATTTCACATTATTCAAGTGATAATATAAATAGAATTAAAAAAAAAAAAAAGATATGGTTTCAAAAAATCCAGAGTATTAAGAAAATGAGAAGAAAAAGCTCCTCTCGGGGAGCTTCTACTTAAATTTTTTTTTTTTTCTATTTTTCTTTATTAAAAAAAGCTACTTTTAGGGAGAAGAAATTTTGTTTGGTATGGCTTCTCCTTATAAGGAGAAGAGAAGCTGATAAAAAGTTTTGCCAAATGAGCACTAAATCTCCATTGGTGGTAAAGGAAGTAGTTGGAAAAGGCTGTAGTTCCAAAGTTAGTTTGCTGCCCATCAGCTTTGTTGAATCTGAGTTGTGACTACCTGCAAAATTTTTCCGCTTGGGTTATAAAGACTATGGTTAAATGCGCCAGCTACCATTTTCTTCCCAAGCGGGGGTGAAAAGTTTTCTATATTAAGAGTATTTTGCAAGCTTATATTGATGACTCTGCATATATTTTGTCTATTATGTATCTGGAATTCTTCTTATGCAAATTGAGGTTTCCTTGTCTAAAGGGCATAGCAATTATAAATTCTTACAGAAATATTTCCTGCATTTCTAAATATTATCACATTTCACTGGCATGGGATGGACTACTTCATGTTCAAGGGAGGGGGTTGTTTGTTGGACTGTGATTATTTCTGGTGTAAGAAATTGGCGGTTTTTGTATTTGTACGTAAGTTAGGGGTATGAGTTGGACTCCTACAATGACTTTAGATGAATGGTTATTGTTGACAGGGAGGAGCTGTAGTTTTGGTGGTGGTGAAGGTGTTGGTGTTATTTGTTTTTAGTAGCAGTGGTGGTTGATTGTTAGTAGGGGCTGAAACATGAGTTCACGCAGCAGAAGCAGGAGCAGAAGCAGAAGCCCACGTAACTACAGGGTTCGTCCTCCGCGCTTTTCTCACCGTGAACGTGATGCTCCATATAGGAGAGGGCCAAGACGGGGTGGTTTCAGGTTACTTTACTTCTAATTTATGTTTGCTTAATTTGAGATATTTGCAGTTTAAGTATAAGGAAGAGTATCAATTAGTAGGGGAGATTTGAAAACGAGGAGGGAAGAGAGAAATGTTGGCCTCAGTGGTCGGTTCCGCTATGCATTCTTGTGTGTCCAAGTGATTGTTTCTTTAATGTTTGTCCTGTGCCTGGGCCACAAAACATGGTCACCAGCTGAATATGAAACTGAAAATACTGCCCTTGTGAGATTGTTCCTAGCCATCTCATGCATTATCAGAAAGTTTTTTGATGTTTTTTTTATTATATTAAGTAACGGACATGGGTGTACTCACATTTTGAGGTATGTGTGTTTTGTTGAAGTTTAGCAGTCATTTATCTTTTGGAAGCTGCTCTTTTTTCTAGGGTTTGATTAGGGGGATGTCTGGAGGAACAAGGGAGTACCAATATCTCATTGAGCCTTCCTTTGCCTAGTATTTCTTTTTTGGCGTCTTTTGTTCAGATCATCAGATTGGCAAAACATTTACCTTTCTTTACATGAATTTGTGACATAGGAACCTATTGCACATCACCTGGCTTGAAAAATTGCATTCCTATCTATAAAAAGATGGATAGTTACTGGCAGAAAATCCTGCATCCCTCATCAGGGTCTAATCCATAATGGGCCGCTTATTTGTATTTTAATGAATTGAGAAGCAGAGTCATGCTACAGCTCGAAGCAATGGTTTAGGGGTCTTGGATAATTTATATTTCCATCTGATTCGTCAATGATGGATGACGTAAAGCCAGGACTATGATTGTCATGTTGCTTTAGCTAGCTGCATAGACCAAAGACCATGCTCACAGGCGGTGCTGGGATCTTTTATAAATGTTATCAATGAGATAGTATGCTTGGTTGACTGTGCTGCCTGTCTCAAGAGCTTGCTGAATTCTCAAACTTGACTAAAGAGTAGGCTGTTATTATGCTGTCATGTTTTGTGCTTATTCTGCATCTGTAATTATGCAAGTGGTGTTAGATCTCTCTCTCCCTCTCTCTCTCTCTCTCGTGTTCTAGTAAAAAAATTCTTCTTGATTAGAATCAGAAATTAGCCTGTCCCACTTAGTGGGATAAAGGCTTGGTGGTGGTTGTTGATTGGAATCAATAATCAACGGTTAATATGTTCAGCCCAGAGATGTTAATGAACATGAGATCTTTTCTTTTTACTCCTCAGCAAAACCACTTTCTCTGATAAGGAACTGGTGGAGAGATTGGAGGTGGTGAGAATTACTATATAATTCCTGTCATGTATTTTAACTTTACATGTATTCTTTTGCAGCCAAGATAATCTGTGCAATAACTGCAAGCGGCCAGGTCATTATGCAAGAGAGTGCCCTAATGTGGCTGTTTGTAACAACTGTGGTCTTCCTGGGTAATTAATTTTGCTACGCTCAGATACCACAGCTGATGTACTTCTAGATGTGTGCCACTTGTTCCCCATTGACATTTGATATCATTCATGCTTATTCTATTTGCAGGCACATCTCATCAGAGTGTACCACAAAGTCGCTATGCTGGAATTGTCGTGAACCAGGTCACATGGCCAGTAATTGTCCAAATGAGGGAATTTGCCACTCGTGTGGAAAGGCTGGTCATCGGGCCAGAGAGTGCCCAAACCCTGAGATGCCTCCTGGAGATCTAAGGCTATGCAACAACTGCTTCAAGCAGGGGCATTTTGCTGCAGATTGTACGAACGAAAAGGCGTGCAAGAACTGCCGAAAGACTGGTCACCTCGTGCGGGACTGTCAGAATGAGCCTGTTTGCAATCTTTGTAATATAACTGGACATGTTGCTAGACAGTGCCCTAAGGCTGACAATTTCGGGGAAAGAGGTGGCGCATTCCGTGGTGGCAGCTATGGAGGCGGCAGCGGTGGGGGTGGCAGTGGTTACTATAGGGAACGGGATATTGTTTGCAGGAACTGTAATCAAGTGGGCCACATGAGCAGGGATTGCATGGGTCCGATGATGATCTGTCACACTTGTGGTGGTAGGGGCCACTATGCCTTTGAATGTCCATCGGGGAGATTTATGGACCGTGGAATGCGAAGATACTGACTTCTTGTGGGTGCTGGCTAGTTGT